>OU015530.1:15105964-17505964 GCA_907165065.1 Caprimulgus europaeus
ACACCTGGAATATTCTGCTGCCACCACTTTTTGTATCATCCTCATCTTCACTTGTGAAGAAGTGGGGCTTTTCCCTCTGGTGGGCTGGTACCAGCTCTGCAAATTCCCCATCCCTTGTTTGAAAAACTGAGGGTGAGGCACACACTGGTCTTATGAAAAAGTACCATATTCAGCATCATACATGTGTATATTCTTACACACGTGCATAAATGCTGTGCAGCATTTAAAGCCCGCGGACCTCTGAAGTTCTTGTCTTGAAGTGTTGTGTTTTGTCACCTCTAGTGTTTGCGAGCACCTTAACCAGAACTTTGTTGTTCTTGGCAAATGCTACAGCCAAGTGGTTTTGCAAAACTTTCATTTTATTCCTTCTGTTAAGAAGGAATTTGCAGCCTTGGGGATGATCAGCAAAAACCAAACTTTTTTTAAGAAAGGCCATTTTCTTCAGGGACATCACTAAATGGCCCATCAAATAGCTGACGAATGATGTTTAGCATGTAAATGTTAAGTCATCCCCAGAAGTTGTAGATACTGGGTCTTACTAAAATATTAGGCTGGAACAGCAAAGCTGGTAGGGGAAGCAGCCGGAGGCTAAAGCTAACCTCTGAGGAGTGGAGTGAGAGATACATCCATTACAATATAGAGAACCTGTAACTGCTTTGTTGCATTTAAAGTGTGTTTTGTTACTAGATTCGAGTGAGAGGGGAGAGCAGAACACAAGAAAGAGGCTTTCTGCCATTGGCTGTAACATCAGCTGCATGTTACAGCAACAGATGTGTGGAAACAGCAAAGGACAGAGAGGAAAGAAAATCACCTTGTCATTTAAAGCCTGTTAAAATCAATGGGAGTTTTTTGGTGGTAGGATTTTGATCATCCTTGAATTGTATTTTTCTTCATTGCGTCCCTCACCAGAACAATCCCCTCAGTTCCTGGTATCAATTGAATCTAGAGGAAGGGGAAGAGGGTATTGTTTGCACATTGTCTGTAAACTATTACCATAGTTCATCAAAGCTTAACTCTTCTGGTTTTAGTTTGGCTGATAAATTTGAGCACGTTGTTTAAGTTGGCAAGTTCTTCTACACTATCAAAGATACCTCTGTGCATTAACTAATTCAGCAGGAAAAAAATTGAAGATCGTGTATAAAATATCAGCAAAGAATTTCCTATGCCTGAAAATTTCTCTGTATTGTGCAGTATTTTTCCATAATTGGGTTTGTAGTGTAAATATGCATTGCTTTGAGGAAAGAGAAGTTTACAAAGGATTGTTTCTAGTTCTTTTCTGTTGCTGGCAATTCAGACTAATTGTCGCCTTGCTGTTTTCTAGACTACTTGTAGATACTCTTCTAGTCAACTGCTGCATTAGTAACTGCATCAGAATTGCAAAATAATGTAGGTTATTTTGTTGTGGAATGAACTGTACCAAAATGCACAATGTGATACAAAACAGGAGCTTATGGGTGCTTTGGGATAGTATAATTTCAACCCATCCTCACATATAGATCTGAAGCGAGTACTCCATCATTGTCAAGGAGGAAATTCAGCAATGACTACTTTATGACTTGATATTACTGGAATTTTTTTTCAGCTGCTGCAGTGGCATCAAATGATTACAGGTTTCAGAAGTGGAAAACCTGATGTATTGCAGAAAAATTACTAAGAGGCTTTTAATTACTTCTGTCCACATATGAACTGAGACACTATGTTCTATGATATCTAATCTGTAGGTCTTCAGTTCTTACCACAGGAATCTCTTTTTTGTAAATGACTGTAGCACTTGAATCCCAGATTTATTGTTACCTACTTGAATTTCTGGCATGTGTTTTTGATTTTTTTTTTTTTTGTCATAGATTTATCTAGAACAATGAATCTTAATGTCTAAAATCCTATCCTGAGGAAACTGATTCCACAATAATTAAACTGCTAAATTCTCTTTTTATGCACTCCTCCTTTAAGTATTTGTTCCACTTTTATAGGTCCTAGGACACCAAAATCCTTATTGATGCTTTATGCTAGTTACTGATAGGTAGAACTTAAAAACCCAGTTAGTATTTCCAATTAATTTCCTAAAAGAGAATTTCTAATTGCTAAAGGAAAGCAGACACATAAATCTGAGGCAAAAATAAAGATCCTTTTCTTATTTGACTATTTCAGATGTGCTGCTGCAAAAACAGAACTGGAGGATAGGCTCTCCTGCCAAAGCACCCAAGCCATGGTTCAAGGCAGTCACTTGCAGGAAATATTGGGCAGATCATGTGACTATTATGTGCCCTGGTTTCCTTCCTTGATGTGACAATTAGCCAGAGTAATATATCCTAATGTGACAAACCATCTCATAACTTTAAAAAGCCTTTTTGTTGTTTTCTGGTATGAATTCAGTCCTCTAAAACTTGTTCATATTTTTTCCTCTTATGCTCTCTATACTTCTGCATTTAAAAACACTTTGTGGTGAAATTGTCTTTAACACGAAGGTACAAAAGTATTGAGAGCAGCCCTGAGGAGAAGGACTTGGAGAAGGACTTGTCCCTGAGGTGGTGGACAAGAAGCTCAACATGAGCCAGCACTGTGCGCTTGCAGCCCAGAAGGCCAATAACCGTATCCTGGGCTGCATCAAGAGAAGAGTGGCCAGCAGGTCGAGGGAGGTGATTCTCCCCCTCTGCTCCACTTCTGTGAGACCCCACCTGGAGTACTGTGTCCAGTTCTCAGGGTCCCAACATAACAAGGGCATAGAACAGTTAGAACGAGTCCAGAGGAGGCCACCAGGATGATCTGAGGGCTGGAACACCTCTCCTATGGGGACAGGCTGTGAGAGTTGGGGCTGTTCAGCCTGGAGAAGGCAAGGCTCCAGGGAGACTTTATAGTGGCCTTCCAGTACCTGAAGGGGCTACAGGAAGGCTGGGGAGGGACTCTTTTCAAGGGCAGGTAGTGATAGAACAAAGGGAAATGGTTATAAACTGGAAGAGGGCAGGTTTAGATTAGATATGAGGAAGAAATTCTTCACTGTGAGGGTGGTCAGACACTGAACAGGTTGCCTGGAGAAGCTGTGGATGTCCCCTCTCTGATGTGTTTAAGGCCAGGTTGGATGAGGCTTTGAGCAACCTGGTCTAGTGGAAGGTGTCCCTGCTCATGGCAGGGGGGTTGGAGCTTGATGATCTTTAAGGTCCCTTCCAACCCAACCGTTCTATGATTCTATGAAAGTGCCTTTTACAGAAAATATCCCCATTATCTTGACATACAGGGTTCTTCAATTTGCTGAATCTACTTACATCTCCTTCATGTGACTTCCACTTAAAGCAGAGATACACTCCATGGTTTTTATTGCAGGCAGATGGTAAGATTTGTGTGGAAATCTTAGGCGATTTTTATTGGGCTGTTAATTACTGCCATTTGAATTATTAAGCACGATAATCTTTTCTTATTTCTGCAACAATTATCCTTCTGGGGAGAAACATGACTTGTATTAGTCTGTGACTTTCTTGTTTCCTCATTAACTCATTGTGTTTGATAACAACAAGGAGAAGACAGTGTTCAAATGCTCCCTTAACAGCATTAGAGTAACTTTGTGAGGCTTGGGAAAAATACAGTGCATTTTCACTGTAGTCCCTGCACCCTACTGGTGGCCTGTGGCTTAGTGTGCACTGTCCTAACCTGACCTGTCAAGTAAAGATTTTATGTGATTTCTTCTAATGTGATAGGAGAAAGATTTTATTAATACAGTCACCACTGGTTCTCACAGCCAGAAACAAGGAAAGCTGTGAATATTAAGTACAAAGACTGACCATCTTTTACTTAATTCTCTATTTCAGTTGAGGTAGAGATATGCTTCTGAAGATCAGCCCAGTCCTCCAGAGTATTATAAGTGCTGTCTGTCAGCATCATACAGTTATGTTTTGGAGTACTATAGAGACTCCTAAAATTTGGAAATGCAATGTCAAACCCTGAGTGCTTTTAGGTTTGCAATTTGAATCACATTAATTTATTTATAGCAAAGAGTTTTCTCTGTTTGTCACATTGGAACAATCTCAAGAATGGCAGATCCCCAGCAGGATTAAAAAATGAAATGTCAATATTGTAGTTTCTCTGTCTCCATATGTTGTTATTACCCTTTTACTCATACAGGCAACATCATGTCACCTGGTTTCTTATTAAGGAAGGAGAGGCATTCAGCTTCCTAAGCGCTAGTGCAAGCTGGGTCTGCAAGATGTGTATGGTAAGCTTTTCTTCCCTCCAGGATGAGAGATATAATAATAACAACTTGTTACACCCATCCTTGTTCAAGAAATGAATACCTCTCTATACAGGTTTTTAATTTGGTAATTAGACATTCTTGTGCTTTATCTTAAGTTCATTTTGGAAGCAGTACTCTCATCATTCCTAATCATGGCTTTTTATTAACTGTTGGGAAGCCAACCTTTTGTATATTGGGAGATTAACTGTAATTAGATTCCATCACACAAAAGCACTGCTACGTAAACCACCTTACCTCTTGTTTAATTGAAAAACTGAATGTGGAAAGGCTTTATGTTAACAAGGAAAGAATGAATATTTTAATTGTCCAGAATGGTATTATGGCTCTTCTGAGCCTCTTAGTACATAGTTATTGGCATTACCTCCTTTCCTTTGCTTATGTAGTCCTTATTTTCAGGCATCTGCAAGGCTTGAGAAATGCTCTGGAGTTATAAATAATACACCAGTCACAGAGTTGAGATGTTAAGTGTTCAAAGCAAGCTCATCAGTGTATATATGTCATGAGCAAACAAACACTGTGTGTTTCTACCCAGGTGTCTAGTCAACTCTGAATTTTTTGGAAAATATAATTTCTTAGGCCTAACTCCCATGCAGCAGAGCTTTTTCACACTGGAGGAATAGAGTCACAGGGACCAGTTCTTTTGGTAAAGGCACTGTTTACAGATTTCAAAGTGTGGTCAGTAGATCCCTATCATGGCTATCTATAAGGACTTTGCAAAAGGAAACCCAATACCAATGACCATCGATTTACTATGAAGAAGTACATCTTCACTGGAAAGCCTTTTGGGGCATAAAAATGGAAAAGGACTGAAAATGGTTATTCTGTTGCGATGTTTTACTCTCTTGATCTAGTGCAGTGTCTCCTACTGTGAGCAAGGAGCTGCCCCAGTCCTGTCTGCTGATGAATAGAGTTCACACATACAATAAAAGAACTGTAAGGATAATGTGATAGTGTTTTACTTTTTAGACTGTTTTGAATGTCTGTTCCTGAAAGTAATAAATCTGGATTTCTTAGAGCTCTAAAGAAGAGTACTGCAGATTGACAGATGTCTTGGTTTGATAGGAGATGCACTTCTATCCTTAAACCATTAATACTAGTCCTAGATTTCCTGCACTTCAGCTGTGTTACAAGAGTACTGACTGTGATACCTGAAGCAGAAAGGAAGAAAACTGTGATGACAGTTGTGGAAGACTGGACTAAAGTTGTAGAGAAGTGTAATAACTATTTTAAATCTTAAACTTTTATCCTCTGACTGTGGTGGGGGGAAAAGAAAAATGTCTGTGCCTTCAGCACATATGAAATCCTAATCAGCAGGAGCATTCTTGGTGCTTAGCTACCTGGTTAATCTAAGCAACTTGGCTACAGTAATAGAGTTAAGCATTTCTTGCTGTGAGACTTCAAATTGTTCTGAAGGTAGAGTTGCTTGGATTCTGTCTGGGCTTAATCTGTGACTTAAGAACAGGGACTGAGAGGAGAAAAATCTGTAGATTTTCCTGTGAAGGTTTCCATCTAGGTGAAGTGCTGCAAGAGCACACTTATGGTGACATATGTGCTAGAATTTTTTATTAGTAGTCAGCAGCAGACTATTAATCAGGATCAGAGTGGTAACTTCTTGCAGAAGCACCTTGGTTTGTGTATTAGATCAAGGAAGCATCTTTATTGGCAGTTTTCTAGGTACGTTGTTTCAAATCTATTTTTTTTCTAGGAAAATTAATAGAAGAGTTGTGATTTTTTCAAAAAATAAAATAGAGACCAGGTTGTCTTGAACATTTGTAGTTTGGTTATATGTCTGGATATAACAAAAGAGACAGATTTGAGGGTTCTTTCTAGCAATGGATGGCGTGAGGACATCCCTGCAGATTCTGGGTGATGGCAAAAAAGTTGTTTGCAAGTTGAGAATATTTTTATAAAATCTGTTTTGGCATGTTTTATTTGAAGACTGTAATTTTAAAATTGTTGAAACATCTAAGCCTTAAGTTGAGCACTTAAGCTAGTATTTCTCTGTAAGCATGTGAATAGCCCCATTAAAGTGCGTAGACCTAATCTTATGCTGAAATGTTTTGCTGAATTGAGTCCCTGGAGAATTTTAATGCGTGCAAAGAAAAGTATATCTAAATATATGAGTATTGTTTCCAGGTTTGGTGGGGATATTTTTGCTTTCTATATGTAATTCTTAGTATACATTTCCCTTGAATGCAGTTTTAATATAAATCTGCTGTTCAGCAACCCAGATGCAAGAAGCATGCCACAAATATCTTTTCCCTCCCTTCCTCCCTCCCCCAGAGTTGCATTTGGTAAGTGTATCATGCTATATATTGATGTGACTATATTATTAAGAATTTATAAAGTGCTGGACAGTAATAAGATACTTTTCAACAGCCCAAGGGCTGGATTTGTGCACTGTTCCATACTTTTGTACAAGTACAGAGAAAGTGCAAGACATCACCTGCCCTTCTACTCCAATCCAGTCATTGTGCTCAAGAAACTTATCACTCTGCAAACAGGATTAAGTCACTATTGTCAGTTAGAGTTTTTCAGAATTTGTTTTGGAAGAACCAGCCCACAGGAGTGGACCTTAGAGTTTTATTTTTGGTGATGGAGGTGTATGTGCTCTCAAGAAGGTGCATGGGATGTATCCTGAGGGAGGTGAGCATGTGAGAAACGCAGAGTTACTCAAGACTCACCCAACTGTGATGAAGAGTAGCTGAGAGGCATAGCCAGTGCACAGCCCCATTACTACTGTGTTGTTTCAGGAATTCTCACTGATGTGATCAGTCACGTATTGCTGTAACTTCACTAGTAAATTTACAGCTCAAACCGGGCTTAAATACTTGTTGTGTACCCTTTGCTTGCCTGTATGACTTTGCTGTTTCACTCTGCTCCAGGCATACAGCAAGTTGTGTTGGGCCACAACCAAATGTAAACATGTCAGAAAGTGCAATATTTTAGAAGTGCAAGTATAATACAGTACTTGTGAAATGGTACTTAAATCTAAAGTATTGATTTTATTTTGTTGCCATTTCAGAACCATTAGCAGACTTGTCAGACTTCTCAACTTGATTATCTTCCAGAGTAAGGGAGGACAGAGTTTTCATAAGATGCTATGGTTGTCAAGGAATATTTTTTATTGTTAAAAAAAAAGAAAAGTAATTGGTCATCTTCATGTACTATATGAATTATGGAATTTAGAGATACAAAAGACCTGTTGGATTCTGTAGTCCAACACCTTGCCACTGCAAAAGGTTTCTCCACTATAAACTTTTCCAGTCCTTTATGTAATTTAGTATTAAGTATCTTTGCAAATAACAGGATTTTGACTGCTTCCCTAGGGAAGTTATTGAACAATTTATTCAAAACTCTTTCATTATATTGTACTTTATATTTAGCATACATATATACATAGGGAAATGGATACAAATATATTTTAAAGGACAGCAGTTTGTTACCTGATCTTTTCTGGGCTAGGTAAATTTAAAATATTTTCCAGTCCAATACTCTACATACCCAAGTGCCTCAGCAAATGTTGAGGTTCTGCAATTATGTTTTCATACACATTTTGTTGCAGTAAGCCCCCCCCCGCGACCCAAAGAGTGAGAGAGGATCTACCATTGAAACAAATTATTTCAAATACATCCTGACTAAAAAATGGCTGCTTATCACAGCTGTTCAATGCACTGCTAATTGCAATGACAGGTAAACAAAAGAGGAAGCAAAATGAAATTTGTGAATTATATCCCTTTATTTTAAATTCATGACTACATGTTTGCTGCTGTCCTTAATAATTCCTGCTGCCAAGCACTGCAGATCTTTATAGGTGTTCCTTCTGAACTAACAATGTTATCATTGAAACAAATTGCACAGGTCTTGTTCCTTTCATCTCTCTAAAAGTTCACAGATCAAGTAAAGAACAACATTATAGAGGTGCAAAAAGCTAACATTCACTTTTGGTTTGTTTCACCCTGTAATGAAACTTACTGTTCCTGCTAGAAGATGCAACAGAAATAATTTCTAGTGTTTTAAAACATAGTAGCACATCTGTTCGCCCATGAATACAATGATTCATCACTGCTTTGGGACAACTTAGTGATAACAGTTACTTGCTGTGTAAGAGGGTACGAGAGGATGATTAATAGAAATCTCAGCACTGAAAACAGGTCAGTTTAAGTAAATAAACCTAAAAAATACAACTTGCTAAAGCAATTAATATCAAACTAAAGATAGCGTGTCCAGAGAAAGGCAACAAAGGGCAACGAAGCTGGTGAAGGATCTGGAGAACAACCCTTATGAGGAGCAGCTGAGGGAGCTGGGGTTGTTTAGCCTGGAGAAGAGGAGGCTGAGAGGAGACCTTATCACTGTCTACAACTACCCGAAAGGAGGTAGTAGTGAGGTAGGTGTGTGTCTTTTCTCACAGGTAACTGGTGATGGAACAAGAAGAAATGGTCTCAAGTTGGCACCAAGGGAGGTTCAGATTGGATGTCAGGAAAAATTTCTTCACTGAAAGGGTTCTCAGGCACTGGAACAGGCTGCCTGGGGAAGTGGTTGTGTCACCATCCCTGGAGGTATTTAAAAGACAGTTAGATGAGGTGCTCAGAGATATGGTTTAGTAGTGGATAGGTACAGTTGGACTTGCTGATCTCAAAGGTCTTTTCCAACCAATCAATTCTGTGATCTTGAATATTTTAGTTTTCAAATAAAACTTTTATTAGCTAGAATTCCAATAGATAAAGGACTTCCAGTATTTCTAGTCTTGGTAATAGAATCATTCATGGTGACAATTTGTTAGGCTTAAGTTCCTTAATCAATTTTATCTTAATAAAATAACATGATTGTCTGTGTAGCTGCAGATCAGTTCATGACTGAAAAAGGGGATTTGAAACTCCTATGGGCTTCATCCCTTAATTACACACAGCAAGTTCCTGACGTTTTCCCCGTATAATGATAAAAGCCTTAAAAACCATACTTGCTCCCCTCCCTTGCCAAAAATATTCATAGGACTTAGGCCCATGCTAAAATCTTTTAAGTACTTAATGACTTTTAGAATAAGTTGTATTGGACAGTTGTCTGCATTCTTTTCTAAGAATTTTAGTTTTGTATGTAGGATGCCTGTGGGGATATTTTGCTTAAAGAAAGTAAAAACCATGAAGTGAGGTAAAAATGAATGCATAAGAAAGTAGTGCTCCCATCTGAGGAGGCTTTTACTATTGCTAGTTGAAGTTGCTGAGCAAAATAAGCAAGCTTGTTGCCCAGGAAGCTAAAAAATAGAATTTTTAAAATTTCTGTGGCATCCCTGAGAAGAACCTCTTGGATTTGGGTCAGTTTCTTGCAAGAATTATGCCCACCAAAGCTTTAGATGACAGAGGAAACATAATGTATTTCACTGGTTAGGAATTTACTGGATAACCAGCACAGGTGGGAGCCAAAACCACACTGAGCAAATGTGATTAGATGCTAAAAACAGTACTAAATTATCATTAATCAGGCTTTGTGTCCAAATGGCAATTTCCAGAAAGTAAAATCTAGTTTCCTGCAAAAAAAAAAAAAAGTATTTGTCTCTTTCCTGCTCTCATCCTGAGCGTTTTTTTAATTTTTAAAGCTGATGAGTATCTATGGTCACCTCTCATATCACACATCTACACTGCGATTCAACAATGCAGCTAGCTTCTTCTGATAAACCTGAGCTGCCTTTCAAACAGTTACCTTGGGTACCAAGCATAGCAGAGCCAGACAGGGGCCTGGAGCACCATTTAGGCTGTTTGGTGTATTTAGACTTATCAGTTTTTACTGAATCTCACCTTGCTTTGGGATGGACTCACCAAACAAGTTAGTTAAGTCAGCCTGGGTATGTACATGCAAGCTACACTGCCCAGTGGCAAACCAGCGTATTCTTTATTCCACTCAAAGTTGGGTAGGGTAAAGAAAGGTCAGTGTGTCCAGACTCCTCTGGAGGGAATGAAGAGATTCACAACATCCAAGTGGTCTGTGGTGGCTTCAGACTGAAAAAATTAAAATACAGGAGTTATGTCAGTGCTTTGAGAGTTGATAATATTTGATTTCTCTCCCTAACAGATGCATAAATGAACAAATTCTGACAGAGCAATGGATTTGAACAAATCAACCTTAACAGAGAATCTTAGGACAGTCTAGAGTATTCAGTCCAATCCCCAAGGCATTTAGCATAAAAACAATCAAGCAAACCAATGCCAATTTCTTAAATCACTAACACTGTCCTTAAATTACTCCTCTAAGATTTATTTTTACAAGTTTCCATTTTTATAGTGTATTTTTATTACCATTGACAGAAAAATATTTTTTTTTCAAGCAGGAGGTAACAATATTCCAATGTGCTGCCCTTTGTTCAATACTAGATTTTATTTTTTTTCTTAGTAGTAGTAAAAATAATAATATTTAACACTTTTATAGTACCCCATGTATTGAAAAGAGCTTTGCTGCCAACAACTCAATATCTTCTGTAGGCTAGCTAGATACTGCATCTCCATTTTAGAGATAAGCTGAGACAGAAGATCTTTAACAGCTAGCCTTTGGAAAGTATCCATAGTTGTTGGTCTTTGAATTCTTTGTTTTTCAACTCTAATTTCCAGAGGTTTCTGGCACACTTACCTCTTCTATTACCTTCAACAGGGGAATAAATTATTACTCTGAAAATAGGAACTGAGGAGGATAATTGACAGAGTGTCTGCACTGGAGTGAGATGGCATTTCCTCATATGTGCATTCTCTCGTTCGGTCTCCAGCTGTCTCATACCATACCCGGCGCACACTCTACCCACCTTGCAGCCACAGTCCCACCTCTGCAGCGCTCAGCAGGCCAGCCTCAGCCTCTAAAGACTCTAGAGAGTCTCCAGGCTCCCTACTTTTCCTTCTCACTTTTCATTCATCATTCATCTCTATATGCCTGCTTGTTATCTGCTGATTTATCCATGCATTTTCTCATTGTAGTCCCTTCCTGCCTTTCTATTCTTACATTCCTATGCTTGCTTGCAAATGGCTGAAGAATCTTAGTGCGACAAGTGCAGTAAATTTACTGGTCTGAAAGAATGTTAAAATGTAGTTAAGGGAAGTGTTCCATCGTATGTTACATCCTGCACTTGCTACCATCATCTCCTGTATGCAGGAGTTCTCATTTGGTTCTGCTTTCCTTCCCTCCTACACTTACATTTCCTCCACACACACACACACACACACACACACACACACACACACACACACACACACACCTGTTTTCCTTTCTCCAATCAATGGTAAGGTTTAGCTGCTTAAACAAAACCACAGTAAAAATCTACTGGTGTATTTTTGGGTATGTAGGTGTAACATTCAGAAATGAAAAGACTATTTTATCCATTTATGATAAATTTTGTAAAAGAACCTGCCATGACAGTATTTCTAGTCCCGGAAAGGAGTAGAAGGCAGCATGAAAGACTGTCATGTGGGACCTTGTGGTACTTTTATTATTTCGCAGTAGAAGGCTGATGAGTTTGGTGTGATATTTAATATGTGTTGAAATATGCTTGTATTTTTAGAATTTATGCAGATACTGCTTATATATCAATTTATTACATAGGAGAGCATTTGAGGGTTTTTATCACTGAGTTATAATCAAAACTATTTAGAAAATAAAATTGGATAATCCTCTTTTTCATTTGGGCAGATTTTTTTAAAAATAGTTTAGCTTCCAATGTTGATGTAAGCAAAAAAAATCTGATCTGAGAAGCACTTTTGAACAAAGGTCTGATTTAAATATAGATAGAAAAGGGCAACATGTTTTCTTTGCTGTGTTTTAGTGCATTCCAGCAAAGTCTGCCAGTGCATGTTGGTAATTATTTACAGAAAAATTGAAACAAATTTCTGTACCTCTCTCCCCAATATTTTGCAGTCCATCTTGAGAATATAGTCTTCCAGTAGCAGTTTCATGGTTAAAGTTGTAAAACATTTTTGTTGAAAGCTTTTAATGTTGACTTTCATAGAGGAAAGCTTTTCTCTTTTAAATTTTGGAGTGTGATGTGTAGTTAAAAGAAGGTACTTGAAAAAGACTCAGGTGTAACTGCACAAGCTTGTTTTTGAGAGGATAGAAACTGAAAATAAGTTATTTTCATTTTTACAGCAAAAGACTCTGCTTTTTGAAAAGCTGTATAAAAAGGTCTTGTCTGAAGACTTAATACTCTTTCACTAGCATGAAAAAGCATTAGGGTTTTAATGAAGTGGGTAGGACTTTCCCTATAAGACTGTATTCAGTGCACTGGGGCTACTAGAAATACTTGAATGTCAATTAAAAAAAAAAAGTTTTGCTAAATCTTGCAAGATTTAACAGCTCTTTTTACACATTTAGCAGAAGTGTTCCCCTGGGAAGCAAGGGAGGAGAAAAAGGCAGAGAGGCTTGCCTATTTTTAGACGTCATACTTGGGTCTGTAAACCTGCAAAGAGATGACATATCTGAGCCCATTTGACAGTTTGCTACTGCTCAAAGGAGGATTTCAGGTTCTATTCCCCTCTGCCTCCTCTTCACAGAATCACAGAATGTTAGGATTGCACAAACACTGGGGAAATTTGGGTTAAATTGGCTTCCGCTTCAGTTTTAAAGCTGACACACTTTCCTCCCTTTAACCTCTCTGTTTTTAGCCCCTTGTGTTTGCAGAAATTTCAGAGAGAGGTCGCATTTTCTACTGTTGGCCCTTTAAGAGCCAAAGCTACGTGTGGCTTCAGCTTTGAGCAATTAAGTCCTGACTTTGAGTGAAAAATAAAGCAAAGCAAACTAACAAGCAAGAATGTGTATGAGACAAGATAAGGGATGAGTTCTGTGCTATAATTAGTAACTAGTTGGAAGTAAAAGAATGGCTCATGAACAGGTGGAATTATCCAATCAAGTATTGTAACCAGGCGTGTGAACAGTAGCTTTTAGCCAATCAAGAGTTCTTTGTGTGTGTGTGTTAGCAGCTTAAGAGTATATAAGGGATCGTATAACCAATAATAAATGTCTCCAGTGGGATTCACATTGAATTGTGTGAAGTCCGTGATTCGTCACTCTCGCACTCTACCTTGTTCACAAATGCACCCCCCCATCGCTTTTGTTGGTTTGTTCAGTGCTCTGAAATAGGTGGGTTGTGTTTCCTTTCTATTGGAAATGGTGATGTAATGGGTAAAACATCAGGAATTAGTCAAAATGCTGAAGTCTTAATTCCATAATGGAAAAAGAGGAAGGTGTTAAAGCTAAGCTTTACTACAATTCCATTACAACTTTTTAGGTTTTCTGCTCCTTTAATAGCTCTGGTGTTGTGAATGTTGTTTCAGACCATAATTAATGACAATAATGAAATGGCTTTGCTTTTTGGTACAAAGTAGCTTTTTCTTTTATTCTTTCAAGTAAGGAGAAAATGCCTTATCAATCTTGATTTTTTGAAACGTGGTTGCTACTGAATCAACATGTACTTTATTTCTGCAGCTATACTAAGGCATCAGTGAAATACGATCTGAAAATAATAAGCTTCCCAAAAGGCCTAAATTAGACATAATGTACTTGTAGGTGCGTGTGTTCAAAGGCAGGATTTTTAAGATCTACATTTTAATTGAAACATGTGTTTGCTATTAGCACCAGAGGTCAAGCCTTCACAAATTATCCTGTGCATAAGGAAATTCTTTGTTTGCCTCTTTTGAGGCATAATATGAATACTTTTACCCTTAGCTACTGACAGTGGTGAAGACAAAAGGATTTGAACCAATGGTTCAGCATCTTTTAGCCTGGTTCCAGCCTTTTTTTCACCTCTTAACTGTAGAGATACTCTCTGAACAGCAATAACTACAACCCATCTACAGTGCTATGATGCTTATTACTGCACATGTCATGAGAGGGACTCAAGGAATTATCTCTTTGTAAGGAAAACTATTTATAATGCCTGGTATTAAAATTTAAATGCATATTCTTATATTACACCTCTTAAGGAAAAGGAAACCTTGTGTGAGGGAATGAAGTCTTATACACACCCCAAATACGAATATCTGTAATAACATTTGTCCTACAGACAGTAAAGGCACATAAGGAACTCTAGATGCACAATAGAAGGATGACAATGGTAAATTAGCTGAATTTACAACAAACTAACTGGTGCAAAATTTGACTCAAATATCATAGTAGTATAGAGCCATGTAGTTCTTTCCCCTCCGGAAGTAGGCTATTGAACAGCCATAAAGCAGAAAGGTCAGTAATGCCATTTGTCCCACTGGCTTTCTAATACCTTACAAGAAGTAGATTGGGTAGAAAGTTGTCAACCATGGATTACATAGATTACAGAAATGGAAAAAAAAAGAAAAGAGAGTTTTGAATTTTGTTTTGTTCTTTTTTGCCTCCAGCAGTTGAACTTGGAATGAAAAAAGAGAAAGTTGCTTTCTTGACATGTCAATAGTTTATAGCTCTGTAATTATACTTCTTGGCCTAAATGCTTTCCAAAATGGTTGGAATTTCCTAAAAATCTAAAATCTTGGTGTAAAGCTAGCTAAGCAACAATTACAGAGCAAGCAGTTTTCAACGTGAAAAGTATAGAAGGAGCCTCACGTGGGTGTTGTCACAAGAAGACTTGAGAGCCTGTTACTAAATCTTGTCCTTCAGTATGCAGATCCAGTGTTACTGTGATTACTTACTCTTGCCTTTGCAGATGAACAAGCTGTGTTGCAAGTGTTTTGAAATGTTTTGTTATTACTTTAGTAGTCACTTTTATTTTTGTAGGGTTTCCTCATTTCAGAACTTGAGACTTATCTACGTGGAGCAATTAATGAAAATTAAGGTGAGTTGACTAAAGATGTGACTTAGAAATAGATCAGTTAAACGTCATTAAAACCCCCAAGGACCTTCTTATCCAGAATTCAAGTGGTCCTCATTTAATTTAATTTACTTCTACAGTGAAGTTAGATCATTCAAATGTAATTCTAAAGAACATCCACATTAGGGTTTAATGCAGTTTCACAGATTCTCTTTAAAGTAACATTTTTAGTTAATTCACTTTCCTGATTGTCCTCATATAAATAAATCCCTAATCCCACAAGTGTTTTTAGTTCTGGCTAATCCTTGACACTTCTTATTAAGGGACTGCATAATCCAGATAGCGTCTATACCAATTGCTGAGCTGGAAAACATCCAGTTTCCAGTCTCTGCTGCATCTGGTAAGACTTGGTCTCTGACTATTCAGCTTTACCAGCAACCTATAGGGCAGTTGTAAGACAGGCTAAACCTAAGGCAAGAGATTTTTGTGCCCCAAATCAATTGGCTGATACTAATACAATCAGACTCTTATCTAGTAACCAAGCAAAAAAGCTTTTAAGCTGATCTGCAAGGGATGACTTTAGCATCTTCAGCCAAACTTTCCCCAAGGGGTGAACCATTTACAGTTAAATGTCATGCAAGAGAGGATGCTTGAACCTCACTGTAATGCTGAGGTGTAATTATTGGACAGAGAGCTTAAGAAGTCTGTGTAGAGGGAGATCTAAATTCCATACTGGATTTCTTAAGTGTCAGTCAGCACGGGCTACCTAGAGGATGTATAGAATGAATATATGTTTCAGCAGGCAGCTCAGTACCTCAGACATTTAGGTATTTCTCCAAGAGGACTTAATATGGGTAGGAAATTATACCATTTGAGCTGTGGTGTTAAACCGAATCTGGATTGTCATGCTTTGTTTTGTTTGCTCTTAAGTGGAGCTTTGAAGTAAAGACACAGAGATGAAGTACAGATAGTTACGATGCTGTGTAAGTAGAGTGGCCCTTATGGTATGTAGAGATGTTAATTTCAGCCTTGTGACAAAACTGTATGATTGATCCTGCTTTCATGGGTCCTTGGTCATGTGGGTTCACAAGTTGAAAGTAATGAAGTGGGTTGACAGATGCATCATTCATTTGTATAAAATTGGCCACAGTAACAGTGCTCTTAACTGTGCTGGCCTTATGAGTTGCCAAATTCAGAACAGGCTTTTGAGTTGAATTGCTTTTGGATTCTACGAACTATATCAATCAGATCTCCCCTTACTACAGTAGGAGTGAGGGCATCTAGCTCACATGTATAACCCTATGTTTAGATGTCTTAATCTAGAGGTAAATCCCATCCTCATAACTTTTTACTGAGCATGAAATAGTTTTTTTTTAATCTTTGGGTCTGTGTACAAGCTGTAACATGAAGATACTAAATGCTCTAGAGCTCTTAGTCTTGAATGGGAACCACCCTGGCCACAGGAGAAAACAACCCCATTCACATGGCTAAGTTAGACTTCTCCAAAAATTTCTGGTGGACTAGCTTTGCTGATGTTATGCCAAATGGATATGGATGATCTGTACCACTTCAATTTTAGGGGGAAGCAGGTATTTCTGTAGTGACATACAGTTATAACAAAAGCATGAAGCCACTATAAGCTTCAAGTTGTGCCATCTAGCATATTCAATAGAACTGTGGTTACGTGCCCACCACTAAGCCAGAAGAAAGGTTTACTGCTATGTGACCTGGCAGTACACAGAGCAATCTTTTGAAAGGCTTCTATTTTACACTTCTATTTTAGATCTCAGTGAAAAGAAGGTGATTTCAGTGGCTTG
Organism: Caprimulgus europaeus; assembly: GCA_907165065.1. The sequence goes on from OU015530.1 coordinate 15,122,790, forward strand.
GTAGCTACTACCCTTGTTCTGAGTTTAAAGTAGTGCAATAGTAACATTATCACTTCTTCCTTCAAAAGTTTTTCAAAAAGGTTTCCTGTCCATGTGTTTAAAAAGACCCTCAAACCTTAGCTTCTGAGCTCTGATAAATCATAGCTTGAGGTGGTATGGTTAGAAAATGAGAAGCCACTGAATAAAGAAAATGCTGAAATTTCACTCTCCATAGGGATTACCAGTTTCATTAGCCTTGGTGAAAACCACATTTCACTAAATTCAGAGCTGCAGCAGAGCTCAATACAGATAATGCATTTAATATATGCTCTGGGCAGTGAAGTTGAAACTATTTTCAAGTAATTTTGTTCAGTGTTGGATGCAGCCATCCTGTAAGTTTCCTGATAACTTAGACTTTTTCTTTCTCAGAACAGCAAGTGATACTCTTCCAAAGCAGTCAAAATCCTCCATGACAAAGATGTATCATCATTTCACGTAGTGTCATGTTTTACCACCACCTGGTAATATAATGGCGCAGTGTGATAGCACATGCACTTCAAAGACATGGGTTTGCCCAGTTCTGTACTCATGTCAAACATAATTGAATTATGGAGAGGCTTTTCATTTTTTTTCTACGTGCATCTTAAATCTACCAAACTAAAGACAGTTCAAACTGGATGGGAAGGCCAAAAAACCAGATGTAGTCTCCTTGGAAGAATGAAGATGTAGATATTGTGTATTTATACAAGGCAACAGAAGTGTGCAAACAAGACAGGAAGTGAAGATATGGGATACAAAGCAAAATTCTATGGCAAATATGGTTTGTTTTCTTCTTAGTATTGTTAACTGCAGAAGTATGGCACTGAATTACACTGTATTATGGGCAGACACCAGCCATCAAGTGTTCACTTTTCTGCCCTTAAACCTTTGACAATTACCTTTGATAATGTACAAGTAAGATCAATTGCATAGTAAATATTAATTTTTCAATAGTTAAGGTGATGTGACTTCATTGTCCATTACTATGGCTCTTGATGACAACAATGATCAAACAATAGTAAAAGTGAACAGAAATTTACCTGGATGTTTGTGTCTGCTCTGGAAAGATTATTTTTAGCAATGCGGTTTAGATTTCCTCCAGATTACATCTGCAGTTTGCTAGGACAAAAATATTTGTCTCTAAGTAGGTTTTTTGTTATACATTTTAATCAATTTGTCTATGTGATAGTATACCAATATTTAAGAATTTGGATATTTTTAAAAATTCCTTGTTGCAGAGCACCTTGTGCTATTATGAAGAGGATGTTATATGTCCTATCAGTACTGGATGGCCACCTTACCTACTTTTAAATTTTAAATTAGAATAAGCGTAAGTGTTTGCACAGGGATAAGACAGGGGAGTCTGGCCAGATGGAGTTAAATATCTGGTGACAATTAATATGAGGTGATAGAATTCACGTCTGGTGAAACAATGACTGTTTTCAATGTTACGTGCTACATTCTACATGGCAAGGTAGTAACTAAACACTTTAAGCATCCTGCATGCTATTTCTCTAAGGGTCATATTTGTTATAGGGATTTTTACCAGAAACTTGTGGTTTTTAGCAGGAACTTGTGTCCCTTGGGATTGATACAACAGGAAATTTCTGTCCTTCCCACATTAGTAAACAGGTGGGAGCATTGCACATAATAGAGATCTACTGCAGAAAAGATGGACTGATCTACTCTATTTTGCTTTCTTTGTATTTGCTTTTCTTTGCTATTTTTCAAGGCTCAAGGGTGGCTAGAATTAAAGATCTTAGAAAGAAATGTTTTTGGCATTGTTGCTTACTTAAACAGTGGGATTGTCTGGAAATTGCACTGCTGAGGTCCCTACTTGTTTTTTCAACTTTTTCCTTTTTTTTTTTTTTTAATTTTTCTTTTTTTCTCTTGATGTGAAGGGAATAGTAGCCAAGAAATTCAATTATACTAGAAGGGTTCCCATAGTACACATCACAAGAAGAGTATGGAAGTCTGTGGTGAAACTAGGAATCAGATGATACAGATAAGCTTTCATTAACGGTTCTTTCTTAGACCCTGTCATTTATGGTTGATAGGAATTCTGGTCCAAATAAGTAACAACTAGGGCACTGTTCTATATTTAAAATCTTGCCTAAATTCAGAGGGATGAGTTTTAAGTGTGGAGTCTAACTCTATGGATGGTGAAGAGCTATATAAAAGAGAGGAGGTCTTATGGGGTGACAGACGCAATTGTTGTTTCCATGAGGCCTAAACACTGGGGAGTGTAGTGGCTTACTGCTGGGGATGATTTGGTTTTGTAAGTTGATTAAAACTGTAGATTTAGTGGCTAAAACAGTTTTTTTCAGTTAATTGCTGGAATTGAGCCAATGCAATATCTATTGTGAGCTCTGTATGCTAGATTATAGATTCTAGTAGCGATGGATACAAGGCAAAGGTGTTACTTAAAGGATTTTGGAAGAGGAGCTCCGTATTCTGCTCTAGTGAATTGCACAGCAGAAAGTTTTTCTTGCATTCCTTGACCTCTGTAGAAGAATAATGACATAAGGGAAGGAAATACACTTCTTAATATAGAGAGGTGGAACTCAACTGTCTTTCATGAGCTGGAAGCTAAGTAGAGCCTCTTCTCATTTAACAGCTGTGGGAAAAGCAAACCCCAGTCTGTGGTGTAGAGAATTACCTGTTGTCTACTAAATTTCCTAGTAGCTTCAGTTAGATGCTTCTTTATTTTGTACAGTAGCTTGTGGTGATATGTTACTCATTGTGCAACAGATGCCACATTCTCCACTAGAACTAACTTTATAGTGCAGTGCAGGGTTGTCATATCTGTGGTCTACTCACCAAGGTGGTTGACAGTCTATATAAACATTAATAAATCATCCTTACTTCTGGGTTTTGGCCCTCCCGACTGTATGAGCTTTCCACAGTCTGTTCCATCAAACTGTACTTCCTCCAAGGTTTTCCTTGACCCTTATTTTCCCCTCACTCCCTCCTTTCAACCAGCCTGCTTACCTTTACCCCTTTCCTCTGTAACTATTTGATATGCAGCCTCCTGCAGGTGTGAACTTGCAAAGATGAGGACACAGGAGATGAATGTTCTTGGCAGCAACAGAAATGGTTTGGGCACGGTTTTCCTCCTTTGATGTTTCCTCAGAGGCATCCCTCTTTGATAATGCTTTGCTTTTGAATTCCCTGGCTGAGGGGGACTATAAAACACAACTTTCACAAATTGCTATGAAATGCAGGTGAGTTGGAAGACTTTATATGGAGAGAAAAGTGTTATTAGTATTAGTAGAAACAGTTAACTACCCTTTTTCAAAAATAGCACTCATCATTATTCTGTGTAATGCACTTGCTTGTGTCTCTCAGGAAAGAGAGGCACTAACCTAATATCCTACTATCTTTCTTAGGAAGTCAGTTTAAGGAGTTGTTCTCAGTATCTCTCCACCGTGTGGAGCTGACTACAAATTAGTACATTTTCTCTCTAAACTAGATGTATTTTCTATTATTATTCCACCACATCAGAGCCTGTCTGTTACTTGCTGCGATACTGCTAATATTGTGGCACCTTCATTCCACTGCTCTCTGAAAGCAGATAGCTCTTGTTTACAGTGCTAAGATGAATATAGGAGAAAACTTTTAATATAGTGTCCTAGGATAACAATGACCAAAAACTTCTTTGCTTTAGAGGCTTTTTCTTTTGCTAGCTTTGCCAGCATTCTTTATTCAATCCCACTTCTATTTATGAATAAAAAGCATAAGTTTACAAGAATAAAGACACCTAAAGATGATAATTGTTGCAAGGATATGGTGGCAACATAAAAGTATTGTTTCCAGAATGCGAACAAGAAATGGAAATGAGATTGAGGGTTTGCAAGTAAGGTTACTTTCTCTTGAAATTTTATATTATTTTCTTTGCCAATAGTACTGACTTTGTTAATTGATTCTGAAGTAAAGATGTGATTAGAGTGGGCAAAAGCCCATTTCTGGGTACCTTCCCAACTCCAAAGAAGAGAACAGAAAAAAGGAGATGAATGGAGTTCAGAAGAATACTTTCTACATTCTACATATTTTTGTGTTGCTTTGTGTTTGGGTTTTTGGTTGTTGTTGTTGTTTTGTGGAGTTTTTTGTTTGTTTGTTTCTGTTTTTTAATTACAGCAGACTCAAATACCCTGAAACCTTGGGCATTATACAGACTGATATCACAAGACCGTCTCTGTTCCTAACAGATTTGAATATAAGGTCTTGAGTCTTTAATACCATCCTCATGATAAGGTCCTGGGACTCTTTGCAAAACTGGGACCTAAATGAAGAAACCCAACAAACTAAGAAAGGACAAACGTGTGGGTAATAGTCATTGGAAAATGTGGAGTGATGTTTGATCGTGTGACCTACTTGTTATTTATATAACTTAGCAGGTAGTTACAAATATATCACAACTGTTAATACCTCTAGCCTATACATTTTATGTGAACTGGGTGGCCCAAAAATACTTTAAAACCTTGAAATTTTATCTCTCTGTTACAAGCAGTTTTCCTTGAGCTGGAGCTTGAGCTCACATGTCCTATTTGGTTTTCCAGTAGGACTCAGTGGAGCCTTTCTGGAAGAAACTTCAGCCTTCTCATTTTGGTGACCTCCATGACATGATGCCATCCAGAGGGCAAATAAGTCACGGTATCCTGCAGTGCATCCACATAGCAAGTAAGCACAACCTTATGTGCTTTCAAAAGTACATGGGGTTTCTCTACTAGGTGCACTAGTTGAGTTGCAGTAGAGCTGACCCTTAAACAGGCTTTTGCAGGAAAATACTGTGGAGAAGTGACAAATTCAGCTTAAGCTCAGGCTTTAGGCTATTTCTACACAGTTTCCTGTATATAGATAGTAAACTCAACTAGACACTTGTTTAGATGATACCAATTAGTTGACAACTTGCTAGCATCAGGCTGTAAGTGAAAGAATAATTTTAAAGCTCATAGTTTCTTAAACCTTCTGACTCCTTGCACCATGTTTGTTGGCATCCTATTTTATCTGTTCTGTTCAATAATGTCCTCTTCTATAATGTTACTGTTCTGTAATTTGCTCCTCCTGCTTGCTCTAGCTGTGCTCAACAAACCCCTTGCAATGACAGTTCATATTAATGTTAGAAACTGACTTCCAAAAAACTGATCTTTTAAAAGTCAGTTTATTATAAATGACCCTGCCTCATTTATAATTTAGAAATCAATTTCCCAATAGTGTTATGAACATTCCAGAAGACACAAAGAACATCTATCCATAGATTTGATGGAAGCCAATATGAGTGAGGAAAAAAATTGCCTGTCCAATTGAATATATATGGATGTTGGTAATAATTATATGATATGGCCTGCTTAAAACTGGTCATACTCCATCACTCTCATGACAAAAGAAAACGACTGTGATCAGTGTCAGAGATGGTGGAGTTCTACAGTAAAACATTTATTTATTTTTGAAGAGCAATTATTCATTTTTTACTGTAAATGTGTGTGAATAGCACACATCTGAGTATTATGCTAAACAAACAACCCCAAGTCCTCCATGAATTTTAGTTTTTCCTTCAGTTATTCACAGACTGAATGTTTGTTCATTCACCCAGTCTGGGTGACTAGGAAGGTATTTTTCCTTGTCTCCCATTCGCTGTCCATTTTTCTGGGATTTTAATTTGAAGGGCTAAATTAGTTGGTGTGTGACACGCCTATTCAGTGTGCGACAAACATCCTGTCACACAGTGTCCCTATGAAAAATATGTATGTTCTGTACAGGGCTGTAGCCAGTTTAAATGAGGTATGCTGCAAGCTATGGAGCTGTTGAGTATGACACATCATAGATCATTCTTTAAGAAGATACAATCTGAACTGTGTTCCAAGGCTTTATGCTTTTTATTATGTTTCTAATTGGCTCTTGCTATCTGAAAACCTGAATCTCTTAAATTTCCCTTTTATTATTTAGACAATTTGGCTGCCTACTATTAGGTGTCTATAATTGAAAGAGTTGACATTTATATGCTTGTACAAGTGAAAGGAATCCAACGTTTTAAAACCATTTAGCAGTGATAAAATCAGATAGATCCACAATAACTTATGGGTATAGATTTCATGTTACAGACTTCATGCTGGTGTTCTTTCATTGTTACGTTGTTTGTACCTATATGGCTATCATTTTAGCAAGTACCTCTTTAATTGTATCAGCTATTGGGTGGGAAAGCTAATCTGGCAGAAAACATGGAAACGTTTGCATCAATAACCATCTTTATAAAAATATTTATCATTGGAGGTGAGAAGCTTTCCCATTTGTCTATGGTTTAGGGTTGTAAAAACTTTCTCTCCCCTGAGAAAGGGAAATGGCGCCAGGTCATTACTGCTCTTCACAGAAACACTATGGTGAAATACTTGCCCTTAATATTTCTTCACTTAAGCTCTGAAAGTAGTTTTATAGAAACTGGTATTCTAGTCATGTATCTCCAGTAAATTAAAATCCCAGAAAAATGCTAGAAAATAGAAACTGCAAGTGTGCAGTGTGCAGTGCACACTTCAGTGTGTCCTTAGTTACCATTTTTTATGACCTGAGGTAATCTGAATGAATTTCAGATCAGGGTATATGAAATGAGATGAATAAAGGTCCGTTCTTGGAAGCTGTTATTCATCAATCAATTAAGTCAGGAAATTTTTTAAAATTCTAATCTTCCTGCTTCAGCTATATTGAATTAAACTGTGACACCCAGGCAGTTAAATTTTCTCCTTGAAATATATACTTTGATACAGTATTTGAACATCCATCTGCTTTCTGCGGTGAGCAGATGTGGCCACTTCTACTGCAGAGTGAAATAAGAAAACATACTATGTCTCTCTTCCTGGAAAAATGCAATATGCCTCGACAAATATATTAAGTTTTAAGTAAGACTGAACATATTTGGTTGAAAGAAAATTAGCTGGATTTTCTTAAAGGCAAGATAATCTTCATTTTGTAATTGATGCCATATCTTGTATTCATAGCTGTTTGTTTAATTTTTAAATGTGAAATGAATCTTTCATTGCTGGTTTACACTTAATGCAATGCTTTAAGCACAAGGCTGAACTGCCATTTCTTTCTCAGATTTGCTTGAACTATTACAGAATGTTTCTAGATTAACACAGGAGTTACTGACTAAACAGCCCTCCACAGTAGAAATGACATTTTAATGGTCATGTTTTAATGTCCTATCAAAATATTGTGATATATTTTGCCATGTTTATCTGATTGAGTCAAAAACTATAGGAAGAGCATGGAGTTTATTTTTAGTAGCTCATGTCTTTTAGAACATCTCTATATACATTTGAAATGAGAAATAGTAATGTTTAAATATTCAAGCTAAAGTAATTTTAAGTGTGCCTTTTATCCTTATCTTGACAATAGCATCATAGTCTATGATCAAAGAATAAATCTGAATATGTTAAAGGTTTTTCTGCCAGCATAATACACTGCATTATTAGGCACAGACCTTCTGGACATTCTATATGGGTGACACACTGCAAGTGAGATAGGGTGTACAAGACCAGTGATGGATTTAGGAAAAACTCATCAATACTCAAAATTGGTAATTTTATCTGCATATGCCTGTATTACATGTGCAACATGAGCACAAAGTTTTGAAAATTTACTTTCCTAGTAAATTCCTAAAGTTGCCAGAGCTAATACTTAAAATTCCTTTTTTTTTTTTTTGAGAGGAATTCTGTTTAACATAGATTCAGTCTTGCTTAAGTGAGTACCTAAGTATGAAACCAAGCTGGAAAAGACAGATTTATTGGAATAACAGCTGTCACCACTGCTATTAAGTGCTCAGCATCTGACATCTTTAGATGCTGTTAAATCATGTACAATTCCTTAGATTAGGAAAATAAATAAAGATAACTGAGTCCAGCAATCTGTTTGAAAACCAGGGAGAAGAACACAGGTTGCAGGAAGATCTGAAAGACCACGTGTAAGCTAGTCTGCATGCACATGGCTTTGGTATTAATTGCAGTCTCGGCATCTGTGTAAATAGTTTGCTTATTAAAAAGCCAGGTTAGTGTTACAAACATGTAGTCTTGTGTTATTGTCCAGCACGTGATGCAGAAACACATAAGTGGCAATAATTCCAGAGAGACACCTCCCCCTTCAAATATAATTAACTAGAAAATAAAGCTAGGACTAAAGTAAACAGATGGCCTGGAGGGACTTTAAAAAATATGGTGGGGTATTTCCAGACAAAATAACCTACACAAACAAGAAAGTGGTTAAAAAAGTAATTGAGTATATGCATACAGGAATAAAGATGAGCAAATGAAAGTAAAGGTTTTTTGCTATCCTTTTGGGAAAAGATGGAAGAGAAGCAAATAAGATGCTGTTGTGCCTGAGACGCTGGGAAAACTGATAAAATTACTTAATGACCTCACTGGAGAAGGTAATGGACAAGAAGCTGTTGCTCTTTTTTTTTTTTTTTTTTTGTTATTTTCTACTTAAAGCCAAGCAGAAGAAGAAATGATTATACCAACAGCTGAGAACTTCTGTAGCCTCGTGAAACTCTAGAAACATTAAAAATTCCTTGTTAATGACAGATTTGTATGTGGGAGACAAGTTTCTCGCAGGATAGACTGATGAGATCCAGCACAATAGCAAAGCTTCCAATAACCAAGACTGTTGCACTATCCAGGGAAACTGTTAAAGCAATAGTGGATACTACAAAAAAAACCCCAAAACAATCAAATGGCTCAAATTAGAGAAAACCAGGAAGCAGGAGACATTGAGGCTGATACTGTGGTCTAGAGTAGACATCAGAAAGTGGTATGAAAAGTAGGGAAAAAAATGCCCAGTCTGTGGGCAAGGATGAGAACTAGAAATACTTCTTATCCCAAAACTGAAACTGCCATAAGAGTAGTAAGCAGCAGTGTGGGTAATGAAGGAAGCCCATAGAAGATGTCTGCATTGTGTGAGCGATCCCAAAACTAGTAATATATATATTTTCATGCCAAATAAAGTTTGAAGCTATGTTATTAGACTGGCTACCAATTAAATTTCAGCTGCATTATAATACCAGCTGATAAATGAGACTGATAAGTGATTAGACTGAAAAAGGGTGTCTACCAAGTGATGAAAGACAGAGAAACCTTTCTGGAAGTCAGTGGGCTGAATACATACTGACCATAAGAACCTCTCCATACTGCCCATAAGAATGATATGTTATTTGTTAGAATTTCCAGTAGTCCAAATGCAGGTGCACCTTCCACTGTTAAAGAGCAACTAAGTCCTTAATGGAAAAGAGAAATTAAAACTGTGTAGCAGCAACCAAATAGGAGACTGATAATATATTTAAAGGAAAAGGACACCTACAATGCAGGGTTATTTTAGAGGTATATTCCCATGTTTATTATGTGAGACAATGAAATGTTTGTAAACTCTCCATAGGAAGGAACTGGCAAACATACCAGTGGACTACCATACTGTGTACAGTAATTACTTACAGCATACTACAATGGTAATCTAGCTCCACAAGAAATGAGAGACTCTTCAGGTAGTATCAGAACCTGTACTGAAGTCACACTGAAAATAAGTCATTAGCCTTAACCAGAGACTGAGGATGTAAGATCTGCTTTAGGATAAAAAATACCATTTTAGGTGAAGCCCAAGTACAAGTTTTGGCATAGTAAGACAATGCAACTACCTTTACTGTCATCATTGGGCTAGCACTGCTGGCCATGAGTAGCTTTAAGTATCTGTCCATCTTCAAAGGAGTTCTAATGTCAATTGAGACACCCACTAGAAGAAGTCCTAGGAGCAGTACTGATGACATTCCTGAAGGTAAACAAAGCATCAAGGAGCAAGCAATGTGGGCCCATAATATGAAGGTGCAACAATCTATAAGCAAGTACTGGGAAGAGTATCTTAGTGAAAACATTGGCGATTTGAAGGCAAGGGGAACTGAACTCGGTAGACTTCTAGGAAATAATGGTCAGGCCTTGAGATGCTGTTAAGAATATGTAAACTTATGTATATGAGTGGAACCAGTGATCTATAAGGATGAATAACTGTCTTCCTAGATCCTGCATGCACTCACAAATAGCCTTTGAGACAGGTTTTAACACATAGTGATGCAGCATAAGAAGAGTCATGGGTCCAAGAACAGGTATCTGAAGGATAAAAATGTTACAGCTGAAGTACTTGCCTAAAGTATTTGTCCTACTGGAAATGAAGGACACTGTGACTGCTAAGGCAGCTGCTTGCTGAAGTTGTCAGAAAGCACTGAGACACAAAAAATGGCTATTAGAAAAAGAGTCCCAGACTGGGGTTTTTGCAAACAAGCATTTTCACCAGCTTGCCTCTAAGTAACAGCATTGTGAGCAGTCTCACAAGAAAAGCTGCATTCTGAGCACACCTGGATGACTGAGTGTTGTGAAGACTCCAGAACTACAACATGGAGCAAGAGTAACTACTAGTAGCAGATACTGAACTGGTTTTCCCAAACACCATGCACCTTTGTGAGATAGATTCCAGCAATGGACTATGCCACTATATTTGCTTCTTTTTTTGAGATGCATATGTGCTCTCTCTCAACACACCACTGTACTGAAAGTGAGGATTAATGAGGGTAAAAAAAGTTTGTACTCTGGCATTGACCAGAGTGTGAGGAGTAAGTACCACATGAAATTATCTCTTACATGCAATGATGGAAGAACTGTGTGGTTGAGACATTTTGTTTATAGAGAATTGAGGAGTCCATATGAAATTACAGATATCACTAAGACCGGTTAGAGAGCCTGTCTGCTTGGCAGGCACAAGTATCTAATTGAGGGCATATGTGTGACTGGCTGATGAATTCAAAGGCAGTATGCAATACAGGCTTTACAAATCTCAATTCTGACAGAACATGAGAATAGACTTTACTTCTGGTAACAGTCATCTCTAAAACACTACACACATTTTTGGGAAGTGCCTGTCTGAAGGACACAGAGGCAAGAGCTCTGACTAGGGGGCCCCAGGTGTGTTTTGCAAAGTGTATGTTTGACCTGAGATTACTGTACTCAGATGTTGGTCCATGCTGCACTGCAGCAGTCAGCATCAACAGGACTTTGAGGACAAGGGCACCTTCTCATGGGTAACAAAAAAATGATGGTATGGCACAGTTGGCAAGCAAGACAGGCAGGAGACTGAGGATTTAAAGCAAAACAGAAAGGAAGGCAAACAGACAGGAAAAGATCCTGACCGATAAGTGTGAGAGTTCATGGGAGCAGATAAGGGAATGCCAAGCTAGACAGACAGAGCAGTGCAATGGATGGGTGAATAGTCTTTTCATCGTGCCCAGATGATCAGGCTTGGGGTCATGCAGAACCATGGATAAAGCAGCAGTACAAGATATGGTGGGATACTAGTTATTTGAGTAACATAAAATTGAAGAAAAAACAGGATTTTTGAGCAAAGCTCAGAAAACAGCTACACTGATACAGGAGAGACAGAAAAAATTAAATAAGAGCAAAACAGAGAGAATACCAGGGTGCAGAATGCAGGGAGCTGCAGTCTGGACACCTGCACTCCCAACAGCAGCTGATAAATTAAGAAAACATTAATGGACATTGGAAAAAATGTCTTAGAACTGCTTCAGTGACAGTCAGGACTGGAAAGTCCTAAATGAACAGCAGCTGTATCCAGAGGAAAGCCTATGTTGTTACTGTGAACCTCCTACTGAAAACATCTACACACAGAAGGGAGCGAAAAAAAAAAATATAGAATCCCGAAATTTAGAAGTAAATCAAATGTATTATAAACATCTTACGTAAAGCAGTAGTAGCCTTCCGTTTTGAATATGCATTTAATTTGGTCACTCTATTTCACTTAGGCTGTAAGTGAAATAGGAAATAGAGGGTAGTAATGAGAATGATTAGAAGCATGGAAAGAGTTCCATACATGCGGAGATTAAGAAGATTAGGGTATTTACGTAAGAGCAGAGATGAATAAGAGGTGAAATGAAAGAGGTGTATAACTTATTAATGGTTCGGAGAAGGTCAAGGAAGTGCAGTGATTTAACTGTCTTAGAACACAAGAACAAAGGGTTCCCAATGAAATCACAGCCTTTCAGTTTAAAACTGCGAGCAGGAAACCCTTTTTACATAAATGTGGCTTCAATGCCTCTAGATTTGGGGCAATTAACTTTATGGGATTAATAAAAGCATCTGACATTTCCTGCTACCTTGGTTAATCATCCAATAACAGATGTGTTGGGTTTGTGCATGTGGGGGGGAACTGTTTTTTTGGTAGTGGGGGAAGGGCGACCTTATGAAAGCAGAAAGTTCAGACCCCCCAGCCCAGGCTGGGCCAGTGAGCACTAGAGAAACGCCTCTGTGAATCCGTATTTATGAGGGTACTGTCCTGAAAAGAAGAAGGTGTGGTACCTGGAGGAGAGGCTGTTGACAAACAAAAGATGACCATCAGCCAAAACAAAGGACGGACAGACAGAGAGAGCTTCATTGCCAGAGGAAAGAGGAGGAAAGACAAAGACCTACACCCGGTTCACCTGGTAGAGTAGGAGAAGGAAAAGGAAGTCCCTTGCAGCCCATGGAAATTCAACAGCAGAGCAGAGACCCATGTGTAGGCCATGGGGGACTCTACGCTGGAGCAGAAAAGCTGAGCCTGAGGGCAAGTGTGACTGAATTGAGACCCCAGAGTCACTTAATGCCAGAGCAGGGAGTGGACCTCCAGAGTGGGGAGTGAGTCTGCAGCCCTTGGATGTCCCCATACTGGAGCTGGGATCTGAGCCTGGAGAGGTCCGTGACTCCATGGGAAGCTCGCTCTGGAACATCTTATTCATGGACTTCCATGCTGGGAAGAGCAGCAGAGGTGAACTGACTGAACCCCCACTCCCTGCCCCCTGTGCTGCTGGAGGGGGAGAAAGTAGAGAAATCAGGAGCAAAGTGATTTGAGCATCTCACACTTGCATTCCCAATATCCAGCTTTTCTTTGCTCCCAGGTCACAATCAGTGCCTTTTTGCAGCCTGATGAAGTATTAATTTAGTTCTGGACCCATCCATCTTGTTTTTCACCCTTGACGTAGATCAGGGCAACTGCTAACCTTTGGGACTTTCAGTGCTGTTCCAAAGGATCCACCCTACTGAGCATTCTCTCATACTCTGGTAGCTCTGAGAGCATTTCAGCCAGTTCCTTTGTAACTGAAGACCCAGAAGAAAATCCTTGCTTCAGGAATAATTTCCAATTGTTCTAGCCAACACGACTTTAGCTTTTTGTCAAAGCCTCTTAGGTGTTCGGCGCATATATATGTATATACATATATAAATAAAACTAATTCTTTGATTCCTGTAAGTCTCAGCCTGAGGCCTCGTGTTCCTTTTTATAATCACTTATTACCACTGGAATTTAAATGATAGGTAAGCTTTTCAAAGACATGCCTAACCTAGCTTTTCTTTCAGTGGCTGCTGTCTTGAGCTAGGTTTTTAGCTGTTAGCACACCTAAGCAATTTTGGTCATGCTGCTCTTGGCCCCTTCTACTGAACTATGAATCAAACTTTCACTCATGTTGTTTGCTGTTGTATCCTAATGCTGAGGTGTTATCTGTGGTTTCTTGTGATTTTTTCATGTTTAATTTCTGTCTTGAAAGTTCTCTGCAGTCTGAAATGGATGTGTTGATAAGAGCATCTCCCTATATTGCAAAAAGGACTGAGCTGGGGGTCTGGCTTATCAAGGCAGGATTTTAGCTCATCAGGATCAAACTTTGCTTTTACAAACCCTGCTCTAGTTTTATGACTTCAATATCCCCATTAAAATAAGCAGCTCAAAGTAAGGTAAATCAATAGAATTATCATTGGCTTGGCCTCCTTTGCGTTAGCCCTCCAGCACTGTTAGTACCTTGAATGTTGCACCCTTCTGTCACCAGTTCATATTAGCAGGAGAAAACGCATTGTTTTGTTTACAGGTTGCCTGAGGAAGTTACAGGTTGCCCAGAGAAGCTGTGGATGCCCCCTCCCTGGAAGTGTTCAAGGCCAGGTTGCATGAGGCTTTGAGCAACCTGGTGTAATGGAAGGTGTCTCTGCTCATGGCAGGGGCGGGGTGGATGTAGATGACCTTTAAGGTGCCTTCCAACCCAAACCATTCTATGATTCTATGATTGGCCTTAGTGGTCTGGAGCTCATGTTCCTCAAAGAAACATCATTCTTCACTGTGATTTAGCACTTCTATGTGTTGGTATGCTAAGTGATACAAGATCTCTGTTGATGCACTGGCACATAATTTGATGTAGTGTCTAAAATAATGTTGTTGGAAAAAAATACAGTGCTGCAGAGCATGGAGTGTTACATGCAAAGGGTACCTCGTGGATCTGGGAAATCCCACTGTAGAGGCACTACATGAAAATGCAGATAAGATCTCCACCAAAATTACTGAATTTCTTCTGAACTGTGATGGATTGATCGTTGTGAAAAAGAACAGGCCTTAGATGGACAAATAGACATTCATAGCATGTGAAAGCCTCATATTTGCCAACTAAATTGCGATATGTAGGCATTATTCAGTTAAAAATGTCTTTTGATTGATCTGACCAATTACTACTGAATTTGAAGTGAGTTTGGAGTTGTATTGAGAATGAAGTGAGTATAAACTCAGCATCTCATTTAAGATTTGCAATAAGATCCTTTGAGTTTTGCTGTAGAAGAGCACTGACCACTGATTATGAGCAAAGATAAATACCTGAACTGCATTTCAAAGATTTTTTTTTTAAATAATAACTCTGTAATGACTGCTCACTTGATAAATTTCCTATTTTATTCTGAAAATGTATCCAGTGTTATCTGAGAGCATCTGCACATTTTCATTTTGGTTCAGATGAAGCTGTTCTTTTTAATTTACAGGTAGAGGTGGGGAAAGAAATAAATGTGGCTTTCAGCTAAAGTTTATACTGTGTTATTTTCAGTTTGGGACCAATTTTGTCACCAATAGGACTCCTTTCACAAGTCAGGATTACTCATTCAAGTAAATGAAGTAAAATGAAGCCATTATCTTTTAAGGCTAAATGAATCAGACACTTATAATAGAACCATTAACAATTTTTAATTACAGTACAGCTACTAGCCACAGCAGTAGTAGTATTGGTAACACATACCCATCTTTTTGCCTGCTATTTCAGTGTGACATATCATTATGGAAGGAATATTTAAATCTTAATTTTAGATTTAAAGAAGGACTGTCTTGACAAGAAGAAGGTGGAGAGAACCTGAAAGAGAGGCTGTTGACCTGAACAAAAGATGACCATCATCAGGAGGAAGAGGACAGAGAACCTCAGACACCCACTTCAACACACATGGAGTAGGAGAAGGTAAAGGAGGTCCCTGCAGCCCATGGAGGTTCAACGTTGGAGCAGAGACACACGTATAGACCATGGAGGACTCCACCCTGGAGCAGAAAGCTGAGCCCAAGGGCAAGTGTGACTGAATTGAGACCCCAGAGTTGCTCAACACCAGAGCAGGGGTGAACCACCAGAGCCAGGGGTGAGGATGTGTGCTGGACCAGAAGCCCACCTGCAGACTGTGGATCTCCCCATGCCGGAGCTGGGAGCTGTGGCCAAAGATGTCCGTGACTCCATGGGAAGCTCATGTTGGAACATTTTGTTCCTGGACTTCCATGCTGGGAAGAGCACCAGAGGTGAACTGACTGAACCCCCATTCCCTGTCCCCTGTGCCACTGGAGGGGAGAAGGCAGAGACATTGGGAGCAAAGTGATTTGAGCCTGGAAAGAAGGCAGAGGTGGGGGGAAGGTGTCTTAAGACTTGCTAACATGATTTTTCTCTAGTAGATTGTGTGGTTTTTGAGTCTCCCATGATGCAAATTATTTTTCATTTGTAATGAAATGAGAATGTTCTTGCTTTAGCATTATGGACTGCTAATAAAAAGGAATATAGTGAGATATCCTTTTAAGTTTTTACTCAAAAGATGAGAGAGGCTTTGCTGTCACAAGATGGAAAACTGTTGGATTTTTTAAAAATAAATTGCAATTATGCGTGCAGAAAGTAAAAAAATGACCACTGCCTTGTATAAATCTAGGTTATAAGATGTATGAATATCTTCTGAATATACCTGGTCATTTCTTCTGTGGAAGTGCCTTGATGTGATTCCCCTTGACAGTGCTCTGCTGAGGAATAAAGAAAAGAACTGAGAAAATACAGGATGACTGAGAGTCTGTACAGCATTTAGAACACACTGAGGAAAATCTTTAATGTATTGGACTTTTAAAAGTGCACCTTGAAATGATGTTCAATTTTTTAAGATAAAAATGTTCCTCTTCTAAAATGGGCAAATAAAATAAAAATTAAAAGTCACATAGCTCCAGATAAAGCCTTAACAAAACCTCTCCATTTGTAAGTTTCTACGTCAGTAGCCTTTATAGCTCCGTTTTCTCATTCCTTATTACCTGACCATCAAAATATATTTCCAGATCTGTTAAGATCTGCACAATTCCAGCTGCAGTATCCTTCGGGATCTGTCTTTTTGGTTAGAAGAATGGCTAAAATGATAGCAAAGGAAGATATGTGGGTGTGTTAATCTTCTACATGTGTTGCTTAAATGAAGAATTGATATAAAGACTGACACTAGTGCAAATGAAAAATTTGATGTAAGTTTGAAAGATACAGACCCTTTTGCCTTTGGTGTATGTATTCTGTCAAAACTCTACATTAATATTAAAACAAATAAAAACATTTTCCATTGAACCATTCTGACATTATCTAGCCCTATTGCAATACAAAATAGTAACCAGGATGCTTGGTATGGAAGGCTAGAAATGACTGTTCATTGTTGATGGCAGGTAAAACACATTCATGTTACAGGATCTGAATTGTCCTCGGATATTTAAAGTTCAGGCTGTCCCAAGCATCTCTTATCTTTACCACTGCGTTTTGGTCTTGCATTTGGGAAGGTTGTACAACCACATGGAGCTGGAATTCTTGTTACTTAGAAATACGTGACATTTTGGAAAGGAGAGAATTGTAAATTTCAAGCTCTTCCACACAAATGTTACCCGAACAAGCAGCGCTTCTTCAGCAACAGACTGGACTCATACAAGTGCCATGTTAGGTTTGGGAGTCACACTCAAATGAGATTAAAATCCTCTGATTGTTAAATAGACTGCTAAATCCAGTATAATGGTAAGAAACAGGATATTAACCAATATTAGGTACGCCTCATCCCTTATCACCTATTTTAAAGATAAAGACAGTGACTAATACCATATCAAGGAAGAGTTCTCCTTGCATTTTTTATTTGATTTCTCTTGTGTCTCTATTGAACTTTCTCAGTATAAAGCCAGTGAATGATACTCTTTCTGCTTCCCCTTTAGAGAAGCCAGTCTAGGATGTTGCTGACTGTGTTGCAGTATTGCCCTGGATAGACATTACCACATTTTTAGAGGAAATGGATGTGGAATAGAATCTGATTCTTTCTCACCTTGGTATGTAATGCTGTAGAATAGACCCAGTCCTGCACTGACACAAAAAATGAGTGCATGTGAGCATGCACCTTCATTCTTCCACTTCATTATCAGTCACATTTTTATACTAGAATTTCATTTTATCCAGCTGATTCAGTTTTGCAGTTCTTCTAATCACTTCGTCTTTCTACACAATCCCGTTCTCATTTGTCTGCAGGAATAAAAGCAGGTAAGAAAATGGCAAAACATCTTCAGCACTTTGCCTTTTCATTTGTTTCGTGGCAGATTTGTAACTTCTTTTGTTTGCCAGTGAGGTGATCTGTTTTCTGGATAGATAGTAATCCCGAATGGAATGCAATCTAGGAGGCAGGCATGTGACTCCAGAGCAGTTTTCAGTTGTTTTTTTAAAACAATTGCCAAGCACCACTGCTCTGTATCCCTCTTTTTGATTCCATGATATACCTGAGTGACTGTGAGCTAATTAGTTAACCTTTGTGCGCCTTTGTTCTTCTCTGAAATGAAACTGAAACTATTTCCTAATTTCCAGATAAATTATAATGATTACATCTACATCAGTGTTTGTACGGCTTTCCAAGACCTTTAGAAAGAAGTTGCCAATGTTATTACTATTTTATTACTCTACCTTTTTAATTATGTAACTGTACTACTTTTTACTCTTTGAAAGATGAATTTTACTTTGAGATTTCATAATTGCCTCCTATGATACCTCCGCTCTGGGAATTAACATCTTTAAAAAAGAAGGAATTTTACTCTTATTTTTAAGGAAGATTTTTTAGAAGATTTTGGATGTTGCATGTAAAAGGGTGACTCATTTGGAAACATATTGAAATTTGAATATGATGTTTGTTTCAAAGAAAGAAACTACACTGGGGTAAAATGTATAAGGAATCTACAGTTCTAAGTTGTTCTTAATGACTTCTCATTGGGTATATAATTTCCATTAGTTTTTAATTAGTTCGGTGCCACCAAGGCTTTCCCATTTTTTCCAAAGGACGCCTTGGTTCATTCGGTACAGAAGATAAGCCTGCGCTGAGGATTAATCAAAGCTGAGGAGCAATGGAAGCTGTTGCATCTGAATAGTCTTTTATTGTGTCACCACACCTTTTGTTCTATTAGTAATTCCAGCTTTTCATGTTCTACCCTTCTGTTTGATTTTTTAAGGACTGTTGGGTATAGGACATTCTTCCATTGCAATTACCAGCCCTTCATTCTCTGCTCTTTCAGACGTCTCATAAAGACATCCTCAAGGACACCCCAAAGAAGTAAAATTGTAAATAAAACAGGATAAGAAAATAAAAAAGAAAACATGGACTCTGTTTTTCTTGCTTTCTCTTCCCAGTATTAAAGGCTGACCCCAGGTCTAATGGGGAAGCAGCAATGTATCACTGATTTCAGGGGCAATGAACCAACTGATAAATACTGAAAGTCTGACCTACTCTCTTTTAAAAATGTTAACTGTAGCACATCAGGAATATTGATGTATTAATGAGAAATAAAAGAATATGAGAGGAAATAATGGTTCTTGTAAACTTAAGAGCAGTGGATATAGTATACTTTGACTTCATTGGGGCGTTCAACACTGCTGCCCGAAAGATGCTCACAGAGAAGCTGAAGTATGGGCTAGATGAGCAAGCAGTGAGGGGAACTGAAAACTGAGTGAACAGCTGAGCCCAGAGTGTTGTGATCAGTGGCACAAAGTCTAGTTGGAGGGCAATAACAAGTGAGGCACCCCAGGGGTCAGTACCAGATCCAGTACCCTCCCTTCAGATATTTATATACATCCTTCAGCTTGCTGGCAACACTCTTCTTAATTCAGCCCAAGATAGTGTTAACCATTTTTGCTGCAAGGGCACATTGCTGGCTCGTGTTGAACCTGGGAATGAACAACCCCTTGCACCAATAAATGCTGGTGGACACCAAGTAGAACATGAGCCAGCAATGTGTCCTTGCAGCACAAAAGGCTAGTGTATTATTGGGCTGCATTAGGAAAAGCACTGCAAGCAGGTCAAGGGAGGTGATTGTTCCACTCTGCTCAGCACTGGTGAGGCCACACATGGAGTACTGTGTCCAGTTCTGGGCTCCTCAGTACAAGAGAGACATGGACCTACTGGAGAGAGTCCAGCGAAGGGCCATGAAAACTGTTAATGGACTGGAGCACCTCTCCTATGTGGAAAGGCTGAGAGAGCTGGGACTGTTCTGCCTGGAGAAGAGAAGGCTTGGGAGGAATCTTATTGATATGTATAAACACCTGAAGGGAAGGTGCAAAGAGGACACAAAGAGGACAGAGTCAGGCTATTTCCAGTGGTGCCCAGTGACCAGAGCCAAGCTGAAACCTAGGAGGTTCCCGCTGAACATCAGGAAACACTTTTTCAATGTGAGGGTGGCTGAGCACTGGAACAGGTTGCCCAGGGAGACTGTGGAGTCTGCATCCTTGGAAATACTCAAAAGCCACCTGAACGTGTGCCTGGGCAACTGTCTCTAGGTGGTCCTACTTGTGGAGTGGGGTTGGACAAGATGATCTGCAGAGGTCCCTTCCAGCCTCAACTCTGATCAACTTTGATTAAGTGTTTTAGATGCAAAATAACACTCAGATTAAAAGTACCTTGAAAAACATCATATCTATGATTTAAGGCAAATTTTTAACCAAGTATAGGAGATTTTCAGGATTTTCATTAGTGTGCATGAAAAAATGCTCTTATATCTAGAAATTTCACAGAGTGAGTTTACCTCTAAATATGCTGTGACAAATATAATAAAAAAGGCTTCCAGACAACATACCAGATGGGTGTCAGAATTAGATGTATTGTTGTGT
This sequence comes from Caprimulgus europaeus, assembly GCA_907165065.1. The sequence goes on from OU015530.1 coordinate 15,143,071, forward strand.
GTAAAATGAGACTGCCCCCATATAAACATTTTTTGTGGAGAAAGTGGTAATAGAAACGTGAAAATAATTGAAAACTGAAATACAAATGCAATATACATTACTGGTTTTATCGGAACTTCATGCCCTTTAGCTCAAAAAGAAGCTTTATAAAATATTATGCTGAACTGTGACAAGACTGAAGTTATTAAAAAGGACCACAATGGAAGTATTTCTGCATTAAGAATTGAATATTTTTGTAGGAAATATGAAAAGAGAATCTCTAATGACAACAACAGAGCGGACTTGTAAAAGGACATTTGGGCACCCCTGATCTCTAAGCATAGTTATGCAGAAATCTGGGGTTAATTCAAACAGCACTGTTCCTATATTATTACTAAAGTAGAGCACTAAAAAAAATTCTAATGTTGCAGATAACAGAATTCATTCCTAAAGTACTCTTTGATGTATAATTAGGTAGATACCATTATATTTTTTTTCTTTGAAGGTTCTTAAGATATGTTATCTTGCACTTCAGCTGACTTCCTAATGATTCATTGTAGCAAATGGAATTATATAGTGTAGAAAGACTTTTACTGTGCTAAAAAGATGGAGTAAAAGTAGTCTCCTATGCTAACCACAATTTTCTGTGGAATCCTTCCTATTTAAAAAAAGTGAAAAATATAGAAATAAGTTGTTAACATACTCAGGGGAAGTCAAATGAACAGGCCTGGAAACAAATATTGCATCTGTTTTTAAGAGTAGAAGCATAATTTTCCTCTGTAAAGGATATCCACAGTCACTTGGAATATCACTTTAGATGGTTCTTTCTGTTCTTGTTGCCTTTGTTTTCCCTGAGCCTGCCTGTGCCATAGCAGTTTGTCTGCTGGCAAAGTGTATCCAGTAAACCAGCTTGCTTCCAACAAGTTGCACTTGCATCAGTGCATCATATTTGTCCAGACCTGTCTCAATGAGATGTTGGAAACTGACATGAAAATCCAATCCAGTCTCCTCTCTTACTTTCTGATTTTACAGTAGGATTGAGTGATTCTTCCTTGTGATTGTGATAGTTTAACTCTGTTGAGTTTATACACTAGATGAGAGTGTGCTAAGCAATCCACTAGTCTTTTCCCACCCATGTCACCACCTGGTATGGTGTACCTCCTTTACAGTGAGGGTGACAGAGCACTGGAGCACGCTGCCCAGGGAGGTTGTGGAGTCTCCTCTCTGGAGACATTCAAAACCTGCCTGGATGCCTTCCTGTGTCATCCTATCTAGGTGTTCCTGCTCTGGCAGGGGGATTGGACTAGATGATCTTTCAAGGTCCCTTACAATTCCTAATGTTCTGTGATTCTGTGATACCTGACTGTGCTGCCCACTCCATAGTTTCTTAAGAGGAGGAGTATGTGCAACATAATTTAAGGTTAAAATAGACACTATTCCTACTGTTTTATGTTAATGCTAGAAGAAGAAAGGGTGAGAGAAAGCCAACCTGTACTTGTGTGGTGAGATTTGGACAGCTCCCATAGCGTGGTCTTGGGCCATGGGATTATGTTGATCATAATGTTCATTTTGGAGGTTTTGTTGATCTTGTAGACACCCTGCCATCTGGTAGAACTAGAACTTAATTTGTTGCCTGTTGAGAAGCCACTTTCAGGTGAGGAGAATAGATTTGATGTGCTCACAGCAGCATGTTTCTGTGCCAGCTGGAATTTCTGAAGTGTTGGATGGTTTGTGTTGAAATACATGGCAATTGTACACAAGTCAAGAAAGGGCAAAGACAGAAATAAATGTGGCTGAGGCCTTCTTTTGTCAGAACAGGCTGGTGTTTCTTAGCCAAGCAGATACAGTAAAAATCATGACTCACTCCTCTGCCCTAAAACCGGGGAAAGATCCAGGGAGAAGTTCTAGTTCTAAATAAACAGCTCTGCCTGTGTGTCTTTGACAAAAAGAGACTGTACTCTGATTTCAAACATTTCAAAGCGCTTCACTATGCCTACCAGCACAGTTTCCTTCTTCAAATATCACTACTTCGTCACATTCAAGAGTGAATCATCCTCTCAGTAGTGGTGAAGTCATGTGGTGGGAGATAGATGGCATTGCTGATTTCAGCAGAAGGTGCTAGACTCCAGGTGTTTTAAAGACCTAATAATTGTGTTTATTTCGATATATTATCATAATCTTAGGAAAGTAACTTTATGGGCCAGTGTTAACAAAAATCTTTGGTCTTTTGTTTCCTAATGCTGTTATGTTTGAAGAAATTAGTTTAAAATAATCCCTTGAGAAATCAAGTGAAGATATTAAAACCAGAGATACACAAGCAACCTAGCTTTGGCTTGCTCTTTTGTACAGCTTGTTCATTTTGATTGTATCTTGGTATAAATCCTTGTCATTGAGTGCTCATGTACCTTACAGGCGGCATTTGATGTTTTCTTCTGAATGCATTGGATCAGTTCCAGTAGCAGATACTGTAATATTTATAATTGACTTTGACAGTGGATTATGTGGAACTGAGTGTCCTAAGGCATGAAAGTAAATCACATCAGCTTCAGGTTCTCAGCCATTGTGGCTTTTGCTGCTTTGATATTGGTGCTGTAGATTCCTTCACTTGTTTGGTTTGACATTTACCTGCTTGTTTGCCTTCTCTTCCCCCTTTTTTTCCTTTACACTTCTACCCACTTGCTGACTAAATTCTTCCTTGAGTTTTACAATTCAGTGGCACCTCAGGGAAAGGCATAAATGACTGACTACGGGGCGGGGAGGGGGGGAAAAGAGGAAGGGAGATTCCCTTGTTGTGTTTGCAGGCACTGCAGTTGCCGTGTTGCAGATGAGAACTAGAAAGTGAAAATGTTTGGAAACAGGTGGTTCTTTATTGTTTCTTTCTGTCTCACTGCTGAAAGATTTAATAGCAGTTCTCCTTTTCCTCTGTGGCACAGTGCAACTCGACCGCAGTTATTTGAAGGAATCATGTGGGACTCTCTATCTGGACATCTGTGCTTTTCTCTCTTTATTTCAGCATCAGGGCTTCTCCGATCCTCAGGCCCGGTGGCAGATTCACTTCTTTCACACTTGACAAGTGTACCCCTGCTGTGTCTCCTCATGCTCTCATTCAAGAGTATAAAGATAGAGTGGCTACATCCCTTCATTAAATTGCTTCCAAATTCTTCAGAAATCCTTTGAATGACTTTGTTTTTTTGACAGCTGTGGTCATAATTGGTTCATTTTCACCTACTGTTGGTGAACATACTCCTCTGCATGGGCCTACCTGTGTTGTCATGCTGGTCATGGTTACTCCAGTTGCTAAACAGACTGAGAAAGGGTAGCAGCTGTCTTCAAAGGTCTTTATGTATGTTAATATACACCCTAATCCAGGCTTCAGTTGTGTCAGTGGTGCAGGAAAGTTAAAATTGGAAAGTGCACTATCAAGGCTAAGGGCCAAATGAAAGAGGAAGAGGAGACAGTGAAGTATTGCCTATGTTTACCTGAAGCTAACTGCTGGTCTCAGTTATGCTGGTGCTGTAGTGCAGATAAATGTCTTTACAAGTGTCCTAGTTTCAAAGATCTACATAGGCATGAAGTGAAGAAACCCTCTGATTTCTGTAAAAAACTGTTCTGTACTTATTCCTGCCTGGTTGGATGTTAGGCTTGTATCAATCCTCCAGGCATTTTTGGACCAATAGTCCTGGAACACCTCATACCTGTCTTTCAGGAAAGAGTCTGAAGGCCAGTCACTCAGAATCGTATCTGCCCCAGCAAGTACTGGAGGCAGAATAGCTGCTGTCTTTTCAGGTTTTGTCACTACACCGTGACATACCTGCCACTCCTGCCTTCAGAGTAATGTGAGCTGTAATGGAGCTGAGTGTCCTTACATCAGCCTTGTCTTCATATGTGAGCACAAGGAATTGCACTGCGTCTGGAGTGCCCTGGCAGGGAGTGCCACTCAAAACTCTGCTGTTTGTTTGCCCAGGGTTCATCTGCAGCAGGGGCCACAGAGACCACAGCTCAGTAATGACTGAAGCAAAATCCCCAGGTATCTACTTTGGTAGACAGGCATTCAACAAGCACATGTTAGAGGAGGCTCAGTGCAGTGGTGACTAGGTGAAACACAATGGATTATGAGGTACCTGAAGTGGATGGGCTGATCTGATGGTCTCCTTTGATTTAAAACTTTACAAAGCCATGAATATCTCAGTGCTATTACCTGCTGGGATAAGTGTCTGCCTTTTGCATTTCACTTAATGCAGTGAAAATAGAAAAAGCATACAAGCTCTGTGGTGAATCAGATTTTTCTTTTTTTAAAATAAATTCAGTTTTATTAAGCTAATGGATTGAATCTGTAGGTATACTGTGCATATTTAAGTATAGTGGGATATTTCTCAATTTTATCTGAAAATTTTCCAAGGTTAGTATGAATTGTTGAGAATTACTGTACATCAGCAACAATTTCAATAGCAAAACCAGAAGTGTTGGACAATCAGCCTTTATCATAGCCCTGAGAATGTTGCTTTATTTTAGAATCTGTGCCAGCACTTGAATCACAACAGCTCAGAATGAATTTTCTCCATAACTACCAGTTTTTAACATCTATACCCACACAGACCAATTTTTTAATGAAAATAAGAGATATCTGGAAGTTTGCCTCTGGGAGAGAAGAGGAATTTGTGGGATGACTTTTGGGAAACACCTAGCCCTAAAATTCCTTAGCCCTTTAGAAACATTTTGGCCACCTATGAAGTCATCACTGAGTATTAGTAGTACATTTGATTTTTTTTTTTTTTAATTGGTGCCATCCTTTTTTAACTAAGGTGAAATGTTAAGAATAAAACTGGCCTTTCCAATATCTTACAATAAGATATAAAATTAAAATTTAATAGAAAGAACAACAAAAAATAGAAAATTGAAAAAAATGCATAAGGGGTTTTTTGTTGCAGTGAGATGAGTTTCTGTTAAAGATTGCTTTTAGATTTTTGGCCTCAATCTTGCAAACTTCTCTGAATAAGCCGTGTTCCATGTCAATCCTGAGTCTCACTGATCTCAGGTAGTGTCAGCAGGGAGCAGTTTTGTTAATCAAGGCCTTGTTTATTCCTGTGTGTGCTGAGATGTTTTGCTCTGTCCTTTTAGTGTGAGTGATTCTCAAACCATTGGGATTCCTGTAATGGACGAAACTCAGGCTATTACTTCTTTTATTTAGAAATCAGATTGGACGTCTTGGGCAGTAATATTTCTTTCTGTATATTTTGGCACTTTCAACCAAAGCAATATACCCAGTAAATCTCTTTTGAGATGTTCATCCTTCAAAACGTGTAAAGAAATTCTCTTTCATACGGTTTGACGTTAAAAGGTGATGACAGTAAACCTTTTGATACTGATTTGCAGAATCATGAAGAATTTACTTCATTACTTTTTCTCTGTGTTGTTTTTCCTAGTCTTTTAAATATGCTTATTTTAATATGTATTGGTTTTAAGGAAGCATCATGATTCAGTCCAATTAGCTGTAGTCCTTGAGTCTGAGGAGCAAAAGGTTTTACATTTTTAATTTGGATTGCTAAAGCTGTAGAAATATTTCATTTCTTCCAAGCATAACAATTAACTCTTTCTGGGCTACCTGGCAGTATTTCCTCAGGTAGGATTAAGTTTCAACCAGGAGTAAATCAGATATTTATAATAATCCTGCATATGCAAATATTTCCACCTTTGGGTCATATGCAGGTACAAAAGTCTGAGAGCTTCTTGGCAACAAACAGAGGTCTTAATTGGACTTACTATTACCTTTACCAGTATTAATTTTGGTTAGAAAGTGTTTTTAAACAACTTTACGGGTAAAAAAATCTCCATAGTTGTGGCATTCTGATCCAGCATTCTGGTTTAAGTCTGTATTAGTTTAATTTAAAAACATTCCTAATCAACTTAAAACAAAATAAACCTATTTTGAATGCAGTGGATTGAACTGAGTTACATTTAGTCATTTTAAATGCATGTTTAGTTAAACTAGTGCTACATTTTATAGGTGGCTCTATATGTTTCCATCTAGGTTGGAAAAATTGGCACCAGTACCAGTTAGTTTTGGCCAACATAGATCCCTGAAAAATGGAATAACTGGGACAAATACAACTTATCCCTTTTCAATTTTATCATTTAGTTATTTTTCTTGTGCAGAAGTCAGACCGATTTTATTCTGTGCTCACGTTCCTCATCCAGTGCAGTGCCTTGGCAGGATACCATGTATCAGCTGATCTGCAGCCACAGTGCAGCTGTCCAAGACAGATGAGAAATTCTTTGAATTAGTTTAGGCTCCATGGGAAGGAGGCTATACTAACTTTGGTTATCTCACTATTGGTTACAGGCTAAGAAAACGGACATGGTCTGTAGCCATGGATCAGCTGGTACACAGCAACCTCTTACGTTATTGTCATTTGTCTGCGCGGCATTTCCAAGAGTTTCCAGGCAGCTTATTTTGTGTACCTGAGTAAATCCCTTTAAAATATTAGCCTGAACTAAATAGAAGCTATTTTATTCCATTGGCATGCACATACCCAAATTAAGCTACACTGTTTTAATCCTTCTGTCAGTCTACTATATCTCTAAATACACACCTTGCTTTACATCACAGTAATTTATGTGTATGCACATACCTCTAGGAATTTGCACTGATGTAACTGAATTGATAGTTATAATTAAACTTGTGTTTTATCTTTTTTTTTAATCTAGATGAGCAAATAAAATAAATCAGTAATTTGATTCTGATATTGCCATAGCTAGCAACAGTACACTTGTCTCATCATTGTGTAGAAAGAATTAGAACCTGTAGATGTAAAGAAATAGGAAATTAAGTCTTCTGGTTCATCTATGTGCTGTGACCCAGCATGCAAAGTGACTACTAGTAATGAGATCAGGTAATTAATAATTGTTAGGTTAAAACCAACATTGCCACTGAAGTGCAGAGCTTACATGGCATGCTTGTCTCCTTTTTCACACAACCAACGTTAATACCTTACCTTAGTGCTAAAATTGGATCGCTATATACATCCTTTTGTACCTAAGTAAAGAGCTTGGTTCTCACCTTGTTTTCTTTCCCTTGCTTTTTCAAAATATAAACCTCATGTAAACCCTTTTATTTTGGCCTGCTATTATTTCCAGCTTGCAGACCACAAGTGTGCAGACATCATGTGGTTTCCCTAGCAAGGGGCTGTGAGGAGCTGGGAACTGTGTGAATAGCAGTGATAAACAGTTGTTGACTTCTTTGGGGTTTTTTGTGTCAGAATTGAGATGTACCCCATAGAATAGCTCCAAGCTTTTGTTGCAAAGAAAAAAGGCTGAGGCAGTGCTGCAGTTTTAATGGCTGAGTTACCTGCCTCTGTCTCAACAGAAAAATGTCATTTTAGGACTCCTCTGAAATTCATGTTTGTTTGCATTGATAGGCCTGCAGTCTGTGTTAATGTAATTTATACTTTTATAGTAGCCGATAACAGTGATTTTGGATGTAATAGTATTTGAAATTGCATGGTGCCTTTGATTGAAGGATTTCAAAGTGCCTTAGAACAAAATATTTAATTAACTGTTACCTCAGCGTTACCAGCAGCTTTGCTTGGAATAGATTATGATGTGCACACCTAGAGAAGGATTAGACAGTAGGTCATGAGAAATGTCACCTTCTGAAAACACTGCTTAGTTACAATTCTTCTCTTCAGCCCAAATGTTTACATTTCTAATGAGGGGAGTGGTATATTACTTTTAGCTCAGAATAAAAAAATACCTCTTTTTGTCATTGTTGTGGCACACAAGGGAGTGATAGCTCTGCATGTATAATAAAAGGTGAATCTGAAGAGACTTTCTTGGATCCTCATAAAGGACAATTATACAATTAACATTTGAAATTTATAGAACAACTACAAATTTTGGTACCAAACCCCCAAAATTATGATGTGAGATATTAGGAAGGGTTGTTCAATGCCAGCAAGGAGATGTCAATGCATCACAAAATAAATTCTCTGCACTCCTCGGCTGCAAAACACTGTTACTCATGACATCCCAAGGTACATAAATGTCTTTCATTTTTAAGCTTTTGTTTATTACAGAACCATCTATTAGCATTTAATGAGAGTACTGTCAAGGCTACGTAGGAAATAGTTTGTATTTAAAGGGGTGTTTCAATTTTAAGCATTTTAAAATTAATAATTCAACATAGTGTTATTTCTTGATCCTGTAACTTGTCCTGTGCATGTGACTTCTCTGCCTGAAGAGATCCCACCCATTTCAGAGCAACCTTTTGAAAGCAGTTGGATTTGTTTTTCTGGGATGCCATCTGAAACCAGGCCAAGAAATGTGGTGTTAGCACTCAAGGCTGCTTATTGATCTGGTGATTGTGTTGGCTATAAGAAAGGAAAAAATATGTGCATTTTTTTCTGTAGGCTTTAAGTGTCTGTCTCCCTTGCTGGCTGCACCTCTGAAAAGTCATATCTTTATCATTGTCCCAGAACAGCTGTCTCCTTTTCCTCCTGGGAAGCTCGTGACTAGACTAGATCAGTATTGAAGAGAACTGGATTCTGGTTTTAGGTCTAATAGTAGCTTGTCGAGGCTTGATGAAGGTACTTCACACCTGTTTTCCTCCATCTCCTTATCTGTAAAATGGGCGTAATGATACTAGCCTCTTTCGTGTGGTATTTTGGGATGTAGTGATGAAAAAATGTTACTATGATCTTTTTTGTAGCTACTGACTCCTTGTAAAAGGCCTGCCTCTGTTAAATGCTACCTGAATGGTAATGAGACCTCTTTGTGCTTAGTAATGCTTAATGTTCCGCATGTGCTCAGTACCGTGCAGAAGCAGATCCAAATAATGATGCCTTTTTTTTTTTCACATCAGGTTTTTCTTTATTTTGTCCCATTACAAGACTGTGTTGTATTTTCTATTTAATATTCTGGAAGACTTCAACTAGACTAACAGGAGGCATCCTGCATGGGGTTGGTTTTGCACTCTATTCCCAAGAATTAGAGAGTGCAGCTGAACTGATGCCGCCATTACTTCTAATGTTAAAATACATATGCTTTCTCGTTGTTTTGAGCTAAATTGTCCTTGAGTCTTGTGCATAATAGGTAATTCTGACTGCAGCAATGCTCACTAATACTAATGAGTGTGGGTCTGATGCGTGACAGGATGCCTTTCTGCCAAAAAGCCACTCATACCTCCTGCAGCTGCTGGTTTTGCTGGTTTTGCAGCTCAGCCTGGAAGGAATTTTATAGGATTGTTCTTCCTATTTCCTAGAAACAACCCAGTGCTTCAGGAGAAGGATGAGGCTGAAACTCATTGCAAGTCAAAATGTTGACATATTTTGGGTCCTATCAACAGCTTATTGAGATGAAAAGGTATTAATACATAAATATATGTAATTTCTCTCTCTCTGACACCTCTTATAGCCCAACCCCCAGGATGAAATATTTGGCATATTAGTACACTTACTTGGTAGCCTGTTAACATTACAGATAATATAAGTAAACTGCTTAATAAGTTTCTACTCCATTTAAGCAGGATTGCAAACTGCCCTTTAGCAGTCAGCTAACAAAGCTTCTTAGGCAGCTGAAGTAATTTACTAATTCTAGTATGGAGAAGGTAGCATGAGATTTCTCCTGTCCTATGGTGAAGAACGTTTATTCCTAGACAATATATTGCTTTGTTGATGGCATATGTAAATAATGCTGTTTATTCTTTCTGAAGTTGTGGGATAAGGTGACCATAGTAAGGAATCCAGTTTTCTATCAACTCCTTGTATCTGCACAGATAAAGGAAGAGTAATACTGAAAAAGGCAGCAACCTGATTAGTTAGAAGTGGTTATAATTTGTTTTACTGTAGGTCAACAGCTGTCTAGAGGATAACATCAGAAACCTGTTCTACTTTGCTTTCTTTGGTCTTGTGCTGAGGTGGATTTTTTCCTACTTGGCCCTTTTCCCAGGGATTCTTGGGAATTTATCTCAAATTATTTGTTATGCCTTTTTCCCAACTGAAGAGCGAATTGTTCTAGGTGCACAAATTATACTTGCTTTATTAATGATTCCTTTACATGACAGCCTAGTGCCTAAAGGCGTCAAATCAAGACTCAAGTAATTCTATTTAGAACTTGGCTGTTTGATGAAGCTGCATCTTTTATTGTAGAAGTGCCTAATTTTATGCACTGAGCAAGTAAGTTATTTCAGGTTTCCAGAATGATTTCTTTAGGCAACAAATTAATGGCAATTGTCATGAGAGTCAGCAGCAAGGAATGGAAGCAAGTGATGCAAATATTGAGCAATCTAAAAGAAGCTAATGACAGGATAAGGCTCAGAAGATAATAAATGGAGGGTGCAAACATTTTCTGTGTAATTCATAAAGAAAGACACGATTCCTAATCTTCTGAAACTGATTTGTTAGTAGGGAGGGAAAATAAATTACAATGTTAAGATTACAGGTTTCCTAAATTGTGGTGTGATCAATCTTTCAGAATTTTATTCTCAGATCTTATGTATGGCCACTTCTGAGCACGCAAAAAATCCTCCTTAATTGTTTCTGACTCGCTCTTTGGTTTACGTCTTATAGGCTGATTTGTTAGGTGGTAACTGATGAGGAGAGGAAGAAAGGATTATTTTAATCTAAATGGATCTCTTTGTGTCTGAAGGGTTTGTCTGAGTAGATCTATTTATGAGGACCAACAGGTCAGATGGCTAAGAGGGTTTTTCGGTGCTGTTTTATTTAAAATAAACTTTAAAATACACACAACCTGAAATTCTGACTTCATGATTTATTGTGTAGCTGGAGGCTTGCATGTTCAGTGACTTGACCTCACTACCCGATCTAGAGAGCTCAGCTTGAGACGAGGTTCAGTTTATGAGATGTTTCAAAATTAGACTGGACTCACATTATAGCTTCACAGGGAGTTGTGAAGTAAACTGACAAATGAAAAGCCTAGGGATAAGTATTGAATTCTTGTTTTAAGAAGGAGTATCTGTGTTCTCTAGCCTGAAAACCCTTAACAAAATCTTGCCAAGTTATCCGTTTCATGGGCCATTACATTAGAGAGGCTCCTTATGCTTAATTTCATGTTTATATTTTAGTGCTGATGAATTATTATATGCAATGATGGCCTTTGTAAGGAAACATTAGCACAAAGTGATTGTTTTCAATTGCAAGCCCGTAGGTAGAGATGCTTCTTTAATTGCATCTGAAGCACATTCTGCTCCCACAAGTGCTGATTAGCAAAAGCAAAGCGGTGCAGTGGTTTGATGGTCAGAAGCCACTAGGGCAGCAGCACACAGGGGTACCAAGGGTAGCTAAGTTGGAGGCAGCTTACCCATGTTAATATCACACATGGCCTGGGCTCTGCTGATGGAGGCTATTTACACCCTGCCATAGTAGCTCTCGTTCAACAGTCTGTTGGTTCTCTGGTACATAAAGATAGGAGCAATCGTGTGACAGTGTAGAAAATATGCCCCTGTCAGGACAAGAATTCTTCTTTGTTTTATGAACATCATTTATGATTGTAACCTTCAATGTAGAGAAGAATATCTGTTTTATAGTAGTGTTGGATGCACCTGGGAAGAAGAAAGAGGCCAATTGAGGTCTCAGCAAATATTTCCACTGTCGTAGAATAGAAGGATTTCTAGTAGCAGAATCACTGATTTTCATGTATTCCCTGCTTAGCTGCTGATAAAGAAGGGGAGGCAGGGGGCAGAGATGGGAAAATTTCAAGTAGAGGAAGAAGAAAAAGGATAGTGTTCTGATACTGTAAAGGAGATATATCCATAAAAGAAAAGGAGATATGTCCAACCTACTTCTGGAAAAAAAAAAACCATCTGAAGTAGCTGGGGGGCAAGTGGAGTGTTGTCCTTCCTCAAGGACACGGATCAAATCCAAATGCTCCAAAGAGACATTTTTCAGGTATTTGTGTTTTTACTACAAATATTGCAGTGCTCTAGCACTAGCTAAAATGAAAGTATGTGTTTGTAGGAAATTCCTTTAAATGTCTGTTTTATTTTTTTTTCAACATGAATCAGAACAGCTACAGCTAGGTGTAATTCTAGGATAACATGCCTAACAGCAGAGTTGAGTTGGGTTTTACCACTGGTCCCAGTCCTTGGGTGGTCAGACTAAAGGATCTCTTGCAGAGGACTTCTTGTATCTAGAAATTTTCTGGAGATATCCAGAGTAAAGACAGTGTTTGGAATCTTGCCTGATCCAGCTGGCTTGGAAATGTGTGGGATAAAACTGTTGGGTCCAGATATGGCAGATTGATGATCGTCTATGAAAGGGACTCAGCCAGGACTATGGCAAATAGTAATTTGACTTTCCATTACATTTTTCCAAAATCTTTAATGGGAAAAAAAAAATATATGCAAATATTTGCTGTCTCAAAAACCAGCTGAGGCCATAAATAAAAAAGATAGTATGTCTGTGCATTTATTTATTTCATGGGGAAAATATCCCTTCCTTTGCTACTTTCCCACACTTTTCAGCTTTTAACAGTTTCAGAATGGAAAGAGAAGGGAATCCTAAAATGATGTTAGAGATGATCAGTTCAGGCTTCTCAATATTTGCCTGTCATCCATCTGTTCTGCTCCCCAGAGCACACTGGTTGTTATTAGTGGAAACATGTATGTTTCCTGCAAACAATTCTATGAAGACAACATGTTTTGGTTTTATATGCATTTTTCTCTTTGAGAAGTCAACACTGTGAATTAATGTTTAACATAAACTAGAAGTCAGCCTTTAAGGAGGATTCATTTGGTTGATATATTTGTTAAGCATATGTTTAAAGAGGAAGTATCCTTAAATAGTTTTTGACCAACATTTCCTGAAGTTTCTAATTTTTTTTTTAAATTTATTACCTGGTGTCTTTGAGATGAAGTCACCTGTTGCTCCTTCGGTGATCTACATTTAAGGTCTTCAAGTCCTAAAAGAGAATTGTGGATTTTGCATTCATTTATTTAGGAAACTCAGAGATTTCTGCCTTCAAGAAAAGACCATTTATGAAAAAATCTGTCACTGGGCTTCTCCTAGAGACCTCAAAATCTCTGCTAAACCTGATCTTCTGTACAAAGACTTTAAGCCCTGAAGTTGGTGTTTCTGCTCAGAAGAACAATATCTCTGACCTTTCTATGATTATTTATTGACTGTAGTACATTATACCTGCTGGTGAGTTCTCTCTGATAAATATGGTCATAAGTAGTAATATTTTGTATTTTCAGTTGGTGTCTATTGGCAAGCAGATTCCATTATGTGTTCTTAGCTTTTCGGCTATTGTCAAGCTAGCTTGGATTCTGATGATGTACTACTTTGTAGGATCTTCTACTTGCTTTTATAAGCTTTGCAGAAAAAGAAATACATACTATAAAATCTATGCTGAAGTAGCAGTTGGAAGGAGAAAGAAAACATTTAGTTTTCTAAATAAGTATATATTTTGGGTTTCCCAGACCATGATTCTGTCAGCCTTCTTGGGGCAGGAGACCTTTGAGTGTGTTTTGTGCAATTCCACACACATCACTTAGGCAGGCAATGTGTGGATTCTTATTCACACCTGAAGTGTAATATCTGTCAGTAGACACCAACTTGTAGTATAATGGCACTAGTAGATCAAATTGGTTCTGGGGCTCCTATTGTATTTTCAAGGCTTCTTTCCATCTTTGTTTTTGTGTAATACTGATGACACATCCCTTAAGGATGAAGGCATTTTAATAAAACTCATTTAGCAGGGAGGAATTTTGGCAGCTGCATCAATGCTGATAGCAGAAAGCATCTGCACTGTTTGCTATGATCATGCAGAGAAAGAGTTGACTTCATTTCTCCAGCAGTTATGACTATAATTTCCCTCAATTGCAGTCTACTTTCATTTAATTTGTGCTCAAGGACCCTTCACATAGAATGATTTCTGCTGGGTGAAAGATCTTGCTACAGCTGAGAGGTCATGATATAATACACTCTATTGATTGTAACGAATACTTGGTGTTTGCTGTATTCAGGATGCATGAAGGAATCTATTTTAAGACCCAAAATAAAAATAAAATGTAGGTTGATTGTATCTACAGCTTGCAATTGTATTCGTGGAGGCTTACTATCAGATATGAGAGGTCTGTCATCAGCTTGACTATGCAAACTCATAGTTTTTTTAAGTTTACTTTTGTATAAAAGCCTTTTTGTGGTGTTATCATTGCCTGATGTAAATACAATCAAAGCTCTGTGGGGGGAATGGTTGTGTGACCATCAGTGCTTTGTTAAATTCTGGAAAAAAGATTATTTAATGCAATGTGAGAAACAGGATTGCTGTTCCCATGGAGGAAAGAAGTATTTGCTAATTCTAACATGAACAGACCTTTTCTAGCAGGTGATGAGTAAAAATAAATCATTTCTCAATGTGAAAGGAATCAAATAGTCTACAGGTGTCTTCCCAAAAGACAGAGAACAAGAGGATGAGGACAAAGCTATTAATTCCTCTCATTTCCCCCTTTGTTCCCAGGACCCACTGGACCATCTGTGGGTTCCCTGTGTGCGCAGGTCACAAGCTCTCAAATCCTTTCCAGGTAAAAATCACTGCTTCTGATTTAAATTCAATCCTGTATGCATTTATGAAGGAAAGAAAAGAACTGACTGTCAGGAGAGGCTGCAGGTGGTCAGAAGCGTTCTTACTGATGAAGTGTTCCTCATGTTGAGTAATACAGCTGAAGAGTACAGCAGTATTTGTAGGACCTGACACCACTTTGTGAAGAAGCAGCAACTGTGTTGTTAGATCTAGAGAATAGGCCCTTGCATATGTAAGATTGCTGCCCATCACACTGCATCGTACTTCTTGACATGACTAATGTGACCATCTCATGAAACAGGGGACTTGGATTGAATTCAGTAGCCTTACGGAAAATGCATCACTATATCCAGGAGCTAATATACTAAAGAAGACAAAATTTTGTGTACATTTATTCATTAAAATCCAATGAAGTCTTACTTAAAAAGGGGAAAAAGAACAGCAATAAAACCTCAAAACCCAGACCAAGCCAATATGGGACAAATCTACAATGATATAAATTATGCAACATTGTTGACTTCAGTGTCATGGTACATCTGCATACTATGGAGGAATTCGCCCCGGAGGATTTGCCTTAGCAAATTAAACTTCATATCAATCTACTCTACAAACTTGTCTCTGAACATAGCCAGCACCAGATGTTTCAGAGGAAAAGTGGAAGAAACCACCTGCTTCATACAGACATGAGGCTAATATGTTCTTGATATTAGGTGCCCTCCTGAGCAGTGGTTAGATAAAGGTTTAAGTCTGAAAGCACAAAATATATTATTATTGTCTCACAGAATTTATGGCAACTAGGTATTTTTCCTGGTTTTATACATGCATATTCTTGTGTATAGTTTTTGAAAAAAAACCCCATTTTTTTAAAGCTATTTCAGTATCAATAAATCTCTCATCTCTGGCAAGAATATAAACCTGTACATCCAGAGAAAGCAAATTCGTGACACCAGCCACATGACAATACTAAAGAGGAAGTAATAACTTTTGGAGCTCTTTTTAATGGGATTTCATATGTAGAAAGAATGTTTGCATTTATTTACTTAATGTTTTACAATAGCTGTAACGGATAAAGAAACCCTTTCTAGATTTTCTGAACCTTCTCTCACTAGTCCTGCTTGTTTTCTTGCTCACCATAATTAATACGAATTCGGTGAGACTATTGTTTCAAAGTGCGTTTCTTATGGCTGTGGTTTAGGTCAGGGCGGGCTGAAATCACACAAGAAATACTATGAGATAATTAAATCCATGTGAAGAAATTTAGATATCTATTGACTCTGAAAGAGTGATTATTAATGCATAGAAGACTAAAAAGTTACAGAATGGCATTGTCTCTACCTCCACTTTAGCTGCTCACCTGAGCAGCAGTTGTCAGTAGTTTAGAGAAGTAGTGTGCATTTTAAGTGTGCTGATTTGGGCTGCATGATCTCTGTCCTAGACATCCCTGGAGATCCTCCAAGGTTAGGCACCCCAGAAGAAGAATTGTCCTACTCCCACTTTGGGCTGAAGTAAATTAATTTTATGAGGTGGAGAGCACCTTCCAGATTGTTTGAACTTTGTTGGCTTGTGGACTGCTGTGAGCTTTCACTCTTTTAGTGTTTTAGTGAGTCACTGGGTAAATACACTTGTGTAAGTTAGTTATTTCTGTCTATAACTATTTCTGTCAGTTATCATTTTTTTTTCATAACAACTGTCTAACTGTGCTTTATCTAACAAAAGTTACATTCCTAAGAACTACATAGCAACACACAGAAGGTCAAACTGTGGGCTTCTAACATCAGTCTAATTACTCAAGTGATGTCAGCACAAGACCAAGACTTCTTTTGCATTTACAGAGCAGGAAAAAAAAAAAGCATCATATAATTTGTGTGAGTAAAAATAACTGCCATATAAGGTGTGCAGTATTTAAATTGGAAAAAACTCCCAAAAAACCATCAGAGAATATTAGGTAGATTGGTAGAGCTGGGACTCATTCTTTTCCCTCTCTTTCCCTGTGCCCTAGGTGCAGACTGATAACTGCAAAGAACACATAGCCAACTGGATTTTCTCTGACGTCACCAAAGGCAGGCTGGCTGCTAGCACTGGCTGGGCTTCATGGTTGATGCAACCTTGCCAGTGACAGTGTGTGCTGCCAGTGCAGGAATCATAGTTCAGCAAATTCAAAGTTGGTGCTGTCTCAGGACTTACAGCCTGATCCGAACCTACTGGAAAGGTTTATACTGGTTTTGGTGGCTTTAGACCAGACCCTAACAGCACAAGAAATTTTCTTATCTTGTTTCTTAATGACTCTCAAAGGTAGAATAAATAGTGTTAGCAAGGGATGTCCTGAGAGAGCTCCTTGTCAGTCAGCTGATCTTCACATTGCAGCTCTGAGTTCATAAACTGGTACATATGCCAGTCTTCAAGGACTAAAGAAAAAATGTCTCACTAGTACTCGGTTTTAACTTAGTTTTAGTCCTTAATGGTTTCTAAGGTGGTTAAACTGAGAGGTGTATGACAAAATTAATCTGAAACTTCAAGGACAAATAATAATGTTTAAATTCAACCTTAAAAAGCAGGACAAAATAATTTTACTGAGGCTTTTTCCCTTTAGTGTTCATACTGCCATTTCTTAAGTTGCTTGTTGACTGTTGGATGTATTTATATCCAACTTATAAAATGAAGAACAGAAAGGCTGATTCTCCTTTTAAAAGGCTTTTCATGCTTCTTTTTTAAAGTGCTTGTAAACATTAGGAAAGTCAAGTCTGTTTTTCAGTTGTTTTATCAGAAGAAGATATGGCTTAGGTCAAACTTCACGACAGCCTTGTGGTCAGCCAGGGATCACATCCTCCATTATATCTAGTCTGATTTTTTAAACTCACAGCTTCTGGTTTTCTCCTGTGCTGGCCCTGATGATTAGAAAACCCGTATAAATATCGAAGGAGTTGCCTCCTATTTCTCTCTCAGATCTCTCATTAATACTGTCTATTTTTAAGTTATATTGCCAAGAACTCTGACAACATACTGACTACTGAGGTAATGAGATTGCTAGTGCACAGAAAAATAAATGTTTGGGATCCTCATTGTATGGTTTGCTAT
Source organism: Caprimulgus europaeus (assembly GCA_907165065.1). Next base: position 15,160,660 of record OU015530.1, read on the forward strand.
GCACATTCTTGTCTCACAGGCTGTAAGCATGGACACAACTGGCAAATCAAAATGAGATGGTGTAGGGAAATGCTGTTACTGATCTATTAGGAGGGCAGAATATGGATTGCTTCAAAGTAAAATATTTTTGAGACACAGAACAGAGGTGTTGAGTTTTGACCTATTGGAGATTTGTCACATGTCAAGTTCTGTATTGTAATATTCCTCTGTAAGTAGAGGAGGATGAACCATTACATGTTGGTCAAGATTTACAGTTGTTTTCCTTTAGAGTTCATATTGTAGTTGGTGTTAAAAATCCAGTCGAGGCTTGAATGACTACCTATGAAATCATAACCTTCCATCACAGAACAGGATTACCTTAATCGTATTATTTTAGAACAGAAAATGGGTCCTTGAACATGCTGAAGGTTTATGTTACCAAAGTCTTTGAAGGAAGAAACCTCCTCCAAGTCACAACTAATGAACATATAGTTGGGCTCTACTCAGGGGCTAGTTGATTGAAGGCTTGACCTTCCATTAGAGTGACTTGTGAGCAGAGCTGTTCACACAAATACTTCCCAATGGAGACGTGCCAGGCAGAGGGCATCCTGGTAGGAGCTGATTGATTTGCAACAAATAGGCAGAGCTTTTCAGGCCTGCAGTATCTGATGCGTTAGCCTAAGCCTAAAAGAGAGGAATCTTTCTCATCTCATATAATAGAACTGAAATTCAGACAGCTTCAAACCTCTCCATCCCCCTTCTACAAAGTAAGTTTCATTTTCACGCAGAAATGAGGGAAGTCATTTGCTGTTGGCTTAGGTACAGTGCTCTTGTTATCAGACCAGAGTCATAGCTGCTACAGACGTGTAGCAGAAATGCATGGAAATATTATTAACTTCCAAAGTAAGCACAGTATTTGTAAGTTGCAATTGGGAGTAGAGGATTTTTAATTAGGAATTTTGACAAGGCTTAAATGAATTTTTTTTGGCCCAGTAAAAACTGTATTCTTGATAAATTTCTATTACTGAAAAGCAAGTTCATTTCCCCTGTTCAATTCTTCTTTCAGTAGCTGTTGTACCTCATAGAAACTAATTTGTGGGGGGAAGCACAGAGCAGGAATTGATGATTATTTTAAGAATAGCTCAGCACAAAACTACTCACATGAGTAAAGAAGGCTGGGATTTGGTTCCCCATTCAGACTCTACAAATGCTGTTATCAGATGCTTCAGAAGCTGGAATCACTTTTCCCCCATCTTTGTGGCATACAAGAATGTAAAATTACCTGGGGGTTTGCACTTCATTATAATACTACAGGTGGTTATTGTGGCTAAAGCAGGCTTGGAAGTGCATGAACAAGAAGATCCCAACGTACTCTGCACATACAAGGCACAATCTGCTTGTTTCTTTCCTTCTATCAGATTCTGTTACCATGACCACATTACTATCCTTTCCTAATAAAAGCTGATGGTTTCCCACCTAGTTTTGCCACCTCAGGAAGAGTTCATCCAGATGAAACTATCACAAGGCATCCACCTTTTTCTGCACAAAAGCCTTCTGGACTGATACCCCTTAAAACCACCTGGCTGGATGGTCTGAAGGAAATGTTCAGTGATCTTTGTTGGAACTCACACAATCACGGCCCATGGCAGTGTTTCTCCAATGTGGTTGGCAAGGATTTGGAAATGGCACTGCCACAGGAAAGGCAGAGGGATCAAGAAGTTCTGCTAGTTTGCAATAGAACACCTGCCCTAAAATGATTCATGGCACTCACTCCAAACTACAGAGCAGTGCTGGGGAAAGCCCAGCACAGATACCTGGAGAAGAATTAACCATTTCTGTTAAGAATTTTTTTCCAAATGGTATATATGCTGAAGGCTTTGACAACAGTCCCTGGGTAGGTATAATTCTGGTGACCAACTCCAAAAGGCCAGACCAGGCTGCTACAATTATGCAGACTTTGCAGATTTAGCCTCTGCAAAAGGCTATGGTCTTCTGAATACACACAATTCCCAGAGAAGTAAATGATTTCAAGGGCAGTGTTCGGCCTCACGCTATCATTTTCAGTAATTATGCAATTCACTTAGAGTGGGAAAGTCACTTAGACAATTTTGAAAACTCACACCTTAGATGAGTAAAAAGGAGGAAACTGGTGTATATATATATGTATATAAAATATATAGTTTACATAATCATAGCATATGTCAAAAGTTTCACAGTTATGCTACTAAGGATAATTCCATTTTCCCTAGACTGTTAGACTACGTTCATCCCTGTGGCATGCGAGAGCCTTCCGTTAGTGCATTAAGCCACATATATCTCTCCATATATCTATATCTATATATATGTATCTTGCACATCTGTTACATGCTTATTTTCAGATTCTCCTTCTAGGAGGAAAAACTTGTCCAGTTAGGTCTCTTATTTTGGTGGATCTGAGGGATTTTGTTTATTTATTTGCTCTTTCAGTCTCCATGCTTCTGCATAAAGATGGTAGATAAGAAAAGATCAAAGAACTGCCTTGCACTTGAAAAAGAAGGTACAAAGGTTGCCAAACACTCATTATCCATCACTGATGCTGAGGTTTCCAACTTATCCTCTGTTGCTTTGTCATATGAAGCTTTATACAGGGCACCTGGAGAGCAGCAGTGTGCCCTGAATGCCAGCCAAATTAAAGGGGACAGCTGAGCCCTGAGTGCTAATGCGGCTGAGGGCTGTGAGATCTGAAAATAGAAGGAAAATAATTGCTGCTGATGTGAATTTCCCAGCTTACATGTGAGAATATGGGGATGGAGCCAAATAGGTTCAAAAAGGGTCTTCACTAACACCTGCCTAAAATGTAGCCTCTGTCAGGCACAGAAGATCTGTCTCTGTTTAGGTCATCCATTCCCATACTTCACTGTAGCATGTACTGCCAGGTATCCATCATAACCCTGTTGAGCTTGGGGCTCGTTCTCTGACTGTCTGTCTGTCTGTCTATTTCTCTGTGTTATTCTTTGGCTCCTTCATAGCAAAATTACTCTGACTTTCATCTCTAACTCATCAGAGTTCTGGTATCTTCAGTGTTAGTGTTTTCCATGGTGTCTAACTCAGAGTAAGGATGAGGACTTGCACAATTATTAGAAGACCTCTTTCTTGTGCTATTTAAAAAGTTACAACTGTTCTTGACATTACCTAAGATGTGTCCTAGTCAAATGCCCTGTTCTACCTGTATTTACTCACAGTTCATAGTTCTTTGTGCTACAGTTGCAGCTTTTAAAGGAGAATAATTTCTTCTATTGGGTGTCAGAGAAATCTGGGATCTCTGCTTAGTGCTAGGCAGTTACACAATGCTTGATTGCTGTGATGCTGAGGAGGATAATCAGCTTTTAGGAGTGTGTGACCACCAGTGGAGTGCACCGAGTTGCATGCCAACTTTTAAAAGCAGTGAGTTAGCAGCTGGTCAGCCTGGCTCTGGTGCACTACAGGGCAGCTAGGTAATCTGGCAGACTGGTCACAGTGTGAGACAGCAAAGTGTAGGACAGCAGTGGGAAGACTGCCAAAGTCTAAAAAAAGACATCTGACATACAGATGCAACCATAAGAACTTTTCCTTCGCCTGCTTTAACTCATCATGAAATGAATGTAATGCCCTTTTGGAAGCGTTTCTCCAGTTGGCAGAAGCTTGCTACTTCACTTAGGAGAACTCCATCCTGAGGCTTCAGAGATTTCAACCTGAAAACAAAATGCCAGAACATCCCACATATTCCCTCTTTCCCCTCCCATTTGATGTAGCCTAACTCTTAGCCACACCAAAATGTGCTTCACTGAGTGATTGGGTGAACAACTAACCTGTGCTGATTTCATCTAGTTTCCTCATCTTACAAGCCAAATATACAATAGAAGGGAGGTTTGGGTTGCATATAGGAAAGAGAGATTTTGGAGCCACAACTTGTTTTAATTCTGGTGTAAAAACAAATTCTTTCTTGCACTGTAAGCAGCCTGAAAGTGACTTCTTACACAGAAGTCCATCTCTTACTGCTGTGATCCCTATTACGGAAGAAGGAGCTTTGACTGGCAGGGAGTGAGGACCCCTGGCCACCTTGTGTTACACAGGTTCTGAACCAGGCTTCTAAAAAGTACAAAAGTTCAAGGTTTTATCAGCAGTAATTTTCCTGGCATGTTTTGTGAGCTGTGAGTTACTTCTATTGCTGCTCTGAGCTGCTGGGAGCTGATGTATGAAAGAAGCATGGCTACATTTAAGTAGTACTAGACTCAAACAAGTAGACAATGACTTTCATAAAGTTTTATGATGAGCTTGGTGCTGCACTAACTTAGTAAATGCAGATTTAGTTTGCACCTAATTCACATCTTTTCAGGACCTCTCACACTCATTCTTATCTGTCCTTAGTAAGTCAGTATCTTATATGTACATATGTAACAGGTAACTTCCTGTGTCAGATGTGAGACACTTGTTTTCCCCAAAAATTGTTATAATGAGATATATTTGCCCTCAATATAATATTTTATGATTGTAAAAAGCCAGCAAATTGTACCACAGGCACTATGAAATATCCTAACCATAAAATTTCATGTGATTTAATCCACATCACATAATCTTTTGAGTATAATAATTTATTTTCAAGCAGTGAATAATTAAAATCTATTAGAGAACACATTCAGATTTGTTTAGTACTTACTTATTTCACTTCCACACTCCATGGAAGATTTAAAACCTCCAAGTATCTAATTTCAACTCCATTATACTTGTGCTGCTTATTTGATAGAAAACAGGATTGTCCTAAACACATTTTTCTTTCGTCAACACTTATGATTGGCTGAGAATCAAGAAAACAGAGCTGACTGCCAAAGCCCTGCGTCCTGTTGTGAGCCACAACTCTGACAGCTTGTGCTTTGAAAGTGGATCAGCTCTCCTTTGGAATCAGCAGCAAGTCTCCCTAGCATCCCCAACATAGTAACACAGGGCCACGTACTTTCTTTTACCTCTTCTGAATGTGTTAGGACATGTTAGAATGTAAATCCAATTACGTCTCCTGAGGGATGTAGTGGTTGGAGGATATACGCCCAAATAGGCTCCCAGGCACTCAACAGCCACAGCTGGTACTGCAGCCTTCTCCTTGCTATGGGGCAGCATGAAAATTGCCTACTGGCAACAGCAGCCTAAAGGATATCCTTGGGACATCCTGCAAAATGTATTTCTTATTACAAGCTGGGTTGCTACCTGCATAAAGACTTTTTGTTGTCTGGGATCAGAACTTTCCTTCTACTTGACTGAGATGGGCTCTCTGTGTGCTTCTAGAAGTACAGGCAGTCTGTGTTCCTACAAAAATACTAGATTTGAACAGTTACCAGAAGAGCTCAAAAGAGATTGTTAGCTCTTTTTTTCTTGAACCCTGAATAGGTAGGAAAAAAAAAAAAAAAGAAAAGAATAAAAATGTTCTACTCTACTGACTTGAAACATACACGGTCATGAATTTCATGAGCTCACTAATGTGACTGTCATGTCTCTTACACAAAAGTTATCATTTGAATTTTCCATTTAAGAACTTGATATTCTTTATAAGCTTGCTTGAATTCTGTAAAGAGAGATGACAGTTCCTAAAGAGAAAAAAAGCCACATTATGATGATGCCACTTCTAGAAATGTCAATGGCAGGATATGAAGGACAGCATAATTATAGTGTTGATCTAGTGATTCTTCAGGTAAGGTTTTCTCAGTACTTTAATTATAAACTACTAATTTCAGCAGTTTAACTTTCTAAATTCTCAGTCAAACACCCTTTGGGTTTGATTCACACTTTGTGGTGCTTGTTGGTGTAAAAAGAGCCTCCTCTAGGCAAAATCGAAGTTCCATGCAATCAGGAGCATCCACCCCTACGGAGGACAGCTGGACTGAAGAGAAGGCCCAAGGAAGGAACTGCCTTTTTCTGCAGAAGAACCAAACTGTTGTTGAGAAGTAGGTGCACTGAAGTAGATACGAGTGCTAAAACCCTCAGAAGAGAAGTCTGGAAGAGACTTAGGTACGTATCAAGCAAATTCGACAGGCCAAGATGAAAAGCTGCAAAATATATAATGAAATCAGATGAGGTCAAAGCACAGCAAGAAAAAGGGAATTCTGTTAACTCTCAGGCCAGAGTCTTAGAGACCTGCTACCTCAGCATATCTGAACTCAGGGAAGAAAATTTAACACCAGAAAAAAAAACAACACCTTTGAAAGAGCATCTCCTTAGATGCTTGTCCAGCAGACACAGTTCTCCATACTCTGCAAAATGATTTTTCAGTCTTTGAATCTGTTCTCAAAGCTTTGGTGAGGAAAATTTACTTTTCAGGTAATATAAATACTTAAACTCCATTGGGATTTATGTGCAGTGCTTTTAAACTTATGCCCAGGTGAATTTGAATAAGAGCTGACTTACTATGTGACCAAACACTTCCCTGAAGTTGGGCCAAGAGAAGGGAGAGATAGTTCTGTTCAGCTCCTTAAGAAAGAAACCTAAAGGCAGATCCCAGAATTTGAACAGTGCTGCAAACTTCTCGAAACTGTAAAGCACAAATCCAATCATTAGCAAGACTCCTTTGTTCAGAGATGAGCAATTTCAGAAGCCTGATCTGTAAAGTCTCGAAGACCTCATTAGGAGTTTGTAATCCTTAGTTTATTTGTTTCCTGTTATAAGTGTACACTGACAATTTTGCTTTGAAAGCTCAGTACCTTAGCTGCTTGTCCTTAGTGGGAAAGAACAAAAAGGAGAGAGTTTTAACTTTTGTGATAAGGCAGTGTGTTGTAATTCATTCCAGAAGTGATAGCATGAAAGCTGGGGAGAGGGATTGAGAGAAAGGAGCAAACACATGCTGTTCTGTAATAGCGTGTGATAATTTGTGAATAAGACTGAGTATTACCTTGATTTCCTCTCATTACTGTCTGTTGACAAGTCCTTCCTTCCCTCCTCCCTTGCTCACCCATCTTTATACCTCAAGCAAAGGCTTTTGGAAAGTGAAAGCTCTCCGAACAGTTCCAAATACCTCCTTTCCTTAAAAACCATTCTCTTGCTCCTTGGCAAGGGAGCTAAAGCTGGATTCATTCTGAGAAACCATGAAATTCTAGGGAAGGTGAATTTGTATCAGCTTTGGTAACACTCATTTTTGCAGGCCAGTGCTACAGCTGGGTTTGGTTTTTTGCTTTTTTTTTTTTTTCCCCTTCATTCTCCTGCTTTGAGTTGCTGTGATCTACTGTGCAAATGGGAGGGCATTTGTGTGCCTGTGCATGAGGAAGTAGCCGGCATTCAAAAAACCTTAACAAAGATTTATGAGGCAAATGATGTTGTTTGTTAAATACCCAGATGGAAAATCAGAAGCTCTAGACATGGTGAGTAGTGAGGGTATCAGCAAAAAGCTGTGATTCAGACAAATAGAAAGCCTCATGATTTAATTTAAAATGAAATAGTTTTCCGTTTCATGAATAACAAAAGTGTTTTGTGTTGTGTGTGTCCCTCTTCTTCCTGAGGCTGAGTCCTGTATTCTCCAGTTTTGTTCCTTTGCTGCTGGTACAGGAGGTACATAGGTGGCTTAGGAAGGGGCAATACCTGGTGAATCTGTAATGACATTGATAAAAGCAAAAATAATTCTGCTGCAAATTACTGCAATGCAGTTGATTTCAGACTAGGAATTAGTTGGCTTGGGGAGAAAGATTGGGGAGCTGGTACTTGTCAGTAGAGAGCTTCACAGGCTAGTAGGAGTCCACAGGACAGGGTGCAAAGTTGTAAGATCCCTCTCTCTTTCCCAGAGGTTGTGGTCTTCACAGGCTCACAAAGGTGGCAGCACTGGCATTCATCTGGGGCAGAGGAAGGGGAGCCACCAGGTAATGAGGAGGCAGAGCCATCCCAGTTCCTCCAGCTGCCTGCTGCTTGGGGCAAGGGATTTGAGCTGCCCCACAACTCACATGGGCAGAGACACAGGCAGCACTGAGCAGAGACACCATGGTACTATCAGAACCTATTAATTTTCTAATTACCCAATACTGCTTATTTTTGAATCGTGGTACCACTGTGTCAGCAGAGTGTTGCCCATCACTAAGGTGGTTATGCTGTGACTCACTGTTGTCTTGCAACAGTTGAACAGAACAGGTTGCCCAGAGAAGTTGTGGATGCCCCCTCCCTGAAGTGTTCAAGGCCAGGTTGGATGAGGCTTTGAGCAACCTGGTCTAGTGGCAGGTGTCCCTGCTCACGGCAGGGAGTTTGTAACTAGATGACCTTTAAGGTCCCTTCCAACCCAAACCATTCTATAAAGCAAAGGGGAGCTGAAAGACAGTGTTATCTGAAAAGGTTTCATTTCCAACAGTTCCTTTTCAGCAATGTTGTCAGTGTTCCTGGAAATGATGTTATCCTTCAGTTCAAACATTTTCCTTTAAACACTGCTTTTTGCATTTCAAATAAAAATGACATTCACCAGCATGCATGCCTTTAAGCAACTGAGATACTCCTGGAAATGTTGACCTCCCACTTTTGTGTACTAATAAGAACTAATAATGTCGTCTTTGTGGGAAGTTCAGTTGTTTAGGGGGATCAGGCTGCAGAAGGACTGCTTAGTTTTGAGCATTTCTGTTCCAGTGGTGCAATGGCAAGTAAAGCATCAGGTAAACACCCGTATTTGGTGGTCTAGACCAACAGTGAAAGGTGGGCAAACTGAATTTACCATCATACTGTGGCCGTGCTCTGCTCCCTGATATGGACAATGATGTTAGGACTGGATGTACTACATCTCAAGTAAACAGAAAATTGGAAAAATAAAAAGCAAACAAGTAAGTGCCGTTACAGGTGGGAGGTGTTACTGGTCCAGCCAGCAAGAGTTAGTGTCTTTTTTTGGCCCTGTTTCTCTGTGAATTGAATACAGGGTGCTTAACACATATGGAGTTACCCACAAGTTTACAGTCTGTGGGCAGCAAATGAGAGCCTGCTGCTGTATTTTATTACTGCTGTGTGCTACGTGTTTTCTCCACAGTATCTACTTTTACCTAATCTTAGCTACTAAATCACACTATCATCAGTTACCAAGACCTTTTTAGAAATCAGAATGGAATGGCAATTTGGTATAATGCAGATGACTCTTCTAAAGTTGTTTTCTTTTTCTCTCTTTACTCCTCTGCAAAATGTCCAGCATGAGTAGAAAAATTCAAATTATTTTTCATTTGATGAATCCATGCTTATTGCCCAGCTGTTTCCTTCCTCACTTCAAAGTGAGAGATCTGAAATTCTTTAACAAAATAGTTAAATTAGAATTTTAAAGAAAAAAAAGTTGACTTTTTTAAAAGCTTGGGTATACAGCATTAAGTGCCCAAATCTACCTTTATATACCCTGATAGAGTTTCCTAATCTTCAGAGCTATAGTGTACGAGGACACTAATGGAGCAGATTCTCTGCTATTGACTAAGAGGAAAAGAGGCTGAAAATTTTTCTCCCGGTGTGATACAGGTGAAAGCGTTACAATACAAGCTGCAATAAAAGACAAGAGTAGAGATAAATGCAGCATTTGAGAGAGAAGGAAAGGCATTATAAAAAAAGACCCGAACCACCTAGTGATGTGTTTGTTCAGCGGAGCTTTTAAAAAGCACACTAATGGCCCATTTTCTCCTTCACCCCAAGTCCATGAAAAACGCCCATTGACTTAAATAGATACTGGATCAAGTGCTAAGCTTCTAGGAATAATTATATTTAGTATGCTGAAGTTCCTAGTATTTCTCTTGAGGCTGAATGCTGCTTCCTCCATTATGTGCCCTGACTTCAAACAAACAAACAAGCCACCCCCTTTTCCAGCCTACACAAACTGAAGCTGCAGTGCTCCCAATTCAGCTTGCAGATGTTGGAGAAGCTTTTTATATTAAAGCAGCCGTCTAGACCCAGCAAACACTGCCAGATTGGAAAACTACATTTAAAATGTGTCTTTGTTGCATATAGTCTTTGCTGGATGGCTGGAGCAAAACTGGTGGGTTTGGAAACCTTTTGACTTCTGAAAGTGTGCTTTCAGTTCTTGCCCTCAGACCATGATGCGATTTGGCTCAAGAAATGCCAAAGTCCACATTTCCCAGGGAATCTCTTTTAGTACACTGGCAGGAAGAGTGAGCACTCTTCAGTCCAGTGCGTTTCACCCTCGTCTAGCTTTTTTTGCTAAAACTGTTTGAACCATTACTTGATTTTGTCACTTTGTGGCAGGGCTACTGTTAGTTTTCTTTGCTACTATTGCCCAGTTTGCTCTGTAAAAAGCTACATAGTGTTGAAACTCTCAGGAATATGTTTTATCATCAGAAACCAATCAAAAATTCTGTAAAATGAAGAATAAATAAGATGGTGGCTGGGAACATAACTGGATTCCCTCCATCCTGCTGTAAGAATAATAAAAAATATGATGATGATGAGGATAATAATAATAATAATAATAGCAGCAATAACAGTAATGATAATTTAAACATCCTGGTGCAAATTCTTGTCATCCTCTTGTCTCAGCTAAATGCATGGATGAAATTAAAAGCATAAGCTGATTCTGGATGGCATGAATTAAGGCATAGGTCATATCCCACAGTTTAGCATCCACTTTGTAAGTTAGTTATACCACCTCACCTTATGTAGACAATAAAAAAAAATCACACTGAAGAGTATGTGACCTAGTAAGACAGGGATATCTTACTAAGGAGCTGTCTAGACTTTGAGTATTAGGAGGCTTGTGCATTATCGGTGATGATCTCTTAGCAAAATATTAGTACCTACACTATACTGCCTTTTGGGAGGCTGAGTATTTTACCGGTTTTTATGTTTATATCAGCTCAGGACTGGATAAGAACATCCATCTTCTCTGTTTTGAACTTAACTCTTTCTTAGGAGCACAAGCCTTCTATCATAAATGACCCAGAGAAGCAAACAAATACGTTAATGAATTATAGAGTAATAGTTTCATAGAATAATTTAGATTGTTAAGGGATCTCTGGAGCTCACTTGGTCCAACACCACAGATACCTGTTTCAGAGCTGCTTTTCTTGGTATGAAATAGCATCCCATGGGTCACTAGGAATGTCTTTTTGGACACTGATACCACTCCAGAAGAACATACCTTTCTGCTTAAGCAATGTGACATCAAAAGTCAGTTACATACCAGCTAGGCCTAGTCAAGTTTATAGTCTAAAACAGATAACAGGAGACTTGAGTTGTCAACATTTTGCAATGGGGTAGATATGCCAGAATAAACTAGTTTTGTGGGGATAGAAGTGTTGTAAACAGGCCAAGAGATCACAGAATCACAGAATGTCAGGGATTGGAAGGGACCTCGAAAGATCATCCAGTCCAACCCCCCTGCCAAAGCAGGAACACCTACATGAGATCACACAGGAAGGCATCCAGGCAGGTTTTGAATGTCTCCAGAGAAGGAGACTCCACAACCTCCCTGGGCAGCCTGTTCCAGTGCTCTGCTGCTCTCACAGTAAAGAAGTTTCTTCTCAAGTTTAAGAGGAACCTCCTGTGTTCCAGCTTACACCCATTGCCCCTCGTCCTATCATTGGACATCACTGAGAAGAGCCTGGCTCCACCCTCCTGACATTCACCCTTAACATATTTATAAATATATTTATAAGGTCACCCCTCAGTCTCCTCTTGTCCAAGCTAAAGAGACCCAGCCCCCTCAGCCTTTCCTCATAAGGGAGATGCTCCACTCCCTTAATCATCTTAGAGGCTCTGTGCTGGACTCTCTCAAGCAGCTCCCTGTCCTTCTTGAACTGTGGGGCCCAAACTGGACACAATATTCCAGATGTGGCCTCACCAGGGCAGAGTAGAGGGGGAGGAGAACCTCTCTTGACCTACTAACCGCACCCCTTCTAATGCACCCCAGGATGCCATTGGCCTTCCTGGCCACAAGGGCACAGTGCTGGCTCATGGTCATCCTGCTGTCCCAGATCCCTTTCCCCTACACTGCTCTCTAGTAGATCATCTTCCAACCTATACTGGAGCCTGGGGTTGTTCCTGCCCAGGTGCAAGACTCTACACTTGCCCTTATTATATTTCATTAAGTTTTTCCCTGCCCAGCTCTCCAGCCTGTCCAGGTCTCTCTGGATGGCAGCACAGCCCTCTGCTGTGTCAGCCACTCCTCCCAGTTTTGTGTCATCAGCAAACTTGCTGACAGTGCCCTCTGTTCCCTCATCCAGGTCAAGCATGCGCAAAAGAAAAGTTCAACTAAATGGCACAGTGATAAAATTTTCTACGACCACCAGCCAACCCCCAAAGACAACCAGTGTGCAAGCAAAAATGACATTTTCATATATTAATGAGCACTTGGAAATTTAATGAATATGTTAATAATTTCTTGGAAAAGTAATGAATATGCATGTTTTGATAGTATAAAGCTTTTGTAGAGACATGAGTTGGTATGCATGATAGGTGAAACGATCCCCTGTGCATCCAGCACCGCAATAAAAAATGCCTGCTTCTAAGACTACATTGGTGTTAAGAAGTTAATTCCCAATTTTTGTGACAACTCTATATACCTACATTTCAAATTCAGAAGGAAGAAGAAAGTTTACGATTTAGAAAAATTATTTTACAGCTGCCATACAAAAATTTTAAAGATTAGTCTTGGTGCAAAATAGTAGGAGAAGTTTTTCTTATCCTCGCTAGGGAAAAAAACAGCTAAGAATAAATTTTTTGACCTTATTTTCAAGATGGAAAGCTTGATGCACAATGGGGTATTTATACTATCAGATTGGTACTTAAACAAATAAGCTGACCATAGATCCCTAGCTTGGAGATGAGTTACTGCAAATAAGCAAAGAACTAAAAAGCATGTAAGTAAAATATCTAAATACAGAAAACCCTTGTGAAGTGCTCTACAAAGGTGTGTGGTAGAAGAAACTAGCACAGTTGTGTTCAGAGGTGAACCTGATAACAAAGAGACTAAAATAACAGTTTTTAACCAATTGGAACCCAAGGACCTCAAAGCTCTTTGTTCTCAAAGAAAAGATTAATAAAGCTTGGCCATCTCTCAAAAGCTAATGTGGAATGGGACAGTTGCTTGCTGGCAACATTACACAGGATCATGAAATAATGTGGTGAGTATCACAATGAACTGAAAACAATGTCGTATTAAGATAGGCAGGATATTATTATATGCTATGTAATTTGGCCAGCACTCTGGTTTACTTCAGCCAGTATTACAATGGGTTCTTTGCAAGCATTCAGAGCTCCTCTTTTACATATCAACTGTTCTTGTGACTTTCCAGCCACCCTTAGTGCTCTGCCTGTACTGCTCTATTCCTGAGTCAGGCAGAAGTAGATTTCTTGCACGACTTCCTGAAGTACAAAGATGGCACTTAAAAAAGCCTTTGAATAAAAATAAAATATTTTTTGCTGATTTTTACCACCAAATGCTGCATAACGAGGCTCCGATACTTGGCTTCCCCAAGCCATCGAAACTCTGTGGAGCCTGACACAGGTGGCCAAGAGAGGCATGTGGCTGTGTGGAGTCTCTTGAAGTGACGTGGAGTTGCCCCGGCTGTTGGCAGTTCAGAAGAGAGCAGCCTGCTCTTCAAAATGTCTCATACTGTAACAAGAGTTTGAAATCACTTTCTGCAAGTCTTTCTTCTCCCATCCCTCCCTTTCAGGCAGAGATGTGCTGAGTTCTTAGGAATAAGTATCATTTCTTAACCTATTTTAGAAGAGCTTGCTTTGATGTTCCTCTTTATGCTCTATTGCGTGAAATTAAAAAGAAACACTATTGTCACTTACAAAAGAGAAGAATACATTCAAATCTGAAGATAAAGTAAACTAGCATTAACAGAATAATTATGTACAAGTATGTTAGAAATAAAAAATTATTAACTTGTTTACAGGTGATTGTAGCAAAAGAGACGTGCCTTCCTCATTTTATATGTTATTAGAAGGATTTAAAAATTGTTAACTGTGCAAGTCCGGTGGCAGCTTCGAAGGGGATCTTTACCACCATCTATTGGTGAACTACAGGAAAAGCCAGAGTGAGCTGACCTTGTTCGTGTTCCCTACTGTTGTACTGGGGCAAGCTTTTGCTCCATTTTGAGGTAATAAAGTTTTTTTTTTTTTCTTCTTGCTCTGGGAAAAAAGGGCAACAGGACTGTAGTTATGCCCTCTGAGTGAAGAGCTGTCATAGCCAAAGCTTAACAGCTGGCATGTGATCCCACACACCTCTCCAAGGAGAAGAAGGGAGCTCTTAAGTCATGGAGAAGAATACCTTTCTAATGTCAAGTCTCTTGTTAATTAATTTCTTCCTCATTTCTGGCAGTGGAATTGAACCTATTTTCTTTGCTGGTCACAAGAAGCATCACACTGATACTTGGCTAAAGCCCCATTGCTGCTGACAAAACCTGGAAGAGCTCTGTAATTGCTAGAATTTCTGCATGGTCCAGTGAGAGGGGCATCTGTGAAAGGACATCCCTTACAAGTGACATGTTTGCAGAATCAACCTATGCCCCTAAAAGACAGGCAAGAAGAAAAGTGATGCTAGCCAATGGCAGCAACTGAGCCAAAAAAGTAAATCTTTAAAGACGTCTCTAGATATGAAATGAGTCTATTTTATGGATTCATCAACACTGCTTGCATATGCAAATTCCTCATGAATAAAGCTTTTGTAGTGCAGGCTCCAAAATGAATTTCAGGTATTCAGTGATAGCAGTGAATGAGCACAGAGACAGTTTAAAGAGATTGCTTAGTTTTCAAATCAACAAATTGCTGTGGTTCTACTTAATCCATCAAAAAAAGGAAGAGAGAACAATCTGGCAGCCAGGCGGGAAGATATAATGGTAAAGGACATCATGTTCCAGCTATTTTAGGACCCATTTACACTATGAAACTGATGGCATTAGAGAGCAGTTGTTGAACACATTTGGGGAACAGCTGTGTTACTGCTAAAGTGTAAAGACTAAAGTGTGTATAGACCTGTGGGGGTGCTCAAAAAGAATAGCTTGTGGCAGGGCTTCTGTTCAGCTTAAAACCATGCTCTTTCTTACTCAATTTCACTCTGAGGAAAGATGGACTAGCAGAGTCAAACGACTTCATGAACACGCTTTATTTCCACGAAATGGCAGCAATTATATATGATAACTTTAATAGCTGTATCAATCTTCTGTAAATAAGACTAAATAACATGGATCAAAAATATACCTTCAATGTTCATTCACTGATATTCTGCTCATTGTTTAGGTATCTCTGTTCCTCCCTCCTTCCCTTTCTTTTGGTGGGGCTGCCATTTTACTTAAGCTTCAGACTGGACCTCCCACAGAGATAAAAATTGTGAATAAAGAAATGCATCTCATCACAAGATGATGTGAGAAAGACTTGCAAAGTCATTGTGAGGTAACTTTTATTCTTCTAGAAAAGATTTTGTTCTTAGTTTCATTCATTTATCAAATCAAATCACTCATGTTGTCTTTGAAGTCTGCATGTATTAATTATGTTTTGATAAATAACTGAAGTAGAAGGATTAATTACTTTGCAGCAATTTTAGTATGTGTCTCAGTGGCTTATCTGTCTGTTTGGAACCATATACATGTGCAGATGTTGGACAGGTATTTGCTGTAGCTGGAGAACAGTGAAGGGTCTGTGATAGTGAAGTGATGGCAGCTCAGGTCTGCTGGAGGGCAAGTGCTCTCGGAGCTGTTTTCAGGAATACCAAGTTAAACGATCTCTGCTTTTCCTCCTCTCTCAATATGAGAGATATGGCTGCCATCTCCCTATTGTTGTAACACCTGAAAATTAATTTATTCCCCTTATTGGAAATCTCTGAGAATAACTGTTGAAGTAATGTCATTGACTGCATGCTGCTGAAGCTTGGGAAGTGTAGCATTAACCTGGAAGTTACTTGGTAGCTGCTTCTTGTAATTAGGGGGTTTTTTGAGTATGTGGATTGCACAGTCGCTTGCACTAATTGTGCATAGTCATATTGCACATTTTCTACTCCACCATGTTAATAAAGGTCCAATTTACATAAACAATGGAGATATTTGCATATGCAAATGGCAATTCAAAATCTACACAGGAGCTGAACTTCAATTTATGAAGATCAAAGCAGGCGTTCTATCTCTGCTTAATCTAAATTGAGACAGCCAAAATGTCACTACAACTTAATCTTGAATTGTGTTTCTTGCATTTAGAACTATACAGTCCAGGACACTTTATATCTGCCTTTTATAATTTGTAGTGTTTTGAATGTCTTTACATTAGATTATGGCTTTGAATTCAATATATTCCTACTGTGCTATAAATTCAAAACACAATCACAGTTCTTGTTCCCGAAAACCAACAAGTGAAAGAGAAACAAAACAAGAGAAAGAAACTACCTGTCAAAGTGTGTGGAAAGAGGGAAACAAGCAGTTTATATGGTAAGAAGCACAACAGATTAAAAAATGTATCTTTTTAAGAACACGTGGTTGTAGCACTAACACAGGCAGGGAATTTTAGTAGGGTTATTATGACATTATTCCTTCAAATTTACCATTCTTCACCCTCTTGGCAGTATCACTTCTTTTCTCCCTTAGAATACTGTGGTGAAGAAGGCATTTAGTGCCTTAACAACATGTGGGACAGACTTAGAGGGAATGCTTACTTCATACTGGAGAGTCCCAGGCACTGATTTTCTGTTTCTCACAGATCCTCTTTGCTCTTCTGGGCAGGGCAAAGAGTTTAGCCCTGGCTGCAGTGGCCCTCTGGATTTACCACGCTGAAAATTACCTAGTTTAAGTAAATATCTTTGGTTTAGTAGAAGAAATCAAAATAAAGCATGGGATACTTGTCTCTTTTTCCAACAACCCCTCTCACAAGTGTTCCTATAGGAAGAACAAATTCTGCCTGAATAAATCAAATTTAACCTACTATGATTTAACTTACAATGATAATAATATCAGTAGTATTATTGTAATTGCAGAAACACTCTGGGTTTATTGTGCCTAAATTTGGGGATTTCTAGCTTTCCTACACTTAGATAAGTCATTGCTGTGGACAAACATCGTGGTGCCTGATGGTTTCCCATTGTTGACAAAACTTTAACAGAAAGCTGTGTGGAGACTTTAGTTTGGGTTTTTTGTCTTGAAAAAAAAAATGGGTTTGGCAGAATGCTTGAAAATGGAACATTTCTGCTTTAATTTGAATCAGTTACATTTTGGATTTGAAAATATTTCCCTGTTGACTCATAATTTCCTTCCTTCACACTTGGGGCTATGATAGCCTCATCCCATGTGACAGAAGGTCTTTAATGATGGAATGAAAAATCCAGCTAGTGGGCACAATGTGCAGGGGAGACTGGGAACATTCAGCAACCAGTGTATGACTTCCACGAGGTATTGTAATGAAATATCCAAATTAAACAGTTAGGTTTTCATAAACAAACCAACAACTGAGACCTTTACAATATTTGGAATTTTATTTTGCACAAGAAGTAGCTATTTTTTTAAGACAGGAAATTGTTCAGTAAAAATGCTGCATAGCTTTTAAAAAATAGATTAGCATCACAAAAACTTCATCTAGGAATTGGAATAAAAATTGAGAGAATCTTATAAAAACTTTATTTCTAATTTTACTAATTTTTATTTGGATCTTTTAGTAGCAATAATACATAAAATTCCTTCTCCTTGCAAGGATCTAAACACCTTTTCCTGGTGTTTCTACAGTCTTTGCAGGTTTCTTAGAAATTCCAAAACAGTTTTGTTCATTCTTCAGTTTGTGGGATGTCCTCTCATCATCCACAGCTTCTCTGACTTCAACTCAATCTGGATCTTCTTTGGCTGATACCACCTCTTTGAAAAATTATGTTGATTTCTGGATATTTAATGGGATATGTGAAGGATATATAGTTATTGAGGCAATATAAAAACTATAGGAAGCTTAAAACTTATCAGTAGTCTAGTCATTCATGAAAATTCACCTGATTTGAGACATCCTGGAAAGCTGCCTGGTGGAAAAGGTGGGGTTTGTTGGTCGACAGCCAGCGGAACATGAGCCAGCAGTGTGCCCAGGTGGCCAAGAAGGCAAATAGCATCCTGGCCTGTATCAGCAGTAGTGTGGCCAGCAGGACCAGGGAAGTCATCCTTCCCCTGTACTCAGCTCTGGTGAAGCCACACCTTGAATACTGTGTTCAGCTTTGGGCTCCTCATTACGAGAAGGACACTGAGTTGGTGGAGTGGGTCCAGAGAAGGGCAACGAAGCTGGTGAAGGGTCTGGAGAACAAGTCTTATGAGGAGCAGCTGAGCAAATTGGGGTTGTTTAGCCTGGAGAAGAGGAGGCTGAGGGGAGACCTTATCACTGTCTACAACTGCCTGAAAGGACATAGTAGTGAGGTAGGTGCGTGTCTTTTCTCACAGGTAACTGGTGATAGAACAAGAAGAAATGGTCTCGAGTTGGCACCAAGGGAGGTTCAGATTGGATGTCAGGAAAAATTTCTTCACTGAAAGGGTTTTCAGGCACTGGAACAGGCTGCCTGGGGAGGTGGTTGTGTCACCATCCGTGGAGGTATTTAAAAGACAGTTAGATGAGGTGCTCAGAGATATGGTTTAGTAGTGGATAGGTACAGTTGGACTTGCTGATCTCAAAGGTCTTTTCCAAACAAACGATTTTATGATTCTATGATCTAATTGGCAAAGGTGCTTGGGGAAATCATAGCAGGAAACTAAATCAAAACAATGTTCTAAAGTGGAGATGCTTTTCTGACCAGTGAGGCTTTGAAGGATTAGAAAACAAACTGGGGTTTTGATTTCACATAAGGAAGTTAAATAAACATTTTTAATTCAGAGGGTTTTCTTGTTAGGTGCTGCCTTGTTCAATTGAGGCTCCTCCACACTGTAGCTCCTGACAGTTCTAGCCTTGACATTTCTAATAATGCTTTCAACACCTCCTGAAAATTCCTGTAAGAGAGGATTTATGTGACAAGTTAATCAAAGCAGACTATACAGCAGTGTGTTTTCATTCCAAATAAATATCCATGTTCCATTACTGAAGCTGATAAAATATTTGAGTGACCTGCTTCCTACTGTTCCTATGCTACTGGATATTTATTTTTTAAAATTCAGAAATGCATGAGCAGGTTATATATGTGGATTTCTTCCTAATCTTGCAGCTGATTGCCTAAAATCTCGCATCTGTGGCTTACAGTGGTGGAGTGTAAAAGCACTTGCTTTGATAAAATAGATGCTGCAGCAACTCAGCGTAAATGAATGTTTCACGTGGACTGTTTTTGTGGGGCTGCTGGTGCTCAGATCCTATGGAAAGCACATGCCTGGCAGAACTATCATAACCCAAGGAAACCAAGACTGTAGCTGATGAGGAACTACATATGATGAATAACAAAAGCTCGTTTTAAGGTAAGGCTCACTTGGAGAGTGGTGCCTCTCTATCCAAGCCAGGCAGCTGCAGACTGTGAGATACAAACCCAAATTACTTTCACAACCAGCTGGTCCAGGGTGTCTCCCACTATACGAGTGCTGCAACATTCCACAATGTAAATCAGGAAAGAGATTAGCACACTAAATCCACTGGCCTCTAAAACAGCAGCTGTTGCTTCTCTTTCTTCTCGCTACTGTAGATGATTTATCTGCAGTACTCTCAAGTATTCACCATGAATTTGGATGCTGAGAACCAAAGGCATTTATCATCACTGAAGTGAAAAAAATTGATTTCAGTAGTTGCCATGATTAACAAAAAAGGACTAGTTCATAGTGTAACCAGTAAAGCAATGTAATGGTATGACTTCGAGAAATGTTACTTAGGTTATGGCAGTATTTGCCTGGCATCTTCTATAACCTCTCCTGAAATTATGGAAATAGGGAAAAGAAAGATAACTGAAAATTTCCCAAGTGTGATGCCTCAGGCTTTGCCTAGAGTCCCAGGTTACTACTTATCCATCTGCTCTTTGCTGGTTTGTGTTTGCCACAAGGAACTGTTTTCCAGGGCTCGTCACCAGTGATACTAACTGCAAATATGGGTCATTAGCAGTGTAGCAAGAAGTTACCCTTCAGCATTGGCTCTCCTAAAAATGCCTGCAGGGCTGCAAGGGTCATTGTCACTCTGAAAATTTCCCTGTTTGCTCAGTTCAGTGGTTTTCCCCCAAGCCAACTTGTAGCCCATTTCAGACAAACTTAACTGGCCAAAGAAGGGCAAGCAAGGTAAAGGCCATACTGTTGCTTGCTAATATGAAAGAAAATGTTACAAACACATACAAAAAAATCCAGATAGTCTTAATAAGTTGGTAGCCACACTTACCCTTTTTCAACCAGAACCTAAATGTATGTGTTCTGGACTGCCTCCTTCTGATGTAATTTCCCACTTACTTTCACTGCTTCAGCTTCAAAGTTTGTACTGAATAGCCAATAGGACTCTCCCTCTTCTCCATAGGAACTTAATCTCCCTCTCTTTCTTTTTTGAAAGCTTTAGTGTCTTCAATCACCCATGGTCCATGTCTTTAAGAATTTAGGTTTGGAATAAAAATGTGAGGGCTTGACAGCTTTTTCTGGAGGCAGGCATTAAGGGCTAGCCTGCTGACTAGCTACTCTTGTCCAGCGTGGGCTGAGGAATTTATACTTTAATATTATCATAGAATCATAGAATGGTTTAGGTTGGAAGGGACCTTAAAGATCATCCAGTTCCAACCCCCCTGCCATCAGCAGGGACACCTGCCACTAGACCAGGTTGCTCAAAGCCTCATCCAGCCTGGCCTTGAACACTTCCAGGGAAGGGGCATCCACAACTTCTCTGGGCAACCTGTTCCAGTGTCTGAACACCCTCACAGTGAAGAATTTCTTCCTAATATCTAATCTAAACCTACTCTCTTTCATCTTAAAGCCATTTCTCCTTGTTCTATCATTAACTGCCCTTATGAAAAGTCCTTCCCCAGCTTTCTTGTAGCCCCTTAAAGTACTGGAAGGCAACTATAAGATCTCCTCGGAGCCTTCTCTTCTCCAGGCTGAACAGCCCCTGCCCTCTGATCATCCTTGTGGCCTCCTCTGGACTTGTTCTATCAGGTCCATGTCTCTCTTATGTTGGGGGCTCCAGAACTGGACACAGCACTCCAGGTGGGGCCTTACGAGAGAGGAGTAGAGGGGGAGAATCACCTCCCTCGACCTGCTGGCCATGCTTCACTTGATATTAAGATTCTGCTGGAGCTACTAATGTCACATATTTAATGTTATAGAAGAGAAGAGTTACACATACATTCTCTGAGTTCATGGTCTTTAGTATATCACCAGCTTTCAAAGGAGATTACATGGCACATCAATGATGATGGTTACTGTAGAAAGGTAACTAGTCCAATATGCACCACCCACGTTTGCCACTAGTGTTCATGCCTTCAGTATTACACAGTCCCACCTTCCACTCATTAGTTAGAGCCTCTTATTACATTTCCTCAGGGCTTCCTTCAGAGAACAGCAGCATCATCTACCCAGGACCTTTTGCAGAGAACTACCAGTAGAGGTGCTCAATGGAATTAGTAAGCTATCTTTGCTCTCAGTTGGGTTACTCTCTTCAGCAGACAGTGTCACCCATTTGTGAGACCTGATTGTTACTGCCCTCAATCCTGTACTGCATGGGGGTTGGAATAACTTTTTCCTACCAGCATCTCTATTTATTTAATTAATATTTGGATTTATTTGGACTACTATCACTGTTCCCTGGGACTTCTAGCCCTGTATAACACTATGTCTCCTTAGGTCTTATTTGTAACAACTTTTCCTGTGCTACACAAATTACAAAATGTTTTAGCAGTAGTATTGCAATCTTCCTTCATTCTTCCATTTACTCTTTGCTCTACCTTTTTAAGAGTTAAATTAATTAGGGAATTAATTTTGGGCCAATATTATATAGAAAACCCTCAGTAATGGACTAATCAAATAACTGTTAACATATATCTTTATAGTATTAGATCTAACTAAACATTCGAATTGTGGGAAGTAAAAGTGATGTTAGCCTTTTGAGAAGTGCAGTATTCGCTTAAGTATATGCTGATTTTAGAGTCTTCTCTTATGAAGCAGAAATTTAAATACTACTTGAAAAGACCTCCCACTGAATTTGCTGGCCTGTTGTTAGGAGTTTCACAGGAGAGAGTTCACCTCCAATTAACTTGGCAATTAAAAGCCATTCATAACATTTTAGATCAAGAAACTTTATGCAACCTTCTTAAAACACATTGGAAGAGTTTAATTGTGTACTGAAAGGTGAGAAGGTGTACAACCATTTGCAAGATTGGGTTTTTGGATGTTAAATTCTTCCAGGCAGAGATTTGATGTTTAAGGTATATACTTGTACGTGAAAGTTGATTCAAAACAACCTAGAACTTGAATTTAAAGCTTACCAGCTCGTTTTACAGAAGCTTATCATGCGGCGACTGTTAATTCAAACAGAGGATCTTTCTGAAATTGCCTCCAACTAGTTTGGAAGCAGATTATTATAAAGACATCTTTAGTGGGGAATTAGACTGAGCATAGAAGGGGAGTGACCATGGAGCTGCTTTTGTGGAGAAACTCTCACCAAGCTGTTTTCCCACATTGCTGCAGCTCCTCACAGTGGGGTCCTGATACTGACTGGAGCTTTTCTCTGCTTCTGTACCACATGAGCATTTATGACCAACAGCACTGCAGACTATCGAGTTGTTTGAATTGTTTATAGTTGCACTTCTTTTTTGAAACATAACAGATACCTCTTTTGAGTAGATTTCCTCCTGGTAGCAAGCTGTCACTTAACCAGGTTTTGTGCTGTGGTGAGATGAATGCTTAGAAAGCAGGCTACACTTGATTTTATTCATTGCACATGTGATAGAACATCTCAGGCCTATCTAATTAAGCAATAAGTCACCATGGGGAGTAGTGTCTTTCAGAGGGGTTGTTGACTGGCTCAGCTGGATTGCTACAAGGCTGCAGGCCACACCACTGGAAGAGCAATAGTCCCCTGGGAATTTATTTTCTAGAATGCTTTCCTAATATGAAGTAAGAGTTTTGTCCTGTATTAAGTTTTGCTTGCTTATGCAGTGCTTATATCATACCCTGAGAATAATGCCTGGTTTCATGGAGCCCAGCAACATCTCCGTGCTAATGACCTGAGACTGAGCCAAGACAGCTGAGCGCAGCCATTCACCGCTCCAGGCGTGTTACCTGTGTGGGATCTGTTGGCCCTCCTCCAACCGTTAGCAAGGCTACTAGAGCTAAACTTTGCTGGAGGAGGTACAGAGCTGTGATCAGGGCTTTACTAGTGTTTTCTTTCTTTCCTGTTTTTTGTTTGGACTTTGTTGAATGTAGCTTCAAAATGTGAGAATGGAAGAGTGGTTGGGTGGGCTGAGTGGAGAACAGAAACATATGCAGCCTGTGGAAGAGGTGAGAAAAGGGCTTATTGAACTGTCTGTGAAGACAAAGAAAAGAAATTCTAAGTACTGAACAGAGCAGAGGAAGAAAAGGGAAAGGCAGGAAGTAGGTAACATCATTAAAGAAACATGGAAAACCTGAGGGTAAAGGAAATATGGTCATAAGAGATACTGAAAAAGGATTGCTGGTAAGAAAAGTAGGCCATGAGGTGTGCAAGCAGTCTGATTTGTAATTGAATTGAGGGAATCTGGAAAAGACTGGCTCAGAAGCAATGTTGATCATTTTATAAATTTGAGGACCTTGAAAAGTAGTGGAAGAAAAGGCTCAGAAGCTCCAGTGTGTTACCTGTAGGCAGAGGCAGAAGTAGGCTGGTGGCGGTGGAGATTAGACTCTTCAGGGAGCTCTCCTGTAGTCCTTAGATTACAGCAAAAGGTGGTAGTGCTGATCAAAGGAGGAAAAACAGAGCTGCTGTTAGGAAGGTGACTGGGAAAGACCTTCACATAAAGTAGCTTCAGTGTCATCCAGGACTTGAACTGAGATTTGTTCCTTGCTCATATATCTCACCAGCTGCGTTATGGATTCACAGCCATGCTGGAGTACATTTTGGGGCAGTAGCTGAGGAGTTTGTGTTTCTGCCCTTCCCTTGAAACAGTGCAAGAATAATTTGAGTGAAGTTCTTTCTTTGCATTGCTGACCCCAAAGGCTCTGTGGTCTTTCAGGCCTGGCACAGAGAGAAGCAACAAACAAATCATCTTCCCTCTGTGTCTTGAGTTTATATTCTGTTAGAATCTGTAAAAAGTCATAGTGTCTGAGTTGCTTAATGTAGTAATTTCCTACACTTTTCTCTCTCTTGCTTAACTTGGTCTTATAAAACTTTGTGTGAAATCCCATGTTGCATTATGTTATCTGGAATTATCTTTGAGATATATATATATATATATATATATATATATAATTTGAAAATGTAGACAAATAATTATTGTGGGGGAGAACCTGCATTGTAAATTATCTGTCTGTAACAGCACTTCTAAGTGGTTCTTCCCTTACCCTTATTCTTTCTTCCTCCTGTGGAGAAGCTAAATACATGTAAAACAGAATACGTAGAAAATGTCATTAATCATGGATTTCTTCTATTTTCCTGTCCATTTGAAAACCAAAGTAGATGAGCTGGAGAGTGGCACGGCACAAGATGGTGTTAGAGATACTCCATTATCTATCACTTGCATTTAAATATGGCAATATGTCACTGTAGACTGTAAGTATTCTTTTTGTTGTTGTCTGCTCTATCTGACAGTCAGGTAATATTATGATTAAGACATAAGATTTTATTTCTATATTCATCATAGAGTTTGGCTTTTATAGTCAATATATTTTGTTTACAGAGCGTGTGAGGCTTTTGTTTTGTTGCTTTAATGTCTGGCTAGTGGAAAGTGTGTTTCTAAATCAATAAAAAATTCCAACAATAACACTTGCATGTGTGTGTGGAAAATAGCCATTTTTATTGTCATAAATATGCCTTAAAATAGAAAGCCTTTTCAGTGTTAATTTTAGTTTTTTACCTGCTTTGCAGTTGTAGAAGTTTAACAATCTTGGAGAAGGTTAACCACACAAAACTACTTTTTTTCCAGGCTTGTTGTAACCTTCTATCATTAACTTGCTAGATGAATCTATTCAAACTCGTAAGCATGGTTATTCTCATCAGTTGGGTTGAGGTCACCATGGCTTTATTACTGTGGCAACTGGATTTAGTCAAAAGGGGTTAGTCAAAACGTGGATCAATTGCATCTGTTCTGCTCTTTTAGAGAGAGAATGTAAATGAAAGCATTGTGTGTGTTCAGCTAACCAATGATGAAGCATCCCCCAGGCCTCCTGGTGATGTAGGAGCTCATGATAGCATCAGAGACTTTCTCTCTTTCTGCTTGTCAGCCACTTGTGGGTGGCTGGTGATGTTTTTAATTGGCTGGAGTATGCGGTAACGTTCAGGTAGGACAACTACTGTTCAGTCAGTGGTTGAGTGGGTCACATACGCCTCTGAGTTGTGTCATTATTTGTGCTTTGGGCATCAGCTCATTGGCTTCATGGCATGACAGAGGAATGCAGGCTGAGACCAACATTCCATGAGTGGGTTTGGGATAGTTTTTTTCCTAAGAGTAAGTCCAAGTTGGTGTAGGCAGAGTGCAAATGAACTGTGCTGGCAGTGTGTAGCACAGCATGAGCTGGGCTCATACGCTGTTCAGATGCTATCTGAAACCTGACAATTCCTACTGTTGATTTCCTCAGTCCTTCAGTGAGATGGTAATTATATGCAGAGCCATACTGAGATATTTCTTCTCCTAGGGCAAAATGGCATCTATACCTTATTCTCGTGTTTTTCTGAGTTTTGCTTTAGAGTCAGCACTTCCCAGTTCCTCTCCCTGGGGACCACAAGGAACATTAGTGCAGACTTGGTGTCTCCTGCTCCAAGCTGCTGTTCTCTACCTGGATTAAACAGTTCCTCTGGAAAGTGGCTAGCCCAAGTTGCACTCAGTCCTGCCTGCTGGGGTCAGTGGAGATGTAAGGCAGGGAGAGTAGCAGCCCTTCCCTGAGAGAGCTTGAGACAGTGAAAAATGTGGAGGCATGAGTTCTCCCTGAAGCATCAGCAGTTCTCTTACCAAAATCACAATTGCAGGTGAGAACTGCAGGTGATATTTGGGCTGGGTTGTCAGCAGTAGGGCTGTTCTCTACTTGTTCCATGAAGTAAGGTTGTGATACATGGCTGGTAAGTGTTACAAAACCCAAATTAATAACAACTGCGGCAGTCTTGACTTCGGCCTCTCTTTCCTGGAGGGAATTACAATTTGCATTTGTGTCACTTCTTCAAATTTCCCTTAATGTAATCTTAGTTTCTGTCCTGAGAAGCCCTGAAAAATAATCAATATATTTGACCTCTCTTTAGATGATAGATTGAAAAATCTTTAAAAATACTGAGCAAGGCTTATACCAGTGTCATCTCCAAGTGCCTCAGGGCTACCTGGAAGTTTCTACCTCAGAGCGTCTACCCTGCTTGTGTATCTATGCTCTAGAAGGAACTCTTAAAAACCTGGGTAGGATACCAACGCTAATGTAAGGTCAGAGAGGATAAAGTCTGTATTTTCTTCCTTTTGAAATCCATTTTCAATATACCAGTTCAGCTGATAAAACAAGATGACCCATAAAATCGCCAACCACTACCAGCTAAAAGCCTCTTGAGCAACACAGTATCTGGAGATCCTGCCTTAAATTAGTCTGTTGTATTGAGTGCATACAACCTACTCTGTAGACCACTGAAGGTGATTAATCCATTTTGTTTTGCAAGGTAGCTGTATTAGGTGAGATCACAATTTATTTATTTGTTTTAAATGAGGTTTAGCCATGGAGATACTAACCTGTATCTGGAATGTGCTCCTTAAACTATTCCATCTAGACCTGCAAGCTCAGACTCTGACAATTAAGATGAAAGGGAGTTTGTCTGCACTGGAAAACTCAAGAATCAGAAGTAATTAATGGACTTAAAGTGGATTAGTTAAATCAGATTAATTCCTGATCTTCTTCCAAAGGAAATTAAACTAAACCCAGTTAAGGCCACTTTCATTCTGAGTAAAAGCATTCACTTGCCAGCTTAATGCAGTTTAACTAATCTTCTTAAAGAGTGAATTTGGATTATGTTTCCTGAATATTCTCCCACACCTAGATCCTTTGCATTAAACCAGAAATGGCTTCAGCAGTGCTTTCTTTAGACCATGGTTGAACCTGACACTCAAGATTAGATCCTATGATTAATACTCAGGCAAAAGCGTCTGCATGACTTCTAGGACTCAAGTGAATGGATTTTTATGCAGTTTTATGTGCTGAATTGAAACAGTTCAGGCTACGCATCTTCAATATTGTCAAGTGTTTATACTGTGGTTGCTTACAAACAGTGACAAAGGTATCTAATTTTAGCAGCACTCTGGATGGAAGAGTAGCGTAAGGGTAGGCAGGTTGAATCAGCTGAATTCTTCTTGTTCTAGCATCAGAGTACTCTGAAGTTGTTGTGATCCTCCTCAGAAAATGTGATTTTCTGCTATTTAGGCTAGCAGGTGAGTTGTATCTTAAACCCTGCTGAGTGCTGAATGACTGGGAGTTTTGAAGCTCCTTTCTGTTGTGCTTTCAGCTGGTGGCTGCACAGATGGAGACATCACTCTGTGTGCCCAGCTCCATGGCTTATTTGTGAGAGTGACAGAGCCTTTGTCTCCTGCAGATTCACTGGAAGGAACGTGGCTTTTTCCCTTTTTGTTGGTCTGATCCCAATGGTGACAAAGTACTAGGAACTTCTACTTTTGTTTGGCCAGCCTGCGGCAAATCTTACCCGCTGTGACTTTGCCTAGCTGTGTTGTGTTTTAACCTTTTCACCTTTTCAACAAAAGAAAAAACAATTTTTCTTTTGTTTAGGTTTGTTTTCTCAGGTCAATCAGCTAAAGGTAGTTGTTTTATGATGAAAACAATTCAAGTGTTGCATATGAAGTTTAAAATTACAGTGTAAACTCTTTAGCACAGTGTGTGTGTATCTGTAGCGTGCTTATTGGAGAAAACTTTAGTGTGATGTAGTTTACTGACTGGAGCTCAGGACTGCAGGATAGCATAACCAGTATTTAAAAAACATAAACCGATGAGTTACTTTCTTTCTCCGTGTATTTGCCTCTATTTGAATGTACAAGACTGCAAAATGGAACTCAAATTCAGCAATTGGTAGCACCGTGGTAGAAAGGAGAATCTTAAAGTATATCTATTGATTTTTTAGTGGGACAGTGTGTAGCCTCAGCAGTTTGTCTATGTGCTGTCATTTGCAATATCAGCAGCTAAAGTCCTTGTGATCTTTCTGGTTTTAATGGAACTCGTCATGTGAAGAAGTCATGTTTCCTGTCAGCTGGATAATAATGCACAACTACACTGCTGCTTTTTTAGATCTGCTAAGCCATGGTTCACAAAAGCATCCTAAAGCTATCCTTGCTTTATTGACTTATACCTCTGTTGCTGGAAATAGATTACTTCTGATTGTAAGAGAGCTTTAAAGAATAGGATGCAGGCCTTATGACAATTTCTGAGAGAACAGGTTATGTCGGGGTATTTGAAGCAGTCGGTCTCAGAAGCAGGATGGGCACATTGTTCCAGTGTGGTGCCTGAGCTCATCAGACTCAGCTTCTTGACCCGAGCTAGTCATTGCACACAGCTCTGTGTTGCACCATTGAGATTTACTGCCTAGAGACTCTTGTGCGTTAATTCATTGCACAGTGTAGACAGGTCTGAAGGAGATATCTGCGCTACCAACTAGATATCTAGAAAATGTTTGGGTAAAAGTTTTTGAAGATGGGAAACTGCCTTATCTTTATTAACACCATGACATCTTTACATCACTCAGGTAATGTAAAATGAACTTAGAATGGAAGTAAGTATAGCTCATACTTAAATTCTCTTCTCTATTACTGGTGGTGCAGAAGGGTTTTAGTCTAGAAGAACTTTTGGTTCCTTGGCAATAAAATATCTTCTCTGCAGTGCATCTTAAATAAATAAGAAATCATAATAATTCCCACTTAACAGACAGCCCAAACAACAACTGTTTTCTCCTACATCTGTTTTAGTTTTATTTATGTGACTTTGTTGGAAAGGACAAAGTGAGTATCAAAATGTGAACTTTTATTCCTTGCCAATAGGACAGGTTTTACTCAAGAAGGCAGTAATGCACTTCAAAAGTTGATCCATTGTAGTTTCCCCTAGCCAATTTGATCTGATCTGTTTCTAAATCCCAACACTTTGCAATGTAATAAACTCCCACTCTTTGATTGTGTCTGAC
This sequence comes from Caprimulgus europaeus, assembly GCA_907165065.1. The sequence continues at coordinate 15,189,817 of OU015530.1, forward strand.
AGCAACAGAGGAGCACTGGTCAGAAAAATCTTCCTTTGATTTCCCTGGTTAGTGGATCAGATGCAGCAGTGAAGAGGAAGGAACTAAAGAACAAATGAGCAACATAAAAAAGTGAACTTCTTATCTCTGTCCATAAAGATGTTCTTTAGAACTACAGACAACAGAGTCCTTTTTTAAACTTAGTGTGCAAAACTTTTCTATATACAGTACCTGGAAAGCACAGAATAACATTAAATGTCTTTTTAAAAAAACCTAAATCAGCGATGTGGGATTTCCAGTGAGTCCTTCTGGTATCTCATCCTCCACAGCTATGCACCTAGCACTTTTTTAAAAATATGGATGTAAGTCTTAGATCTGTTCAAACACAAACATAATATTTATTAGCTTTCTCTGTTTAAATCCTATTAGAGCTAGTTGAACTGAAATTTTCAGACTCCTCTTGAATCTAAGAGTCCAGGCATTACTGATAAATCTGCAGACATACTCTTGGAATGCAGATACTGAGTGCTTTCTTGTATCTCCATCCTGAGAACAGGGGTTTGCGTAACGGTAAGAGCTCTCAGTCTCAGAGTACTGCTGCTCCTTTATGCTGCTCTTGTAACATGGACAAACACCAAACTCATCATGTATCTTCAGTGTGGGGGTTCTAGCTACGGTGTAAGCTTCTCGGGCATTCAGAATATTCTGGATTTGTTCAGGATCCCACTCCACTCCAAGGCCTTCCTCTTCCAAAGTTGATGTTGTTGCCCATGTGTGTCCTGAACTCACAGCATATTCCCATGTCAGTACAAGTGTAACAGGTTTTAGATGCCTTGACCACCTACAAACCTTGCATGCTTTTAGTCAATGGATGTTTTAAGAACAACATGAAGTAACCTTGTATTCTTTTTAGCTGCATTTTTAAATAGAAATATTTCCTTGGGTTATGGATTTGAGCTGTAATTTTTCATGTTGGCTTTCATATCCACACTGTTTCTTTGACTAGGATAAACTATTATTAGAGCTGTTCTATAGGAACTGTTTTATACCAATAGCAGGACTGAAGTGAGAAAGGATAGGCACGTTAATTATACAACACACTTTATTTCCAATGCCAGCTCCTGCTAGCACAGAAAATTTTTCTGGTTACTTCAGAGCTTCTGTTTTGGCTCATGCACCTTTGGAAGTGGAAGCCAAGATATTTTAGGAAGTTCCTTGTTCATTTAAAATAAAATGTGTAGTAATTAAACAAAGCAACCGGTGCCAAATGCAATGCACCACATACGAAATACTTAATTACAGAGGAAAGTTATGTGTTCCAGTTGACAGAGTAATCTGTACTCTAATTTACTTGTCTTACAACTCATTACATCTGAGATATTGATTTTCCAGTAGATGGCTTGGGTGGGTAAAGAAGTGCATTTTATCTCAGGGACCTTCGTTTGAGTCTGATCTGTGAACCTCTGTCAAATGAGCTTGGAAAGTCCAAACCATTCTCTTAGGTGGTGTCTGTGGAATAATCAAAGCAGACATACTTCAATAGTGCTAGGAATTTGTAAATAAAGGGCAGACAAAATGAGTCACTTAAAGTGTTGTTTCTGAGATTTAAAAGATTTTGTCCTAGCAGGTAGCTGAAGTGAACAGTGATTAAATTTTAATTATGTCTACCTTGACTTTTAGGGTTTAATATCTCAGTTATTTCAATTATACTGTGTGAAACTTTGTACTATGAGCCAAAATGGGGGGAAAAACCCTGGAGTCATTAAACCTTGTCCTGATCTTTCATAAGATGTTGAATATCTTCAGAGTGTACTTCAGTTCCTGTAGTAGCTTGATTATGGTTGAGATCAACTGCTAACCTTGACTGGGGAAGTATGATAAATTATTAACCTTTGTCACATTTAGCTAAAACACTGTAGTCGCAAAAGTTATCATCAATCATATTTTTCAGAAGTTTTCAGCATTTGCAGCTCTTGAACAGATTGGCAGAAGTTACTCATGCTGAGCGATTCAAAGCAACAAGACCTTCATCGATATGCATCATGCTCCTGGTACTTTGTTGGGCTTTTTCTGTTTGTTTTTGTTTTATTTCCTTCTTTTACAAATAACTCCCTGGGATGTTATCTTTTGCATTTAACCTTATTTTTTTTCAGAAGTAAATGATCAATTTGTTAAGTGTTTATTTACTAATTTATTAGTGGAAATATGATGCTATTCAGTTTCAAAAGTAGCATGAGGGTTGCTGTAATTGATCAGACTCGAGATCCATCAAGAGCTGCATTTCCAGAGATCAGCAGTAGCCAATACCACATGTTTTAGAGAAAGATTAAAATCTAATCTTTCATGGACAATTTTCCAGTAATATTCCTATACACAATAATATCTGAAAGCAAGCAGGTTGATGTTACTGAAATGTATTTATTTAAGGTAGCTTCAGATGGAGACTTTCTTGTGCCTGCAGCAATACCTCGCCCTTTTAATTCTGTTGAAATCTTTATTTCAACAGTATCTTGTGGAACTGAGTTTCATATGTTTTATCAGTTATAAAAATCTCTTCTGTTCTAGTGTGTTTCATTATTAGCTAGGATCCCATCTTTGCACTTTTCTATATGTTATTTAGATCTGCATACTCCTACATTTTTGCTTTCCAAACCAGAATGATAATCTTTCTTTTTATTTGTTCTTATTCTGTTCTAATATGGAAATACTCTGTTTCTCTATTTTTTTTTATTGCCCTTCCCTTTCTCTTACTATTTCTACTTTGGTTTTTTGAGGGTTTTTGGGGTTTTTTGGTTTGTTTTTTTTGTTTCTTTGTGAAATTGGATGACCAGAACTGAAATGTGATTTTACCATTCATTTTATATAATGACACTTTGATATTTTATAGATTGCTTGTTATCTGTTCCTTAATGAAGGCTAAAAAGTTATTTAGGGTTCTTATACTGCCACTGGACTTTATGTTTTTCAGAAAGATGTCTAACTTTTTTTCTAAATGGTTATGAATACAAGACATCAGAGTACGCAAGGAGTTAATCTTGTTCCTTCCATTATTCTGCATTCAGATCCATGTAAGATGCATTTGCTGTTAGGTTATTTGGTTCCCTACTTACATTAGGTTCTTTGGTCACTGATTTTTCTTTGAACCATGTGAACTGGGAAGAAATCAGACAGGTGCTCTCTCCAGTAAAAAAAGACAGTTTGCTTTCACTGTATCATAAATTTTGGATCACTTACATTTTAGGCTATTTCTTTTCAACCTTAAAGTCATGTGAGAAGATTCCTGCCTTTGTGGAGTGCCACTTCTTTTCAAGGGGTGTCCTCAATTAAAGGCTTGAGCACAAGTGTGGTGGTTTGGGTGGATTCACCCTTTTTGCTTGTAGCTTGCAGCCAAACACAGCCTGCTCTCTCACTCCCCCTAGCCTTGCCCAAGGAGCAGGGGAGAGAATTGGAAAGAAAAGAGCAAGAAAACTCATGGGTTGAGATAAAAACTATTTACTAATTAAAATAAAATTATAATGATAACAACAGTGATAAGAGACTATACAAATGAGTGATACACAGTGCTCACTGCCTGCTGACTGATGCCCAGCCTGTGCCAGCCAACGATCCCGGAGCCGAGATGGTCCCGAAACTGAAATCCTGGAAAAGTGAGCCCAAGCAATCCTCGAGAGAATACCCCTGTCTTCCAGTCAACCCTGGTTAATGTACTGATGTGACGTGATATGATCTGGAATATCTCACTGGCACATCCAAATGCCAGTTCTGGGGTTTGCTATTCACTGTGCTTCTCCCTCCCAGTCCTAATGTAGCTGTGAAGCAGCCAAACACAGTGACCTTGGGCTCCAGTACTGTTATCAACATTCTTCTCATAATAAGTCTGAACTGAAACACTGAAACTAAAATACAGCTGTTCTAATTACTAAAAAGAAAATTAACTCTATCCTAGTAAAACCAGGACAACAAGGAATAGAGAGGAGGCTCAGAGCCCAACTTATTCCAGTCCGATTGGTTATTCTTAGAGTATATGTAACTACTTTCTTCCACCTGATTTTTGTGGCAGGTTTGAACTGGTTGTCTTTTGAAAATGTTCTTTTTGGGAGGAGGCATTTTCTGAAGATGTTGACTTGAGGCTAAGTGTCATCTGGATTTTACCTAATTTTTGCCTCTCTCTGTGTCAGCTGCAACATTGTTTAGGCCAGTGGCAATCTTTTTGGATGACTGCTGTATCCTGCCTGAGTGCTGACTTGTCCTCACTGATATCTGGACCTTTCCTCTGCCATGTAGCAATATGAACCATCTGACATCTGAATTAGGTATTCCTAGCAGAAGGAAAGCTTCACATTCACCAGAAGAAACCTTGGCCATTTGAATAAGTTACGATAACAGTACCATTGTGTGCTTTCAGTTTCTGATTTCCAGAACAACCCAACTAGTACAGTGGGAGAGAAACAACAGCCTCAGTATTCTAACTAATAGAATGGGCCAATACTGTAATGAGATCACTAAGAATATCATAAAGATATGTCTACAGGACCTACAAATTTCCAGGGCTACTGGAAGCAATGTAGTCACCTCGGGGTATAACTTTGCCAGAGCTGCTCAGCCTTGCTGATGCATCTGAACAGAAATAACTCAAGTATTCCTGCACAGCCTTGCTTTGGGCTGCATGTCCATGTCTGCATAAACTGCAACACATCTCTGGATGGTCCCTAATATTAGGAGCTGTAGTTCATTAGTTCAGATTTTTTTTTTTTTTTTTCACATGGGTACTTGTTTTCTTCTAGAGTATAGATTTATTAAAACTAAGAATTGAGGGTGGAGGAGTTTATATGTAGAGTCTAGAAAAGTCTGGGGCTCATTTAAATGGTTTTGATCAGAAAACATGGCTGCCTTTCAGCCAAACACTTGTAAATTATGGTGGTTTTGATTTATAACTATTCTTTTTCATTTTTCACACAATCATGTAAAACTGACCTGTATGCCTATATGCAATAGACCAGTGACACTCACTGGAATATTGATGAGAATAACAGTACTATAAAGCCTATCATGCTGATATTTGTGTTCTCAGTGGCAATGCTGCTTGGCATCATGACAATTCCATTTTTATCTGTTAATTTCTTAAGTTTCTACAGTATGCAGAAATTTAATACATCATTAAAAGATCACTTAAGAAAGATTTCCTTAAAGAGGTTATTTTTTCCTCTTAGGTTTCCAAGTCTTTAAAGATCTTTGAACTCGTATCTGCAACAATTTCAACTGATTTTGGTTGGTAACAGTGAAAAACAACTCATTAAAAGTAAAGACAAAATAACAGAAAAATATCTGTTGCTGTGTCTTCACACCCTTCGCAGCAGGCTGGACTGCCCCAGCACTTGTTCTTGTTGCGTTCCAAAGCTCTGCTCTTGATTAGTCTGAACTTTTTTTAATACATTGTAGAATAGCTAATGATCTTTTTACTGGATTATGTCAAAATTTTGGCACTTTATAAAGTTTTTGTGTTCTCTCTAGTCTTTACTCCTTCACTTTGCCTCTGATCAATCTAATTCCATGGGATATATTTCCATCATCTATATCAGTGGTGAAAGAAATACTATTGATTTCTGTGTGTAGCCATTTCAGGAGTTTCTTTATGAAGCATTACACTATCTGAAGCCTTGGTAATAGGGACCTTGCAATGAGAAAGTAAAATCTCAACAAGGCACAAGTTCTGACCTTGTGTGCAGTTTCCTTAACAACAACATGGAGCATGATCATGACCTTGTCTCAGAAGTGCTATTTTTGGCCTTAGATTGGGAGTGTAAAGCTAATAAGGAAGTAAACAGCATTCATCCCATGTTGAAGCCAAAGGAAGACATACTGCTCTTTTTTTGTCTAATTCCTTGAATCAATAGGTTTATTATTAATTTATTTATTTTAGATTATGTATATGGGCTATCAACAAGACCGTAACCTGCATTTTTTTTTTGAAATTTTTTGGTCAACTTTTGTCTAGAGATTTGCTAACAACCATCTATCTTGGCATAAGTTGATTAGTAGGAGTTGTACAAGATGGTAGTTCTCTCAAACTGTACTCTATGTACCTGTCCTGTCTAGATTGTGAATAATCTGTTGTCATGTTATTTCTCTTATTTCTAGTCCGTACTTGATGTCTTTTAGAGCTTGTCTACATGAGAAGCTGGTGTGAAGCTATGAGTGTCAAGTGCAATAGGTATGCCATGCTGTCTCTGGGAGACCATTCATGTAGGCACTAACAGCACATCTGAGTTGGCTTATGTGAGATGGAGGAGGCTACTTCCTGCTTTGTGCAGAGTGTTGGCAAAGGGAATTAAAACTGAGTGGCTACTGTGCTGAGCACTTGTACCTGTTGTACTACAGGCACTCAGAAAAACCTCACTTTTACTGACAAGCATCTCATTAAGTGTGAACTCAGTCAGAAACTAAGTTGTCACGGAACTAAAGCAAGACTAAACACCCCAAAAAATGCAGCTGAGAGTATCTCTGTATTGCATGCTATATTTGAGTGGCTGGAGTGAATGGTTACCATGGGTTGCTTTGATAATGTAGTATTTTAGAATGCAGTGTTGTACAGGGTGGTGCAGGTATTTGTTAAACAGCAAAATTTGAAGAGAGCAAGGACAGCAGGAACAGTAATCCTTACCAAAAAATGAAACTGTGCACTAGGAATATGGTGGAAATAAATAGCACAGGTACCAGATAGAAAGACACAGAGATGCATTTGCATGATTTTATTGTGTTCCTAATATTCTCATCATGCTTACACAAAATGTTAATCTAAAAAACTGAATGGGAGCGTTCGTTAAATGATTCAAGCACATGCAGTGTGCTTGAAAGTTAATTGAGAATGTTTCTCTCAATTCCCTGTGCTCAGTTAACCCACAGTCTGGGTTAACCGTGTAGTTACATAACCAGAGCATTATTTGAAAAGATGTGCCTAATGATTTCTGAGGGGTCTGACCAAGTCTTTGTAGTACTGACCCTTGGCAGATGGCTGTCTTGGGCTCTATTCTGTTGAGGTCACATGCTTGAAATTTCTGTGTGTACCAATGGACTGTAGTGCTGTTTCTTTCCTTATGCCCCTGATGCCTTGCTAGCTTAGGTCTAAAATTGGCCCAAACATCTTCAAACACCTGTGTACTTTTAGCACCCTTTCTCACAATTTCACTTACATGTGTGCCTGGGGCTCTGGTCTGACTCTTCAGGGAAGCTGAGGTAAATGCCATACATTTGCCTTTCAGAAGTGCCAGTACTCTTGATTATATGAAAAAAAAAAAGTCTAGCAAAACAGTAAATCCTGGATATGTTTCTATGCCTTAGTTTTCTTACTGCTCTGAAACATCCTTTGAGCTCTTGGATCAGTCCCTCTGCGGTGGTCCAGAATTGCTTTCTCATAGCTCTGAGTCTGCTCTCCTGAGCCGCTCAATCTTTCCAGCTGAGCTCTTCTTTAACCCAGGTTTTTCCCGGACTTAGCATCCCTGCTATAAAAGAATTTTCCACTCTTATCTCCTTCCCAAAGCTCCCTCTTCATCTCCCTGAGGCTTCCTACATTGCAAACCTCCTCTTTAACACTTGGTTTCTCTGGTAACTTTCCACTGCACAGAATTCATGTCTTACAGACAGATAAGTATCCCATTCAACATCCCCTGTTAGTTTTCTCAGTAGACAGAGATACACAAAAACACAAAGGTCTTTCACGAGCCAGTGATTGTCTTTGCATTCAGTTCAAAACACCACACAAACTGTTGTTCTTGGACTCCTCAGATCCTCAATTTTTTGGTGTGTGATTGTTCCTAGATGTTTCTATACATAGGATTATTTGCAGTCTTTCTAAGTATAGTCATCAACACAGGAGTTCATAATGCTTGTAGGGATATTTTGAAGTCCTGGCGTCCCCATTTGTCTCATTTCCTTTATGTAGGGAGTGCCCATATGCGTGCTTACTGATGTAATGTACTTACACACACCAGCCAATTTCAACCACTCTGTGCCTCTGTGTGCATGCAAGATGGAAAGAGGGAGGGGTCAGGTCACAGAGTACAGGTCATTAAGAGCAGAAGTAATTTTAAACCTTAGCATCATTTTCTCAGGAAATGTCTCTGGGGGTTGCAGATCATATTTTATTATTTCTACCAAGCCTGAAAAATGAGATGTGTCCTGTCAATAAAGTGTCTGGTTATCAGGAAATTCACATTCTTCTGCCTTCTGAACCCTCATGTTCAGCAATCCATGGATTTAATAGTCTTGAGGTCCTGCCACATAGTTCATCTTACACGCCACTTTACAGTGATGTTTTCAAGGCTGACAGGTCCAACCTATAAACTGTCTTAAACCTCCTGTGATACTTTAAAAAACAAAACCCCAAACAAAACCGAAAGACCTTTTTCCCCATAACTCCTAAAAAGTGAGCTCTATATACAAATGGAACAAGGCTGTAACCCAGGTAACAATTTAGCTTCTCAGACAGACAACTCTCCATCACCACCAACACACACATACAAAAACATACACTATTGACTTATTCAGTGAACTTTTGTTTTCCACAGCGCCTTTTCCTCGTGTTTCAGAAGGACCCTGAAACACTTTTCCAAGGAATGAAATATGCAAGAATCTCTGCTGTACTTGTTTCTGACTTCGCTCTTCCTCACCACCATGGAGTGAGTAGAGTGAAGTAGAGGGACAGTGTGGTGTTCAATCTTACTTCCCCTTCTCCGTATGCAGCTGGACGATCTAATTTTAGGCCTGTCAGCTTTCACAGTGATAAGTTAACAATATAGATCACATATAAGCTGCATCACAATGATTTTTAAATGAGATTTATTCTTTTAAAGTGGATGATAAATGGCTCTCTTTTATCAGACTCTTGCAAATAAAATTAAAGCAAGATTGTTTTCCTGGAATAAGAGAACAGCTGGCACAAAGTTAATGTCTCTAGGTCATACTGTGCTTGCCTGACCTTGCAGAGATGTACAACAGTGATGGGGATCATCCAGGTAGTCTTTTTGCTTCCTAAATCCGGTTGTTGTATTACAACCAGATGCTACCTGGAGTACTGATACGTTATGAGTTATGTGAGAACTATGAGAGGCTTTGACAGGACAGACAGTGGCCTAGACAGCACAATCTTTGCTGGCCTTTTAGGGAATCATGCAGAGTTTTTTCCAAAAATGTGGGAAGCATTGCCCTGTGTTCCTTCAGGATTTTAGAAGACCTACCATATTGTACAGAGTACCTTGACTATGCTTCTCTCTGGGTTAGTCCATCCTGCTGGACACTTGGCCTCAGTCTTCTGGATTCCAGGAGACATCCCAATTTTATTTCCCCCCAGACCCCCCAGTTCAAATCCCATGAAACAGCATAAGGGCTGTGTTACAGCCCAGTGCAGTTCTGTTTATAACGTGGCTCAAATAATTTCTGTTGCACACCTTTAACATGATGTGAGAGGTTGGAGGCCAAATTTAGGTGGACTTGTCAGTAAACATATGCAGAGTAGATGCTGAAGTGAACTATTCTAAGAATTTATTTCAGAGGAAACAGGTTGTTTTGGTTTGTGGAACTGGGAGAGAACAAATTCCTCATTATCAGTGAGAACAATGAATGTTTCACCTGGGTAAACTATCTCAGACTAGAGGATAAAACTTTTCCTGTTGCGCTGTATTGTATTGAGGCAGAGGTCCTGGCCTTGTCCCCGAACCTCTCGTGGCAGGAGGTTGGCTGTACTGAAGAAGGTAGGAGGATTACAAAGGGTTGCCCACATGACAGAGAGAAGGACTGGAGGGTTGACTATGGCACTAGAGTTCTGTTTTACCAACTTTCACAAATTCCCGCCTGCCCTTGATCCCTGCAGGTACAGGAGATGGAAAGGAGGTTTTACAAACTGATAGTGATTCCTCTCATGTCTTATTTTGCTAATACATCTGCATTTGCCTCTGGAAATCTCCTTAATCAGAGGAGATATTCTGTATTAAATATATCTGTAGCTTTCAGTTTCTTGCCTATATTACCTCTATTTACATAAAAAAAAAAATCATACAGTTGACTTATCACATGTCATTGGTGAATGAGCTTTGAGTGGCATCCTTACCCTAGGGAAAGAATGGGATGTTGTTATGCAAAGTACATGGTTTGTACTTAACGTTTCTCCTCTGCCACTTTTCTTCAGTGTCTCTCCTGAAATCCAATTCCCATTGCTTGACTTTTCTACTGCTTCTCAGATATTATTTTTCTAAGAATTCCTACCTATGAGTCTGTCTACGTATAGTTGATGGCATTTTGCCTCATCTGTCACAACCCTGCATACTCAGATAAATTAACTGTATTGGGCTGCAGATTTAAATTGGAAAGTAGTGCAGAGTAGTAAGTTACTTTATTGGTTTCTTCCTTTTGATCTCTGGTTGCTAGTCTATAATCTGCTCTGAACCTAATTATCTGAACAGACTTTGTTGCTAAAAGTAGTTGTCTATTTTAAAGTTTTGGGTCAAGTCCAATGTTGAGTGTCAGGCCAAATAGTGGGCAGAAGAGGAAAAAAAATTCCCTGCTTTAGTTTGAGGTGATGCTCTATAGATCTTTTCCAATTCAATAAGTGAAGTCACTCCTGCAACCTCTACAAAAAGAAGAGAAGAATACACATGTTACCAGATCCTCTAGATTTGGTGATGGTTCATCAGTTGTCCCTTAGCATTCCTTTGTGTAGTGATGTGTAGCACACAGGATGATTAGTGAGCTAGGATATAAGACTGAAGATTAACTTCAGCTAATTTTTCATGCAAGATCCTCTTGTCCTCTTGCAGTAAGTGCATATATATATGTATATATGCACACAAATATTGTTTTTTCATTTTTGTAGAAAAAGACAGTCCCTCATGAAATGTAAGGTTAGTAGAACACCTGAAAGCATTAAATATTTTGAAATACATATAGGGACATATAGATATAAACAGGCTCTGAAACCAGTTGAGAACAAAATATCCCGCTGTGCTTCTATGCCTGGTGCCTACAGAAAGAGTTCAATAGAAATAGTCTGTGTTAATCCTCTGTGCTTGGACTCTGAACTCTGATGTTCAGCTTCTCAAAACATACATGAAACAAGGCATTTCAGTGATTCTACTGAACAGACAAAAATCAAAGCCTGAACAACAGAGAAAAATGTTCTCTCTTTTAAGCTACTCTTCAGCTTTTCTGGAGAACATCACTACAGGACTGTCTGGCCTAGAAAGAAAAAAGCGATTGGGGATTTCAGAGTGCTCAATGTCCTTTGCAGTGCATGTGAGCACTGCCATTAAAGGCATGCTGAAAATAAACTCCTTTTAAAATAAAGCATTTTTATCAATCAATAATAATTCATGAAGATAATATTTTATAGATCAAACATTGAGATTAGAACAAGTAAAGGTTATAGATCTCGTATGATCATCAGGCTTGATAGAATTCAGTTGACTTTCACGTTGAATAAAATTTATTCAGTCCTATTTCACCATAATAAAAATTACTAAAAGACTTTGCAGGCTAATCTGAAGAAAAAGTGTGTTGTAATTTATACTCCAAAATAATTTCTAAGAAATGCATTCAAACATGGGGACCTGGTTCTCACTCCATTCATGAGATAAAAGAATGCATTAGTGGATATTGTAAGATGTCAAACTTAAAAGTATAACTCAAAAATAGAAGACATTGAGCGTGGTACTTTGTGTACCAACTGTGTTCTAATTGTTTTGCCTTTGCAGGTTTTTATCATTAAATCCATAGCTGTTAATTTGTGAGATGTTTCCTGTGAAAATGTGAAAGCAAAACCACAAGAATGAGAAAGCCTCATTCAGTGCCAGATGTTTTAAAATCTGCTTCACCTTACCTCATTGTTCATTAGTGATGAAATTGAACCCAGCCTCCAACTCTGATGTAAACTTGCTTATTTATGTTGGCCAGAATGTCATCCAAACCAGCCTTAATTATTTAACTGATTCCAGTGGACCAATCTAACCTCACAGATTTGACCAACTTTTGGTATGGGTGTGTCTGTGACTCTGTACATATTTTTTTAATCTTTGGGTCAGAAATGGCATGCTGGTCCATGATAATAATTTGTTTGATATAATTCAAATATTGCACCTGTTATATGTTGTAATGCTCAGCCTCCATTGCATTGGGTGTATAATGACAATAAGCAAGCACTTTTAACTTCTTAAATTTCTCTTAAAAGGGAGGGATTTTTCCCCCAGCTCTTTAGGTCCCCATCTCTTTTGGGGCACAGCAGTCAATTAAAAATTCTTGCAGTGTTCTAGCTGAGGTGCTTTGAGAGAAGCCCTCAATTTCATACGTTATGGCTACCCCTTCCTTTTGGTTTTCTGTTTTTGAAATCTTCTCCTGATCCTGATTCTAGACATCCTCTTTCAACATTTGCTTATGGACTAAACAAACATGATGTTTTCAGTGCTTCTTCACTTATCCTTGGTGCCATCTCAAGGCATATAAATGATAAGAGGGTCATTAGGGGCAGTCAACATGGCTTCACCAAGGGGAAGTCGTGCTTAAACTTGAGAAGAAACTTCTTTACAGTGAGGGTGACAGAGCACTGGTACAGGCTGCCCAGGGAGGTTGTGGCGTTTCCTTCTCTGGAGACATTCAAGACCCTCTTGGACGCTTTCCTGTGTGATCTCATGTAGGTGTTCCTGCTCCGGCAGGGGGATTGGACTGGATGATCTTTCGAGGTCCCTTCCAATCCCTGACGTTCTGTGATTCTGAGAAGGAGGATGGAGATGGTGTCAGAAAAGGAGGGCTGTGGCATCTCACAGGTGAAAAAGAAGGGCTGCAGGAGGGTAGAGAATCAGGGCATGGGAGAGAGGAAGCGAGCCCAAAGGCCTTTGAAAAGTATTTTAAAAGAGCAATCCTTGCTTCAATGAGGTCACAGTCTAACAATGAGAATTAGTATGTGAAAAGTGAGCTACCAGTAGTGACAGAGAGGAACTCTGGTTGATCTTTGTGCAGCAGAAGAGAAAGAGGTAATAAAAACTAACTTTGGTGAGTGGGGCAAAAGGGATGGAATATCAACAGAATAAATGGTGCAGGTGAATTACTATATCTTGCTAATTTCAAGGTATTATTTTAGTTTTCTTGTCTTTTATATATGAGTGCTATTGTAAGTAGTGAAGAGAGAAAAGAGCAGATTAGATGGGTAGATGATAGCAGTAGAGGGTATATTTGCAATGGGATTAGGAAGAACAAAATGGTGCTGTTTGGTGCGATGGAAGGGATATAACATTCTAGGCATGGAGAGGGTGTGGAGAACCATTGGGGAAAAAGCCCAGGTGTTGTGGGTTCACAGAGAATTATAAAGATGAAAAAATTCTGTAAGCTACACCAAGTACATTAAGTGGAAAGAAATTTTAAAGGGTGGTGTAGTGAGGAACATGATACAGGCAGGGAAAGCAATATAAAACAACCTGAAAATTAAGTCATGGAGTTTCAACCAGTTGTGGAATGGGGCCGTGTTTGCTGAGCTGTGAAGGGATGGTGAGTGCAACAAGAGAGCAAAGCACAGATCTTGCTTCAACAGCATCAGAACAGGAAAAACATGGTATATGGCCAAAGGAGATGGTGGGAAACATAACTCTGTGAGAGATGTGAAATAACCCATGATTGTGATGATCACATGAGCTCCAGTTCATGTCCCCTGCCAAGCACATAACATTACATCTTCTGTTTTAAACCTAATTCTGTTCACATATAGCTAAGGCCTATCTGGGTGAAAGTGTAAAAATTCCTGTCTTTTAGGGTTCATATTGTTAATCCTTTGGAGTCAGAAAATTCTTTTGTTCTGTTGATTATCAGGTCACCATTCGTAGTGATGCCTTGTTTGCCTGAAGAGTATTGCACCGCTTTCTCATATAAATATATAAAATGCCATAGTTCTATGTCCAAAAAAAGGTCGGTGAGCAGCTGGGGAAGTAACAGCTGAAGCAACTTTTCTGATGGCAAGTTTTGATTGCGTACGTCAGCTGTTTCCACCGAGTGGACTATTCAGATGGAACAAATGGCATTAGTTTGTACCAAGGTACAGCTTTCCATAATGGATGCTTACATTGCTAGGCATACTTGGTGCATCATCTACTGTTGCAGTAATTAACAAAGTATCTTGACACTTTAAGGTCTCACAAAGCTCATTTCATGGCACAACTAATTTGACAGCTGTCTGAATTACAACATGCATTAATATTAAGTTTTCTTAATACCAGAATTAAAGTTTGTCTTCCAGACAAAAATGACTGTCTCAGCCTGTACGTCACAATGCTAACTTTGGCATCAATAGTCTGATAAATTGCTCAAAACAATTTTCAACCAGCGTAGATATGATTTTCTTCACTTTGGATGAATATCAAAAGCGTTTAGATTCCCATCCAACTCTTTCATCTTGCCAGATATTGCTTGATAACACAATGTCATTTTGTAGCAACAGACTATAATTTTGTTCATATTCCAAACATTGCTCTTTATAGGATATAGAAGCAGCACTTGAACACTAAAGTTCACTTCATGACTTACAATCAAAAATGGTATAATGAACTCGCATCACATAGAATTTCCTAGTGAAGGCTTATTTAAGGAATCGTTTCAGAGAATGTGGTACAGTCTTACACTTTTTAGATCCAATTTGTAGCTTATATAGATTCTGATGAAAGAGTCAATCACAAACAGAAGTTGAAAAGCAGCTGAAGCAATGGGACAAAACTCCCAGGATCCAGATTTTGGTGTTAGCTACTGATAGTTCATAAGCAAAATATTTTCCACAGGTACAGTTTATATTAGGTTTCTGAAATGAATTAACAGAGCTAAAGAATTTTAAATATTTAAATATAAAGGTTAGTTGTCAATATGTTGCATCCTTGACAAACATGAATTCTCTGATATCCTATAATACGGATTTTAATTTCAGTCCTTTGTGTTAGCCAAAATACTGTGATTCTTCTGTAGTACAAATGCTCATGAAACTGTTGTGAATCATTGACGCTATTAAATAATTGTATACAGTTTTAAAAATAATTTTCCATCTTTATTTTTCTTCTTTCTTGACCTTTCTGTTTTCTCTTTTAGTTTTGACTGACGTGGCAGGTACCTTCCAGAGTCCTGCATGTTTGTGCTGATGACAAGAGAATGTCTATACAGGCAATTTTCTGAGAACTCTAAATATAGATGATGGGATTTTGTACTACTTGACCATCAGAGATTTGAAAAGGATTGGCCTTCCACGGGGAGGGGAATAAAAAAAATAAAGTCAGCTGAATCATACTTAAAATCATGCTGATATATTTTAAGAATACAGTTTTCTTTCTCAGCCCCCCAGTCTGTTATCTAAGATACATTGTCTCCTGGATGTTGAAAATTAAATAGATGACACAGTGATAGGTCAGTCTTTTGAACACTTTTTACTGCTCTGTTGTCTTGAGTTTATTTTGTAATAGATACCATTCCAAATAACATTTTCTTAAATTTTGTTTAGGGTTCAAAAAGAGCATTGGTTGACTGTACTTTAGAAAACAGCAAATACTAAAGGGCAAGAACTGCCCTTTAACCAGAGGGCAAATTTTTAGGACTTGCTTTCTGCTTTTAATGCATAGCAATTACATAAAAACCAGAAAGGAGAAATCCCATGTAACTGTGATACCTTTGTACATCATGCTTTCATACAATAATCACCATTCTAAGAGGGTCTTGCTCTGCTGTTGCTACATCTTGTCGTCTCAGCTTCAACAATTCTTATTACAGGTAATTTACAGAATAACTTAATTAAATAGGTAGTATTTGTTAACACAAGTTGACTGTTACATGGGGCCAACTCTGTGTTTGAATGAAGTGGAATGTCTTGCTGAGACCTTTTCCCATCGTATAAAACTTGAACATATAAATATCTTCATATGCATATTATCTCAGGGCATCTTTTTTAATACACAGTTTTACCCTGCTCTAGTGGGGGCTATATAGCTGTCCTGCAGATCCAGGAGTTTATTTTCAAAGAACAGAGAAATACCTGGAGGAAATAAGGCATGCAATTAATCCTATTACAGCAGGACAAACAATCAGAGTTCCATTGTGATAAGTGCTTTATATACACGAGGGTAAAAAGAGTCTCTGCTTTAAACAGCTTCCTGTCTAAATAAGCAAAATAGGGAAAAATGAACTTTTATTGTCCTCAGTGATAAGAAATGAATAAAAGAGTAATTTACTGACTAGCCTTAGGTCATGCAAGAAGCTGATGGAAATGCTGCTGATTGAACATAAGTATCCTCAGTTCTAGTGCAGTGGTTCATCCAAAAAATAAGTCCTTATTTGTTAGACACCTGAGTGAGAATATCCTGCAATATATCCTAACATTCTTTTTTCCAGGAAAAATTCTCCTAGTGCTAATCTTAATCTTAACTTTTTTTTTTGACCCATAAAGCTTTGAACATATATTAAATTCTTGGAAGAATGACTGAGAAGTGGTTAAAGGTGGCATATACAATAACTAAAATACTCTTGGGAGTCAGTTGAGTTTTATTGCATTTAGTTTGCTCAGCCAAGTAACATATATCTAGTTCCAGGTACTTGCTTCTTGTCTCAATTTGTATAGTGTTGGTAGGAAATTGGCACCATAGATATTCTTTACAAGAAGGAATGATGTACATCCCCACATAAAACAATTTTGAACAGCTCACAGGAGCTGAAAAATGCCAGTTAATTTTCCCTTTGATTTTCTGCAGTGTTGAGGAGTAGCTCCCAGGATATTTGTTGGCTGACCTTGCAACCTGGAACATCATAGTCTGATGTTATTTCTTGCAGACCAGTTGACAGCCCAAGTTTGGATGTGTTATAAATGTGTGAACACCATCTGTGGGTGTATGTTAGTGCAACTCTCATGTCTTTTCCTTCCAGCATAAAGTCTTAAGTCCCTTGGTTATTCCCGCTGTGATTTGCTGAGGGCTTGATAACTAAAGGAAGATGTTAAAGAAGAGGGAACAACTTTGTTTTTTCCCCACTTCAGTCTGAAGAGATCTGTCAATACACGATTCAGCAGACACTTTACTGTGAAGAAGTGATCCAGGGAAGAGAAGCAGCACTCTGCCTCAGTGTCTCACCTCACTTACATGCCTTTTGCTTATGAAATGGAATATCCTATTCAACCCGATAACACCTCCACAACATTCATAGAGGAAGATGTAGTTTTCTGCCACCAGACTTGATAGAAGAGATGTAGCAACTTTCATCAGGTTGTCATGGGGAATTTCACAGCCAAACCACCTCAGCACGGAGCATTACCCACTCTGCTGTTAGCCTGGAGCTGCTATGGAGCACAGGCTGTCACAGTCATATAAAATTTGTTACTGTTATGCAAATACCTGAAAGAACCAAACTGAGAACCTAATATATTTTTTGCCACCTGTCTCATACAGGGTTTCAATGCAAGGGAAGTCTATTGGTGGACCTTGTAAACTTGGATCAACTTGATTAACTCTGTTTCCTTGAAAGAAGAAGCAGTTATTCATGCTAGTGTCCCATGTTTGACCTCAGCACTGGACAGGTAAAGAGTAAGTTAAGTTATTGCAGTCTTCTGCCTGATTTTATCTGTGTTCTTATAATGTGGTCATCATTGTGTTATCTCACCAATTAATAATTTGACCGAATTAGTAGCAACTACCATATGGGTGTTAGCTGAAGGACAGTGATTCTGCCTCATGAATAAACCAGGAAGTAATGCAGGTCAGCCTCTGTTGGTTGTTGGATTGTAGTAGAGATTCTCTTGGATATATATGAAGATAAGATTGCTCTTAGGACAGAAAGGATATTTTAAAATATTGTCTAAATCCACTTACAAATACTGAATTCTTAGTCCTGATGCTTTATTTCTATATTTTTACATAATGAAAGCAAGCTGTCTTTACAATTTTGAGGAAACATTATTATACTGCTGTATAAACCCACATTAGGCTTGGATCTTAAATGCTTTAAACAGTTCTGGTTCCTCCATCTCAAATAAAATGTAATATAACTTATTGAGAGATGAATAACAAAAATAATCATGGGTATTGAAAAATTTCCATAATATGAAGAAGTTAAGTATGCTAACACTGTTTGGCCTGCAGAAAAGTAGACTAAGGGGCAACACTCTAGAAGTCCATAAAGCCTGACATAAAGAAGAGTAGAGAAACTGTTCATTTTCCTTTCCAGTATAAAACTTAGGAGACCTCAAATGAAATTAGAAGGTGTTAGTTTCACAGCAAAAACAAGCACATCTATGTGTAATGTGTAGTTTAGTCAAGAAATGTATCACCAAAAGATGCTGAAAATTTTTATTTTTTAATTTTATGGAGCAGTTGACATATTCATGGAAGAAAATCCAAGGAGGGCTGCAAAACAGAAATCTCTTACCTCTGCCTCAATAAACTGCAGGAAGCTGGGGCAGTATTGTGGGTAAATATTTTTTTTTTCCTTCCACTCTGCTTGAGGCAGAGCAGTACTGGCCAGTGGTAGAGTTGATGGTATGGCAGAGTTGATGGTATGGCAAAGATCCAGCATGGTACAGCTGTTCTTTCCATTCTTGTGTCCCAGAATCAATGTCACTGCTATGACCGTGAAATTTACTCTGTTTTGGGGGTGAAAAGCTCTATTTAGATATAAATTTCACTTTCTAAATAGAATACCCTCATGAGGACTGGTGTATTTTTTTTATCACTAATTAGAATATAGAAAGCTGTTCTATGATTATAGAAGAAATGATGGCAAAACTTTGAAAGGATGAACTGTACAGGCACCTTTTCAAACATGCACTTTCAAATGTTTTGTTGTCATATACAACCAAAATATTAGCTTTCAGGGTTGCCCGTGTCCCCAGACTGGATCTACCATGGCACCTAGATAAGTTAGGCATCCACTTCTTGCTGAGGTTCAGCAGAAGCTGGCATCTTCTTTGCCCTTCTGGAAATCCTTGCCTGAACGCCTGCCTACAGTGCTGTGTCTGCAAATTAGAATCGTATTATCTGGGGCACCTGTAAGAAAACTTGGCCAGATACCTTAACAAGGCAAAGATTAACATTCACCTGGCACACACATCCTGGAATAATGAGTGTCTCTTCCTCACAGAGATATAGATCTGAATAGCAAACACTTTCTCCTTTTGTTTGGATTTGCTATTCACCTCTGCTTTGATTTTATGTTCTGTAAAGATATTCCAGAAGCATTTTTCTCTCTAATGACTAGCTAAATATAAAGGAAAGACTAAGTCTTAAATCATTCCTCCAAAACCTGAGCTATCTCTCTGAATATGTTTCTGGATTAAATAGCATTTTTTTTCCTCTACAATTCATTTTTTTCCAGTCCTGCTAAGTCTTTTGTAGTAATTCTAGAGGTACAGCAGCATGACATGCCTACCCTTCGCTAATTTTCTACATGGCCAAGAAATGTCAGGGATTTAATGCTGAAAATCTCTTTAGAGACCAATTTATATATAAAATAAAAAGGGTCCTGGTTAACAATTGGTTTTACTGAAGTAATTATTTCCTAGGCATCGTTATTGTATACAGGAGGAAATAGGTACAACTATTTCCTTGGAATAAAACAATTTGTGAGGCTTGTCATAAAAGGCTTCTTTGCTTCACATCCCTTTTAACTGCCTCCATAAAATTTAAGGAATTACAATAAAAATTGGGTAAGTGGTTTCACTGGTGGGCTCTATTTGACAGTACTGAGGGAATTATCTTGTGCTCAAGACCAATTGGAATGTTTGCACATAAGAAATTATTTAAAATTATATTTATTTTCTGGCCCTTCTTTTTTTTGGCTTAAAAAAATTTCTCTCAATCTGTCCCTCTTGTTCTCTCTCTCTCTCTCTCCCCCTCTCTTTTTTTAAACAGAAGATCTTTAAACAGTTCACTGCCTCCTTGGCATTTCTTCATTCTGCTTTTCATTTCATGTGAAGTCTCCTGGGCTCTGACCAGTTCAAAAAGCAACTTTGTAGTTTTCTGCGGTAAATGACTGACAGTATTGGAAACTACGCTCTTTGTCTGGCAGACAACTGCATTCACACTGCTAAGCATTTGGACTGAACTTTTAATTTAACCCTACTGACTTCTTTTTCTCCTTCTCTCAGCATTGTCTGTATTGTATTTCCTACTGTGGCAATGTATTTTCTGTTTCTGAAGTGACTGCATTTTTTCTGTGAACCTAAATACAGCTTTGGTGCATGGTTTGGGATCTAATGAAGATGTGCTTTGAGTATGTGCTGTTGCATGGAAGGACCTCAGACATTAATCTCAAAGCTAGTTAAAAAGTGGCCCATGCCAGTAGAAATGGAGCTTGTTACTCTTCGGTAGCTGGTAGGTGATCAATACAGTGTCGGTCTATTTACTAATAAAAAACCCCATACTAGTGGAAAAAGCTTTGTGGAAATTGTAAGCAAAATAGTTAAAGGATGAATACAGCTGGAGCCTGAATAACTCTCTTATGTTAGTGTCTCTGTACCAAGGCTGTAGCATGTTGATGAGATAGTTGGTGAATTTTTCTATGTGCTTTAAATACCATTGTACTATCTCAGCAGAGCACTATGAATAGGTCTTGGTAGTTCACATGTTTAAATTGCATGTGGACTTAGGTGATGCCAGTCCAAAAACTGTAAGATTCTGGGGAGTGGATCGAGGCTGTGGGATGTTTTAATGAGACTAGCTGCTTCTTCCTTGGAAAAGGTGAGGAATAGCTGTTGGGGCAGCACATTTTACTCTGCTGCTCAGACGTCTGCACCTGCTCAGGGCTAAAACCTGTCAACTACCTCCACAGAAAAAGAGGGGACAGAATACGTGAGTACTCAGACTAGGACTTACTGCCAGGGTGCACCACAGAGACACACCAGCTTGTGAAGAGGTTCCCTAGCTCAGATCTAGCCCTAATGGTTGCCAGTTTTGGGCTATCCAGGTCCAAATAGACAATGATGAAGCTTAACAAAGTAAAGGCAGCAGTCCTTGGTCCCATGTGGAAAGTACTGGTAATGTGTAACATTTCAGAAGTAACTGATTCACTTTAATAACTGGGAAATGGGAGAAGGTAGAAATCTTTTAAAACAACAAAGTGATGGAATATTTGTGTATATATAAAATAGTATGAATTTAGTATCTTGCACAGACAGCATGTAATATTTTAATTCCACTGTAAGAATTCATGGCATTTGAAAGAAATTATTCACTCTTACCCATATGTCTCTTGTCTTCAGAGCTCCATTTTGAGATATGAGCGCATTAGGATCTTAAAGGCTGTACTATATTTGTGTCAGTTTTATCTGTGCATCTTGCAAGTGGGTGTATAAATGTCTCTTGGACGTTGTCAGTTACAGGTCATGTCTTGCTTTAAAACAAGAAGTACGCTAATATTGCATGAGAAGCTTCAAGTTCGAATACCTAGTTCACAGAATATGATTCCAAGGTGCCACAAACTCCATTAAAAACCCAGCTTTACTTTGCTTCTATATCCGATTGCCTAAATGTAGACCACAAATCTGACATGTACTCATATCATATGAGATACAGATCCTGCAGGGCACTGGGTAGGTATTCTATAGTCTACACAAGAAATGTATCTCTTTTGTGTCAAAAGATGCCATACTTTGTCTCTCATCCAGCAATGAACTAGAGACTTGGCCATCCTCCATGATACTGTTCTTTTGTAGGGAAAGGATGACAATATATTCCACTATGCTTGTACTTGTCTGTACTTGTATGGCATACAAAATGATTCCATACTACACTATAATTAAGCTGAAAGCCCAATTTATCTTGAGATACCTTTTAACTACACACAGTAACTCTTCTCAGATTGGGGAATCCTGGTCTTCTTGGGATGCAAGGGTGTGTGAGGAGTCAAGGTACAAAGCTTGAGACTGTAGTTTAGGGCAGCCTCAGGAACACCCCTCCTAAGGAAACATGAGCAGCTCAAAGGGAAGGCCAAAGTCTGAAATTGGGTGTTTCTGTGATTATATGCGTACTTGCAATATAATAAATACAATATAAACTATAGTAACTATAATTACCATATATTAATAATTATATTAGCTCTATTCTGTTAATTAGCATCATATCATTGTATGTATATGTAAGCCTGATAAGGACTTAGAACAGTTTTTTGCCTATATGCATAATTATAGTAAGATATTAAACCAAATAACCAATAAATGTGTGTATTAATCATACAGAGCAGATGAAGGCTATTTTCTTTTGTATGCAGCTGCTCTCATGAGCCTTCTGGACACAGAACAAAAGTGCAGATCATTAAAGGGCTCACAGACTGCTTAAAAGGATATTACCCTGTTTCTGTACACTGCCTATTGTAGAGCTCACACACCTCAGAATGTGTCATTACCAAATTACTTGCTGATGCTGAATAAGGCAGCTCAATGCATCTGTGAGTCTGATTTTACTTATGGGGTGATTCTGGAAGAACAGTGTGATTTATGTATCTATCTATTCAAGTCAGTGGAGAAAATTTATAACTCCATATTCCTTTCTGTAATGGTTTTAAATCCACAGGTCAGTGTTTCAATTTTTTTTATTTTGCATTTCTACATGTATTGTTTTGTAGC
This sequence comes from Caprimulgus europaeus, assembly GCA_907165065.1. The sequence continues at coordinate 15,212,402 of OU015530.1, forward strand.
TTCAGCTGACCAAGTAGTAATGTGAAGAATGTCCCTTTTCACCCCATCTCTCAAGCAACATGATATAGTACATTTGTTTTCTAAGCAATGTACTACAAAGACTGCAGAAGCTGGTGTAGATTTGAGAAGGTTCATGGGAGTGGTGATGATAACATCCTGCAGAGTGAGCCTGTAATTTATTAGATGGGAAGAGCAGATATAAGAGGCAGTATGAATTGAAGAAGATGCTGGGAAGTTCATGGATTTTTAGGAGAGGGATATGCTCACTCACTTGCCAATTCCATGGCCAGCATTTTTTTTGTTATTTAAATATTTCCCTGTCTCTGACTTCCTCCTCATCCTTTGTTCTCCAATGATCTCATGTTTAATATCTTAGCTCAGGTTGTATTCTGTGGACTTTAAAAGACTGAAAGGTTTGTTAGGAGAAGGAATGGCAAAGGACACAGACTGGAAGGAGAGGGTATCTCAAGTAGGCAGGATTACATGGAAAGTAGGGATGATCAGATGATAAGGAAATTAAAGGAAATTTGTATAGAATTGATTTCTATTCTCTCTGTTCAGCATTTGGCTACATTTGGGCTTTATGTGGCTGTGTGTCAGTAGCTTCTCTGACTGTAAATACATAGACCCTTTCTTTGCCGTTCCTAATTAACTGGCTTTTACAGCCTTGCTATTTTCCCCAAATCTCCTAGTTACCTGCAGTTCCAAGGCATTGTTTTGGATGGCAAGTTGCAGTGTCCCTTTCTGCAAAGAGTGCAGTAAGGTGAAGCTTCTGCCATGTTTTAACAGGTAGGTACCTCCTTGTACAAATAGCATAATCATTTCTGAGTCACATTCAGCTTGCTCCTTGCTGTGCTTGTGGGAGAGTTTATAAGTGAAAATAGAATCTAGAGACACATTTATTTCTCTCAATTGGCTTCAACAGTTGTTGGCTGTGCATTTCTTATTTTTTCTTTTAAAATACCTAAGTTCTTGATTGACGTTATTATACCAGGAAGATTAGAATTGTGTTTAACTCTGCAGTGAATATGCAGAGCTATAGACAAAGCATAGACCATTTTGAGTATTTTTCATTATCTTCATATTCTCCCATCCTTGAAGAAAAGTAAATGAAAAGCAATGAGCTTCCTTTGGAAGTTGTAAGGTGCTCATATTCTGTGGTGATAAGGACTTAGAAGTACCCAGATAACATAAAAATATGTACCTGCAAACATTTCAAGAATGTTTTCTAAAGTAATATGAATGACACATTATTTTTAATATTAATGAACTGTTGAAGATAATTTTTTGTCATATCAACTTATGTATTGCTACCATTATGCTGATCTTAATTGATTCTCTTAAAAGAATTACAGTTGTTAATTCTGTATTCATAGTATGTGAGCTTCTTCATTAACAATTATTTTATGGCTCATTTTAGCTGTGAAAAGGCAGTTTGACAGCATTTTCTTTTCTTTCTGTTTCTATATATATATATTTTTTTTTTTTCAATAACAGAGATGTGGAAATTCATCATGTCAGATTTCTGGAGAGCTCTGATTCTTGTCTCCGTTTTAGCCTTCAGTCTGTTAGCCAAGTAAATGTGGTTTGGGAGTCATGTTGTTAATCCTCTGTTGCAAAGCTAGTCTGCATAGTGCTGCTGAGCTACAGATGCCTAAGCATGAAGGTCTGCAGTGTACTGAAATGGTGTCATAATTGTTATTAGCACAGATTTTTGCATTTTCTGCAGAAATTAGTGACAGAAAGACAAACTGACAGGCAGCCCATGAAAATGTGTGTCTTATTACACCCGAGTGTCTCTTATAGTAGAAGGAGACAGGGAGGTATACAGCAAGAGAAGCATCTGAAAGCAGGCACACCAAACTGCTCACCGAGAACTCTGAGCATTGGAGGGTGTCTGCTATTTCCCTCTCAAAACTCATCACTCAAAAGCTTGGAGGTGTCTATTGTGGGTTGTTTTTCCAGTGGTGGTGGGAGAAATGTCATCTTTTGCAGCTTATGTAAACATGTTTGTAAGAGGTTGATATTTGCTGGACGTAACTCTGAGAGTCAGCATTCATCTTTTTCCAGGATGGGAGGTGGAAGAACACTTTCCTTGCTTTCCCTTGCTTGGTCTGACTAGACTTGTTGCCCTTGCCATGTGTGCAGTACTAAATGGAAACAGTATTCACTGATGAATGAAGATGCTTTAAGCTGGTAACTTTGACTCTTTATTTTTTTTTTTCTGCTTCAGCCTGTCTTTTCATCTAGCTTCCCTTAAAAGAAGAGCAAAAATCTGAAACATTTAGTTTGTGATTTTTCTAAAATGCTATGTAGAAAATACCTTCAGTGGCATACAATATGCAGTATATAACTCTGGTAGGCAGAAATGCATCATCCACATTTCAGCTCATTTTTTCCAGCAAGGAGATTTTTGAAGACTTGAAGAGTTGAAAAGAGCAGAGCAGACAAAGCAAAGAATGGTTTTATCAATCCCTTTCACATTAAGCATGTGACATTGCCCCTCTATGCTGCTCTTGTGAGACCCCGCCCTAGAATACTGCATCCAGTTTTGGGGGCCCCAACATGAACCTACTGGAGCAAGTCCAGAGGAGGACCGTGAGGACAACCAGAGGGCTGGAGCACCTCTCCTACAAGGACAGGCTGAGAAAGTTGGGGCTGTTCAGCCTGGAGAAGAGGAGGCTCCGGGGAGATCTTACAGTGGCCTTCCAGTACCTGAAGGTGCTACAGGAAAGCTGGGGAGGGACTTTTCATAAGGGCAGTTAATGACAGAACAAGGGGAAATGGCTTTAAAATGAAAGAGGCTAGGTTTAGATTAGATATTAGGAAGAAAATCTTCACTGTGAGGGTGGTGAGACACTGGCCCAGGTTGCCCAGGGAGGTTGTGGATGCCCCCTCCCTGGAAGTGTTCAAGGCCAGGTTGGATGAGGCTTTGAGCCACCTGGTCTAGTGGAAGGTGTCCCTGCTGATGGCAGGGGGGTTGGAACTGGATAATCTTTAAGGTCCCTTCCAACCCAAACCATTCTGTGTTTCTATGATTTTTCGGAGCAATAAGAAATTTGTTTTCAAAAGACATTGTCAAGGTCACCAAGATTCATTGACTTCTGGTAGCAATATAAGATTGATACAGTAGTGACAGGCTTTCTTCCAGGATGTGGCCTGTCATACAAATTGAGCTTCCTTCAACTGGAATGATGCTTGGGTTACTGTAGTACCATAAAAATTAACGACCATTTAGATCAACCAAGCAAGAAGTATGCAGGATTTCTGATGAGTCACATCTAGCTCCTTTCAGCTTTGCTGGTGGTGATACTGTCCATAGGCAGCATCTGTGGGGAAAATCCTGCAGCTGAGCATCCCTGGCTCCCTCTCCAACCTGTCCTTCCAGGAATAGCAGAGAGAGCAGAATGCTGCAGCAATACTTAGGCACTAATTATTTTTTTCCAGAAGGAGCTTGTTTGTCCTTTGATTTTGAACTAACAGTTAATAGATGGGGCAGTTTCAGGACTGAGTATGTTTTACAGCACTTGGCAAATGACTGCCTGACTCACAGGTACACTTTGCAATTGCAGTGATATAAAACATCTCCCTGTTTACTCTCTTTATTCAGCCTATGTATTCACAAAAATATGTATATTTTTTCAATACAGTGAGTAGTGTATTGGTATTGATAAGATGAACTTTACAGAAAGTAATTGGGTAAATGTTATTATCATTGTGTTACAGGCAGGAACTGGGTTTGTATTTGGCTACACAAGAGGTATGGCTACAGGGAGGAGCAGCTTGAGGCAGCCCTGTACAGTCTGTAGCTGGTAGAGAGCCTACAGCATGGACTGGCATAGCTGGACCATGTAGGGCTCCATGGCTGTGTCTGTACTGCAGAAGAGACTAGGGCCAGGGAATGAATTCCTGGGGCTGCTGGTTGTCCCCCTTGCTTAATACTTGTTTCACAGCCTGGCATGGTTTTGCATTGTCAGGACCAGGTTTGTTTTCCCCACCCTCAAATGATATCCTAGGATGCTTTGCACCTTCAAGGCTTCTGCTACACCAGTGTGCAACCTATAGCCTCAATTTCATGCTGATAAAATGTTATTTTGATGAGTTGTGACACAGCCATGGCATTATTCCAAATGCTACAAACTAGAAATAATATGCAATAAAACAGTATTTATGCATTCAAGCTATGAGGCAACTACAGGGGACCAAAGGGAAACCCTGGGACAAACATTATGCAGAGTGGCCAGGCAATGCCACTCAGGGCCTTGAGCTTTACTTAGCAACATGGGTAAAGTCTGAATGTTCAGCTTAGTATATCTGAGCTGATGTAAGATGCTGTCTGGTATGAGGTGTGTTATCTGCGATCATTTTCTAGCAGTCAGACAAAGGTGGTAATGTGGGCAAGTCAAGGTGCTCGCTACTGCTTCTGAAAATACTCTTAAGAGTTCAGCTGGAATCTCATGAACTGGTGTGGGAGCAATAACTGAAATTTAGGACCTCCAGACTCCCAGTCTTTGTGCTCCTCGTGTCCAGAAAGTGCTACACTGAAATACAGTAAGAGAAAAAAAGCATCCAAAGAAGATAAAATGATGGTTTCTGATGATACACTGCTTCTGTTGTCTCATCAGTTCAATAAAGAATTGCAGTAGAACAGGACTAGTTCTGCTTCCTGGAGCCTCTGGGAGCTCTGACTTTGTTTGCAGTAGAAGGTGGACTGAATTCTGAAGTAATAAGAAATTGAAGTCAAATGCATTACTAAAATTAGGTGTTATGGATGCATGAGGGATTAAAGAGTTTAAAAATAATGATTTACTCAAGTCAACCTTGAGGATCAAAACTTTAGCTTCACTGCTATCTCAAAGTGGATTTAATACATCATGGGCTAGTTTCATGACTCAGTGCAATACAGATAACTTGGCATTTAAAACTGTCAACCGAATGGATTAATAAAGCATTCACAGTGTCTTTAAAGTTATTATTGCAAGCCAACTCTCATACCCTTCCTGAGTGCAACTGCAACAGTTTGTTTCTGTTTTGTTGTTGTTGTTGTTGTTTTTTTCTTTAAGGAAAATATCCTTGAAGAGGTGGGGATAGGCCATTAAGACCAGCAGAAAATGTATAAGGGAATTGCGAGCGGTCTAATTGGGGATTAGTCCTACTTCTCCAGCAGGGGAGAAGTATTTTATAAATTTCATATAAGGGTAAATAGTGTGATCATCATTTTGCAAATCCAAGAACTTATTCAAGATCATTATTCATAGCCTAGGAGTTTTTGTGTTTCTTTTTTTAGCTAACTGCATCATGCCCCTGTCTCCAGCAGAAGGGCAGGAAGATGCGTATGAATTGAACTTCTTAGCTGGGATTATCTCATAAGGCAACCTTAAATTTTGGCAGCAAGTCAAAGGTTTACAGCACATCAGCAAATGAAACATGAGGACAGTTCCCGGTACTGCTATCAACTCTCTCTCTATCAACTCCCACCAAGCAGAGGTCAGAGTAATTATCTCCTTGTCACTTTTGGGGTCTTACTTTGTGGCAAATGAGGCGATCAAACCATGCTCTGGAAGAGCATTATAACGCTTGGGTAGTTTCAGCACAATGCAGTTCCTTTGCAAGGCTCCATTGACCTCACACAGCAAGCTCCTGGCCTGCTCTCAGCTTGCAAGGAAGCAATCAGATGGTCAGTGTGCCTGGTTCCTCTCGCTGAGCCTTTTCCAAAGTGGGAAATACTTTACGTGCTTCCTTGCCATGCGTTTGCTGGAATGGAGTTCCAAGGATTTCAAATGGGCCTCTGAGGAAATTAATGCACTGCATATTGAACACCTCTAATTTGTACAGGTTTGGTGCCTTAAGCAGAAGGTGCAATAGACAGACCAGTGGAGTAATTGAGAGATGTTATATGGGTAAAATTTAACTGCTAACTTCTAATGTACATTTAGACAAATTGAGAGAAAAGGCAATGTGACTACCTTATTATTATGAAAAATGGTATTCATGTTTTATACAATTATGACTATATTAAGCCTATTTCAAGCAACCAATATGCATATTTGATTCAGGAGAGATTAATTGATGATATGAACATTTAAGCTATATAATTTACTCTGATTGAAGAGGCAACACTAAATGTGGCATTAGCAGATGTCCCATGGAGTTTTGCTCTGAATCCATTCACTGAATATGCTAGGTAAAGCTCCCCTTATTCTCAACGATTAAATACTGTAATCCCCTGGATTGGACTTGCATCTGTGTTTTGTTTCTTTGAATTATTCTCCAAGTACTGTTGCTGTAGCAATGGCCAGTTCTGTGATGAAATGAAGCACATTCCAGATTCAGCTGTCAGATCTGTTTTGGGGCCTTTTGGCAGGAACAGGCAGGGTGCTTATTAAAAAACACCTGATCCTTTCTGTTTAATATTCAACACCATATTTTCTTTCTCCACAAACTCAGTGGTCATCACAGGGCATATCTCTGGGCATTCCACTTGGTACTGTGAATTATTCACTGCCACTCTTCTCGACCCAGAACAGGGAAAGTGTGTTTTGTGCATCATGCTGGCTCCAGCAATTCCCTAAATCCACTTTTTCTGAAATGGAAGGGAAGCTGCAAGCTGTGTCCTTAATTCCATTGACAACGAACTAGTTAAAGAAATACATTCATTCACTCGAGCTCATAGGTTCTGATCCAGATCCAGCATTTCATCTGCAGTGTGGTTGTCCCTGAAAATTGAAGGGTACAGTAAGGAAAGAGATGGACAAATTATTAAACTGCAATGTCTCAAATACACGCAATAAAAACTGACTATAATCAGAGTTCAATTGGAGGCCAACTTTTTCTGCACAGTATAGTTCTGTTTCATTTGTTATAAGCACAGAAATTACACTTGGATGCCAGCATACATGCTCTGCAAATTTGCCTTATACTGTAAAGTATTAGCAGAGCAGGTTCCTATAAAAGCTATGTCCAAAATGCCTAACTACGTGCAGTTAACACAGATATTAGGTTGAACACTCTTCTTACTATTATAAATGACTGCTTTGCTGTCTTTATCAGCAGAGTTGTGGCACTCATCCTGTCACCAAGAAAAAGAATAAGATGACCATCTGCATTTCTGCAGAGTGATGGCTACCCAGAGTGAATTCAATAAAAGAAAATTATGGCTTTGTGCTTTGCTACAGACAATAAATCATGAGCAGGTCTTGCACAGAGGCAAAAAATGAAAAATAACATTTTGTGGAAAGATTCTTTATAAGGTACCATCTGAGCAGCCACTTGAATTGTAATACCCTCAAAATTAACGTCATGCAAGGGTGATAAGTAATGACCTGCTCATGAGGAATTGAGCACACTGAGCTGTTAGGGACACTGGTGGATAAATGTTAGGGAAAGGCTAAAGGTATGCTGGTCATCTTTGTGTGAAACAGTGAATGGACGTGAGCACAAGCCACCAGCCCATGCTCTGATCAGCTTCCATTTTCTTCCTTCAAAATCAGTCTCTTCAGTGCTAGTTCCTGGAAATCAGAGCAGGTTAAAAGATTGCCTCAGGAACCCCTTGGAGGTGATACAGGCCTTCCTTTAGGGGTTTGAATATACCATATTGGAGAGTGGGGTTCTCTGACCAGACACAACACTGTAAAACCTCCAGTTATCTTATTTGTCAAGTAATAAAAGCCTTTCTCAGTGGCAGGGACTCTAAAATCAGCTGAAACCTAACCAGGCGGTTTTGGTCTCCTGAATCAGTTTTTCTGAAAGGCAGTTGCTTTTTCTGGTTTTGTTTCCTCTTTCAGTCTACTTTGAGTCAGTCACTAAGACTCTAATGCTTTCTTCCTAATTTAGTTATCCTGAGTAGTGGTGCATTACATGCATGGCTTTGCAAATGAATGAAAACACGTGCCAAATGAAGGTGGAGTAAATGCTGTGGAAAGCGGGTTTCTACGTAGAGTTTTGTCTGTCATCTATGATGATATGATATTTTTTTATAGAGTAGTAAACAAAATTATCATTTAAAGGCTATTTCTATCAATTTTTTCACATTAATAGGTAAATAACAGTTTAAGGACAATTTTTTATGAGACTTTAATTGGAATAGCTTAAGGAGTTTCTAATGAAGTCAGGCATAATCCAGATCATAATGTGGCTCTGGTAATCCAGACCATAATGTCTCCAGACATTCAGAACTGTACAATTTTACAGTCTCTGCTTAAATACTCTGGTGACTGTCGGTCAAGAAATGCCTTCAGGTGGGTTTTCCCAAAGGACTCTGCCTGATGTCAGTGGGAAAACAGTGCTTTAGAAAACCTCAGCTTGAGCAAATACCAAAAAGGACAATAAGAAGGACAATAAACACTAGACTTCGGTTATCTATAAGCACTATTCAATGCATTGTGGGGAAAAAGGGAGAGAAATGGGAAAATACTTTTTTTGAACCTGAATTTATTATTCTTTAATGCAAATTAACTAACATTTGGACGGTATTTATTCTCCAAAAGAGCACTAGATGTCAGCACTTATCTAAGCTAGCACAACTGGAGCAACAACCTTCTGGTAGGAAAAAAACCCCTCTTCCCTGTGCTGGTGTAGTTCAGATGTCATGCAGTCACTGGCTAAAATTTTGTTTAACATTATAAAAATTTCAAGTACCCAAACTGTAACAGTGACTGTTTTGGTCATCAAAATAGGAGTATTATACATGTTATTTCTTGTACTTGTTCTTGTTTTGCAAACTACATTCATTGTCATCTGTATTCTGCTCATTATCTTTCAGGAAGCCCTTCTCATACGAAAGTCTATCAGGTGCAGCTTTAGAGTGAGGATGGCTAGTGTTTTCATCTAAAGGCTTAATGGCCAAATTTATTTTAAACATGAACATGGCAGCTAATTCTGTTGAAAGGGTAGAAAACCAGAAATCTGAAGAAAACTTCAAATATAATATTCATAGCATAATATTATGAGGAAATGTTCTGTGAGATCAGGGGAAAAAAAAAAGGTGTATTCTGAATGTGCTTAACTCACCTGTGTTGCATATAGGAACTAATGAAAAAAAATTACGTTATTATGCATTCAGCCTATTTAAAATGCATAGACACACTTCACTGCTTGCATTATTTTTTAACTTAGATCAAAAGCCTTCTTGATCAATTTTGCCACACAGTAGTAAGGATTAGTATTCGGCTAGGTATATGTGTCCATATGCTGTGTATTCATTACTTAATATACATCTAGATCCAGTGTCAAAACAAGGAAGAGTTTGGGTAGTTTTGACAGGTAATCCATTCTTTCTGACCATCCATATCTTCAGGACAATTGCAGTTTGGAAAATGAGACATATCAACTAGAAACCGTTATTAAAAAGGTTTTTTTGCTAAAGCAGTGAAATGCAGGTTCCTTAGCTATTCTAGACATTCAAACAGACACTACTACAGCTGCTTCTAGCAGGAGTTAGGGGACATCATATCACTGCTGAGTCAGGCTGATTAGATGCCTCAGTGGAGCACCTGAAGTTACCTGGGGTGTATCTGGGCCCATAACATGAAATAACTATGAAATAACATGTCCCTTGTCCCGTGAGTCACTTACCAGCAGTAAACCCCCCGTTCCCCTGCTTCCACCATGTCTCTGCTGTGGCAGTGGTGCTGCACATGTTCCTTGCATGCTGTTACAGATTCCTGTGGTCCCTGTGGCCCTGTGCACCAGACATAGCGGGCTGGAGAAAAACCAGAGAAGCTTTGGAGCAGTTCTGGGTGGCTTTCTTCAGCCTGCATTTGAGGGGGGTAACCTGGTAGAAGTCACAGCCATCCTATTAGCACTCAGTATATTTTATTTGCCCTGTCCCAGTATCTGCTAAGGATTTGCACCATATATTTTCAGTACGATGATTGTGAGGGGCAGAACATTCAGCAAGTTGCCAGGGTTAAGTGCATTGCAGTAATCAACTTCTCCCTTATTGGTCAGATCAGCCTGCATAAAGATGTGCTTCGTCTTTGCAGTATTTCAAAACCAATAAAAAGCTGACCAGGTACAGAGAGGGAGAGATGCAAAGGGATGGGAAACTTGGAGTCAAGAGCAACATCAAGTCTGCAACCAAATTTTGCTCACAGAAAATATATCCTGTTGAGCTAGAAACTTGACTAACCTTATCCACACTGTGCTTAAGGCAGGTTGCCTGGCAGCAGAGATCTTAGCAGGATTTAGCCACAAACAATTTCTTGCTGTCCCTCTCTCATCTGTTAATAAAATTTTGGATGCATAGGAATTTCCAAGCCAAAAGTGGAAGAAAGCAATGTACAGGCCCTCTGGCACTCGTACAAAGCAAAGCAATGCAAACCTAGGTAGAGTGGCTTTATTATTCCTGAAAAATGAAGACTATTTGGATTGTACACACCACCTCATGTTTTTCTAAGGTGAGATAAAAGAATTGATCTGTTTGTTTAAAGAGATTGCTAATGATTTCTGCATCTTTGAGAAGGATAAATAATGGTGAAAGGTGGTAAGGAGCTGAGGGGGAGTAACACTTGGTTTAAATTTCCTTGTGACTACTTCCTGTCTTCCTATCATGTGAATACTTGAGAAATCTGTGAGGAAACTGGCTGAATAAATGTGAATGTTGGAGTCTGTTAGAAATACTTTGGCCACCTGAGATAAAATCAATGATTTGTATAATTATCCTGACTTGACACCCTGACCCAAATGTCTCTGGCTCCTTAGCACAACCCTATAGAACTGTTCCCTGGCCCAAAGCAGAGGCTGATTGTCAGCAGTGCTAACGGGGAAATGACAACATCCCTTTAGCTGGCCACTGAGTAAGAAGAGGTTCAGCAAAGGGGAAGTGAGCCTTGCAGTTTTCCAATACGTTCAATATTCCTTGTCACTACAGCATCAGCCTAGGATGAACAGGTGAGGTTTTGGCTCACCGTTGATGATTCTCTTTCTCAGACTTGGTCTTTCCCCATGGATGTCTTTTACTTCTAAAGGAAAGTCTTTGGCTTCTCAGAGTTTACATCCTGACAGACAAATAATGCTCAAGAATTTTAAGGCTGGTAAAAGGTAGGATGATCATTTTCAGTGTTAATGTGGTACCTGGAAGCATTTTCATTTCTGTTCAGTTCTAGAAGATGGGCTATGTATGGTATCTGTGGGTGAAAGCTTGCATATCTTTACTGCAGTCTATGCTGTCAATCAAAATAGGCAGATAATTTGGCTGAATAGCTCTGTAAACTATTGTGATGTGATATAAAATACATAGGTACATTGTTTCTTAGTGTTGTGTTTTAGCTTATGAGACAGTAGCATCCTCAAAAACTGACTTTCATGCCTTTTCCTTGTTGAGGAGCATTGAATTTTAGGTTGGCAGCACTTCCTTGGTACTCAAGTGCTGTGTTCAGCTTTGTCCAATTTTAGTGAATAATTGTTGGCTAAAAATAAAACCAGAATTTATTTTTTTCAGTCATTCTGTTTTGCTGCTTAGGGCAGAAAAATACCTTCCTTCCTGAATGAATGAAAAAGATTATAGCAACTGATTTCACATTCACATCTCTAACGAGATGGAAACCTTTAGTCTCTAGTTCAGCTGTTGGGTATAAGTAAAAGGTACAAGGTGTGTGGGGATCTATTTTGTCCAATTCCTCACTGCTTTTCCTGCTCTAGCTCTGTGTTTACACCTGGAAGGATCCAAAAAAGATAATTTTGTAGCAGTTATCTATGCTGGTGGACACTGGGATTCAGAGAATAAGGTACACTTTTCTAACAGAGAAGATAATCAATCATTGGAAACCATTTTTGTGGAAGAGTGGTGGGTTTTTGACAATTGATAATTTTAAAAGTTAGGATTCAATGTTTTCTTTTGAAAAATTTGTTCTAGTTCAATTTCACAAAATCATTGGAAATGATGCAGGAATTAATAAAGGGAAATCTTATGGGTTTTAATATTTTGAAGTTCATTAACCATTAGTCCAAATCTATCAGTTCATTGCTAAGAGGAAATAGTCTAATAACAGTGTCAATGTACAGTCCTTGCCTCTCCATGCCAAACCCTTACTAAAATGCAATTATATGGTCAGAGATGTATTGATTATTTGTGTATTATTTTTCTGAAATGAGAACTGTCCTGGTTTTTAGCTGGAACAGAGCTGGGTTTCTTATTAGTAGCTAGAATAGTGCTGCATTCTGCTTTTCAGCCTGGGAGTTGTTATGAGAGAGACACTGAGAACATCCCAGTGTTTGCATTTTTGTCGCTGGAAGTGAAGGACTTTGTGTTCTGTCAGTCCACAAGCACAAGACTCAAGGGGTTAGGAATATTTAAATTAATAAGGTAAACTGGCATTAGGATATGCCAGTGGGGTATTCCAGATCATATCATGCCATGTCCAGTACATTAGTGAGGGGCTCTTCCTCTCTCAGCTCTCTGACTTTCACTCGGGCTCTCGCTCTTCCAGGATTGCGGTTTCGGTTCGGGATTGTCGCTCCTCCGGGATCGTTATCTGGGAACAGGCCAGGCTTGGTCAGTGGGTGGTGAGCAGTTGCACTGGGTATCACTCATTTGCATATTTTGTTACTGTTATCATTATCACTACTATTTTAATATTAGTATTATTTTAAGTTTTCTTTTATTTCTATTATTAAACTGTTCTTACCTCAACCTACAAGCCTCCTTGTTCTTGCCCCCCAATCCTCTCCCCTGTCCCCTGGGGTGGAGGGGAAGTGGGTGAACGGCTGTGTTGGCTGCTGGCCAAGGGCTAGCCCAGGGAAACTGTCACAGAACATTTCTCCATGTAGATCATATTTTCTTTCTATTTATGGCCATTTATTGTTGTGTGCATCTCACAAAGAAGTTTATTTGCTCAAAGTAAAGCTAGTTTCATCCAATAACAATCATGGATACATCTTTTTGGACAAGTCTGTTTGGGGATGCAGTGTGCTGCCCTGTGTATCTATAAGTCCTGAATCTCTGTGTGTCATGACAATCACGGGCTTCATGTCCTAAACCAGCATAGGAACTCTGCAAGTTGAATGACTGCACTAGTGAACCCCTAGTTATTAATTCTGGAGTAGTACATGTAGCTTGAAATGATGAATCAGACAGAATGAAGCTGGCCATTAGAGTGCACTCGATGTTAATTGAAGCCATGACTCATTCATTTGCATTTTTCCTTCCCACAAAGAAAGTTTAAGTAAGACCCTTTGCTCCTTTTAAGATCTTGAAATCTGTTTCTAGCTATATGTCAGAGAAGCTACTGATCACAATGGTTGATCAGAAGGTCCTTTAATCTTGTATCATGAGTGTATATTGCAATTTGAACTCCTTCAACTTGAAAGATGACCAGAATTTTGGGGCAGTCTGCATTTCTGTGGCACAGTTGTGGGATAACATGGCCAAAGGCAGGATACTGAGATTGTTCTGGATCACTGGTTACACTGCATGTGACCAGTATCTCCTTGCCCAGGGCCTACTTCTCAGTCTAGTTACTCGTCGTGCACACACATTGCTGAAGTAAAAGGCAACCAAAGACAGTTTTCCATGTTCCTCCTATTTTATTTTTCCTGCTGAAGATCAAGTAAAGATCAAGTCACAATGAGCACACCAGTAGACTGTTTACTGTAAATACATGTGTGTTAGGTTGGGGGCAGAACAGGATGGTTTTTTTGGTAGTGGGGGAAGGGCCACCTTGTGAGAGTGAAAAGCTCCCCTGGCTTCAAGGCGGAGACCCCCCAGCCCAGGCTGGCCCAATGAGCACTAGAGAAACACCTCTGGAATTCGTATTGATGAGGGGAAGGACTGTCCTGAAAAGAAGATGTGGTAGCTGGAGGGGCTGTTGACAAACAAAAGACAACCATCAGCTAAAACAAGACAGACAGACACAGAGAGAGCTTCGTTGCCATTGGAAAAGACAAAGACCCACACCCATGTCAATCAAATGGAGTAGGAGAAGACAAAGTCCCTGCAGCCCATAGAGATTCAATGGCAGGGCAGAGACTCATGTGTAGGCCATGGAGGACTCCATGCTGGAGCAGAGAAGTTGAGCCTGAGGGCAAGTGTGACTGGAATTGAGACCCTGAGCCAGAGCCGGGGTGGACCCCCAGAGTGAGGGGTGAGTCTGCAGCCTGTGGGTGTCCCCATGCCAGAGCCAGGAGCAGAGCCTGAAGAGGTCCGTGACTCCATGGGAAGCTCGTATTGGAACATCTTGTTCCTGGGCTTCCATGCTGGGAAGAACAGCAGAGGTGAACTGACTGAGCCCCCATTCCCTGTCCCCTGTGCTGACGGGGGAGAAGGTAGAGAAATGGGGAGCAAAGTGATTTGAGCCCGGGAAGAAGGGACGGGTGGGGGGAAGGTGTTGTAAGATGTGGTTGTTTTATCTACTGAGATGAATGGCAAGGAATTAAATTGATATTTCTTCCCCGAGTTGAGTCTGTTTTGTCCGTGACCATAACTGATGAGTGAGCCCTCCCTGTCCTCATTCCTAATCCTGTGCCCCCTTTGTTGTGTCTCCCTTCCCATCTCACTGCATGGGGGGAGTGAATGCAGGACCACATGGTCCCACTGTGGGTCAAGCCACCACAACATGCAATAAGTGACAGTGCTCGGCTCAGAAAATTTTTGATTTAAATTGACCAGGTATCTGAAGAACAGGAAGAGAAACCATTGCAGAACGGGAACAGAATTAGTTGCATGTTACCCAGCAGTCAGAGGCAAAATAGAGAGCCTGTCTATCTCCACCAGGCAGGAACAGACTGGCTGGAATTTCCTAAATATAAAAGCATTGCAACAACAGTATGTTTTTATAAAATGTATCCTTTTTCATACTCTAGAAAAGAAATCCTGTCATATTGTGTAGAAAGGATATAGTTTTCACGTTCTGCAGCTTGCTCAAATGATCTTCACAAGTTTTTTTTCACTTTTCTATTAGACTCTAACAGACTATATAAACTAGGGATTAATTTGGCCTATTAAATATTAAAAGATTAACACCTTTCTCATTTTTTTTACAATTTAGAAGTGAATTACACAGTTGCATTACAATAATTTCACTTAATTTTACTTCTCATGTAATTTTTCTGCCAGAATTCATTTTGCCCATGTTGCAGCATTCAGCTTGGGCCATGTCTCACCGCAGTCCATTATCTGACCAGTCGAGTCTGCAGCAACAGGGAATCTTACTTAATTGGAAAGAGGCACTGACGCAGAAACGGTACATGGAACTTCTTGCACTAGCTATACCTTTTAAAAACACATCATTACAAAGATGACAAACTGTCATCTATTCTTTGATCTGAAAGATTTTCAGAAGCTGCCAGAGTCAGAAAGTAGAAAGGCTGAAGCCCTCCGTGTTGTGTTATGGAATAGATGTGTAAAGAATGACTGTATGGGAAGCAGCAGAGGAGAATTTTTAGAAGCTTTTCAAAGCAATCAGTGAAATCTGATTTAAGAGTATCACTTCATTTTGCACTTAATAACGTTCTCCAGATAAACAGTATTCCAATATGCTTCAGAAAGTTAAATAATACAGCTACTGAGATAAATAACGGCAGAAGGAGACAGTCACAGCAAGCAATAGGCTCAGGGAGCAGCTGTTTTCAGCAAAGATTTTAAATTAAATGGCAAAATTACAGTGCATTATTCTATACCACAATGGCCAGAGTTTTTCAACAAACTTCACCGTACCTGAAAGCTGTTAGATAATAAGCAAAATTAATCAGACAAGAAGAAGTACTTAGAAGAGTTCAGTGACCTGAGCCCTGCTGACACAACTTCATTGGAAACTGAACCTGACTGACGCTGTGAACTGTGCTTAGCACAGAAGTCCCAGTGTAATGTGACATTAATTTCCCTCTTTCTGACCTTGCTTGACTGAATGCACTGGAGCACTTAATTCTTTAAGCTCCCATCAGAAGGATCTAATGCGAGAGTTCAGTGGTAGCCAATCTTTTCTGTGGCTTGTCCAGGAACACAGTGTGAGCTCAGACAGTTCATTGCTGGGGTATGGTCCAAAATTTGACTGTCCTTGGCAGTTGGCAGTTGTGAACTCTGCCTAGTCTTGTTTTCCTTGATCCCGATAGCAGAGCAGGTTTCTGTGTCATCACCTGCAAGAGCAGCATTCTTCTGGAGATGGAAAGCAAGCCTCGGCCTAAAAAATACAATATAATTACCTCTGTTTGCACCTACTGAGAAGCTGGCTAAAGCAGCTGCAGCTGATCAGCCCCTATATTCTTAGCTCAGATTCAAATCAGAATCAGAGAGTTTTGAAATTTTGAATAGTATGCAGAGAAAAAGATGGAGATACATGCCATAATATTTCATCTGAAAAAGTCTGATAGGTATAGTCATCAACTGTTAAGATTTCACCATTTATATATCTTTTTTTAACAGTCAGTTTCTTTCAAAACCTATGTGCTTCTTATTTGACCCACTTTGGACAGAGAGGTGATATCACTACAATATCATATCACAAGCCTGAAGAAACATGAATAATGCTATAGAAGTTGCATCCATTTTACCACTGTCTCAATTTTTTACAGCAGAAATGTTGATTTAGTTCAATCCTTAACTGTCTGTTCCCTGTAGTACCCCCTGACAAAGAGCCAGCTGCTTTTCCCAGCCTCCATCTAACACTTGAACAGGAGTCGTGCTGTGCCCAGCATTATTTGGGCTCCTGAGGAAGAAACGAGAATATGTGCAGCCTACTTTTTAGTGTTTGCCTAGCAGCTTTGGAAATCAGTGGCAAGATTCACCCCGATGTTAGGAGCTTGTACATATAGGCGTTGTGCAGCTAAGACAATTTTTAAGGTGTTTCCCATAGCTTTCTCCTTTTACCACAATAAAAACCACAAAATGTGCTCCACAGAAATTTGGGGGGGAAATGTGCACTCCAGGTATGATCTGTGCTCCTTTTAGAACCTGTTAAATGTTGAACAAGGCAAACTAATCCACAATTATTTTGTGGGACTATGGTATAGTGTTAATACTAATGACTCCATGATAGGTGAAGGATATAAACATTACATTTGATGAGGATCTGACAGGAACACCTATATTTGTTAAACTTAGTGAGCTGAGGTTGTTAATGGCATTCTGGGAATTAGAATTTGTGGAAAGGAAAATTATTCTCTGTATTTGTTCTTTCATAAATGCAGCCACACACTCAATATTCGAGGTGCTCTGCTCTGTCATTCCTGCATTAGAGCCTTTCTTACTTAGGCCTAATTAATTTTTGGTTTAATCTCCCTGTGGTTGAAAAGATAGATGGACTGAATTTGTCTCATCATCCCTCCCACTTGGGCCACTTATGTCAGGTTTGAATATGAACAAGAAATTAGTGGTGTACAAAAAGGATACAGTGTAATAACAACAAATACTGTGTAGCAGAGGTTTTTTGTTTTGGTTTTTTTTTTAATAATAGGGCTAAAAGGATTACTGTTTTCTAGATTAAAATTATAAAATAAATGCTCTACTCAGGAAAATGATAGAATGTAATTGGAATCAAAAGGATAATTTCAAGGGAATAAAAATCATTGCAACATTAAATGGAAATGTCTGATGTATTTACATGGAAATGCGCTAGTAGTATGCTGTCTAACACTGCTACTCACTGCCCAGTATCTCAAAGTCTAAGTTAGGAAAGGTATGAAGAAATGGAAAAGATGCCTAACTCATAAATTGTGAAGATCAAGTGGGTTTATCAGAGGAGAGAGATACATCTAATGTATTCTGAGTAATTGTTTTACAGAACTGCTTCCTTAAAGTGAGCTTTTGATAAACACCTGCCAGCAAGCACAATCTTTAACATTTTGGAATCTATAAGTCTTTCTGGGCTGCATTCCTATAAACTAATGAAAACAATTTTAATGTACATTTGGCTGTTGAATATTTGGCCACCCACAAATTCATCTGCTTGAAAGCATTGTCTTTGGCATTGCTAAGTGCCTGTATCTCTAAACAAGTGCTTATTAGAAGGGAATCCAGCATGGAAGTGTGTAGGGCAAGAGAGGTGAAGATCTGGGGTAAAACTTAAACAATATTTTGAAGTAAGACAAGTAGAAAGCCTAAAGACTATCTGATGTTCCCCTGAACTGGCAAATTCTTTCAGGTGAGTAAGGAAATGTAGGTGAGATGATTGGCTTTTTCAAACCGTGAAGCTTGCAGGAGAGTGACTGTGAGGAGAATAAGACCCCTTTTTTGTGTCGATGTTGGTGGCAATGGTGGGAAGATATATCTTCAGAGGGCTGAAATCCTGTAGGCAATAGAGCTGAACACAGTGCTCATTGAAGCCCAGCCAAAAACCCCTTTTGCCAAAGACACTCTGTTTGCAGATATTAAATGGATATTGAAAGCATGGTTGTGAACAATTTGTATTTTTAGCAACAGGAAAGCAGGATAGAAAACTGTGTTGCTAAGACATAATATATGTAATATACACTTCTTCTGGAATTAATTATTATTTTCTGAAACTACTACAGAGTTGTATGCTACTGTAACTGAAAAGAGAAGGCTTTGTATAATGTAAACATCAGGAGATATAGGTTCTAGTCCCGGCTTTTGCAAGAGATTAAAATAATTTCAATTCCAGTAGTGCCTAGCCTCCCCATCAACACTGGACTGGCTTTTAGACTGCTGTGCCCTCTTTTAAAATTGCTACCCTAAAAAGATAAAAGTGCTTTGTGTGAACTCGGGAAGTAGACACTTACATATATTTTTACTACAGTGAAAACTGAGGCAGATGAGCATGGTAGTCTGATTTTCGAAGGACTCCAGTCACTTTAATGTGTCTAATAAGATAGATGTCAGCATACGAAGGCAACAAGAAGCAAAAGCCTTCTATGACACCAGTAAGCTAAATTTCTGGATTCACAGCAGAATATCAAAGCTTGTTTTCACCGAGTGTTTTATTCTCCTCTGTATAGTTTCCTCAGCAAGAAGATTGCATCCCTGTGGTACATAGATAAACAACTAAAACAAAGATGTACGGTGAGTCATTAAAAAGTGCCCACACCTGATTTCACAGTCACAAGGTATGGATATAATTTTGTGGCCTTTTGAAGGCTGAACATAGAATGTGCAATCTGGAAAAATGGGTACTGATGTGCTGCAAACATTAATTGGTGAATGCATTGCCAGCACAAGCTTGAGTTTTCATTATGTTGCTAGAAAGGAGAAGTAGTCGAGAATAGGAGGAAAGGAGGGAAGTAGTCGAGAAATCAAGCTGACAGCATGTGAGATATCCTCCATCATCAAGGAAACTGCCGGCAATGTGCGCTCACAGCCCAGAAGGCCAGTAACTGTGTCCTGGGCTGCATCAAGAGAAGGTCAGCAGGTCTAGGGAGGTGATTCTCCCCCTCTACTCTGCTCTCGTAAGGTCCCACCTGGAGTTCTGTGTCCAGTTCTGGAGCCCCCAACACAACAGAGACATAGACCTGTTAGAATGAGTCCAGAGGAGGCCATGAGGACGACCCAAGGGTTGGAGCACCTTTCCTGTGAGGACAGGCTGAGAGAGTTGGGGCTGTTCAGCCTGGAGAAGAAAAGGCTCCTGGGAGATCTTATAGCGGTCTTCCAATACCTGAAGGGGCTACAGGAAGGCTGGGGAGGGACTTTTTACAAGGGCAGTTAATGACAGAACAAGGGGGAATGGCTTTAAGCTGAAAGTTTATATTAGATATTAGGAAGAAATTCTTCACTGTGAGGGTGGTGAGACACTGGAACAGGTTGCCCAGGGAGGTTGTGGATGTCCCCTCTCTGGAAGTGTTCAAGGCCAGGTTGGATGAGGCTTTGAGCAACCTGGTCTAGTGGAAGGTGTTCCTGCTGATGGCAGGGGGATTGGAACTGGATGGTCTTTAATGTCCCTTCCAACCCAAACTGTTCTATGATTCTATGATAAAGCTGCTGGAGCAAAGTGAGCTGGCCCGTACGATTCCAGGTCTCGGTGGTGCTCGCCAGTGTCTGCTAGAATGTGTCAGATGACGGAATATGAATGGGCTCTGGTGGGAGGGATGGCCTTTTCCTTGCAAATATTTCTTCAGCTCTTATGTTGCCCCTCAGCAATAATGGTTGGCTTTTTACAGAACACTGTCTGATTCGTTGGCAACCTTTAGGTATTTTATTGATTTAACATTTCTTTGGAGACGCAGTGAAATATGTGTCCCATGGACAATGAGATTTTTTTGAAAGCTGGTGCTGATGTCAAGGGTATGTCGCCTGATTTGGGCTCTGCTGCCTCTGGAGTTCATTACAACTTGTTTTAAATATGCTTTCTACTCTATTTATGAACTACATTTCTTTTTCCACACTTGTTAAGGGTGCTGCCTTTGGTGTGTATTTCAAACCCACTTGCTGAATTGAGTCATTTCACGGTGAAATAAGCTGAATGTAAGAGAAGTACGGTTTGATTGGGACACTGTGCTGTAGTATATCAGAGCAATAAAGGACAGCAAAAATAAAGAGTGAGGAACAGGTTGGGAGAACTTTCAGAATCCATTTCATTTATTACTTAGGAGTAATGAAGCAAAATGTAGTTGTTTGTGCCCTCTGAATGTTAATCTGCCCAGCTGCTGAAATCACAGTGAAAGGTGATAGCGGGCTCTGAAAGAATTGCGTGTAGCTCGCCTGAACATAAGGCTGGTTGGCAGGATACTGAATCAAAAGCTAATGAGTAGGCAGGGATGGGATTTGGCATGGAATGGAATTGGGTTCACCACACAAGGCTTTCAGAAATAGCAGCACAGACCTGAGCAGCCAGGTTTGTGTTAAGACATGGGTGGGCTCACTGTGAAAGCTTCAGAGCATGCAGCGGCCACCACTGACCATTTGATGCCAGTGTCTAAATGTAGCACTAACTTTAGGTTTCTGTTTCTGAAAACTCTGGCCCAGGTCTTCAGAGGATTTTAAATTGTGGTGCAAAGGACAAAATGTGTAACAGAATAGAGTTAATGGTATTCACTGTCCTTTGGCAGACACTTTGTAATACTGACATGTCAGGCTGAGCATACTTCAGCTCCCGTTCCTGTACATCTGTATGTATCAAAAGAAGATGTCACTGAAGCAACCCCTACTCTGTCCCTTCCCTTTTTCACACTTACTTTATCTCTCCAGGCACCCCCACAGGTATTTGCATTGCAGCTGCTGTTATTTAGCCAGTATTACTGCACAGTCCCCATTCTTCTTTTGCATTGTAGAGATGGAACTCTATTGTAGACCCTGGAGAAGCTTAAGCTCCTAGTTGCTTCTATTTCATTGAAAGCTTGAGCCAAGAAGCTAGGACACCACATAGGATGGCAACACCCTTGCACCTTATGCAGGGGATGGCTCAGTGATGGCACTGAATAAGCAGGCCAGAAGACTGGACTTGGTGCTTGCTGGATTTGGTGGCAGAGACAGTAGCTGTTGTTACTGTATATGATTAAAAAGATGTGGAAATAGCCCTGTGTAGAAACAGAGGGGTTTCTAAAGCTGAGCGGGCAGTTCTGTGCTAGAGCCAGCAATAGTGTCGTACAGACTGAAAGCAGCTGGCCAGCTGGCCTTTCCAAATTCTGGCACGAGTGTAAATCACGAGGTCCTCCTCTTACATAAGTGGGCCTACTGTAACATACACGGCTCATCTCTGAGGAGCTCTAAATAGCCAGGGCCAGAATAACTCCTGTGTCACTGCAGGTTTCTGCTGAC
This sequence comes from Caprimulgus europaeus, assembly GCA_907165065.1. Next base: position 15,234,042 of record OU015530.1, read on the forward strand.
GCATGATAAAATTACTCTGGGATGGAAATGCCATGGTGAATCAGATTGGAGCACAAATGGTAATGATTTTTTTGTGTTTGCTTAAAGCCAAATGATGGCTTGTTCTACAGAAAATCAGTGTCAGTGAAATCTGCCCCAGCCTGTCCTCTGCAGTGGCCAGCTTTTGTAGCTGATGAGTTGAATAGCTGGTGAGTAAGGGGTGGACCAGATTTCCCAAAAGAAAGTTTGATGAAAACAAAACTGTGGTCTCTACCTATCTCTCCAGCACAGGCAGCAAAACTAAGGCATATCAAAGGCAGTGGACATTACACACCCTATAAAGTGGCTCAGAATTTGTCTGAGGACTTCTTGCTGACATAGGCACCCTCCCCCCCTTTCTAACAAACCTGGTGTCTTAGAATTGGTTCTGATGTTTTAATCTTGAAAGCAGGAAGCAGTGAGAGCAATAAAATTTAATCAACAGAGTACTTGTTTTATCAAGTCAACGCATAATTGTGACATTTGACATTCTTACAAGACTGTTTCTTGAACATTTGCTTAATTATCTCCCCTCTTTAAAAATTCTGTTCAGATTCTAGTTTAGCAGTTCACCACATAATCAGATTCAGCTTTTCTGAAACATTTTATTATTGTTGCTGTTGTTATTGTTAGGTAGTGCATTCTCTTGGAAATGTCAAGTATGTTGTCAAATATTGTACTAATTTCAGTTTCCTTTGTCACAGCCCTGGACATTATTAAGAAACTACATACTGTGAGTAGATCATTCCAAGCAACAGCTCCGTCCTAAAGGGCAATGAGATCACTTGGATCAGAGGCCAGAGAATCTCTGCATAGCTAAAGGGACTCTCTTGAGGTCCCTTTTAAATCCATTTTCTGAGTTTCTCGCATCAGCCATTTATGGCAACAGCATCTTTGCATCCCAGAGGTGTGCTTTTGGCAATAAATCTGTGTCGCCTAACTATAGCTGTCAGAAGCTAGGCATTCATCAGGCTCCCTCCTAAGATAATGGAGAAAGAAACAACATCTTCAGGAGGCAACTTATTCCTCATGACTGTAATACTTAATCTGGGGATGAGTGGAGTTTCCCTCTGTGAAAAGCCTGCTTCTCCCAGCTCATAGAAAAAACACAGGAAAAATGGCTTAGACTAGATACCCAAGATCTAGACAGTAGAATTTAGGTAAAATTAGGCCTGCCTGAGGGATGTTTCATTCTGTACCTGATCAGTTTGTGCAGATTCCAAAAGTGACAGGACAAATGCATGGACTAGGAAACAAAAAATACATCATCAGTGGTTCAGGAAGCTGTAAATTGCTGATGGCTGGCATGGTGCTTTGGGACAGCACTGCTACATGTGAACTCTGTTCTTGCTCTCTTTCCTAAGCATCCCATTCTGGCCCCCATCATAGAGAGGATTCTGGCAGGAAGGATCTTTGGTCACACCTGCTGTGTCTGCTACTACATTCTTGAATTCCACCTACACTGAATATTTCTTAGTATTCACTTGGGTGTAGTCCCAAGAGATGGATGTTATGTGTTTGGAGGACTGGTACAAGGACTGTGCATCACTTGCATTTCATTTCTGCCTCAAATAGTCCATAGACCATGTGTCAGGCCACTACATGAAGTTGACATTGAGTCTACAGAGCGTGAGCTGGTTTCCTGAATTGATGAGAAGGTAGGTAGCAAGGCAAAAAAAAAAAGCTAGTTTTCAAAGCCTGTGGCTGAAGAATGAAAGACACAGACGTGTAAAGAAATATCCATATTATAGATCTTGACAGATCTTAATGAATGCATGTCCTAACTATCACACCAAGGTTAAAAGCCCCTTCTTAAGCAGAAGACAAATCTAGTTTGTCTAGCTAAAACACTGGCAGTTCAAACGCCCTCTTAATTACAAGATTTATGCCTTTGCCTTTATCCAAAGGGCTGATCTAAAGGAATGAAAGAGGAGTTCAGTCTCTTAAGTCCCCTTGCTTTTTGTTCTCATTATCATAAAGGTAAAGGTGCCAGTCAGAGTTGGTCAGACAATTTTATAATTAAAGCTTTAAAATTTAATAGCAAAGTGCATGTCTTACACTTTGGCACCTTTGGTTGCTCCATCAAATACTGTTTGTGGTCTTCAGAATGAAACGAATATGATGGGGTGCTGAAATACTCCAAATAATTTGTCCTCGAGGTTTCTTCCTCTTGATCTCCATTTTTGTGTTAAAAGATTGCTTTCCCATGGTGCTATGTTTTGCGAATTTCTGGCAGTCTAACCCAGTAGTTCAGAGATCAGTCCTGAGTCACCCACAGAACAAGGAGTTGCACGTTTGTGGGGCTGGAACTCCTCTGAATCAGCCAGCATCTCTGCCACTCATCCCAGGGCCAGTGGAGAATCAAGATGGCTCATTTAGCATATTGATGGCAGGGCACATGAAGCTTTTCATTTATTCAGAATGTGATTATCCTCCTGTTAAGAGTTTTATTTAGTCTGCACTCTACCAGTAAGTGCTCACTTGGTGGTGGTTAGTGCTGGCGTAGTTTGCTTGCTACCTGGTGTGTCCTGGCAGGTGGGGTGTCCCTCAGAGAGATGAAGCAGCACTGCTGGCCTTGCAGACAGAGATCAGTAATTTCCTTACCAGTGGAGCAGTGGCGTTAGTGCTCCTTCACTGCCTGCCAACAGAGACTGACAGTTCCCATTATCGTGTATGCTCAGAGAGATCTAGGAAGAACATAACAAGTTCCCTGTGCCTTGGAAGTTACTCCTTTTACAACACCCGTACTGCTATATAGGCATACAGTGTTTATATGAAGAAAATAAATCACTGTGCTTTTTTTGAGAATACATCGTAGAATAGATTTAATTTCATTGCAACACTATCAACATTGATAGCAAATATCTTTAAGGCAGAACAGAAGAGTAATGTATTTCTTCTTTTTCTCTTACCATCTTCATATTGTTTTCCCTTCTATTTGATCCTGCTGCTATAGACTGAGAACCTTTGTGCAAAGCACAGAGGCAACTTCAGCTCTTGTCAGATTGCTCAGTGCCTAGCAAAACTGGATTTTAATGGGCGCTTGATGTCATGTTGGAAAAATATTATTTTGTGCTGCTCCATGGCAACATAATTTTCACATTCAAATCCTTGAAAAAAAATATGCTTGCATGCTGATTGGATCAAAAACTGGATCTCACTTGTAGTGTAGCTGTGAGTCTTTTAATAATGCCCTACTGAAAGCATTGATTATGGTTGTATGTCCAGCGCAGTTAGCATACCTCTTTGAATTAAAACAAATAATGATTTTCTCTTGAACGACACTTGTTTGAAGTAGCACAGGTAACCCCACTTCATGTGGACATGAGACTTTTTGGATACTGTATTTCTGCATTCAAATAGCATCGAAAGGAAAACCCTCTGGAGTAAACACAGCAAATCCGCACAGCTCTTACGGTTGTCCCTACCATGCAGTGAGGTGGCACAGTACGAGAATACGCTTACCAGGAAGTATCCTGTACACTAAGGGCACCGCTGCAAATGGGCAGGCTTCTTCAGAGGCATTCACCACACCCCTCTGTTTCAAAGTCTTCATTAAAACAAATATTTTTCTACTTGCCTGTGGCATTTCTGCAGTTTTTCAGAAGCTTATTCATATTTATCCTACCCTCTTGGGAGGCAATTCAGCTCCACTCAAAAGCCAGGAAAAGGTATAGACAACCATTTATGTCTCACTTCAAGCCTTGTTTTGAAGGTTTAAGTGCAATTTTCTACACGGAGATGAATTTCATTCTCCAGTAGTTCTAAGTACGCTGTTAAAATTGCCTATATGTCACACTGAAGGGACAGCTCATCTCATGGTCCCTGTGATGTTCCTTAACCTTTTTACACATACAGTACCTGTAAAATGCCTTTATCCAGAATTGCATCTTGCTTGCTTTCTTGCTTCCTTCAATAAGAAATAGGTCATATTTGCTTGGTCAGAACAAATCTTGAATTTAAGATTAATTCAGCAAATTATGTTGGCTGAAACAAACAAACAAACAAAACTCCAAAGGAGAGATAGAAATGTTGATAAGAATAGTTCTGATCTTTTCCAAACATGAGTATTTCAGCATTAGGGATTTTATTCATAAAGGAACTTAGATGCCACTTGCAACAATAAAGAAGTGGGTGATGCCTTCCTTTTCTCCAGTAATAGCCCATATTCCAGTGGTTCTTGCTTGGGATTTAGCTGAGGAAGGTTTAAATCTAAGCTGTACCTAAATCACAACTGTTGTTCTCACATCTTGGAACAGCCCTTTTTGCTCATCTCTAGGATGTTGTGTGCTCACTCCTCCTGATGCAACATTTTTATTGCACAGCAATACAGAAGCATTTACTGCAGCATATAAGAGGCCGAATAGCTTCCTTCACAAGTCAGATCTGAAACCATCCAGAGTGATTCTCACTGTCTCTCTCCTGCCAAACAAATATATGCACATGCTCTATAGTAAAGATAATTTTCAAATTGAAAACAAATAATTTATTCTTGAGTAACAATATTTTTTCCATGTCTTGGTTTGGTTTCTGAACTAGAAAAAATTGATGTTTTTGCTTTTTATTAATGACTGGGAAGAGCTTCAGAAGACTATGCTTTTAGTAACATACATATTAATTGCAATATGCACTATTAAGTGCTAGAGCAAGAAACTTTAAGCAGGTTAAACTGTAGTTTAAAGAGAGTATATTATGCAGACATAGCTATTTCAGCTACAAACTCACACCAAAGGTAAAGCCGGTATAAAATCTTACAGATTTTTAACAAGATCTAGCTGAATCACCTTTCTGGATTGCAAGGGTAGAAGACCTGGTCTGTAAAAATCTTTTGTGAATCATTTTCCAGTTTTTCAGGAACCTGGACCTAGTAAACAAAGCAAGAAGTGAGCCTGTTAAAATAATTAAGATAAACCAAGTCCTGAATAGCCCTCAGCTCCAGGTCCAGGGTAAATTCTATCACTAAAGCAACAGGCTGGAGGGAGAACCATTACTACGTAAATGGCAAGTCATCCTCTGCTGCAGCTGTAGCCCCTTGTCTGGATATGGCAAGAATAAGATCTGGTGATGATAATTATTGCAAACCTGCTGTGCTATTTCCTTTGTTAAAATCCTGCTATGCAGTAAGTTTCTTGCAGTTTCCCAAGAAGTATTCCTTTTCATACAGAACTTTATCTTTGGTGCAGAATCAATACTTTTCATGTTGTGGCTCTGAAAGTTTGCTGAAGTAGGAAAAATTGCATGGCTTTTGTATTTTCTTTTTCTGGGGAATTTATCCTGGAAGCTTCTCAAAAGAATGTGTGAAGTGTGGCCAGCAGGTTGAGGGAAGGGATTCTCCCCCTCTACTCTGCTCTTGTAAGGCCCCACCTGGAGTTCTGTGTCCAGTTCTGGAGCCCCCAACACAAGAAGGACATGAACCAGTTAGAACGAGTCCAGAGGAGGCCACGAGGATGATCCGAGGGCTGGAGCACCTCTCCTACGAGAACAGGCTGAGAGAGTTGGGGCTGTTCAGCCTGGAGAAGAGAAGGCTCCGGGGAGATCTCACAGTGGCCTTCCAGTACCTGAAGGGGCTACAAGAAAGCTGGGAAGGGACTTTTCATAAGGGCAGTTTGTGATAGAACAAGGGGAAATGGCTTTAAGATGAAAGAGGGCAGGTTTAGATTAGATATTAGAAAGAAATTATTCACTGTGAGGGTGGTGAGACACTGGAACAGGTTGCCCAGAGAAGCTGTGGATGCCCCCTCCCTGGAAGTGTTCAAGGCCAGGTTGGATGAGGCTTTGAGCAACCTGGTCTAGTGGAAGGTGTCCTTGCTCATGACAGGGGGGTTGGAACTGGATGATCTTTAAGGTCCCTTCCAACCCAAACCATTCTATGATTCTATGATTCTATGATAATGTTCCTTAATAGAGGTTAATTTCCCCCCTACTCAGCCTCTAGCCCCAGCATTTACAGCTCTCCTCTGTCCAGCAAGTCTATTATGCTTAACATTAAACTCCTGCTAGCATTTTGGGTGGCAAGTCCCAGTTGTCTAATAAGACTCTCCCACATATAAGATATCCTCTTTTTCACAGTTGTATTGGCTATCTTAGATGATGATTATTGTATACCAGCTTCTCCTTCCCTGCCTGTCACCCTCAAGAAACAACATCAAGGCTTTCTGCTTGAATTGTTACCATTTCCATTGGCTTGCTAAGTACATTTTAAATGTAGGCTGTCATTTCTTTCTTCACTTTCTTTCTCTCTCCTCCCTTTTCCTCCCCTTGTCTCCAAGTCCATTTGTGATATGTTTGTAGAGCTCTTCGGCTTCATTGGAGCATTGATTTTTTTTGGTTAATTTATCTAATTCCCAGTCAAATGAGGACACGGTACTTGTAAATCATTTAGTTTCTCATTAATCTCTTTCATTGCTGGCTCCATTTTTCAGCTGTCTCCCTATTTACTATCTCTAGCGACAAATATCCAGTGTTCCCATCACTTGTCACAAGTAATGTCATGGTTGCCTTCGATCCATTGGCCTGAATAATAAACCTGATTTTTTAATTAGAAATCAAAATATTTGCTGCTGCTGTAGAAAGCCACATCTTAAATCCCATGCAAGGAAGTTCACTAAATGAAATGTAATAAACAGAAGATCCAAAGCCTGCCCCGTTACTTTGTGCCAAATCTTATTCATTAGATTTTTTTGAACAATAGCTACAGAATTTTATGACGCTGTTTAGAAGAGCAGAAATCCTGAGAGCTGCCTCCTTATGCCTTGATACCTCTCTGGCAGAGGTACCATTGAGATGAGAAGAATATGGACTTCAGCATTCACTTGAGAGATGCAAGTATCAGCTTAGTCAGACCCACAGATAAAGAATTCTCTGCTGCTATCCTGGACTATAAAACACTGCTATCACATCACACTTATAAGTTGCTGAGAGTTGGATTGGTAGTCCAGGCAGTGTGCCTGCTCATATAGCAAATTAGCAAGAAAGTAATTTTCTCCTGAAATGAAGAAGTGCTTTTCAGGGCAATAGGTGGTACTCTCCCTTCCAAGTCAGCACCAAACGGTGCCCTAGCAGGGTGGGGAAGAGAAATAGGCTAAATTCCCTGCTGAAGGGAAGGGTTGTCATTGCCCATAGCCATTACATTAGTTTCATTGTTGAAGGAGAACAGGTCTCACCTTTAACGTTCCCTGGCCAAATCTATCCTTCAACTGCATGAAACGAGTGGACTCTTGTGTCCCCTAATATTGCTCTGTACTATATAACAGCTTTTTCAAAGTGGCTTTTGTTGGATTTCAGAGGTGTTTGCAGGTTATTTCTGTATAAGCATATATAGACTTTGTGATCTTTAGATCATTAATCTCAGCCACTGTGATCTTATTTTGAAAAGAGACAGATTCTGCTAATAGACTCTTTCTTGGTGTCACTCATCCTGGCTTTTTCCATAGGCTTTGTGCAATAGTCACTGAAAGCAATATCAATGCCATGGTTATTTTAGTTGCCATTCAGTGACTCATCTTCCTCTGACTGTAATGGGATTTAAGGAGCATTTAATGTTCTCTGCCATGTAAGGGACAGTTCCTTAGCCAAGAGGATTATAAGCATCTTAGACTTACCACAGATAGAGATGTTAGATTGATGGGAAGAATTGAACCATGTACACGTTTTGTATTTGAGACAGCAAATAATAAATACTGTCTCTTCGAGAACAGAAGCCGTATGTAGAGAAGATCAGATCACAGTGTTTCTTCATGTGGCAAAAATATCAGAGAAGACAGAAGAAATGGGTGAAGCTTTGTCTGTAAAGTATGCACTCATTAAATCGCTGGCCCTTGCTGATAACTCTAATCCTTTTAATGAAGCTAGGTAAGCAAAAAGGAGGCAGTAATGATGCTGATGACTCAGAGATTTCTCTCTGTGAAAGAAAACAAGCAGAAGATGGTTGTCTAAACAGTACAGTACAGTACAGTGACTCTCCAGGTGTCCTTTTCACCTGTAAAATGGTTGCTGGATAGCAAGCTAACCAAACTCAGAGGTTCCTAGTGTCCCTGGGTACAAGTGCTAGAATACAAATCAGTATCTTGTAAGAGTGTGAGATTTGTTATGTGTCAGTCACCCTTGAGCTTGCAGTATGCATTTTTCTTAAGAGTGGTTTTGTGTTGGTCATTTTTGTTTAAAGAACGATGCAGCAGCACAGCAGCTCAGAGGCTAGGACCAGCACACAGAGACACTGGGCCACTTTGTTCTGCTCTGCCATATGGGATTTAACCCATCTTTCTTGATGAAACTTCCCTGATCTGAGCATAAGGGATGGTACTTCTTTTATGCCTGCTCATTCTGGTTTTTGTAAAATAATTAAAGATTTGGGGGTATGCTTTGTATTTAGTGATTCTCCCATGGAGAGTCCTGGGGCACCATCCCTTCGTCAATGTTGATTTCCCTGCAAATTTTGTAGTCACTTCTGTGGTCTTAGGGAGGAGAACTTCATGGAGAGGACTCTGACTGCTAGATGACAGAGTCAGGTTACATTCCTTCACTAATTTTTTATGCAAAGTGAAGCAGGCTCAGCCAGAGAGATGAAAGGAACTCCCGTGCCATAAAACAGCCAGACACTTGTGGCAAGAACAAGGAGAGGTCAGTTTGAATCCCATCAGGCAGAAGATGTCTTTGTGTGTGTGTTTTCTGTTGTTTCATGTGCTGAATTGACCACTAGATTGTGGTACAAAATGGGGAGCAGTAGTTCATCTGTTAGCAGTGCTTCAAAAGGCAGGAACACTCTTCCTTTAGACATGCTGATAGACCACCACCTGGATCAACTGTCAACTGGAACACCAAGTGGTGGGACCCAGCAGGGCTTGGCACTCAATTGCCAAGTGATGTTATGTATCTGTGTGCATGGCCAGAGGTACTCTAGATACCTGAGGAGCACTCATGTTTACACTTAAGTCCCCTGAGGAACTTGAGGATTTATGTGCCAACAGGGGAAGGAGGGAGCCAGCAGTTTTATGTATCTCAGCTTCAGGGTTGGGTGGTAAGTACAGAGACAAGTGAAACGTAGATGCCCTAGCCTTTTAGTGCATCTGGTGCTCAGTAGCTTTATTATTTAAAAATATGGCCTTCTGCCATTGCAACCTCATGCCAGAAAACCACAGTAATGTATGTTTGGTGCCAGCTGTACAAGTTGCACAAAGAAAACTAGTTAGTGGATAGTTTAAAAATCTGAATTATTTCTGCAGGGGATTTTTTTTCACCTGCAAGGCTTAATTAGTAGGACTCCAGATTGTAACGGTGCAGTTCTTGAAAACATGTTGGATTGCATTGAGATGTGCTTTTTATGGGTTGCTTTCATATGCAAGTTTTGACAATATAGTGAAGCTGTTGAAAATCCAGCAGTACTTCCTCAGACAGCTCCAGCTCATGCACACTGCTTTGGACATTGGAACCCAGATATCCAGAAAGTCTGTTGTGGGCCAGAAAGTCTCGCATTTGACTTATTTTTCTTCATACAGTTCTTACAACAGTTTTATTTTTTTGCTTTGTCACTACAGAAATCTACATGACCTTTACTATAATCTTGGATAGTTGTATCAGGCTCAGTACAATGTATGTTCAAATGTACAAGGCAGGTGAAGATGTCACATTGCAGTAGAGAACATACCCGTGGTTTGCCTGGGGACCTGTTAGCCCACTATACACAAGAAAGCAGAATGCCCGGTGCATAAGGCTGGCTGAGCACTAGGTAATATTTTTCACTTTCTATCAATACATTATAAAGCAAAAAAGTTAGTATACATATTTCTAGGCAACAGTGCATTGGTAAATATCATAATTCTCTTCTGCTTGTCAAGATGTGTTACCTATGAGCATGGGGTTTCAAAGGAGGTCAAAACATAATTTTCCAATCTGTATTGGCACTTACATGTCCCCCTGAAAGCGAGTCATTGAGACTGCAATTTTGAAATCCTGCTAAAAAAAGGCAGTATGTCTCTCTTGACATGCCTGTGCACTTACCACTGGAAACCAGTTAAACCAAGAGAATATTTATAGCCCCAGTGAGAGAATAAAGTTGGTCCCTTAACTGTGGCAGAGCTCATTTCAGTCCTGTCAGCTGTCTCCTTTCTTAGTTGAACATCAGAAAGCAAGTTCCATTCAATGGTGGCTTCATGCTGCTCTCTGCTGCCAGCTGAAGCTTCAGTCAATGTCCGTGTGAGTCGGTTATTAGACCCTTCTATCTGTACTGGATGCAGCTCCTCCTTTTGATCCCTGATCTCTTGTATCTAACATCCACTTGCTCTCTTGATTGTGTAATGCTTCAGGGAAATTTTCTAGTCCACCTATGTGTAGGAGATTTTACGTATATGCTAATGTCATTGTAAATTATTGACAAGGTGAATACGGAAAGATCTGTTCCTGTAATGCTTTTGATACTGGAGAAATCTGATCAGATGTTTTCCATCAAGGAAGCCTCTTGTCCTGTTTTTTTCCCTCTTTGTATGCTTCATTGTGAGTGTGTCCTGCTTGGCAAGTGGTCTGAGAAACTGAGAACTAGCCCCCACAGTGTTTGTAGCTGCAAATACACAGGGAGTAAAATCAAGTTCGGGCATCTCAGGCTGACTCATTATGTTGGTGTCTGCATGTTTGGCTCTATGGTGACTATCACAATTCCTTCCCTGCAGGTTATAGCGGGGAGGCCCAGTGAATGCCTTCTGAGACATTCTCAAGAGAGCCCAAAGAACAGTATTTAAGGCAGCTGGATGTCGTTAATTAAAACCATAAGTGAATTTCCTTAGCTAAACCTAGTAGCAATCCTTTGAGCTCTCAGTCATTGTGGGTGGTTATTATGATTATTTTTAGGATGTTATTAGGATGATTGTCTTTAGGATTAAGGCCTCAAGCTCTTTTCCTCCTAAAAGGATAACACCTTCTTTATATTTTAGATTAAGGAAATCACAGTCCTGCCAAATCTCATGATTGCTCAAGAGGCTCCTGCCGTAGTGTCACATATTGTTTTCCTCATCTGCCTCTCTTTTGTCTTAGCCGTCCACTATATAATGCCCTGCCCTTTCTCCTGCTTTGTGGAACTTGATGACAGAGGTTGTGCATGACCAATGTGATCTGTAATCTGTCTGTAGTGGCACTTGGTGAATGGGTTGGTGGAGGGGCAAGGACATGGTGCTACCGTGAATCTCCCCTCTCAGGAAATTCAGTATTCAAAGACTTTTAGAACTTATTCAGCAGGAGCCTTTTACCAAGAGCTCTCTCTGTCAGAGGCTCACCACATCCAGTCCACTATTACACACTGAAGGCACTGGGACTTGAATACTGGGAAAGAAGCAGCTTGCAAAGACTACAAAAAAACCCCAAACCAAAACAAACCTTCAGTAAAAGATTTGTAAATATGTTCCTTAAGAGCCAGAAGTGACTCTGATACAAAATGTTTGAGAATATTACCAGTGTCCTCTGTGCAGATCCTTGTTGATAATCTGTGCTGTAGAGATTATAGTTTTTATTTCCCTTCTGCAAATTGATCTTGTACACACTTGTCTGCCAGACAAACCTTCAAAAAACATTTGATTTTTTTTTTTTTTTTTTTTTTTCAGATCCAGAGGCTGCAGTTCCCTCCAGTCAGCTGCCAGAAATTAAATCCAGTCTCTGATTCATTCATGACTCTGTCTCTTTCCCATTTGGCCTGAGCTCTAGTGCCCTAAAGACTGAATTCTGGGAATTTGATGCTGAACTTCACAGTCTTGGCCTCTCCATCTGTGTGCACATACCCAATGGGTACTATGTCCTTATATGCTCTGAATTGGTATCTCCGTTTAAGGATACCTGACTGGTATTTCTGGGAGTTGGAATTTGCTCTTTTGGATGGTCTTGGCAGAGGGACCTGAACTTGGCCCTCAGCCTGCTTCCTTTGGCCTTTAGCCTTTGCAGTGGTATGTTCTTCTTTCCTGAGACCTGTTTTCATCTCAGCTGTCTGGGAGACCTCTGTGACTTTTCCCATTCTTTGCCCTCTGGTTTTGCAGAGACTCTGACCTAATTGTGATCTGCACAGGTCACTGATATTGCAGGGAATGGAATTTATGAGAATTGTTGCTCTTAATGTTTGGTTTTTTGTTTGCTTTTTCACATTCCTTTTCCAAGTATCCATCTTAGCACCACTGCTTTTCACTTGGCTTCGATTTAGTATCTCCTAGAACTTTGACCACTTCACAGCATGTCATCTACCTGCTGATGTTAAACCAATTCAAAATGTCTTGCAGATCCCTGATTCAGTTGTAACATGATTAAAATATCAATATGGAGAACATTTCCTGAAAAGGAATCAAAACAAAAGAGTTAGATACTGTCTTGCTGTTTTTTAAAAAACCCCTAATTATTCACATCCATTGCACTAGGGCATAGATTGCTGGAGCTGAAAATATCCTTGTTAGATTAAACATTGTGCAAAATGTTCACATGAGAACATTAACGACTTCAAAATACAACAGTTAAAACTCACTGCCCCTCCTCTTGGAAAAAAAAAAAAAATCTGAACTGTGAGGATCTGAATTCTTTCAGTAGAAGTTCTACAGATTTCCTGAGCTATGTCAGATGACTTTCATTGTTAGAATAAGTTCTAGTTCTATCACACCTAAATCTATACCTATTCTCTGTCAGAGAACTTTAAAAAAATTACTCCTCTTAACCAAGTTTCAATTATTAAAATTGCTTCAGTCTCAGTGAGGACTCACTGAGCTCAGAGCAAGACCAGAGCCCTTCTTCTGGTAGGTAAGTATACCTGTAAGTGCACTGTGAAGCCTAGGATGCATCCAAGGTCGACCTCCTTCTCTACCAATGGATTCAACACAAAGCCATCTAGAGGGCTTTCCAGGTAGCAATTAGTGTGGCGATTTGGCCTTAAGATGGGCTGCTGCTACACAGAACTGGAAAGATTGTGTAGGGACAGTGACTGTGAAGCGAGATAAAATGGGCCAAGTAGCATTGTCTGCCCTTAGTTAAGCCTAGCTCATGTTCACATGGCTAAATTCTCTTTCCCTCTTCAAACATGATGACTGAGCCCAACGATTTAATAAGGACATGCCAATACTGTTCCATCCACAAAACTGAGCCTAGGTAGGATGTGGGAGAGTAGGAGTTAGTGTGAGTGAGAACTGGGCTGGGAGCACGCTAACACCTAAGTGGCATCAATGATCATGGATCAGAACACCGGTCAGTACCTAGTCCTGCTCAGGTTGCAGTATATAGTTAAGATTGATCTTGACTATTTGAAGTTCCAGGGTTACACATTGTAATGATGATCATCGTGATGGCAGGATCATAATGACGACAATCATCATCAACAAAGCTGACCAGCAAGGAAAAGAACCTTTGCTATCAATGGCTAACCATTTCTAGCAATAGTAAAGAAACTTTGTGAAGAAAAGCTGTGAAAACTTACTCCACTTACTCTGTTGGCTTTGAATTGATTTCACATGCTGTGACTATGAATGTGAAGGTAGGGTAAGGTTGGAAAAACTTTGCTCCCTCAAGGGAAAAAAAAAAACGATGACCATATGGTGCCTTTGCCTTAGAAATGTTGCCCCAGTTTTAATGGCAAGTCGCTTCTTTTTGGACCAAAATAGTTTATTCCCATGGAAACTCTGCATTTGTACGTTGCTGCTCTGAGCTAAGTCCTTTCAGGCTTTTACCTTGAGGTATGCTGTCCTGTACAATTCTATCATGTAGCACATAATCCTGTGCTTCAGTACAAGCCTTCATTTTCATTCCTAAAAATGCATGTTTTCTGGCTCATTTATAAGATGACCTAATAGATATGTCTCCTGTAACCTTATCTATGGTCAATGCAGCCCAGCAACAAATGTCAGAAATTTCACTCTTTCACTTTGAGTTGCAGAGTAAAGAAGCAGAAGTTCAACACATGGCATGTCAGGGATGGACAGAGAAGCACAGCCTAATTAGTATTCCCTATGTGATTTTCATTCAGCTCTTTTTATCCTATCTTGACAGGAGAGTACTGTTTTCATAGGTCTCTGATCCAAAAGTCATAAGTGTCAAAATAGATCAGTGTTCTCTTTCTCTGTGTTATGACTGTTATCTTAATTTATTTTTCTGCTTTCAGAAGAAAAATGACCATTCACTCAGTTAGGTTAAAACAGAAAGGCATCTGGGAATTCCAGGTCATATTTTTGTTGAAAAATTCCAGATGAAATGTTTTCTGACAAACAACAAAGTTGATAATATATTTTAAATATGTGGGGGTTTTTTAGTAATATTTGATTATTTGAAGGTAAGTTCTATTTATCCAGGAAGAGGTATGAGGAAAGAGCTTATTATGGTACAGCTTTGTGTGTGATTGTCTTTGGCCTAAATCCTGCAACTTGATCTTCGCAGAGGGACTTCTCCAAATACTGCATAGAGGCACTTGATGTCATGAAGGATGTTTCTGTACTGGGTAATGAAACAGCACATAGACCTCTGAGGTACTAGTGGCCTGCACTCACTCATGCAGATGACGCAGAGATGCTACCCTTGGTCAAGCAATACTGCCAAAGAGCCACTGGTTATGATCAGCTGCAAAAGAGTTCCCTGAAGTGAGGCCTAGACCTAAAAGGTTTGCAGTCAGTGGTCTCCAAGGTGCAACCCCAAAGACTTTTGTAACACTTTCAGTTCCCAGCTGAGCTGTTCACAGGAATAGCCAAAATGTTGTCAAATGCATAGGGATAGTCCTGCAACACACTTTGGGCTTTGGCTTTGTCCTGGACCTCTTCAGCCAGAAGACAAAGGTCCCTCCTCCACTCTCTATTCATACAAAGAGCCTGTACAGTTTAGAAATCACAGAATCACAGAATGGTAGGGGTTGGAAGGGACCTCAGGAGGTCATCTAGTCCAACCCCCTTGCCAAAGCAGGTTCCCTACACCAGGTTACACAGGAAAGTGTCCAGGCTGGTTTTGAACATCTCCAGAGAAGGAGACTCCACATCCTCTCTGGGCAGCCTGTTCCAGTGCTCTGTCACCCTCACAGTAAAGAAGTTTTTCCTTAAGTTTGTCTGGAACTTCCAGTGTTCCAGTTTTTGCCCCTTGTCCTGTCACCAGCCACCACCAAAAAGAGTCCAGCCCCACCCATTTGGCCCCCACATTTCAGATATTTATAGACATTGATAAGGTCCCCTCTCAATCTTCTCCAGGCTGAAGACTTCCAGATCTTAATAGTAGGTAATTAATTGTAGTAAGCAGCAAGTAATAATTCCTTCTGATGAGGGAGAGGCTCCTGACAGGCTTGACTGACAAATTGGTCTATTCAGCCTGCCCCTGAAGAGAGAAGAGGCCAGGAGGGTGTCCCACTGGGAAACTGCGGAGCACAGTCCTGGTGGTGAACCTGAGCAGGATGCAGTGACTAGTATAGCTGAAGGAGTAGGGAGAGGGAACCTTGCCCACAAGCCTTCTTCGTCTGGAGCTAGACTACTAATTTCCTTTCATCACAGGTAGCTCTACTCAGACTATGTTGAGGCAAGAGAATGTGACAAGTGATAGCAACTGATCATGCATCTGGTGAAGGTGCTAGAACCATGTGCTTGCAGTTAGGGCTGAGTGAGTTGCTAAGAAAGCAGCTGCACTGGTTTAACCTCTCTTTAGAGCTGTTTTAGTCTGTTTAGTAGCTGGTTTCACCGCTGCCCTCCCGCTACCAGCAACTATTGTTCCTGTAGGAGACCTGGCAGAAGGAAAGATGTACCTGTGCCTCCCATTCTCAGTCTGGCATCTTAGTGGAAGCCCATGTTCTTTGGTACCACAAGCTATCAGGTGCATTAGGAGATAAGGTGATTTTCATTTAAACTTGGTGCGCCAGGTTTAAACACACGTCATGTTTAAATTAACTTACATTTGAAATTAAACTAATTGAAAATCTATCTTTTGGTTAAACTAATGTTACTTCATTGTGAAGTTAAATCCTCAGATTCATACCTCAATACTGAGAAGTGTGAGTTGTTGTGGAGATTTTTTTTTTTTTATCATGGAATTATAAATTTGTTGCAGACAGAAGTAACGGGTTTTGGTACTGTGCCATCATAAATGTATGTTACTTGAATCTTTATTGCACCAGATCAAATGCTTCTATGCAAACCACAAAAATTAGATCCAAGAAAATTGCCTTCATTAAGGTATAAATGAAACCATTTGCTGTACTTCCAAAGACATTCCCAACCTGCTTTTGGCATAAAATGTGTCTTTTACAGCTTATCTTGGCACACATATCTCCTGCTTCCCAATTATGAATGCCTTGGGGTGACCAAGTAAGCAATAATTCCAGCTGCTCCTGACAGAAGAAGACACTGCCGCACTGCATTATTTTTCTGATGAATGTATCTTTCCAATAAGCTGAAAGGGGCTTTGCATCAGCAACATCTGTAACAACGGGGATTTAGAAAGTGGGTTAGGTATATAGATGGATTGGAAAAGGAGAATGGATGAAGGAGGGTGTGTGCACGCAGGTGTATAAATGTGCATCTACTTTTGTCTTCATATTTTCCTCCAAATACCTCACTAATTGATTCAGGTCCTCTGGTGGTAGTCACAGAGGGAGTTTTCAGTATAAAGTGCTCTACTTGGAGATTTAGTCACCATGGCTGAAAAATCTGACTCTGTTACAGTTAATAGTAATTCATTTTCTTGACTCATATAGGGACAGCATTTCTCCTTGTAATTCCTAAGCTAGTTCAGGGCGGGATCTAGGTAACACATTGATTATGCTATTTGTCCTCAGCACTGCTCTTTACCATTGTCTCTGGAATTGTGTATGTGGCAATGACTGTAGGTTGCTTAAGGCTTAAAAAAATGTCTAAAATGAGATGACAAATTTCAGGAGGGAAAGGACTAAAATCTGTAGACCAAGGATTACAATCAACAAGAGAAAGAGCTAGATGGAAAACCTGTGTTGTTTTGAGTCTGATGTTAATATATCAGGCAGCCTGGTGGGAGGATGTGTTGTGAAAACATCTGCAGTGTGAAGTTTGATTCCCCGGGGTGAGAAAGGAGACGGCAGAAGCAGCAGCAGCAGCTGCAGTCAGACTGAGAAATCTTTGGTTTTATTGTTTATTTTAACAGTAATACTGAGCTTATATTGTGTTGATGGCTCTGGAGACTGTCTATAGTTTTCTTTTTGCTGGCTGGGCAGGGCAGATTTGGAGCATGCTTCCTGGGAGCTGCCTATTAAGTTGACTAATGCTTAAACTGGAAGTGCCACCTGGAGGGAACAGGGATCTTGAAGGAACCAACTCAGCCGTCAAATGTAGTCCTTTGCAGTAACAGGCAGCCCTATGATAAATGTTTAGTACAGATGAGTTAACAGACATGCTACTCTGTGTATATCCCATAAGCCACAGAACACTTCCCCCAAACTTGTAATAAAATAGAAGTCCATAATACAAAAGGCAGAACCACAAAAGCACACCACACTATAGGAAAAGAGCAGAAGAGATTGTGGCATTACCAGTATGTTCAGATTCTCAAGTGTTAGGATAATTCGTCCCCTAAAGAAGTCTAAAAGATCCTACAAAGTAAACAGTCCCTCATGCTATTGGTAGAGATCAAAACCTTTCAAGCCTTCCCTGGCAATCTGCTCTGAATAATGTTTTGGCCCCAAACCTGGTGATGAGCTTAACCCTCAATGCCTGAGCAAGATGCATCATGATTTGGACAGCTGTTTATCCTTCAAGCCCATTCAGTCTTCCCAGTGGTTGCTATCTTCTGAGACAGCTAATGAGGTTCTCTGTTAGTATCAATTATGGATATAGTGATAGTGAGACACACTAGAAACAGACTGGACATACACTCTCGGACACATTTTTTGTTGAGCATTCACCCACCATTACAGAGATCTTGTCAAATCTTTAAAAAAAAATATCAGAAAATAAGCCTACTTTTTAAAAAATAGGTTTTTTGTTTTCTTGTTAGACCTTGCTGCATGGTGAAGGAGAAGGGGCTCGTTAGAGATTGGAATAGAAGTCTTGTCAGTTTGCTTTCCTATGTTGCCACCATATGGGTCTATCTTCTTTTTCACTGTTGTTGTCTATAGTAGCAAGGAGCAGATAAAAAAATCTTGCCTTTCCTGTGCATTTTTATAAATTAAATCCCTCCAGGTGGGACTGCTGTCAAACTAGGTTAACTTTTAGACTCCTTATCACAGACAATGTCTCTTAAAATTACCCTATGGGATTTCTAGGTCACTAAGGGACATATGCTTCTAGCCTTTAAACAAAACAGAAGAAAGCAGACGTGTAGATATTGTAAATATACCAAAAGTTCCATATTCTCTTTAGTGCTGAGTAGATTGTGGAAAATTCCTGAATGTAGTCTTGTTATTTACCATTTTTTTGTAACCTTTTTATTGAATTGATTTTTTTTTTTTGGACTGTTAAGGGAGAAGTACTAATTAGCTCTTTCCATTTTTGATAGCTTACCTTATTATAAAACTAATTAGTATCTGACTTTTATTGTTGTGAGAATTAAAATACTGAAAAAGGTCTCAGAGTAACAAAATTAAAAATATGAGATTTTTCTAAAGATTCTGTGCTGGGTCAGACATGTATTTCTTCCAATACATTTTCATTTTCTTTGGAAAGGAAAAAGAAAAGAGAGTACTCCTTGGGATAGCTGAAGTTCTGTTACTGCACAGTTGTTAAAACTCGCTGCTGAAAAAATGGGAGCAGTAAAGCGTAAAAAATACTCAGGGCTAGAATTGTTAAACAGAAAATCTGGTTTGTTATCAATAGAGGTTTCTGCTTGAAAACTAACAGCATGATTATTATCTTCATTCTAGTACTGAGAATACTCAGGAAGAAACCAAAGCATCCAGAATGAAACAAAAGCCCTTACTGCCACTCTGCCACTGTAAGCGAACTGAGTAACAAGGGACTAGGACTAAAGGATATATTAACAGATTTGCAGAGAAGGGTCAACAGTAGTAGCAATGTTGGGTTTTGATGGCCCAATACTCTAATAAAAAGCAAAGGGCTGTAAAGGGTCATCTTGAAAACTGGAAGTAATTGAGAAACCTAATTTCTCTACAGTGGGTCAATTTATGTTAGGCGACTATATTAATGAAATTTTATCGAGAAGTTCTAAACTACAGGGATTGACCTCAGAAGAGGAATCAAATAGCTACACAATTGAGAAGAATCATCTGTATCAATATAAGTAGCCCTCTTTTAAAAGGCAATATGCTGATTTGAGCTACTGATTTAGCATTTCTAAGTACCAGTGATAAGAGAATCTGTTTCACTGATCATGTTAGTTTTTCCATGTCTGAACTGCTACAACACTGGCAGTAAAACTGTGTCTAAATAAATTTATGGGTTTAAAATCCCACCTTTATGAGTTGCTTAGGTGCACGATGCAACACAGATGACGTAAAATTACATACTTTGGTTTTATGTTGCTGTTGACATTAAATGGTTGAAGACAGTTATGATTCAGGAGGGAATGTAACTAGTTTTAATAGACCACAGTTGGTTGTGAAATATATAATTTAATGGCATCTTTATCTCTAAATGTGTTATGTATCACTCTGTATTGCTTTAAGTAAGTATATACTTGTCAGATATTCTATATAGTTCAGTTTATTTGTAAAATTGTACTGGAATTTTTTCTAAAACAAGGTGATTTTTTTATTTATTTCCGTTGCACTTCTGGCAGGCCTTGTATTTTATGACTGATTTGGCTCTATTCTTTCTGATATTCCTGTAGACTAAGTCTTTGCATTTGTAGTCTTCTTCTCCAGAAGACTATGCGATGGTGTTATTTCTACTATTTTGAATACAACTGGTTCAGTAAGCAATCACAAACTGTGTTTCTTTACCTGAGAAATCCAAAGAGACCTCAAGAGAAAAGATGTCTTGGCAAAGAATGCCTTAAAAATTTGAATGGAGGGTGTCTCAGTACAAAACCAATTCTGAATGATTAAACAAAAAAAATATTCTTGGAAATAATGAATCCTTCTTCCTGCCTCAGCATCCCGATACCAGCACACCTTCTAAAAGAGTCTACAGAACTGAAAGATTCAGGACTTTGAACCATTTCCCTCAAGTTACAACTTTTAGTTTGCAGCTAAGTTTTTCTCTAATTTTCTTCCTAAAAAATTTATCAAAATACTGCTTGAATTGCTGTTTTCAAGGGACCAGTTTGCATAATCCTAGTATCTAATAGTGCTCCTGAAGTTTTTGATGGCAAAAGAAATAACACTGCCCAGGCTCCAGTTCAGCTATTCAGTTATTAATGTCTTTGCCAAAGTGAAAACGTAGCTGAAAATGGGAAAAAATCTTTCTTGTTCAAAGTTCTCTATGCTCTCATTTGTTTGTACACTGCCATTTCTGCGGTGGAAACTCTAGTTTCTTTTTTTATTAATATACTGATCCTGTTGGAAAATGTCTGGAGGTATCTACATCAAAACTCCACTGCAGAATAGAGGCTGTAGCATATTCATGAAGTACCACGTCCTATATCAGCACCTTTCTCAGGCAGATCTGTCCCAGCTCTGCCTCAACTCCATCAGCAGAAACAGCTGGTACTTTTCATGGGTGTCTTCTCTGGAGGAAGTGGTCTTCCCAGCCCTTAAGAAGCAGAAGCAGGGGTTACAGTGTTTCAGCAACAAGGATAGGCTTTTCTCCTAGTTGGGGGCTAAGACTTCAATTTCTTTTTGCTGTGTAATGATCTTAAACCACTGGCTCATTCTCTGTCTAAAAATGTGAAATGTAGGCACTACAAGGCATTGCACTGGAGGCAGGAGATGGGAGTTCAGATCCTTGCTCTCTCAGGAGTATAGTAGATAACTTTTAGCAACACATTGGCATTGATTTGACCTTTCTGTACACTATGTTGTCTATATGCAAGCTGTTTTCTTTAATATAACAAAAGGCACTATTGAAAAGTTACGTAAGAGCCGAGCTATGCTAAGCAGAGTGAGCTGCTTAGCCTAATTTTTGTCCTAAGAGGTGCTTGTATTTTTTCTTTACCTCCTTTGATCTCAGAAAAGATGCTTTATCACAAACTAACCCTTTTCCACACCAGAAAAGCATTGCTGGAGAAATAACTGTGGGGAAAAAAAAAAAAAGTTGGAAACATAACTGGTATGTGCTGTACTGTGCCCAACTCCCAACCATCTCTGTTTCTTGGTCTTAAGCTTGACTTTGCAAGGCCAGCGTGTCGTATACATCACCTGTTTGTAGACAGTGACCTAGTTCAGTGTTGTGAAAGCTGTATGAAAACTAGATGCATCAGGACAAACTTGAATTGTAGCTAAACGGGTGTCCTTTGGAACGAACTGGTCATCTTACTTTCTGCATGGTGACCTAGATACTAGAACCACTTTGAATTACCACAGTGACAATATTTGGCATAGCTGTGCTTTTTAACCAAGTGTACAGACAGACAAAAGGGCCATTGAAGTACTTAATTTCTGCCTCTGTTAGCATGAGAGAGCTGGCATAGGTCAGAAGTGCCTTCCGGTTTCACATAGCTAATACTGTTCTGAAGATGTTAGTTTTCTCCTTATTACTGCTTTATTTCCCCTGAAAGACAGAGGAGTAGCCAACCACGTAACTGAAACTGGCTCTCTAATCTACATACAGTACTTACATTATTTAAAACATGTTACCAATAAAAAAATACTTTGTTCTAGGTGTGGGATGGTGACATCTGTTTGCTTCTTGCCTATGCTTAGTCTCTCTATCCCAACCATGACATCAACTATTACAGTTCCTGCATACAGCAATTTCATTTTACCTCAGACTTTTTTAGCCATAACAGCCATAACAAATACAAGAAATAGTGCTCATTGCAGCGGAGTTCTACAAGGTCACATCAGATATGAAGATGGCTCAAAGAAGCCTTTTTTGTCCCTGAATGCAGTTTTCATGATGCTCGGTGTACATTATTTGTACACAGAATTCTACATTTGCTGTGCAAATGAGTGTTGGAGTCATTTAATTTGCAGAACCCACAGGCTTCTTTTTTTGCTAAATAACATTGCTCAGTATAGTTCTGAAATTGCCAGCTGCTTTGCATCCCTCTGAATGTTATGTGGTCCGTGAGTCTTGTTTTGCAGCAGGAAAGAATTCATATAAAATCTGTCTTGAATTGATATAAATTTCATTGTTTTCCTGAAGCTTACAGGAAGCTCATGCATTAGCCCTCCTTACTTGATATCGTTCCATGCTCTGGAAGACACATTGTTCCACTTACATTTTGCGACGTCTGCATCTGCCTCCACATGGTACCACACAATGCCCTGTACTGGACAGAGAGCTAGACCAGTTCAAGTGCATTTCTTGGGCTCATGTCACCTTCTGATGGCTGCAAGTTACAAGGAACGTAAATCCTGATTCTAGAAACAATATTCATGCCTTTTATTTTGTGGCTTGCTAATGTGACAATTACAGCTTTTGCCACAAAGATATTTCAGGATGGCATATACTTAGCCTGCTCAGAATTTCCTAGTTTTTATTCTTTTGGAAAATCACAAGATATTATTTTTTTTAGATAGGGTAACAAACGTGCAAGCTACTTTATATAGAAACCCATGTATACAGTGGTTTTTTGTTGGGGTTTTTTTTAAGATTCCTGTGAAAGTAGAGAGTTTGACCCTTTTCTGCTTTGTCACCTCTACTGCTGTGCTCTTCAGAGTTTATTGTCTCAAGAGTATCTATTGAATCCTGATTCAAAAGTATCTGTAAAACATTTTGGAAAAGAGCCACTGTGGGAGAGTTTAACTGATGCAGCTGACTGATGAGTGAAACCCTGTCTTTTTCCTCATTGCATCTTCAACTTTTGTAATCTTCGCATATGGGTTTTATTTCTTAACTTCCAAGATCAACTAAGGACTGATCTTTGATCTGTTCTGCCAAAACATATGATCATCTGTTCGAGCCCTGTGCATGATATCACTCTGGCTACAGCAGCCTTTAGCTCCATGTGAGCCACATGCCAAACACCCAGCCTTGAGGAAGAGTCTGCAGCTTGCCTTGACCATTGTGGAACTTTTGCTACGTCTTTAGCACTATCGAAGCTTGGCAGTTTAAAGATAGCTCATCCATGTCCACACTAGCTGCAGTGACCGGAGTAGAGCAGTATTTGGTGTTTCTCTATTTTTTCTCGATTCCTCCATTGTGATCCCCTTTCTCTATCTATGTTGAAAAATAGAATGTTAATATTCTTGCTTTTAGAAAAAAAAGAAAAAAGGCTATATGCACTTCTTGTATCTTTTTGTTTATTTAAAAACATCAAGTATAGACACACAATAAGGATGAAAACACCTTGCTTTTATTAGCCATTTTTCCCTAGGTTTCTTTATCCAAAACACAATGAAACAGGCAAATGTGAATTATATGGCTATCAAAAGATTTTAGTAATGCTATAAACCATGAGAATGAAGCTTGTATTGACTTTTTCTTTGTAATCAATGACATCTTGAGATAAAATTAGAATCAGAGATTTGAAATATCCTCATTTATTTGTTACAATTCTTGAACGTGATTTCCTTATTGCTTCTCCTCCCTCTTTTGTCTGCCTGATTCAAATAGCAAACAGAAGCCTTGCTTTAATCAGTTGATCATCCTATTTTTAATTTGCAGGAGTGATTTAATCCCTCTGAATTACAGAAGGGGCAAGCAACTTCATAAACCTGAGTAATGAGATTTATTAAGCATTACGGTATCATAAGGATCTTTCCTAGAGCATGTGAAAGGGTATGCTGATTCCCAAATCCTTCAAGGTTCCTCCTCCTATGCCTATGAGGTTTTAAATTCTTTTGTCTTCCACCAAAGTCAGTGTTAGAGAAGGGATATGACACAACCTGGTTTGTCAACATTGATTAAAGGAGAGTGTACAAGACACATCAGTTATTCAAAAATAGTATTACAATTTTGAGATCAGGCACCTTAGGTAGTCCATCCTTTAATAATGTATGGTGCAAGGCTTCTTATATTAAACATGGGAATAATAACAGTTAGATCTGTAATTATCATAACTGACTTGAATCTACTAAAGTCACTTTTGAAAGGTGGCATGTTCAAGGGTTATAAATAGCTCTATCTGGATAACCCTATATTATTTTTCAAGAAAATATAGATGTGATTTAATAGATTTAAATACATAACGTGGATATCTAAGCTGGGTCTATGAAACCGTGACAGACTTTGCAGCAATTTGAATGAGCTTCCATTTGAGCAGCAAGTGGGGATAAAGCTAACAACATGAGGTTGCCATACGCCTGAGCTGGATCCATCCAGCCCAGGCCTCCGGTGGAGCAGTGGAATGTTCTTTCAGTGCCTCTGACTCTTTCAGGTTGCTGTAGTCTCCTGCTCATCCTGCTGCTGGCACCACCAACAGGGACAGCAGTGGGTTCTGGTGTTTAACAGCTCCTTGCCCTGCCTCCTAAGGGTGCAGAAGCCTTTGTTGTTTATGAACTGTTCCTCATACTTTTCCCTACGTAGACTCTTCATACTATCTGTGACCTTTGGACATCTGAAGATGCCTATGTGTGTCTCAAGGAAATGACATTTGATTACCTCTATATGCAGAACATAATCTCCAGAAAGTGTCCTGTAGCCATACTTTGTGGCTCGAATTCGGTATTCCTTCTGCTGGTTTTGTTGTCTTTGTTGATGCCTTTAGGGTCTGAGCTTCACCTGCTGATGTTTTTGTTGTTTTGAGCCTTAATGTTCTGAACAATGTGTTTTGCCAGCCAGCTAATGTAATGTTGCTCTTTTGAAGGCATCAGATGCTGCAACTTGAGAGCCTAACTACTTCTTCACTTTACTGTATAGAATGATCAGCCTTCACCTTTGGTTGGCCTCCAGTGGCACAGCAACATTATTCCTCTAGGCATCAAAAAGGTAATGAATGCCCTTCAACCTATTAATGTTTTTTCTTCCCTGTCTCAGTTACCTGCACCAGACTACTAATGTTTGACTTCCATAGGTGATGTTGATATCAATAGAGGTAACCATGACACCTTAATTATTAATGCCCCAGGATCTGATTTTCACAAGCACAAAGATCTTGCAGCTTTTAAAAATTTTATTTGGACTTGGGAATTCTTGTAATTCTAAAAATAGACCCCATAGCTGCTCCTAGGTAACTGACAGAAAGAGCTGAGACCTTACTTTATCCAGCTTCCAGGTTAGATTTGCAGATCTGGTAATTTTGAAAGCTTCCATCTTTAAGACCCTCTAAAGGGCCCGGTAAATAATTTCTAGAAGTCAGAACCATCCATAGGGTGTTCAGGTTTGCATACCAAAATTAGGCAGTTCAAAGCCTTTTGGATAACATTTTCTTGTTTGAAAAGCTTTTGAACTTTGGGCTAGCAGAACCAAAAAAAAGTTTACTTGCTAACTCCAAACTGAAGTCTCCCTCTCCCACTTTATTCTTTCTTCATTCAGTAAGGAATGTATTTTTGTTATACTGTTTTGTTTTAACTCTTTGTTTATCGCCACTGGTTTTCTACATAGTTTAGAAGAGGTTCCTTACTTGATGAAAAGGTTGTGTCTTCATGTAACAAACTTCAGGGAGGGGGACAGGTGATGAGCACACTAAGCTGAACATTGTCATATCAACTTTGTGAGCAGAAGAGAGAAAATGAAGGTGCACATCCTGACAAACACAACAATTTAAGAAGAGTGTTAGTTCATTAATGTTTAAATGCAGTTCTCGATAGTTTATGTGCAACACAATTTAGTTGTGTGGTCCTGGCTGCTTTCAGAGGTAGGTATTACTTGTCAGTGTCAAACCTTTTAGTCTCCATTGCATACCACAGCTCATTATGGGGGATCACAGCTTCAGGTGAGGTAACTTGATTCGTTTATGCACAAGCTGGGCAAGAAATCCATAAATATTTAAAACTGATGTATATTTACTAGTGTAATATTGCATATAGAGTTAGTTGTCTGGTTTGTCTGCCAGCGTTTCAAAGCTTACAGTTTAATTAACATGTTACCCAAGTCTGATGGCCAATGTTTTTTATGGATTCATGCTTCTGCTTCTCCTCAAGCTCTTCTGAGCTCCTTTGTGACCCAGATGAATTGAAATCTTGTCAGCTTAGTGCACTGACAAATGAAAATAGATGACTAACGTTGATTGTCTTTTGATATTTCATACTCTGCTTGCCAAGAATCTTATGTACTGCAATCATTTAAAATCCTACACACTTGCAATAGTCATGTTTTTCACAGAGACTGATTGCAGTCAGTTGAGAAAGAATATTATCTTGAGCAGATGCTCACCAGTAGCCACCTCTTCCTATATTTACTTATTACAACAAGAAATAATGAAGTAAGACTACAAAGGACCATTTAGTCAAATGGTCTGATCTCCTCTGCACCCTATGTCATTAAATTTCATGCATGTACAAGCACTGAGGGCAGTAACCTGCATTTGGCTAAAACCTGTCTTCCAGAAAGACACCTTGTCCTGGTTGGGGACACAAAACTGCTAAGAATTTCTTCATGCTCTTGTCAGCTTGTTCCTGTGATGTATTGTCACCTTAAGAAAAAAAATTTGTGTGCTTCATTTGAATTTGTCTGACTTCAGTTTCTACCACAGCCTCTTGTTATGCCATTCTGCACTAGGTTAAAGAGCCCTTCAGAATTCAGTATTTTTTTTTCTCCATAGAGGTACTTATATGCTGTAATCAAGTCAATCTTTTTGATACGATAAACAGATCAAGCTCTTTAAGTCTCACTTAGCAACATTTTTCGTCAATTCTCAAATCACATTTTCAGCTCTTAATCTGTGCCTTCTCCAATTTTTCAACCTTTCTGTTTCAAAACATGGGCAGGAACACAGTATACAAGATTGGTCTCATCCGTAATACAGCCAGAGATAAAACTATCTCCCCTACTTCCTACTCCCTTGATGCAGACTGATCCTTCCTGTGTCAGTGTCAGAGCGAGCGTTTATGATGAGTTGGTGACTACAGCCCCTAAATCTTTTTCAGCAAGTACCATCTCCCTCTCAGTCCACAGCACCTACATTCCTTCACGCTTGCTACAGGGATTTAGTTACAGTACAGTTTGCCACTCAATTCAGACTACTCAATTCATGTGGTTGCTTGGTCCTTATTTCCTTTACCATTTCTCTCCATCTTCTGCCATTTTCATATGTGACCCCTTTTTCACAGAAACATAGCCATTAGGTGAAGGTTCCTCACTGTCAGCTACTTTTTGTTATCATTCTTTTAGGCAAGTCTTAGTCAATTTAGCATGTTCTTTGATAATATCATGGGGTACTACATTTTCTTTCAGACTATCTTAAAAGTCTACATCATCAATATGCACCCAACCAAATGAGCAATCTCATCAAAGAATGAATTTAGAGAAGTTTGATTAGACCTAGTCTTCATAAAAAAAGACAGCAATTATTTCTATTCCTTTCTTTGAAATCTTTTAAGATTAGATATGTTATTCCCATTATTATTTGGAGTTCTGGTGTTGGCTTCTATTTTCCTGTCATTGCAATTGCCCCTTTTTTGACTACTGGTACGACATTAGCGCCCCTTTTTTGACTACTGGTATGACATTAGCACCCCTTTGGAATTTCACAAGTGTTCCAAAGTTTACAAAAAAAGGTGAAAGAGCCCAAGTACCTCTTCTGAAACTGGGAGTAAAAGTTATCTAAGTTTGCTTATAGGAAAATGATCATGATTCCTATCTTTCTTAATTACTAGCAGGCTGGAGCAGTTTTTCATAGTCCCTTTGAGATCCATCTACTTATTTCTTTTGTAGCACAGAAGTACTTATTGAACATATTTACATTTTCCACATCAGCACAAAACCACTTATGAACTACATTTACTGATGGGCCAGTATTACCAGTGGGTTTTCTTTTATTCCTACTCACTTAAAATGTCTCATTTGTGTAGTTCTTACAATATGGATTTCTTTTCCTGCCTATTAACTTCCCTTATCAATTTTTGATACTGTAACTTGTAATTTTTATCAACTCTAATTTATCTAATTTATCTCTGTTTTTCATTTTATTTCTAAACTGCCACCTTTTGAGCTTTTATGGGAAAGTTACTGCCTTCTGTGATTGCAAAAGTACAGAGGTTTGGCCATTTAATAGGGTCTTTAAGAGAGCCCCTGTTTCCAGTGTTCTCCCTTTTTGCCTTGTCAGTTCCTTTTACTATTTTTCTCAGTTTCTGGAAATCATCTATTTTGAAGCAATACCAATACATAGTTTTAATTGGGGGTGTCCTTCATTTACCCGTGATGAATGCAACCGGGCCGTGATCACTTGTTCCCAGGCAACCATAAACTTTTAATTTAGTTATATCTACCATTTTTATCTATGACAAAACAGTTCAAATACTTATCTCTTGCTGTGTAGAATATCTATTGGGCTACAAAATTACCTTCTGCAAGTTGTAGAAGTTATTAATAACTTTAGAGGCTGCAGTTGAAGCTAGGAAAGGGTAACACTTGTTTCCTTGCACGCAAGGAAAATTAGGATACTACATGTGAATAAATGTTTAATTCACGCCTGAATATTTCAACAGCTTCCAAAAATCTTTGCCAAACTTTAAGCAGGCATGAATTTGAATGGAAGATATGAGCTTTGGATGCTTTGGCAGTTAAATTTCTGGATGCTTTCAGACTTCCCTGTGACAGCAGCACTAATGCCTTTTGTCAAAAAGAAAGCTTGGGGTTTTATTACAGGTAGCAATGACGAGGGAATAAGGGGATGAGCATTAAGAAGGCTTGTGTCGCATGGAACGGGGCTGGTGTCCTGGGATAAACTGGGATAAGGAGGTCAGCCACAACTCAGTCGGAGGCCTTAAAATAGCCCGGCCCGGCCGGCGGTGCCAGGCCAGGCTGTGGCCAGCAGCCTCCCGCTGCCCGGAAGGGTTACAGGGCACCGGGTCAGGCTTCTGGGGCGCAGAAACAAGCCCCCTCGCCAGCAGCGACAGCGGCGAACTCCCGACTTCGGGAATAAGGGCAGCTCACGGGCATGGCAAACGCCCTGCTCGTTTACCGCAGGCGCCCCGCACATGGAGGGGAGCCGGGCAGGGAGCTCCACGGGCGACTGCGCCCTTCCGTGCCCCATCACCCGCCCCCCCGCCGGAGGAGGCGGTTGGCGGCGGGCCAGCGGCGCCGAAGGTATTAATAGGCGGCCCGGAGGCAGCGGCCGGGCGGCTGCGGGTGTGCGGCGGGCTCGGCTCGGCACAGGACGGCTCGGCGCGGGAGCGGCCAGGGCCACGCCGGGGCGGTGCCTCCCCTCTCCTCCAAGCCGCACCCGGCTCCCACCGCGAAGGCGAGATGGAGGGTAAACGCTGCCGGGGCCAGAGCCGCCTTCTCCCGCCTTTCTCCTCGCTTCAGTGGGGCCGCGGCACCCTCCCGACGCGCCTGGGGCTGCTGCGGCCGCGCCCTCTCGGCCGGGCGGAGGGGCTTAGGGGAGCGGGGAGGAGGGCAGGGCAGCTCCTTGAGCGGCGGCTTCTGACCCCCCAACCCTCTGCCGGCCGCCGGCCTGCGGGGGCTCCCGCAGCCTCCCCGCCCTGGCTGCCGCTGGGCCCGGCGAGCAGAGGGGCCGTGGGCTGCGGAGGGAGGCAGGGTCGGTTCGCAGCCAAGGCGCGGGAGGGGCAGGGCAGCCTTCGTGGAGGGCTGCCTGTTGAGTATCTGTCATCTACTGATCACCTCCTTTTGCTAAAATACAACAGTAAGGTAGCCAGGAGGGTTTAATGAGCTAAAGAGTTTGCAGCAATTATTATAAAAGCATTGCAACACAGTATTTTTGTTGACATAAATGATATTTCAAGAGTGATGCCTTTTATATATATATTTAATCAGGCACTAGAATAAAACTCCATTCCATTCTTTGGAGCAAAAGGTCTCAGG
Organism: Caprimulgus europaeus; assembly: GCA_907165065.1. The sequence goes on from OU015530.1 coordinate 15,263,927, forward strand.
AAGGCAGAAATTAATCCTCTTTTATATATGTATCATAAAGTTAACTTGTTTACCTGCATTAATAGGAAGGCCTTGCATCATTGTGCAATGAAAAATACAAGCTGACCATATGTCTGTGAAACTTGAGAACTTGAGATATGCCATTATTTGCAGAGTTAAGAAATGAGAATTTCCTTGATCTTGTGGGTGGAAACTAGTTGCTAAGTCAGAAAACAGTAAAAGTGTTTGCAGATGTCAGTCCCTGCTCTGACAAGATCAATATACTGGATAAGAGCTTCTCCACTTACCCCAAGTTGGGATTCTCTTATGAAAACAGTGCAAAAGGATTGGAATCTAGTATGTTTCTTTTGGCTTACCCTTAGCATAGATGAGACACTAAAAAAGTTTTTACTTCCAGGTTGAGAAAGTCACCTAGCTTGTCTCCAAAAGTTCAGTCTCTTGCATTCACAGGTGACCCAAGTCATTAGTACTCTATTGGTGGAAAATCTCCAAGCAAAAATAATGTATTTGAAATTGAGAGAGTAGAAGAACTCCAGAAACTTAAGATTTAAGGATAATGATTCCCTTTTTGTTAATTTGTTGCAAATTTAATGAGCTTTGTAAAGTTACATAACAACTGTAGCATGCCATAGAGTGCACAGTAGCTTAAGGCTGTACTGTACAAGCAGCAGCAGCAGAACTGTATCAGTGGCAGCAGCTCCGAAAGTCATTCCCTTCCTCTGCCAAGACAACACCAAAGATAGGCTTCTAGTAGTCACTAAGACCAAGATCCTGGTGTTCCCTTCAGCTGAGTAATAGTCTTCTTGTTCAAATACTGCCCCAAATATGCTACAAAAAGTCTTATTTCCTTCCAAAAGCATTGGCTTGTGCTGGTAAGACAGAATGAGACCAGTGGTAATACAATCTTCACCCTTGTTGCTGCAGGTTTTTCAGCCCATCTGCCCTTCCTTATGAGTAGGTTCTATAACTTCTGCCTACTTTCCTCTCATCAGAAATTCTTCAGTCTCCCTGTCTCTTCTTCACTTTACCTTTGGTGATTGCTGTGTTTTCTGTCTGGTGGGTGAATTTCACATCACTGGGGTCTTTGCTGGGGATGTTGGTTGTAGCCTGATTATTTGTGGATTTAGGTGATTTGGGATCTGAGGAAAGATTTTGCTCATTATTCAGAGCCATTGGGGCAATGAGGCTCAGGTTCTTAACATGGTAAGATCTTTGCTGCCTCCTGAAAGATTTTTTCCTAGTGAGTGTGCATCCACACTTAAAAACAGACCTTTCTGGGCTGGTATGTGTAGTCTTTCTCCTTTCAGTCCTGATTTTATGTGCTTTTAGGTGGGTCTTGTTGAGGTTGCATGGGAAAACATCTGGGAGAAGAAGATTGAAGGGCACTTGCCTATTGCAGCAGTACAGTGGCATCGTGTTTGCTTTGCACAACTGGAGCAACTGGCAAAGTGGACACAGTTGCAGTGGCAACTTGGATGTGTTTCCCAATGCATAGAGTTATTCCTGCAGTGGGTGCTGTGGCTGTGAATACAATGGGGACATTCCTGGGTGGTGACTTTGATTTTTAACAGCCTTAAGGTATCTGAAAGTGAGCGCTTGTGAGCTTCATCTTGCTTGTTGCTAATTGAGCCTAATTTCTCTCAGACATCGTCACCAGTGTCCACAAGGGCAGCCTTACTGGTTCTGCAGGGATGGGTAAGAGGATTCTTTAGGCTATGTCTCCACTAGCACAAAACCCAGCAAAATCCCATGTGTGAGTGGGGACTAAGTTGTAGATTCCTATTCCTAGCCGCAGAAATGGATCTTGACTGAATATATCCCTCAGTCATTTAGCATCAGGGTAGCTTTCCAAGGTTGTTTTGGCAGGGAGAAAGCCTGGAGAATTCTGTCTTTGGAGGAGAAAAAAAAAAGGTGAGATGTTCCCTTGTGGGGCATAAAGGCTGAGTTTATTAAGCAGACTCTCAAGCAAGTTGTTACTAGCTCATCAAGTACAACAAATAGAGTCGGAGCTGGAAACCACAAGAGGAAGGGAGCAGCCAGTATTTATGTAAAACGCTGCTTTTTAACTTCTGAATTGCTGGCTGCTCAGTGTGTATATGTTAAGTTTGGGGTGTGATGTGGTTTGTGTCTGCCAGCAGACTGGGGAGATAAGTCAGCAAACATTTATTTCATGTAAGATGTTGCTGTGTTGCCATCTCAAACAGGTGTAATGTGAAGCATGGTAAAACATACTGAAAGTTAGAGTGACTTTAAGGCTCTGGTAATGTGACACTCGGGTTAGTATTTTGGTCCGAGCAGGGGGATACGATCTCTCCTATGTCTTAAAATCTGATCTGATAAAAAAGATACTAGGATCTTTGCTAATATCACTTCATCAGAGGAAGGGAAACATAGGTTTCCAAGAAATGAAGTTTGCATCCAATAAAGCCATTCTGTGTGAGTGCATTCATTGTGCTTTAAAATTAATAAGAATTTTCTTGGCAGTTAATGAATATTTAGTGAAGAAGCTTAATTTGACATTTGAGAAGTTCAATAAATAATTTTTCTTTCTTGATTAAGGCATCTTTTAAGCTGCCAATTATACAACTAAGACTTGTCACTCTTTAATGCATACCGATTCATCTATTATTGTCTGTTAAAGTTTAGATTTCATGTGCCTTAATTTCCCTGCCCTTGATTATTTTAAGCAGCCTGCTTCTGTAAAGACCATTTGTATTTCCATAAGCATTTATATGTGCAAGACACAAAAAATTGACACGTTGAAATACGTGTCTTTATATTTCTCTGACTTCCCCCTGTGCCATGGTCAGATTTGGGATAGTCATGACCTTTTTTGCTTCGTCTCATGTCACAAACTGTAGAGGTTGTCGGAGGTAGTTGTTGTAAGGTGTTGATAACTCAAGGATACTTGGCAGGACATGGCTAAATTGGGACCGTTTCCTCCCTTTTTTAGTTCTCCCATCTGTGCACACAGGTTACCTTATTTTAACATTAATGGGGTTTATACATGTACAATGAGGGAATAATAAATTGAAGAGGCAACTGATTGTTGCTTTGTGGCATGTCAGTGGAGGTTGTTTCTATTGATAGTTATTGTCACAGCTAGTCTAAGGGTAATAAAAGGTGACTTTGACCTGGTTCAAATGTGTGTATGTTCATCTCTATTACTGTTTCTTGAGTATATGTGATCTTGATTTTTTTTTTTTAATGAAAAACTTGTTAAGTGTCAGCAAATATAAGTATCTTTAAAGAAAAAGTCACTGGACCAGAGGTTTTTCAATGCCGTAAATGTGATGAGGAAAGTGGTTCTTAGTGACCAAGGTCTTTTTTCAATGACATAGCCATAACTTGACAAAATAGCTGGTTAAATCTGGATAATTTGGAAGAGCTTTTGGCTCTAAAGCTTGGATGTCCCTGCCCTTTGTCATGTCTCATCTTATGTAAGCTGAAAAGCCTCATAAATGTGATCTTACCCATTGGCAAGTGACAGGGTTTCAACAAGAAAGGTTTTCTCACAAGCGGCTTGGCTTGTCGTCTAGTTTCACTGTGAGACAGCTTGTGTCTCACTGAGCTTTTTAAACTAATTTTTCTCAAGCAGACTCAGGCCATTGTTTAGGGATTATTGAGCCCCCTTTGGGGCAAATATATCATGTTAAAAAGCTGCTACACCTGTCTGAAGGGGAAAGAACAAGCAACAAATGCTGTATGTACCTGGTATTTGGTTGCAGTGCTGATGTTTGTCTCAAATGATTGATTAAAGTTTTGATGTGATCAGATTAAAAAAAAAAGAAGTTATCCATCTTCTGCCTTCCTTAAAGGAAAAATGGAAAACTGGGATCATGGGTGCAGCCAGACTGCAGGTGTTTGGGCCCCTTTCAGCTGCCTTGCTGGGGCAAGGATCACTCAATCTCTTTGGTGAGTCTCACATGCATAGCATGGTCAGATCTGTGCTTCTGCCAAGCACCATCCAGGCTGTTGCCCATGAGAAGGACCACCAGTGTCTTCTGCTGGCGCTTGCCACTGTGTATTGACACCCAGCAGCTTAGCCTCTTGCAGCTCAGGAGTAGTTTCCCAAAACCACATAAGCAAGGGAGGTGTGATCTAAAGTGATGGATCCAGAGCTCTGTTGGGTCCCTCAGCTGTGTGGCTGATCTCTGCAGATTGGACCAACAACATTCTAATGGTCTGTGCAAGGCAGCTCGCTCCATTTGAATCCATTTTGTGGAGTAACATTACATAGTATGCTGATAAATTATGAACGTCTACACAGGAACTGGTTTAGAGGATCTGGTGAGGAGGAAAGTTACATCCTGCTTTACTATGCACTAGCTTCACTGTGTTAGTAACTAATGGCATATCTCAGAGCAATGTTGTAGACGTTAATTAGTGAGTAGTAATTGGAAATCCTTTGTATGAAACAGCAAATATGGAAGTGTTTATGATGTTAAGAAAAAGTGGGAGGAAAAAAGTTGTTTTGACTGTAACTTGAATGTAAAGGTAAAACTCCCTAAAAGGAAATTTAGACTTTTAATCTGTTTTTATATTTTAACTTGCATTGAATCCCAGAAAACTCAGTTATGGTAGATTACTGCTTTCTTGGTTGATTTTTGAAAGGCTGGAGTTAAAAATTGTTTTTATGTTATGACAAAATATAGTTCTTGCATGAAATTATAGGCTGTTGTGAACTCTTTTAAATCAACTTGCAGGACTTCCATTTGGGAAAAAAACCACAAACAATTGTATTTTCACTTAAATTTTTTCCAGTGGGAAGCAGTGGAATCTCAGGGATTCTTTATATTCTATGTAGGTCACATATATTCATCACTTCTGTCTGAACTCAGCCTCCTGAATTTAACTTTGCTATCCCATGCTCAGTGCCTGTGATTGACTTGAATGTTGCAAATATATTCACACTTCCCAAGAAAAAGGAACATTCATTAAATGCTCATTACCAATATGCAACTTCTAATTAAAATAAAAGCCATTTTGTTTCTCAGATGCTCCCTACACATGTTAAAAATTAGAACATGTGAGCTGAGAGAATCTCATTTGTGTCAGGGAGCTGGGATTTCCATTTCATAGTTGGCATCTGCCATTTCTGCCACCTCATCAAGGTGAATTCCAATTCTCCACAGCCTTTCTTCCTAACTGGGAATGTTACAGCATGAATCATTCCTGCAGTTACTTGGTTAGGGCATTGAGAAGTCATTATTAAATATTAACATCAGTTCCTGAAGTTTGACTGCATAAAAATTTCTGATTCTTGTTTCTTAACTTTTGTCTGCTTCTTTTTTTTCTTTTCTTTTTTTCTTTTTCTTTTTTTTTTTTTTAGCATATCCTGCCTAGTATTGTTGTGTATAGCAAGTGCTTTGCACAGAGTAAATGGGCACAGTGTGTCATGGGAGGTTGTGGAGTCTCCTTCTCTGGAGACATTCAAGACCCGCCTGGACGCCTTCCTGTGTGAACTCATGTAGGTGTTCCTGCTCCGGCAGGGGGATTGGACTGGATGATCTTTCGAGGTCCCTTCCAATCCCTAATATTCTGTGATTCTGTGATGGGCATTCAACTAAGAAGGGTGCCCTCTCAGGACTCTGGAGACATCTGTGAAAGCATAACCTCTCTCCTCGCACAGACCTTGCGTCCCCTGTCAGATATTCATCACTGGGGCTCCTCTCCAGGTTTCTCTCTCTCCTCCCAGCCTTTCCTTTCAGAATGGGACATTCAGGTGTGGGATGGAGAATAGGAGCTGTTGTGCTGTTGCTGTTCAGTGCTAGCAGTGTGCTCAAAGAGTCTATTGAGGGCCTTTGGGACCGAACACAAGCACTTTTGTTTTCCTTGGGTCCTGCTCTATAACGGTCACTTTTGCATTTTCACAGTCCGAAGGTTCCTGTGTGTGAGGGGCTGTTATGGACCATCTGAAGGGAAGTGCCCAACCTGTTCCCTGTCCACAGGTCTGGTCCGTAAACTTGCAAAATAGGATCACGTAGTACAGGGGCGATTGCATGAGCCCTACCATACCTGTGCCTGCTGTTTTTGGGTTTTACTATGGATGGCTTTGACAGGACACCAAGTCAACTTACATACTGGATTCTAAGAAACCTGCATTTCTGTTACTTGGCAACAGCCCTGAGAAATCAGTTTACTAAGAAACAGTGTATTTTGCCTTAAAACTGGAGTGGCTTTACTTTAGTCATAGACATACAGAAAGCAATGATTAATGAAGCAAAAATGTCTTTAAAGATTATGTATGCCATAGTACAGTACAGGTTTGTGTTTTAATACTTAGATACACAATATGGCACCACATTGATCCCTTAAACATGGTCATGTGGAGTCTTGACACTGAAGTTCATTTGTTTTCTTTTGCTCAAACCTCTGAAAGAAAATACTGAGGTCTTCTGGAAGGAGAACCATGACTAGATCATACAGGACGAGAAATTTAAAATCTGTTTCTGATTAATGCTGGCAATTATTATTGCATTTGTTACAGAACAGAAATCAGTCTTTGGTCAAAGCCAGCCTTTTGCATTCACTTGAATAGTCCATGGTGCTTGTACAGTGTAAGCTGAGTAGGATTTGGCTCTGGCATTCAAGCACAAGCTACTCTTTCACAACCACCCCCTTCTCTTTCTGCCTTTTCCTTGTGAGCAGTAAATCTTCCTGAGCATTTTATTTTACTCTCCCAAATGTTGTCAGAACGTGCCAAGTAGAAGGCTCCAGTTTCTTTTTGTAATGCAAGAGTTTAACAGTAAAAGTTTCTATATGTTTATGGAAACACAGATGCAGCTTTTAAAATAGTTGGTAGTGCTTACATAAATATATAGAAACATCTGAAAAATGTTTATTTTTCTGTATATTATTTCAGCTCCAATTAATTTGTGTTTACTGCTGGGAAAATAATATTGATCATAAAAATGAAATGCTGGTTGGAAATCCTTAGGCTTCTATAATAGAATATTTCATTCAGGATAAAATGAGAGAATTATGGGCTTGAGTCTGCTGCTGCTGAAGCCAGTGGCTAAATGCCCAGTTACCTTCAACTGGAGTAGGATTGAGTCTTCTCTTTTGCAGAAAGATATCTTGAACAGTCAGTAATCCTTAATCGCTGATTTTAAGCACTTCCATTTGATAAAGTTTTAGTACCGTTTCAAGCCTGGGGCCATTTGGCTGAAATTGCATTTGATATACTTTCTGGAAGTCTGTTTTCTGAGTCTGCTTAGGAGTCTGTTTCTGGATTCTTAAGCAGAAAAAAAAAAAAGTATTTATTGCAGCCACATCTCTAGATTGTTTGCCTATCATGTCTGAAAACAAAAAAGGGATATGTGGTAAGATGCTGTTTCTATGAAGCAGGCTCCATGTGCAGTCAGGTGTGTTTGAGACAGGTATGTAAAAGGCCTCAAATTCTTGGAAGATAATGTTTTGAGCATTTGAAGTACGATTTTTAGATTTTACTTTTTAAGAAAGATGAATTATCAGCTTGTAAACATAGTGTGTGTTTCTTAGCTTGGATGCTGAGCTCTGAGGAGGTGTTAAAAGCATGCCATTTAACTTGAGTACTGTGATATAAAAAGTGAAACTTGAATGTTTCTGGAGGTTCACCCATCTAAAACAAGTAATTGATCACAGGATCTTTTTTAAAATGTGTTAAAAAGAAAAACAATGTTATGGAAGTTTAGACTTTTGCTTAGTTTTCCTCTTCAAGGTTTTTGCTGCAACCAAGCAGAAACAAATTTATTTTTCAGTAAAGGGCTTGGGGATTCTCATAAGAATTCCTGAAGTCAGACAGTTGTAAGTAGAAGATTAAGTATCATAGGGTTTGCAGTAAAAAAAAAATAAAGTTCTGCTTCCACTTTTCACAGAATCATTGTAAGAGATCATTGTAAAGTCATGGAAGTATCACATCTCTGTGCAAACGGATCAGAAATAGGGCTGTTGAAATTACCCACACAAAGCTTTTGCATGGCTCTGGTTCTAGCAGAGACCCAAGGGGTGGAGCAGAGTGGAAAAAAAAAGGAGTTAGTGTGTTCTCTTGCTCTGCTGTCTCTTCTTCCTGTAACAAAAGGAAGTATCAATGTCTGTGCTCTGTGATAGATATTAATCTCCTATACAGTTTTTTTCAGATCCTGTGCTCTTTTCCATAGAAATAAAACACCTTTGACATACATGGAGATGGTAGCACCTCTAGGAGGTGGCAAGGCTGACTTTTAAAAAATTTTTTATTTTTTGGTTAAGGCAGCTATTTTTGCACCAAATAACTAACGCTTAATCCAAAAATAGTCCTTGTTCTGTCTACCCAAAGACCTGGTGCCTTCCAATTCCTTGTTAATATCTGGTGTTTTAAGTTTTGTAAAGCTAACCTGCTAGTTTGTGTTTTCAGAGAGAAACCTCTCAGGCTTTTTCAAAGCTGCAGTTTCTGTACAGTGCCTCTGCTGTGGTGTGCTGTGGAGCATGAGGAGAGTTGACATTTCTGATGTCTAGGATTTTCCCACTTTGCCTGTTGAAAATGGAATACTGTTTACCTGCTAGTTCTGTATCTGTCCCATAAGAACATCTCTGCCTCTCCTATAACAATGTGCTGAAGGCTACTCTGTTCAGTGCAATATAGTATATTGCCCCCTTGCATTAAAAATAGAAGCAATTCCAGACATGCAGAGGGTGGTGGGAGAGGTCGTCTCATTTTTGTCATTAACAGTATGGGAAGCCTGAGGTTCCACTTCATGTTAGAATTTGATCTTTTTTGTCATCTCTCTCCTGGTAAGTGAAAGTAAATATTCTGAATAGCTTCTCTGAGTCATCAGTAAATAAAAGCTCATGGGATTGACAGGGTTTCTTTCAGTCAATGGACCTGTAACTCATCCACCTTTCTAGGCAGCATTGTTGTTCTATATCCTCCTGTGCATGAGACACTGTAATTACCATAAGCATGGTGGATGTGTCAGACTGCAGTGTCTGGCAGTCTGGAAATTCACTTGTTTTAGACCTGTGAAAAAGCTATCTTTCTTCTGTACTTTGGAACTGGAGTGAAAAGTAAAGCAGGAGAGAAAGTTGTTTTGGGCATAGAACTTTCTCCTTCATACATCTTTACCCTTCCACCATCCTCACTGTAGATGAAGAAGCCCCTTCAAGGCAGTGCTGCCTGGCTTCGTAGATCTTAGCTATTCCAAGGTGAGATAAGTGGATAGGTGCTGGCTGTAGCCCAGATAATTTGGATATGGTAGTTACTGCTTCTCTTTTCAGCACTATACTGTTTCAAATGTCTGTTCCCTTGATATCTCCAAATGTCTCACTTTCATCTCTATCCTCGTGTTGGTTAAAACTAGACTCCTGATCTTACTGTATGAAATCAATACATGAAATGGATACATGGTTGCCCTTATTGCCCAGTGTCTTACAAGCATCTTGGATGTGCTTTCAAAAGTAATGTAAAGGAGGAAGAGCAATGTGTTTATGGAACACATCATGAGAGTACATCTCATGGGTAAAGGTGAGGGAGAGGAAAGAGATAGTTGTTGTAGAAGTGAAAAAACAACATAATATGCACAGAAAATTACTGTAATTAGTGGCTGAGGGCACTTAATAGGATAAGGACAGAAAGGAGAGAAGTACAGGTATGATATTGACATCAGTCTCAAAAGGCTTTATCTTCATGGTCAGTGAAACATTTTGCAAAGAACACAGAAGACTCAGAGCAATAGGACTGGCTGGTGGGAAGGAGCAGCATAAAGATATGGGAAATGAAGCTGAAAATTGTTTCATGGAAAAAAAAAGGAGCAGGAGAGATGACATGTGGAGGGAAACACTTTCAGCTAGGAAAAATGCCTGTTATCTTGCACTTTATTTCTGTTTATCCAGCTTTATCATGTTTGAGGCCAGAATGGTATTTTCCTCTGTGTTTGGAAGGTGCCTTGCATGCTTTTGTATGCTACAGAAAGCAGTAGATACCATACAGTAGGCTATTATTACCTACATAATAACAATCCAGGTTGGAAGTAACACATCAGGGTTTTTGTCTGTAAAGATGCTTCCACCAAAATCTAGGATTTTTCTACATGTGAAAAGTCCATGTGAATTTTTTCCTTAAGTTGACTAACTCTTCAACAATGAAAGAATTTTTATTTATTTTTTTTTTTTTAGTTTATGATGTAGTAGGCCAGGCCTTTCTCTAATGGTGAGTTATTTGTGTTACAGTTGGTATCTGCAAACAGGAGATGCTCCAGAAGAAGAAGAATGCTGTTTTGGTGGATGGTGTCATCTTAAATGGCCCAATAATGGACTCAAAGGCAGGAGAGAAGTTTGTGGAAGATGCCTGTAAGATTATAATGGAAGAAGTAATCCAAAAAGCTGATGATGTAACAGAAAAGGTAAAGCCATAAAGAGTTGCTCAGAATTTGTAACAGAGGTAATGAACAGTAAACCAATTTTTTTCTAAGCTGTATTTTATTGCACTTTAAGTAGCCTCAGAATTGCTTCTGGTCTGTGCCTGGCTCTGAAATAAAAAGACAGCCTTACATATTAAGAAAGATCATACTATAAAACCTTTCAATAACATAGTTAGCATACATATTCACCAGAAAATAATTAGATTTTTCATCTCAGAGTACACTGGTCACTTTCTCCGAGATGACAGATGAGTGCAGTGTTTTTCTTGTTTGGGGTGGAGACAGTTATTTGTTTGGCCCTCAGGGGCAATGGTATCAGGGAAGGAGGAACAGTGGATGTGGTACCACTATCAAAGGGCAATGTTGTATATTGCTATGGGTTTCGCAGAAGGGAAGCTGCAAATGAAACTTTCTTGCCTTTGGGCATGCCCTCATTGCTCCCACCCCTCGCAGAGCAGCATCTGAAAATGCTGTGCTTACAAATCCTTAGCTAAGGACAGAATTTGACCTGCAGGCCTCTTGATTTTCAGCCTTCCTTCATTCCCCACTCTAATTTTTATGGTCAAGCAATGCCTGAGGCACAATAAAACCAAAATCCCATGAGATCAGTTTACCAGTGGCCTGCTGTGCTGCAATGGGCAGTTTTATGGAACCAGTGCTGAATGTGATGTTTACATTTTACTTTTATGACCTTTTCCTCTTGGCTAACCTGTTCATTGGTGATTCCTCCCCATCACTAGGTTTGTGAATGGCAAGCCCCTGAAACGCTGAAGCAGATTCTTGATCTGGAAATGAGAGACACTGGAGAATCTCATCAGAAACTCTTGCAACTCTGCCAGGATGTTATACAGTACAGCGTCAAAACCAGTAGGAATGTGATTTCTAGTGAAGTTATTTTCTATGTTAACCTAAGAAGACAAGATAACATTTACAAAGTTCTGACACCTTTCAGGAAACTGGGGGTGTAAATGTTTGCTTTCTGCCTGCCTATACAAGTATGCAAACATTTGTATGTGTTTCCCTTGTTTGACTGAATGCTGGTCACCACCAGTTTGACTAAAATGTGTAATCATAGCAAACTAATAAAAAAACCTAATTAGTGGTAGATTCTGTCATTTTGAAGTCTTGTGAAAGTCACCTAGACAGGTATGATATAAGAGTCTAGCAAAAAAGGCAGGAGAAGGACCTTTGGGCATGATTTCCTGCTGTCTGATTGATGAGGAGTCACCATTGCTGCCCTTGTACAAACAAGAACACATTCTTAGTGATGATTATTTTATATTTACTGTTGCTCTTTTTGAGCAATAGTCTTACAGGGTGTTAATTTGCTGATAGACAGTAATTCCTGTTTCAGATGCTGTGAGAAGAGAGCCTGGAGTGTTTCAGAGACAGCACACCATGTCTGTGTGGCTAACCTTTCTGCAGCACGTGTAGTGTAATTCAATCTCAGCAAAAAGGGATGAACAACATCTGTTCAGGAAATAGTGCTGTGGATCAGTACCTCAGTATTTCAGATGTGGGATAGCTTAGGTTGTGTTTTGGAAAGTGGAGAGGACCTTTTATATAGTTAGTTGTGCATTTCCAGGGCATGTTCCCTGTTACAGTCACTATTGCTACAAAGTAAAACCGTAAAATAATTTTGAGAATGAATGCATGCCTTTGAAAACCATAGAAAAGTAGCAATATTGATCTACAGGAGAAGTGCACTAATAATATGCAGATATGATTACTGAGTTACTGGAAGGTGTTCTATTTATCTTGCTTTTGCAAATTGCCTTTAGATTTTCATTTGTTACACTATGTCACCTTACAAAGGATACCGTGTGTAAAAATATGCTGTGCAAACTATAGTCTTTTAGATATAAACAATTACTGAAGCCCTAGATATAATATAAATGGAGCTATACAGTTTACCTTGGTTTTGCATGTAAAAGTACTATGCTGTGGATTAAAATCTAGGTGGTGATCCCACTGCTGAAATGACTTGTTTTTATAGTCAGCAATAGTATAGTTTGCTTTTCATCTGTGTTTTCAGGTCATCCAAGATTTTTCAATCAGCTGTATGCTGGAATAGATTATTACTCGTTAGTGGCTCGTTTCATTGCAGAAGCACTGAACCCAAGCGTGTAAGTGTAGTTCTTTGTCCTCTTGATCATGAATTGCACGTGTTTTGGAATAGCTTTTTTTTTTTTTGCTTCCCCCTCTTCTAATGTATGTTTTTGTTGTTACAGAGGAGGTAGGAATTGTGCAGGAATTTTGGAGAGAAAACAGTTTGGTTTGGCTGAATAGCTCACTAGAAATTTGGCTAAGCTGATGAGGATTTTTTTCTAGGTTCTGACGTGGGGCTTAAGAGGAGAGATCTTTGTTTTTCAACACTTCTAAGCCTAGACTTTTTTTTTTTTTACTTAATGCATAAAAATGAATTAATTGGACTTACTCAGTTGTTTGTTTCCTTTGAAGCATTCTCCAGAGTAGAATGGAAACAGTTACCTGTCTACTGTTTGTTTGCAAATATGAAGCCTAAACAAAAAGTTACTGTTGCTTGTAATAATAGGTCATTATAGCTGAAATTTAAGTGTGTGACCTATGTTAGAAGCAAACTCTGATGTATTACTTTGAGGGTGGAAGTGTCAATGTGGTGCTGTCAGGAACTAAGCAATTGCTCAACTGGTCAGTTCCACAGTGTTTTTAGTTTAGAGTTTTGCTGCTGATGGTGGTCAGCTTCTGCTAGATGAGAGAAAGGTGCAAGAAACCTTTATCTAGTTTAATCAGTGTTCTGTGGCATGAGTTCTGTAGTCTTAATACCAATCACGATGCTTTTATTTTTGTTCAGATATACGTATGAAGTATCTCCTGTGTTTCTGCTGGTGGAAGAAGCAGTCATCAAGAAAATGATTGAGTTCATTGGCTGGGAAGAAGGTGATGGCATATTTAATCCAGGTAGGAACAGTTCAGATTTAAAGCTAAGTCATTATAAACCAATTAATACAGTAATTCAGTGAACATTTGATTCATATAGAATGTTTGCAAATGCATGCAAAAATCCAGTGATGTGCACGCACAACTACTTAATCCAGGCTTGTTCTTATGTGTTTCTAGTAATAATTCTCTGAATCTGATCAGCAGATGAATGAAAACAGTTCTACATTAAATGTAATTATGAGGAAATTAATTGTTTATAGCTGATGCCCTTCCTGACCTTATTAACAACAGCACCAAGAGCCTCATTGGACTGAGTCGAATTGGTTGACAGACGGGGAGCTGATTTGCCTGCTGGGCACCAGTCAGTACTGCCTGAGGGCACTGATCTGTGTATCCTGCCTGTCAGCTGTGGGAGCTGGAGTTTATCTTAGTGGGAGTGTCATGAGCTTAATGCCTTTGAGTTTTGATAGTTTTTTGAAATATTATGGTCAGTCCAACCAAACAAATATTTCTTAAGCTTCTTGATAGGCCATATTTTTCAAATGTTCTGTAAAGCAGTGTTCCAGCCCACTGTGTGGAAATATGAAGCATAATGATATTATTCCTGAGATACTCAGATACCAAATTATTAGTCTAGATGTGAAGCTTTTCTGTCTAATTTGTGGGTGAGAAAAGAAATTAAATTAGTAAATGGATTTAACCCCCCGCCTCCAAAAACAAAACAACAGTCTATCCTATCTGTGAATAGCAAAAAAAAGAAATTAAAATCCCTTGAAAAATTTTTTGGAAAAAATGTATTAATGATACGGATTTTTTCATATCAGATTGATGTGAATTTTTAGTAGAATCCTTGCTTTTACTGCAGAATTGCTTAATTAAAACTTACTGTGATACTGTCGAAAGAGAAATGAATTATGCTTTATTTGGACCTAGTTTTATATAAGGGTTTTTCTTACTTTCGTTCTTTTAAGTGAATAAAACCCATCCAGATCTTACCTTGCAGATCTTCTGGTTCCCACTCACTGTATTTTTTTTCTTTTGTTTGTTTTGTTGTTTTGTTTTGTTTTTTTCCTGAATGGCTTTTTTTTTTCCCCATAATACTCTCTGGGGCCCAGTTGCCCAAGAGATCTCCTAGGCTCTGTACGGTGCAACCACAGCTGAGCTCAGTGTGGGCGCTGCTTCCCTGTAGGTGGGAAGGAGCTGTTGCAGGCTGTTCTCTGGCAGGGAGGACTGCTTGGGCACAGTTCTTATTCTTCAGGATATATCCTCAAAGAGCATTCAAGCTCACTCTATTTCCATGCTGCAGAGCCCAAAGTTCATTTTATGTCTGTAGGCTTTTTGGGAAGAAATAAGCTATGATGGATGCATCTATAGGCTAACTGTATGGTTTATTTTTTCCCTAATAGGTCAAGCACTCAGACACAGATCAGGCACTAGGACTACAGCTAATATGATATTTGTATGTCTTGTTCTGCAGGTGGCTCTGTTTCGAATATGTATGCTATGAACTTAGCAAGATACAAATTTTGTCCAGAGATAAAGGAAAAAGGGCTTTCAGGTTTGCCAAGACTAGTCCTGTTCACTTCGGAAGAGGTAAAAAACAAAACAAAACAAAACAAACCCCATCAAAAACCAAAAAAACCCCTCTTTTATTGTAAAAAACTTCTGAAAATGAACTTTATTTTTCAATGGCTGCAAAATTGTAGCATTTGTATATCTGATGGTGCACTGGTATGATAAATTTGTCATCAGTGTGTGATGTGGAATATTGGAGCTAAGTGAAGAAGTCTGACGGTAGATTTCCCTGCAGAAGCTTCCTTACTTTCAGAAAACAGAGAGGCATGTTCCTGTCCTTGGACACTGCTGATATAAGAGTAGGTTTTACGTGAGGCAAACCTGAAGCAGAATGCATGTGGTGTGTTGTGGAGGTCTGCAGCACTTGATTTCCCACAGCATAATGTCTAGCAGGAGCCACAGGTAGGTTTTGGATGGCAAAGTTTTTTTCCTGCAGGTTTAATTTGTACTAAGCTGAGCACTTGTGGACCTGTGAGACAGCTCTCTGCAGCTCCCACTCTGCCCTATATCTGAGTACAGACTGGCTGTATAGAGAACCAAAATCATGATAAAGCATATTGGAAAAACCTGCTGGATCTTTGGACAGTTCTTCATTAAATAATTGAAAATATGTGGCTAAAGTTTTTGAATAATATCTGTCCCAACTGCTGGTAGAAATTTGCTTTATATTCATACATTTATTCTGAAGCTAATTTTTTAGGGGCTTTTTTCTCTCACCTGTCCCTCTGATTTTTAAAGTTTAGAATTTCATAGTACAGAGTTGTTATTAATTCTGCCTCCAATGTATAAAGGTCCCAGTGGAAGTGAGAATTTTGTTATACTAGGGAGTGTATAGTTACTAGAATAATTTTAGCTCCCAAGTTTATGCTCCAAACAGTTTGCAGTGTAAATAGACAAGAGAGGCTTATTTTGAAGAGGCCTGAGGGATGAAGACATTGCATAAGATGTCCAAGACAGCACATGTGTTTTGGAATGGAATCCAAATGTCCTAAATAAAGGGATTTTTTTTTTTTTTTCCCAGGGAAAATATTTTTTTTCTTTCTAAAAAGTGTGTATATGAAATGACACACCACTTCATACTTAATCCATCATGTTACATTTAAAAATAGCAAAGGAGGAAAAAATTAGGTTGAAACATGTTCATTTAAATACTTTTGAGATGAAGCACATAAAATTTTTATCCTAAAGATTCAAGATTTCATTGCAAGATTTAAATAAAAAATACACTACACTCTCTTCCTCCAAAACAAACAGGCACTTACTTTAATGAGAAAATAAATTTTATTTGTCTCACAGAATACATTTATTTTGGTATCTTTGCTTCACCAGAAAGACCAAAACCATACAACGTAGAACTGACCAGGAAAAATAAATTGGTAAATTATTTGTAAGGCAGTGCTATTGCTTTCTAAGATTTTTGCTTGATTCACAAAATCATGTTGTCTTCTGTACTCAGTAATCACTTGTTGTTAAAGTGCCATTTTTAGTAGCTAGATATTGGGACTATTGTGTAAGATCTCTAGTATTTATTCATGGTTATGAGGAAAGAGATGTGCATATTCACGTGTCCTTATTTTAGATCCACCTGTACTGAGCCCACGTTATGTTACCTTTTGGAAGCTTGTTTAGTTCAGACATGTCATATTGTTGAGAACATATTTGATAAATCACTCATACTGAAAAAAAGTATGTAAGTACTCGTGTCACACACTCTTCATTTTTTGTTATTTGTTTTTATTTTGAGCCTTTCTTTTTGTGTGTGTGTGTCCTGGAGGACATAGACCTGTTTTGCACTAACAGGCAGATGATTAAAAAAATTACCTTGGAGAAGTTAACTAACTATGTTTTTCTTTAAAGTGAATCAGGCAACTGGTGTTGGCATGGGGAAGCCATGAAGCTATAATGAACTGGGAGTATTGATAAGGAATCAAAACCCATGGCTGCTCAAGGCACTTGTGTCGTTTTAGGGCTTAGCTTCAACACTGTATTCAAATGAAATTACTTTTGCCTTGAGTTGCCAAGTCCCAAAGTTTCAGTCTGGCGTTTGGCAGAGTGAAAGAGTTGCCTTGTGGTAGAGCAGGGGAATGCACAGACTTGTCACTGACTTAATTTTGTGTCATCTGGGGCTATGTATTTTTTGTGTATTCATGGGTAACATGAAGGTGTATGTTTAATGCATGGCTGACCTAAGGTCCTGATATGCTCTATTTGGCCTTCAAATAGGTTCTTTGTTCCTGCAAGTAAAATGATTAGCTACTTCAAATTATGATGATACACAATTAATCCTCTCTATGCTACTACTCCATAGTTCTCTTGCTGAACCACTACAGAGTGATTCCTCTTGAGATAGTAGCAGTAGTGGAGAAATTATTATACCCTAGTTTCTTGATGCATGATTTGTAGCTCTGTGGGAACTGTTGTAGTTAGTTGTAACAGTTGTAGTTAGCGTACCTTTTAATCACTTTTTACTATTTGAGTCCCATCTGAACTTTATTCTGACCCAAGAACATATTGCATTGATCTGAAAGGTAGAAATCTGCCAAATTTGAGGTAGCTGAGGGTAGAAGAGGATACGTAAACAGTTGAAATGTGCATGCTGATATGAGCAATTTTTTAGATGCAATGAAACTAAATTCCTCCCCAGTGCAACTTGATCATGAAAGTAATAAAGTGAGAGAACACAACATTAACTCACCGTGCCATCCCCTGTTGAAATTACAACAGACAAAAATGAGTAATAAAACAATCTCATAATAATGTAATTGCTTTATGCAATCATGTTTCTAGGAAACTTTTCAAAATCAAGAAAATACAAATTTATCTTCTGTTTTAATGGGCACAGAGGGAAAGTACCTTGTCTTTTCAAATGTTATTAGGAAAAGAAAACTATGTCTAACTATAGTTAAAATAGTACAACAGCACATCTTAAATGCACCATTCCAATTTGATCTTATACTCAAAGGCATTAATGTCTTACTGCAAATGGCTACAGATTTAATAATGTGTCCAAACAAAAAAACCTGCAAAAGACATGGCAAGAGAATCTGAACTCAGTATTTAAAATTATGTATACAATCTAGGTACAAATACTACCTTTCATCTGATTGATAGGTAGTATTTTTTTCCCTTTTTGAAAGGGAACTATGAACCAGTGAATTAGTTGACACTGTTGTGACTGGATCTGCTACATGTTCTCTGGTATATCTATTTTTTTTTTCTTAAACTGATGCAGTATAATTTAGCATAATGGCTTCTAGTAATGGTAGTGGGGCACAAAAATAAATACTTGTATGTTTTCAATCAATATAACTGAAAGACTACTTCTTTTTAAATCAAAGAAAGCATATTCCAAGTCTATGTAGTAGTATAAGTCTTGTCCTGTTTCTGTCCTACTGAAAATCTGACAAAATTTTCCAAGAGGTGCTGAAGTACTTGTGGAGGTCAGAAATAATGTATCTTGCAGCATTTTTGTTTTGGTGTTCCCTTTGTTCTTCTCTTTCCCTCTGCTTTTTTGGTATAATCTCTCAGGTGCTCAAGCCTCTTTTATCTTTTTCCCACTCTCCCATACATATTTTTTTTGTAATAAAATGCATGATTTAGAGATTGCCTGTTTAGTAGTATACTGAATTTGCAGGTGTACTGCTTTCTCAGTTTGGAGCAATCTGATTATACCTGGTAATTCATACCTCTCATTTGAACCTAATGGATAGAAATCAGTGACAGAGGCAACTTGTCGAGTTGATTAGTGATTCACTAATCAGTTAAAAACATCTCCAAACTTCTAATGAGCAACACGCAGCTGCTCTACAATCATTATTACCATTATTGATGTAATTCAATGTAATGTAAGATTAATTATCCACCTATGTATGTTATTATTCTTGTAACATTTTAAATGAATGAGTCCTAAAGGCTTTGTGGATGTGTCATTAGAAAATTAAGCTTTCTTTAAGCTACCTGATAGTATCAGGTAGTATCTTTGTATGCCTTTATTTAAGAAGTGGGTGATGGTGCAGGAAACCTTTTTGTCAAAAAGAAAAAGAACCCTTTGAGATGATCCATCTCATCAAAATAAGCTTGACAGGCTTGAATGCCCTTAATATATTCATACCCACACATTAAAATGTTGTACATTTTTCATAATTATGTTCCACAGTAACTGCATTTGTATGAACTCTCTGGAAGAAAATGGAATTAATTAACCACCTGGCTTCACCTCCTGTATGAAAAGTAACAATTCTAGACATCTTCACAGTTACTGGAGTGTGCATTATTTTAATTCTTCAGTAATAATGTGAAAAAGAGCCAATTTTTTTTTTTTTTTTGAGAAGAGTCGTGATAATCCCAGGGTTGGATGATCTTGATTCTGAGAGAACTGTGTAGTATGAGGTGCTGCATATTCTCAAAACTGACTCCATCGCTGTGAGTGGGTAGGCATTTGGCATGCTGCAGGTTATTCAGAGTGGTTTTGATATCTAAAAGTATCTGCAGATTAAGAAGGTTACTGTATTTTGAATTCCCAGGCTATGAAGATGGATTAAGCAGAGATTGGCTCACTCCTATTCTGGAGTAAGGCAAAATGTTCTTGTGCAAGAATAACTATATCCACAGTATAGCAGGTCCTACTTTATAGAGGTGGATGTTGGAAATAGAGTAAGATGTAAGACCTTGAATGTTTGTTTAACAGAAAAAAGCTTGTAAAAAGTAGAGTGGACTGTGGGCTCGAGTATCCTACATTTTACCACATTGTGATTGAATAAACACCCACTTCTAACAACCTTTGAGCAGGTGAAGGGGCCTCTTTTTTTTTTTTACTCTCACTTCACAGGCTTCATACAATAATGCCCTTTATTCAGTGCAAAGTGAGAAGTGGGCTGCCTATATCTGTAATCATTCAAAGATGCCTCTGATGAGACCTAGCTAAAATACTTTGCTGAAATAGTAACTTCATTTTCTGGAAAATGCAGACTGGTCCAGACTGGATCCTTTTTCAAAATCCATAATTATTTAAAGACTTTTGAAGATGTACTTAAATCCTGTCTAAAATCTGCTGGCTTTTGTAATGTTTTCCAAGATCCACATTCATGTGAACAACCTCAGGGTCTAAACACCAAGATTTTCAGGTCCTTTTGCAGTGGTAGGGCTTTGAAAGCCCCAACTGTACCGCATCTAAAGGCTTTGGTAAATCCTGGGACTTGAGCTCCTTGATCCTATGAACAGAGTTGCTGGATCAGGCCAAAGGTCAGTTTAAAGTAGTATCCTGTTTCTGGCAGTGGCCAACAGCTGATGTTTAGAGAAAGCATATAGAAAAATTACAAGGATGAAGTGGTTGAGGCTTTATATATGTCATAAGATGCATCCTAATTTAGGATGTTTTTAAGGAGTGATGCTTTTGGACTTCCAGACCTATCAGTTGCATCTAGGCTGTTCAGTTCAGTAGCCTTTGGACCTTTCTTCTCATGCATTTCCTAACTCCTACACTCATTGATACTTTTCACTCAATTCCACTAAAGCATTTTGAAACACTTATTCTTCCCTGGTAACAGTCAAAATTTCTACTTTTCATTCTAATGCAGAGCCAACTTTAAAAAAATCATGTGGAATAGAGCTTTTTCAGCCCACATTTTAAACATGATGCACACTTTTTTGTCTATTTTCCTCAGTCTTCAGTGTGTGTGTCATTAATTGTTAAATACAATTGTCAGTTGGCTTTTTATGTTAGGATATACTGATGCCATAACTGTTAGCTACTATAAAATTAATTTTAGCATCACTGTTCCCTGTGCTAAGGAGTTTATTTCTTTCTTTTTAATTGTGTACTCACTTTCTTCATGCCTCTTTCATTTATAGTGTCATTACTCCATGAAGAAGGCAGCCTCCTTCCTGGGCATTGGTACAGAAAATGTTTACTTCGTTAAAACAGATGAAAGGTAAGCAAGCAAAAGCCATGGCTGTGGTCTCTGAGCCTCTTTAAATTGCAGTAGTGCTGTACATAACCAATGTATTTAAGTGTAACTGAAAAAGTTTTAAATCTGTGTCCCTTAGAGGTAAGATGATACCTGAGGAACTGGAGAAACAAGTCCAACGGGCCAGAAAAGAGGTGAGAGGGGGAGAGAGAGCATGAAGGAGAGAGGAGGAGTGTATGTAGACTGTGTGCTTGTGTCTGAGTGTAAGGAAGGAAAACTGAGAGTGAAATCTTAAAAAAGGGGCAGTTAACGTACCAGTGTCTTTCTTATAATTGTGATCTGTTTGCCACAAACTTGTGGAACAAGCAAAAACTTTCAGGTGCTACACTCTTATGACTGAGAAAAATTCCACAGGGTGTTTGCTACTAATGAAAGTCCTGAGTACAACACTGCTCTGAAGTATTTAGCACATTTCTTCTAGGATTTCTTTTGCCCTTGATCCTTTTTTAAATGGATGCAGTATTTGTTCTCCTTAAATGATAAGTGAAAACTGTAGGCTTTTCAGTTAATTACAGCAGATATTGTTCTAGCCTCTGCAGTAAGCAAGAGATGTAACATGTGACTTAGTTTCTAAAACTGTTACACAAGCTATAATTGCTAAATTTGGTCTTTTCTAGTATTATAGCAAGAGTGCAGAAATTCTCTTTTATGCCCCTTTTCCCCTAGGGACTTTGCTAAGTAGAAAGTCAAAGGCCAGCATTTGGAAATGTACTGATGTATGTATTTAGACAACATTAACATATATATGCACAGTCTGCAAGACAGAGCTTACTATAGTGAATTTATTTTAGGGAACTTGGAGGACTGAGTGTGAATTGGAAGCATCTTCTTTTGGCTTGGTTAACTCACCTTATTTCTCACTTCCAGTTTGTGCATGAGAACAGTAGGATTCAGAGTTAACCCCTTAGTTCACAATCTGTGAATGCCAAGCCACTAGTGCAATGTCCATGGTGTCATTAGTGCCTGCCCTGGAATCCTACCTTGGGAAACCCTACTGTTGTGGCTGATAGAAAAGCCAAGGCAGTGCTGTCCTGTCATGCACTGGCATGGACACAACAGCTTTCTCCAAGACCCGATTTGGATACATCATCTTCTGCCCAAAAAAATTTCTTCCTTGAGTTTCATGCTAGGTAGCATAACTATTGATACATGGTGACCCTAATTACCTAGCAAACTCTGCTTTTTGCCTCTTTCTGTACTTTGCATTATCCATGGAAGACATCTGTACTTTTCCTATTTAAGAAAAAAAGGACTGAAATAAAATGGAGCAAGAGGAAGCAGGCTGACAGGAGAATGAGTTCTTAGCTCTTGAAAAACCCCAGAATTTTTGTTTGTTGGTGTAACAATAAATTTACTAGTTATTTTTAAAAAATAATCTGGCATTTATGATTTTTTTTTTTAATTAACCTCAGTACAGTGCTCTGCAATTTAAAAACAAATGCTCTATATTTAAGTGCTCTGCTTACAGGAGAAACACCATTTCACTTGTATTTTAATAGAAGTTATAGGTGTATTGGAAGGTTTTAATTTCACCAGAGCTTCAGTAAGTCTGTCCTTGATAAAGTGCTATTTTACATCTTTTTCAGAAGGACACTTCAGTGAATTACAGTAAATATTCTAATGACTCTAGACAACAGACGATGTACTTCCTGGTGTTAGGAGCACAAAATGATCACTGACTATGAGTAGCAAGAGTCTTAGGTCTCTTTTTAGAGGATTTAGTTAGGAAGACTTATTTAGCTATATTGTCAAGAAGAATAAAAATTCAGTTCCCTTCTTTGTGGGGAAAGAGGTGATGGTAACAATCTTTGGAATTTGTAGAGATCCTACACTTGTCCCCATATTCAGTCAGGTTACCTGCTGGCTGCTGGGGGAGCTTTGACTTTGATGTAGCTGTGGGAGAAAATTGATTAGAATGCTAACAGAAACTGTTAAGTGCAGCAGATACATCTTTACCTCACTTGCAAGTGTGTTTTGTACTTGAGCTTCAGGCTGTTTTGTAAGTTTGATTGACCTTTGTAAGTTGTACTAGGATGAATGACTAAGAAGTGAATTATGGGCTGGTATTCTTTATAAATGCATAGAATTAATTTAAATTAATTCTGAGGTTACTTTTCACTGTTTTAGCAATTTGTAAAGAAATTTTAAATTACAAATAAATCATAATTATACACCATTCTGACAGTCCTCTACATTGTTAAAGTATAAAACTGTCAGAGTGTAAATGTCAATCAAAGCTCTGTCTCTGTAGGAGATGTTTAAAAGTGGCAACACTTTTAAATAAAAATAAAAAAATCAAAGACTCATGTACAGAGTTTGATTTTTTTTCAGCTGTCTGATTTCAGTGAAGCTACATTGAGTTACATCAGCAGAGAGACTTCTTACATCATCTGAGAGATTTGATTCACTGCAAATGAACTCCAGGGATCCCAGATTGTACAATTTAACTACTTTAGTGCCTCTTCAGTAACTGTGTTGTCAAGCTTCGGGCCAGCTGTTGAAATGTGCAGAGGAGTTCCTTCAACATCATTTGCCAGCACAGCCATTGCTAGGGCTGGTGCTCTCAGTTTTGTGAAGTTATTACAGACTGCACCAATTCCTGTCATTGTTTCAGTTCCAGTTCCTAGGTAGGCACAGGCACATACATCTCCCAGGGTTCAAGACCTAGCCTGCTATTGTAATTACCCCCCTGCTATTAGGTGAATAGGGAAGCAATGAGCAACGCCACTGAAACCAGAATGGATGGCTTGTGAAGGTTGTCTGATGCTAGATGTAGATCAGACACATGGGTCAGACAGCAGTGGCTGTCCCAGGTTCTGTATGTGCCATGCCAGTGCTGCCTAAGGCAAATCATGTTCCCTAACTAAAGGTTCCTCTTCACCAGGCAGAGAATAGGGGCATTGTAGAGACAAGGCAGGTGGAACCCCTAGAGGGATGAGCCCTTTCCTTGCATGGGTAGCTTGCTGGCTGAACTAGTGGCTTTATTTCACTCGGCAAAATAGCAGCAAATATGATCTTAAAATGTGAAAGACTGAGAAATGAATATCATTGTATAAAGAGAGATGTAAAATATCCACTATGTTTTGATCTTGACAAAACTAGCATCTGTCAAAACAGTCTGAAGCTGGTGAAGTCTGCCCTGTTAACTGGAAATGGAAAATGCTATTTTTTAAATTAATTAAAAAAAAAAAAGAGGCAGCACTCTTAAATGCAGTGCCTTCTGCTGGGAAACTAAAATGTAGACTGTTGAATCTTTGTTCTACATTCCTAGACCTTTTTATACTTCAGCTCTTTGGATATACTGGAAGAAATGAGCAGTGCAAATGACAATTTCTTGGTTTGAATTCTATTGCAGGGGTCAGCACCATTTCTTGTCTGTGCTACAGCAGGCACAACAGTGCTGGGAGCATTTGATCCTCTGGATAAAATTGCTGATATCTGTGAAAAGCATGGCCTCTGGCTTCATGTTGACGTGAGTTTGTATACTGTGTGGTTTTGTTTAGCTTTGTGTTTTATAAATTACCATTTTTCTTTGACTGTTGATGTTTCTTTGTAGAAGTAAGTAGGGCTCTAATAAATTTTTTCTTTTTTGCACAAAAAACAGAAATACATTCTGGTTTGTCTCTGTTACATGTGCTAAAGAACAGCAAATAATTTGGTTATGACAAGCAGTCAAATCTATTTTGTCATTGTTAGGTTATATTTCAAAATGATTTAAAAATAAATTTATTCTTGTTACCTCCTAAAAATGCTTCAAGTATGATTATATACAAATATAACTTTGGATTCTTTCCACATTCTATTGGAGAGTGAACACACTAGAATTGTGTTGTATGGTTCATACAGCTTAAAATGAAGGTATATTTCTGACTCAACTTGTGAATTATTCTGTTTCATATTTACAGGTTTGAGTTTCCTGTAGATCTCCTTACGTCTTACTAAATTGTTCATAATTTTTTTTTTATATTTTCTTTATAATTTTAGCTTTGGATATTAAAATCCATTCATGAACCTTTTTGGAAAAATCATTGAGCCTTTTTACTACCTGAAAGAGTCAGCTGTAAATGTATTTTTCTAAAACTAGTTCTCTTAATATTTTCTAAAATGGCATTATCTTTATAATTGCAATGCCACAAATCCAGACTGGCTAGATTAAAAGCCATGGAGCAATGAGAGAAACTGGAGCAAGATTAATGGAGATTTTTAGACCTATTGTAAATTTTTGAAGTGTTTGTTTAATGTTGAATATTTGAAGAAAAATCATGTAGGCAGCAATGTGTGTTTCTAATAAATGTCTCACAGACAACTATATGTTCCATAGGCAGTTGGTAGTGTTTTGTAAAGAATTAACTTTCTTCTTCCAGTTTTGCCTCATGCTAAACTATGGTAAAGATGTCAGTGAATATCCTAAAGTTAATTTTCTCTTTGAACAGTGTCTGTAGTTGTCAGATCTTAATTGATTCCCAGGAGAAGGAAAAATGTCTAGTAATAAATTGGGTTTATGGTCTGGAAGACCAATTGTTCTGTTAAGATGTGGTTCATGTTATGAACCTCTCAGTGGTTCTCAGGCTTTCTATCAGTATTTTTTCCATCTTTCCTTTCACCCTCTATGAAGAGTTGAGTGGATGGCTGTTTCTTATTTTTTTGTTTAAAGTTTCTAGCTGGATTTATATGAGAACAGAGTATGGGGAAAAGACTGAAAGCTTTCCAAGTAAGTGACATCAGGCATACATGTATATACAAACATGCTTGGTAAAATGAGCAGACTGTAATTCATAGTGTGACCTTTTTGCACTCACAGCACCATTAGAAATAGGTTTACTAGAATAAAATGTGAAAAGGTAGGTACAGTGAGACCAGGCATCTGCCATTCAGAATGAGTGTACAAAAAACATGGTGAAGAGTTGTGGTTTTTTCTTTGTTTTTAAGCAAGCCTACCTCCTTCCAGCCTTATAGACAATAATATAATATTTTTGAAAGCTCTGAGGATTTACATTCCTCTGAAAGGCTTGGCTTCTTGTTGAATGATTTACATGTTACGCAGTGTGAGTTACAGCAAGTGAGTACTGCTGTTTGGACCTGCTGGAACTTTGGAGGACAAAAAGATGCAGTACAATTAAAACAAAGATTAAAAACCAGGGAAGGTTCTGTCTAATTTAGGACTTTTTGTGTATCATTGATGGGAATTAGGATTGCCTACTGCAAATGGTCTCAAGAGCTATTTATAAGGATGTTGTATGAATGTCAGTGGTGTTATTTCCAGATTTACACTGATGTATCTCATTGCAGAATATTTTTTGATCCTGAAAATGGATATGTTTGCCTTAGGGAGACTCTTTTCATTAAATATGAAATTATAAAGCTCATAATTCTTAGGAAGGACAAAAGGGAGAATGTCAACATAAAATCAGTGGGCTTCAGGAAGATAAATTTCAATAAAGTCAGAAATAGTGGCTGAACACTTACATGGAAACAAACCTAAAGAGAAAAAGGGAATGAAGGAAAAAGTTGTTTTAAGAAGATAATACCAATAAGCCCAAACTATCTCAACAGTCAAGCCATTCAACAGCCTAAGTGCAGAGACGATAACCAGGCTTATTTTGTGCACTTTACAGTGTTCATACATGCATTCCAGTTGCTTATTGCATTCTATCATGTATTTATGAGGACTTTCTTAATGACTTGTTTTGCATCTTCAATATGCACTCAAGCTCCAGCACTTGTATATATCATGTATGGTGTTCGTGTAGCTTTAAATGCTATGTATGAGTATTTCTTCCCTACTTGTCCTTACTTTTTCCCTTGGCTAGGCCAGTGCAGAAAATCAGATTTGACCTATTAGCCTGTGCTTAGGTGGTTAGTCTGATCACACTGCAAACACTGTGATTCCCGTTGTTCAGCTATAAGTGTTTTGTTGCATATGAAACAGTAATTTTCTCATACCTACTTACCAGTTACATTGCATGGGACACAGGTGATAATCTTTGCATTTTGAGCTACCCTGCATTGCTCTCAGCTGTATTTGTTGTAAAGGAAGTGTGTCAATCTAGTTTGATCAATCTGCCTTCCTTCTGTAATCTCCTGGATGGAAGAGAAGCGGTTAACTTTATTGTGTCTTTGCACTCTCTCATCAGATAGCCAGAGAAACATGCCAAGCTGCAGCTGTGGCAGTGAGTGAAAACCTGGCTGGAAAATCATACCCAGAGAGCAGTTAATAGTGGTTCACTGCTGAAAGGAGAGAAAATTTTGAGCAGGATTTCACAAAGGTCCATTCTAGGTTAGAGATTGTCTGGTGTTTTCATTAATAACAGATGAAAAAGAATACGCTGACTAAATTTGAAAATGATATAAAACTGCTGTCTAGCCTCTTGCAAGAGGCAATGGGAGGACAGGATTAAAAATCAAAGAGAACTTGACAGTTTGGAGAAACAAGTAGAAAAAATAGGCTACAGTTCGATAAAGATAGATCTCTAAGTTTAAGCTGTGGTAATCAACTGCACAAACACCGGCTGGGGATTGATGGCTAGACAGCACATCTTCAGAAAAAGATCTGGGGTTTGCAGTACATCACAAGCTGGTGATCATAAGCATTTTCAAATAGGGTTAAATGTCTTTCAGAATTGAATGAAAAGATACATAAAATAATTATATCTTCCTGCTTGGTGCTCCATCTGCTTTATCTAGATTGTGTCCAAATAAAAAGTGACATTTCAAGAAGGTTAAGGACCTTAAGAAAGACAAGAAAGTATTAAAGTAGTGATGATAATCAGAACCTTATCTAGAAATTATGACCAGTGAGGAAAGATGGAAAGCACTGATGTTATTTAAACTAGAAGAGACAAAGAGACAATAAGTAACAGTCTACAGATGCTTTAAAAGCTGCTGCAAAAAAGAAAAGGAATAATCTGTTCCCCTGACTGCTGCAGTTATGACAAGAGGTAACAGTCCCACTGTTTGGGACTGACGCTTTAAATCAGTAGGGTTGTTACTGTTAACCACAAATGAAATGGTTTAAATTTTGCACCCAACATCATTAGAGGTCTTTAAAACCAGACAAAGCCAGTGATTCTCAGTCTTTTTAGGTGCCTTCTCATTCTTTTTTGTTTGTTTGGTTTGGTTTTTTGTGTGGTTTTGTGGGTTGGTTTTGTTTTTGTTTTTTGGTGGGTTTTTTTTGCCAGCCCTGGATCCCTAAGCACTTGGTCTTTGAAGTGGGTGAAGAAGCATGGAGCACAAATTCATCTTGTAGTATTGTGGCTCAAGGAGAGATTGAAAGGTGGTAGAGATGCTTGGATGTCCAATACTATCATCCTTCTCTTCCAGATCTCCAGCAGTAATTTTTAAAACAAAGGCAGAAATTAGTGCCAGTGGTGCTGTGGAGGCAGCAGTTGTTGAAGTCTCTCTGCACCTTATTTTTCACTTTGGTGCTAATCACAAGATGGATGTGTTCCTTGCTTGATAATCTCTAGAAAAGAGAAGTGTTTGACAGAAGTAAGGCTGATCCTGCCTTTGGGAGTGGCATGCTGTTGAGATGACCTCTTGATGGCCTTTCTAGTCCTGGTTTTCAGAGACTGTGTGAAAATGTCAACTTTTTCAAATACAGACACATTTGGATGCAAATTTTGTAAAGATTTATTATATTGCAGTGTGTTGCTTATGAATTATGAAACTCAGGGAGTAACTTAGTGACTGGTTTGATTTTATTAAATCATAGAATCTGTTTGGTTGTCTTTCCATAATATGCCAAATGTGGACTAGCTGGAGAAACCCAGTTTCCAGTAATAGTTCTGCCATGGGATTACTGTGAAGTTTGAGGCAGATCTTCTCCTACCTTAGGTCCCACCTGTAAGTTGAGCAGCAGCCCTTTCCTCAGCAAGGATGTTGTGAGCATGACAACACAAAAGCTGATGCGTTAATGTACTGCACTAGTGAGAATGATATGTGTTAATACAAGTTATTAACCTTTCATTTCCCTTGTGAGCCTTTACCATTCCTGTCTCCCAGAGATAGACCTTATTCCTAATGTATGGCCTATAAAGCAAATACTGATGCCAAATTCATAGATCAGGTGTCATGCCTGTTTCTTTCAAGGGAAAAAAGAACAAAAACCAAACAAGCACTTGTTCTCCATGCTTAGGTCAAGAATCTTCACATCAGTGATTTTTTTTTTTTGCTTCCTTCATTAGCTCAAAATATATGAACTTTTTTTTTTTTTTAAACAAGCTGATTCAGATGTTTTGTGGACTGATGCCTCCCTGTGCATCTCTGAGAAGCCTTGCTTACTTCACAGGGAATTTGCTTAAGTGGATTCTGTCTGCATGAACATCGAAAATATATTTTTTTTTTCATATTTAATAAAAATTTCTCGAATGTACTCTGTTTGCAGTCTTCTGTTTGTTGTGTGTTCTCCCACCCCTCCCCTGCAAATAAATACTGTTGTTTGAGAACTGAAGATTCACAGCACCTGGTGGGTGAAATCTGATCCTTGCAGAATTCATGGATGAGAACCACCTTCCCTGATTCCAGTTGCCCAGAAATTAAAACTTGTATAATAAAAGCTTGTGGTCTGGGCTCCTTCTGTAGTCCACGGAGAGAGACATCTGCAAAAGGTGTCACCCAAAGACAGGTATCTAGAATAGGTAAGATAATACTTGATAAGGAGTTTCAGTGGAGAGCTCCTCACTGTGGAACAGGCCTAAATGATTCTTAGCCCACACACTTAGTTCCTAGATGACCTGAGGGAGATTTTAATGTCAGTTGGATTTCTGGTAAGAGAAATGCTGCTATTGCCTACTCACTGACTTTGCTTTTGTGCTGGTTTTGCCTAGGGTAACTTTTTTCCTAGTAGCTAGCATGGGGCTATATTTTGGTTTTGTACTGGAAACAGTGGTGATAATACAGGGATTTTTTTTTTTTAATTGCTGAGCAGTGCTTACACAGAGTCAAGGCCTTTTCTGCTTTCCATACCACCCCACCAGCCAGTAGGCTGGGGGTGCACAAGAAGCTGGGAGGGGACACAGCTGACCCCAGCTGACCAAAGAGGTATTCCATACCATGTGACATTGTGCTCAGCATATAAAGCTGGGGAAAGGAGAAGGAAGGGGGGGGACAGACACATTCAGAGTGGTGGTGTTTGTCTTCCTAAGTAACCATTGTGTGATGGAGCCCTGCTTTCCTGGGCATGGCTGAACACCTGCCTGCCAATGGGAAGCAGAGAATTAATTCCTTGGTTTTCTTTGCTTGTGTGTGTGGCTGTTGCTTTACCTGTTAAACTGCCTTTATCTCAACCCAGGAGTTCTCACTTTTACTCTCCTGATTCTCTCCCCCCACCCCACTGGGGGAGGAGTGAGTGAGCAGCTGTGTGGTGCTTGGTTGCTGGCTGGAGTTAAACCTTGACAGTTTTTCATATCTGACATCTGTGGAAAACCTCAGCCTGGACTTTGCAATTGGCAGAGATTAACATTCTCTACTGTTTCCCTCGTCATTGTCTCAGAAAGGAAATGGCTAGCAGGAAGAAGATATGCAAAATGGGGCTTTCTGCTCTCACTGCTTAGGTTTAAGCTGGGGGAAAGGAAACTCCTCTGATTCAGTATTAGGAATGGGTGTCATGATGCAAGGACACTTCGGTTCATGCCCTTGCTTACACAGAAGGGACAGTGCAGTTTGTGGCTCACATAGTGGCACAATCCATCAGCTCCTCTGTTTTAGGCATAGCCCCAAACTGCAATCTTTATTTTGGTAAATGATTTTTAAGACAAAATTTAGCCCATTGGCCATGTCGTAAAGTAAGTTTTAAATGAGATAAAAATTTTTCACAAATTATTACTTGAAGCATTATCAAAATATCTTTATACAAATAATATTGTCTTGGCTCTATAAATGTTTCAACAGGCTTCTTGGGGTGGCTCGGCTTTGATATCGAGGAAGCATTGCAGACTTCTTCATGGCATCCACAGGTAAGTCAGTTTAGTTCCTGGGCACACTTACCAGGGACTGAGATGAGAGTTGTGTGGCCTGTGGCTCTCCATGAGAGCTGCATTTTCCAAAATACATATTACTGTTAATTGGAGCGACTTCTCAAACTATGGATGTGGTGGTGGGGGAGGAGGGAAATGGTAAATCTGATTTGTGTGCTTGGATTATGTTTGGCCATTTTTGATTCTCCAGGACCCATGATTATCGGTGCAATTTTCTTCTCCATTTATAAATTTCACAGGGCTGATTCTGTTGCCTGGAATCCCCATAAAATGCTGTTGGCAGGAATCCAGTGCTGTGCTCTTCTGGTGAGAGACAACTCTGTAAGTCCTCTTGTCCTTTGTTGGTTTTTTGAGGATTTTGTTGTTGTTGTTGTTTGGTTGGTTTTTTTAAATGCAGTAGGCTGTCCTTGCTGTAATATGGAAGCGGAAATAATTAGAAAACAACTTCAAGTCAGTTGTACTACGCTGCAGCACAAAGGCTCAATGATATTATTTTGAATTTCATCACAAAATTAATAAAGGGTGAATAAGAGAGCAGGGCCATACTGATCCAAGTCACTGTACTCACCAGTGGTCCAGTTTTGCAGTTGGTGCTCTTGCTAGTTAACTTCTGTACATGATTTGCATTCAGAATTGAGTATTTTGTCACCTGGGTCTGCAGCACTTAAACACGGAGCTCATCAAAGTCCTGAGAATAGCTGTCATCCCTTGGGACTGCAGCAGTAATGCATCTCTGTTTAAAGGAGGCAGAGCTCCTCTTTGCATCCCCTTAGTGGGAAAGCAGAGGGATAGGAGTTGGAGCACACGCAGGTAAAGGTGCTGAGCCTTCTGTCCTCACTCTACTAGTTCTTTCTCATCACTAGGGTGGCTTAGGCTTTCCAAAAGCTGTGACTAATTAAAAGGTCTAGCAAGCAAACAGAGCTCTGATCTCAAGTGGCACAAAAGTGAGACAAGTCTGCAATGTGGTAAAAGTCCCTGCTTATATCTTTGTGGAATTCTTCTGTCTTAATAACGAAATCAGTAAGAGGTCAGTTATTTCAGGCTCCATTTCAAATGCAGCCCTGCTAAAACTTATGCCCACTGTCCACCATCAGGGGTGAGTTTTAGCTTATACTTCATAGCTTATGTGTGACTGAACATCACGGAGATACAGAGCCCCTGAGGTTTGCATCGCTGTTTTGTGACCATGGTTTGTAAATCACTTTTATAAATCTCTGTCAAAACAGCTGATAGTTTCTATTCAGCTGCTAGTGACTAGGTATCCGTGTAGTTGGTTACTAATGTCTGGTAGTAAGAACTGATGAAGGCCAAGGAGCATAGATGCTAATCAGTGCTCTCTTGGAGCTGATTGCTCCAAGTCTGAGGTGAAATATGGCAGGACAGCAGGCTGAAGTGTGCCTCCTCGTTTCCTTAGCCTTGAGTCTGTGGGATTAAAGAGGATTAGACTCCAGGACTACCCGTCCATCACTTCCTCTTTATTCTGGGATGATAAACAAGGAGAATGAAGTTATTGACTAAGATTAATGTGGTGACTTAATTGCAGGCTTGGGAAGAATTCAGTGCTATATTTTTAACTAATTAGGCCCAGTACATAGATATAGCCCCAGGTAATTATTAGACTACTTGGGCTGCATAGTGGAAATTTCTCAGGACGAAGGAGGAAAGAAATGGAGAGGAATTAAATATTCTAGTTGAACTGGCATTTAGAGTCACTTTACAAACACTGTTCCAACTCCAGGGCTCTGGCAGTCTTTTCTGTATTCTCCTTCCACGGAGCGTAATGGCTGGTAGAGCAGTTCTGTTCCACTTCTAAATCACGGCTAGGCAATGTTGTGCTGGAAATCCTTGTACAGCCGAATCCTAGGCCATTGAGAGGTGAAAACACAAGTATTACTGATCAATCAGATCGTGTTGTACACTTGAGACATGTTCTGGAAAGCAGATTTCTCTGTATGGGGAGGAGAGGGAGTTTTAGTCTGTGTTTAAATCCTGGAAAACTGGCACTTAGGTGTTTTGTGTTATGTGCCAGTGCAGTCTGTATAAGCAAACACGCACGTACAAATTTGAGTACTTTCTTATCAGCTTTTTGGAAGTGTTGGAATATAAAACCTTAAGAAAAAAAAATCCAATGCATATTTAAGACATGTTGGCCAAAAGGCCTTGCTTCATTTTGATCCTCTCCAACCCAAAACAGGCAGCTGAATCCAGTTTCCCACTAAAAATCTTATTTTCACACCAATAAAAGAAGGGAAGGGCATATATATCAGTTTCTCACTTTGGAGCTTGTTCCACTGCTGCTAAATAACATGAATACCTATGGGTGCAGATGAAGCACACGTTTATAGATGAACATAAATCCTTCACACTGTGGTTAGGATGCATCAGTGGGAGCTGGATGATGAGGTGGGAGCGGGAAGTTTGGCACGTATTACTCTGCTAGTGAATGTTCAAGGAACCTCAGGTAGTTTCTGAAGTGGTAAATAAATTCTGCAAGAAATCAGAGCAGCAAAATAGTAAACATAGATGTTAAGTGCCATTTATGAATCAAGCCGTAGCTCCCTTTGAAAGCGTGATTAAGGATTTTTTGTTAGCCTGTCTTCCCATTTGCTCTGAAGTCCATTTGGAAACTGTGGAATACCTCAGAATTTAGGGTTATGTGATTATAAATGGACAAATATTCCCCTTCCGGTTTTCCCCTTCAGATATAGATTTTTTTTTTTTTTTTAACAAGCCCAAGCTTTGTATGTTACTGTATGTATGAAAAGATACTCTTTGGAAGGAATCATCACATTTCTGGTGTAGTGGTAACATCCTAATTTCTTATTAGCAAAAGTAATAATGATTGGTTTTGTTTGGTTTGGGGTTTTTTTTGCCGCATAGCGTCAATAAAGCTATGTGATTTAGCAATATTAATAGGCTTAAGATATTGCAGCAAGATTTATTAGAATGAAACCTTGTATTTAAATATTTTCCTATACAGATTACAAAAAAAAAAAAGGTTAAGCTGCCAATAAAAAAGAGTATTTCCCAGCCTTAGTGAAACAAAATTGGGATGATTTCCAAAGGAGGTAGAGACAGAAAAGAGAAATACATGTTTGACATGATTAGAAGGGAGAAGCATTTTCGCTGAAGGGAAGGAGAGATTGGTTAATCCTCTGTAAAAGCTCAGTAGTTCTTCAGTGCTTAAAGCACTCAAGAAATGCACAGCCATCCCTTTTTCACTGTTATACTCTAAGTAACTTTCATCACTTCTGTAATAAGACAGACTTAGAAAACACTTGCATTGCTGTAGTGTGAATTACAGTGACTAAACGCAAAGCTAGATGGACTGATATTCTCAAAACATTTGTGAGTCGACTTTGTTCTTACCTTTTCTTAAAATGCTATGAATCACTCTTGGCTTCTACAGACAATTTTAAGACCACAGAACTACTCCAATTTGTCATTGCCATAATCGATAGAAATGTGAGTATTATCACCATATAAATAGAGAACTAATGCTTATCACCAATGCCAAAGTTCTGTGACTTGTTACAATGTAGCACTAGGTTAGGTAATTAGCAATCAATTCTAGGTAATGAGCAGAATTTTCACTTATTAGTTAAAGTCTCAAAGAAGGTGGTTAATGAAATCCCAGTTTAGCACAGAACATAATTGATTGAGGTGATCATGGTAGCCGTCTACAGTGTAACCTCTTGCTCATCATTAGCAGTGTCAAAAGAGATGTACATCCCTAATTCCTTTCCAAGGCAGCTGCAGGAAATACTCTATTCCCATTGCTTTCTGCTTGGGGTTAGCACAACTGAGAGCTCCTCACTTCTTGAAGTGAATTACAGGGGTGGCCCTTTTGCGCTGCACTGTTTTTGAGAACTTTCAAGTATGTCATTCAAAAGATTGTCCTTATTACTTCAGATGAGGCAAATCAGGAAGATGTTTTGTCTTGGGGAAAAAGCTGTCTTGTTAATTAAGTTGAAATTAACTCTTTAACTAGCAATGGAAATTGAAAGAAATTAGAAGACTTGCTGTACGTGTCTTCAATGAGAAAAATATGTTGAATTATGAAACTGGAACTCTCATATATTGATTTCAGTATCAATAATTATTCATTTATTTGGCATTAATTAGAACACACAGCAACTATCCATAGACTTCTTCAAAACCAAAGGCTATTTGAAACTTCATAGTGGACTGGGGCCTTTGTGAAAATACTCTTTCCATTTTCTAAACTTTAACAGCCCCAGTATATGGCAGAGCACTAGCATTAGTGTCTGTACAAAGGGTAGAAAGATAAAAGATGCTGAAGAACGAATCTTAAACTTGTCAAGTGAGGCAGTTCTAATGAAAGTTTTGCAGTTCTGAACAGATGGAGCAGCTCAGTTACTGTGCAGAAAACTGTTGTGGTCTTCTTGGGACTGAGAATATGGAGTTAGAAAGCATACTTAACTTTTTTCCCCCCTTTTTTTATTCTACTTTTCCATCGTTTTCCTAGAAAAACTGACATTACTTTTTATGTCTTCAGCATATTGGAGTCTATTACTTTTGACACAGCAGTGATCAAGGAGTAACTCCTTTCTTGAGCATAAAATTAATCTTGGACTTTTTTTCTCTTCTATCGTCCTCTTTGCCCAAACTCTATTCTGCAATGTTCCTTCTCTCTTCCCTTCTCTTCCTCCTCTGCTTTGCTTCTTGTATTGGTCTGGTAGATTTCTTTCTCACAAAGCATGATTTTTATTTCTTCTTCCCTTTGCTCTAGTGATGTGCTGGAGGATGTCACTGTACATGCCTCTGGAAATTGACGATAGGCAATATCTTCAGCAGGATTTCTTGAGCCTATTGCATTAGTAAGTTAAACAGATGGAAAAGGATCATCAAGCCATTATGTCTTGTCAGCTTTGGACGTACCAGGAGAGTAGGACAGTACCTGCTCCCCGATTTTTTGTGGGGGTTTTTTGTTGTTTTTTTTCCCTAAATTAAATATGTTCCTAGGAATTTGAGTTCACTCAGAGATATTGAACTATTTGTTCTTGTTGCATTTTCACTCTAGAACATTCTTTTTTAAACTATGAAACTCTGCAGCTGCACTGTGATCTTAAGTGAACTTTTCAGTCTTTCTGTAATATTGCCAACTGAGTTTAGGTTTCTTGTGACAAGTCACTATTTCTCAGATGACAAGCATGAGGGGAACTAATATCCTGTGATGTCCTCTATTGTGCAGCTGTATTACATTCTGATAAGGCAGCAGATAGTCCCGTATTGATCAGTGCTGCTATACACTCACTGCAGAAACATTGTGCAAAATTTTAGTCAGTAAGAGACAAAGCAATTAAATGTGTGGATGTTGCTGCCTTTTTTTTTTTTTTTTCTGAAACGCCATGTCTAGTAAACTTTTATTCCCCATGAAAATCAGGGTGTGGAGATCTAAATGAAGAGAGCACAATGGCCTGACAAACAGACTCCTGCTCCTGTTGTGCAGCTGCTAGCCAGAGAAGAGAAAGCTGTAGAAAAACTGTAAAGGATGGATTTTCAGTGCTTGTCTTTCCTTTGGTTTCTAATGTAATCTTCTTGCCTTCCTTTTCCTGAGAAAGTTGGAAAGCGGGTGTGAGAATCTTATATGCTTGTATACTGGGCTCAGCATTGGCTCTCCAGCCCAGCTACACGTGCTGCAGCAGCACATTGTCACTCTGATAACTGCGGGAGAGCAGCCGCTGCCCCTTTTTCTCCCAAGCTGTCCTATAAACTGTCTTTTCACAAGGCTGAATGTGCTGGTCCTGTGGCTAAAGAGTTCAGACTGAATTTGCTGTCTTTTTTGCAAACCAGTGATATTGCAACAGGATTGTCAAACCCCTATGAAAGTTGTGGAGAAACCTGGGGTGATGTTCTCTTTGTGTGCTCTCTGAATAGTGCACAGGTTGGTTTTTTTGTTTGTTTGTTTGCTTTGTTTTTACATTGATGGAGGAAATTGAAAAGGTGAAGAGAGACAGACTTATTTCACGTATGCCAGGGGATTACTCCTCCTTTGAATTCTTTTGTCTTGACCTTTTTTTTCTGTTTTACTAGCAGTTCCAAAGTTATCAGTAGTGTATTGTAATGTAGATCAGGAATTGTACCTGTTACAGGAATATGACACTTTGATTAAGAGTGATGTCAGACTGCCATTTTAAGAGCAGACTTGCAGCAGATGCAGAGAAAAGGATGAAATGTGAAATGCTTTTTCAGTTGGTTCGAAGTGAAGAGTGATGTTGAATTGGAAAATGAATTGTACTGTTCGAGATACTGTTTAGCAACTTGTGTCAGACTGTTCACTTCTGTTGCTTGGTCTCTTCTGCATGGAAGACTTCTGGTTCAACTGTAACTTAAATAAATGTTTGCAGATCTGAATCAGATGCTGTAGCCATGTTTTTAATTTAATCTGAATTTGTATTCTAGCATTATCTTACAGATTGTGGTTTATTTTTCTTATCCACTTTTAGTATCACTGACAAAACTTTCTGTCTCCTGGGCTCCTTGTAGGGCCACCTTCATCTCTTGTAACTGCCTTCTGCCAGCCCTTCTCTCTGCTTCATAGTATTACAAGAGTGTGCTTTGGTATTTCATTCTTCAGCCAATGGCCAGTCCTGTGCCTCTTTTCTTTCCCAGCACCTTTAAACCTGTAACAGCCTTTGTCTTTTCTGTTTCCCAGCTTTGTTCTTTGCTGGAATTTGCCTGGTTGAGGGAATTGAGTGCACTGTCAGCAAGTTTGCTGATGATACCAAGCTGGGAGGAGTGGCTGACACTCCAGAAGGCTGTGCTGCCATCCAGAGAGACCTGGACAGGCTGGAGAGCTGGGCAGGGAAAAACTTGATGAAATATAATAAGGGCAAGTGTAGGGTGTTGCACCTGGGCAGGAACAACCCCAGGTTCCAGTATAGGTTAGGAAATGATCTCCTAGAGAGCAGTGAAGGGGAAAGGGATCTGGGAGTCCTGGTGGACAGCAGGATGACCATGAGCCAGCACTGTGCCCTTGTGGCCAGGAAGGCCAATGGCATCCTGGGGTGCATTAGAAGGGGTGTAGTCAGTAGGTCAAGAGAGGTTCTTCTTCCCCTTTACTCTGCCCTAGTGAGGCCACATCTGGAATATTGTGTTCAGTTCTGGGCCCCACAGTTCAAGAAGGACAGGGAGCTGCTTGAGAGAGTCCAGCGAAGAGCCACCAAAATGATTAAGGGAGTGGAACATCTCCCTTATGAGGAAAGGCTGAGGGAGCTGGGGCTCTTTAGCTTGGAGAAGAGGAGGCTGAGGGGGGACCTGATTAATGTTTATAAGTATTTGAATGGTGAGTGTCAGGAGGATGGGGCCAGGCTCTTTGCAGTGATGACCAATGATAGGACAAGGGGCAATGGGTGTAAGCTGGAACACAGGAGGTTCCGCTTAAATTTGAGAAAGAACTTCTTTACAGTAAGGGTGCCAGAGCACTGGAACAGGCTGCCCAGGGAGGTTGTGGAGTCTCCTTCTCTGGAGATATTCAAGACCCGCCTGGACGCCTTCCTGTGCGAGCTCATCTAGGTGTTCCTGCTCCAGCAGGGGGATTGGACTAGATGATCTTTCGAGGTCCCTTCCAATCCCTAATATTCTGTGATTCTGTGATTCTATGTTATTCATTTATTGTTGTCTGTTTTCTCTGCTCATCTCTACTCAGGCAGCTTCTCAGAAGCTGGAAGCTAGAGATTGCTGAATAAAAATAATTTCTTTATCACACTGTAATTAGGGTATACTAAAGTACCTTTTCTGAGGTTTATTTTCAAATGCTAGAATTGTCTGAACTGTGAAAAGAGACAAAAATTGGGGTTGTACTAATCTCCTTGTGATGTTTTCACTCAGTCAGATAGCCTATGCTAATACTTGGTGATTTTATTTTTTGTTAAGAGCTAAACATTTATTTCTTGGGGCTAAAATCTTCCCTACCTGCAATTTACTGTGGCATATATAAAGTTCCTTTTCTGACAAAGAAGGAATAGATTGAGCCATTTGTGAACATGTGGGAAGCTCCACAGGGGCTGTTCTTCCAATCTACAGACTGGAACAGTGGACTTAAGCTTCACCTTCTCCCCCCTCTTTCACACCCATGTATGTCTTTGGCCAACTGTTTCTGTGGAACCCACTCCTGTGGTTTCTTGAGATCTGAGTCAGAATTCCTCTTCAAGCTGCAACTTTTCAGTGACATTATGGAGAAAATAATAATAAAAAAGAAAACCCCAAACCAAACATTTCCTTGTTGTCAGTGCTGACTTCACTGGGTTCTTAAACCACACTGTAAGCTTTGTGTAGTTTCCTGCACATCCAGTTGTTACAGGCAGGAAAAAAAGGCTTTGTCTTGTGAACATAAAAAGGTTTGAAAATGCTTGTCAGCAATCTAAGTCTGTATTGTGTTTCTAATAGGGCCTCCTGAAGAAGTGTTACTCTGCCAAGGCTGCATACCTGTTCCAGCCGGACAAGTTCTACGATGTCAGCTATGACACTGGTGACAAGTCCATCCAGTGCAGCAGGCGTCCAGATGCATTCAAATTCTGGCTGATGTGGAAAGCACTGGGAACCACGGGCCTGGAGGAGAGAGTAAACAGGGCTCTGGCTTTGGCTAGGTACCCCCTCTCCATTTTGAATAGATCTACTCTGTTTAATTGACTGAAATGTTGACACTGCTGATATTCTGTATCCTGGAACAGACCACGTTGTTACTTTTATTTCCACTCTCCTTTTGTTTATGTATAATAGAAAGAACTAATAGGAATAATAATTAGTGTCATTACATTTGCTACAATATTAATAGCAATTACTATTTTTAGCAATAAGCATTGATGTTGGTAAACTTAAAAGTCCAAATTAGACTACCAATCTACCTAGTTTAACATTTAGGTTATCTGAACCAGACATAGGACAGGTTTACCAATACACCCTCTTTTAACTTGTAACCGTGTGTCCTGGTGTTAATGTAAAAGCAATGCTGTGTGCCACGCTCTGAGCAGTGTCTAGCAAGAGGTGGATTAGTCATTCTTCTGTTCATTTCATTCCTTATGACTGAGGAAATGCAGAAAGCTGATGTAGGGAAATTCATACAAGGACACTGTTAATGTTAGGCTGTAGTAGAGGTATATGAAGGCCTGTTGTTCTGAAATACTGCTTGTTTTTTTTTCTCCACAAGTTTGCTGAAGTTCTTAATGCTTACAGTATGTTCTGTGAGGGACTGAAGCACCTTTTTCTTGTGATCTTTCACTTACTCACCCTGTTCAATTTTACTAAGTTTTTGGTCTTGCAGAACTGAGTTTCACAAGTGAATTCTGCAAAATTCTTGCTAGAAGGCATTTCTAAGTAATGGTGGTGTCACAGTATCTGGGAGGAAACTTCCATACACGAGTTGTTTTGTTTTCTGATAGAATAAATAATATTGAAGTAAGTTAATGGCCCATTAAAAACAATTCACTTGAATTATCATAGTTGTTCAGAATTTATACAAGATAAACCACAATTAAATTTTCACCAATTCCTGGGCTGGCTGCACACTACCATAATTCAAGTAATTAATATTGAAAAACAGTCACCCATATTATATTGCCATTTTATTTTTGATATGAACTGCCGAGTTGAGAAGAATTGAATGTTTACTCCAGTGAAAATTAAAGGAATAGTCTCACTTTAACAAAACCACTTAAAGAAAAGATAAAAATACCCATGACCTAAACCAAGAGTGGATTAGAAAGGAGTGAAAAGAAAGAAGCAAAACTGGGGAATCCAAAATGAGCTGTGGGTTTTTTTGGGGGTTTTTGTTTTCCTCTATTTTAGTTCTTCAAAGCCCCTCATTGTTTGGGTGGTTAAGTGTTTCTTAATATCTTCTGGTTAAATTGCACCTTGTTTTTGGTCTGAAGCATTGTACAGTTCTGTGTGTGTACAGAGTAATTCATTTCACTATCAGTAGGAGAATTCAGCCTTATCAAGGTCACTTGCCAAGGTCGTTTGACTGAGAGTGTAGTGATTAATGACCTTTCCGGGATCGATATTTTCTTTGAACGTTAGGATGCAGTTGGTAGCGCTTCTAAGGAGTGACTGGGTTGTCTCTTTTTTTTTTTTTTTTTTCCCCTCTTGGAGAAGAAATTTAATTCTTAGTCATTATCTGATGAAGTATATTCTTTACAGTAGCTGCGTTGCTATCTTGAGTTTGCATGGACAGGGGCACTTTGGAGCTCAGACATGAAGGTTTACTGGGCACTGTGCCAGGCTTCCTAACTGCTCAACAGCTGTGCAGCCTTTCTCCTGATTTGTTACAGTAGGTTTTACTTTGATGTTGCAAAGATAGTATTTCAGTGTTCCTGAACACAGACCTGGATTAATTTTGGAACTAGTCCACTGACTATAAAAAACGTAAGAGCAAGATTGCTTTTTTTTTTTTTCCCCATGGCAAGTCAGAGCTGCAAAGGTTTTAGGGTAATTGCAGGCATGTATTTCTGCCACATCAAACTTTACTTATTGGCTATTCCATTATTTTCTTCTTGTTATGGAGATGAATCAGGTTTTCAGTGTATTAGATATCCCATGAACATTATGATGCTACCTATCTGAAAAGGCTTATTTTTAAAATACCTACAGTAGAGCATCCTGCTGATCACTTCAGAAATTTTTTTTTTGTTTTTTTTTTTTCCCCAATTATTTTTGATGCAGGGATGTTACTTTCTGAAGTACACTAAAAAGAAAATAGAAGTAACCTGCTTTTAGAATACAACTATAACCACCTCTGCACTTTATGCTTCAGCATCTTTGCAGTTTTTCTGCCTGACTCCTCTTCTGACACCCACTCTTAGCAGACATATGTCTACTTTCACTGCAGATCTCCACCTCTCATTTTCTGCAAGGCTTAATCATAGCAAATTTCACTTCTCTGTGCACTCCAGTCCTTACTGAAACTCAAGCCTTTCTGATGTTCTACTACTGTGACACGGTAATACAACTCCACTGTCAACTGTGGAAAGATGCACAGACTAAATTGCTCCACTGCCATCAAATGGTCCTGGCAAGATAAATCATGGGTGATGGATTTTCTAATGGCTGCCTTCTTAGGCTATTGGCAGTGTAGTTAAGAACATGATTAACATTGTTGTGAGCTTGACTGACATCAGATATCCTGTGTCAGATGGTGGTATGAAAAAAAGGCATTTGCGGTAAGAGGGGAGGGTATGAGGTACTGTAAAATAGCGCTAACAATTCAAGGCCTCAAAAAAAAAAGTTATCATACATAGGTTTCTTTCTCACAATTCGGTAAAAATATAAATTGAGGGCCGCTGTGTTGTGAATAGCTTTCTCATTTTGGTGAATGTGGGTTTTATGGCACAGACAAGTATCTTCTAATAAACAGGACAAAAGCACTGAGCTTGTTTAACTGAAAAAAATTCACTTGCAGAAACAAGTTCCCCCCAACACACTCACATGATATCTAGCCTCTTGCTTACCTTTCAGCATGCCTCTCTTTCAACCTTAACAGTAATGTGGGTGTTAACAGCCAGGTAACAAACAAATGCACACAGTAGGATCTAAATGGTCATGGCAGAAAAGACCCAGAACCTTGACTTGTTACAGCGAGAGGAAACGTCTCAGCAGTGCACAGTGCGGCACGACTCATGGAGCCTCGTGCCATGGGAACTGGCACTCTTCTGCAGCAAACATTTTTCAGGGGTGTGTGCTAAGAGGTAATTGAGTCACATGCACAATACTTGTTAATGATAAAACAGCGTGACAGCTCCCCATGCTCTGTTTTGAAAAATGTATATCATCTAG
Source organism: Caprimulgus europaeus (assembly GCA_907165065.1). The sequence goes on from OU015530.1 coordinate 15,306,536, forward strand.
GGTATTGTTTGTTGCCTCCCTAGCCAGCCTGTTTCTGCAGCGCGTCTGCTGAATAGCAGGCGTTGCAGATACAGCTGTGCTAGAGGTGTCCCTGTGGGGACACGTTTCAGGCATGTGCATAGGACCGAGGCGGGGTTGTTTTGACAATATTTTTCTTCCTCAGGTAGTGGATAAAAGAATTATTTGTGTGATGACCAGTAATGCAGCTGCAGGCAGGAAAATGCCAAATAAATGCAACAAAAGAACAGATTCGTACACAATCAGTAGTTTAACTGTCTCAATTTTGTTACTGTTAGACAGCAAAATCTTAATGTAGAAGACTAAAATTCTGTTGAAATCAAAAAGCTATGTGAATTCCAGGTGGTATCTTTGGAGTATTCCTTGGGAAGGCTTTGAGGGGGAAATAAAGAGAGAAGTCACAGCTATGTCAAAGTGTCCTCTCTGCTTCAGAATTCCTGTGTGATATATGCCATGGCAAAGTTGAGGTCATGTTTTAAAAAAAATTTCTATACATTAAAGCTGTTTGGATCCAAAGTTTTTATTGAAACCCATCTTCCCATTGAAGGCTTCTGTGGTTTTCGTACTGACAGGTGAAAGAGAAAGAAATATTTATTTCAATGCATTGTTAGTGTAGGATGCCCAGGGATTATTGTGCAGCGGCAGTGGTTTACAGAATGGAAACGTGCATTGTTGTGTACAGTGTGGAACAAGGACAGTACTGGGAAAACTGTTGGGCTTGAAGGATGTGGAAACTTAAATTCTGGGCTAGACTAAGAGGTCCTGGTGACAGTAGTAGTGCAAGAGGTGTCAGGGTGACCATGAAATAACATGGCAGCACAGCATCAGCACTTGAGAAAAAGAGATGGAGGAATTACTTTGTAGAGAGCAACATAAATGGAAATTTGCATTGGGAAAGTTCACAGCCTGATGCAAATAGGATCAATTTGTGCCATGTGGCTCCACTGACAGTCTCTGCCCGAGGACAGAATTTGGCCTCTTCTTGGTGCTCCTTGGCTGGCTGTAGCCTTCATTTGTTTCTAAGAGCTGATAATTACTGCGTTTTTACAGCAGGTAGAAATGAGGTTTAACTCTGTGGTTTCTTTGGGGGAAAATATAAGAAAATTGGAGGGGGGAAAAAAAAGTGTATAAATGTTCAAGAACTTTTTTGTTGTTGCCTGCATATATTGTTTTGTTCTATGCTTTAAAACCCTGCATCTTTAATTACAGATATCTAGTGGAGGAAATTAAGAAAAGAGAGGGATTCCAGCTTATTTTGGAGGTAAGTGAAAATGGAACTGAACTGTTGGTGCTGTTTCATTTTGTTCTTTTTAGCCAGTTGCCAAGTTGTATTTGAAGTATATAATTTAATAAACTTTATGTATTGAAGATACACAGATGTGATTGAACACATAACATGCTCTGTATTCCCTGCCATCGCTCTACCTACTTTCTTAGCTCCTGGACCTGTATTGCCTCAGTGGGTATAGGTGGAGCACTTGCTGAGTGTGGCTCAAGAGTCTGGTTGCCAGTGCTTGCCTGGCTTATGGGTAAGACTGTCTGCTAGATGGAAGAATATTTTGGTCCTAAAAATGGACATTTCATATTAAAGTCTATGTTTTTTCCTTAATTCTGTCTCTAGACTCATCTTCCTGAAAACTACCCAAAAGTTGTGTTTTTCACTCATCTTTGCTAAACCCATCACTTGTTGGTGATCTTGTTTAGGGGAGAGTGAGTAAATAGGGCAGAGCTAAAGGTTTTTCCACCTATCCCCAGCTTTTTGGTCAATATGGCTAATATCTGGGGACAATGAAAAGACCTTTCAATTTTAGAAAGATCTTCAGCATTGTTGGAAGTGTACATGTGTGAAAGCTGGGTATGTAGCATGGGGAGGAAGAGAACACAGGAGGAGGAAGGGAAGTGGAGTAAGTGTCACATGGAAACCGACAAAGTGTGATGATGTGGATTTGGTTTACACTTGATGCTATGGACATACCAGGTTACCTAGAAGAAATATGAAATATAAAAAATATTTCATACTATTCATATAATATAAACTTTTCCCTTTATCTTTGAAAATTGCTAATTTGGAAGTGCTTAATGGGAAACTTTACATGGAGTGAAGAATTCTGGGCCAGAAGCACATGCTAGGCTTACTAAAGTTGCAAGCTCTCCACTCTCCGTTATTGTAAAGCTTAGATCAGATCTACTGGAGATGTGAAAGCTGTTGGTGAGAGCAGAGACTGCTGCTTAGTTCCTGCAGGAACAGGATGCCTGGTTTAAAAACAGGATTAGAGGGAGTGCTATAGTATCGGCTATGAGACGAAAGTTTAGCAAGGGTTAAGAATAGGTTTTCTGGAATGCAGGGGGACAAACAGTGAGAATTAAAAAAAGACTGCTGGGAGGCAGCTAGGCCCAGTTATGCAAGCCCCTTCTGAAGGGAAGTTGAACTTTGGACAAGAAGCTCAGGAAGCTGGTCCTCTGATACATGCAGGGAAGGAAGTCCTGTAATGAGAACCACTCTGCAGCCTGGAAATGCGGCTCATGTTGGTTCATATCTTGAACTCCTTTGTGGTATAACTGCTTGCCTGCTTGGATAAGAGCTGTGACAAGATAACCAGAAATAGTGAAGCATGGCTGGGAGTAGTTAAGTTTTTCTAGGATGAATGATATTTTCAGAGGGGGATGATGTATTTGATGTGTGAAAGGAAACTGAGATAATCAAGGAGGCAATATAGGCAATGGTAATATGGCAATATATGCCATCTGTCTACTCCTGGCATCTGATTTTAAATAGTTTTAAAATAAACCCTTTAACAGCAAGCTAGTACTTGCACTCATGAGGAAGGCACTGCCTTTTTAGGGTTTGTGTTTATGTGTGTACTCAATGCATGCTCTTTGGGGAAAGAAATGGGACTTTAAGAGCTGAGCTTTATTTTATTCAGTGGCAGCAGGTGGCAGGTTTGCAGCTCTGTTCCTGCTGACAACGATATTCTTCTTGATGATTAAATTGTATTTAATGCATTCTTTGAAGTGAGGCGGAAAATAATATGAGCAGTTCCCAGTGCCCTTTCATGAAAAACACGTCTCAGCTGGTGGGCTCTCCTTGTTCAGGAGACTGCCTGGGATTGTAACAGAAGCCACATTCACAGTGGGGCAGGGAGATGGTGTGACCCAGCTACCAAGCTCCCTTTTAACTTCTTTTTTTTCCTTTCAACCAGTACTAATGAGTGTGGCATGTGGGAGGGGAGAGGGGTGTGTGAGTTTTATAATCTCTGTTATAATCTAGACCCCAGTTAAATACTGTGTTATAAATAAGGTGGGTCAAGACTGACTCAGTGTTTTTATGGGAAATATTGGGTGGGATTAGAAGATACATCTATTCCTCATGCTATTACTACCTGTACAGGTGGAAAAAAAAAATTGTTCAAAATTAGCAGGAAATAGAGAGACCCTGGACTGGTCTGCTGGGGACATTTTCTCAATCATATATGAAATGGAAACCTCAGAAGCACAAAATGCCTTAATTTATAATGCATGGTGAACAGCTATTCTTCTCGCCGGAAGGCTTGCAGCTAAGTCTCTGAGTTTAAAGGCAAAATTTCTCTGGAGGGAAGCAGAGATGTGGAGTCTCAGTCTTTGCTCAGAAGGTCTACTTAGATGTTGGACAGGATATATCTAGGATATGGCACTTACTTTGCAGGGGGTCCTGTGATTCTTATAAAGCATGGAAGTTGAGAAAGCCAGCATGAACTCTAACACTGAGTAGTAGTGTGCTGTGTGGCATATGATATAAAAGGAGATTGTCATTGTTCAGTAGAAAAATGACTAGGTGTGCAAGTGTTAAATGGTGACAAAAACTGAGTTGGTGTGTTTTGTGTAAAATGCGTCTTAGGAAATTAACATTTAAAAAAAGAACACTAAAAATAAAATTTGTTCTTCTCTTTAAAATTTTTTTTCAATTTGAAATCTGTAAGTTACCTTTCTATGCCTATCTTAGTGAGTAAAGCAGAGTTAAATATGTATACAGGAAGAAGAAATGAAAAGGAACCAAGATAGGCTTATTTTTTCTGGCAACAGGAAGAGATGTGATGATGTGAAAATGATTTTGACTTTCAAAAAAAGGGAAACAAAAGGTGAGCTGGAGAAGGATGTTTTAATGAAAATGGTTTAAACAAAAAGGATTTATTTTTTGTCCCCTAGATAAATAAGGTGGAACTTTTTGGCAAGCTATTATATGTGTTACTGTTTCATTTGTTACATCTCATAAGCAATCCCTTGTTCTCTTGTTTAGCCGGAGTATGCAAATATTTGCTTTTGGTACATTCCACCAAGTTTAAGAAAAATGGAGGATGGACCTGAATTTTGGCAGAAGCTACACCAGGTGAGTGTCACATGAACAGTGTTATCTGTATTTTACTGATTTATCTGTGTGCCAGATAAAAATGTTAAGTAGCCTCTGACTTTCCCTACCATTAACCTATCAGTACAATGTGGATTTAATCTTTAAATAGATGTTACAGAATTTTAAAGTTTATTCTCTATTTAGACAAAGCTAATTAATTTTTCTTTTCATGTAAGAGATGCAGACATTTGCAGGTATTCAGCTTACTATCAAAGCTGTTAACAGATGGCAGAACTGAGAGAAGTGAGGAACAGTGTTGTCTGCATCTCTTGTCTAGACAGAGTATTCATTACCTGTTTCAGACACTTAAGGTTGTCCTTGGAACTTGTCTTGCATTATCTATGTGTCCTGGTTTTTGGCTGGGACAGAGCTAGGTTTCTTCTTAGTACCTAGAATGGCACTGTGTTTTGGTTTCAGTATGGGAAAGAACCCTGATAACATACTAATGTTTTCAATTCTCAGTGGAAGTCGAAGAACTTCGTGTTTTGCTAGTCTTGGGGGGGTGAGGAACATTAAAATTGGTAAGCCAGATTGGCATTTGGGTATGCCAGTGGGATATTCCCTAGTAAGGGGAAGAGTGAGTGAGCATCTGTGTTTGACTGCTAGCCAGACCACTACACTATGATAATGCGAGTGGGGAAGTGTTTAAGAATACATTTCTGATGTTAAGATATAAATGAAAGCAGGAATACAATTGGAAAAAAACTTCATTGGTGAGCATTTTTCTGGCTCTTTGCCATTCTGGTAGAAAATCATGAATGTCTTGAAAAAAGCATTCCTAACAGGGAATCAGTAGCTAGACTTAATTAGGAAGCCAATAAACACTGCGGTATTATGTTTTACTGAATAAGCTATTATGTGAGGAATTGAATTTAATTAATTGTTTGCTCCTCTCTGTAGCAGCTTTGGTGTTTGGCAGTTGTTTTTTTCCTCGAATTTGTTACTAAAAAGTTAAGCTAGGACACAGATGTATATACCATACACATACTTGCATATGGTATACATATTATATGTGTGTGCTATACATACTATATATACATGCATACTTCCTATAAAGTCTGCTCTCCTTTCAGCAGCTTTCCTTTCCCAGGAATTTCTTTCAGTTTATGCTGGTTGCTGGTGTCTTTAAGGGTGAAGTCTCCTTTAACCCTGTCTGTATTGTTTTGGAAAGTATATTTAAATTTTGCCAGACAAAGCCATGCATAACCCATGGAGGAGTGAGGATTTGGAAAGGAGCAATGGGAAGGTGTAGAAGAAATAATGCTGCAGCTGCCACCTTTTGATTTATGTGTCTAGGCAGGGGACTGAGGAGGGAAGTAATGAAGCACAAGAAACGGCTTTGAGCACGTACTTTCTGAGTGGCTTTTTGGGTGTAAGTTACTGGTTCTTTGTGCTGCTGCTCTATGGTGCTTTCAGTCAGGATGGGGACTAGGTCCCTGACTTTATTTTATGTACTGATGTAGATAGACTAATGCTGGAAATGCAGATTTCCTAGGCAGTGTTTTGTGTGAGAGAACTCGGAGGGAAAAGAGCTTGTGTGCAGTTTTCCCGAGAACAGAGCAATGCTGCAGATCTCAATCACTCTTTTGATGGGCCAAGTGACATTTTCCTGGTTCTTAGGCCTCCTCTGATGAAGCACTAAGAAACCCCAAATCCTAAAACATAACCTATTTCCCTCCTCCCCACAAAAGCCTGAAAAAAATACCCACCACAAAACAGACCAGAACTCCCTAGCAAAGCAAAGCACTGAATGGCACAAATTTCTCTCCCAGATGAGGAGAGGAAACAACAAATGTTGACTGTTAGTTGTGTGGCTTTAGGCACTGCTGGGAAGTTCTTGGACACTACAGAAATGAACCTGCTACATGGCTAAAACATGTTAATTCACCCCCCTGATTCTCTACAGGGACAGGTCTGGGGTTACTTTGCTTTTTTGGATGCTGAGGGCTAGTATAGGGCACAACATGTTTCAGTGAGCAGATGAGATGACAGCACTGAGTGACAAAAAATAAGGCTGACTTGACTTTTCCAGCTAATGTCAATTTGTTCTAACATTGCTGATGCAAACAGCATAGTGATTATATTAGTACTACATTAATCAGTAGGAATGCATCCTGATCAGCAAGGTGTAAGCGATAAGGAGGTGCAGACTGGAGAGGTTATTGCATTATGCCATTGATGGGTAGATGGACATGTGTACAGTTTCTTCTGTAGTGCTTCCTGAATATTCCTGCCATTTCACTAAAATGAGCATTAAAATGCTTTAACTCACAATTTCTCTTTCCACACATCATCTAAACATCACAGTTATTCTGTTTATCCAGAAATCAATCTTGCTTTTTATTGAGCTGCATATCTGACAATAATTAAGGAAATGTATGTCTTAAAAACCCCTTGAGCAAGTAATTGATTTTATTCACAATATTTTTGTTCAACAGTATTGTTCAGAGTAACATGCTGTCTTCTAAGGTTAATTATGTGAGTTTTAGTGCTGGTGAAAGTTGATAAGCCAATAGCTCTGATCTCAAGTCCTCAGCTTTGTGAAGAATTTGCATAGTCCTGTGCAAAATATCCCTGAAGGTTTTCTGCTGCACTGGCTCTTCTCCAGCTTCAGTGGCCCACTTTATGTGGAAATGTGTTAAGGCTAACTGGATTGCAGCATGATACCCAATTCTGATGTCAATCTTCTAGCTGTCCTACATAAATTGTGTTTTGTAAACGTGCTTTTTTTGGGGGGGGTAGGGGGTGTGGGCTATTTGTTTGTTTTAAATTCTAGGGTCTTGGACTTTAGGTCCAAATTTGCCCTCTTCAGAGTCTCCAACATGCAAAACAAATAGTGATAGGAAAGAGTAGCCTGGATGTTTTGGGTCAGCTGCTAACTGGTCATTTGAGTCATCACCTGAACACTTTAGGGAATGAGAAACAACATGGTGATGAGGAAGTAAAGAACAGCATGAATGATACATTCCTTCCTTACCCAATGAAACTGGGAATTCTGTGTGCATCCACAGACTTGCCACACGTTGATCTTTTGGAATTGCAGCAGGAGTTGGCTGTATGGTGAAACTGGTTCTATAGGCAGTACAGCAAGGCTTTGGATGCAGCTGGATGGTCCAAGGTAGTCCATGCCCTGAACATTTTGCAGTACTTTGTGTGCATAGCAGATGGCATAACCTGTAAAGGAACCTGTGATGTAAGGTGTTTTTCACACCTTAGTGTGAAAGTGACATTCTTCACAAGTAAGTAGAGATGGATTTCTTTATAGAAACCACACAAATGGTCACTCTGTGGTAATTGAGGAGCATTCAACTAGAAATGTTTGTAAGTGGTGTTATTTTGTTATTACAAACTGGGGCAATTGTCTCTGAGCTGGCACTGATGTAACTGTTGGGATGAAGGAACAATTGCTTTGCTCGTACTGTACATGCCCCCTACTGGTGTTTTTGCTCCTCTTCCTCTTATGACACACCACTAAGATTTATTTTGTTTACTGTTGAGGATGGACAGTGTGTCACCAAGTCATAGTGAGAAAAGTGTAACTGGAAATTACAATCCAGAAATGGAAGTGAGGGCAGAAGTAAAAATTTTCAGCCCAGACCATTCAAATTTTCATATTTTTTTTCATAACTACAAAGATCCATGCATATTCTTACATGTAACAGTCTTCTCTTTAGAAATGCAAAGGTTGGCTTTCTCGGCTCATGCTGGAGTGTCTCCAGATGATGCAGAATTGGGTGATTGTTAGTAATATTGTCTCTGAAAAGCTTCCTGGCGGGACAGAGGGTGCTAGGGCAAAAGGAAAGGTTTGGAGGGATGCATCTGGAACTATTGCCATCCTGTTGCTAACCCAGCCAGCCAGCCATGCCTTGTGCATTCTGGATCAGTTTGTAGTCTGCTCAGACTCAGTGTAGTCTAAAAGACTAAGGAGGAGACACAGAAGAAGGAGCCATCTTTGAGAGCCCTCCTCCCGTGGGAGCCTGCCTCTGCTCTGGAGGATCCTGGAGTATAACCATAGGTAGACTACTGCATATTGAATACTGCTTTATAAAGAAGTCTAGTGGTATATTGCTAAGTACCACTCTAGACCTCAAAATTGAGGTTAAAAAAGTGTCAGTAGGTTTCTGGTAGGTCTTTTATGCTTTACTAAACTTTGCCTACTCTGTAGTTGTAAGCAACATATGCTGGAGTATTCGCTTTCCAATGGTTCAGTAACGCTTTTATATGCAGTTGTTAGTTCCAATTACTCAAAATTCTAGAGTCTCAGACTCTACTTGTGTGGTGTGTTTGCGGTTATTTTGTTTGCTTCCTGCTCTTTTGTGGGTTCTTGTCCAAATATTACGAAATTTATTGGCTGTATTAGAAGGCCTAGGATACAATTTCGTAATAAAGCCTATATAGCTTAGAATGCCACTTTTGCCCCTCTCCTCTTCCCATTAGTAAAAGGTAACTTTATTCCTGCCTTTTCCCCCCACTTAAGAGGAGAATATAGCTGTCTGCTATCTGAAGGCATATTTGTAGAATAGCCTGTCATGCTGACTGGTGTTATGATACATTTATGCAATGAGAGGTTTCATATCAAAGCAGAAATGTAAGGACGTTGAAGTGGTGTTGCCTTGGCAACCTCTGAATCTTGTGGTCTTTGTGGTATAAATCAAACACTAATCAAGAACCCAATTCAGTATTCTTTATATATTCAAAATATCTATTGACTGTGGTATGAGGTTTGACTGGGAAGGGAAAACAAGAGCTCCAGTTGGTTATATTAATAGTATTTGCCCTCTATATTTTGGAAAAACAAGAGAAAAATTACATAGATTATAACTACAACATTAAATGCAGAGAGCCCTGGTTTATGCACAAGAAAGGTCCACAACATATCACTGTAAGTGCATTTCCACCTGGGCTTTGTGTGCAAAATGTTGTTACTCGAATGCCTGGCATTCTTGTGTGCTATGCCTTGAGTTTTTCTTATGCTTGAACAAGAGAACAATTAACTAGTATTTTAATGTGTGTATTTGAAGAGCAATGGTAGAGACCTGTTTCTGTGAACATTGCTTACTTGAGTAATTTTTGTGGTACAAATAACCTACTGACTCTAGCATGTAGCTCTGTTTGGCATGAGTTTCTGTGGAGGGCCACATCAAATGACAGGAAGATCAATGGTAAAATTTACACAGAGGTATATGGGAGTTAGATTGGCTAAATCATTGTGACTGACAGATCTGGAGCTGTTCATCAGTCATTTGTGATTACTGTGTGTTGATCTAATTGTTTCTGATCCCATGTGCTTTCTTGTTGCATTGAAATAATGTAATCATGTAGAAATGTGTTTGGAAAAGAACAGAAAGAAAAAGAATGGGTCAAATACTGTGGTTTTTTGCCAACATGTGAGGATTGTTATGAGATGGTCCTGTCCCTTAGCCTTTTTGCTTTCTCTCAAAGCAACCTACAGGTCTGTTGTGGACTTCAAGATACAAAAATTTACAAGTAGAAGAGATTGCTTTGGCAGATCTAAAAGAAAGACCTTCCAGGGGCATGGATTGTCATTTTAGGGGATCAGATGGGGACCTCCAAAGGGGTTGTCTGAAAAAATTTTGTTTGTCAGGAAAATCCTCAGGGTCAACAAAAGCTCCAGATTAATCCTATACAACTTGAGGCACTTACCCAAGGAAGATACTTGAGGAGTTGGCATAGTTTCCCTCCATCTTTAACATGGAGAAGGGGAGTGCCTAGATCATCACTTAGGCAACCTAGTGTCAGAACTACCCTTGGGAAAGACTCATCTGGCTTTGCCATTCAGCAGGGGAACCTTAGGGATCCCAACTTGGCTGCCTTGGTTCATAAACTAAGTACAAAGAACCCAACGCTAAATCCTGAGCATGCTGTGTGCTGGTTTAGACCCCTATTTTACAGGCTCCTGGAGGGGAAAGCTGCAAAATTTCCTCCTAATTCAGTGGGCCCAGCTGAATTCTCAGTATTGTGTTCAAGAGGAGCAGAAATGCAGCCTTGTTGGAGAGATGAGAGCAGGAGGCCCGGTGGAGGCAGGGCTGCAGCCAAGGACCTTGGGGGATAGAGGCACAATAAGCCCTGAAACCATAGAATGAGAAATGCAATAATAACCAGGTCTTACATTGTAGTGTGACCATTCCTCAGCAGAGGATGGTGCTCAGAAATGTAATAATACAATAAGCAGTCACTTTTTAAAGTAACAACATCACTTATTTTGCAACTAATAGTACATAATATACAGCAGCAGATGAATAAAATGTTTGTAGTTTAGCTGCATATAAATGACTGTTACTGTTAAGCAGAGAGATCTGAGCTCTGATAAATGAGTAGGAACAGTACAGTGGAATATAATAGCAGAGAAAAATTATAGCAGTGTTTCAGTACCTTGTTAATGAGGGCTTTGCACGCTTTCCCTTTTAATATGTGTTTTTCTGCAGTTTTATATAACTCATCAGTTTGAAAGTGTCTGTAGCTGTTAATTAAAAAAGATATTTAGCATGGCTTTGTTTTAAATGTCTCCTCCATAGATTTCAGTTGTAAGAATACAAAAATAACATTAGAAAAAAAAAAAATTCAAAATAGGATACCTTGATTTCTGACTGCATATCTGCGCATAACCGGAATTTATGTTTTTCTTATATTCATTCTTTCATGAGTATTGAAGTAGGAGTGCTAGACTAAAGGGCCAAGTTCACTGTTAAAGCCTCCATCAGGAGGAGAAGGGATTGATGCATTTTACATTGACTGTGTCCATCTCACCTGAGTGTTAGATCCAGGTGCTACCAACACTTCAGTATATGTTTTACATAGGTGTGGTTGTACACCAGCTTAACTTTTCAGCCACACAGAATGGCTTGTGAGACTGACCTCATCTCACACTTGCTCTTTCATGGGACAATTGGCATATCAGGCATGTATGGGAATAGAACAGAGGTATGTGACTGTATTGTAACCTAAGTAGATATAATAAAGCAAAGCAGTGAACTGCTTCCAGCTCATGCTTTCTGTAATGATCTAAGTGATTATTTCAGTAATTCATGATATGTCATTTGCAGAGATTTCAGTTCTAGCTCTCTGCTTGGCCCCTCTTCCAGACTGGCTTTTCAGGAGTTGGTAGTACCAGTTGGGATCCAATTAAAAGCACTTCTATTCATGCAGAAATCTTTACCTTTTTTTTTTAGGTCAGTGGTGGTATTTCAGTTGTGGCTGATAGGCACGAATCAACATCACTAAATTACTTTCCACTTCATTTTAACCATCTAAGTTCTGTTGTTTGGATAGCTGACTATTTCTATTCTACCCTTCAGTCCCCTCCCAGACTTGTAATATCAGGCTATATCTTGAACTGACAATATTTACATCCTATCCAGCAATAACAACACATCTGGAAGAAGAACATCGCTATTGTAAGAGCCCTGCTACACAGCTGCTAGAGCTACCCCTCAATTCTCAGAACAAAGAGACGGAATCCAAATGGCTTTGCTGCTGTATGGTTTGCTAGGTGAGAGTGCGAGGCAAGTTTTGTCAGGGATTTAACATCGAGCTCTGCACGTTCATGGCCCACTGGGGCCTGAGGTCTATTGATCCCTAGTGCTCAGCCCACAGAAATGATCGAAGCTGTGGGGAGGAAGTCTGCTGCAGCTCCATAGGTTGCATTGAGGCTGAACAGGGATTTCATCTTCCCCAAGCCACCTGCAGAGCAAGATTGCTCAGATCCCCAGAGGTGAAGTAGGTTTCACACTAGTTGTTTCTTTCTTGAAATCCATTAAGGATAATGGAGGGTCAAATCGTTTCTCCGTGTGGTAATACACCTAGTGGCATGAAATGAAGTTGGGGGAGATAGACAAAATGGAGACAAATATTGTGAGGAAAGAAAATCATGAGAGATGGACAGATTCAAAGTAAAGGACCAAATCTTCCAGCAATATCAATGCAAGATGTACTTTCATCACAGTACATAATGTGCTGTGGAGGTACCTCAGCTAGCTCACGTACTAGGAGCAGTATGGCCATAAGTAAGTATGGTACTTACTTCAGCTTAAAATATCTTACCAGGACTAGTTAGCTAACATGACCGTTCTTTCAGGACCCAAATCACCTATGATAGTGGGGTAGGTTTTGTGTAGGTGTACTCCCTTCTTACAGGGGAAGCATAGGTTCCACATGTCCAATGTCTTAACACTTTTACATACTGCCTTGCTAAAATCTGAGAGCCATCCTAGCTTTCAGTTCAGCAACAGAGAACAATCAAGCAGATTTCGAACCTTTGCGTTGTTAAAAGCTTCACACATAATAAATCTTTCTGTTTACACATAGGAAGCATCTAAACAGCCTTATTTTCTAACTGAAAGATCACAGAAACAAAGGCCTTGAGGATTCCGTGGGACTGCATTCTCCACTCTATTGCCACAGATTCAATTGACTAAAGGGTGTTTAAGCACTGCAGAAGCACTTCTTGCTATTTCTGTGTGAACAAAGACAGTACTATTTAATTTGTGGGGCTTTCGAATAGATACAGCATGTTACTCAGAGCAGTGGACATTTTGCATCCGTTGTTATGAGTCACACAGCTTGTAGAAGGACCAAGAGGGTAAAACTACACCACGTTTCTTTTACAGAAAAGTGATTTTTTGGGGGGATTAAGTGGAATTGGCACAGTTTATATAAATTAAGTAGGCAGTTGGTGACATACCTCAGAAAATCCTTCTCTCTGTGTTTGTGAAGTATTGAAAAGTAAGATATCTAAGTGTTCCGAATTTGGAGATAATGGAAATCTTGATTAAAGGGTTATACTAGGGTAAACTGAAGCATTGGAATGGTATATCCTATTGTGAACAACCAAGGTAGAAAAGAAAAATAATGATCATTGCTGTGAACACAGGAACAAAAAACAATTTAACACTTTCTGTTGTTATTAGCCTGTCCTTCTGCTATAGGCAAAAACAGCTAATCTGAAAATGAAGTCAATTCTATGACATAGTTTAAAAGCAAGCATTAAACTATTTTTGGAGTATAGGAAACCAAAGGGAGTTTACATTGAATCTGTCTCACTAGTTAACCCTCGTTACATGTTTGAAAGGCAGGTAAATTAATGATTTATCAGTATTTTACAGATAAAGAAAATAAGGAAAAAAGGGCGTGGATGGAAGAGTTTATCATGTTTTTGCATTAAGAGCACTTCAACATGTTATCTTTATTTGTACCTCTTGTCACTTCCCAATAGCATAATAAAAATAAGCTCTCCTTACTTGAAGTCATGTTGCCACACAGAAGAGTATTACATTTTTGTTCATTACTGCTATAGAAATAAAAAAAATCATATTTTGTAATGCAACACTGTTAAATTGTTCATATGTACATTTGCAATATAAATGTGTGTATGTGCTCATGCATGCACATGTATCTGATTATGTATTTACATATTGAGATCATGTGAAATAAAATTATTCTTGGAGAGGATGGAATAAAGCATAGTGTTACTGAATTAGCTAGGTTCTTAGGAAAAACTTGTTAACAGAATCACAGAACAATTGAGGGTGGAAGGGACCTCTGGAGGTCACCTTGTCCAAGACCCCTACTCAAGCAGAGTCACCTTGAGCTGGTTGCCCAGGACCATGTCTAGATGAGTATCTCCAAGGATGGAGACTCCACAACCTTCCTGGGCAGCCTGTGCCACTGCTTGGTCACCTTCAGAGTGAAAAAGTGTTTCCTGATGCTCAGAGGGAACCTCCTGAATTTGAGCCCATTGCTCTGGTCTTCTCACTGTGCACCACTGTGTTCCCTCTTCTTCACTCCCTTCTTTCATGTATAAATATGCATTGATAAGATCCCCCCTGAAGCCTTCTCTTCTCTAGGCTGAACAGTCTCGGCTGTCTCAGCTTTTCTTCATAGGAGAGGTGCTCTGGTCCCTTAACAATCTTTGTGGCCATTCATTGGACTCTCTCCAATATGTCCATGTCTCTCTTGTACTGAGAAGCGTAGGACAAGTGTGACCTCACCAGTGCTGAGTAGAAGGGAAGGATCACTTCCTTCCACTTGTTGGCAGTGCTCTGCCTAATGCAGCCCAGGCTATACTAGCCTTCTTTGTGGCAAGGACACACTGCTCATATTCAACTTGGTGTCCACCAGGCCCCCTACACCCTTTTCTGCCAAGCTGCTTTCTAGCTGGGTAGCCCTCAGCATTTATTGGTGCAGGGGGTTGTTCCTCCTCAGATGCAGGATTTGGCATTTCCCTTTGAACTTCGAGGTTCTTGTCAGTCCATTTCTCCAGCCTCTCTTGTCTGCAGGTCCCAGTTTTTCTTCAATGTGGTCAATGTTTCTACTGTCTAAATGGTTTTTGGCTACTTTTAGGAAAAAAACCCAACCAAACAAACCTACAACTCTGTAAAAACAAACACAGTCTGATTCCCTGCAAATATACACTTTCCAAGAAGTAGTGACTTCCAAATCTGTGGTTTATTCTTTGACAAAAATATAGATACATTCTTAGCCTATTTACAGTCAGAGATTTTCTGTTCTGAGCTATGGCAAATTTCTATATTTATGATGTATTTTGTTGGTTTCAGCTAGTGCATCCACGTTCCTGACTACCTAGTACTTGTTTGCCTAAACAGCATGTATTTTCTTCTGCTTAAATAGCACTAATTACTCTTCCTTTCCTTTACTTCATTTTGGAGTTAGAACATATTGACTAATATTTTAAATGGCCTTTTGTGCCTGCCTGTGAAAAGAACTGCTTTTAAAAAGAAAGCAGGGTTTGAAGACACTCAACACAGTTAATTTAGTTCTAGTCGACCCTATTGACTATGTTCTTATAAAGCAGCACTGTGCTCCTGCATATCTGTGCAGTTCTTCATTATGCTCGCTCAGTGCCATCTGCACATTAATAACCAATGATGGAACAAAAAAAAGTTTGAGTTACAGGCTGAACTCCAAACTACAGCTTTTCTGAAAGTGTCATAGATCATATTTAATAGCCTGTGGATCAAAATGAAACCCAATATACATCACAGAGGAACTCAATAATTGAGGCATCCCAGGAATGTCTAAGTACTGGAGTCCTGAGGTCACTAGTAGCTTCATTCTGTGCTTAGTTTTTACCTGAATAAAAGCTGTCTCCTACCCCTATCATCTTTTCTTTTTGGAATAAACAGTAATCATATTTTAATGCACTGACTTAAATGATTTTATCTGGCATTTTGGGAATAATGAACTCCCTTTTCTTCCCCTTCCACCTCCTAATTTTCTGTGAAATGAGAAAACTAGTCATTCAGAGGTATTATCATTTCAGAGTATCTCCAGTACACTCAACTCATGGCTATTTCCTCTCTGTGCTGGGTGTCTGCAGGATGGTCCCATAGGGACACTGAGGACGTTCTCTGAAGTTGGTCTGCACGCCAGCTCTGAATTTCTCCTTTCATATGAGAAACCCTGGGGGCTCTCTGAAGGATCATAACTGATATCTTTGTGATGAGAACACAACAATTTTTCACCCTGGGGCTGCGCAGGTGGTATTGTGTGGGTATGGGGAGGATGTACAGCCTTGGCTTAGGAAAGCAGCAGTCACAGAAGGATTTTGTGGACTTGATGCTCTGTGGTTTGCACAAGGGATAAATTCTGTTCCTATGTGAAGAAGGTGGAAGAAAGATTGAATTTTGCAACATCCTACTGACAGAAAAAAAAGCCTTGGACTGAAACTGTAGGAAGCCTGGCTAAATTGAGGCCCTTAGGCCTTTCTTGAGCTGTGATCCCAGAGCTGCATTGTGTGATTCCAGCAGAGCTGGGCTGGTGTGGGGCTTGCTGGCTGAGCTGCAGTCCTAGGCGTTAAGAGATAGCAAGGCAGCCGTGCAGTCCCATCTCACGGTGGACAGTGGTGCTCCTTGGGGACCATCGATGGTTCACTACAATGTTCCACCTTGTGTCTGTAAGCTGCTCCTACAGCTGTCCTTCCTGCAGCTGTCCAAGCTGGGGCTCCCTGTCCCTGTGAAGTTTACAAGGTCAGGAGTTTTGTCTTTTCTGATAATACAGTGTGAGTTTGAACTGGATGAGGGTGATGACTGAGGAATGCAAATGAGGGAATAACAGATGATTTTCAGGTGAGTGCTTGCAGTGAACATTTTAGGGTGCATTAGGGATTGATGATGTGAGTGCTTAGCAGAGCCACTGGCTTGTCACATGATGGTTATATATAATCCTTGACCTTGCTAATACTTGGTATTTCAAAGCTGAAGGATATGTGTAAGTTATAAGTCATGTTTGCCCCTCCCATTGGTCCTTTGTGTAGGACAAATCTTATCAAGAGAGAAAGCAAAGAACATGGCCAAACAAAAATTATTTTCAGTAGTTGTTTAAATTGTTAGTGCATGATTTTTCTTTTTTTTTGCACCCAACAAAGCTGCGATGTGGAATGGAAGCCACTACTTCTTGGCTGGCACCTTTTAAGTGCAACCTCTCCCTCTGCTAGGATGCGGTAACAGGAGCTTCTCTGAATGCTTTAAATATTATATGAAGGTACTTGAGTATCAGAAATTGCAGGTGGACTAAATGGCAATCTCATGAATGAATAATGAGTGCTGGTGTGGTCTGTTGGTAGTGGCTTTCTAACAGACCCTTTCTACACTACACAATAAAGTTTCCTTTAGTTACAAATCTTTCTGGTAGCATCGTGACATTTCTTCCTGTACCTACTGGTACCTACTGTGATTTCTGAATGAACCAAGTGTTTTTTAGCATTCTGTTGTTTCTGGCCTGTTTAATAAATAACAGCAATGAATTGGCTGCAGTGCAGTAATAGTGATTACAAGATAAATAGCACAGTGATTTTTTTGGTCATTTTATATGGAATTGAAAAGAAGGAATAGAAAATCTTTGAGTTTCACCCTTAATTAATGGACTTCTAGAGCATGAGTTGCCATGTATTTGATGGAAAACAAGATAAGATACCTTTCTACCTTATCAGCCAGAAAACAGAAGCTGCTTAACAGTATAAGCCTTTATTTTACCTCACAGGAAAGGTAAACTTCCGCTATAGTCTGAAACGTGGTGGCAATTTCAACGTTGGTTTAACTTATCCAGGGAAATATTTTATGGTGTTTGTTATTTCAGTTATAAGTGGGGAACACGCTATGTCACATGGAATTGCAAAGGATATGGGCATTAGGGTATATGCAATGTTTCTAGAAAAGAATGACAAACATACGTTACAGATATTTGGTGAAATAATTGTTCAGTTGTTTTAGGGTACCAATGAAACATTTATGGCTTTACACTTCTGCTTATGTTGGACAGCTTATGTAGATCTTTTGGAAGAGCAGTAGTGCGTGGAAGTGTCCTTACTTTGTTCCTGGTAATCCAACAGATGCATTTTTTGGGGCACTGGAATAGAAGTGCAAACATGACAGAGGAAAGCATGCTGTCTGCCCTGCCCTTCCCCTGCCTCTCTGCCCTTCCCTGCCACCTTCTGCAGCTCCAGCTCTTTACCAGTACAGTCTTTGTCCTCTTCTTTTCTGAATGGACCACGTATGCTGGGAGAGATGCATCCAAACAGGGGATGCAATTCCTCTCCTTTCCCTCTTTTGGGTAGAGGAGATGAGCCAGGTGCAGTCAGTCCAGAGGTCTGTGGGAAGGCATCAGCTGGCTTTACGATTTTCCCTTGAAAGTACATTTAAACTGAATTGTGCTTGCTGGACAGGAATGTACTAGCTGTTGTTTAACAAGCTTTAGGTTGCTGCATATGAGTTATAGAAATAAATTAATAAACAAATTTTAATGTTGGCAGCTGATTTGCCTATGATCAAAAAGAATTTAAGGACAGAAGGAATTACCTGGCCACCTCTGTGTTTTGGGGACTTTTCTCTGGGTAGCCTGGTGCTTACTTTTCCATAAGCACATCTTCTAGAAAGGTATCTATTCTTGACTGGTAAATATCAGGAAATGGTAAAACTACCGTTTTCCTTGGCACATTCTTTCAGTGGCTTATTAGCCTTCTTGTATGAAAGGATAGTGATTGAGAAGGGAAGAAAAAAGATGGTGAAAAAATACCTTTCCACAATGAAATAGACTTCTCTCTTTTCCCCTTTGCACATGCTCATAAGATATCATCAAGTCGCCTCTCATTCTTTTATTTATAAACTAAATAGATTCACATCTTTAAGTCTTCATTAGCTATTGAATCATTTCTGTGGCTGTCATCAGCATCCTTCCCCTTTTTCATTATTGTTAAAAAAAAGTTGTGAACATCTGAACTATGAATTGTTTCCAGCAACTAAAGATAAAGATAAACTAAAGATAAGATAAATTGCCTCCTTAATGCCTGTACGCTTGTTTATAAAATTGTGGGTCATATTAACTTTTTTCTTCTACCGTATTTCTTCAGGAGTTCAAGCTGACGAGGCTTTGTAAAATATGTATATTGTGATGATGAATGCTGAAATTAAAACTTCTATTGTGTGTAGAAATGATTATTGCAATAACAGAAGAAATTGTCATGACATCATGTGGGTTTTTTTTTCCAATGGAAAACAGACAATCCCAGATTAACCAGTGGTTCTAGGATCTGAAGGTCTGTGTTTAGGAGCAGCTGTGGCTGTTTTAAAGCATCCACATAAATGATCTAATTACAAAAGTTTGTAGTCTGTCTCTTGACAGAACTTTTTAAAGCTGATTTTGGCTCTGATATAGAGTGAAAAGAATTTCAGAGAAGGAAGGATTGCCAGGAAGGATTCTTGTTTCCAATGTGACCTGGAAGCTCATATTAATTTTGTTTCAGTGTTGACTGCTACAGTCTTTTCAGAGTCACTGTTTTTAGGATAGTCATCCATTCTGAGCTGTCTGTGTCTTTTTCCTACATGCACAATTTACCTTTTGGCTCTATTAAGACACCATTGCTGGAGTGAGTTTGAGCACTCCAGGTCTGTCTTCCTTCGTTTTCTCTCTTTGTGAATCTCTCACTCGCAAATGGTATCAGCTGTCATTTATTGACTTCCAGAAAACCAACAATGGGGATTAGCATCAAGGCTAATCCTAATCTCTGTGGAGCCTCACTAGCAGCAGCATTTGATTGACACCCTATTTACTACCTGTGGAGATATGCTAGTTATTAAAATCTTGCTTAGTTTTACTTTTATTGCTGTTGTGTGGTCCTAATGTTTTTGTGCTGTTGCTGTGTGAATTGTTCCTGCTATTTTTCATTTAAATGGCTTGTGTAAGGCTTTCTTATTTATGCTCTAAGTACAAGTAAATCATCAAGAAAACTTGTAATATCAGCAAAATAATGAAGGCAGGCTAACCCCAAAAAGTTGTGTTTGGCAAAGATATAAATGTAACTGAACACAAAAGACTAAATTTTAAATCTGTTTTAATCAATTTTAAAATGAATATATATTCTTACCCTTTAATTCAGTATAAATGAAATCCAGAACAAATATTTCTTATCTTTAACTTCATGTTGATATTGTTTTAAGCATCTTTATTTCACCAGGTCCATTTCCTTACCATTTCTAATACTGATACTTGTTTTCCCAAATTCCCAGGGTATCCCCCAAATTATCCAAAGATTCAGTGAGCCTTTTTAAATCTTGAGAACAAGCCATCCAGGCCTGTAGATCTAAAAAATTGCGCTTGGTTAGATCTTTAACATCCCAATAGCTGCTGATGGTTTGCAAAGTTCATCAGATTTGTGGTAGGCATCCCTCCATGCAGCAGCTGAAAGATTGAACACTTCTGCCTTGCCTGCATTTTTAATGATTAACCATAGGTAGGGCTTCACTTGTCCCTAATGTACATGCTGAAGTGTTTCTTCTTCCTTAGTCCTGTCAGTTAAGGATTTCTTTTCCTTCTGATAAATTTTCTCCATGTCACATTTATATTGATGGCTACCTGACCCATTTCCCCCTTTCAACTTGTTAAATATTGCTTTGCTATCTTCACTTTGCCAATAAACTAGGATGGGCTTTTAGATAAAGCTGTCTTCTTTCTTGATTGAAGGATTGCAGCTTTTGGCCATCTAATCTCTTCTTAAAGATCTTTAAGCTTTCATCTATATTTTCCACCTGAAGCTTTTTTTGAAATTAAGTCTTTTGAAACGCCCTTTGTGATTGGGACCATCCTTTTCCTCTGGCTCAGTGAGGATAGTCAGGCTGTCATCAGTTCACTGAGGGAAGTGCTGATTTATAGACCAACAATTAATTTCTCTGTGCCACAGTATGGTTGGAAAAGAAGAGGTAACACACTGGGTCCGTGCCACCCCTGCTGATGCGTTGGGACAGGGTTCAGTGCTGTGCAGAACTGGTTGCTGTATGAGACAGGGACTGTCTGGACGTGCTGGGTCAGCGTGGGTGATGTCAGGATGTAGTGACTAAGGAAGGGGGGGAAGGCACAGTCAGTGCTGGCTATCCATGTGTCTAGCTGCTTGAATGATGTCTCAGTTCAATCAGTTTAATGCAGTTTTCTACAGAGATCCTGGATGTAGCATCTGTGCTTGTGAATCGGGTTAATTTTTGCAGTAGCTGTGAGGTAGTTGTGTTGACCTGGAGGACTCACTGCCCAAGCTGCCAAAACACTCCACTGGAAGTGGTTAGGGATGGTGGTTTGTATCTGGCTGTAGGACCTGCTCTGCATGTCCAACTCTGGAAACCACGTATGGGAAATATGTAGTGCCGGTAGCTGGGTCAGGGCTCAGAGCTCTGGGCCAGCCGGATTAAGTGCTACTCTGGCACTTGGGGGTTACAACTAGAATATAGGTTTTCCAACAGAGGTTTGTAAGCCATAGCTGGCAGTGAAGCAAGGTGACCATCGGAGGGCACCAGAACAACAGCAATGTGTTGGAACTGCTCATTAGTGCACACGCCGTAATGGCTATTTGGTGCAGTCAGGGAAAAAAAAAAGCTACGTTTAGGGAGGAAATGTCTTCCAGTTCTTAAATCAACATAATTTCCTCAGTAATACTGCCAGCTCTGTTTTGAAGGCATGAGCTGTTAAAGAATAAGCTATAGCAAGCATGAATTATGTCCTGCTTTCCAGGCAGCACTAGCTTCTTTTCTTTTCTTTTCTTTTCTTTTCTTTTCTTTTCTTTTCTTTTCTTTTCTTTTCTTTTCTTTTCTTTTCTTTTCTTTTCTTTTCTTTTCTTTTCTTTTCTTTTCTTTTCTTTTCTTTTCTTTTCTTTTCTTTTCTTTTCTTTTCTTTTCTTTTCTTTTCTTTTCTTTTCTTTTCTTTTCTTTTCTTTTCTTTTCTTTTCTTTTCTTTTCTTTTCTTTTCTTTTCTTTTCTTTTCCTTTTTTCTTAAAATCCTTTGTATAAAATCATGCATTGCTTACAAGGTTCAGGCTATAAAGTTAATTTGAATAAGATATTTTGGATAATTATCACTGAGAAGTCAGTGTCTAATAAAAGCTGAAATGATACTTGTAAAGATTTTGTGGTTCTCTCCTTGCTAAGCATTGGAGTGTCCTATGTGGGGTCTGAATCCACTGATGTTTGAGGAGTTAGTATATAGGTTTAGTAGCAGATGAGTGTTGTTTGTTTGTTTGTTTGTTTCCTGAGTGACAATTCAGCTAATGGTCTGAATTTCAGACATGAAGGGATACCTAAAGACACTCCTCTGGCTACTTGCTCTAGGTGGGTTTTAGCGTGGGTAGATATTGCTTAACAGTGCTTGTAGGCTACTGGTAAGTCGTGGTGACAAAGTATCTTTTCCTGCTCCTTGCCATGGCCTCACAAGAAAAGGGGGAGGAAGTAGTATTTTTCAGTTTTAAAGAAGGCGCTTCTTTTGAGTGAAGACAAAGGCTTCTTCCAAGTATGGCTTTTGTAGCCTTCTGAAATTCCACCTGCTAATCTTTAATGAAAAATTACACTATTATCATTTAATATTGAAGGTATAACACTGATTCAGTAAAGATGTCTTTTCTGTTTTGTTTTAGCCTTTTAAAATTCCTCAGTGCAAAGACATTGAGTTCCTGTGTGTTGAGTTACAGCATGCTTTCTGAAAGGCAAGGCTGCTTGCCTGGCCAGTGCTGTTGGAAAGCATTGTCCAAGTTATTCTAAGTCACCTGCAATGATCAGAATCTAAAGCTGCTAGAGACTTTCACCCCAATGGTATCGGTGGTCTTCCTTTGTCCAGTTGTCTTTCTGATGGGGCTTTGAAGTCCCTGGTACATGGATGAATGTTGAAGCACAGTCAGAACGTGGGTTTTAGTCATAACAACTGACACAACCCATTTTTGTAAGTGAAAAATTTGGCAAATAGTGTTTCTGACAATCTTGACTAAAAATCAGACAACAATGAAATGAATGTAACATTTGGACACCTGGAAAAGACACATAGACAGCACTAGTAGAAAATGGTGTCATTATGAAACATCTGGCTTTCAACAGGCAACTAGGGGCATCTGGAATTTCCCACTTTTTCAAGTTCACTAAGCCTATCTGAGGTCTTCTAAAAATGATGAAAAGACTGAAAATCCTACTGCTGCTTAACGTTAAATCGTGGTCACTCCTTAAATTTGTGCGGTTCCTTAATTCATTCACTAGATGGTGATCAAAAGCAGCCCAAGGTGTGTGCTCTCGGCTTTGGTCTGCTTACCAAAGTCAAGGTTGACAGTGGAAAATGAAAAGCACAGGAGACTGACCACTTTTCCTGCCAAGCTTTTAAACATTTTTCTCTGTTCCTGAATGATTAATCTATTTAGCAGAATCCTCTTAAAGATTAAGGTAGAAACAAAAAATTTTAGCAGTGCTGCTAAATTCATCTATCCTGTTGGAAACAGTTGATAAACACATAGTTAGTACTTTTGTCTGTATGATCACCAAATATTCATAAATATCTCATAAATTCAAGCCAGGATTAGTGTTGTTTCCACCATACAGAAGTTCAAATAAACCAGTACTTAAAATAGTTGTTATGGACTGAAACCCAGTCTCTGAACGTAGAAATTGATTACTGATGGTTAGTACAAGGTAGTAATGGAGAAGGGGGAGCACTGCTCTGAAAACTTGATTACAGATTTGTAGAATATTAAAAACAAACTAAGAAGAAATTGTTTTCCTATTGTCCACCCTGAATGTAAAAAAAGCTGTTCTAATCCTGTACCTTGGTAATACTACTGGCTTCAAGGGGAAAGATTGGAAGATGTATTTTGGATTCTGTAACTGGAAAAATGAATTGTAATGAAGAGAAGCAGTCACAAATATTTCTTTTACTAAAAAAATCAAAGTATAATTTTCAAGAATGGAGGCTAATAGATGGATTTAGACAGATTAGGGACATGGGGGAAGCTGACATGATACCATGCAGAATGATGGTAGGTGGAAAATAGTGAAGGTGCAGTGGTTAGATAGTAAAAGGGGAATGTACAACACACAGGACTGTACAATAGCCATTATGGGCTAATAGCGTGGTTCAAATAAACAGTTGAAAGGAGGAGGATGTCACATAAATAGTAAGTCTTAACAGCTAGGAGCCTTTTTTTGTCCTCTCTGTGCATCTGTAAGCAAGGCAGCAGAAGCCTGTCTCAGGACTAGTGCTCTGAGCCACTCTTGTGCATACATCCTTCCTCTGGCAGAGTTAAAAGCTGGTGGAACCAGCCCTTTTGAAGCTTCAGTGGTCCCACAGGAGGTGGTTATGGCAAAAGATACCACACTGTGGAGCCACCTTCACTTGTGGAAAAATGTAGGAGATGTGATGGTGCGTGGAACAATGGTATGGCTTAAATTAGACTTAAATTGAGAGTCGTCTTTTTTCTTCCTGAGCAGAACACAGCCACTCAATGCTGAGGCCTCATCCCAGAAGCTGGATAAAGAGATTCCCCTTGGGCAATAACCTCAAGTTAAATATTTGTAACTCTTTGTGACTCCTGTGAGGCAGGCAGTGAAGGCACATATCATCAGTGGTTAGGAAGGTGGATAACAGTAAATAAGTATCTGCTCACAGGCAATTGTAGGGTTAAAAAGAGCAAAAGGAAATTTGATGCAGCTACAACATGTTTTACACTGGCGATCCATGTAGCAATGAGGAAATGCATGGAAAAGCAGGATTCCAGACGACTGAGTTGATGATATGATTCATACACTGACTTTTTAACTCAGCAGTCAGCCTGGTTATAATGAGAATCATCTGAGGGAAGTAAAATAACAACAGTTTCAAGCTGGTAGGAGGGCAGTAGCCTGTAGCCATACTAGATGTGCAGAGTCAGTTGCTCTGTAGCATGTTGGAGAGATGGAGATTGTGCCACATAGTAGATGGAAGGGTTTTTTTGGCTTGGTTTTTTTTATGGTTTTTGGAGGAGTCCATTGCAAGTCTGACTTTTGTTCTGAATTGGTCCTACACAGCTGCATGTATACACTTGCATGCAAATATATGCATGCAAATAATCTGTGTATATATGAAAACTGGATCTGTGCATGAACACATAGCCAGCTTGGCAGCAGTGCACTAAAGGGATTTGTATGCACTAAGTTTCTAAAAGCTGTCTCTGAACATATGAAAGGAAGTAGCATCAAGAGAGCAAAGGCAACGCCCTTGTTATGGTGTTAGCACGTATTTTCACAAATGTTCTTAGTTACATGTCACTGTTCCTCAAACAGAATCAGAACTGCAAACCTCACATTGTCTCATTCTGTGCATTTTAATTTTTTGAGCTCAGAGAACTTAACATATGATAGGGTAATGAGGTAAAAGCATCTGTGGATTTAATCCTAGTCTGAAGTTCCATTTCAAGTTCATGCCAGATAAAGCCAGATGAATCTCCACACCAAAGGCAAAGTTTTCTAATGATCAGTATGCATGTGTGGGACCAATGGGATGCTCCTGGGAACAAATGCAAATGAATTCTTATGTATAGAAAATTATTCAAAGCACATGTCCCCACAATTTCAGTGAAAATTGTCAACCACAGAAAAGACTTCAAAGCAGTGGCAATTCAGCACAATGTCAGAAGGTGGCTGAGTTCAGGTGTCCTCAGGACTCGGGGGGCTTCCTCCGCTTCCAGTCCAATAGATATGAGGCCAGTGTGGTTCCCTGTCCCCAGACCAAGTGACTGCACAAACCAGGTGCACATGTGCACATGCACACACACAAAATACACGCTGCACACACAGCTGGCTGCACAGACCAACACAGTGAGCAGTGTCTTTACTGGCACCCCCATTAATGCATAGAATGGTCATATAAATATAAAAAGTGTGAACCACCCAGTTCTCTTTAGCTGATAAGGACTGAAATCTTGTAGGGTAAATACATGCACATTATGGTCTCTCTGGAAGCTAGTCTTAGATATTGAGTCTATCCAGCTGCCTGCACCTTGGTTTGCAAACCTCTCAGGTTACAAGTACTCAGACCTCTTATCCTGCTAGCTGGCTCATCTGTCCTGAAGGTCACTAGTGATCACACATCCACAAAGAAGGAAGAAATAGGATTTAACAACAATATAGGATAGTTTGCTGTGATTAAGTGCACAGTTCAGCTAGGTGAGTGTACTCAGACTGTTCAGCAGTCCATTTGTATCTGACTGTCCTGTTTATCTTCTGTTCTCTATTTCCCCCACACTTGTTCCTCCCCAATCCACCTTGACCTCTCTCTGTCCATACTTTTGGTCCTTCACCTGAGCATCTCATAATATGTTTTCTATACTTTTTTTTCCTTCTGTATCCCATGGTAAGTACTGTACCCCTTGTCTGGCATTCCTGTGAGCTTTTCATTTATTTCTCTTTGTGGATTTCACACTAGGGGCAAGTGTCCTCTTTTGATAGTCAGAGGATTAGTCGATGTGATGTGCTCCATTTTCACTGATCAGGTTACTAGGGTTCCTCTGCCTGTTGTTATCTGATCCTTGCTAGGTCTTCCTGTTCTCTGTAGTTAGCCTTTAATCACAGCACTTAACGCACACCTACCATGTTTGTCACTGGAGGAGCACTTGGTTTCCCTTGATTCTGCTTGTAATCTGGATATCCTCCCTTTGCACTGTGACCACTGGGGCTCTTGGGACTATCCAGCAGTTCTATAGCCTAGGAACAGCAGAAGAATGTGGATTTTAGATATCTTTGATTTGAGATAAACTGTTTGCATAGTCTTCATTTTACCTTGCTTTAGCCATCTAAAAACTTAGGCAGAGGTCTTCCACTGAAGCCCATGGAGGAGGAGAGACATTTTTCCAAATTGAGCCCCTCTATCTTAGATGCCTAGTCTAGGATGAGTTGAATCACTCTTTGGAGGTGCCTTATTTTCTCTGTTAATTAAAGGCAAAGCCTAAATAACTAGCTAGGCTAGATGTCCAACTTTTAGACTGCCAAAATGATGGCATTTGAATCCTGCTTTCCACATTTTACCTTCAATGCAATGCACTTAACACTTCCTCTCAAGCTATTACTCCCCTTATGTGTGAGACTCTTACAGAAATAAGCAACTACTGTCTGTAAACAACGCAAGTGCTGGTGGAGAAAGACTGTCAAGGATCAATGCAAGTCAATATATGGAGCTGAAACTTGGGAACTGTAGTCTATATTACTGATGTGTGTGGTGTGAAGAAGATGGAATGACCAGGATTTGATTTTCTGTGATCCCTCATGTCCTCACTAAGTCTTCCCCCACAGTGAAGTTCACACCAGTCACCAGCCCAAGGTGTGTGCTGTGAGCGCATGGAGTGCTAACCACTGGAGGAGCACCCTGATGCTTGAGTTCAGCTGTGGTTCCTTCAGGAAGGAAGCCACTTGGACCCAAATGGCAGTGAGTTATTGTGTATTCTGCAAGAGTATTTGCAAGACAAATTTGCACTAAAATTACTCTGTTCTGCTCACTAATGTACTTGAGTGATAACTAGCAGAGTTGTTAAGATCTTGGTTATTTCCTTTCTGTATGCCTCAGTTCCTTCCAGAGATTAAGCTGGAGGTGATAGTATTTCCTCTTAACTATGAAGTACATTGAAATGTGGGGATGGAAAGCACTGTAAAACTCCAAAATAGAAGGAATTTTTCACTTAGACTTAGGAGTGTGATTCCTTTTTTCTTCCCTCTTTTTCTTTTTCCTGACAGCAGTTACTTATTGATTTGTGTCCCTGCTCCTTACCTGCCTAGTGCATGAATAGTAGATGGATGTGGCTTTAGGAGTATCAGATTTTTAAGACAAATGAGAAAGTTTAAAAAATGGTGTAGCTCAAACAGCTTTTGATTCCTTAGCTGTGCTAGTCATGGCAGAATAAGAGAAGGAAGGTCTACAGCAGCATGAAGGAAGAACCCAGTGAAATGTACAGTAATATAGTCATGGTATAGGAAAATAAGTATTTCTATCCCCAGATATTTAATTTTATTGGAAATTATATGATTTAATTATCAAAGCACAGTAATTATGACCCATGCAATACTAATGACTATTGGCAACAAGGCTCATGAGGACACACAATCTAATTAGCTTTAATGGAATGGATTTAATAATACATTGGATTAACATCTGTTAGAACCAAGTATCAAGATTCATTGTTCTCTGAATAAATATTGACCTTTTGCTCTCAGGTCAATAAATCTTAAGCTTGCCTTCACTTAAATGAATATCTAATTGCTATGTTAGCACTCTTCTGTTTCCTCTCACCAACTCCAGTAAGAGGAGAGGGGAGCTGCACTTTGCTCCTGCTGCATCCAACGCTTCTTTAAGAAATTGCAAGAAAGCATTGAATGTGCAAATAGAGGTAAAAAGGGTTGGGACCTAAACTCTTTGTCCTTTCTTCATATCAAACTGCCCTTCCTTACTGTTGCTTGAGAAGTAGAAATTTCAGAAATGGTCAGAAAAATTGATTAATAGTAATGCCACAACAAAAGTGCTTGGCTTGCATCATTTGCTCAATTAAGGAGACTTTATATTCTGTGTAATGCTGTGAGTGGTGTCAGAAGTATTTGAGGGAGGAAATCCTGCTCCTTCTTGTACTGAGGTCAAAAGTTTTCTCTAGGACTTCAGATTTCGTTTTGTGCTGCAGATATTTAAGCACAGACTTCTTTCTAACTGTAGGCATCTCAGGAGGACTGAGATGGAATATGTTTTTTTTCATGCTTACAAGGGAGGAATTTCTTGTTACACTCCAAACGGGTCAGTACAATCAGAAATACCTACAAGTCTTGCAAAATTTCTTATAACTGAGGAGAGTTCCTCTAAAAGCAGTAGAAAATACTTGAGATTGGTTTCCATTCACCAAATATTTAGACCTTCCTTTCAAATTTAATAGTTGTAAGGAAACACATGTTAGTCTAACTCTACTGCAGGTGAATTCAGCTATGAAACTCTTAGTGACTTAAATGACAGATTTCTGTAGGTGAATGTTCATTAATATAGAGAATTTTTTCCTGAGCCACTGATCAGTTGGAGACTTTATACATTTTATAGGAAGATTATTTGTATTTATTGAATTCTGTGGGACCTTTTAAATAAAGGAAGTGAAATCTAGCTGACTTTAATGAATAAATTTTATATAGTAGACGGTAACTGCTTTCAAAGATCAAAGGCTTGTTCCTTCATGCTCTTGTTAAAATATACATTCTGCTGTGGAAGCCTAACAAAAACGTGCAAGTTTTTCACCTTTTTTCACCCTGCTATTCTTTTGCTTCTAATTGTACAATTTTTACCTTTTTGATGTGATTTATAGGTAGCTGTGGCACTAAGGGAAATTGTGGCATTGCCGTGGTCCAGAGTGAATACCTGGTCAGACTGGTGAAAGAATGTTTCTCAAAGTGATTTGGGGTACAGGATTAGAGGATTTAATTCATTCAGCCTATGAATGCTGAGCCACATCTATAGGGCTGTAGAGCAGGCCTGGGGTTAGCAAAATTTTTATTCCGTGTGTTCTTTTTGAGATCTGTATGTTGTTACCAATCTCTGCAAGTGGGATGCTACATTTTGAGCCGAGTGTGCTTTTCTCCCTCTAACTGCCCTTAAATTACCTAGGGGGTGTGGACATCCACAAGCACAAATACAGGCTGGGTGGATAATGGATTGAGGGCAGCCCTGAGAAGGACTTGGGGATGGTGGTGGACAAGAAGCTCAACATGAGCCAGCAATGTGCGCTTGCAGCCCAGAAGGCAAATAACCGTGTCCTGGGCTGCATCAAGAGAAGCGTGGCCAGCAGGTCAAAGGAGGGCACTCTCCCCCTCTGCTCCACTTTTGTGAGACCCCACATGGAGTACTGTGTCCAGTTCTGAGGGTCCCAACATAACAAGGGCATACAACAGTTAGAACGAGTCCAGAGGAGGGTCACCAGGATGATCTGGGGGCTGGAACACCTCTCCCATGGGGACAGGCTGAGAGGGTTGGGGCTGTTCAGCCTGGAGAAGAAGGGGGACCTTATAGTGGCCTTCCAGTACCTGAAGGGGCTACAGGAAAGCTGGGGAGAGACTTTTTTTTAAGGGCAGTTAGTGATAGAACAAGGGGAAATGGCTTTAAACTGAAAGAGGGCAGGTTTAGATTAGGTATTAGGAAGAAATTCTTCACTGTGAGGGTGGTGAGACACTGGCACAGGTTGCCCAGAGAAGCTGTGGATGCCTCCTGCCTGGAAGTGTTCAAGGCCAGGTTGGATGAGGCTTTGAGCAACCTGGTCTAGTGGAAAGGTGTCCTTGCTCATGGCAGGGGGGTTGGAACTAGATGGTCTTTAAGGTCCCTTTCAAACCTAACCATTCTATGATTGATTCCTGTCTGGTTCCATTTAGTTAAGACTTTTATTAATCATCGTTACCTATATTTTGGTTCTTTAGTTTGCAAATACTTGCAGGTGCAAATAACTATTTTCCCTTTGCTTTCCACCCTTTAAGACTACATGAAAATTTGCAAATTTTTAAGCCCCAGGGTTTTGTGGTAGCAGTCTGAGCCATGGTAGACACCATCCCCTCACTCACCCCAAGAGATTGCAAGCAGCGTCTGAGGTTATTATGATGTTTTAAAGGAGGAAAAAAATGAAAAAGATATCTAGTTTTGTTGCAATATTCATGTTTCTTTAGATCTGGTTAAAGAAAATGAACAAAGAGGCATTGCTGTTCTTTAATCCTTACTGTAATGCAAATACAGAAGGTGCTGCTACCTTATGCCAGAAGCTGACTTGTGCAAGTAGTAAATAAGATCTTAACAGCCAGGCATCATTCCAAGTTTCTGAAGTGACATTCCTTTTTCTACACTGGAAGTGTGTCGAGTTTTTGAACTTGGGTCACGATATAATGTAATCTCCTACTGGACTGGAGGTTGGCAAATGTTATGCCCATTTACAAGAAAGGCTGGAGGGAGCATCTGGGGGACTATAGGCCTGTCAGTCTGACCTTGGTGCTGGGGAAGGTGATGGAGCAGATCACATGTCACGTGCAGGACAACTAGGTTATCAGGCCTAGTCAGCACGGGTTTATGAAAGCCAGGTCCTGCCTGACTAACCTGATCTCCTTCTATGACAAGGTGATGTGCTTAGTGGATGAGGGAAAGGCTGTGGATGTGGTGTACCTGGACTTCAGTAAAGACTTTGACACCATTTCCCACAGCATTCTGCTTGAGAAACTGGCTGCCAATGGCCTGGACAGGCATACTCTCTGCTGAGTTAAAAACTGGCTGGATGGCCAAAGAGTGCTGGTAAATGGAGTTAAATCCAGATGGAGGCCAGTCACAAGTGGTGTTCCCCAAGGGGGGCTAAATGTTGGAACCAGTCCTGTTTAACGTCTTTATCAATGATCTGGATGAAGGTATTGAGTGCACCCTCAGTAAATTCGCAGATGACACTAAGCTGGGTGGAAATGTTGATCTGCTTAAGGGTAGGAGGGCTCTACAGAGGTACCTGGACAGGTTGGATCAATGAGCGGCAACCAACTGTATGAGGCTCAACAAGGCCAATTGCCGGGTCCTGCACTTGGGTCACAACAACCCCATGCAACGCTACAGGCTTGGGGAGGAATGGCTGAAAAGCTGCCTAGTGGAAAAGGACCTGGGGGTGTTGTTTGACAGCTGGCTGAACATGAGCCAGCAGTGTGCCCAGGTGGCCAAAAAGGCCGACAGCATCCTGTATCAGCAATAGTGTGGCCAGCAGGACCAGGAAAGTGATTGTTCCCCTGTAGTCAGCTTTGGTGAGGTCACTTCTTGAATACTGTATCCAGTTTTGGGTCCCTCACTACAAGAAGGTCATTGAGGGACTGGAGCGTGTCCAGAGAAGGGCAATGAAGCTGGTGAAGGGTCTGGAGAACGAGTCTTATGAGGCGGTGCTGAGGGAACTGGGATTGTTTAACTTGGAGAATAGGAGGCTGAGGGGAGACCTTATCACTGTCTACAACTGCCTGAAAGGAGGGTGTGTCTTTTCTCCCAGGTAACCAGTGATAGAACAAGAGGCAATGGCCTCAAGTTAGGCCAGGAGAGGTTCAGATTGGATGTCAGGAACGATTTCTTCACTGAAAGGGTTCTCAGGCACTTGAACCGGCTGCATGGGGAAGTGGGTGAGTCACCATCCCTGGAGGTATTTAAAAGATGTGTAGATGAGGTGCTCAGAGATATGGTTTAGTAGTGGACAGGTACAGTTGGACTTGATCTCAAAGGTCTTTTCCAACCAAATGATTCTATGATTCCTGCTGTAAAGTCTCCTCCCAGCCCCAGACATTCACATTTCCTCCCTAATGGAGTAGAACAGAAGTTCATCCCTATGCATACAAACTAAAAGGGATAGGTTTGTTGTTAGTTACTCTTGCTTTCAAGATTATAAGCTACCCTTTCATCCTGGATGGAGAAGGAGAGCTTGTCTTTGGCAGGGTTGAAAGACTGGAAAGCCAAGTCACTAAAATGGGAACTTGACAAAATGTTGCATGGAAGAACCTCATGTACACTATGAAAGCTTTTAAAATAATTGTTTTTATAAAACCAGTAGTATTCAACTCTTGTTTAAACAGATGAGAGCTCTGAATTGATAGCGTTGTGTGCTAGCCTTTGCAGTTTTCTTAATGCCTACAATTTCCACATGGCTTGTTAATAAGACCTCAGTGGAAATGACAGAAGAATAAAAAAATCCACATGAATTGTCTTGAAAAGCCACATGTACTCAGACAGAAGAAGACATGGGACTGTGCACCTGGAAAACCACGTTATCCAGTGTACATTTTAGCTGTAAGTAAAAACATGCACGAACATCTTGAAGTGCTGATTCTGGTTTGGGTGCTGCCTGTTCTGCCTCCTCCTTTTCAGAGGCAAATCCCATCAGTGTAAAAGCCTTTGTCTGAAGGCTATTATTTTGTTGTGTAAATGACTGGCTGAAGAAGTCATTTAAGGCAATGAAAATCCGAAGCCAACCCACCATCTCCTATTAGTCACATCGTTTTCAGTGATTTGTGGCGTTCATTAATGTGTCTTCTGGCAAAAAGCAACGGGTGAGAAGATGATGTGCAGAATATGATCGCGTAGACATACTGCACAGCCCTGAGTTGAAGGTGCAGAGAGAAGGTTGGTATCAGGATGAAAATACGGCAGCATCTGTTCTCCTTTGATATGTTAGTTGCTCTGAAGAATGTGGAAGTGGTTACTGCTGTTTTGACAAATGTGCTTATTTCTCTTTTCGTTGCCTCGTGTGGCAGAAGGGGAACACTGGCGCAATAGCGCACGGCAATAATTTATTAGTGGTTTAGGGATGTGGGCCCAGAACAAATTCTAGACAAAAGAAAAACATGTTTGGGTTTTACAAAGCGCCTTGGCTACAGGAACAAAGCTGTGATTGGCTGTGCAAATATTTGGTATTTCGATTGTCCCGGTTGGGGTGACAGCTGACAAATGGTCTGAGTTTGGTTTTAATTATCACCAAAGGGGAAAAAGCCTGTTGTTTTAAAGCCAGTAACTGATGTTGCAGCACAAGGCAAGAAAAGATATTTAACAGTGGAGGATATGCTTTCTCAGTGTTACAATATGTTGAAAGCACTTTTACTTCCAAACATTTATAGTATTTAGCTAGTGTTGTGATTACAACCAACCAAGGAAAGCGTTTTGTTCACTTGTGTTGCATTCAGTGATCAGTATTAAAATGCCAGCTACTGTTCTTACTTAATACTGATTGCTATCATTGATATCAAAATTACCGTCTCCACTCACACTAGGAAATGCAACCATGCTGGGACAGATGTTTGTCAGACCTATTTGTAACAGAAATTATTTAATATATATGACATTAGAGTACAGAGCACCCATGTGGTATCAGGGCTGATTACAACAGATGTATGAACACACAGAGACTTCACTGCCCTGAAGGGTTCTAGGCCTCCTGTGAAGGGAAAAATAAACCTATTACATAAAAGAGATGGAGTGATTTGTCCAAACAGCCTCTGGTAGGGTTAGGGACCAGTCTTTTTAAGTCTCTGTCCAGTACTTCAACCACTGTGCTATCATTTAAGCAAGATAAGAAAGAATATTGTGAAGGCTCACTGAAATTAGTAGCTCATATATAAAAGTTTAAAATTGTATCCAAATACTTCACTGAATTGCTGGGGTTTTTACTTTTCTTGGTGGCAATTGCTGTACAATAGTTGTTTTCTTATTAGTATACATTAAGCCAAACTGGTCGTTTCTTGCAGGAAGCATAACTTGTCAGACTTTGAATAGCCAATAAGTTGTCTTTTAATTCACAATCATGAACTTCCAAATAGAAATTTGTCCCTTCTAGTGGTGGCCAAAATAGATTTTTGTGGTCAGATGAGAGAGACTGCTCTGCATAAACTTGTCTTCCATTGCAAGGAATAATTGAGGCAAGGACACAAAATGTGTTTTCCATTTTTGTGAAATCAAGAGAATGTGATCTTTCCATTTTGTCAAAAGGATGACTTTTTTGTCTTCTAGCTACAAATCTTCAGCCAATTTCTAGTGTAGTATTCGGCACTTCGGTAAGTTTCATCAAGGCTATATTTGAGGAAGAGAAATGGTTTGAGCTGCTAATATGCTCCTGTCCTTCCAACACTGTCTAGCCTGCTTTTGTGGATGTCTGGAAAGGTTACTGGTTTACTGCGAGTGTGGCTTTCTCTAGTAAAAGCTGAAGGCTGTTTGCAAACTGCCACCTGAAGCAGACACCTAAGGAGGAAATTTAGATAATTGCATTTTGCTTCCATTTGAAGTCCCTGGCAATTTTCAAATGAATTTCAGGAGAGGCAGAATGGTGTCCATTGAGTGGGAGTTGCTGCTGCCAGCAGCTGGAGTAGCTCTTCAGCTTTCTGTTGCATCGATTCTCAGTGACCTGAGAACTGTCCAAAAGATATGGAAAAATGTTTCTGATAGCAGTTGCCAGTATTAACACCTGTTTTTATAGGCATTCTGACTTTGTAGCACTTGCTGGGCTAGCACATTTAGAGTCACCCACACTACTCAAAGCTGTTCACATGAGATTTCCAGCCAAATTTTGCCGACAGAACAGGCAGTGCCATGAATTTTCTCATACTTTCTGTCTTTTCTGGGGGCCAAAAATTCTACAGATGCCTCAGTTAAGCAGCGTTAGCAGTTTTGATCCCACATATTTATTGGTTGTACAAATAATGGATTTTTTTAGTTTGGCCATGGAATTAAGAAACTGAAAGCAATTCTTGGTTTTAGTTGACCAGAAAGAATTTTTGTTTTCAGACAGGCTAAAATGAAACAATTTGCTTAGTTTCGGTTTCCTCGGTCTTTTTCTACTTACTGTGATAAAAATGGGTCAATTTCCAATTGAATTTAAGTTTTAATTGACAACAATGTTTTGAAACAAATATTCTAAGTACTTTTAAAAATTTAGAAAATCTTTAGGCTTTTCTGGGTTCTTTATTTTTCTGGCTAATGCTATCTTTTCACTTGGACTATTTGTCAAACACACATTTTTTTCCCCTGAAGCAAAATATTTTTGTAAATTCATTGCTTAGCAGAATATTTTTACCCAGCTTTGTTTTCAATTTGCAACTCATTCCTTTTGCCTTAGTGTTTAAATGCAAAATTTACAGAATGTTTCAAGGAGTATAGCCTCTAGCCTACAGTTTGGAAAAACTGTTGTGATATGTCAATATCTGGTATGACCAGACCAATGTGACTAGAGTCTGTGAGAAGGGCAGCAGTACAAATAGCATTCAGGTAACAGAGGTACAGTCTTAGAGACACAGAAAATCATTTGTGATGAGACACTGGGTTAGATCTAAAATGAGATGCCTTCCAGATTAAGGGAGGGCATGGAGAAAGAAATGAATAACCAAAGTTGGACATGGTCTTCCATTATCAGCAAGCTCTCCTGCAGTTGTTTCACCTGAGCTTTCTTGCACTTTCAGCATATCTGTTAATTGCAATTGTCAGAAACAGCATTAGAGCAGAAAAATAAGAGGCTAATTAAAACCAGTAGGTGTATTTCAGCAGGAAGAACAAGGCAGCATATTTGTTGGGAAATTTTGCTTCTCCTTAGGACAACATATTTGGCTATTCATATCCAGCAGCATTAATGCAATTGTTGTTGGGGGCTCAGTGGATTTACCTTATATGAAAAAAAGACCTACATTACTCTTTTCTGTCCCTTGTCATCAGAAAGCATCAGCTATTCTGAACTAAATATAGGACCTGAGCTATAAGCTGATAACAGTGGCATATGTATTTTAGAAGTTAATGGGATTGTGTGATTTGAAAAAGCTAAGCACCTGGCCATTTTGTAATGATTTATTTGTTTTGTTGTTAAAATAAACTTTTGCAAACCATTTCTAATTGCAAATTTCCACACTGCTCAACAGGAGGCAGCTTACAGTGAATGAATTCCAAAGCATAATACTGTGCCACGATTAATGGGGTGGAAACAGCACCTATTTAACAGAGCTTCTGTGGAGACTTCATTTTACACAAGAAACCCATGTGCTAGGAAATTGTTCTTAGCTTAAGAGCCAAGCTTACATAGCTTGACCACTGTGAGAATGGTTTTGGAGGCCTTGCTAGCTGGAAGAAGAAGAAATGATATCAAACAGGTGTTTCATCAAGTCTTCTGAAAGGGTTTTAAGTGTCCAGACTTGGGAACTAGCTCTGAGAGACACTAGATGCATGCTTGTCCTGCGGAGGAAGTGCTCAACTCTATAGATACCAGTCTTTAATGGTGGTTGCTGAAGTATATGATGTAGTCATGGCTGGAGCTTGGTGGAAATTCTTGGAGTGTTGGAGAACCTTACATTGAATGCCATTAATGAGTCAGTTAGGGGGAACACAGTGTTTTTTAAGGTATTGCCCTGTGATGATTGTGCAGAACCACTCTTCTCAAGTATACTTGGGATATGGAGAGAGAGATGTGTTGCTTTCCTGATCCTCCTGGTGTGCTAGATATTTCAGCTGTAGTGTCCAAGCTGGGCCTGCCTGTTTATCACGCTTCACTGTGCGTGTGTGCATGCTGGAAAGGAACATCAGCATCTTCCATGTGAATATATATGACAGTCAGCTGGGGTCCAGACTCTTGATAGAAACAGCTTAAACTTTAGGGCTAAAACTTTCTGTTGTTTGTAGTGTGGCTGGGTTCTGGCTGAGAGTGGGAGAAGAGATTAACCTATCACCCAGGTAGGTGGAGAAGGAGCTAAACTTCTATGTAATTTTTACCCTAGTTTAAAAAACTCTGCTCTTAATAGTACAGGAAACACAAGATGTTACAGCCTCTGTGTAGGTCTCATGGGGAGACTGTGATGCACCAATCAGTGCTCAGGCAAAGCAGTTTCCTGGGCCTCTGGTTGCACAGAACAGTGTGAACAGCTTTGCTGCAGGATGACCTTCTATGCACTGCACCTCCGCTCTACCTTCCTAGGTAAAAGAAGGGTATTTCTGATAGCTCATACACTGCTGTAGTGACTGTTTGAGATAATAATCTCCAGGATGGGTTGGCAGGGGATGCCAACGGAGGCAGGTGAAGGAAGAGGTGAAGGGAGCAAAGGAGAGAAGAGGACTTCGGTTTTAGGTTATATTACGCTTAAAATTCTGAGACTGCTCCACTGATGGGCTACATAAAGAATTAGATTTATAATTTGAGGTGAGTTCCATAGTAAAATAATTGGACTGGTGAAGCAATCTCACTTTCACTAAATTGCTTTCCGAGGAGCCTGTCCTGAACGGGACTGTGCAGCTCTTTCTAATATTTGAGCGTCCTCAGATCTCATTGGCTTCAGTGGGAATTAAATTCATTGAACTCCTCACTAGGCAATTATTTCCTTATAGGTCTAATTTTTCTGCTGCAAAGTGGTAGCAGCTTTTACTTGCAGTTAGCAGTCATACTCTGTGCTCCTCAAGTCCAAGCATTAGCATGCACATATCAACTAATGGTTCTTTTGTGACACATGTACTCAAGCATTTGTGCATGTGTTCTGTTCCTTGCCGCTTTCTGTGGATACTGCATCACGTTAGCAAATAGGATGTGCAAAGTACTTGATGGAAAACTTTTCGAAAAATAGTCTTGTCAAAAGCCTGTAAGACAGTTTTATGTTTTGTTTGGTTTCTTTGAAGTAGGAAGTGTTTGTTTTGCTTTCAAAAAGGGATGGTTGCACTTCAAATTAAGAGGACAACTTCATTAGCATGGAGGATGAATAATCAACTAGATAATGAAAGTGTGATTTTTCTACCTTTCCTTTCTATGAGAGAAGACCTACTGAAATGCAGTGTATTTACAGTCTTCAAATTACTGAAGCTCTAAATGTTTTTGCTTTCATGGTCTCCATTTGTGCTACTGCACATTTGGGATGATGGATTGTGGAGCACTGGGCATTGAGATGAAGAGAATCAATAATGTGATACCAAAGATGAAATAACTCCAATGGAACATCAATAAAGGCTAAAAGTTGCCATAGGGATTTGAATCTTAAAGAAGAGCTTCAGAAAGTATATTAAGAAGAATTTGTTTCTCCCCTTTTACTTGTAGTGTCTTTATTCCATGAGCAGAAGTCTCTTGGGGGTTCTTGTCACATACCAGGGGTGGAGGAATTTTTTCTTTTCTGAATGCATACTGTGCCCAGCACAATGCCTCCTGGGCATGATGTCTTCCAGGCATTGTCACAGTGTCACTGCTATCCCAGCCTTTAGCTGGCGAGAATAAAAATGGAAGAGTAGAGCTCCTCGAAGCCTCGTGTGCTATTAAAGAGTTCAACTGGAGGAGAAGTAGGAGAGTTTTTATTGTGCCAAAGGTATTCACTGTTTAAGAGAAGGTGTGTTGCAGGTCTGGTCACTCGTGTGCATAACCAGGAGTGTTGCCAGCCGAGAGTCTTCCCATTTGTCTCCACCATTGGCATATTGTGCAAGAGCAATGATAAGGCCCAGATTTTGCCCTAGTGTTAGTGCTGGGCAGTACTGCATTCCGCAGTCTGGGATGCAGTTGGGAAGAGCTGGACTGAGGCAGAGAGGATTCTTTGCCAATTAAGATACTTTTCAGGATGCAGGCGGCTGTCTCATGCAAAATAACTGCCATCTCTATCCAAGCAGAGCTCCAGTGGTTCTTTACTTATTCATTTATTTTCTTGAGAATGGACTAAATGAGGTTATTCTCAAGTAATTCTGAGCTATAAAACAAGAAAATAGAGGAAACCTTGAATCCCTTGCTAGGCAGACAGAGACCCAGGTGGGTGATGCTGTAGGGATGTATTTGATGCCCTCTATCTCTAAATGATGTACGCATTGCAGATACATAACAGAATTGTGATTTCACTGGTAGCTTTCATTAAGATCTTTATGCAGGAGGCATACCTGGAGCTCCACATTACATTTCATGGATTTAATGGAAAAAGGTGCTATTGAATGTGACTGAAGGTATCACAGAATGCCTTCTAACATTTCTGCTGTGATTCTGAGTGTTCCTGTCCTGATTGTTACCTCCTTGTTTCCCAGATATTTATCAGAACTCCTTTCACAACTTATGTCCAATTTTTTGCTTGCAGCAATATGCAAACCACCAAAATTCTGATTGCACACTGCGTTCTGAAAGGATGTTCATTGCTTTCATGTGCATAATTCATACTGATGTCATACTCTGGACTTTAATTAGAATTCTGACTCCACCACTCTTATAGTTTAAAAAACAAACACTAAATAAACGACATAGCTTTGTCACAAAGATAAACCAAAATCAGAAAGGCAAATTAAGTTAGAACCATAAACACTCCTCCTCTGAATTCAATATACATTTTGAAGTGATGGTAATTTAGACACATACCACTAAGCAAATATGGGAAAATTAGGCTGTTAGTGTTGAAAACCTTAGCTGTTTCTAGCTAAGCAAACTGTATGGGACTTGCCTGCTAAAATGTACCATGTAAAAATAAAGCTATTAAGGAAAGGTTGGCATCATCATTTTTCTTTTGCAAATCAGGTGATAGTTTCTGGCACTAACTTTTAGAGCTGAAATAAATTAATGCAGAAACCAAGGTGAGGTCATACACCTGTTGGCTTAGTTCAAAGTCAAACCATCAAAAAAGGAAGATAAGGAACACACTGTTCTGAGATATGTTAGTGTTATTAGCAATGGATAAAAATGCAACCCATTTTAAAAAATACTACTTCTGTCAAAATGCTTATTTATGTTGAAGTCTGTCTTCCAAGGAATAGAACACTTAATCCAGCAATGCTTTTAAGCTTAGGACTGATTTCAAGCATGAGAATGCAGAACTACTCACATGCTTAGAGTTAAGCACAAGATTAAATGGACAAGGTTAATATACCTGCTGGGATGAGATCAAGTGTCCATGTCCAGCTGTAAGGACATGACTCTACCAATCTTTTTTATGGTGGGTTTTTTTTTTTTTCCTGCAGTGAGATACCTGTGAGATTTCATCCCACTCGGCGTGAGTGGTGTAGCCAAATGCTAGTTATAGCTTAAATCTAAGAGATGAACCTGAAGCTCCGGGATCAGGCCTTCTCTGTTAATATTGCATCACACTGACTTCTTTGTTTCACTGGAGTTCAGTGGAGAGTGTCCTCTAGGGACAGTGGCTTTGCACATATGGTGGGTGAAGGGCCAGCATGGGCAAGTAGTCAGGCTTAGCCTAGTTAGCAGAAGGAGAGAAACCCTGCCTTTT
Source organism: Caprimulgus europaeus (assembly GCA_907165065.1). The sequence continues at coordinate 15,346,934 of OU015530.1, forward strand.
GCCAGCTGCAGTTGATGATGTTCTTCCCAAGTTCAAAACTTTGATCTAAATAGGAAGACTAGGGACCTTCCCTCAGACTTTCCCATGTCCCAGATGAATGCCCCAAGCAGCAGGCTTTTGAGGGTTTTACATCTTGCTCTGATTCTGCCAGGAGTCCTAGAACCCAAGCGTCTCAGCACATCACCTGCCTCTAAACCTGCAGGTCTGAGCTTTAATGTTTCTTGGGCAGACAGTGGGAAGGCAGGCAAAGGGTGCAAAACTCAGACACTTCAAAAAATTTTTTGAGAGTTTCCTTTTCTGGAGACATTCAAAACCTGCCTGGACGCCTTCCTGTGTGATCTCATGTAGGTGTTCCTGCTCTGGCAGGGGGATTGGACTAGATGATCTTTCGAGGTCCCTTCCAATCCCTGACATTCTGTGATTCTGTGAAAATATGGTTCCTGCCCAAATCTGCTGTATTTCTGAGTGTGACATGAACTTTTTTTTTGTTTCTACTTTCAGGTTGCTCCTGTAATTAAAGAGAGGATGATGAAGAAGGGCAGCATGATGCTTGGGTACCAGCCTCACCGGGGCAAAGTCAACTTCTTCCGCCAGGTGGTGATCAGCCCACAAGTTAGTCGAGAGGACATGGACTTCTTGCTGGATGAAATTGAGCTGCTTGCAAAGGACTTGTAGCTGTAGCTCCATAGCACCAGGTGCTGCTCACATGTGATATTTACGGAGAGAGAATGGCAGCAGCATTCTGGTGCTATTTTGTGGAAGGTAGTAAAAAGCTTGACATAGAGTTTGGGAACTGTCATTTTGCAGAGTAATGTTGAGTGCTTTGCAGGTAGAACACCCCTTCACAGGAAAATATTTGCTGATGAGGGCTGAGAGTGGCCGGGGGCAGGCCAGTGCTTGCAGCACTACTGACATTGTGGGAAGTGTTTCCTTCAGAAGGAAGCCCTTAAAATACTGCCTATGTCCCAGGGAGGGCAGCTATTCATGGGGTGCCTGTGACAGTGTAGCTCAAACTGGTCACTTACATATGTAGGCAGCACTACTCTGAAGTTAGTTAGGAGTGGATTTATCTCAGTGAGCTTTGAAATACTAGTTAATACTCTGTGTACTCTGTCTGCTTTAGTTTGGTATGTGTCTAAGGGTTGGTTGGTAACTACGTGGCTAAGACTGAACATCATGGATTCGTATGAAGCCGTTCCAGAAGGCCCTTAACTAGGTGGATTGCCCAGGTTTTCCACCATGAGCGCAATCAGCATGGGGTTGTGCATTCACTATCCTAGGAGGTTTGCAGGACCCACCTGCACAAAGTTCCAAGCAATCAATATTGACTCTGCTTTGACCAGGTGGAACTAGATGATCTACTAAGGCCCCTTCCAGCCTAACTGACTTTGTGATTCTATGAAATACAGTGATTGGGCCCAGGCAGTGTTTGCCAATGTTTGCCCACTCAAAATATCACCACCACTTTAGCAGAGCTGAGAGTATTGGAATAGCACTTAGAACTTCTTACCTCTTTGTTAACAGGAGTTACCTGTCTATTCTGAACTGTTGTTCACTTTCCTCTGTTTTTAAAGTGTAAAGATTTATTTAGCAGCCTTTAGATGCACTTTAAAATTATAACAGAGAAAAAAAAATACATTTACCTAAAATATATATATATTTTTATGCATGGTGACTATATATTAAGAGTATAGCAAAATTACGTATTTATCATTGCCTGTCTCTGTATTCCTACAGATTTGGGATTACTCAGTCTTATATTATCAGTATATAATTTATATTTTGGCACTGAGATTAAGGGGAGGGTGGTGATCAGTGAAAGCTTGCCTGTGATTCTAGGATATGAACAATCTGAGTATTTTTGGTCAATCTTAAATTGCAAAATTAAATTCTAAACTTTATGTTTGTGTTAAGAATTATAATTTACTTTTGGTCTGTTTTTATTCTATAAAATGATCCATATTATAAAGATAGAAATGTATTTCTTGGGGTGAAGTTCTTGCAGCAAACTAATGGAAATAACTATGTCTTTCACCTTGTAATCAACACCTATGTGACTTTAATGTTTTGATATTTGTTCCTCATTCTGTATTTGAGGTGGCACTGACCAATATGAGCCTTTCTGCTCTCATGTTTTCTGTCCTGCTGAAAGCTGTCTTTAAAGCAATACTTTCTTGTTTTCATTTCCTACATTGTACTAGGATCCAACATTGTGTGACATTCCGACTTCCAGTCTCCAGGATGGTGGAAAGTTTAACAAAGTCATGATAATCAAGGAGGAGAGCACTAGACAGGAGCAAGAGTCATCCTGTAGCACTTGACAAATGCCTTTAACAGTGTCCTCTAAATGAATATTCTTGTGCTATTCTAGTTAGCCACTAGATTTTAAGACAAACCTCACACTGATATTAACATAAAAATGAATATAATTATGTGATCCCTGGATTCTGCCCTGTAATACCGATGATTCACTTTATCATGATTATCTTGTGCTTCTGGCTACACCAGCTTGGGAAGTGCGTAACTAAATTCAGGGCTCATAAGGCTTATGTAGCCTCCCAGCCACTATGGCTGGGCTGCAGACTATGCCAGGAGTGCTGACTGGATGGGATGACTTTGCTGTTGCTTTTTGAGCTAGATAGGCCTGTTACCCCTTCTCCTTCTCTTTTTTGCCCTTGAAAGGAAAGACACAGTGTCAGGTTGTTTTGATTTTTGGGATTTTGTCCAGATTCTTGGCGAGTCCTTAATTTTTGATTCCAGGGGAGCTATGTCACCTGTCAGCTAAAAATTTGGTCCATGGTGTTTCATGACATTGCTACTATCAAACAAGCGTTACTGTCTTGTTTCTCATCGTGTTGTTAGTGCATTTCTGTTTCCAGCTGCTTTTTCTGTGTGCTTACGGCGCACATCAGACTGAAGTAACCAGTTCCTTTCTGCAACAATAGTGGCTATAGTATTTTTACACAAGGGCAAAATTGAACTTTTCTCCTGTCTGCAGAAAATGGGTATCTGATCAACATGTGCACTGGTTTCTTCAAAGGTATAGGTTAATCTTTCAGTACCTTATCTCCTCTCCATATATTTTCTATTATTTCTGACCCCTTATCACGTCCAAGGTGGGTGATACAATGGTCTCTTTTCAGGACTAATATAATTTTCTCATAGCTGCCTTTTTAGGACTAGTATGTACAAAATGTCTATTTTGTAGCTGGTGATTTTAATAAAAAGTGAAGTAAATGACACCCTTATAAATAGAGGTTGTGTTTGTCATTTCTCAATCTAAAACTGCAGAGATATGTATAAAGAAGGTATGTGTGAGCTCTCCAGATGGAGAAGCAGCAAACTGTCAGCACAGCTTTCAAATATGAAACCTAGTCTAACCCTGCTTCAGGATGTGGTTTATGCTGTGCCCATATCATCTTTAATAAACATCTTGGATGAAAATGTGTCACAATTTATCTTCCTCCTCCTTTCAGATGCAGAAGTTAAATGTTTTTTTTTTTCCAGAAATGGCCATTTTATTTATTTATTTGCTATTCTAGCTGGATATGGCTCATGAGCATCCCTCTCTTTGTTACTGAGAAGTGCCATCTCTCAGGATGCTAAGCCACGTTCTGGGAGTAATGAGGTATGGTTATAAATCAGTGTGGAAGCTGATCCCCTGGCTATTTCAATCTTTGTAATTTCTTGTGTCTACTTTTAATAATCCTTTTTTTTCAATATGGAGCTGTAGGAAAGGAAAGAAATATTACACAGAAGGGATGTTGTGAAAGTTGTGGCTCTCAGTTGTGTGGATGCATCTTGTGAGAAAGTTGAGCGTTTTGTGCTGTGGTCCATGTGCAAAATCACGCAAATCATCATGCCTGGAACAAACAGTTCTGGTCTCAGGACTTTGAATATGATTTTCTGTTCTAGATTAATACAAATCAATAGAGTCTGGTTATGTATGATTTTAGTGCTTCTAACTCTCACCAAGTCAACTGGAAACCCTTGCTGGGTTGGGCCCTGAGTTTTATCGCTGGGATCTTTCATTTCAACACCAGCAGTTTGACACTCAGAACATCTCAGCTATGTACTCAAGGTTTGTGTCTAGAGATTCAGATTTATCTTTATTTCTGAGAGACTGAATTTAAATGTATTTTCATTTGTATCCTTCGATGATGCATTAAGATGCTTTTCAAATACCACTTGACCCTTAAAGGACATTACTTGTCCTTTAAGGGAAGCCTGGTAGAACTGGTAAAGTTGCATTCCCAGAAAGCCGGGCTAGAACATGTAAAAAACTGTTAGATGCCTGAAGCTTCCTTATACACACAAATCACAGCACTAGCTCATGCTCTAATAATTTTTGTTTTTAAATACTTGGGTAGCATGATTGTGCTTACAAAACTGATCAGAAACATTGAAGGCAGAGGAGAAGAATAATTAAGAAATACTAAATACTAAGTCTGCTTTCTCCTATTGTGTCACACATGAGGTCTGTGACAAGCCAAGGGTAAACTGAAAGTGTCATTTGAGCCCTTCATTGCCAACAGCACCAAATCTGCCCAGCCTCTCTTCCCTGGTGCTGCTTCTATGGCTTTCAGTGGGACAGTGAAGTGTGTTCATCCTGGAAATCCCTTGTAGGTAAGGCCCACTCACCCACCTGCCTCCTTCCCATGGCATAATTGGTAAATGCTGATAAATCATTTGAGCTTGTAAGCACTGTGTCTAATACAGTAACTGCTAAATATTGCTGCTGTTACATCCTGAAATAATGCAATTGCACACATTTATTATGTCTTAATTGCACACGCTAATTGCAGGTTAGATGCAATCAAAGCAGCACTGCCTGGCACATGCACTGTACAAACCACGAGAAACCCTGGTGGAGGGGTTTTATTTCTTTAAATGGAATCTACTCTCCCACAATTACATGTTTTTGCTTCAGATATACAATTAGATGTTATTACTCTAATTCTGTAACTACACAATAATAATACCTTGAGAAGCAAAACAAAACAAGGAAATTTGCACAGCAAGAGGTACAATAAAGAGAACGTCAAAGGTGTCGAGGCAAACCCACAGAAGGAAACCATGGTCGTGTGGATGATTAACCTCTGCTCGATCTAATGTGTGTGAACGCACTGCACCGTGGTGCTGTGGGAGTGGGGCAGTGAAGCAGAACCCATTGGGGAGTCATCAAAGAACTCTGACACTGCAGCAATCTACTGCAATATAGTGTGATCCATCCGTGGATCCTAGAGAAGCCCTTGCAGAAGACAGTACAACTTGTAGTACAGGAATGTTTTTTTCTATATCTCAGGGTAAAGTTTGTTTAAAGCAGTCTCAATAATAAAAGTGATACTGAAAGGGTAATCTTAAAAAAGTCCAACAGACATGATCACTTTAAGCCTTAGTAGCTCACATACAAGAAGTACAATTGATCACATTTTAAAAATTAATTTCAAAAAATTCAGTAGAATATTTTATGAAGGACAAAGGCAAATAATAGAAAGTGAAGGACATGGACCCTTAATAGTTCTGTCACACGCAGATGGTCTGTTTTGGTGAAGTAATTTCTTTCTTGTAAGTAACTTGGGAGAGTGTTAATTTCTACAAAGCTCTTTAAAAATGGAAAGTGTGATGAAAGCGTTTGCCGTGAAATAGCAGAGACCCATGGAAAATAACACCTGCCTTGGGGACTGTGCAGTCTGTATTGTCCTCTGCATAACACGGCTCTTCCAAGAAACTTTCACCCAGCTTGTAATTCTGGGAAGTGACTCCTTAAACCTGGCAGGCTCTGGCACTGGCAGCTGCAGCTTTATCCATCCTGCCTTTTCCATGCCAGGTGATAGAGATTTCTACTCTTGCTCTGTTTCTGTGCCCTCTCTCATGCCTGGACATTTTTTCAGAAGGAGATTTTTCAGTATTTGGCACCATAGGGAAAATGTCAGGGTAGCAGAAGGAGGAAGACTGAAAGCTGAAGCAAAAGCAGTGCTCAGGTTGGTATCTTGAAGTGACATTTTGCCTTTTCTTTTCAGCGATGGATTTGTCCAGATGCTCAGATGATGATCAGTCACCACTCCTGTCAGAACTGTGGTAGCACCAAGACCAGGGTCGCACTGTGCACTGTCCAATGCGTGGGACCAGTTTGGCCTTGAGAAACTAAATTAGCCAAAGGGTGGGAGAAAGAAACATTAGTGGTCCTGGTGTACAGGAGAATGATGCACAAGGAATTTAAAGCTTCTATTTTTGTGAATACTTGCACTGTGGCTTTAGAAGAATTGTTGAAGGAGATACTACTAGAAGACAGCAGTGAGTGAAAAATGGGGCATAGTGTGATATGGGCTTAGCAGAGGGAGTTGGTGCTGTGCTAAATAGAGAGCTTTCTGGGGGAAAAAAAAAAAAAAATCCTGACTGGACTCTTAGAGTATTTGATGTGGTATCATTTGGGAAAACCTACATAAGATGGGAAGACTGGAAAATGTAAGGTGGGTAGGACTGTCTAGTGAAAGATGAAAACGAGTGATGGAGAAAGGAAGATAGCACTCAAGTCCTGGTATTGATTCTGGGCTAATCTAGTTTCATACTGTCATCAGGAACACTTTCAGAAAGATCAGACATACATTAATGAAATTTTCTGATGTAGCTATGTTGAAAGTTCTGGAGTTTGATGTGCATGAAGAACTAGAGCTTGTGGTGGGGGAGACCCAGTCAAAGAAAGTGCAAAATCTTTAGGGACTTCCAAAAAGCCGCAAGACTTTTTGGTTACAAGTAGGGTGTACTAAACACTTGGGAAACAGAAAATTGTGGGGCTAAGTATAATAATAACATAAATAGCAGTGTATGAGCTGAGCCTAAATGCCATATAAATAAAGTCAGACAGCCAAGAAATTCAGTGGTAAACCTCAAAGCAGATCAAGCCTCTCACCTGGAGCATGGCAGCTAGGAACCCTAGGTGGGCGTCAGACTAGATATCCCCCAGCTCTGTTGTCTCTAGCTGTGAGCAGTGAACAGTGAGAACATTAGTTGGTGTTGGAGCCAAAGAGCAGCACTATCTAGTCGTGTGCTCCATCTACTGGTGTGTCCTCTGGTAACCAAATTGTGCCACACACAGGATGTGTCGTCTGAAGAGCACTTCTGGACATCTCGGGTGTGGCAGGGGAGGGAAGTGGAACTAAAACTTCTTGGAATTTTTCAGACACAAATGGTTTGCCAGAAAATGTTGCTTTGTTTTAGGTAGTTTCCTGTGAAAACACTGGATTTCAAGAGGCTTTAGGGAAATATGTGCACACCTGTGGTCATTTCTTGTCAGCCTGCCTAAATAGTGATGGAGATGCGTTTCCATGCTGTGTAACCCATGATGACACTGGTGTGTTTGGAACATCCAAGCTGAGCAACAGGGAGCTCAGGGTGCCGTGAAAAATGCACTTTCCCAGCTCTGAGCCTCTCAGCTGAGCAGTGACTCTTTACTCATGCTCTTTACCCAGGTTAAAAAGTGAAGTCAGGAGCATGCAAGCTGCTTTTGTGCTGTATGGCGTCAGAGTGCTGAGTTTCCAGGCTTGATTTTATTCTGAAGCAATCCAAATGTTTGAGGTTTGGGGTTTTTTTACATTTTCATTTCTATGAGGAATATTGCTGTTATATGGTGAGTTATGAAAGTGGATGTCCTGCCCCCATGCTCCAGCACATTTTGGAATTTCCTGTAGAACAAAATTTCCAGGTTCTTGACCACCCTGAACTCAGATTTTTGGAGACACAAGTCAAACATAGAACTGCAATCCTTGTGGCTGGAAAGGATCTCAAGATATCAAGATGATATGACCTCCATCTTGAGGTAGGATCAGTGATACTAGAGAACTAGTATCAAACCTCTGACTAGTACAGGCTAAATTGTGTAGGAGTACAGACAATTGTGTAGGAGATATTTGCATAGGACAATAACAAAAAAGAATTCCTCCCCTCTGCCCAATTAAAAGCCCTTCCCCCACAATTTATGACTAAAATTGGTGGACATCCTGCAGCCTTCCCATGAGGTTTTCTTAATGGATAATTTAGATTTTCCCTGCTGTGCTTGATATACCATGATTAGGGCCAACACATATTTTTTCCTTTTGCAACCTCTATATGTTGAAAGATTCTTATCTTATTGCCGATTAATCATCCTCTTTTCTAGTTCGAAATTACAGTCATTCCCCCCACACTTCTGCAAAGGCCATGTTTCTAAGTCTTGATTATTCTGCTGCCCAAAACAAGACAGAGCAGTCCTCTGAAACCTTGCCAGGGTTTAAGAGAGAGGTGGGATTACTTTGTACTTCTCTCAGCCACCGCTGCTGCTTATACATCACAGTGTGATGTTCACCTTCCTTTGTAATAGCAAGATGCTAGTGACTCTTGGTAGGGTTGTGATCCGCTCTGAGCATTAGAGCTTCTTTGGCCAACTGCTCTACCTGGCTTTTCTCCTTTAGATATCTGCATGTTTCATTACTCCTTTGTAAGTGTCCCCACAAAAGAGGATCATGTTTTTTCATCAGGCACAGCATAGCTAGCCAGTTGAGGGAGGTGATTTTCTCACTCTACACTGCACTGCTGCAGTCCCACCTCGAGTACTGTGTGCAGTTTTGGGTGCCTCAATATAAGGACATCAAACTATTAGGGTATGTCCAGAGGGCAACCAAGATGGTGAAAGGCCTTGAGGGCAAGACTTATGAAGAGCTGCTGCGGTCACTTGGTTGGTTCAGCTTGGAGAAGGCTGAGGGGTGGCCTCCTCACTGTCTACAACTAACTCAAGGGGGGCAGTGGAGGGGGAGGTGCTGAGTTCCTCTCTTTGGTGACCAGCGACAGGACCTGAGGAAATGGGATGGAGTTGCAAAAAGGGAAGTTCAGATTGGACATTAGGAGAAGGTTCTTCACTGAGAGGGCAGTGAGTCAGTAGAACAGGCTCTCGAGGGAAGTTGTCATGATACAAAGCCTGTCAGAGTTCAAGGAGTGTCTGGATGATGCTTTTAGTCATATGGTTTACTTTTAGGTAGTGCTGTGAGGAACAGGGAGTTGGACTCGACCTTATGGGTCCCTTCCAACTTGAGATATTCTATGATTCTATGATTTATTCAATCTGTCAAGAACAATTTGAATCATCAGTCCATCCTGCAGCACATGTCTAGCCTCTCAGAGTGCAATCCAGTTTGCAGATTTAATAAGCATGTATTTTAATACATCACCTGGGCTATTATTTCAAATACTGAATAGGGGCTGAAACTGGGTCACTGTGCAACAGTACTCAACACTACCTAGGGACCTACATAGTAACTACTACATCTTTCTAGCCAGCTTTGCACCCACTCTGCACTCAAATATAGACATTTTTCTACTTTACTAATAATAATATCACTTGAGGTGATGTCAAAAGCCTTTCTAAGCTCAAGCTGTATGATGTTTACTCTATCTTCTCCATTTTAAAAGAGCTACTGCCCTATAGGAAAAAAAAAAACAAAACCCCAAACAATGATGAATCCATGTTGACTCCTACCGTCTTTTGCTTTTCCAGTTGCCTTCAAATTGTTTGATTCTTTCCACGCTCTGTAATTTCCTGAGATGCAAGGATCTGAACAAGTCCCTAGCTCCTCTCACCCCCTTCCAAATGGGAAGTACCGCCTCTGCCCCTTTGGCAACATGGGAACACACATTCCTGTGTGACTGCAGGAATCCTTTCTAGGGCACGTTGCAGCTTGGAGAAATTGATTTTCAAGTAGTCCAACCTCTGGCTGGCTGTGGATGGAGCTGAGGTTTGAAGGTGCTGACTCTGCAGGGAAGTAGGGGTTCAGAAAGGGGAGAATGGGTGAACATCGAAGCCTTGCTTTGGCACAGAGCTATGATGTGGCAGCATTTAGTTTGCTGGGTTTCTTTAGACAAAGACTTTGCTCTGGTCCTGGAGTACTGAGCCTGATGAGACAATCATGTAGGAGATATTTGCATAGGACAATTAAAAAAAAAGAGCTCCTCCCCTCTGCCCAATTAAAAGCCCTTCCCCCATAATCACTGCCTTCATGAAAGCAATACATGCAGCTCACAATACCTATAATTTAATTTTAATTACTCCTGGAGGAAAATTAGTGCAGTTATTTAAAAATGCAATTCTTACCATAAAGTAGAGCAAAATGGAATCACAGGCATACACAGGCTATTAATCAGAGCATTTAAGATCCTCAAGTTCTCAAGTTAATGATTTTATTGTTGCCAAGATGTGTGGTGCAAGCAAGAAATGTGGTGCGATGATGGCAAGAGTCATTTGCTCTATAGCAAATTTATTCATATATTTCAATTGCTAATGCATCAGCTGCACATACAGAAAAGGAGGTGAAAAAAGATGAACATCATCATGTGACCTGTGTGACCCTGTATCAAAACTTCTTTCATGCATTTGTCCACAACATACATTTTCATGTTTTCTAGAAGCTAATATGGTTGATCTTGTACATCAGGCCAAGTAGTGCAAAAACACAGAGCTCCAGTGTAGCCAACCCACGTGGCGATCAAGACTCACCAAGGGTCATCAAAATTCTCAATGGAAAATTAAAAGGCCCAAAATCCCTTGCAAAGAAATCCATTGTATTTCTTGCTAGGATTTTTGAACCTGATCCTCTGTCACTACCAGAAAAGAACGACTACTCTGGAAGTCAGCCTGTGAGCACTCTCCACATGGAAACTCCCTGTCTGTACTGAAAATCTGCCTATAATCATAGATTGCTGAAGTCAAACCTATTGACCTCAGCGCTTTCACTCTTACTAAGCACCTCTTCATGCAAGCCCATGAAGGTGTATGGAGTGGGACTCATCTCTCCAAGCTTCAGCTGCCTGACCATTCGCGCTCAGGCTCCCTCGCAGCCCCCTGCATAGCCCCACTCCCACTGGAGAAGACCCTGCCTGCCTTTTGAGGACAGTTTTAGGCCAAGCTGGTGCTGTGGTGAAGGTGGTGAGACTTGGCTGCATCACTCGCTCACTCTTAGGAGAGTTTTCCTGAGAGAGTTTTACTTTGGAAAGCAGACCTTCTTCTGCCAAAATGTTTTCCTCTGGAGCTAATAAAACCGAATTAGACCGTTCCTCAGATCAGGAATGAATTTCGTCTGGTTGCGTGTCATGGATATAATAAACAGTTTATACTCGGGCAAAGGCTGTGTTTAAATATGGCTGAATCCTGTTTGGTTTACTGTGATTAAGCTAAACAGTTTAGAAATGGATGAAGTAAGTTAATTTAAATTCTTTCTTCCATTTCCTATGGCTTTGTTAAGAATAGGTTCTTAAAAGCAACCATTCCAGAAATTATTGCAAGACAAGCAAATTAATGTTAACATTCCTACATTGAAATGAAATTGCCTTATTTTTTTTTTTTATAAGGCTTTCCACAACCTGCTGTGTAATGAGAGATGCCATTAATGCCTTCAAGCATGGAAGCGTTTCACTGTGCCCTTCAAAGCATTACAAGGAAAATTTCAGTCTAATTCCCCTGCAAGTTGCTTCTGCAAACTCCTCCTCAGTGGTGAGGCTGAAGTGTCAGTGACATTGTCATGTTACAGAAATACTGCTCCTGCATCTCACATGGGTGCTAGGTGAGCAAAAGGAGTTGTAGCCAAAGCATATGAGCAAGTCTGGGTAAAAGTGTACAAGGCTTAACAGCTGGAAAATTATTGGTAGGAGATTTATGTCCTGTTCAAAACCTCTTAGCTCATTAAAGGTATGGCCTGCTTTCTTCTGCCTCCAGGAGCACCTGATGGCTGATGGAAATCAAGTATCTCAGTTGAAGAGAATCGATATTCTGGCTTTAATGTCACCAAAGAAAGAAACCTCACCTTCCCAGCAATAAGGCTGGATTCAGGTATCAGCAGCTATCCCCTTTCACTTGCTAAGTGCTTCTCTTAGGGATGGGCTGCTCCTGGATACACTGCCTGTTAACCCATGTCCTGCAAGTTCTAGTTGTCCTTGGTGGCTGGTTTTCTTGGTAGTGTGAGCAAATAGGCTTTGTGTTTTCTTTTACCAGATCCTTCCTCTGACAGCCTTTAGTTCAGTTGTGTTAAATCAAAGCTGAAATACTGTTTTTTGCCATTCCAGACATGCATATACCCTGTATAAAAGGCTTTGCTGTTTCAAAAAAATAGTATTTTACTTTAAAAGATTCTCAAACAATTGTAGTGATGAGATACTGAAACAGCCCAGAGTAGGCCTTGCATTTTCATCTTGATCTCTGAATGATGGGTGTGAAGCGATGACCCTTGCCACATCTGAGTCTGGGGAGGCCAGTGCAGAATGATGTAGTCCCAGTTTAAGCTTGATATTTTTTTATCATCTTATTTTACTGGGTAGTCAGAGCCTTGCTAGATGAGTGCAGAGATCATCTCAATGTTCACATACATGTACAAGGAAGTCAGTAGATAAAGACCAGCCTTTAAGTGCTGAACATTTGCAGCCACAGGCAGACAGATGTTTATCTATCTTGGCAGAAGTTTATACTGTCTTCTGTTTGAGAACTAGAAAGACAGTTTTCTCCTTCAAATGAAAGAAGGAATTAGATACAATGAATATCTTCTGTAAAACATTTTCTAACCTTAAGTGGAGTCCCACAAGGTTGGAGCATGAAGACCCTGGTGTATTTCTAACAGAAGGAAGACTATTTCTGTAACTCTTTCTGTGAGATGGAAAGTGCTGCGTTCGGGCATTGTCGAGAGTCGGGTGGGGAGCTCCTCTTCTGTAGCTCACCATACAGCTCTGATGACATCTCAAGCATCCCACACTGGTTTAGCTCATCCTAACTAAACCACTCCCCTAAACCCTGCACACAGGCAGCCTGTGGCTGAGGCAGGCTGTGAAAACCATGACATTTCCAAGGTCCTTAAGTTATGCTGGCGGGTGACTGAGCCGTACACTGCAGGAAACCCTGTGGCAGCAGAGCTGTAAATGTTGGAGGGGTATTTTCATTCCTGGCTTGGGGAGTAGAATTCATGGGAGGGGTGAGAGCTGAGGGTGAAGGGGAGGGATAGTGCGAGTCACTTGTCCAGATGACAAACTAGTGGAAGTTTCACCCAAGGGGTCGCTAGGAGGGGATGATATGTGCTGACATGTGCGTTTCCTTCTGGAAACTAAGGAGACAGCCCTGGTCTGGGGACCCTCATGCAACTGCTCTTGCTGGAGCAGAAAGCTGGTGAACCTGGGCTGTGATGTGACCACCATCTCTGTGCAAGTTCGTTAGAAACACGTATGATGTGTAATTCTTTTAGGATTTGTTTCCTCTGCATCACTTCTGCCCTAAATAAGCAAAGAGGTGGTGTATTAACCAGGTGTATGCAATAAGTTTACTCAGGCATTTCCAGAGCAGGACAGACCCTGGGGGTCAGGATGGTCCCTTGTTGGGAAGAGGAGTGGTCCAGGGGGGAAAGAGCCATGGGAGGAAGGGCATGGTTCCAGCCTGAGCAGAAGTGAGGATGAGGTGCCCTTCAGGAGGTCATGCAGGGCTGAGCCAAATGTTTAAACCCCAATATCTGATGCAGGTTTTGTTCTGAAACAAAAAATACAATGAGTTGCTTTCATGTGAAAAGACCAGCACCCCAGTCAGAAACCAGAGGCAGGAGGGAGTGAACTGTGCAGCCCCCACTCAGGCACCCAAAGGTGCCTGGGAGTAGGAGAGGAACAGCAGGGAGGGGAGGGCAGTGACCTGAGCTTGAAGCCACAAATGAATGAAAAAAACAGAGTGGAGGAATTGCTTTTTGTTTCTTCTTCCACAGGAAAGCCTCGCTGCAGCCGAGGAGGAAGAGGGAGAGTGTTTTCGGCTGTGAGTGGTCCCTCCCGTGACACACACCCACCATGGCTAACCTGGGAAGAAATGCCAGGGATCTGTGCTCTACCTGCTTTCACATGACAGCATATTTACGAAACAGATGTTTCAGCAGTCAGTGTGTAACCATGCTGACTTCATCAGGTGCCCATTTTATTTTTCAATAATTTAGCTACAGAAATGTAACTGTCCAAAGAGATTGGTTTATCACTGAGCAAATAATTCACAGCAGATAATTTATGAGCTGCCTTTTGCCTTTGCATCTTCATGAAGTGATTAGATGGTGTTCAAAACATTAATTAGTCATGAGTTTAAAATATATTTCCTGGGCTGGATCTTAGTGCCTGAAAAAACCACCACCAAAATCCTGCAGTGAGATGCATCACTTACAGCAGCCCAGGATGAGACTGGAATTTTTGGCCACCTCCTCTCGCCCCCACTGCCCCAGGCAAGAGCCTTGTGAACATGCACATATTGTGCACCCACTTGCATGAACAGTTGCCAAGTAATAAGCAGCACAAATGCAGCCAAACTGCATTCAGGAACAACAGGCAGACAGTCTGGAGCAGAATTCACTCCATCTTCCTTGTGGCCAGAGGGAAAAATTGCTGTAGGCAGTGTTTTATTAAAAACATAATGCAAAAAAAATAAAAAAAAATAAGGCAAGCAAGAGAGAAAGAGACAGAGCTAAAGATCAGGAAATAAATTAATGAGTGTTCTTCTGGAACCAAAGGAAGCCCTTAGGTCCCAGCACAGCTGGCTTGACAAGAAGACAATATTGCAGGTGTTCTACATGTGGCCCAGTTTGTTTCCCAGAGCATTCAGAATGACGATGTCTTAATGCCTTTCCTTTTCTTTTCCCCTCTTAGGAGCTGGGTCATGATTTTTTCTTCTTTTATTGTTCACATCTATTCCAGTGGCAGTTGGGAATAGCCTAGAAGGGGGTGAATTCCCCATTGTGCTGGGAATTGTGTGAACTGGTTACACAGAAGCAGGCTACACCAGGAAACTTTGCCAGCCAGTGTAGACCATTGCATGGTTCAGTAGTAAACCCAAGGATTGCCTTCTGCAGGGCACAGCTGGAGCCTGCTTGCTGCATACCCTGGTGATAGAATGCTGATTGACACACTAATTAAGAGCTACTTACGGAAGAGTGTTGAATACCATGTTTAGGCTAAGCAAGTTGGGCAAAAGCCTTAATTGAAAAAATATTAGCAGGGCATAGTGTACTTTATTCCAAGGATACAGTTGTACTTCACGACTGAAGGGCTCTGGAGTTTGCCTGCTACAGTTTCTTAATAGATTTTATATTTCTTTTTTGTAACACTTGTTTGCCTTGTTACGCCAAAAGGACTTTGCCTTTGAGCCAGCGTAAGCAGGATGGCAGGCTTGAAGGTCTTTGTCAATACGTGGCTGGTGGCAGGGGCTGGTGAGGGATGGTGACTGCCACCAAGGCACCAGCAAATGCTGGGACCATCCACAGTGATGCTAGGCTTGCCTAGGGCTTGGCCAGTGCTGGTCACCTGCAGCTGCCTGCCTCGGGGGGAACCTAGGCAGGGCTGCTCCACAAAGCCCCCATTTTGCCAAGTTTTAGATGAGATGTGGCTGCTGTGCTTTGCACCACACCTGACATCGGCTATGTGTGTTGTTCAGTTCAGAGCAGTGGGTTCCCAGAGGCAGTAAAATCATTAGTATGGGACATACTCAAAATACAACAAGGTCTTGAGCAACCTGCTCTAAGCTGCCTGTTTTGAACAGCAGCCTGGACCAGGTGACCAGCAAGCACAGCACCTGGAGCAGAGGTCCCTGCCAGCTTCAGTTACTGAGATTCTGCTCAACTCATGAACTAAGATATGTGGCTGGGTGTTTGGGGAACCCCCACATGGAGGTTCAAAAGGAGATACTCAGCACATCCAAGCATGAGCTCTGTTGGAGGTTTTGGTACCAAAATACATTGCCTGAAAACCACGGTGATGTCTGGAGTCTCAAATGCCTGAATCAGGCACTGGTGGACTGCATCCTGTGTAAAGGTTTAGTTTCAACCTAAGACACACTTGAGGCGTGTTTTTTAGGAGGGAGGGAGGTAGTTCGCTCTTTGTTTATCTGGCTCCTGTGTTCTGCATGTCTTCCATGGGAGGAAGAAGAAAGGTGACAGCTCCAAGTGGGGAGCAGTAGCAGTAAGGCACAAGCACATTAATCACACACTTCTCAGTGACACAGATTTAGTGGGCTGTCTTCTGGCTCACTTTAGTACCAAAATGACTGAAGTTTGTCTAAGGCCTTATCTGCAATGAGAACTGAGCAACCTAAGATCAGGAGACCATCAGCTGTGAACCCTCTTCTCCCTCCCCTGAGACCAGTGAAGGTGTTACACTGCAGGGGCTAACAGCCCAGCAAGTCTGGGTACCTGCTAGTGCTGTTCTGCTGAAGGGCAGGGTGGAGACCAGGGAAGGAGTCATTAGCAAAACAGGACACATGCAAAGGCCACTGGACATGCTGAGCATTGACATTCAGGCCTCCGGTGGGGAGAAATGGGCCTGAATAATTTCAGGATAGGGTTCACTTTAGGAAGAGCCCTCTCCCTGTTCTGGATGCTGCAAAGATGAAAGACAAACTCGAGTTGGTGTTATTTTATTTGCTCCAATAAACATTTGATTTATACAAATCAAAACAGACCAAAAAAACCCCAAAACTGTTTACAAAGCAAGTTAAGTGCTTGAAACATTTGATATACAAGAGTATATATTGTTCACATTCCCATTTCATACATGATGTACAGGTGAAATATTCCTTAAAAGAATAAAAATTTTCCTTTACATGTAGAAAAAAACCCCAACAACCATGAAAATGTCAGTATTGTCAGGAACTACCAGATGCCATTCCTTCACCTTCAGCGTGGATGGATGAAGAGAAATGGGCTGTGATGTTCCCTTTCCCCTGCCCTGTCCTTGCTTGGGGCTGCAGCTCCGCAGCCCCATACCTCTGCCGGCTTTCCTTTTTTTCACAGAAATCAAATGCTCTCTCCTTACAAAATTTGACATAGTGTCCTCTGATTTCCACTGCAGTTGCTGAGGTTTTGCCTTGCTCTGTTTAAATATTTCTGAGGAGTTTGGTTAAAATAATAAAAAAACCCCAAAAACCAAACCAACAGATACAAATCCATTCCAAATAAATTATTTGTCATCATAAATCTTAACTCCTATTTGAATAAGCATGATTCCCATTGACTTACATTATTGATGCTTATCTGTCAAAGTTGTTTAATAAATGGCACCAGGCACATCTGTACAGGACTGGTTTGTGCTGGCTGAATTGCTAATTTCCAAGTCCTGCTTACATGCCGTAGGGAAGAAAAAAGTAGAAAAATCATTGCCAAACTCCTGAAGACAAAATTGTTAGCACTTATTCACTTATTAAACACATTGCTGTCATTTACACAGGCCCAATGTGATGTCAACTGTCTTAAACATTTTAGAGAACTGAAAGAATGCAAGCAATGTCTCAGGGATCCTTTTGGAATAAATTGTCTTGGGTTTTGGGTTTTTCTGTTAATTGCTGACTTGCCGAGGGCAGCCCTATATGCAAGCGGTGCTGAGGGCAGGATATGCCATTAACCTAATGCTACGGAGATTTCACCTCCAAGGTCCTTTTGCAAAAATAAAGGCACTGGCTGTTGCCTCTTACTTTTCTCTAGAAAGCACGGAACAACTGAGTCAAGCAATTAGCCATGCTGCACAGGGAAAAAAAAAGTTTGTTCTTACAGCCACACAATCAAGGTAAAAGGCAGGAAAAAAACCCCAGTACTGCATGCACTCAGAATGCACAGCAAATATAAAACAGCTGCTTGGATTATTGCTGGCCCTGTCTTGTTTTGTATGGTTTGAAGTTGGGAATGGGAGGAGGGGAAAACTCAGCCTGCTGGTATTTTGTAACTTGCTTGCAAGCAGCGTGAATTCAAAGCAATAAACACGTAACATGAATAACCTCTATATGGAAACACAAGCGTGGAAGGGACCAAACCTCCACACACTCCTGTTCTGGGACACTATGAAGAAGACATTGGGGTTAAGGTGAGAGGGTAAAGGCATCCCTGAACCTTCCAAAATGTTCTGCAGACAGGAATGCATAGATACAGCTGCAAAGCTGAGGTGGCCTGTCTGCTGTGACACTGCTCCTGCAGCTGTGAACGGTGGGACCACAGCTGGGTGTGCACAGCACGTGCTCCGAAAGCCATCCCCTTACCGCACGTATTTCCTGTCTTTTGGCAGAGTTCTTAGTGCACAATTGCTGGTGTCGCGCCATGCCAGTCTTCCCAGGCTCCTTCCCTAAGGAGGAGGGATCTCTAAGGCACTGGTAATTTCCTGGAAGCACTTTTTTTTTTTTTACGCTTTTTTTCAGAGCATGGCTGTTTATAGATATATAGATATATATATATACACACATACACACACTTTTATATATATATATGTATATATATATATATATAAAATAGCAATTTCATAGTTATATACAGGCATTAATAAAGTGCATAATGTTATTGGCTATTTTCAAATCTCATTTCCTGAGGAAGTGCTAGCATACATAGCTCCTCCTATGACATGATGCCGGCAGCCAATGCTAGGGTATGACACCTACTCCCCAGCTTTTAATTCCCACACATACATCTCACCGCCCAGAGCTGGAGTCTAAAGGGAGTAGTGACAGCCTCAGTCCTCCAGGAAGCAAGTCAAGGCACTGATCAAGACTTCTTCCTTTGCCAAGGTGAACGCATCTAGGAGCAACTTCCCTCCGTTTCGGAGCTCTTGGGTGCGTGCTACTTGGCGGTGGTCACGGAGCCGTCTTCAGGGATCTTCTCCTCCGAACAGCTTCTTCCCGAGAGCTTGTCATGGTGCTTGAGCTCGCTGAAGCGCTCCGCGACGCACTGTGCCGTGAGCCGGGCCTCAGGGTCGTGGTCCCAGCACTCAATAAGAGTTTCACACACCATCTGGATGCCCTGCAGAGAGCACAGAGAGAGCAGCTGTGATGGGGCCACTCACTGCCCAAGCCCGGGTATGTGGGTTGCCCTAGTGCCCTCTGAAGTTCAGCAGGTCATTCACATTTGCCCTGGAGGTGCTTTGTGGGCTTCGCTGCTACTGGCATGGGGACACCCTTATTTTTTTTTTTTTAGAAGAAATCCCACTACAATATTTTCATACTGTCCTTTGTGGGCAGATGTTCTGATACTTTATAACAAGAAAATTATGCTTTGGAATCAAGTAGGTTTGTTTTGTTTTGGTTTGGTTTTTTTAATATAAATATGATCAGAACTCCTGGATAACATGATTTCCTGCTCAACCCATGCCTTTCCATGTCTGAATTCTTTTTTGAGTTTTTTGAACAAAATTCTCACTGCCAGCAATATCAGGCCCTAGATGAGCCCTTTATGAATTCCTTGCAGACTAACTAAATCTATGTGCAAATACAGGCCACAGTCCCACAAACACTTAAATACATGTCACTCACAGATGTAACTATTTAACCTTCATTTCAATGCTGATGCACATGTTTACAGGAGCAAAAAAACCAGCTGAATCTCTATAATGCATTTTATAAACATGAGGTATTTGCCAGGAAATTGTGTGCTTTGCTGTATGATGCTAAAAGCCCATTAAGTAGGATTTATCTTAAACTTCTTATTTAAAAAAAATAACATTTCACAACACTGCATTAATTGCATAATTTACCTAATTGGTGATGTTGACTGATGTCAATGTTAATAGCAGAATGTTATTGTCTGCATACAAATAACATTAGTTTTCTGCTAGCACTGAAATTACAAGCAGTAAATTAAATTAAATATTAAACATTAACTTGAAATCAATAGTGCAACAAATCTCATTACGGGGGAAGGGGTTGTAATATGCAAATCCATTCCAGAATTTTATCACGATGAATAATGAGTTCATTACAAAAACACGACTGCAGAGGAAGGAAATGAATATGGAAGAGCCATTACAGTAAGAGCAACTTCTGTGGAGTTCAAAGCAGATCCTCGGCTGCTGCAAACTGTCACAGCCCTGAAGAAGCTGATGCATCACCGCATTTTAGATAGCGCAACGTGAAATGCTGAAGGGATTCAGATGGAGGGAATTAAATCCACCTTCATGAAATGCCCTGTGAGTGTGTTATCAGGCATCCATTTCCTGCCTGAGACTCTTAGCTGAACCCTGCAGGAGCCAGCTGTGCCCACCCCAGTGATATGTGGTCCTCCCAGTCGGTGGGGTGCCCTGCACTGGGGGCAGACTGAGCTCTGGGTTTTACATAGGGAAGACAAACACAAAAAAGACATGGACCAGTTAGAACGAGTCCAGAGGAGGCCATGAGGATGATCCAAGGGCTGGAGCACCTCTCCTACGAGGACAGGTTGAGAGAGTTGGGGCTGTTCAGCCTGGAGAAGAGAAGGCTCTGGGGAGATCTTATAGCGGCCTTCCAGTACCTGAAGGGGCTACAAGAAAGCTGGGGAGGGACTTTTCATAAGGGCAGGTAGTGACAGAACAAGGGGGAATGGCTTTAAGCTGAAAGAGGGCAGGTTTAGATTAGATATTAGGAAGAAATTCTTCACTGTGAGGGTGGTGAGACACTGGAACAGGTTGTCCAAGGAAGTTGTGGATGCCCCCTCCCTGGAAGTGTTCAAGGCCAGGTTGGATGAGGCTTTGAGCAACCTGGTCTAGTGGAAGGTGTCCCTGCTGATAGCAGGGGGGTTGGAACTGGGTGGTCTTTAAGGTCCCTTCCAACCCAAACTGTTCCATGATTCTATGATAAGAAATCTCTGAAGGTCACCTAGGTCCAAATCTGTGATCATTTTACCTGCTATGTAAACCCAGAGGTGATGGAATTCACAGTCTATCTTGCAGCTTTACTCCAGTACCCTGAGCTGAAGCTCTCCACACACTCCAGCCTGCTGCCAGGAGAGCAGCCACAGGCCTGCCCCGTGCCTGAGCACCACGGGGGTCCCCATCCCAAAGTGCCCTGGGCACGCCAGCACACCTACGCTTGCCGCTATGCCTGGCTGTGCACGAAACAAGCTCCTGGACACTTCTCCCCAAAGCAAGACGGCACTGGCAGTGCCGCCCATTTCTACTGCCACACAGTAGAAATGTGCCCTGCCACAGTGCCCGCAGGAGTAGCCCCGTCCTGAGCACAGACAAGTTTCTGGGCCACCTAACACTGCCCCAGGCCTGCTTTAGGTGCCAATGCCTTTTGCTTTATAGGGGTTTTCGCCACCTTCCTTACATAAATATCATCTGACTCTCCCCAACTGCAGAACTGAAATATTTGCTGCCCGCGTCTGCCTTCGTATTAGCATAAGCAGTATCTTTATTTCATATCCAGCAACAGATTGGTACTAAGTTAGATTTCCTTTTGCTCTTGAGAAAACTGTGATTATCCTCAAGTTTCCTGACCATAGATCTTCCTGTTGTTCTGCTGTTTCCCTGATGAGTTCTCTACCCTTCTTTAATTTTTTGTCACATGTGAGACCATGTCTTTTGAACATCCTGAGAAATGTTCTCACACTGTTCCTAATTCTAAGCATTTTCTGCTATTTAATTTTTATTTCCCAAATGATCTAGCTCAGGATTCTTTTCTGCTTTGTTAATTGGGAGTCTTCTACAGTACCACATATGTATTATCAGTTTGGACTTCATTTTGGCTTTGTGGGAAAGCAAACAATTTCAGTCGACTCATGATCCCTTTTACCAGCTCATCCACAATTTTTATAAAATTTCTTAAATCACTTCTTTTCTATAAAAATGAGCATTAGTATAATCTCTCCTTCCAAGCTCAATTTGTCATTTAGATGATGGTTGTATCTATGACTCCTAGAAATGGCAAAGGCTTTTTAGTACTCGTAACATCAGATACCCGGGTGTCCCTCAAAATACAGCTCTCCTCCCCAGTTAAGGCACCTCTCCTCAGTGCTCATCACGAGTGACTACGTAAGTAGCATGTCCCTGTGGTCCAGGAAGGGGCTGCACTTTGCCACAGTCATCAGGTGGTAGATGCATTGTTTTTGGTTGGAAAGATGATTGATTTTGGCCAGTCACTTGGCCTTTCCTAAGTAGGTGTTACACTGTGTGTGATTTTAAGGTCTCAACTCCAATGAAAAAGGCAGTGTTTCATTGCTCCTGATGGAAATACTAGCTGAGCTTGGTTGCTTGGGTTTTTATAAATGTTCACGATGCTTTCCTTTTGTCTGTAAAGACCACTCAACATATTTCATTGACAACTGGAACAACCTAGTCTCACTTCTCCTCTGAGATGAGTCTCATTTTATCTCTTCTGATAAAACTGCTCAGAGCAAAGGTGAAGGAATGCATGCCTTTGGCTTGCTGCCATTCAGTTTCATCTACTGCCTAGGAAGTGCAGCCATGGTGTATGTCTGTGTATGAAGAAAGCTGACAGAATGCTTCACGACATGCAAGGGAAATGGACTGCCAAGGTGCAATCTGAATAAAACCAGACTGGCTTGCTGAAGATCCATTTCCTATTTTCTTAAACCTGTCAACAGCTGGGATACAACTATGACAGCTCTCCGTGATAAAATACTGAGAGGTGTTTTCTCTGCTGAAGGGGCCCATGTGCGAAGTTGTTCTCTTGGAGCTTTCAGGGCCTGCACACAGTGAGCTTTAAGGCCCTAATTATTCTGTGGCTGGCTGGATGATTGTTGGGTCTCAAGTCTCCAATCTTTTTGTTTTCACCACTTTTAGATTACACTGGTGGGCAGCAGATATCCCAGGGCTTTGGGGTAGGCATGGTGCAGAGCACTGTGGTGTCTGAACCATGGCAGTACTGGTGTCACCATGCGACAGAGCTCTAATCCGTGCAAAAGAAAAGTCCAGCCTGTTGGGGAGGACACTGAGCTAAGGCTCAGGCTTTGGGCAGCAGCTACACGGGTAGTGCAGGTCCCAGCTGCTCACGTGTGGTGTTCTTACCTGATGGTTAAGCCAGGAGCTAGGAATCTCGGGTCGCCCTCTGTCTCTTAGGACATTGTCCTTCATGCTTTCCACGCAAGGGTGTTCTCGCACTTTAGAGCCAAACGGGGGCTCATACTCTTTCACTTCTGCCAAGAGAATAAGCAAATACAAGGGTATTCAGCTGTGCTGTGCCGGTGCCAAGCGCGAAGGGAGCTGGCTGTTCTCTGGAGGAGTAGAAGCTACTGATTAGCTGCTCAGTGCCACTGTTCTGCTTGACCAGCTCCAAACAAAGCAAAGCCAGTTGGCATTTTCAAAAATGTTTCAAATGTGTTTCTCCCATACGCTCCTTCCCTCCCTTTTTCTTTCCTAGCCAACTAAACAATTTTAGTTTAAACCCTTTAGTACATAATCGTATTAGCCACAGCCAGAGCAGCAGAGTAACCTACAATGGTTTGTGAGCCTTTCAATCTGTGCTGAGGCAAAACACACAGGATCTTCAAGGTGAGTTTTGCCTGAGCCAGCCTTACAAGAACTGGTTACTTTGGTCACCCTTAGGTCCCCTGGAGTCCACAAACATTTACCAGGTGAAATGTAAACTGAACTATACCTAGGTAATGACAGATGTTAATGTACCAGATTGCTAGGAGGAAACAGTTGCTGAAAAGGACAAAGATGCAGTAAGGAGCAGTGCTGGAAGCTGCTGTGCTACCCTTAGATATTATTGAGCCGCGTTCCTCTGGAGAAAGTAGTAGTCTGCTCTTATTTTAGCCCTCTTCCCCAAATGGGTCAGTTTTGGCCCATGATGCAGGGGGCACAGCTTCCTGAAGGGGTTGCTGCCATTCCAGTTTTTGTTTGAGTGTTGCATATTTTATTTGCTTTTCTTTGGAGAGAGAAAGGAAGAGGCAGACATATGGGAACTTTGGAGAAAACTCAAGAAATCTCTGAGAGCGGAAATATTATAGTAGATGCTGACACAGTGTAGAAAATGCTGTGGTTTCTTTGGGAACAGATGGAAACTTTACTCACAGGCCTAATGACTTGCTAGTATTAGATAAAGATTTATAAAATTGGCCTGTTCTGCTGCTTCTTATTCCTTTCTAGGAATTAATGGAGGGCAAGAAAAACTGTAGTGTAATCTACAAGACAGTCTGAAGAATGCATGTGAGTGCCCAAAAGATGTGTGAAGAGAGATGAACGAGACAGGAGACACAGTACTGTTGTGTAATGTTACAAACAAAGTTCAAATGCAGTGTCCAGTGCTGCTCACTCCTCTCAGGGGCTAAAAAGAAGCTCTGAGAAGGGTGATAACAATGATTAAAGGCCCATAAAATTTGGGAATAACCTCTAAAGCTTGGCTGTGTTTCCGTTGGAAAAGTAAGAGGCTGTATGGTAAAATACTGAAAATAACTAATGATCAAGACAACACAGGTCAGATCTTTCTGATGGTCATGTCTCATGATAAAAACAATGTAAATAAAAACAATGTAGTATTGAACATAAATAAAAGGTGGACTTTTCTCCAAAACCTGAGAGTCAGGCTGCAGATCCCATTTCTATGTGACAGCCATATATAGGCTACAGAAAAAGAGACGGAATTTCTAATGCTTAAAAAGAATAGGGAAGATACGATAACAAATATTTTGGATGGGATATTAAACCTTGTGCTTCCAAGTTCAGCATTGAGAGATCCAGCTGCAAACAACTGTGTGTGCAGTGCAGCAGATCAGCCCACAGATGCCTCCTGTAGAGCTTTCTCTCCTTCTCTTGAACCATCTGGTGCTGGCCACTGTCCACGCAATGCTGTGGAGAGTGGCTATAGTCCCGAAACACAACTCCTATCTTCTCATACATAAATCACTTTCTTTGGACTCAAGGGCCAAAGTCTGCTTTGCTTTTTTTTTCTCTACAAGAAGTCATACCAGTTCCACCCTCATTAATCTGAGCTAGAGATTACTCAGCCAAAGTAAATTTACTAGACTATAGCCCTAGAAGTTAATTGGGAAGTTGCCATCTTGCTGGTCAGATCTGGATTCCTCTGCAGTGGATGTACAATGATTACAAAGCAGATACCTTTACTTTCAAAGCAAACCAAAATATTGAAGTTTGCTGGGAAAATTCAAATTTCCTACATCATCTCCATCAGTCATGGTTTGATTATGGTAGTGGCCATGGACACCAGCAAAGGCTCTGGGACCTTCTTGCAGTATCAGGAGTCAGAGGAGTCTGAATGTCCAACAGAGAGAAGTTGGTGCTGCAGTGCTGACCTGTTCCCTCTCACTGAGCCTAATCCAGACGCCATTCAGGTTCATGAGATGGTCCAAATGGGAGAAGAGAAAGCTTTCCTGGGGAATTGATTAGTTTGTCAAATATTTTCCCTGTTTGAAAAATTCTTTCTATGCTACGAGCATTCTCCATCCAAATATAAAGGCTAAACAGTTTCTTTTTTTTTTTTCAGGTTTGAGTTTTCTGGTTTTTGTGTTTGTGTTGTTTTTTTTATGGTAAAGAAAGAGAAATTGAAGTCGGATGCCAATTCACTTTATAGTAATACAGTTGTGCCCTCCCTCAGTTTGAAAAGCATGCAACATATTCTTGCTATTTATTATCTGGCTTCTGTTTTTCTTAGAAAGGAAAGCCCATCGAATCCTCTCGCAGTAAATCATTCTTATGCTGTGGAATCTCAGGTGTCAGGCATATTCTGCAGTGATAGTTGGGGTTATTAATGGATCATGTTGATGTGCTTCAGTAGATGTAGCAGATGTCAGTTTGAGGCAGGTTAAGATGTTTGTGCCTAGCTGCTTGTGCACAGCTGTATACAGATGCTGAATCTATTTTTCATGCCTTATATGTTTCTTTTGATTGTTTTTAGACCAGTCAGGCACTAAAAATGACAACTGGCTGAAGTACAATAAATATCTCGGGTACCATGAACTATAGCATGTTTAGTGTTCAGTAATGGCAGGGTTCCTTCAACTTTAACTTCCAGCATTGAATCTTCATGGTTGTGAGCTACCTTGCACTAATAATTGCCATACCTCTGGTTCCCTTTTTGAAACTGGCCTGGCCATAACTCTCAGAGAGGCTGGGACTGGATTTTTAGCCCGAGAGACATGACTGAAAATCTATTTGTTGTTCCTGATGAATGCTTTGGAAAATTTGGCCATGGGTTCTTCATGAAAAATACGTCTTGCTCATGTGATCTTTTTCTACTCTAAGCTCTTTGCAGTGGTATTTTCTTCCTGTGGGTCAGAAAAGCATACCCCCAAACTCTGTTGACGTTCCCTCATGTGATCTGTCTTGATGATTTCTGTGGAACAACTTCTCATGCTGGAAGATGAAGGCTCATTTGTAGAACCAAAGCAGGAGTGAGGTGAAAGAAGGCCAGCAAAAATCAACTGTGGACCACAGTCCACAGCAGTGGGCTTGTGTTTGGGAACTTTTAAGTCCTTTTGAAACACATCTCCCTTTAGAGTTTACAAGGGGAGAGCCACAGAAGGGATAAATCAATTGATGGTGGAGCTACTGTGACAGCTCATGTACACACACCCACCTGTCTGTGTGTGCAGATTGTGTCTTTCTTCATGGTAGAGGAATTTGGGTGGTGGATCTACTTAGCCATTGCACAAAGGTATTATGCAGAGGCCAAAAGCCATTTCACATCAAATTTAAGGAACTGCCAAATGCTTGCTTCACATTTACCCTAGGTTTCCCAGTTTCACTCCTTCAGAATACAGGTGCTAGCTGGAAAGGGTGAGGATATGTTGGGATGAGCAAACTCACTGTGCAGTTTCCTTTAGACAGACATATTTTAAGTGACTTGGCATTTGATGATCAAAGACACAGCCACCCTTCCAAAAGTTTGGGAGTGCACGAGCTCTGCTATCAGTGTATGGTTACAGGCTGCTTAGTCACTGTGTGCTGGATCCTGAGGTGGGAAAGTAGTGGAACACTGCACATGAGCACATCAGCACCCAACACAGAGTGCAGTGCAGTGACCTTATCTGCTCTGCTACCTGGGCTTGTTGAAGGAAAGCACTTGCTAGCTTATGTGTAGTGCTGTGGTGACATGTACAATTCTAGGGCACAAGTTACTGCCACAGGGCGATGCTGCACTGTGTGGATGTACCAGCTCAGGGTTATGTGCCACCACAAGCCAGCTCAATGTAGACGTGCCCTAACTGGGCTCTGCTTCACAGAGGGAGAAGTTTAAATCAGGCCCCAGCTACAGCCACCTCAGGGCCTGATGCACAGGCACAGCCCCACTGTACAGGCTATCAAAATGCTTCTTGCTGCCAGAAACTGTCACCTCTCTATGACAATATGGTGAAAGCTGAGGTACAAATGTTTAGTTACCAAACTGTGTCTCCTGGCTGACTCTTTCTAAGTAAGTGTAAGATTAATTAGTGATTTTATTCACATTAAACAGAGCTCTGGTAAAGCAAGGCTGCCGTTTCAAACAAAGCTCTGCTGCTATACCAAAGCCAGCCACCACTCCAGGCAGTACCATACTGCACGAACAACATCGCCATTTTCTGAGGGGTTTCTCTTCTCCCTCTTCACCAACTCCATGTATCCAGAAATTCCCTTTCCTCTCCTTCTCCCCTGCCACCCCTAACAGTCCCTCACCCGTAGCAACTCTGCCACAAAACAGATGGTTTTCTTTTCTTTCTAGAAGGCTGTCAGAGAAATTACACTTGCCTCAGTCACCAAAGCTGTGTTGCTCTGAAAGCAAGTGGTTGAGATGAAAATTACATTTCTTGCAACGTGCAGCATCTGGTGCACAGCTGTTGTGCTGAATGAAATACCAAGTTAACAGCAGCATGGAGCAGTTGAAGTTCTCCCCAAAGTAGTATTGCTGAGTTTCTAAATATGCCTCTTAAATTATACTCCAGTGAAAAATCAGTCAAACTCGATCTTTGCCTCTGTCTCCCTTTCCCTCGTGTCCTATTTCTGCTTCTCCATATTTAGCACAACAAAGTAACAATGAACAGCATGGCCTTCCTCAAAAGCTGATCTCCACCTGCTTATTTACTACGGCAGCTTCACAGTATGGATTATGCTGCTGGGTATTTTTGTTTAAATGTCTGCTGAATGAAAAGGCCTGGCATAGCGTGGAGACTGCGTCTGACAAAGCTGCTGTAGCAAAAGGACCTGCCTCCATTGCCTCCCATACTCACCAAACACCTGCATGCTGACAAATCAATCCTGAGAGCTCCCTTTGTAAAATAAATAAGTCACTGTACCTTTACATGGCTGAATGGCAATTAGCTCCCCCCCGCCCCCATGCTTCCCTCCCTAACAGAAGTTGATAATGCTGCTCTGGGCTTTCTCTAACAACAGGGAGCTGAGACCACAGTCAGACCTGCTCTGCAAAGAGCCTGCTCCTTTGGAAAGGCTGGCTGCAATCAGGTCAGCCTACTCCAGCTTACACACGAAGTAATTTCTCCCAGTGCCTAATAGTTCAGGAGGAAAAGAGGGTTTGCATGAGCAGAGGCAGATCCTCAGGAAGGCTGCAAGGAGGGAAGGGAGTCTCGCAAGTGACAGATGGAGAGAGAAAGCAGAGGGGGAGTTGTAGTCATGAATCACTGTAAGGGTATTTCACCAGCTGGTTGCAAAGATAGCCAGACTGCACGAACTAGGGGAAAATCTAAGAAGGAAATGAGAAAAACTCTGCAATGCTGCTGCAGCTCAGTACCAGTGACAAGTTAAGGGAGCTACATCCTGGGACTGGTATTTAACTGCTCTGGATGAGACACTAAGCCCAAGTTCCACCCCCTACAGATCTGGCCAAGTACTCCTGTGGTTTTGCTGGGGTCTTCACCCCAGAAAGGGAAATGAAATTCAAGAAATGTGTTTCTGGAGATGAGGATGACTGAGGGACAAAACGAATAAGGAAAATCAGGATGTGGGCGGGGGTTAAGCTCCACCTTGAAGTCAAAGGGGGTGCTGGGCCAGAGAAATCTTTCTTTTTCCTGAAATGACTTCAGCTCTTCTTCTCAAGCTTATAATGGGTCAGTCTTTTCCAGCTAAACGTACTAGTGATTTTCCTTCCTTAAGAAACTTCCTTTATATCCCCTTTTAGGCAGTTGCCTTCTGAGAACAGCAACAATAAGGTTTACTTTTGCCACAATCTCCATTTTGCCATACTTGGCAAATATGAACAGGAAGGGACTCGGGCATCAGCAAAGATAAAAGACTCCACAGTGAACCACTCATATTTATATTAATAAGGTGAGTTCTTAAATGCAAGAAACAGAGAGAGCTCAAGAGACAGGGCAAGGATCCTTTTTCTCAGGTTTTCAATTTCCTCAGCCACATTTACAAAGTGCTAATGAAAGGCTGAGGTTGTGCCAATGCACTTGGAAACAGGCATGACCACAACAGCTAAATGTGGACAGGTTTGCCTTGGAATATGCCAGACTGAGGTTCAGTTCCTGAAGCACCAAATATTTTTTCCCTGAAATGTTTGACTAGAAACGAATTTTTTTTCATGCTTTTCTGCTAGCACTAGCTTTCTGCACACACACTCACTTTGTAGCTTTCCCGGCAGGGTGCAAACAGGGGCAAATCCATTGCCCACAATCCAGCCCACCCAGCAAGACCAAATGCTGGTCAGACATAGGAGGAGACTGAGGTGGAGGCATTCCTCTCTTCTGCACAGTAACACCATGTGCAGAGTGGCTTCAGAGACCTCCATGGACACCCTTGTGGTATCCCACGGATGTTAACAGAGAAACAAGAAGCAGCTATGCACATCTTCCCCATGGGACATTGGTTTCCCCCCTGTACACTATGTTCCTCATGCTATAGTGCTCTAGCCTGCAAGATTGTCCTGTCTCAGTGGCAGCCCTTTGAGATGGAGCTGTGCCAAGTCCAATGAAAAGGGAGCCTCTGTGGTTTTCGAAGAAGGGTAACAAATCAAATCATAGTTGCATATCTACTATAATATCCACATTAGTGTTACCTTTTACAGCCCCACTCTGTAGGCTGCCTGCGAGAGCCCTGGACTGCACAGCAGTTTTTGTCAGAATGAATGTTAGACAATTCGAGCAGACTGAAGAATTTTATATGTAACTTAATCTCATTTTAGTCCCTGAAGTAAGGTGAAAATCTTCAAACATAGCAATATATAATGCAGATTTCTCAACAGCGACTTTTCTGATTTCTAGCACATACCAGTTCTGCACACTGGGAATTCTGGGGCAGCATTAGCCAAAGCAGAAATGGAGATTTTGTTTCAGTGTACAAACTCTGAATACGAACAAGCATAGCAGCTCTTCCTGGAGCTGCTCTAATAGCCAGTTCCAGTAATTTTTCTTTTGTTACTGCACTTTATACAACAAATATCCCCTGATTTCTCATATGGGTGATCTTTTGCAATGTCACAGAACATGATGAGCAGCAGCTGGGGATTTTGGGAAAGCAGAAATGTTTCTGTGTCACTATGGTGGCTCTCACTGAAATAATCAGTTAGTAAATGTGACACTTAACTGTCCCTCATTAGGTTTCAGAATTAACACTCCATGAAAGTAAACGGAAGGCAGTTATCACTTCTTGGTCTTAATATTTCAAATTGTCTTATGTTTCAAATCATTTTGGGTGAGGTTAACCAGACTGAGTCAATCCATGGCTACTCAAGATGTTACAGGAAAAAAACCAGACATTAATAATCCTTAAAAGTGGTCTTCCTAACAGCAGATTTATCCTTACACCAATTGAAGACCAATTTTCTCATGCACTCAGGTGCTTGCCCTTCAAGCCTGCTCATGCACAAGTGCATCTCATACTACTGAGGGCCTGTTAGTTTACAGAATGCAGATACGCTAGAAAAACTGGTGAGAATTAAAAGAATCACCCCCTCCCCAGACAACCATGAGAGCATGCCTATCTAAACACACTTTGAGGGACAAGAAAACTGACAGCACTTACCTCCAACACCATTACAGCGAGATGTCATTTCCCAGAGGACCAAAGCCATGGAGTACACATCTGTTTGCTTGAAGGACTCCACATTTTCCAGGTTCATCCTGGACTCTAGAACCTCAGGGGCCATGTACCTTGCTGTGCCAACCTACAGGAGGGGAGATCAGGGAGAGCTCAGGAGCTGAAATTGTAATTCATGTTTTGGATTCTGCTGTGATTGAACTTCAGCTTTCACAGAAATGGTGCCATTTGACATGCATCCAAAAATTCAGGCCATACTTGGCACAGGTCATACCTTCTGCTGCCAGGGGAATCTGGCATTGTCCTGACTACCAACTTACTTGCACCTCCCTTGGTAAAAAAAATAAAAAATAAAAACAAACAAACAAAACCCAAGCCCTTTTTAGTTCCTTAAACAAATAATTTTGACACTGACAAGCTTTCTCACTCTTTGGCTATTCACAGATAAACTCTGCCCTTTGGGCCTGAAGCAATTGCTGATGACCGAGTGTCTTTCAGATGAGCAAGAAACCCATTGTATTCTCTTGTGCTGCATATTACAATGTTAGCTGTTTCTTTTTATAGTAGGCTTAAAAGGAAGGTGGTAAATGCAGGCCTGGCAGAAGAAAGCAAATACACAAATACTGAATGCAGAAGCCCACATCTGAATAGAAACCAAAAATCGGCTACTTTGTTTGAAAAGCTGTTCTCATAAACTTTATTTGTACTGAGCAACTTTCAGTAACGACTTTAGCAGCTTTGCTGAGATCCAGATTATGACCTTGCATTACAGAAGGCAAAGTTGAAATGTCTGTTTTTATCACAAGAAAGGATTTAAGGAAGAATTTTTGGATCACTCAACAGTTGTTCTCAAATGACAAACTCTTCACAGGGCAGGTATAAAAAAATTATCCCTCTTGAAAAACTGCAAACAGAAATCTTTCATCAGGCAAAGATAGCTTCAAATTGGAGACTGGTTAATTGCAGAAATGAACAAACAGATGTAGATGATGCAGTAGGACCTGTGGTTTAAATGAACTATTAGTACTAGAGCAATCACTCCAGAGCCCAGAGGCAAGCAGGACTGCAAAAGATTATTTCAGTTATTGGATCTGCAGTAGCAGGCAGCCACATAGTAAATACACAGTCCTGAGAGAGAGCCCTACAACATCCATTTTACAAGCTTCTGTAAACATGTCTTATCACCCCAGGCTCAAGGGAAAGGGGAAGATGTTCCACAAAAAGTCCAATGCACCATAAGAAGACAGTAGGAAAGATCAAGGGCATAGCTTTGTCTAAGACCCTACAACAGCAGAGGATTTCTGTGTCAAAAATATCCCAACGGTTGCAGGATCAAAGCCTTTAAAAACAGAGAAGAGAAAAAAACCAAAACAAAACCAACTGTGTGATCAGTCCCAAAGTTAAATTCCCTATTACATGGACTCGGTGATAAATTTAAGGTCAAGCGTGTGAGTAACAGCCATAGACTGAACAGGTACTTGGGACAATTATGTCCCAGCACCACTAAGATGACCAGCATCTCTTTCCCCTACAGAACATGAATGTATGGAAACTGTGTGGCAAAGCCTGTTCCTACCCTACATTTGTTCCCCAACACACAACCTCTTCCCCAAACAGATCTCATCCAAAGCTTAAAAAGGGTTGGTTACCTGTACACTATGGCTCACGGTCCCACACCCCCAAACCCTGCTGATTTTAGCAAGAGTTAGTGGTGCCTAAATACAGAGTCTTATCATTGTCACGAAGTGCTGTTCTGTTGTGGCATTTCACACCCTCTTTGCAGCAGTGAGAATGATTCTGCAGCTTTGCTGGACAATGGAGGATGAAGCCCTATAACTAAAAAGTACAGAGGGAAATGCAGAGAAAAATTAAAATATCTTGAAGGATGTTATCAAGCCAATCCCATTTCCAGCCTCTTTAGGACTGACCATGTGTTCCACGTTGCTTATGTCCTTTTATCTGCATTTAGATTATTAGGTATTTGGGTCACTTTTCCTGTATCTTGGGGAAACGTGACTCCTGAGTCTCAAGGGTATTTTAGGTACCTAAACTCCAGCAATTCAGAGTTGGTTGCCTCTCCGGAGTCTTTAATGCTTTCTCCTTGCAAATACCAGTCTGCTTTCACTTCTTGCTTCTCCAACTTCCAGTAAGGGACTATCTCTCTTCCTGCAGTATGTTAGATTTTTTGTGACTGTTGAATCTTTTTCACTTGAGACCTTCCATTTCTTGCAAGCTGTTGGGGGATGTTTTGTGCCCTGAGGTATGTTAGTCAGAGCAGCAATAGATATCTCTCTTTATCTGATTAGGTAGACCATCTGTCACAAGGTTGCTGATGCTGCTGAGGTGAGGAACTGCTGGCCTTGCAGGCACCTACCAGTCTTTTGAACACAATGGGACAAAGGTCCACATTTATGTGGTCATGTTAAGTAATGTCTGCAAATACTAACCATCGTGGATGGCCAAACTGAAAAGACTGTGAAAGTTCTAATGGAGAAGAAGACAGTTTCTTTCCAATTACTAAGGGCACTAGCACTGCATAGTCAATAATGGCTATATTTGCATGATATGGAAGGTAGTTGGGTAGATGGGAAAGAAGATGGCTTTGTAACCCCAACAACTTGCCTAGAATATTACTGTCTAAGGCTGATAAAAAAAAAGATTAAAAATTTACACTCATTTATTTCATAGGAAGCTAGAGATTTTCTTGAATTAAAATTTGAGTCAGCTCCATTATATACTTTGAAAATTGGACTGCCTGGTGGGAAGGGTTTGAGTCAAAGGGTAAAGCTTAGAAATGATGCATAAGGCAAATTCTGGTGCAAGGACCCTTTAGTAAAAGCTATATCACTAAAGTTGGCATGTTGGGGAATTGAAGTGGTGCTTCAGTGCCCAGAAGAAACAAGGGTGAGGTCGATGGCTTCACACCATTATACTCCTTGTCAGAGAAGAATGACACTAGCTGAGTCACCTGCAAACAGACTCCCTGGAGCTAAACAAAATAAAAGAGGAGGCCTCAACACCAGTGCCAAAGGACACTGACTCCAAAGCAGTAGCTTACTCTGGGCAGCACTGTACTTAGTTGTCAGTGTCGGTGTGGACTGTGGAAGTGTCAGTATCAACACTACCTTCCTACTTCCAAGTGTCTGTGAGCAATGCCAGAGAAATCAGCTTGAAATAACGGTCGCCTTTAAGCAATCAAAGTGTCTGTGAGGTTGAGTTTCAGAGCCCCTGCCCTTCAGTGCTGAATACTCTGTTTTCACTTTATTCCAAATGGGACAAGTCTTATGACTGACAATATGGTACAATTTCACTGAGCTCCAAAAATGTCTGTCATGCTGGAGAGAAGTTATATGGAACTGTGAGTGGTGTTTGTATTATTTTAAACAGGGCTATGCTGGTTATCATTCAGTCCCAGTTCTGGTTAATAAACTTTCTAAAAATGAGATCAGGACAGTTGCCTCTCGCTAAGGAGACTTTCAAAGACAGATCTTCATTAGATAAACAACAGCAAAGCTCCTGTGAACTCAACAGAGCACTACCGACTGAAGAGCTGTCCCTGAAAATGTTCTAAACCAAAATAGCAGTTCCATGTGAACTAAAAGTCATTGTAAACAAACAGGCATTGATGGGACCTATGTATAAAAATGTAAATATAAAAATACTTCTATAAACATATGTATAATTAAATAATTAGGAATTAATTAACAAATGGTCTGAATTTATACTATGGGAGTTTTCATTAGAAGAGTCAATATTGAGAGATGTACTTGAAAAATTTCACCTTCAAAGCATTCATAAACATCCTCCTGGCATCCCTGTGAAGTAGATGAGTATTATCCAAGCTACTTAGTTGAAAAAGCATTACAGGGCAATCATTTTTATTTTACATTCTTGCATTTGCTTGCACGTGGAGAATGTACCATAATCTTAAACAAGTTTATTTCTGGCCTTTTGAAGTTATTATCTATCACTGTAGTTATCTGCTCACATCTCTTGAGGACGGAAGACTGATTTCATATATGATGGAGTACACCAGGAGTGGATCTACTCCCACAAAACTGTAATGCCATCAGGCATGAAAACTGCGGCACAACAGCACAACATGAAGCACATCCTTATGGTACGTGTGTGTGTACATTGCAGCAGCACCACAAGCAGTTGCTAACAAGCTCATACATGCTTAGCATAAGTGTATAGAGGGGATGGTTGCATTGTATACATATGCAGCTCTCCAATCATCACAAAACTTACATTGCCCTTCTCTCGCTCTTCAGTTTAGAGCCTTTTTGTTTATAAGCACTTTCACATGACGTTTTAATGATTTTAAGTAAATATGTCAGCATAAGATTTTTTCCTCCTTTCATCCCAGGAACTGACACACCAGCTAATACAACACATGCTCCTCTCTTCAAACTTTTAACTTACCTGCCCACTGTTAGCCAAGTCATCCACAGACAGAGAAGGGTCCAGCCTCAGGGATAACCCAAAGTCACAGAGACAGCAGGTTAAATCATTTTTCACCAGGATGTTGGAACTCTTTAGATCTCTGTGCACGATAGGTGTTTTGGGGCGACCACAGGGTGTGTGATCACTATGCAGATGGGCAACCCCCCGGGCCAAGGACCCACCCAGTTTCCAGAGGTCCTCCCAGCTGATGATGTGCCGTGTAAGATATTCCTGCAAGTTTCCTCTAGCATGGAAGGCAGTGATCAACCAATACTGTTTACCAAGATCTGTCTTACGCTCTTCTGCTGTCAGGAATTGGAGAATGTTCTCATGCTTGAGGTTTACATCTGAAAAAATGTCTTTCTCAGTTTTCCAGGAAGCATATTCTTCATAGGGGAAAATCTTGACTGCCACAGTTTCATACTGCTCCGATGTGTTTTGCTTCAGTTTGGCTTTATACACTTCAGCAAACCTTCCTTTGCCAACAACAACGTCCAACTCAATGGGCAGCAATTCTGTGTTGTGGTTGATGTTGTTGGCACAGGTAGAGCTGATGTCTGAGCGGTCATCATCTAACATAATGGCACAAACATCACTGCAGTCCTTATGTTTCCTGGGCTTAACATTCTTCTCCCATGCCTTGTTGAGTTTCCTTTTCTTATGAGTGCGGTAGGCATAAAAGATAACAATCACAGCAACAGAAATCACTAGTAATGGGACAAGACTTATGATTGTGACTTTGGAAATTTCATCTTTCTCCTCTGGCTTATGAGGGTCATCTGTAAAGAAGAACAGAAGGAAGGCATATATTAAATGATATCATAGCTTCATGTATACAAGAAGCTGCTAATAATTATAATTTTTATCCAGAGCGCAATACATGACCTCGTCCACTAACAGTAAATAGTAATCATCACTGCTTTCTTTCTTCACAATGTTGTTTTGTATACAGGCCTCCACTTACCAGGACATCCCTATCTGCTTATTTTATAAAAAGTCATAAATCAATGAGCAAGAACCTAATGTAATTTAGTAGCATTGTTCTTCTCTCAGGCTCTTTCTACATTATGGATGAAACCTTCACTTTCCTGAACACAACAGCCAAAGTCTCCCGCACTTACTCTGTTGTACTCATGGCAGATCTGCCCCTTTAACTAGTAATTACTAGAACACATTAATTTTTCTAAGATAAATAAATAGACAATCCAGCATGTGAATTCCCACTTGCCCAGCCACCAATTCAGATCCAGTGTATTTCAGTGGGATTCACATAAAGACATCTTCAGAAAGCCTGTCTGCGCACAACTACTGCATGTTAATATTCAGGCACAACATGTAAAGCACACATCTGAAAGCCAAAACTCCTTCTCATCATTTGATGTTTTCAAAAGACTGTTGCTAGAACAAATTCAAACACCTGTGCATATACAGGTGTTTGAATCCTGCAGGCAGAATCAGGCATGTATGATACACCAGAATTGTTACCCCCTTATGCATTTTTTGCATAATTTATGTATCTGAAAACTTCCTCTGTGCATCGCTTGCCAGCTGTACACTGGCTGTCCTGTCGTACAGCACACAGAATCACAGCATGCCAGGGATTGGAAGGGGCCTCAAAAGATCATCCAGTCCAATCCCCCTGCCGGAGCAGGAACACCTATGTGAGTTCACACAGGAAGGCGTCCAGGAGGGTCTTGAATGTCTCCAAAGAAGGAGACTCCACAACCTCCCTGGGCAGCCTGTCCCAGTGCTCTGTCACCCTCACAGTAAAGAAGTTTCTTCTCAAGTTTAAGCGGAACCTCCTGTGTTCCAGCTTGCACCCATTGCCCCTTGTCCTACCACTGGACATCACTGAGAGGAGCCTGGCTCCATCCTCCTGACACTCGCCCTTAACATATTTATAAACATTAATGAGATCACCCCTCAGTCTCCTCTTCTCCAAGCTAAAGAGACCCAGCTCCCTCAGCCTTTCCTCAAAAGGGAGATGCTCCACCTTAAAGCAGTAGATGGTTCACACCAAACTCTGTAGCTGGTGCAGCCCACACACTAACACATTCCTAGGTGGAATATACAGGGAATAGAAGAAAAACAGGGACATATTCTAGAATAGGGAAGATGTTCTGGGAATGGCACAGATCATTATTCTAGAGGCAAGAGCTGCCTTGTCACCTCTAGAAGTGACTTTCTAGTTCAGTATTTCTTAGGGAAGATAAACAGTTTAAAAGGGAACAGTTTTATTCTGAAAACAGATTAAAGAAGGAGAGTCAGTTTATCTGAACCTGATTTGATTAGACACATGGAAATATACTCTCCCAGCCTATTTCTTCCTTTGAGTCAGAGCAAATGTACTATATTATCTTTCCATGAGGGATGGGATTAACAGGAAGAAGCCCTTGGAGTTTAACTTGATTGGACTAAAACAACTGAAGTTGCAACCAGAGTTAAGCAAGCGGCTTGTGTTGGCAGCACAGTGCTGTGGTGGGTGCTTACAGCAATGTCACTGACTCAGGTGCTGTGCATTGGGCCAAATAAGTCAGTATGAAAAAGAAAAGTTTAATAAGCTCTGAAGGGAAGTTGCCACATTAGCCTCAAGCCTCTGTTTCACCTACTCTGTGCCTCTCAAAATGAAGGTGAGCAATGCTGAAATGGGTGGGGGGGAAGGAGTTTACAATTAGAACTAGTGGTATTTCTGACCCTGCAATTTCACTTGTAATCATTTTTCCATTGGAAACACAGTTAGCTGGCAAGCAGCAGGAGCCATCAACTATTCAAAGGCAGGTGACAGGACATCTGAAGAGTATATTCTTCTTTATTTGGAAGAAGGCTTGAATCCTGAACCAGGATGTGCTTCCTCTTTTTGAAAGGTTCATCAACCAGATGTAGAGCAAGTAACTAAATCCCAGCCTCTCTCACAGGGTTTCAGGGAAGAGGAAGTGCCTTTCTAGCACTGACATTCCCAGCTTGCATAGGTCAGTGGCAATCACTAGCAGCACCTACAAAGAATGTATTTCCTTCATTTATGCAAAATAACTTTTTAAGACAATCTCTTCTTCCACACCTATGCAAACCACAGGTCCTTATTCTCAAGTGATTTCCCTTGGCAACAAAATGTTAGTAAATCTTAAACAACAAAAAAAACCCTTAAAAATTCATCACAGATTACAGGCACCTCTTCTGCTTCTCAACATGTTGAAGAGGAAAAAAAACAAACCACCTTTTTTTTTATGGCCCTTACTGGAGGAATATATTTAGAAAGTCCAATGCCACTGTCAGTAAACAGAAGATTTGCATTGCTTAGTCCCACGTGCATTCTTCATTCTCAGAAAGTCTGCTTTATAAAGAACTTGGGAAACATGCTGGTGGAGGAGAACTGATTAGGTTGGGGGATGGCTGTTTCGGAGTTTTAGCTGCAAGCAGGACACAACTGCATGAACGCAACTATGATCTGTAACAATCAGACAAAATAGTTTTGATGAAGATTTGGGGTTCTGTTTTGTTTTGTTTTTTTTTCCTTGACCACAGAAAAGCATGCTTAAATTTTAGATTCTGTTCTTGGAACTGAGTAATATGTCACCTATATCATACAGTACATTTTTAAACAAAGATGAACATGCCTCTTTAGGGCCCCTTAAGCCCCTTTTCCTTTTCCAGAGAGCTGCAATATGTAGCCCAGATATTTGAAATACAATGTCTTTTTATATGAGGGAGGAAAAAACCAAGATATATTAGCTCTCTTTCAAATTTCTCCCCAAGCAGTTGGAGGCAGCTGGTGCATGTTCAGCTCTAACTGAGAAGAAACTCACCTAAATCCGCCACTCCTTGACGGTTACAGCTACCCGTGTGAGGGTCTCTGGTCACTCCTATAATGCCCTAGGGCAGGCTGTATTATTTTAGCCTACAGCTGAGAAGTCTCCAGCAGACTACACAGCCCCTTTGGCTCTTCCTCTTTTTGCACAAGAGAAAGCTCTGCTTGTGGTGCAGGGGGATTTCTGGGTGGAAGGCAGAAATTGTTGATGTTGCAAATGTCACTTGAAAAAGAATGAAAAAAAAGTTTTGATCAAAGCAGAAGCTGAGCGATTGGCCACTTCCCCTGAGCACTGCATCGTCCTGCAGCCCTACTGCAAAGTGACACATCCGCTCTGGCACCGTCCCTGGGAGGAAGTGAGGACGTGGGGGGTGAAAAGTATACAGTCCCACCACATACATCCCCACCAAAAGCAGCAGGGGCGAAGGATGTGCTCATTTTCAGTTTTTAAGACACTAGACAAGCCCCACTCAAGGCTTGGGAAGTGCAAGAATGAGCAGCACATGGGGAGAACTGAGTGTCAGGACTGACAAGGCTGAACTCTGAGCTTGGGAGGGGACTGAGCTGCCTCACTGCAGAACTGAAGGGGACAGCAGCAGCAAAAAGCTGGTGGCACTGAGGGTTGGTCTGAGCAAGGCACTTCTGGAACTGCCTGTAATTTTGACTGCTGATATGAGCAGAACAAAATCAGCCCTTCCAGCACAAGTTACGGTTGGGGTACTTCTGTGTTGAATTTCTGTACAAAGTCAGGGCAGGATCAAAATTCAGAGGGTATCTGTATGTTTGCATAGTGGCTAGCCAACATTTTCTGGCTTAACTACAAGAATCTAAGAATAAATATGCTTATAAATAAATACCTATGACTTAAACACCATCATTTCAAAAATGGGAGTGCAGCTTCCTCTTTCTGAGCACTGGAATGAGCAAAACCTGGCTGCACAGGCAGGCAAGGAAATGGTTAAATGAAAGTCTTTCAGGTTTTGCAAACATGCTCCTAAATAACTTTCCCCACCCAGAACTATTATTTAGGCAGATCAGTCCTTTCTTAAGCTTCAAAAGAGCCTATTAATATAGCATAACAATAGAGAAGTTGAGCTAAAAGAAAGCTTCCTGTATGTGGTTTAAACCAAGCACAAGCCATCTGCACAACCCTCAATGCTACCTAAGCCTCTAGGGAATAGGGCTCAGGTGCCAAGGAAAACGGAAACACTGCACAGCCCCTGTTCAGTCAGGAAGCTTCAAAGCACAACATTGCTGTACCTGCAAATTTTTTTAGGTTGGACTGTGTGCCTTTGATTGAACTTCGGTGTCACTGAACTTTGGAAACAAGAAATAAAACAATGGCAATAAAATGAGGACCTGCAGGCCAATGCCCAGGGCAGCAGGAATGCACAGCCAGTACTGACAGAACCACCTCAGTGCTGCTCGCTGCTTGTGCAAGTTCTAAAGTTGCCGCTATTCAACTGCTAGTCAAAGCCACACAGCAGGGCAAGAATATATTTAATATTGGTAGAACTCAGGTTAAACATATCAACACTGATATACTGCAAACTTGTCTAGTGTCTTAAACCCCCCCCCAGAAACACACAGTCAAAAAATACAGGCCCAGGCCCAGGACTGTTATTCTGCAAGCTTCGGAGACACAAAGCAGCCCTTTGAGCTGACTGGAGGATAGCTCTGTTTTGCAGCAATTCTGAGGTTTCAGAGTTTGGTTTCAATTCCACACTGGAATGAAAACTAACACTTTTTGAATGTTTTTGCATAAACAGAATTCTGTTCAAATGTTGCAATTTGGCAAAAGATGTTAGTGTTGAAGCCCCACCACTAAGGGGACTGCTCTGGGGTATGGGAGCTCCAAATTCAAGTCCTGCTCTGTTTGATTCAGGGAAGAGCTTTTCATCTCCGATTAGTCTGAATCATGCAAAAATGTGAGTTTGAACCTTACATACACTGATTTCTGGGCAAGACACTAGGCAATGAAATATGGAAAAGTCTGCTCATCTCTTTACTGCTACTTTCTGGATGAAAACTAATTCTATAAAATGCTTCATTTTCAGTGAAATGAAGTTTCACTCTGAGCAGCTGTTTGGGGTAATTTAGTTTATGTCTGTTAAAGAATCCTCAAGTGACAATGAAATTCTGTAGTTCAGTGTCTCATGTACCTTTCCGATTTTGATCTTTTTAGAACTAAAATGACTCAGAAATCTTCAGCAAAACATCTTTAGATGGGAAATGTTGATTTTTCAAAACAGAAACTCTGCTTCTGGCATTCCTGTACTTTTCCCTGAAATCCCTATCTTGAGGACAATAGTGGTCTGAAAGTTGATCCAACTTCTGTGTTTAAAAACTTCTGCTAATTTTACGGGCATTGTTTTCTGGGCTTTGTGGCTGGGGAGCTTTTTATTGGCAAGGGGGCTTTTTCGTTAGGAAAATGGTTTATCCTGACACAAAATACTTGCAAATAATCAAACTCAAATGCTGCATCTCAAACTATCCTGTCTTTTTTTATATTGACAGTTTCTTGGAAACATTTTAATTTTCCATGCTTGCTGGAGATGAAGAATTTTTTTTCAACTTAATAGATTTGTGGGGCAGGAAATCAGTTCCACCCCATCCTCGGGTCTATGCTGAACTATCTGGTGGCAGAAGACAGAGATTAATAGATTTTAAAAGCACAGTGGACTCTATTTTGCTATCCAGTGGAAAATAAACCCCGACATTTCTTGTAGACTTTTCCTGAAAGTTAAATTCCTGCAGCCAGTTCCTGAATTTGACACGAGTATTTTTTAACTAGGTAAAGCAAGTCTGTTAAGGCCAGTAACTTGTGTTTGAGCTCTATGTCTTCATCTTTTAGTCTAAAGAGGATATTGCCAGGGTATCCAAAACACAGAGTCTGCTGAAGCAGCCTCCTGGAGAGGCACTAGTTCTGGTAGTTGGCAGGTCTGCCTGGCCTTCTATAGGGGTTCAAAGATAGAAGGGACAAGGTAAAGCCATCTCTAAACCCTGTTTCTAAAGCTGTTTTTCTAAAACACTGCTATCCACATGGCTCGGAATCTGGGCCCTAAGGATGTTTGCTCAAAGGTATGGGAACTCATTCGCTTGACCTTTTGGTTATTTGCCAGCCTGAATGCTCCTCTGCAGTTAACATATGGCTGGAAAACCAGACCCAGCCCTCAGAGCACTTACTGCAGGCCACTGCCCAGTGCCACCACTTCTCTTTTCCTGAGAGGTAGTAAGGCAATGATATGAGTAATTTTGGAGAGCTGTGGCACACTCACTGCTGCTCTCCCCTGGGGGCCAGCAGCTTTACCCGTGGCACATGACTACCCCACGACAGGGTGATCAAGATTCAAGACATCTCTGTTATGCCCAGGGAAGATGCCCAGTTACGTGACTCAGTTATATGTGTTACATGTTGGCAGAATCATACATATGCATCCGTCACCTGGTGCGAGTGGCTGCATCTTAGTCACGGGGCAGAAGGCAGGCAACTTGATTGCCTCTGGGTGGTTTGCTTCAGTGAAAAGGCTGGGCAGCAATGATGTAATGGATATTTTATCTATTGTAAGCAAAATTTCATCTTTCAACTGATTGCCAAATACACTACTCAGCACCCAGGAGGTTTAAGAAACTCTTAAGCTTTAAGACAGAACAAATAGTTTGGTGCTGTTTTATTCCCTCACTGCTGGCTAGAAAGTGTAATTCCTTGGTTTACTGTAACAGCACTCAATTGCTTAAAGTCTCCCACCCCTGGATGCATTCCCTTCTTATCTCTTCCATTCTAACAGGTCACTTCACTGTGTGTACATGGCATTTCTCACACATTTTGACTTTCGTAGCTGAGCTTTCCTACTCTGCGATATGAAAGCCGACATATTCTAACTTTACATGATGTGACTGTGTTTCTGCGATACATGCCTCAGTTACACAACTCTGTCTGCTGCTGTTTGCTGGTGGTTTTCTGGAACAAATCAATCTCTCCAGTTTCAATATGTTCCAACAGATGCCACACATTAACCACTATTTTTATTCTCAGCCTGAGTTTCACCCCTCCAACCTTTCCCAAAATATTATGTTGCCAGTGTTAGTTACAGTTTGTTTCTGTCTGAAATTATTAAAGTCTCTTCCATGACAACCTGATAAAAGGCTGGCCACATTCCCACACTTATTAGGCTCTCAAGTGATGCAAATTGTAACAAATATGCCAAC
The DNA here is from genome assembly GCA_907165065.1 of Caprimulgus europaeus. The sequence goes on from OU015530.1 coordinate 15,390,093, forward strand.
CAGACTGGAAGAGCAGTGCCTAGTTTGTTTTCACACTAATCTGTAACTGAGCTCTGCATGGTTATTTTCCTAGGAAGCAAACAATATAAATATTACAGAGCAAAACAAAGTTTTGGCTTCTTTTGCCTCTTTCCATTCTATTTCCTTTCTATCCTACTAACTGAATCAGACATTCAATATTAGACTGCCTCTCCTTTGGTTACACACAGCTGCAGGCATTGGGTGGGACTCTGCGGCTGCAAATACCTAAGAGGAAACACAGAGAACAATGCCAATATAGAAGTGGTGAGAGGCTCTGTGCAACGTTATGTAATGCTACTGACCTCTTTTATGGGGCAGCTGGAAGACAGTTACCTTCTGAACATGTTAGTTGGATAACAGAAAAACAGATTAATGAAAGCCTTTGTTAAAATCCACTTGGAAGCAGTCCAGCTGTAATCATCTCCCTTCTGCTGTTCCTTGAGCATTGGACAACTCATCACAGGAATGTTTATGGCCTGGTGGCTGTTTATGCACAGATCTTAAGTTTGCTCTTAAGTCTGAGATCCTCCTATGTAGTCAAGTAAAATCACTAATGCTTTCACTCTAGTAAGGAGAGGAAGAGGAGAGAAAGAAAGGAAGAGACAGGGGCAACATGTTAGAGACAAGCGAGAGATACCAAGTTAAGGAAACTCTAAAACATTACCCATATCTCCTGCAATCTGGGCACAGGACAAGACATCACACAGGCATGCTTGTGGTGGTTCAGGCAGCAGAACAATGCCAGGTCTCCCAGGTAACAACATACACAGTGAGCAATCACAGCACTTGACACACTGCAAATCCATATGCTGTAATTTGTTTGGGCAAATGACTCAGCCACAATTGATTAATCAGATACTTAGGTCTCTTACACTTTCAATTAGCAAACTCAGTAAAGACATGAACAATGTGAAGATTGTTAGCAGCACAACACCCTCCCCCCCTCTGACACACTTCCCCAAATAGCTTTATTATTCTCATGAAATCTCATTGACCTGTCAGTTGTCTCTGTCACTGAAGTATTGATATTTCAAGGCAACTGTTTGGATGATTCAGATAATCATTAAAACTTGTACACATGTTGCTGCTAAAGGTTTCTCCCATATTAAAAACCCAGTGTAGTGGGAATGCCCAAAATAACGACCTCATGTTTCAGTACATGAGGTATAAAAAGAGTCTACCTGAACAATCCCACAGACACCTTGGTTGCAAGCTGCATGGAGGTCTGCATAGCATAGCAAGAGAGGTGAGGATGAAAAATGATCACCATGTAAGTTATCAGAATCAAACAACTCTAAACCAGAGTTGTGCTACAGGTCTGCAAATCCTGTTTCCAAATTTTGAGATCTCTGCATTTTTGCTTTGATTTGAACTCAATGCCCAAGATAACAAGTGCATATAAAATGACAACAGCACTTAAAAGATTTGTTTTCCTGTCTGCAGCCTCCACTGCTGGGGTCACCCTTTTGCACACTGCTGAATGAATGTGAATGAATGAACCTGCATAACAGGAAGAAGTTGTACTGCACAGCAGGTAGGTCATGCACTGAGTAACATGCAGGTATCCCATTTCCTCAGCTACAATGAGGGCCTGGTCATCTCTGTGCCCGGGTCCGATGGGTCAGATGTGAGGCTGGAAAGAGCACAGTCCTACTTGGTTCCTTTGGGTAAACAAGCCTTGACCTCAGCCAAATAGCTTAGGAGTGTTAATAAGAAGAACTCTGTCAGGCTCACACTAGCTCATGAATAGAGGCTGGGAGATTGTGTGGCGAAGGGAAGGCTGAGGAACAAAGCTGCTCAAACACCAAGGGAGGCCTGGAACTGTGCAAACAGCTACAAACAGACCTGGTTCATCACAACATGTCAAAACATAAGAAGGCAAAGCAAGATGCAGAAGATCCACCAGACGCAACTTGACATCAGGGAGGAAAAATCCCTGATAGTCCAGTCCTGCACTCATCTTTTCCATGACAGCAGAATCAGGCTGGCATCTGCCACCTAGCCAACTTCCAGCCAGCCAGAGCCTTTTTCGCCTTGATTTTGGCTAACCTTTTCCAGTGTTTTTGCTCCCTGGCTGTGCCTTCTGGTAACATGGACATTAGACATTTGAATAAATAATAATTAAAACAGATTGGCATTGAGTTTTGCCATAAGAAGCACTTTTCCACCACAGGGGTATAAACTATTTGCCAGTCACCCACAATTTTGTTTGGCAAAGAAGAAAAGGATTAAAAAAATAAACAGAGTAGTCAGATTTGCAATGGCTACCTGTCTCTTGTATGTTATTTCTCCAAGAACTACAGAACATTGTTTGGAGTGATTCTGCACGGAGTATTTTTCCACCAGCTGCCCATGGCCTGAAATGCCAGGGATCTGAATCAGGGTCAGAAGCCCCCTGACACAGCAGAACTACAGGCAGGTTTAGGCACATGCCTGACTGTGTCTTTCTTACTTTGCAGATTGGCACTTTAAATGAAAGTCCATACAAGAAACAGGCATTTTGTGTGGATGTAACTACTTCACAAACATTTCCAAAGCCACACTGGGGTGAGTCACAACACCTCCCACTACCCGAAACCTTTAGATGTTTGTGTCTAAAAATGGAGTGAGGAGGTTTACCCTTCATAGTCAAGACTGATACAAGCCAACAGTGCTATAAACCAATTATTCTTTAAACCATAACAGCTCAGATGTGAATCACTGGAACGTAGTGACTAACCTCTGGTGGAAATTAGAACTTGTTGCTTTACCCACAGTTTTCTTTCTTACCTCAGAGGCACCAGAAACAAACTAAATCTGATTTGTCTTAAGCGTGCACCCAGGAGGAAGAAGAGCTAAAACAATGATCACTTATAGCAATAGCTTGAAAGGAAAGGCTGTGATTGTCAGGTAAAAAATTACAATCTTCTTTATCATCTAAGTTTCTGCTAATAAATGAGTACAACCACATTTTGACCAGGATTTTTTAGACTATTTTTTTTCTACTTTCTAAAGCTATAGGATGTGCAAAAACACTGCAAAAATTTTTGCTCTGGTGTGCAAGAAAGAGAGAGAAAAAAAAGCAAGAACAACGTACAGAATAGATCTGGATGACAGTCATTCCAAAGGCAAAATTATTACAGGCTATTATCTAGTTGTCTGGAGGAGCCGTGGACCAGCTGGCTGTGATGTTCTGCTCAAAGTTAAACACAGACAGGAAACCGCATGTCTGATACTGTAAAAATCGTTTGTCTTCCTGCCATGGCTAACCAGGCAAGCAACCCAAAGGGGCTGTTTTCATTTAAAAGAAACACTAATCCACAACAATAAAAAAGGAATGACAAAGCCTCAATTCTCCCCCTGCTCAACTGGAGTTAATACTTGTATTTTTGAATGAACTGGAAATGTTACTAACTTAAGTTTTACATTAATTTTAGTTATTCACTTACTACATGTGAATGCAGGGCACAGTTTTCATGAGTCACCTAGAGTGCTTACAGACCTAGAAGGAAAAGGGCTCTACTCCAAAGAGTGAAAGGAATTAGGGTAAAAAGACTGGGTTTTAATTTATACTACAGCTCCTTTTAGTCTGCTCTGGAAGTGTGAGAGGGGCTGCAGAGTTGGTGGGAATGAAGGCACTTGATGTTGAATTTATAATACGGTTTTCATAAACATACACACAGAACACATACATTTGTCAGAGTTACTGTATTCAGCTACATAGCTTCAGGAGAAACAGCTATAATGTGACTAATTTATAACAAATTAGCCAAAATCCACAAGGGTGTGGTTCGTTTTGTATAAAAACTCAAGATAGTTGACACACACTAAGATCTTTTCACTGGGAACATGTTCTTTTCAATAAAATCAAAGGCACCTGTTAGAATTCTGTCCTGGGTCTATCACCTGTGCTCACATCAATACCAGTATTTACTCCAACTCCTTTAAAGCCCATCCAAGTAAGGGTTGGTCATACAACCATGGATCAGCAGTCAGATTGTCTGGTTTCAAATTAAGCTTGTGGAGGGGATGAGGTAGAGGGAAGGACATGGCACAGGATATGGACAGCCTGGGTCAAGCGAGGCAAAAACTTTCTAGATTGCTCTTGGCTAATCTGGTGTGGTTTTGCAACCTAAACTAGTTAACCTTCATGGAAGGCTGGGAAGCAGGAGCTAGAAATCACACACATAGTTGTCTGCCTCACTGCCTCAACCTTTCTTTCTCTCAGATAACAAGGATTTGATTATATCCTTTTCTGAGGAACTTACAGGTGATAAGGATTGCTGCTGTGTGCCATACTCATTTACAGGCATGCACACAAATTTCTCCACAGGAGGCCCCACACTTGCCTGCAAGAGACCTGACTTAGTCTCAGTAAAAGAATCATTGTGGGATCCAGCAGGTAGGAGAAAATAAAGTGAGGTGTGTGTGTGTGCACATATGTGCATCTGTGTGCGCAGCATGAGGTCCACCATGTCTGTACACACCTGTGCTGCCTTTACTGTCTTTGCAGTTGTCAACATAGGCATGCATGAAGCGGAATGGGGAGAGGTTATGCACTTATGATTTGGTCAGATTTCACCGTTTTAACTGAACACACGTACGCATCCTTGTGCTGTAGTAACTATGAGGTAGCATATCCACCACTGAAGGAACCTTGCATCTACTTCATGTCCACCACAAAACAAGTGCAGATGGTCAGTTACAACAGAGAAGCTGAATTTAAATTCACATCCTGTCAAGTTACTCAGCTGTATCTGTATATACAGATGCCACAGTATGGCAATACAGCCTTTCAGAAGAGGCCAGGACTTAAATATGGCATTTGCCGCCTGTTTATGTTTTATAATGTAATTAGCATATGTCACATTTTGGTGTGCCAACAGAACAACTCTAAACATCTTGCTTTTGTCTTTCTTTTCATCAATTTTAAGTGCAATGTCTTGAACTGAGTATCAGACTTACTTCAAAAGGACGACAGCTTGGCAGGAAGAAATATGCTCTGAACGCAGAAAAGAAAGGTTGAGATTTTGCAAGACTCAGAAGAGACCAAAATACCTCCTGCTCCTAGAAGTTTTCCCCCACAAAATGTGATTCCAAATTCCATTGGTATGACACAGTTAACATTACTTGCAAGGTATAGCCTAGGAATGCAGTGTAAATCATTAAACCTACCTGATGGAAAAATGAGCATATCATTGCATTCTTCACCTGTACAGGAACACATGAACATCAATCCCCCATCTTCCTTCTTTTCCCTCATCAAACACTGCTCTGAGCTGGATTCATCCAACACATGACCATAGAGTGTTTTCTGGGGATCATGGCATATTGTTTCTAATGTCATGTTTTCATCATTTTGTCTCCTAAAAATGAAAAAGAAAACTAAAATCAAAGAGGGAATATGTTAAAAACAGAGCAGACAGGATTGTGCTTGCCTGAAATTTGCCTCTTTGAGAACTCAAATGGGATTTAAAGAGTAACATATGTTCTTCCCCAGCTTGCCTGAATGGGGTAAATTTGTCTGTGTCTGGACTCTTCACACTGGGGCATTTGTACAATGGCTCAGTTATTCCTGTATCGTATTACATCTAAGCTCCAATGATTATCTTTGAAAATCTCACCCAGAATTATTTAGGCTAATGCTCAATGAACTCCTGTGAACTTCAGAACATACTTTTGGTTTTTGTGGTCACTGTGTAGACAGTAAAAATCTGTGTGAAATTATGATAAAAACGGAATTATTTCCTCAAAATCTAAGGAATTTCTAGTGAGTTGGCCTTTTTGTTTTGTTTTTGAAGCCTATAGTCAGCACAATTTCTACACTGAAGGAGTTATCCTCACAATTTTCATTTTTTTTAAATAAAACTAAAACCAATCATAGAACTGGTGCAAGCTAGAGTTGCCTCACTTTCAGGGAAATACGTGCAGACGATAATCTGGACCATATTCCTGTGTCCACAGATTTCATCACATTGACACAGGACTAGGAGGCAAAGAGAATTTTAAATACAGTTCTCAACTCATTTGCTTTTTTAGATAAACTGGCATTAAAAAAACCAGAATGTATCTTAAATTGCACTACAGCCACTTTGTATGGCAATAACAGACACTGATCACTTACTAAAGGAGCACAGGACAAATACAGAACAGCACACTAGACTGACCCTGCATTTCAAGTGTTTATTTCTGATTATGCTGAACATCCCTTCAAGTCAATGGACACAACTAATCCCTCAATAAATGAATTAATTACATCTTTCTCTAAGTGATTCTAATTATGTTCCTAAATCAGCAGCAATGTTGCAAATACTCAGTTCTGTTCCTTTTGCCCACTTATGAACTCATTAAAAGCATTTCTGTTTTTCTTTGGTGGGATTGCCTTATGATTTATGGAAGGGCAAAATGCCAGTTTTTACACTGGAATGCAAGTTTAGAGTCAAGAAATCCTAAAAAGGTGTTACAACTCATTTTCATGTATTCTTGATTTCTTTGACCCTAGATATATGCTGTATGAAATGCACCACACTTAATCAGAGTCACTACATACACAGAAGACTTTTTTACCATTAAAAGAAAGTATTTCTACCTATACATGGTAAATAAGCCTCCTGTAATAGATCTACATAATCTAGTTTACTTTGAAACCTGAGAGAGAATTGTCTTTCTTCAGCAAATGCCATCACAATCCTCTCCGAGTCTCGAATCTGTTTCTAGTCTGAGTGCTGTGGGTGGATGCAGCTTAATGGTCTGAGCAAAAACATGCCTCTTTTCCAATAACAGCATAAGCTGGAACAGAACTGCTTTAAAGGAAAAAAAAAAATCCCCAGAACATTTCATATCAAAATTGTTGTTAACCTCAAGTAACTCTCAGTATGCTGAGCACAGATACAAGTTAGAAGTGAGAGCAAACCCTGGTGAGGAAAACAGGGACATTTGGAATATCAGAGCAATCGAGGAAAATACTAATGATGAATGAGGGTGTGCTCCCCTCCCCACCTGTATGAATAAATAACTTACCATATAGCGACACAGACTTCATTATTCTTCTCACAGATAGCAGTGATGTTGCAGTTGCTCTTGCACTGATGCTGGTTTGAGCAGGTTGTTACTTTAATGTCACAAAATTTGCATAGGTTCGGCATTTGCAATCCATTTTCCTTATTTCTGTCTACAAGTGACATAATTTCAGGTTAATGAAAAAAAGAGAAGGAAACTCAATACTGGTAGATCATCAGAATGTGTTATTGCTCACTATAAAGATCAGGTTTTCAGCAGCAGCAAACATTCCCTCCCACCTTAAATTAGACAATCTTTGATCTTTCACAGCTACCAATTTTCTTTACAACAGGGCAAGTGCCACACTGTCAAAACCAGGTTAATCAAAGTGAATTTGAAAAGTGAAATCCACTTCTATTGACTTCAGAGGGTGCAGAGGTTGCTGTGTAATTTGCAGAGTCAAGCTTATTCTGAGTCCAGTTTGCACAGAAACAACCACTCTGCAGTCCCCCATTTGTATTACTCACAGGCACCATATCTCCCTCATGCACAATAGTATTGCATTATGGTCTGTGTGCCGAAGTAACTGTGGATACCATAGGGGGATGCATGTTAGGCTGGTGACATCATTATGACATGGATCATGATGAATTTTTTAAGTTTGTCATTACTAACCTGAGGGACAACCTGGGTGTCGCCCCTAATCTGATTACTGTTCACATACAAAAACACAGAGCTGGAACTGAATTCAGCTTAAGGCAGATGGCTTGTCAGAGGCTGTGGGTGAAACTCAAGCTGGAAATGCAACAGGGCATCTGTGCAGCTCATGTAACCTGCTGCTGGAGTCTTCCAGGGGTAACTCAAGGGGACTTGAACTGAAATGAACTTGCAATGACAGTCTGTCTTGCAGAAGTCTACTTTGACCCAAAAGCCCCATTTCTGCACCCAACCATTGAAGAATTACTTGCTTACTGGTTCCAAGTATTAGCACTCACCATCTGCTTCAGTGTGGTAGCAGTAAGGGAAGAGATATTTTTTGTCCCAGTGTATGAATTTCAGGAAACATATTTTTAGTTCGAAAGCTATTTTGAAAAGCCAACATGACTACAAGGAACAGAAAATGCCAACATAAACTTTTTAGTATAGCTAAAATGAATGTGCAACTATCTGAAGTGGAGCAGACTATCTACAACAGTTTCAGTCTGACTCACTTTGTAACATACTTGGAAAAATAGGCTGAACCACTTTAAGGAGATATTTGGCTTCATAAAGCACAGCCCTTCTCTTGTAGCCACCTGCATGTTAAAACTATGTTCCTATTGCTCTCTGGCCAAATGTTGCTAGTCAACCAATAATAGGCAACCAGAGATTCATAATTTCCTCCTCCTCCACTAGCTGAGAAATCAATTTTTTCCTCCTAGAACTTCACTATTTACTACCATTACAATGTTTTATTACAGGAATTAAATATACATGCTTTTTCCAGCAGGAAATAAAAAAGGCCTCTTGCTAACATTTTCAATGGATTTCTGAGTTATTGTGAGGAACTGAGAGAAAAGTTTTCCCTCTTCATCCAAATCACACATCCTTCTCATCACTAGCACGCTCTGGTACTGACCTAAGGCCTCTGATCTTACTGCCATTGTAATCAGTGGCAAAACTCCCAATGATTTTAATGGTACAGAAGAAGCCCCTACACAGAGGGGAGGGTTATGATGAGCTCACTGGGAGTACTTACTCGTGTGGAGAACGCTAGTAGTACATTGCAGGCTGGCTGAATTTTAAGTCCCAGGTAAAGGTTTCTTGTTCTTAATTATTTGTGTTGCAACAACTCCCAGAAGCCATGCAGAAGAACAACACCTCATTGAAGTAGGTGTGGTAGGAACTCAAAAGGTGTTGAATCTAGTGTTCTATAAAATAATGTGTTAATATAATCATCATTATGGTAAATTGCTCCGCTCTTTCAATGGTACCTCTTATTTACCACACATGGAAGAGAAACTAATAGCTCTACTGATTTATCTGGATTCCAGTAATGATTAAAACTCCCTTATAATGAGGGACTGTCCCTCTACTCAGTAAGAGACAACCTAGGGTCCTAAAAGCCTGGATCAACAATACAGACAAATATCAAGGGAGAGATGAAGTGACTCACCCAACTTCACACAGGAAACCTGTGGCAGGGTGTCAAGCAGCTCACAACTGAGCACAAGGGAAAGACATCTGCTGCTCAGACTGCAAAGACTTCAGCTGCATCTGCTCTGCTTTTAGCTCTGAGCAAACATGGCTCCAAGTTTCACTGGGCAGCTGTGTTGTGATGGATGCCTCTGCCACAGGCACAACTCAGTCCTCTCTAGTGCCTGCAGCACTGGAGCCAAAAGCCACATGAAGGTGGGTTCTTAGGTAAACTGGTTCAAACACATTGTGTTTGTTGAGAGGCAGCATTTGTTCCTGTGCCTTTCCCAACCATGTCAGGTTCTGCTAAGACTCACCCACTGGAACAAATGTATGAAATGTGTTTGGACCTCCTCCAAGGAGGAATCTCCAAACCAAGCAATTTGATTAAAACAAACAAACAGAAAACCAAACAACTATCTGGAATGTAGCAATTCACTATGAGGTCACATACCTTAAGTTTCTACACTAGAGTGGTAGGCCTTAAGTCAATTATTAGCAACAAGGCTGGGTAGTCAGATCCAGCTAACTTCTGAACAGGTTAAATTAATGGCAAAAGGTAATGGGGTTTTATGACTTCCAGAACTGACTACACTTGAATTTTCTTAAAAAAATTCTTGTAATAGAGACTAACAGTGCAGTGCCTCTATTAATTCCTCTGGCAGTTCAAGGTGTTGGATACACTGCCCAGGTGGACAAACTTTCTCCCAAGCTTCAGCATCTGATTTAAAGTGAGACTGCAATTTACTTTCCCTAATACTGTCATATTGCTCTAGCAGATGTTGGTGCATTGGTTATTAATACAGCTTGGCCTTGCCCACTGTGATAATCTATCTACTTCTAAACTAAAGCCAAGTTTGACTTTCCCCTATCAGGCTGATGATGAAATTCCCCTATCAGACTGATGCTGAAATCAACACCTGCAAAGGGCCTGAAATGAAACCTGGGGTTGTATGTGAACCTCAACATCACTCTCGTCCGATCACAGCTTGCTACTAGACTCGGAGGACTTAGAAATCCAGGAAAGACTGGTCTCCTTCCAAGTCATATGAACTCAGACCTATTGCTAATCAACAAAATCCTTCCTGGAGAATGACAAGTTGGTAGCGTTCTTCTCTAGGGAAGTGTATTCACTCAATCCTTGAAGGGCCCATAAGCAATGAGTGGTTCATGACCAGCAAGATTGCTCCTCTTGTTGTAGTCACTTGAATGTCCAACTCTAAAAATTCTTGATTATCCTACTGTGCACTTCAGACCCCATGAGTCAAGTCCTCAAGGTTTTCTGCGATTTAGACAACCAAAGTCACTTGAACACTGCAGACAGAAGCAACCTTTCATTTTGCACAGCCAAAAAAAACCCCCAAAACCAAAAAAAAAGGTGGATATAATGGGAAAGTCAACACAGAAAACACAGATTTGCACATCTAAAGGAAGCCATTCTAAAATGTGTGCTTCTCTCCTAAAATTTGAGTTTTGCCATCTATTCTCTAATGTTAGTTTTCTTATTTTGACTTCTACAGGAAACCTAATTCTAGCTTTCCTTGCTTTCTTGTCCATGGAGAGGGCTCCAAATAAAAGACTGCGGTTGCTTGGCTGTGAAGCTTTCAACCAATCAGTTCAGCATAGATCAGTCACCGTGGTTAAAATGCATGGAACGTGCAAACCAACACGTGGGCTGGATATTATGGAAAAGACAACAGAGCAGCCACATAAGAAATATCAACTCCATGGGTTCTGGTGCAGCCAGGCTTGCAGGACAACAGTTTTACTCTATGGTTCACATCTTTTTTGTTTCTCAGAACCTTACAAACAGTGTGCCTCACCCAAGTCTTCAAGTTGTTTGCTTTGTGTCTGTTCTTTGCAGATGTGTGACTTTCATTGAGGCCTCAGGCTATAGTTTACATTCCTCTTATTTTTTAGTATCCTTATAGAATTCTCAAAAGCCAACATAATTTAACCAAAGCCCAAACCAACGTTCTGTCTTTTTGGGAATATCTACACTGGAAAACTTTATGTCTTAGGATGTATTTCAGAAACAGCAGACAGTTTATCTTACTCTTATCTTATAAAACACAGTTACTGCATTTCACTTCTCTCATCCAGTGCCTCTGGCACATGAATACATATAAAATAGCATTGCTGAGCAGATAGAGCCCATCCCTTTAAAAAAAAAAAATGCTGAGGGAGATGTTGGGATGGTGACTGAACTACTCAGCTGCTGTGAAATAATTCCAACTGATGGAAGAGACTTAAATTTAAGACTTTACTCCACTACATCACAGAAATCTGCAAGGAGGAGGATGCCTTTATCAGAAAGCCTTGAAGGAGACTGTCCTTGTTCTCCCAAAGAGCCCAGCTCCACAACATCATGTCTCAGTGGTTGTAAAGCACAATAGCAGCTATGAAGAATGTCCAAGCTGAATTACTTTCTCATCCAACAGAAAGATGTCAGGTTTTGCCAGAACAGTACTAAACACAGCATTTTTTTCTATTTTGCATATAGTCCCTGGTACACGATCTATAACCTCAGTAGAACTTTGATAAGTGATGGGGACACTGCCAGCATCATGAAAGTGGGGAGGTGATTATGCAAAAGCACATTCGTTGCCGTACAATAATTGATGAATTAATTGCAGGAGGGAAGGAGTCAAGAAAAATGTGTGAGTCGAGCTTTGCTTTTATGACATGGCTATATCCTGATGGTTATTATATATACTGATCATGTTCAGTGCAGTAATATGGAAGAAAACACAGAACCATGATCAACCTCAAACATTAAAAAATAATGAGTTACAAAATCACAAGACTAGGCAGAGAGATCATGGAAATAAAGGAAGAGGAAACCTTCCCCTTCCCCATCGCCACAAAACCCAACCAAAAAACAACTGCTGGGTTCTCCTTTATTTGCCATTGCTGCCTGGACTCTTGGGGTAAACTTCAGTCATGTTTTGAAACTTTAACCATAAACAGGAGGGTTGGATTTACTGTCTAACTTACAAAATTAAAAGATAAAAAAAGAAAATAAATCACTAGAATCCAGGAGCTTGATCTTCAAGAAAATATGACTCATCATAAAATCACAGGAGTTGGCAACACTGCAAATCACCTAGTATCTCCCATGGCAACACCTTCAGGGGTAACCCTGGGAAACGTGTATTTTCAATTTTTCAGTTACAGCTGCCAGATCTGAGCTTAATGCCATCATGAGTTGAAATGGAACCTTACACTGTGACACATACTCCCATACCCACATAGTTCATACTGTCTTGGACCCTGCTTTGGGCTGCAGTTCTTTATCTTAGCTATGATTTATCCCAGTAGGATTACCATGGGCACAGGACTTTTGTGACTGTTTCTAGTAAGACGAACAATAGTGCTGAGACAGCCTCTGTAAAGTCAAATATGAGCTATCTTTTACATACAACTTAAATATGTCAGAGGAAAACAGGTTCCATAAATGTTTAGCTCAACAGGTATTTAACTGTCCCTGTGTCAGGACTCCAGAAAACCACATTCCTACAGATTCTTTTGCAGAGTCTCTCTGCCTCGACATGTATCATATATAGTCACAGATCACTGACATCACCTGGGTCTGCCCCTGGCAACTTACTCCCTTGGAAGGTGTCTCACCTCTTAGGTTTCCTTTTGATCTTCAGTCTTCCAGCCTAGTACAACATCTGCCTTAGTGCTTAAAGACATGCCTTTCAGTGTACCAATTGCACTTTTGTTTGCAAAGTGGTTGGGACCTTTGTGTTGCTTTCCTGCCTGATAAAACCTCACCAGGGCTCTGCAAAGCATAAAGACCAAAATAACTTCCTTTTTATGAACACATTTCTTTGTGAAGTACTTAGAGGAGATGCACGTCATGGCTTCTCCCTATCATGTAATGGCTCTTGCTCATCATATGAAAAAAATGCAAGTCACATCTATCAGATGGAAACAATACAACTGTTAATGCATGGAGACACATACACCCTGCAACTCATCCTATCACAAACCAGCCACAATGAGATGGGGGGAAAGAACAGTCCAGCAGAGCCCACAGGGCTCTGAACTGTTTGTGTGGGCTACAACCTGATCTTCAGCCATGACTGAGAAGTCTGCTAGGAAAGAAGAGGGCAGACTAGGTAACCTGTTCAGACAAGCCAGACCTATCCAGAAATAGTTTGGCCACCTCCAGCTGAAGGAAGGCCAGAGCAGAATTGGTTCACAGCAGGAAGGCTGCTGCTGAACTGCACAGAAATCTGGGAAATGGCCATTTCCCACCTCCCGGCAGGCAAGAAGAGGGGGAAGGCATATGCAGAGGGAGAAGACAAAAGGAAAAGGAGCAGGAGTTAGAAAAGCTCGTTTAACTCATCTCTGCAGTGGAAGTGCCTGGCTTTTAACAGCAAGTGGAACTGGCAAAACTTTGCTTTAGGGATTGCTGCAGGCACTGACACAGAAACAGAATCAAATCTGGCAGGAGCTAAGGGGAGGAACAGAACCAGAGAAAATAAGGGAGGGAATAGCATACTAAGCTGGAGTTCTCGAAGATAGAAATCATTCTTGTGTTTAAAGCATTAAAATAATACTATTTTTAGCTACTACCTCCAAAATGAGCTAGCATTGGCAGTTTTAATGATAGGCTGGGTTCTCCTCGCTGGTACAGGGCATGGCAGTGAACTGCCTCCAACATGCCTAAGAATGACACTGCCATGACTCCTGACTGACAGCGCAGGTATGAGGAGGCTCCAGCTCAGCATTCACAAGTGTGAACACATTCTGAAAACAGGGAATAAAAATAACGTTATTGTGATGCTTCAAATAATGAGATGGATTTTCACCTGCAGATTTTTAACTTGCTGCTCTCTTTCACATTTTCTGGCCACTGTTTAGCACTCCATGGTAGGTGGAACAGAAGAATACTGTCTCCAGGCAAAAAGGCTGAAAAAATTCTAAATGATGGCTTCCCATAGGGCACTCAAAGGGACATTTCATCTTCTCCTAACTTTAACCCACACCCTCCCTAACACAGCCAGTAAACAGTACACAGCACTCGAGAACCACATGTGCTATAACATGAAGATCAATTTAATCAACTATGACTACAGGGTCTAGGTTTTTTCTGCATAAAGCATTAACTTTGGAATTTACTGGAAGCTGTCTTTGGTAGTTAACTCCTTCTGTGACTTCAGATAAACAGTGAGTACAGAAATGCTCATCTGGTTCACAAGATTAGTAAAAACAGCTTTCCTGCTTTGTTGGAATAAGCATGATTCATGGTTCAGGACTGACATTTGCACAGCTAATTCTGACCTGTCCCTTAAAAAGCATATCCTGCAACTTCACCTCCTTCTGTATTCTTGCCTGTCTAGTGAAAGCTGCCATTACTTCACTTGAAACAGAGCTGAAAGAGTATAAACACTTCAGCTTTGTACAAATATTACTTTTTCCAACTTGTATGCTCTGAAAAGAGATAGCAGCCATTCAAGCATTATAGTTATTTCTGTGATATAAAAGGAAGCAAAGATTTTTTTCATGACAGAAGAGTCTATGTGGCAAAACTCCCAACATTTAAAACACACACAATTAGAAAAAATTCTGACCCAGAAAAACACAAATGTGCCTCCAATCTCAGCTACAGAGCCTCACCAGAACAAAACCATACAACTGAATCTTCCAAGTAGGTTGAATGCAGTTTCTGAACACATTGTACCTCTCCCTTCAGCTAGTTAAGAAAGCCTGCTTATAGACACGTGCTTCTCTCCACTCCTGACCCCTCAACAGTCACACTCCCTCCACCAACCTACTTCAAAATATGGTAGCACTCTTCATTCTTCATAATGGCACTGAGGAAGGTGAACCATTTGTCATGAAAGAGGCGCATATTCCCTCCAAAATCTAAGTTTATATCTTCTTCCCTTTATTGCTCTTACTACAAGTGAAATGAGGAACATCCACTTTAAAGAGTCATTCAACTCCATTTTCAAAGCTCTATTTATTAAATGCCCAGTTTCCAAGAGGCAAATTCAGGAGTCCACCCAGTACAGATGGAACAGCACTTTAGGACATTTTCCAATATTGTTATCACAGAATCACAGCATGTCAGGGATTGGAAGGGACCTCCAAAGATCATCTAGTCCAATCCCCCTGCTGGAGCAGGAACATCTACATGAGTTCACACAGGAAGGTGTGCAGGAGGGTCTTGAATGTCTCCAGAGAAGGAGACTCCACAACCTCCCTGGGCAGCCTGTTCCAGTGCTCTGTCACCCTCACTGTAAAGAAGTTTTTCCTTATGTTTACATGGAACCTCCTATGCTCCAGCTTGCACCCACTGCTCCTTGTCCTACCACTGGACATCACTGAGAAGAGCCTGGCTCCATCTACCTGACACTCACCCTTCATATGTTTATAAACATTAATGAGGTCACCCCTCAGCCTCCTCTTCTCCAAGCTAAAGAGACCCAGCTCCCTCAGCCTTTCCCCACAAGGAAGATGCTCCACTCCCTTCATCATCTTGGTGGCTCTGCGCTGGACTCTCTCCAGCAGCTCCCTGTCCTTCTTGAACTGTGGGGCCCAGAACTGGACACAATATTCCAGATGTGGCCTCACCAGGGCAGAGTAGAGGGGGAGGAGAACCTCTCTTGACCTACTAACCACACTCCTTCTAATGCATCCCAGGATGCCATTGGCCTTCCTGGCCACAAGGGCACAGTGCTGGCTCATGGTCATCCTGCTGTCCACCAGGACTCCCAGATCCCTTTCCCCTACACTGCTCTCTAGTAGATCATCTCCCAGCCTATACTGGAACCTGGGGTTGTATGGCCAAGCTATTTCTATTAATCGCAAAATATTCCATAGAGACGTATTCTGGCTCTGCAATTTATCTCTAAGGCTACTGAATGTGCTCAGTGCCACAGACCAACTGAAAAATCCACGAGGTCATTAAAAAATGCATTATATTCTTAAGGTATCAGCACTGCTTACCTAAAGGCTGCTTACCTTTATTACTTACTGGCAGTCTTAAGTGTCTGTCTTGTGATACCTGCTTAGCACAAAAACAAATCTTGTCTTTAGGAACATCCTCACTAGATGGGCTACAGGTGGGAGGAAGGCAAAGAAGTTTTGAAGTCTGTCACAGGGCAAGTGACTACATCTTCTTCTAAACTTCTGGGCAGCAGAACATCTTAGGATCTACAGTGGGAGCAAAGAGGCTAACTTCAAAAGTGTTATGAGCTTCCTGCTATACTGCATTGCCAAACCCTGCTGTCCTTCCCCTGGGGAATTGCAGTTGTGGTACCTGTGATGGATAAACCAGGTTGGCATATGGGTACAGTTCCTACTTTTCCCATGACAGACAACTGTCATGCCAGCTCATTCACTGCGACACCAGAGCTGGCAGCCACATGGCACGCTGTGCAGATGGAGTCCTGCCCTCTGCTCCCACAGACCACTGCACAACCAAACCCACACAGAAATAAAAAATAGTAGCATACTTGCTTGGCCAAGCACTTACAAATGACACTCCTACAGTGCTTTACTCATATTTAGTGTATGGTCTTGTCATGCTTAACATTCCAAACGGCTTCAAGTAACTAAGTGCTAGGCTGGCATACACACACCACCACGTGAGTTTAACTGATTGAAATAAAGGGGTGGATGTTTTACAGTTTTGCATGTGGATCTTCAAATGCTTTTAAAGCTGATTTATCTCAGTATAGGTTATATTAGGAACAAGTCTAGTCAATGTCAGAATTGAGAATTATTACACACAAGGTTGCTGTGGTTTACTCAATTACTTTTGAACCAACTATAAGTTCAAGAAGTGTGAACTCTGTATGTGGAAAAAGCTTTCATAATGTTACTTGACTATCTGCAGCATTTTCAACAGGGATAAGGAAGGTTACATAAGACAGCAGAAAATCACCTCTTCCAAATATAAAATAGTAATGATTTAAAGACTGATCTCTACGCTGGCAGCATGCAGCAACTCAGATGGCAAAAAGCTAATTCTTTCTCCTGAAACTACACTTAACTCTTGCTAAAGTTAACTCTCACTAAATGTATGTCCACTGGACTCTAGTGTACTCAAAAGAGCAGACTAAGATACCTAAAATGTAGAGGAAACTGTGCAAATAATACCTAAAAGCTGTTGCTGTACCTTATGAAGAGTTAATACGGACAAGTAGATGTCTATTAACACTGTTGATTCACTCAGGAGACTGGCAGGCACTTGTAAACTCTCTCTAGTCTCAAAGAAGAACTTCCAGAAAAGGTCACAAAATATGTTAGTTTGGGAGGAGATTTTTGTTTGGTTTTTAAAGTAGTGAAAAATGAAGCACAGACATCAAGACTGTGACAAATCACACAAAACCAGGAAATTCAAAGTTGCGTCTCACTCCCCCAGGTTCCCTTTGATATAGCCAGGCTGCTCAGTGAATCAGAAAAAGTATCGTTCCTCTATTTGCCATTTCATGCTTTTATTTTGTCATTTTATTTGCTTTTAGTAATTTCCCCTTATAACTACTGACACACTTTCTGGACAGGTTTTCGAAGGCATAAAGCCATACTCCTCTTTCCTTTTGAAAGGTTCCTGCCACATGCAGCTTTTCAGAGCCCTCAGTGGATCACTCCTTTGGGAATGCCACTGCAGAGCTTCCTTCACGCTCACAGACCTTTATGACATCTTATTTTTAGTGCTGTTCTTTTTGGTGCAAGAAAACACATATTTTGAGAACAACAACTGCCTGCCTCATGGACAAGTACTCAGGCCATTTTAAGAAAAATAACTATTTAGTTTCTCAAGCATTGTGAACACAGAAGATCTTACCTTTGCATTTCCTCTCTAGTGAGGGCATGCAGAAAATATATGTACGAACAGTTTCAGTTTGCAAAAACAAGCAGTGCTGCTGCCCTGCTCTGTTTTTTGTTTGTTTTTTCACATCCCTCACTGCACTTTCTCCTCTCTCACAGAGGAATCAGACTGCACCTTACCACACCTCCCTCTCCAAAAGGCCAATTTGACCCAGAACAGTTCTCCAGTCTAGACAACCATCTGACTACACAAACAGAATAAAGAATGTGGTATGAGGAGCAGGAACTCACAGCCAGGATAATGCAAAACTGCATATTTCGGCAGCAGCAGCACTGCTGAGGGCAGAGAAAAGCCTCTGTGGATCTATGGCTGTGGTTACTTCTGGTCAGGTTGCCCACTGCACTGGGGATACGAGGGACCTGCTGTCTGCTGCTGTCTCCAACCTGAGCACAATCTGCTTTCAAATGCCACTTACCCTGAGAGAGGAGATGTCACAGCCCTTCCAGGAGAAGAAGCAAGGACTCTGCAGTTATTCTTTTCTCATCTGCCCATCATCACTGCAAGGGCAGATGGGACGAGCCTAGGGCTCATTCACATGGGTTATAACACTTTGGGGAACACTCCAAGAATCAATATTTCTCCCCAGAAATACTTGCAGAGGTATGTCAGAATGGGTTCCAGAGCTGTTTAAATCCACTACGAAAGTAGACAGGAAGTTAGTTTGACTTTGAAGTGTAAAAAAAGAACTTTTGGTGTTTCAAGGCAGTTAACATCATTTGTGGGAGCCATCTGAGAAGACTCTCAGATAGTAATACTCTCTGTGACTGCTTTTGCAGCAGTACACAGACCTAGCAGATACCTCCTCTTCACAGGATGCTGAAGGAGTCAGAACAGCCTTGGATTTTAGAATAGAAAGGACTATATAAAAGGGACAGATAGTACTGTGAAACACATATATCCTCTGTCTGAAATGAAGCATCTGATTTTGCTGCAGATCTGTAATGTGAACACAAAAATAAAATTCAGCCTGTCACCCCCATTTTGCTTTGTTTTGGAAAAGTCTGATGAACATTTATCTAAAACTACCACTAGTCTAGGAAAATGCTCTGTAAACCCAGACAAAAGTATTGCCCAAGTTTCACCTTTTGCTCTGAAACTTTTGCTGAACTTTAATTCCCATCTCTGATTTCAAAGGGCCTGATTCTGACTGCACTTCCTTTTCTGTAAACTGGAAGCAAGATCATGTGGATCAAGGAACAAAACTTTAGTCAAACCAAGCCAAATCTAAATAATTGATTTGGAATTTAAAAAAAAAATAATCAAAAGCTGTCTCAAAATGTGACACAGTAATTGGAATGGGCTGCATCTGCTCAAGTATCAATTTAAGTATCACATTCACAAGTAGGAAATACTTCATAATTATGAAGCACAAGGGGCACAAATACCTTAAGTAAGACATAAAAAGATTTTTAGGTATGGCATGTTTTGGAGTACATACATTGCAGTCCTACAGTTCAGTGTTTTATTTTTACCTAGGTAGAGGAATTCAAACTAGAGTTCCTTGATTTTTTTCCATGAACAAGTCCACATTGCACCCCTGTACTGGCCCTTCACAAGTGCACTTTTTGTGTCAACTGCTGGAGCATGTTCAGGTCGGGGTGCCCTGTGCCTCTGACCAGGGCCCGTGCATTCTTTAAGCATGATCTCAGTAACCTATACAGCCAGAACTGGAAGTGATTGAGCAAACTGGCTGCAGCCACGGCTCTTAAGTCCACCTTAAACAAGGGTGTGCTCTGCATGGGAAGAGTCTCTGTCTTGTGCAATAGAAAACTGTATCTGTGTACATCGGTTGCTACTGAACCAGACCTGAATTTCTATGCTATTTTATAACACACCAGTAAGTATGGGGAAAAGCTGTGTGCACACAAAGACTCACAGCTGCCCATTCAAAATAAGCATTTAAATGGATTAACCAGACAACTGGGCTTTCAAACTGGCAATCATTACACAGTTACATGATTCAGAGGGATTTAAAAATATTTGTTTTTCCAGATAAAAGGAGAGCATTAGTGGATTTTTTTTAAGTGCATTCACTGCCACTATCCCTCCTTCTCTCCCAGTCATAAACAAACAAACAAGGAAAGAAAACAGAACCAAGGATGTGTTTAGAGTGCAAATTTTATAGTCACAATTTAAAACTTGGGGATTTTGGTTTAAGCTTAATATAAAAAGATAACTTACGAATGCAAAGAGCATAAAATACCTCATTTTGCTTAGCTGTTTGAAGACCTCCGAACTTGAGGAATATTTGAGAGATTGGGAATTTAAGTTAAGGCACATCCCCTGACCAAATTACGTTCCTACTATGGTACGAGTTTAAAATATCATTGATAGATTTTGGTAAAACAGAATCCTATGTAATTTCTTTCTCTAGACATGAATACAACCCATCCTTCCTAGTCTATTTGGAAAACTGTTTCCAAATAAGTAGTCTCATTTGGTAAGTCCATACCCTTTACACACACAGAGGCTTTTCTGTCAGTCACCAGTGGGCAAACATGTTTATGCAGAAGCTCTGCTCAGAGCTCCTTTTTACTGTAAGGAACCATTTTCCTCTAGGAAAATAGTGTTTATGAACCATTCTGTCCCCAGATAGAAAGTTTTGAATGACAGATTCAGAAATTACTCTCTTTCATAATCCATCAGCTCTGCTAAAGCAGTAAATCAGAGGAAAGTTAGGTTCAAATGTAATCTCTTGGGAACAGAATCACTTTGTATGGATTTGGGGAAAAATACACATCCTTCTCAAATTTAGTAGCTTGGATGGTTATATTTGTCTCTGTCAAGTTACATGCAAAGAAGCAGAGTAACAGAATTTAATACCCTGGGGATATGTTCTCTTGATAGATGCATCTAACTTCCACAACTGTTAACGGGAGTTACAATTATATACTGAGTATTGAGAAAAGGGCATGTGCATGAAAATACACACTTCTAAGATATTCAACCTCAGGAAAACTTTCTTTTGATGACTTCTGTTGCAGAAATCCTACTGGTGTGGCATGCTGTGACAGAGTTTTCTGATTTCTTGGTAAAGAAGTAAAAGCAACATCTTTATCTGTCAAGGGTAGATTTGCTAACATATCACCCAGGTATTAGCTGTTCCTTGCAATGTTTTTGCAAATAACTCTCCCCAGTTACCCCTGAGAGTGTGAATCGTAGCTCGCGCTACCATCCTGCTGAAAGAAGAGAAAGACTGATCAATTTCTTCATTTCTGTTGAGGCTGAAATTTGACTGGGCTTAAAGGAAAACAAAAGCCATGGGTGAAACATGTCCCTTCTGAAATAAATAGGTTTTTCACCCATAAATACATCCCCTGAAAGTTGACTGAAAGTTCCTTAGTTATTATTTCTAAACCATATGTGTAAAGAATTCATTCACTATACTATAAAATTGTGCATTTAATCTTCTGCATTGTCCACCAGGTAAGTGCCCACATTAAAAAAGTTATTCCTGGACACTAAAAAAATCTGCATGTGGGAATACAACAATTCTCACTCCATACAACAATACAACATCACTCGTTGCTTACAGCAGCCAGCCTCCTACAGAACTGGCATTACAGCGTAAGGTGAGGACACAGCTCAGTGGGAAGGAACTTGCCAGCCTAAAATGTTTAGTCTGCCTGCCTGAAGATGTGTGAGGGACTGCAGACTCTTACACTTTGTTTATGATGAGGCAGAATAAAATTGTAAATAAAATCAGAATGCGAAATGTACACACAGAGTTGGATTTCCAGGGTTTTCCCCTCCCAATTGCTCTTGCTATGGTCCCTGTTTCTGTAAAACCAGTATTTCAGGCTCTCAAGTTATATCTTAAGTCATTCTCAAGACCATAATATTTCAGCAGCACTCCAAGACAGTATGTATACTTAAAAACTTGTTTAGAAAAATTGCTGCAAAAAAGAAACTAATTTAAATGTCTACAAAACAATTACTTCTATCGAAGGAACTGTTTCAGGGAGAAAGCTGGGAAGAGATAAGACAGAAACACAAGACCAAGCTTATCAAGCAGCAGCTCAGAAGCAAACCTTCCACTGCCTCTTAATTTTCATCTGAATATCTCAAATTTCATCCAATTACTTCAACAATTTTTTCTAACAATTGAGAATTATGAAAAGCAAAATACAATGACACTTCATAAACTTTTAAATGGTGCAGTTCATTTCTGGCAACAGCATAACATTCCTCATCCTCCTATTGCAGGACAGATGATGTTTACTGTCATATGTATTAGTTAAATTTAATAGGATAAAATCTTCAGCAGATGCTAATCTGCAATTTCTGAGTGCTGCTATGTCAAATTATACTAGCTGATGTTTAACAGTTTAGAGTCACTGAATGTTTCTGGGATATTGGTCATAGCACATCATCATCCTTCATCTGGAGGGCACTTACTCAATTGTAGGAATTGGTAATGATCTGCAAGATGTCTAAGGCCTTCTATGAAATGCCTCCATCATTCTAATCAAATGCCAAGTGGATTAATAATTATGTCATGAAAATACTATTTCAACAACTGTCATTGAGGAAGCTGTGCATAACACGACCATAGCAGCCGAACCACTCGGCATCCCTTGAATCATCAGGAGCCAGTTGCATGCTTTGTTATGGTTTCTGGTATAACTGTTCTGTGACATGGGCAGCTCATTCTCTAAAGCTATTTGGCATTTTTTACAAATCCTGCTCTCATGTAGAACACAATATGTTTTTAAAAGTGTTCTCACAAAACACAACAATTACAAGCTTTCCAAACGCAGTAATAGCCTAGGTTACACCAGAGGAAAGCTCTCCATAGGAATGGAGACTTTTTTTTTTTTAAATTCCTTGGATGCAAAATTTTATAAAGCATGCACATTTGAAATATCCTTGCACAGGGTTAGTTAACAAAGTAGCTCAACTGTTTGTTACTTCTGGAGGTGATAGTCCTAATTCTGAGAGGGAGGTGAGTGATACTAGCCTGGTGGTGGTAACCTGCTGGGTCACAGATCTGCAGGTTCCAGGACCTCTATATCAGGAAAAGCTGGGATAATATTTGCAGTGTGGCCTTCTGCAAGTGAAGTCATTCCACTCAGATAGTTTTACAAAGTTGTAACTTCTCTGGGTATATGTTTAGCAAGCAAACCCCTTGATTTAGAGATTCACATTGGGAAGTCCATCACATCCCTTGGCAGGGTTCCAATAATGAAATGACCCTGTTTGTTAAAAACGCACACCTTGTTTCTGGAGTGATTTAGTTCGCCTACAGCTTTCATTTGTGGGAATGGATGCTTGTTCACCTTTCATTATCTCATTGCCCTCAGAGCCTAAAATATCAAGTTAGCACAGTTTAACACCTTATTCTCCACCAATTAACTGTGGTGAACTTCCACATGAGCTCTCCTACCCACAGTTTAGCATTCCAGCAGAGCAGATTTAAGCTAGGTTGCACCACCTTACGTTTGCCTTGAGGCAAGTGCTCCCAGTTACTGGTGTTTATGTGAGGTGTGGTATCTTATTAAGGCATGGCAAACTGCCTGCATATCTAACCAAATCTGTATCCAGCCAGGGAACAGCAGGGTAGGTACTATCCCTAATTCTTTTGTTCTTTATATGTTCAAAACCACAACAGTCCATCATTTTCAAAAGGCAGGCAATCATTAACATTAAACTTTTATCTGAAAATTCTAAAAAGGCAGTATGGTTCCCTAAACAAACAGTACCACTTCCTTCTTAATTGCAGGCCTAAGGACAACTGAGTGGAAATTACTGCTCTGGTCAAAGCTATCTACACTTCTGTTTCAAAAGCACAAAAAGGAAACTTAAAACAAAATCCACCTTTTAAAGGGAAGAGTGATGACTGTATGTGTATGTGTAGTCTAACTACTGATGCTGAGCAGCAGCTTGGAAAGGCAGGTGTCAGTGTTTTCTATTTCAAGGCACGTGGTTATGATAGTGGTAAATGTGCCTTGTCATTAACTTTCAACGGTAAGACACTTCAAATTATTAGTGGTTTGCTTCTAGCATTTGCTACCCACCTTCACCCATGAGAAGGCCGATATGTTTCTGACTTCAAACCACCAGTAGGTATGTGCCTGACAATCATACTGCAAGTTGCCAGAACAAAAAATCCAAGTGAGGAGAAGTGCAAGTTGGATGAACTGTGAATTATATATATGTAGACATCTGAGGGAAGAGTTAGGCCTTGGTCTACTGAAACAAGCTACCAAAGTTTCCTTGTGCCTCACCATTCCCTGGCAGCTCCTAGCACACAGCCTCTTAACCTGAGAAAAACAGGAGAAAAATGTGTTAATTGTATCTTATTCAACTTGGCAGGGTATTTGAGGCTGATGAGAATTTCTGGATACTCCGAGGACTTTAATCCAGAACTTCCATTGAGAAACAACAGTGGTTATTACTCACTTTGAATCTCAGTTTTAGAGTCACAATAGACCAGTGTTGAAACAATCTCTGTTTATTTCCCATAAGTTCTAAATTGTCTATAGAAACTGTAATTAACACATCAATGGTTTTTTTGTTTGTTTGGGTTTTTTTGTTTTTTTTTACACATCCAGCAGAACTAGTTGAAACTGGAAATTCTAATACTGTACTGAAGTTAATGGTGGGGTCAAAAACACAATGGATGAAATTGTGGGAAGCTGGAGATCTGGGTTTGTGTCTTTAGAGACTAAGACTGACCCCACACTTCTCACTTCCCAGCTCACTGGTTTAACCATAGGTCAAGATGCAAAAGCTGTTCTCAGTTACAAGTCACCAACAAGTACTGCTTCCTCCTCATGTAAAAGGCTGAGTCTGTAACTCCTTCCAACATGTACAGAAGGAATCTTCATGTCTAACACATATACTTTGAAATCTTCCTTCCAGGGTCAATTGCCTAGTTTTCAAACAACTTAGAATCTACACAGGATATGCCTGGGTCCTCATTCTGAACCCCAAGTTCCTGGATTTTGGTGATTTAAGTCACATTTTTTTCTTTCTTTATATATATTAAAGGCAGGGAATATGCACATATGGGAAGCTGCAGGCTGCTTCTTGTTGTGCTAATATTCATGGTATCAGTGTGGCCTCAGGGAAGAGTGGGAATAGCAAAGCTCCCAGCCAGGCAGAAACTTCAAGGCAAAAGTATACAACGTGAGAAGTAAGGAGTGTGTGAGAAATGAGCTGAAGGAGAAAGAAAAAAGTGATGAAGAAACACTTTTTAGTTGTATTCCCTTTTCCAGAATAGTTCACCAATCTTTCCCTGCTGAATATCTTCCTCCTATTATCTAGAGGCAAAGAGAGAGCAGATATGTCTTTAGTTACAACCAGATAATGTGGTATTGCTGTTTACATGCAAACTTGGGCTACGCCAGCTTTGCAAGCCCGATGGCCTGGCACTGTACATACCAGATGAGAATACTACAAATGCAATAAAAGGATCAGCTTCCCAGCTTTTTGACTTGAGGCATTCCCTTGTGGTAAACTTGGGTGAGGAAATGGAAGAACAGACTGAGGGGAAGAGGGGAAATTCAATAGCCCAGAAGCACGTATTGCTGACCTAGTTACTTTGTGAAAGCTTCAACAAAGAGGCTTACAAAGTCATGACTATTACATGGTCCTCTCTGATCTTTTCATGAGGATGAGAAATGGTTGTTTTCAGTTAAAAAAGAAAAAAATATTCTGTATGTAAAGTTTCTCTTTGTTATGCTATGAACTCCCTGAAGAGAATATCAGTCACCCTGCAGGGGCTGGAATAATGAATGAATCCATCAGGGAACAGGCTTTCTTCTCCTCTGACATGCTTCAGGAGACCACCCGCACACACGTCAACCCTTTCTCTGCAGAGCACTGTGTCTACAGCCCTGCCCAGTCTCAGACAGCAAGCATCCTTCCTCTCAAAGCCCACCACTAATGGAGTTTAGATGCTCTCAGGCTGAGGAGCGGCATGACCAGGGGCCTCCCACTTTCTGGGCAAAGCCTCTAACCACCAGAGGAAAAGTAGGCAATGCAACCATGAAAATCAACGGGAACGGTGAGGAGGTAGAAGGGACACAGCAGGGCAGATGGCCAACTGCCACAGCACAGTCACTGCAGAATCACAGATCTCCTGTAGGAGAATGAGGAGGGTAATTGCTGCATGCTTGCAGGCAGAACCAGCCAAAGGAAATAAAGGAACAACGATCACCTGCATATGACAGCTCTTCTCTTGGAATCTTCATGGGTTCCTGATCACAGATTGACAAATTTGTGCTGTTCAAAACCTCATTAAATTAGTGAGCTACACAAAGATTTATTTCTTCATTCCTGCTCTCTTTCTACGAGTTTCTCAAAAAGAAGGGGACACCCTGGAGTCACTACCCAGCCATGTTACAGGAAAGCTTAAGATAGCTACAGAGCTGAGAGGGGAACATCCTGAGAGCAGGAAGCAACCAACTATCATGTGAACTCCGGAAGCAACTCAGTGCTGGTCAGATGCTGAGCTCCCGCATGTGATTATTGTTTTTCCATCTTATCACTACTGATAACATAATGAAAAAGATCATTTAGGTGTTCCTGCTCTGGCAGGAGAATTGGACTGGATGATCTTTCAAGGTCCCTTCCAATCCCTAGCATTCTGTGTGATTCTGTGTGAATTATGTATATTTTTACAATGCAGCCCATTTTAAGGTAAAAAAAAAAAAAAAAGCAGCCTATGTAATGTCTTGCTCAACATAAGAGAGAAGTGCTACACCATGTTAATTAGTAGCTTCACAGTGAGTTAAAGTAAAATAAACTAACATGTAGCTACAATCCTCCCTTTAGCACTGGCCTGAAATTCCACAGTAGCTACCAGCTATCTAATGAAGGAATATTTTAAGAGACCAAACAATTGGAGAAAAATAAACAATTGAAAGGAAAAAAGCGTAGTTACATCTACCATATTTCCCCAAGCATGCACTTTCATGGATAGAATTTACTCACACACTACTCTCCTGGAGCACTCTAAGTGCACAAAGTATGGTATGTCCTAATGTAACTACAACTTCAGATTTGCTTTAGCCATGGAGCTCCCAAACAAAGCATATGGAAGTTGGTCAGGACAGCCAAGTAACACTAAAAACAGGGGAACAGTCAAAATGAAAAGAAACTTCAGCTCCCTTTGAGCTCTAAGACTTTTCTTAAAACTGTTGCCTAAGTATTATAGTCATGCTATCAAAACCCTTGCTGTTCTACAGCTTTATATAGTAGAGTTGTCAATATTAATTAGACCTCAAGGATCAGACCAGATCAGCATCTCAAGACCTAAGAGAATCCTGGACAGCTGCTTCTGCTGCCTCCCCTGAAAATAACCAGAAGTGATAATCCATTAGTAATCACCTGTGGTCTGTTTCAAAGTTCATCCTCTTGTACAGCAACAATAAAAATGTACTTATATTAGGTAGTGAGATGAAATCTACAAAATTACCACATCATCATAATCCAAAAGCCCCAGGCACCACCTCACTGTGCCAATGGGTGATGTATACACGTCATGCACTTACTCCCATTCTGGGCTACAGAATCCCCAGCAGATTTAAAACTGGAGGGAAGCAGCTCAGCTGCATCGCACATCTAAAATATCTGATCCAGGAGAACTAGAGGTTCACTCTTGGAAAACTTAACTGAACCCTCTTTTCTTTCTAAGACAATAAAAAGAATACCAGCTCGCTTACAACCCTCCTAGGTGAAAACTTAAAATTAAAAAACACATCCACATCCTGAAGAGGAGTTTGCCCCTTAGTCCTCATTCTCCACTTTGCCTCCTTATTAATTGCACCAGCAGTAGCAACTTATCAGTGATGAGGGGGGCTTCAGTTTTCATATAGCTTGGGACATGTACACAAGTGCTTTCAAAGGAAAAATCTGGTCTCAAGGAGAAATCATCCCTTTTACACATTTCTCTCTCTCTCTCTTTTTTTTTTTTTTTTTGAGACTACCTATGCCAAGTCAATTTCCATCTTTCCAAATTCTTCTCCTGTGATTCTTCCTGGGCATAAATCCTTACTGATACATTACAAGAAGTTTGGAGGCATCTTCTTTCCCTCGACTGTCTGAAATCTCTCCTTCCTAAAGTTCAGAGGACTTCAAATACTGCAGTCAAATTACTCTTTTGCTCCAAGAAAGAGAACTGGATCATTCTGGCTCCTGTAAGACTGATATCACAAAAGCCCCCTCAAGGGAATTACAGCCTCATAACATTACAGTTGCCTATTATTTATTCTGTGGCCAGATTCTCAGCTGGTATAAATCAGGGCAGGTTTCTTCCCTTCAACAGAGTAAAGCTGATTTATGCCAGCTGACAGTCTGGCCCGGCATGCTTTCCACTTGCACAATGCTAGTTTTTAAAGAGGCCCATTAAAGTGCCCTAGGCATGTAAGAACCACATTTGAGTCTTTACTTGGAAAAAGCTGCTCCGAGGAGTAAGACTGTGAAACCTTCCCGCTGCTCTCCGAGTATGCACTGTTCAAGTTCACTTGGTTTTCTAACAGCAGGAAGTTTCTAAGCCCTGACAGAGCCACCATGACCTTAGGAACACAAGATGGATTTTCTAATGTCTTCTGCATGGAGCAGTTGTTTTAACTGAGTTTGAATGCTGACTTAAATGAAGCCCACAGGTACAGCAAATGCAACGTTTTGGAGGAAGCAATCAACTGCGCAGAGGGGAGAGGCTATCTTTAAAAACTTGTATTACTGGTGACTATAAACAAGCCAGAAAGAACGTGGTGTGACTTTCAGATCACTGGCTGAGCTTACGGCTTTGGCTGCTTGATAAGTCTTTAATTTTTTACCTTTAAACCTCTTACTACTTACAGAGCTACTACTTGTCTACATACAGAGCAGGGCAAACAGCTCTTTTGAGGGTGTGGGCTTGGGTACAAACAGAAGGTATGTAGGAAATAGAAGACAGCTTTCTAGTAACTCTGGTTCCAGATTACCATTTCAAAGGCACGATGTTAACCCTAGGTGTCATTGTACTGATGTATCTGCTGGGTGATGCTTTAAGTGTGAAGAAGCAGACTCCTCTATCTGTTCCTGAAATCTATTCATTTCAGTTGAAATTTTTGCCAAAATACTACTCTCTGAGTGGAGAACTGGAAACAGACTATCAGGACTGTTAGTAATAAAAATTGTGGTTTCTTTGCATGTCAGAAATTTCTGAATGCAGCTTGTTATTATGATATGAAACAAAGACTAGAAGACACGAGTCATTCAGAGCACTGCCATTCCCACCCAACAAGGAGAAAAGGAACACATGGCTACAGGTCAGCCTAAAATCACTGACAGGAAAATGTTTTTCCTGCCCCACAAAGTGCTGTAACATTTCATACATTTTCATATTCACCACCAGAGTGAAACCAAAATCATTTGAAGTGGTGGGTGTGGGTGTGTTTGTGCATGCATGCACGACGAGAGAGTGACAGCCCTCCAGTATCCTGGGGAGAGAGGGTAGGGGGAGCTCCAGATTCAAATGTGCACTCGATGAGCCACACCAGGCACTTGATCCTGCCTTTCTTTCATCCTTGACCAGTAATTATCCCAACCATTGATTAACAATGATTTCTCTTTGTCTCTCTTTCTGTAGCAGAAATTCCATCCTGGACTAAGGGCGGGTGAGGCGGGGCGGGAGAGGGGGGTGCAATTTTCCTGATGAAAGTTTAATGGAAACTGGTACATTTCCACAAATTGTTTCAGTTTTGACAAATCAGCATTTTCCCATGAAAAACAGTGTCAAAAACTCTCGACCAGCTCTAATTCTAACCAGATTAACTCAGGGATGAATGCCAGCAGGAAGTTCTTGCTAAATACCAGTTGTTTGAGCAAAGGAAAACTACTCCTTCCTCAGACGATGTTCCCAGAGGTGAAAAGGCTTAAAACCCATATGAAAAAAATAAAAGGACAGGTAGTCCCAGCTGTAACAACCACAATGGCATTCAGAGCAAGAGAAAGAGCAAGGAAATGGCATATTACAAAAAAATGCAGAAACATGGACACATCAGCAACTAGTATTTCTCCTGCCACTGCTAATATTGTTTCTTAAAAATCTGAAACAGTTGCCAAAGTTCGAAACAATGCAGACAAATGGATGTTGGTCCCTGACTCAGGAATCCATATGGATGGCAGGGCAAACTCCTTCATACACGCTCCAGTTTAAATTCTGCTTAAATCCCTAGAAGTTAACAGACACAAACAAATGATGCAACCAAATTAAGCAACTCTTGGTGAGATTTGTTAGTTCTAACTACTAATTTGGATGAGTTTTGCATCACTGGATGGCGTCTGAAGTGGTTTGCTCTCTCTATGTATCTTACCCTAAACATCTGTACACTAACCAAATCTGTGTTCTTTCAGGCAGTAGGATATAAATGATTGTACTCAACCAATGCCAGTGCTGCTGCTCTGTCTTTATGCCAGAACGAAGACATACTATGAAAAATAACTGTTGAAGACTTAGCTGCATCACTGCGAACCCAATCTTGCAGATATTTACTATCAATTCATTGCTTAAAGTTGTACACAGATCAGTGGCATTTACCTTAACTACAGTGCCCTACCACAGTGTGTATGCCCACTCCTAGCCATAAAAGTAATTAAGAAGTTTCACCGCTGTTTCTTAGCACAACTCTTGCTTCCACCTGCAAGCAAAGTTAAACTTCAAAAGGATTTATAACTAGTCTGTCAAACCCAAGGCATATTCTTTCTGATTTATTTTGGTCTATTTTAACCTTCCAGAATTATAATTCATAAAAAAGCACAGGTATTTTGTGGTGTCCTTTTATTTTATTCTTGATTATAAGAATTTTACAACCAGTTCCCATTATCCTATAGGGAAAAAAAAATGAAATGAAAACCCCTCTAATCCAAACTAAATTTAAGGCTAAAGACCTATTAAGTAAATCAAAATCTCAGCACTAAATCTCTTAGACTAGGACTCAACCAACTTTCATTTTCATAAGAAGAATGGCTCTCCACTACTCCATGCTGGAAATCCCTTGTACCAATCTCCAGCATCTGCACAGAACTGGTTGACACCTTAGTCCATTTTATCGAGTTTGCAATGCTCTCTACTGATGCTGATGGAACTATATCCATTTTCAGCAGCTTAAGATCTGGCTCATCGTTTTCTAACAGAAACCATTGCTGTGCGGAATTCACCACTTGAATATTACAGAACTATGTTAATGCTGAGGAGCTCAAAATAGCAATTAAATGAATTTTCAAAGTCTCAGGTAGAAAAGTGTGAGAATTCAAGGATATACCATAAGTAGAAGAAAATTCAATAATATCTCTGTTCTATTCCTACTTTCCTCCTGAAATAACTGGAATTTTGCCAGTTTTAATGGGGGGCAGGAAAGCATTTTAGATTTGATCATGTTACAAACAAGTTCCACCACATTACAAAGACGGTTGTTTTCATATTTCCCTCTTGCAAATATCTGAAACTCTAAATTTGATTTTGGTACTATAAAATTAACTGACTATGATACAGCTTTTAACAAATAAGGGGACAATAATGCAATGCTGAAAGGAGGAATCAAGTTCCTGATGTTCAGAAATGAACAATTATTACACAGATTATTCCAAAGAACAAATTTCTGGTTTTGATAATCCAAAGATAAATTGCATCACTTGGACACAGCAGCACAGATTTCTTATGGTGGCAACTGCTGGTTTGCACTGCCATTTATTGATTAAATGCTCAATATAGCATTCACAATCATTAAAAATAAAATAATCACACCTTGTCCCTTTACTCTATGGAAAAAATTTCAGTTATTTGTGTGTAGTACCGGACATGTGAGAATCTTTTTCAAAGCAGATGGGTCCTATTGGACCTACTCAAGAATCTGTGGTTTTGTCCAGAATCTTTATGGGAATGTGCCATTCCTGTCTAATATTTGGGTATGAAAAATGTTGAAATGAAATTTTAGCTGGGGCTTTATTAACCTCTTTACCAACAAGAGCCAGCTGGTCAGCAGGTGTACCTGGTAAGTGAGCTCTCCTGAGACTGGCATCTCTCCTGCCTCATCCTCACTGAATTGCTGAGCTATTGATTTTTACAAAGTAGCTGGGTTTTTTTCTGTTTTGTTTCCCCAAACATTTGGCTGCTCTAGTTTTCATTTTGATGCCAAATAACAACCAATATCCAAACTTCACACTTTCTGCTCCCACAGAACTGTTGTTTTCTCACCAACTCCTCCTGTTATACACACAACAGAATCCTAGTGATTAGTAAAGCAACTTTTGGAGCTATAGGATAGATTATCTGACAACAGGTCTATTCAGTTTTGGTTATTGTAGAGTGTAGATTAAGATCAGTATGAAAAATGCTGATTTATAACCAATCTGTACAAATTTTTTCCTCTTAAGTTGTGCCCATTTTTATAATCTACCTGTAGTTTGAAACTGTCTATACCAGATGAGTGAAAAAAACCCCATAACAATAAATAACACAAGATTAGCAAAAGTGGAGCTTTTTCAATTAAAACTTTTTGTGATGGGAATCTGCACAAAATTTGGGGCTGGGTCAAAATAAAAGCCATTGATAGCTGAGTATGAGTTATATTAATCAGAAATAATAAAAATATGTATCAGAATCAACAAGAAGCTGCATACCTCATATTTGAAGTAATATAATTTTGAGCCCTAGGACACCACAGTGTCTTATTCTTAAACTTTTTCTTTTTTTTTTTAATCTGCCCTAAACTACCATGAGTAACTTTGCAGGTATGTAAAACCTGTTGACTTTGACAGGATTATTAATGAAGCATGAAGTTATTCATACTGTACATAGCTCTTGTGTAGCTACTGCCAACAGCTATCTAGTTTATGGTATCATGTTTTAGCAACAATTTGGAGATTATTACTGACCATGAATGGACCACAAGGAAGAATCAGAGGGCACAGAGGCAGCTCAGGTGCCTGAACATCTTTACCTGAAGACTAAAAGTAGACATAATATCACAACACACTTCAGAAATCTACTTAGTTCTTCAAAACCGTTTCAGACATAGTTGTGCTGCAATCTGATGTTCTCTTTTCAGGTTCACCAGTTGCACTGCAGCATGATTTAGGGCCTAACTTTGCAGTTACAGATGTTTGTTCACATGTGTGGGTTAGTACTGGTAGGACTGGGATAGAAAGCTCCTCAGGGCAGGGACCTAGTTTTTGCAGCAGCACTTTAAGCTCCTAGGAGATTCCAAGTTGTCCTAAGAAGAATACTGCAAGCGACAGCCTCAAAAACCTATCTAAGGATATCTTGGTAAAAACAGAATAAGGGATGTGAAGTGTCATTAAAAGTGAATCAAAAAACATGAGCACCGAGTGCTACAGGAATGACTGCTACTCTCAGTCCAGCTGCTCCCAATCACGGTTTAATTCTGCTGTAGGCAGAAACTCACATGTAAAATCACTTTTTGGTAATCCTCCGCGGATGCACACAGCAGCCACCTCTGTGGCCCCGCACAGGCCCCCAGCTCCGAGTGCCGGCAGGCAGCGGCTCAGGCCGTGTCGCAGCCCTGGCACCCTCCGGCCCCTCTCTCTCTCGCTGTGGGCGTGCGGGGCGAGCTGCTCCCCGTGCCGGCGGGCACCGCGAAGGCCGGGCCGCGGCTGAGTCCTGCACCCTAGGCGGGGCGGAGGGGGAATTGGCGCGGGCCGCGGCCGGCCGGTTCCCTCCGGGCCCGCCTCCCACGGGGCACACGGTGCGGCCCGTCACCAGGTGCCGGGGCTGCCGCAGCAGCTGCAGGGCCGGGCAGCCGCTTCCCCGAGACAGCACTCAGCTCCCCAGCTGCCCTCTCCGGGCTCCTCCAGCCGGAGCAGACCCTGCTGCATTTCCTGCCAAATCCCCTCTCTTCTCCCCCCTCTTCCCCCACGGACGGACCTCCGCTTTTGCCGCGAAACCCCTAGATTCACAGTCCTTTCGTCCCCGCTTGTTTTCCATCAGGGCAATAAACAAACACGCTCACCCCTCCCGCAATGCTTCCAGCCTCAAAACGTTCTTAGCAACCGCGTCTCCCCCTTCCCGTGGGGCACGTCTGCCCCCAGCCCCGCTCCTGCCCCCGGCCCCAGCAGCTGTCAAGCGGGGCCGCCGCACACTTACCCTGAGGCAGAGCGGGGACCGAGCTGCCCATGAGGAGCCAGAGGGAAACGCGCAGAAGCAGCCGCCGCAGGCTCCTCGGCAGACGGGGAGTCATCGCGGAGCCGGACTGGGATGGGGACGGGGGGCGGCCGGGCAGCGGGGGAGGCCGCGGCGGCGGCGGGGCTGGCGGGGGCGCGGGCTGCGCGGCTCCGCTGCTCGGGACTGCGGGTGACTCACGAAAAACTTCACTTCGGCGCTGCAGGGGAAACAGGAAATCTTAAACTTCGCAAACAGCTGGGCAGGACTTTCTCACTCTTACAGGAGTTCCTTCTCCCCCTTCCCACAGTCACCCCCTCCCCTGCGCTCGCCCTTTTTCTTTCTTTCTTTCTTTTTTTTAAACATTAAACCTCACCCAGTTTGGTGTCAATCATCTGCCAGAGGCCAGCCCCTCTCAGGTCTGGCTCTCCCACCACAAGCGAGCCGGGGCCAGCCCCGACGTGCCGCCCGGATCCCTGCGCCTGCCTCCCTCCCAGGCGGGGACCGGGCACAGCCACCCGCCCGCGCTGCCGGGCCCCGGCGTGGCCTGCGCGGGGGTGCGCAAGGTCGGCGGGAACCCGCCAGCTGGAATGGGCCCTTCTCCCCAGGAGCTGACAGTCCTGTCATTCGAGGCAGGGGGCTTTCCAGAGCTCCTCCTTGCATCCGTATCCCTGACCTTACCGATGCTGCTGCAGCAGCAGCTTGCTTCCCCCGCGGCAGAACCGGGATCTGAAAGACGGATGTAACCCCCGGATGAACTAAAGCGGGGGCCAGGGAAGGTTGAAGGCAGGGTAATAACAGGAAACGTTCGCACAGACTAGCTGGGCACTCAGCTCACAGAGTCACCTGCGTCTTTTTATTTTTGCATTTTGCTCCCAAGTGGGCTAAATGCACCCCAGCTCGCTCCCAAACGCTGTGCATGTGACACGGGTGAAGCTCATCTCCATTCCCCTCCAAAACAGGTTTAACTTTTACCAGAGATTTTGCCTTCTCCATAAGGGAGAAATTGCACGCGGGATTCAGGGAGTAGGACCGCACTGGTGATGCCAGCTTTGCGTGGCCCAGACAGGTGTGTAAGAACCGTTAGACTCTCAACCTGAATAAGGCTTGAGCTTTCTGCCCATAGAAATCCAGCCACTGCATAGCCAGGTGTTGCCTTGTGACCCATTTTTGGTTCACAGAATCTTCCTTCTTCTCTGAGTTAAATGGCTCAGACACTGAAAGGCAAACTAGTGTATGTTGGGGATAATTTGAAGGTGTCTGTTCAGATTTTGGTGATTCACTTTTCTCTCGGTTACAGCACTAGTTAGAGGTACAGATCTGGGTATTTCAGTAAAAGGGCTAAGCCCTCAGGGGGAATGTGTGTAATCATGCTCTGAATATCCCAAATCAACTCTGTATGAATTTGAAAATGTTTGCGTTTAATTGGCCTATAACAGACATTAAAAAATCTCATTGTGATTTTATGTAGATTTAGTTTTAAAAACTCCCTAAATGCACATTTTCGCAGTCCCAGTTCATGGTGCAAATTCTTAAAAACCTCTCCAAGAGCAACCTCTCCCCCACCCCCTTTAAATACATCCAAGATTCACTCAGAGTTGCCACCTTCCAGAGGTAACAAAAATATTGGACTCCCTTTGAGCACAGACTGGAGTGTTCTTATCAGTTCCTGTGCACTAGCTCTGTGCTAGAAGCTGGCTGTGTTTTCAGTAATCCACTCAAACAAAAGGGTTTCTCAACCCCCATCAGTATATACTGAACGCTGTATACACTGCTCTCTCCTTGTAGCTGTCAAGCTGCAGGTGCCAGTGAGTTGGTGTTTGCAGAGAAAGTTGCCTGTGTATGCTGAACTCTCCTGTTAGGTTTTGGTGACTAACTTGCAACATGAAAATAAGATTAAAAGCCATTAAACACAGATTTAATGTTACTATTCAAACTTGTCACAATCCAGACGTGACTTGGCAAGCTGGCCTCTGCCTCACTTGCATCTCTCTCCCTCACATGAGTGTCATGGCTCTTCTCCCATGTGGGCACCTTCTGACCAGCCTCTCTCACTTCAGGTCTGGGAGTAGGAGAGGAGCTTGCAAGAGATGGAGGACTGTACTCAGGTTCCCAGTAATCTCACACCCCTGACTGCAGCTGGCATCACAGGCCTTTTCTCTCACATGAGGTGATAAGGCATATGTTACCCAATAAAGTGGACCTCAGAAGTCTGTTATTTCCATATAAGCCTTATTTTTATTTCCACGACACATCATGCAGTGAGTGAGGATTGTGCTACAGCTGCACTTTGGAAGTTCAGATAGCCCTTGAGAGTGGTAGGTGCTACTAGCAAGTTTTTGAGTGGAAGGAATGTATCTTACCAGTAAATCCTCAGTAGAAGAGTAACTTTGTCAACAAAATCTACATAGAAGTTGAAGTAAACCGCACTTTGGTTCCCAGATTTGGCCCAGACAGGCTTATTAACAAACGCTCATATCCTGCCTTTTTGAGTGCTATAAGCTTCCCTGTTAGGGCCCAAATGCAGTTTAATCAGGATTTCCTGGACAATCAAAATACATAAAAAAAGAATAAGCTGGTCATTTCTTTCCATTTCCTTGTTCATATTTCCCAGTTCCCTATTTGCACATGGTAGTTTATTACTTCTAGATTGAAACTGTGAATATTTAACCTCAGCTTCACTGAGGTAAGAAAGAGCCCGCTTCCAAGAGCCACAGATTAAAGCTGTAAATAATTAACTCCAGCCTGACAGGGTAAGGAAGGGTCAGCTAACTTCAATTTGCTACTCAGAAAGGCAAAATATTGAAGCACTGAATATTGTGTGTTTTCTTTCTGAGCCCTAAAAAGAGATACCCAGAACATAAACAAGCTAGTACCTCTTGTATTTCAGGGTCTCCTAGTGAAGACAACCCAAGTGTATCTTGCTGCAGTTTTAGGTACAGATTTTTAAAAGAGTCCACATACTACTGAGTTTTTGTGACCTCTCTTTGGTACTCCAACAATTTCTCAGCTTGCAGTATCATATTTCTGTCAAAATCCCATGTGAACTACAGCATTATTCTCATATGAAGAACACTTCCAAGCTTCTACAAAACTTGCATTGTTACTAAAAACTGTAGTTTCGCAGTACAGAGCATACACCTTTAACCCAAGATTGTTCTACCTGCAGCCAAGCCGTGCTGATGTACCCAGTAAAGCCATTATTTTGATTAGTTTATTAGCTCCAGTGTTGCTTTGTTTAAGAATACCACATGCCACTTCCCAGATCCACTGACTTGGAATTAAATAAGGTCTATACAGCTGCACTAACACAACAGCCTGCCTAAAGCTGACATATGTGGCTTAAGGTGAAGACATCTCGCCTTACTTGAGCTGTCTAAAAGTTAACCTCGGAGTGAAATTCCATGAGATAGCTGAAACAACCTAGCACCTTTCTTCACTCCAAGGTGTACCCCCCAGCCTAGGCTGAGACAAATAGCACTAGAGAAATACCTCTGTGAATCCATATTTGTGAGGGGAAGGACTGTCCTGAAAAGAAGAAAGTGGAGTGAACCTGGAGGAGAGGCTGTTGACCTGAACAAAAGATGACCATCAACCTAAACAAAGACAGAGCTTTGTTGCCAGGAGGAGGAGGGGGAGGACAGAGAACCTCAGACACCCAGTTCAACACACATGGAGTAAGAGAAGGCAAAAGAGGTCCCTGCAGCCCATGGAGGTTCAACAGTGTAGCAGAGACCCATGTGTAGGCCATGGAGGACTCTGCGCTGGAGCAGAAAAGTTGAGCCTGAGGGCAAGTGTGACTGAATTGAGACCCCAAGAGTTGCTCGATGCCAGAACAGGGTTGCGGATGTGTTCTGGACCTGAGGTCCATCTGCAGCCCATGGATGTCCCCATGCCAGAGTTGGGAGCTGAGCCCAAAGAAGTCCATGACTCCAGGGGAAGTTCGTATTGGAACATCTTGTTCCTGGACTTTCATGCCAGGAAGAGCAGCAGAGGTGAACTGACTGAACCCCCATTCCCTGTCCCCTGTGCTGCTGGAGGGGAGAAGGTAGAGAAATTGGGAGCAAAGTGATTTGAGCCTGGGAAGAAGGGAGGGGTGGGGGAAGGTGTTGTAAGATGTGGTTGTTATGTCTTCTTAGATGATTTGTAACAAATTAAATTGATTTTTCTTCCCCGAGTTGAGTCTGTTTCGTCCATGACCATAACTGATGACTGAGCCGTCCCTGTCCTTCATTCCTAATCCATGACCCCTTTGTTGTGTCTCCCATCCCATCTCACTGGGTGGGGGGGCAGGGGGAGGTGGTGAGTACAGGACTGCATGGTCCTACCTGTGGGTTAAACCACCACACATCTAAAGGAGCAGTTTCATTTGTTTGGGTTAGTCCCAGATTAGGTTCAAGGCCCAAAGGATGGAGAACGAAGGCTGGATAAGCAGAACTGTCATTATGGTGGCAGTAAGTCATTAGGTCACCTAGATTCCCTCTGCCATTAAAGGATGGTCTAGGTATTTTAAAATTCTCCAGACACATGAGCTGACGACAGAAAGCATAGTTAGCCCAGACACATACTTTTTAGATATCTGATGTTAGGTGACATGAATCCTAAAGTAAATGTTATTTGAACAGTATACATAATAAAATGTAAACTACAGGATGCTTTACTGACTGTCAAACATTGGAATTACTGCCTGTGATTTTTGTCTGGAACGAAACAAGGCAATCAGGAACATAACATGTTGATACTGCTTTGATAAAACTATTAATGACATAACTTTGACCAAATTCAAAACATTGATACCGAGTAAGTTTTGTCATAACTACTTTCAAAAGAAAAATTGGAAATCTGTTTTGAAAAGTTGACACGTCCCATTTTGATGTTTTTTGTATTATATGTATTGTTTTTCATTTTGAAGCAGACAATTAGTTTTGAATATTTTTTTTCCATGTTACATATAAAAACAAAACATGGGAGCAGCATACAACAATTTGATTTCACTGCAGTGAAGGCAGAGGTTTATTTTCAGGGGAATTTTTGCATTTCAGTTCAAAATCCAAGTCAAATTTTGTAACCCTGCATTATTAGCAACCCATAACCTCTGTTCCCTGCAGCACTCTGTTCACAAAGCTGACATTTGCCTGCTGATTTTCCAATTGAGGGTGCTTGGCATGGAGTATTGGCCTTTCATCATTCTTGATAAGAATTCTGCCCATCTTGTGCATCATTTGCTGAAGAAGACAGAGTCCTCTTCAGAGTAGTGTTAAGCTATTGTGCCCTGTATCACATCTTGCATCATATTTCTCTCTTAATTTAGGTTATAGAGCACAGAATTACAGTTACTATTAAATGCAGTTTTCTTCTTTTGCATAATCACTGGTTTTGACTTATTGGTAATAATTTGCACCATTATGAGAACACACACAGCCTCAAGCAAGGACATTTACAAAAGGTTACATTCATTGCAAAATGTTTTGGAAGACTCATAAAAAGTGTTTGGACTTAACACAGCATTATGCTTATCTCACAGATATAATCAAATTAAAACATCTGTTGTGTGTAATCATCCATCAGAAGGAGGCAATCAGCTTGTTATCAACTCCTGCATACATCAGAGGCAACAAAAATAATGTTATCTTCAAGATTTATCTTAGTAATGCTTTCTGTACAAACCTCCTGAATGACACTTGGCAAAATAAAGTTTAGCAATATTATTCAGATCAGCATGAGACTCTCAGGGCATTGCTGTTCACATGATCTCCGACTTTCAGCTATAATGCAAATCAACCATTTTTAAGGTTCACTGAATTGGCTTGTTCTGTGTTTACTGTGTATGTAAATACCTCTAATAGTCAAAGCAGAAGTACTTGAGTTTCAGAAGAGATATCACTCCTGCAGGGCTTCTAGCCCTGCCAGAAGCACTAAGTGCCATTAATCTCACTACACAACCTTTTACACTAAGAATTCCATTCAATTTTTCCAAAAGCAAAAGATATTTGGAGAATTTAATGCTGTTTTCTTCAGTTTCTTGTACTTCTCACAATGGGTATCTAAGCTGAGGAAAAACCTTGCACATTTCCATAAGCATGTTCTCTCTTTTGCCTTAACTCTTTTACACATACAAAGAACTAGTAAAACTAAGTCTAAATGAAGTGGCATTTTTAAAAGACATGGACCCAAATTATTACAGATATACTTGGGAAATAATCTAAGTTGCTCAAAAATACGGTTTCCCATGGAACTTGTCTCCATTACCACATAATTTGTAGCATTTATTATCATCAAAGCTTGTTAGTTTAGGCTCTTCATTAGAAAGAATTTGAACATTGTATGCCAAGCCTCAGAAAATATCTGAAGCTATCAAAAAACCTAAGTAACATAACATAGAGACTCTTCTGTTTCACTTTTCCCACTGGAACAGAAAGGAATTGTGAATCTGATAGACTATATCCCTAAATCTAATTGGAGAGGATTAAAATATTTCAACTGCAAAAGCCCAGAAGTGAGGAAAGTATCCTCCCACTCCACCAAGGAGAAGATCGTGTCTGTGCTATTCAGGAATGCAGTACACTGATGATGTTAAACTGACTCATTTGATCAGGATCTTTAAACAAATTTATTTGCGATAGCACAGCTGTTCCTCTCAGGAAGGAAACACATGGTTCCATAATTTTTATCTGCAAGGCAACTTTATGATTTGTGGTCACAAGAGGTGGCTACTGTGCTTTAGAGGTCAGAGGCTGTACTGCTGTACAGGAGGATCCAGAATGCCTTGGGAGTTGGATATTGTTCCAAGAGAGCTGACCCTGGAACAAATGGGCTAACTGTGGCTTGCAAATAACTCAGCTAAAATAATTCACTTTTGCTATTTTTGATTTCTTGTGACTTAGACCATCATTAAACTAGCCTGTGAGCCCCCTTCTCAGTCTGTCCACACACAGTCTCCCACAACTTTCAGCATTTGGAAGATGCTCTCTGGGCAGTCATACCAGCCCTGAATATTGGGCAGGCATTTCCCAAGTCAGGCAAGACTAGCCGGGCTACCATCAATAGTTTCAATTCTTGACTGGAGCAGTTTAATACTGGGCAGTGACAATTACATAGTGCTCACCTGAATCTCTCAATAGGTGTGAAGGATACCAACTCCATCTGGTAGATAGGGACAAGCCTTGGGGGCATTAAGGACTTCTACAAGGATGAGTGAGAGGTTGTTAATCCACAGCCTCAGTGATAAACAACTCTCTCTGTGATTATATCAATATAGGGAGGCTATTAGAGAAAGCTTCAATACAATATACGCCCATTTTGTTACCCTTTGACAATACTAAAGTGTTACAAATAGTCCTTAATGTAATTGAGAATTAGGTGCTTTTCAGTTAATACAAGGTGCATGTTGGACTCCACTGTCTGTGGAGAAGTAATGCTGGGCATATTCTGTCAATCTGGCATTTCTGAAGTGTCAGTTCCCCAGGTTCCAGGTTCGGATGTTGACTGCAGTGAGGGAACAAATAAGCTTTAAAGGTTAAAAGTCAGTCTTCCCTTTTCTACAAAGGTGTATAACATTTCTTGCTTGACTTTGCCTTGTCTGTAAGAACATTTTTGTGCTTCTGATGGCCTATGGCTGGAGAAAGTGATTTGGTAATTCTGCCTACTACAAATTGAGGTCCAGTTGAGACTGATGAGGGGTGAGTGTGAGTGTTTGTTGCATCCTCACATGCTTTGAAGTATAGGTAGGGACACATCTTGTCCAGTGCTGCCACAGTTTGATCTCTGAATCCTGCAGCATTTGGAGGACTCGTATCTTAAGGCACTGCTGCCCATCTGATACAAAAACTGCTTAGAAACTGAGGAGTTTGTGTGCTTTCTGGTGAGGCAAACAAGGCAGCCAGGCAACAGGGTGAGATGTTGTACTGAAAACCATAGTGATGCTCATTAGTGAGTGAGGAGATCCTGTTAAGTTGGACTGAATTTTCTGAAGAGCTTTTATAGAACCTTCTGTTTGATGCATGTGTTTGTTTGCCATAAATATTAGCCTGGTTTTCATCTCTACCTTTCTTTGCTGTTTTTGTTTTTTTTTTTTTCTGTGATTAAAAAATAATAAAAGATTGAAAAATCAACTTCAGTAATCTCCATCACAAATGAGAAGTAATTTACAGCTGTCTGCCTGATGTTACCCTTGTGTGATTTCAGTGTTTTTCCTTTAAAGGGCATGCTGTTCTGAATTGGCATGTCTTTCTTTTCTTCATTTTGTTTCCTTTTTTGCCTCCTTTTCTGGAGTCCCTTTCCCTCATTTCTCCTATTCTCTAATATCTCTTTCCTTCTTTTCTTTCAGTTTATTTGTTCTGTGGGTTTTATTCTATTCCCATTGGCTTTTCCTCCTCTGTCAATTACACACTGCTATTTTGAGAATAAATCCTTTTTTTTTTTTTTTTAACATCTTTGCAATTACTGCTGTTTCAAACTGTGGTACCATTAGACTTCACAAGCTGCTTCTTCAAAAGTGTTTCTGCTTGTGTGTTTGTGTGTACACATTAACATTTCATTTAGAAGAAATACCTGACTATTAGTTTCACAACTAGCAACAAACACACTCAGTTAATTTATCAGTTGTAAAATTTCTGGGTCTCATATAGTGTCTTTTAGGCAAAGCCCAGAATAATGGACATTGTGAAATGGGAGTGCCATAAGATACTTTAGAGCTTTTTTATTTGCCCTGTTAACCACAACGACGAGTCCCAGCCCAGGCTGGTCTCCATTCCATTAACACCCTCAACAATTTCTTCTAGTTCTTATCAGATGTGCTGATAAACTGATCCATGAAGCCCTGCAAAAAGCCATGGCACTGAGTTCCACTTCTTCTACCGGTGCAATCATATACCTGTGCATGGTGTTTGCAGGGTGTAGCTGAACTGGGGTTGGCATTGCAGAAGGCGCTTGGCCTTTTGTGCAGAACCTGTTTCCACTCCTCTCTGATCTGCTCTTGAAGCTTAGTGACATATTTGGGAGTATATTTTCACTGCAAAAATGTGCTTAACTTGCAGCAAGGACACAAACTGACTCATGAGAGTGCTGAACATCTTCTGGTGCTTCTGCCCTGGCTGTGAGGTCTTTCACCCTTCCCAGGGACTGAATCCTTAGTTTGGACGAATGCTGCACCAAGACTCACTCCCAGACTTGCTTGACACAGTCTCCTGGGAGACCCAGTGGAGACAAAGGTAGATTAGGCTAATTTACACACTCAGATCCAGGTCACCAGAGCCTATGTTGACTGCAGTCAACATAAACCTATCTTCCA
Organism: Caprimulgus europaeus; assembly: GCA_907165065.1. Next base: position 15,433,521 of record OU015530.1, read on the forward strand.
TGTAACTAAACTGGAAGCTAAAACACCAGCGGACTTTGACCATAACAGAGCTGTAGCAGGATGTGTCAGTCTCAGAGCATCTCCTTTCTGTCCTGCCTTCCTTCCTGCCATCCATGCATTCTCTCATGTGCTCCTCCAGTTCCTGAGCCCTCTTTCTCAGTCTCTCCACTGTTATCTCTAGCCTCTCTGAGTTCCTGCCAGCTGCCACTGCCTGCTGGGCCCCCTCAGCCCACTGCCCGGCTTGCTGGGCAGCAGCCCCAGCTGGTGGGGTCTGGCATACTTGCTTTAGGTTGCTGTGCCCCTTGAAGGAATGCGTGCCTCTGTCCATCCTGTATGGGTCACCTTCCCTGGCTCTTGTGGAAACTTTTACAAGGTATTTCACATAAAGTTTCTTAAAACCAATAAAGATTCAAGAAAAAGAAAAACAATCTGAAATACCTATTAGGTCATTGTTTAATTTCTTTCTTACTTAGCTGCAGTGGGCAAGAAAATTTAAAAGGTAAACATGATTTTTAGCACTGAATTGCCTTTAGTACGGCAATTAAAGTTTGCTGGTGCCATAGTCATATAATCATTGATAAGAGGCTTTTCATCACTGACTTTCTACACAAAAAAATGTGAAGTAAGTGCTGTCTTGGACTCTTTAAGAACTTGGCTATCTAACTGCTGCTTAGTTTTGATGTTGTTCATCCTCTTGGGTGTCGGTGAGAACAATAAGAATCTGGCAAAGAACGAATTTACACAGACAGCTCAAGTGTTGTTCCTTCCCTTCCCCATACCAAGCCAGACATGGCTGTCAGCCCAAGCATTTAGTACACAGGCTCCAAAGGACTTCAGTGACGCAGAACACCCCCTGACAGTCACAATTCCTTCCACGTGCCATGACAAATGGTGCCAGCTGCAGCTGTATTGCAAGATACAGCTGGAGCCAAGCTCTGTTGCCTTCCTGTTTTCTGCTTACTGTCCACCCACTTTGTGGCAAAGGAAGCCATACCTTTGAAGGGGCTTCACTGGGAACCAGCAGGCAGGCAGCTCATGGAGGTGATGAAGGGAGCAAGGTACCATTTCACCTGTTCTACATGGACACATAGGTCTCAACCTCACTGAACTGCAAGTCAAGCATCCATAAATATCTCATAATCTTCCACTGGAGACAATGGCTAGAGACAACCACTAGAGGGACCTGAGTCTTTTCCCCCCTGCTAATTTTTGCAAAAAACTTTTTTTTTTTTTTTTTAATTGGAATAAACTACTCAAAATACCAATTGTCACAGTTGCACCATTCATGCTGACAGCTTGGTCTTCTCTCACCAGGGAGCCATATAGAGCTTTCTAAGAATTAGAGGAAACCCAATGATTCTCATAGACTAAATGTTGCGTGAAAGGGGTGGTAAAGCAATTTGGCAGGAAATAAACCCCCTTGTGTTCCAGCTTATCCTCAGATATTAGATGCATACCAGTTGCATTTCTTCCCCTGGGATCTCCTTTGACATTATAGCTTTCCCTAGTGTGTGAACAAGGCCATTTCCTGATTTTTAAGTTACCTCCAGTAATTATTCCACACTAAGAGACACACTACTCCCTATGAAGTGCTCAAAGATTCTCAGCTAGAATGCATGACTGAGAAAGAGATCCCTAGGAAGCACAGGTAAATTTATTATTTCATGAGTGATCATTATGACCTAAAAAAATGTGTCCCTTTGGTTACAGGACTGAGCAGATTTTTAGACAAGGATGTATTTCTATTTTTAGTTCTATTGCTGACTTTTGTATGCGCACACAAAGGGATAAGATGGGGGATAACTCCTGCCTCTGTGGACAAGTTTTGTCATGTGCAACAGTGAAGTAATAATTACTACCCCACAGCGTGGATGAGACTTATCTATTAGAGCATATAAGGCAGACTTTAATTCCCAGGTGGAAAGCACCATAAATGATACATGTATTTCATAAGTCTAGCATTTTTTCTTCTACATGGCCTTTCAGGAGCAAACATGATTCTCTTTGTAGCATTCATGCTGGTGACTCTTAAGAAGACATCTGCAATATCAAACGTGATTCATCTGGGCCATGCTAACATCACTACTTACTACTTGTAACTGGGTGCAAATCATAGACCAGCAATGTGAGCTTCCAGGTGTGAAAGAAGTGGTGACAACTGAGAAATGGCAGGTGCTGAGAGGTGTAAGGCAGTATGTGATAAGCAGGAACCAGCGTCAACTTTGATTTCAAAGCCTAACACCTGTTTTGCAAAGGCTGCATTTGCAGCCCTAGACAGGAATTAGAGGTTGTTTTGCAGCAGTCACAGAAAAACCTTTTGCTATTGCACTACAAAGGATGTGCACCACTTTCAGCTTTTGCAGACCAGTTTACCGCAGAGACTTCCTTGTGGGCTTACCCTTGCCACGCTGCTCCTATTGTACAGAGGCAGCTAGGCTGCTCAAAGTATGCATGTGGTGGGGGGCTTTCTGCCTCCTTTGACCACAGGCAGCCATTCCTGGACTTCATCTCCACCATTTTAAGAAATGGGCCCCAAGCTGTAAAGTTTGAATCTGGATCCAAACACAATTTTCTCCAGAATTCACAGGAGATCTCATCCTTGGTTTGGGCTTGCTCCATTCAGATCAAAGCCCAGCTGCAAAGCTTGTTTTCCAACCAAAACTTCCTCAAAGCTGTGGGGTATGGGGTTGTAGTTCTGGTTTAGATCCATTTCTAGATATTTTTGAAAATTCTGTATGTAGAAAATTCAAGGCCAAACCTTTGTCCCATTGAAGTCAGAAGAGTCTTGTTTTCTCGCCACTGATTTAAAAAAGGGTATTTAAGTCACATAGGTGAGATCAATGCCAACTGGAATTTTCAGGAATTTTCCTACACGCCTAACATTTTCTTGCCAATCAGACACCTTAGGTCTGTAGAAATCTCCATTTTGTGATCACATTTTATTTCATTAGATGCTTAGTATTAACTCAAGAATCACGTCCAAAAAAAAAGTCCTCATTTGGTTTGACCTCATGCATTCTAATAGTTGTTTCTGGGGTGGTGGGTTGTTTCCTATAAACATATTTAGTGCTGAGACAAGATAACAGATGAGAGTGGACTGCCAAGCCATTCCAAGGAAATGATTTTATGTTTCTGCCATTGTGCAAAACCAAGGTCCAACCCAAGCAGGTGAGAGCTGATGGTGTGCTGAACAGCTCAGAATGTCGGCTGTCTGAAGGAGAGGATAGCAATGCATGCAGAGCACAACACTCCCCAGGCTCACATGGGAGTTTTTAGAACAGCTTTTGCTCTTAGCTCTCTGTTGGAAAGGGTTTTGGAAAACATCTTGCTCTAGGAAAAAGAGTCTTTCTAAAGTGTATGTTATTAGTTATCTTTGATTGTTTGTTTGTTACAAAATTTAAATTGAATGGGTTGTGCTCACTGAGGAGCAGAGAAACAGCAGTTGGCTTGGAATGAGCTCAACTGGAACACGCTCAGCTTCAGATACATGTTAAGCAATTTCCTGGTAAAAGTGTGATAAAGATGATTTGTATAAACAGTTGCATCTCCAGCCGTGTAGAAAGAACCACTATCTGTAGCAGAGGGTGGCTGTGGTCACTGTTAAGCAGTCTCAGTGATCTCTGATAACTGACCTAGCGCTCCTCCACGACACTGTACCGCGCTCCTGGGCTGTTGTCAGCCTGTGAAACACATCAGCGGTTTCTGTTCAGAGTCTGTGTGCACTCTGTGTTGGATGAAGGAAATTTTCATTGATCTGAATTTCATTTCAGAGGCCCAATAATGACAGCTGTTTTTTAAGTGCTTAGAAAGGCAGCAAGAGCAAAAAGACTCTATCAGACTTTTTAGAGATCAGAACAAGACCTTGGGAAAATCTACAGTTGCAGCAGCACCTGTCATGTCAAGCTGCTGTGCATGTAAGTTAGGCTGCGTAGAGAAGGAAAGAGGAATAAATTCATGTGGTTACTGATGGTCACATATCAGCTCTGTCACTGCTCTTACCATGTGTGCATAGGCAAGAGATGTAAGATTTCAACACACATAAAAAAGGCTCTGCAAGGAACAAGCTACTACGTGTCCATGTTGCTGAAAATAAGACTCGTAGAATACATACATTTATGGCAGGGAGCGTTTTTGAAGGGGTCAGCTTTAAAGAATCACAGAATCACAGAATGTCGGGAATTGGAAGGGACCTCAGAAGATCATCTAGTCCAATCCCCCTGCCGGAGCAGGAACACCTAGATGAGGTTATAAATGAAGGCGTCCAGGCAGGTTTTGAATGTCTCCAGAGAAGGAAACTCCACAACCTCCCTGAGCAGCCTGTTCCAGTGCTCTGTCACCCTCACTGTAAAGAAGTTTCTTCTCAAGTTTAAGTGGAACTTCCTGTGTTCCAGCTTACACCCACTGCCCCTTGTCCTACCATTGGTTGTCAGCAAGAAGAGTCTGGCTCCATCCTCCTGACACTCACCCTTTATATATTTATAAACACTAATGAGGTCCCCCCTCAGCCTCCTCTTCTTCAAGCTAAAGAGACCCAGCTCCCTCAGCCTTTCCTCATAAGGAAGATGCTCCACTCCCTTCATCATCATGGTGGCTCTGCGCTGGACTCTCTCAAGCAGTTCCCTGTCCTTCTTGAACTGTGGGACCCAGAACTGGACACAATATTCCAGATGTGGCCTCACCAGGGCAAAGTAGAGGGGGAGGAGAACCTCTCTTGACCTGCTGACCACACCCCAGGATGCTATTGGCCTTCTTGGCCACAAGGGCACAGTGCTGGCTCATGGTCATCCTGCTGTCCACCAGGACTCCCAGATCCCTGTGTGAGGCTCACATAACTGTGTGGGTTGCTTTCCAGGAACTGGGAAATGGGCAGAGAAGTACCTGGATGAAGTATAGTCCTTTGTTACCAAGGTAATGTTTTTAACTCTTTCCACATACCAGCTTTTCTATAAGCAGAAGTTCCCTAGCACTGGTCCATAGTGAAATGCTTCAGGCTTTTATCCAGAAAGAAGCTGAATTACAGTATATGCACAAATGATGTAAATATTTATCACGGTACATGAGAACTCTCCTTGCCATTCAAGGGACTAGAATCATAGAATCAACTCCAACCATAAACCTAACACTGACAAATCAACCTGTAAACCCTGTCCCTAAGCACCACATCTACTCATCTTTTAAACACCTCCAGGGACAGTGACTCAACCACTTCCCTAGGCAGCCTGTTCCAATGCTTGGCAATCCTTTCCTCAAAGAAATTTTTCCTAATCTCCAATCTGAACCTCCATTGGTGCAACTTGAGGCCATTTCCTCTTGTCCTATCACTTGTTATTTGGGAGAAGAGACCAACACTCACCTTGCTAAAAACTCATTTCAGGTATTTCTAGAGAGCAATCAGGTCTCCCCTCAGCCTCCTTTTCTCCAGACTAAACAATCCCAGTTCCCTCAGCTGCTCCTCATAAAACATGTTCTCCAAGCCCTTCACCAGCTTTGTTGTCCTCCTTTGGACACACTCCAGCAACAAAATGTCTTTTTTGTAGTGAAAGGCCCAAAACTGGATGCAGTATTTTAGATGAGGCCTCACCAGTGCTGAGTACAGGAGCACAATCACTTCCCTGCTCCTGCTGGCCACACCATTTCTGATACAAACCAGGATGCTATTGGCTTTCTTGGCCACCTGGGCACAGTGTTGGCTCATATTCAGCCAGCTGTTGACCAACATCCCCAGGTCCTTTTCTGCCAGGCAGCTTTCTGGCCACTCTTCCCCTAGCCAGCAATGTGTCATGGGGTTGTGTTGGTGCTTTAAGAGCTGAAGCTGCAGGTGGTGTCCTCCTTGAGCAATTAATTCCTGACCTTGAGTGAAAAATAAAACAAAGTGGACAAACAAGCAAGAATGTGTATGAGGCAAGATAAGGGATTATTGTGTGCTGTAATCAGTAACCAGTCAAAGAAAAAGAATGGCTTGTGAAGAAGTGGAATTATCCAATCATGTCAATTGTTTAGGTGCGTGCTCACCATGTGGGTGATAAGCGGCAACAAATCAAAAGTGAAAGAGTGATGAGTGGTTGGGGCGTGCTGGAGGAAAAAAGGATATATAAGCAGTGCAAAGCTTCAATAAAGTGCTGATGCCTGAACACATCTCAGTGTTGGTCATTTCATCTGCCGCAGGGTTGTTGTGACCCAGATGCAGGACCTGGCACTTGGCCTTATTGAACTTCATGCCATTGGCCTCTGCCCATCGATCCAGCCTGTCCAGATCCCTCTGTAGACCCTTTCTACCCTCAAGCAGATCAACACTCCTGCCCAACTTGATGTCATCTGCAAACTTATTGAGGGTGCACTCAATCCTCTTATCCATATCAGTGATAAAGTTATAACCAGAGCTGGCCCCAAAACTAAGCCCACGGGAGCACCACTTGTGACCGGCTGCCAAGTGGATTTAACTCCATTCACCACAACTCTCTGGGCCCGGCCATCCAGCCAGTTCTTTGCCCAGTGAAGAGTACATCCATCCAAAGGATGGCAAATAAGGGAAGAAATTGACTCTGTAAGAACAATTCTGATGGTGAATTGTTCCCTCAAGAGAAACAGGAGTGCACCCCTGCACACCCTTCCAGAGCCATCTGAATAGCCCTGTGGGCAACCTCTACAGAGCAATGCCCAGCACCACAGGGCAGAGGGAGAGGTGAGCCCTTTCCAGTCAGTGAAGCTTGTCCTTCAGTTGTACATTACCTTTTCTAGGAGAGTTAGTGTCTCTACATCTCCTACTGCAAAAAAACTGTTCAAGCTGACTCCAATACTTCAGTATGGATATGCACACAATAAAGGAAAAATCATTTTCTATCTTAAAATTGAAAGCAAAAATAAAGCAGATTTTAAAGTTCTGTGAGTTGATGGATATTTGGGAACAAGCTGATATTTAGCTCATTTTCTCTTTCACAAACCACACCTTCTTCTGCCTTTTACATCATGTGTCTTTTCTTTCCTGTACAGTACTTTCCGAATGTGCTTTTAAAATCTTAGTACGTATCATTTCTTTCAGTAAAGTAAGTTCAGGCAAAGTAATCTGCAATGAAACTGTTTTAATTAGGGAGAGAGTTGTTGGAGAGACTGACGAGAGAAACGAGAGGAAAACTCCCACCCCTTTTTAACTGCGTGGAAAGATGTTCTTGGAGAGTTATGTGCTGAGAATTAATTCGTAGCATAATGCCTTGGCACTGTACAATATTTTGTTTGATTACTGTGGCAGCAGACTTACCTACAATGGTTTCACAGAGAGATTTATGCCAGGAAAGCAATTTTTACTTGTGAGAGCTAGAAAGAATGGCTCACCAGTGACAATAAGCCGTTCTTCAAGGACTACCAGTTTACACACGCAGATTAGCAGAGTTAGCAAGAGTTTTTGCACCAGTGCCATCTGGCATTCCTTTGGAGGAGAAGAGTGCTGTATACATATGACTTGTTCAGATAGAACATGGCACAAATGTATTGTTTAAAACTGGCTGATATTTGTAATAAGGCTGTGCTGCCATCCAGCGAGACCTGGAAAGGATGGAGAGCTGGGCAGCGAAAAACTTAATGAAATATAATAAGGGCAAGTGTAGGGTGTTGCATCTGGGCAGGAACAACCCCAGGCTCCAGTACAGGTTGGGAAATGATCTACTAGAGAGTAGTGTAGGGGAAAGGGATCTGGGAGTCCTGGTGGACAGCAGGATGACCATGAGCCAGCACTGTGCCCTTGTGGCCAGGAAGGCCAATGGCATCATGGGGTGCCATGAGAAGGGGTGTGGTTAGTAGGTCGAGAGAGGTTCTCCTCCCCCTCTACTTTGCCCTGGTGAGGCCACATCTGGAATATTGTGTCCAGTTCTGGGTCCCACAGTTCAAGAAGGACAGGGAACTGCTTGAGAGAGTCCAGCACAGAGCCACCAAGATGATTAAGGGAGTGGAGCATCTCCCTTCTGAGGAAAGGCTGAGAGAGCTGGATCTCTTTAGCTTGGAGAAGAGGAGACTGAAGGGTGACCTCATCAATGTTTATAAATATGTAAAGGGTGAATGTCAGGAGGATGGAGCCAGGCTCTTCTCAGTGATATTCAGCAGTAGGATAAGGGGCAATGAGTATACGTTGGAACACAGGAGGTTCCACTTAAACTTGAGAAGAAACTTCTTTACTGTGAGGGTGACCAGAGCCCTGGAATAGGCTGCCCAGGGAGGTTATGGAGTCTCCTTCTCTGGAGACATTCAAGACCCTCCTGGACACCTTCCTATGTAACCTCATGTAGGTGTTCCTGCTCCGGCAGGGGGATTGGACTAGGTGATCTTTTGAGGTCCCTTCCAATCCCTCACATTCTGTGATTCTGAGTGATTCTGTGTAGTGTTTAAGCTCAAGCACTTCTGCAACTTGGTTAGTATAGTTAATTCCACATGTGAGCAGTCAACTTCAAAGGGGTTCAACCTCCTTCCTTGAACAAATCATGCCTTTCTCAGACATTCTTGAGTTGTAATCAGAACCAAATAGACTAAATCAGTGTCTTATGAGAGAGATCTGTGTATTTATTTATCTTTGCTAATGTCAATCTACATTGGACAATCAGGGTTCATTGTGAGTCTTTCTGGAAAGGGTGAAGGCGTTAGTGCTCCTTTAGCTCAACTAGCAAGGTGCTACTTTTAATACTAAAGCAAAATACTAAACCTTTTTCCAGAGACTGTAGCTATTTTATGGTTATTTACTCTGGGTGATTTTATAATTTCTAATATCAGCGATGCTAAACTACTGAGGTCTTATCAGGTAGCAAGAACTCACATGCTGGGAGTGTAAGCAACTCATGTTGCTCATCTGATCAGGAATGTTGTTTTCCTTCACTGCGAGCTACAGCCACTGGGTCTATGCATTAATTTCTTGTGACATCCCCGAGAAATTACTCCTCCATGTTGCTATTCTACAAGGAAAAGAAAACAGGGAAACAGCAAATATAGCAGGTTTCCCTGCTCTGAGGAAGTTGCAGAAGAAACATTCTTTATGATTTCCCTAAGAGGATCTATTGGATCAACCAGCTTAGTCTCATATTCCCCAGGAGTGCCCCTTACCCATGATATTAGAAAAGACTGAGATTTGGTAGAGACTATTTAGGAAATTTAAAGAAATAGATAATCTGTATGTTTAGAAATGGAATGATATTTCATTCCCTATGCATCCCCAATTAAAATATTTTAAAGGTATTTAGAATTTTCTTAAGAGTTTCTCTTTCTGTTTTTACTGCTGCTTCTCTTCCCCCTACACACTCCATTTTGCCCCTAAAATGACGAAGTGGAGGAATAATCAGAAAAACACTGAAGTTTAATTTCACACTGTCCTGAAGAATCTTCAGGTTTGAATAATAACAGCAACAACAACAACAAAAAATTCAAAATAATGTAACTTTCTCATTAATGAAAACATGCAACTTATTTTTTCACTAACTTTTTGGGTTTTAGAAGCACTAGCAATAACTATGGTGACTGTGTTTACTATCCTGTTACAAAGAACACAGAAGTTTTTGTGGCAGGGTTCAAAAGATCAATCAGAACAGCTGGAGATGGGAGGAATGGCATAGGTAACTGTAAACAACTTGTCACATTAGCTTGTTTTCTTAAGTGATTTTTCTTGCTATTTTCCACATCCAGTAAGGATGATTGTATGTAAATGAAAAAGAATACCCAGTGACTGGATTTGAAGAGCTTACAAATGCGGTACATTCCCACCTGTACAGAGTAAAGAACAGTGGCATTTTCTTGTTCTCATAAGAGTTTTCTCATCGATTATTAGAATTCTCTGTTACAAAGACATACAGATGAGATGAGGACATTGGTGCTAGCTATGGTACAAAATGAATGTAAGTACAATGCAAGTACAGCTATCATCCCAAAGGGCTCTCGTCTTACAAAGCTGGATGAACGGTAAGGGACAGAATGATATGTCCGTGGTCATACTTGAGCAGTATTGTAACAATGTCCAAGGTCTCTACAGAGGGATGGTGATGGGGAATAGTCTTCTGTCTAAGCAAAATACAAATGAAAATGAATTATTTGAGTTAAACCAATGCCGTGTTTCCATGGACACTGTTAGATACTTTTATTACTATGTTGTTATAGATTAATTCAGAGTAGGAAGTCACCTTCACAAGTAGGAGAGGGCCACCTTGAATAAAACTGAGAAGTCTCCGTCTCTACCCTAATCTGGAGAAAATTGCAGGAAAAAAATCATACATAACCAAAGACCAAAAGCTTAAAAGAGATGCTTTTGAAATTAGATGTTTTCTTTTAAAAATTGTGAAGACAAACAATCATCAGACAAACTGTTGCAGGCAGTGGTAGATTCTGTATTTCTCAATGTCTTCGGATTGAGAAGATAGAAATTGCAACCGAACACAAGTTACTGGAGTAAGTCAGAACAAAAAAATGTGGGTCAGACTAAATCAAGTACTAGTCCTTTCTGGCCATAAATTCCAGGAATCTCTGAAACAGCATGAGAATAGTAGGAAAAGTGTGGGCAGCAGCTCTATCTGTCTAGCTCCAGCTGCTTCTTCTCACTGGCTGTGGGCTCAGAGCAGAGCACTTCTCTAATCTGTGGCTATTAGGAAAGTGAGGTTTTTTAGCTTTCTTCTTTTGAACTAATCTTTCCTTCTCTCTGAACTTCTCTGCCATTTGTACCAGGTTCTTTTTACTTGTATAAATCTGGATTTCTTGTAGAAATTGCTCCATGTATAGCAGAAAAGAAGAGCCATGGCTTCAGCCTCATGGAGTCTGCCTCAGGACAAAAAACTTCAGTCTGGCAGGGATGTAGAGGTTTATGCTGAAGTATTTGTGTGAATTTTATTCATTAACTTTGCACCAAATTCCTTGTCTAAACTCTCTGGGCTGCCCATTCTCTCCAGCAATAATCCCTATGAATGGGAATATGGCTCCATGAATGGCTCCTACAAGTAACGTCCGTGCTTGATATGCCTGCATACCTACCCAGTTTTTCTACAACAATGGCAGTTTGGAACAATTATTTGTCTTTTTCTTGCAGTTGTGACATACATGAAAAGAGCAAATCATTAATTTAATCATAGAATCACAGAATCGCTCAGGTTGGAAGGGATCTCAAAAGCCCATCTGATCCAACCTTTAAATTTAAATTGCTCATGACCATTGTGGTAACATGGAAATGCAGTTGGCAATTGTCAACTAATTGTACAAATCACTGAATGCACAGCACCAAAACCAGGCTTTATTCCCAAAACACTAACAGTCATACATCATTATGATACATATTGTCTACAAGACTTTACCTGGTCTACTTCGTGAACTAATGCATCAGATACTGAGTTTAGGCTGTGAGGTTGTCCCAAAGCATAGCAAGGCTTTGTTTAGCCAGCGTATGTCTCTTAGCCAGAAATTAATGCAGCCAGAATGACGATGGAAAGGGAAACTGGGGAGAGCTTTACAGACACACAACTGCTGTCTTGCTATATAAACAACCAAGGCAACAACCTCTGACTAGTGTGAAGGAGCTTTTAATCTTCCTCCCCATAGAAATCTGTGTTAGCCACAAATTTACAGCTGGCTTCATGTCATATGAATTCCAGTCAGGTCTACTGCTTGGTTTAATTCAAAGCAGCTCCCTGTTTCTCAACTAGCGTTTCACAACTTATGCTGAAGCACATCTCCAAAATGTAAAACTTTTGGCCATGCACCTCATAGATCTACAAGATATAAAAAAATGAAAAAGGATGGAACCAAGCCAGTTTGCCCATGAATTTTGCTTGTGATGGGAATACTGACTCAAGAGTGATCTATACTTTGAAGACCGAAGGGATTTTTGCTATGCTATTTACATACTCTTGCATGCATTTTCAGGTCTTGGCCTCAGTGCAGTAGCAGTCTGCTTATCCTCACTTTCATCTAAGCTCTCTGCATCAACCCTTACTGTCCTGCTCTGCCGAAGAAAAATGTGTATTTTGATGGAGTATTCCTTTCAGTTTAGTTTACTTTTATTCATATTCTTTTCTATCATATGAAAACCACTCTCTTTGCAGTGGTTTGACCTGTACTCCCTTGGATTTAGTCACTTGTCAAAATAACCCCCAATATTAAACTGTTTCACTGTTTTAGAAGCAAGCTCTTTCCACCCTCCTCTGTTTTCATTCTAAATTAAACAGTTGCCTTTACTTGACTAATTCCAACATTTTTGTTATCACATCAGAAACACAGTATCTTAACAATCTCAAATCCAGTTTGAAGCAGCAGAGAACTTCTCGATATTTAAGCCTTCTGAAACAAAGTGTATTCCACAGATAGCCAAGTGAATAAACCACATAAACTGACTTTTGCCCTCAGGAGGTCTCACTCACGGAACTTCAGAATTCAAATTGTTTTAAATCTCTGAGTACTTGAAAATCTTTATAACCTCCCTTGAAATAAAGGTGACAGAAGCTGGTAAGGGCCTGAAGGTGAAAAAATGAGCTACTAAGACTTAAATCCTAAACAGAACAAGGTACTATCTGAGTACCTCCCACAGGACACGACAAGCAATAGTGAAGTCCTTGGTTGCCTAGATGAGATTCCTTGCATATGCTCTGTGGGATCAACATTCATTAAGTGTTTTTTGGTGGGAGAAAGCTGGGAAAAAGGAATTATGGTATAAAACCAGCTGTTGAATTGTGTCATATATAGTAATAAGCCCCTCCTGCCCATTCACATAGGGAAAACTGCAGTATTTCATGAAGGAGACCAGAATCCAGCAGAGCATTCCACAGCAGGATTACCTTGGCAAGAGGTGCAGACATAGCAAAGCAAAACCAGATTCATATTATGAGTTGTTCTCACACATTTTTTCCTTGAACCTCCTGATCTAAAGCACATCAGAAGTAGGCAGCTGTCCCTGACATTTCTTCAGTTGCTTTGAAAATGATGGCCAAGGGTCTAAACAGGTACTGAAAGGGGAAGCCTGCTGAGGGACTTGCCTTCAGACATACTGTGTTAAAGCACCTTACACTATGGAAAAAGACAGAGGTCACCTGGAGCCATTCACAGGTTTCAGATTTCACTCCCATTACAGGAGTTCAGGCTGAAGGTGACAACTGCATGAATCAGTGGGGTGAGATGCCCATCTACAAGGAAATGGCACAATTTCCTGGTAAGCTGAAGGTGAGAGAAAGCATTTCTGGAAATTGCTGCAAATTTGGTTGTACAAGTCTGGCAAGGAATTAGCCATAACTTTGATGAATAAGGCCTGTATATCTTTGAGGAAGGGTGGTGACAATATTTTGGACAGCTCTTCAAAGCATTTCTCCTTTCAGCCAGACACACTTCGATCTTGCCTAGATTCAGCCTGAGCAGACCGTTCTTCATCTAGATAGTTACTAGCAGGCATTTTGACATGGTAGAAGTGACATTGGTTGCATTGCTCGACAGTGGATGTACAGGAAGATGAGATGAGGTAAACTTGGGTAGACATGCTTTGTAGTAACTGTGAGGTAACTTATGTTAAGGCAGAATTCCCTTGTAGGTGTTTAACACCTTAGCAAAATCCATAGCCATGCCATGTACTCTGCACACTTAGCAAAAGGTGCCAACCATTGTCTCTCCTCGAAGGGGCTCACTTGCAAGGCTGAGCTGAATCAGAGTAGTTGGACCAAGGGAGATTAATTGGCAGGGCCTCCTAGTGGAGACCTTCTGTATGACTCCTCATGGCACAAAAACCATCAGAAGACACCCTTTTCTTTGGCAGAGCTATGCTTACCCTATGTTGTTGGTAGATTTTTAACAGGCTGTACTGGTTAACAGAGATTTTTTTCTCCCACACTTCTGTCCTGCATGAATATGTGTGCAAAACACTGTAGTACAAGTTTGCCTTTTAGAATGACTGAACATCTCAAATAAACAACCAGATTTTCAAAAGTCCCAGCACCCATTCAAGAGCTGAAAAGAAGCTTTTAGAACAAAATAAAACAAAATTCTCTTTGGCTCTCATAAGAACAATGGGAATCTTGGACAGTGAGTAACTAAAATGGCCAAAAGGAACTGAGCTCCAAGAATCTGTCCCTGCACAGAATAAGCCCTTCCAGAATATATTCTTCATTGCTGCGACCTCACACTTCGGTATGACAAAATCATCACTAGATGCATTTAACTATTTCTATGACATTGATGAAACCAGTGGATTCTCAGATTGTAAATCTGAGACTGCTCTCTGCTCAGGGTTCCTGCTTTCTGAGTGCTTGCTTGCTGTTCTTTGATTCTGCCTAACACACATTCTTGCTGCCGTTGAGGTCAAGGGGAGTTTATTGTTACAGGTGGCCACAGAGGTTGTACTTACAGAAGATTGTAAGAAGTTGAGCACCCATAGTGCCAAGCTGCTTCATAATGAATCAAAGAAGTAAAAGCAAAGTTTAAGAATAACAAAATATATGCTGGTCAGTATTTCTCTGTGTCATACTATTGCTGAAAAGATGTATGTGAAATCCATGTAACAGCATTCAAGAGCACTAAATAACCCAAACCACCACAACTCTTCTGCTTCAGCTGAAGATTTTCAAAATTAAAATAGTGTCCTTTTTTTTGTGTGAGGAGAAATGCTCTTGATTGGAATGGTTCAAGAAAATCTGCCCAAATTCGAACTATTCCCAAAGGCAGAGAACAAGTGCCTGAAAAATTTGCCCCTAAAATCACTAGGCTGATTGCACTTGCCTGCTACTTCATTTTCTCTTCCTGCAGTTCATCCATATTCCTCAAACTTGCAGTTCCAGAGTAATCAGTGTTTACTGCTCGAAAACCTGCTCATTCTATAGAGCACGTAAGCACTACTCTCTGTGAGACTTAGGGGTATGCAGAAAAAGGCAAGCTGTATGTTCAGTTGTTTGGTGGGCTGAAAGTTAGTCAATGGCTGCTGTGCACTTCCAGTTTTGGAGGTTTCCTTTCTGTCTTTGTTTCACAGCACAGCCTGAAATTACTAGATTCAAATGGATATCCATAGCTCATGAGTTCTTAAAGTATAACTTAATACTTCAAGCTGAGACATCCAACCACTAAAACAAAGAGCTCTACTTTTATTTATGGATGGATTTTTTTTGCCACCATCAGATAATATAAATTGGAAACTAGAACTATACCATATCAGTAATTTCTTTTACTTGGTGGTTAAGACATATGTAGGCAAGAAAGAGAGATGAGGGGGACTGGACAAATGATGAGGACTTCAAATGTTTTGTTACATTTTCAGAATTCCTTTCCTGGTAAGACTGAAATCTCACAGCTGCTGCCCTTTTGCTTGTATGATTATTTCTCCAGCTGCTTGGAAATACTGCAAAACCATTTTGTGACCTGACATAGAAAATATTTTGACTCAACGATCAATGACATAGAAGTTTCTGCTGAATGGTATTGCCTAACTTCGGTGTTAGAGTGGATAAAAAAAAATAGTGTTGATTTTTAATCATTGTATTTGAAACGGAGGCATTTTGGATGTTTTTTTTCCCCAGTAAAGTTGCATTCTTTATCCTTTTAAGAGTTTGGAACCTGGTTTCTTGAATCTCATCTATGCTTTAAAACCCTAGTTGAGGAAAGGGCTTGAAAGGCAGTTAAGAGAGAGTCTTTCTCCTTCAGTGGAGACTGATTTCTGGACCTGTGCTATGTGCAGGGATAAAAATCCTGCAGAGTAGGAAGATTTTTTTTGAACAATAGACTTTAGGGTTGCTTCCCAAGTACCTGAGAAAATGAAGCTGAGAGAGAGAAAAGTGATCTAGGAGAGCTATGAGGCAGGAAAAGTCTGGGAAAGTACTACAGAGAAATGATTCCAGTTGCTTTATAAATGCTTCCACTGATGGTTCTGGGTTCTTTTGCTAAATGTCCCAGTTATCAAACTCCACAAGGAGAGACAGTTCAGCCATTCCTCACACTCAGCTGTCTGAATGCTTTGACCACCTGGCAAAGTGGGGAGAAGTTCAGTGATGATGAATGGCTGTGGAGCTGCCCAGTAAAGCCAGCGATCTTCAGCATGGCAGAAGCAGGCTCACTCCAGCTCCTCAGGTTGCTGGGAGAGGACATTAGAAATCTTACTGTTTTCATTCAAATATTTTTTTTTTTTTGCTTAAACACTTCTTCCTTTGTAACCAGTAGGCTGTTATGTTAAAAAGATTTCTACTTTCTCATGCTTGCCCTTGTATTAGCACAAGTTAAAAGAGCCAAGCTCCCAGACTCTCTAGCACAAATGTGTAGGCCTTGACAGTGCTGGACAAAACAGTCATTAATCCTTCACAACTACACACACAAAAAAAAAAGGAAAAAAGCAGAACCTAGAAGGAAGTCTGTCTACTTGTCTCTACAGCCAAGTGTTTGTTTTCTACCATCTTGTGATAATGCCCCAAAAGGTCAGGATATGAGCTAAAAATGTTGCTTTTCTTCATAATCTTCAGGGCATAAGCTAATGGTTGGAGAGATCAAGAGGGAATCCTGTCTCACCCACAAGTACAAGAACAGTATTATATACCTGGCTAAGTGCACAGCAATGCTCATTATCTTAGATCTCAAAATGTTGGCTGCGTCTGAAAGCAGGAAACTAGGCTATAAATTGATGAATTTTTGGACAGGAAATTAGGCAAATTACTGCTAGTAACAACTGCTCACAGATTTGTCAGCCTGCCTGAGGAAGAGATACAAAATTTGTCAAAGGAAATTATTTTCAGGCAGAAAATTTCCCACCTCACTTAAGGCTTTCTTTAAGAAGCACCGTTCAACCCTCTCACAAAAATGGTGTTGCCTGGCTTTTGGTTCCCATAAGAAAGGGCTCTCAAGGGTCACTTCTTTTGACTCCTTCCAGTAATACTTGCACATATAAGAAAACCCCAGGGTGATGGAGTCCAGACTGACAAGGCATATTCCATGGTTACACTGGATTCATTTCTTAGAAAAACATCACATTTTCTGTAATTTGTTTCATAATCTGGCATTTAAGGTCATCTATTTACTCTGAAAATAGAAGAAAAAAGGCAGCCAAATTCGTGGATGGTTTATACTGAATTAACTGGGGTTTCTCAAGATATAGTGGGTGTGAAATTAGGCTGTTGCCACTGTTTTCATAGACGTATTTGTCTGAAGCAGTGCTGTGCTTCACAGTTACTCTAGAGACTCTGTATGGAGTTAGAGTCTAGGACACCAAAAAGGTACCAGAATCTGAGCTGGTGATGGTCTTGTTCAGTCTTTCACACTTGCACCCTAAACTCCTGACTGGGCTGCATTTTCATTGGAACTTATGTGGGAAAAGTAAAGAGAAACAGGACTACCAGAAGCTAGGAAATGAAAATCACCAAGTGGGAAATAAGGATTCAGTGCTAGAAGTAGGATAGAATTATTAATGCATTTCCTTCTATTAAGCCTCACATGAAAAGGTACGGCAAGGTCAGCCAGCATGTGGATTCAAGTATGGGTGATAATTTGCCTCTCTTTTTTTCAATATCTCAGTGATAAATGTCGTTTATCAAGGGATAAACCTTTATGTGGCACAGGGATTTACTCATCTTTCTCTAACTCTTAAGTAACGGAATCTGATACCGTGCAAAAAATTTGCAAGGGCAACAATGGCTGGAGCTTCCCAGGACGTCTGTATGCCAGAGAGGAGCCATTTGAGAGGCTGGCTTTTGCCTGCACACTGTGTATTATTTGTCACAGAGACTGGGTTGTTCTGCCAGAGAAGAGGAAGAGGTCCTAACAGGAAACAATTCAGTTACCTAAACACAGTCAACAAGTTCAGTTAGATGTCCTAGGTTATCTAAGACATCCTCATATGACACAGGTCCTATAAAAGATTTCAAGACCCACAACTGAAGGCCAGCTGGAATACCCTAAGGCACTGAAATGTCTCTGGACACCTATGTTTAGATGAGTGAATCCCACCCTGACAGTCAAATGAAGCAGTGCAAGGGGTCCAGTGAGCAGAGAAAGATCTGAAATGGAAGGACAAGCCCTACAGAAGACGACCAGAGTATAACCACAACACTGTCTGCTAGAAAACCCATAGGATTAAACTGCTTGTTCTAGGAAAGGAAGACAGTGAAGAAGATGAAGAGGGGAAAAAGAATATGGACAATCTAGCAAAGAGCAAAAACAGGCACTAGAGAAATATGTCCTGGAAAGGGGATATGAAGGGTGAGGAACAAAGAGAGAGGGTAGATCTAATTCAGAGAAACACGTACCATCCATGAAGTTCAAAATAAAGTAATACACCCCACTCCATAAAACTAGTTTCAAGTACTTTCCAAGCAATTTCCCTTGAAAATGATAAATCACTATTTTCTA
Organism: Caprimulgus europaeus; assembly: GCA_907165065.1. Next base: position 15,451,830 of record OU015530.1, read on the forward strand.
CAGTGATGTAGAGCATGCTCTCTAAAAACTTTCCCAAAGTCTTCTGTAAGATTTCAGAAACCCTCTATTTCTCTTTGTCACTTCCATACTACAGCTAACATGTTCCCAGACAAAGAAATTAAAGTGACATGAGCCTGACAGCCTTTACGATAAAGGAAGAAATGACACAGCATGGAAATGGGACAAAAAATACAGGTTTTAATATTTTTTTTTTCCCCAAAACAATCCAGTGGGCAAAATTCTCCTGGGAGTTCTCTCTCTGAAGCAAGGACAATTGCCATGCTGTAATTAGGACAGAAAGATTACTGGTTGTCTCTAATTACATTTTGATTTCTACTATTTTTTATGGTTCATTTTTCTTTGAAAGCTATGATTCACTGGAATGAGCCTGAGCAGCTGTGAGGCTTTCTTGGTGATGTGGATTATGAAATACTATTATTTGAACTATTAAATATGCACATTCCACTTGTCTTTATCTCATTAAATTGGAACACAGAATGCACTGGAAAACACACAGATCACATGTGTACTTGTAGGAGACGAGCACTTGATAGAGACACCAGGCTTGCCTAGTGGGCACCTGGGATTAATTCCCACATAGCAAAACACATATCAGTTTCATAGACCACATAAAACTGGGATTAAGATTTTAACCCTATGTGAAGGTACGTGACATTTTCAGCTGTTTTAAAAATGACAAGAGAGAGAATGAAGAGAATTTTCTTATAAGAAAATGGGGCACGATTTACATGACATAAACTTCCTTATCTAGGTGATATGGAATTTTGCCCAGTGCTCTATGTCAGGAGACAGCAACTTATCTGAAAGTGTTGCACCAGGGTGGAATTTTCTTCCCCCCAAAAAAGAGATTAAAACCTACCTAGTAAAAAATACACCAGAATCCAGGACATGCTGCACCTCCAAGAGAGAAAGTTTTACTGGTGGCATCTCAGCTCTTTATGAGACAATGGTTTCCAGATCAATTTAGATTTAAACAGAAGCAAGATGCTTTTTACAGATCTCTCTTTTACAATATTGCTCCAAGCTCTAGACCACATATGAAAAAATGCCTGTGTGCCATCTTTGTCTTTCCTGCCTTTTTTGCTGATCTCTGTTGTAGACAGAGCTCTTAGATCTATTCTTGGTAAATGCAATAACTCAAAATAAACTTTTATTATACACTGTATGTTTCCTATGTGAATAACAGAAAAAGGCAAACTTTTGGTACACTCAGGAGTGTCATATATATGGAGGTCAGGTTATTCTCCAGCAAACTGCACTAAAAAGCTCAAAACCTCATTTAGTAGCGCCCAGCCTGACTCTCTTAGCCCCAGTCAGTTGCCATGGCATCTGCACAGCTCTTTAAAAAGAAACAAAAGCCAACACAAGCTACATCTGAGTCAGCTCAGAGCCTGACCTAACAAAAATACTGTTGCCTGAAACAGAGTGCTCCTGGATGATTTTACATGAAGTATACTAGTTTCAGCCAGCTGATAGCACTGCCAAGGCAAGATGATGCATGTAAGGCTGCCCAGGGAGGTTGTGGAGTCTCCTTCTCTGGAGACATTCAAGACCTGCCTGGACACCTTCCTGTGTGAAATCATCTAGGTGTTCCTGCTCTGGATTGGACTAGATGATCTTTCGAGGTCCCTTCCAATCCCTGACATTCTGTGATTCTGTGAAGTTATCAGCAATAAAATAATTCATTTCGCCACTGGGCTTATCAAAGGATTAGAAGGTGCCTTTGTGTCATAACACCAGGTGTCAGAGAAGCTGGCAACTAAAGACAAAATAATACACCAATGCTCAAGCAACCACCTAGTACCCAGAGTGAGAGGACTCCACAGCTTTTCTGTATTGAGCAAGGGTTAAAACTTCCATTTTTGTCTTTGCTCTGGTGTTTCCAAAAATACACAGGTTTGCTAGGAAGGAAGAAGGTGACAGAAACTGTGGTCACATGATTAGTGCTGATGTGGCACATTTAACCCCAATCAAGTGATGGAGAGATGCCTGTTCAGGTCAGGAGAAGACCACATTCACCTCCAAAGGGATGTCTGAAGTTTCTTTTTATTAGCTGTTCATTTCTTAGTGTGTGTGTGATCTCATTCAATGCCCAGGCTTATAGATTCTTTTGAGGGCAGGAAAAACAGCCTGAGAAACAGAGGCCAACAGTTTAGTTTCTCAAATTTCTGATCAGCCCGACAAACTCATTTTCCTGCCAATAACAGCACAAGAGTGTAGTGCTTGAGTGTCCAATAGTGGGAGACAGAATTTATAAGCACATGGAGAAATTCCACCTGAATTTTCAGGAGCTACTAAACCACCTTATACTGACAACTGGATACTTCCAGGAAAAATCCTATTGTAGTGCAATGTACTGTCTCTTCCTAACGCAATTGCTGTTAAACCTTCTTTGCTGTACATGAAAGAGAAGGAGAGGTTTGTCTTGTAAATTGTCATTTTTTTACCATGTCACAGAATCACACAATCACAGAATGGTCGGGGTTGGAAGGCACCTCAGTAGATCACCTAGTCCAAACCCCCTGACAAAGCAGGTTCCCTACAACAGGTCACACAGGAAAGAGTCCAGGTGGGTTTTGAACATCTCCAGAGATGTTCACAACCTCTCTGGGCAGCCTGTTCCAGTGCTCTGTCACCCTCACAGGAAATAAATTTTTCCTTAAGTTTGTCTGGAACTTCTGGTGTTCCAGTTTGTGCCCATTGCCCCTTGTCCTGTCACTGGGCATCACCAAAAAGAGCCCAGCCCCATCCATTTGGTCCCCACATTTCAGATATTTATAGACATTGATAAGGTCCCCTCTCAGTCTTCTCTTCTCCAGGCTGAAGAGTCCCAGCTCTCACAGCCTCCCCTCGTAAGGCAGATGCTCCAGGCCCCTCATCAACTTTGTGGCCTCTGCTGGACTCCAGAAGATCCCTGTCTCTCTTGAACTGAGAAGCCCAGAACTGGATGTGGTACTCCAGATGTGGCCTCAGCAGGGCAGAGTAGAGGGGGAGGAAAACCTCCCTTGACCTGCTGGCCATACCCTTTTTAATGCAGCCCAGGATACTGTTGGCCTTCCTGGCCACAAGGTCACACTGCTGTCTCATGGCCAGCCTGCTGTGCACCAGCACACCCAGGTCCTTTTCCTCAGAGCTCCTTTCCAACAGGTCAGCCCCCAGCCTGTACTGGTGCATGCGGTTATTCCTCCCCACGTGAAGGACTCTGCACTTGCTCTTGTTGAACCTCATCAGGTTCCTTTCCACCCAGCTCTCCAGCCTGTCCAGGTCTCTCTGGATGGCAGCACAGCCTTCTGGTGTGCCAGCCACTCCTCCCAACTTCGTGTCATCAGCAAACTTGCTGAGGGTGGATGCTACCCCTACATCCAGGTCGTTGATGAAGATGTTAAACAAGACCAGACCCAGTACTGACCCCTGCGGACACCACTAGTTACAGCCTCCAACTGGATTCTGCACCACTGATCACAACCTCCTGAGGTCTGCCAGTCAGTCAGTTCTCAATCCACCTCACCGTCCACTCACCTGTCCCATACCTTCTAAGCTGTGCTACAAGGATTTTGTCGGGGACAGTATCAAAAGCCTTGCTGAAATCAGGGGTGGTTTTTTAAAAAATCTACCTGAACTAACACTTATTTCTTCAGTCATTCACAACTACTATAAAAATAATAAAAAATGTATGCAGTAACTAACTGGAAGTGGTAGGGAGTGTCCCTGGGTCATTTGCCCATGCTCCAGACTCCAGTTTTAATAAACAGGGACTGGCCATATCCTACTACTAATTCTGCTTCTGTTACCATTTGGGTCTAGAGGGCTAGAGGTGAGTGGCTCCATCTGATAAGGAACTTTCTTTTGCTCCCCAAACGCTTGAAAACACAGAAAATGCTCCTGGCCTCATGGCCAGGGCTCAAGAAGGAAGAATATCTCAGATGCCATCTAACAGGTTCATAATCTACGATGAAGATACACACGTTATGTGAACTGAACACTGCCCATTCGGCCCTGCGACACCCATCTGCACGCCTGCTAATGGAAAGAGCACGCAGGCAGACACACGCAGGTTCCTTTGGAACATTCTGCCCACTGGAAGAGCAGAAATCTGCCTTTCACATGAAGTCATTTTGCCAGTGTTTTGAATAGTATTTTCCGCATGTTTTTTCGATGAGGTCAGCAGTCATGCCCTAGTGTTCCACATTATCAGCCTTTTTTTTCCACCCTGTGTTTTACATTAGCAAATCAGCCAGCTCTGAGATCATATTATGTAAGTTTCTTGTTTTCTTTTTTCAATTTCTATGTTTCTCTATAGATAGGAAGTGGCTCTCCATTATGGCCTAGAGATGATAAATGGCTTCCTTTCCTCATTTGGGCATGGCTCAGCTACAAGCCCACTGCTCCTTGAGCCATTCTTTTCCAGTGCTGCCAGGCCCAGGGCTGCTGTGCTTCACAGAACAAGAACCACTCCAGGGACAGCATAACCATGTAACGAATACATCTGACCCTCACCAGCCAGAGGTCCTTTCAACAAAGAACTCAAGAGAGTCCAGCGGAGGGCTATGAAGATGATTAGGGGGCTGGAACATCTCTCTTATCAGGAAAGGCTGAGAGACCTGGGTCTGTTGAGCCTTGAGAAGAGAAGAGAAGAGAAGAGAAGAGAAGAGAAGAGAAGAGAAGAGAAGAGAAGAGAAGAGAAGAGAAGAGAAGAGAAGAGAAGACAAGACAAGACAAGACAAGACAAGACAAGACAAGACAAGACAGAGAGGGGACCTTATAAATACTTATAAATACATAAAGGTTGGGTGCCAAGAGGATGTGGCCAGACTCTTTTTGGTGGTGCTCAGCGCCAGGACAAGGGGCAACGGCACAAACTGGAAGAAGTTCCACCCAAAGATGAGGAAAAACTTGCTTACTTTGAGGTTGACAGAGCACTGGAACAGGCTGCCCAGAGAGTTTGTGTAGTATCCTTCTCTGGAGATATTCAAAACCCCCATGGATAAAATCCTGTGCAACCCACTCAAGGTATACCTGCTTTGGCAGGGGGGCTGGACTAGAAGATCTCCATAGGTCCCTTCCAACCCCTGCCATTCCGTGATTCTGTGATTCTGTTTGCATAATGTAAATGCATTCACTGCACACAGTAACCTTTGACCAGTAATTTTGGCTCTGACTGGAGCTAAGCTTTCCTGTAAGCAGGATTCATCTCACCTATCATTAACCTAAAGATGGTTGTCTGAGCTATTGAGCTGGTTACTCAGGCTTCTTCTGTAGTCACTGTGGAGGAGTATTCAACCTATCTGAAGTGGATGACTTTTCTCAAGAGTTGCCTACTTGCCACTGGCTATAGAGTGAACTGAGGCTGCTACTAAATTAAATATCTACTTTCCAGATGATTGAAGCAATATGAACTCCAGCTCACATGGTTTGCTGCACCAGTTGAAGCATGATCTGTGTGCACAGATCTCTTCCTTACTCTGTAGCCTAAGGCATTCAACACTAGTTCCGTTTTCTATTTTGAAGCCGTTGTACGACTTTCCTTTTTTTTTTTTTTCCCTCCTCTCTCTCCCTCTCATTAGTGGAACTGGTAAATAATTTGCAACAAATCACATACATCAATGAAATAAAAAAATTGAAAAAAATATGTGAGCATCTTCCAATTTTCCTCCAAAGCATATGCTTTCCAAAGTTCACTGACTGCACCATCTGCAGACAGTTGGGTGAGGATATTCCATACTTAATATACCTAAAAAAGATTCTGGGTTAGTCTAGTTTGGATACATTGACCATAGAGTATTTTTCCTTTTCTGTGGCAGAATAACAACTAAAAGTTATCTTCAGTAACTCATTTGACTCTGCTCAGCACTGCTTTAAAAGCCTGGTGATAGTCTGTTACAATGATTCAGTTGCACGACAATATTTTTGAGCTGAGATGGAATTATTTAACCTGCTGAAACATGATTGCTTAAGATTACCTTCTCTAAAAATTAGGTTTAATGAGTCAAAAATTTATTTTCTGTAGATGAACCCTAATACGCACTTAAAATTCATAGTTGTTAAGAAAGCTATTAGTGAATTTATTTGCTACAACATTCCTGAAAAAAAAATACATGTAAGGGAGAAGAATATATTGGAAATACATACATTATTTTTTTTCAGCAAGTTAGAAGCTGAGAATTAACATGGTACTAGTAACAGGTTCTAAAAAAAACCAAAAGGAAACCTTACATTGTTATTGCCTTATAATAATTACATTTATTCTCAAAAAAAAAGTGAACCATCATTTGGCTGTCTCTGGTATTTAAGATGTCACAAAGGAGTGGTCATTTCAAGCCCAGCAATTCTTGCTTAGATGTACAAGCCTGAAGATAATTTCAGATTTTGGTCTGGGAAACAAATTCTTGAGTCCTGTAGTTATTTTTAAAACAAGGTTGGAATAGTTAGAACCGGATGGTGTCACAGAACAGAATTGTGACAACTGTTAAAATGGGATGCCTTGTTGATAAAGCTCAGGAGACAACAGCCTACATTACATATATGATCTTCTCTTAGTGTCTTCACTGAGAGTCCTGGCCACAGCAACCTTGCAAAGAACCTGGAATCTCTTTTGCCTTCCTAACCTTGTCTTCATGTCTTGCTAGCAAGTGAGTTGCCTTCCAAAAGGTAGTTATAATGCATTACTTCTTTCTCATCCTTCCTATTTTTAAGTTTCGTTATTACATATTTCTGTCTTGTGGGGGCTGGGATTTTCAAATCTGTTTTCCTTGGTATGGAACAGACTGCTCAGCCAGCTGATATTCTCTATCCCATATATTCACTGACCATGAAATCCAAAGGTTAGAGCTCTGAACATATTTCAGTTAGTGACATGAATAAAGGAAATGGGATGTGTCAGAACTGATACTTGGGTCTCTGGAAGCTGACTGCTATGGCAGCACATGCTAATAAGAGATACTAGACAGAGGATCTGTTCCACAGAAGCGTGCTGGTAAGTTGATTCAGAAGCCATGCCTAGACACAGCTCCAAACAAACAGGGATCTGAAAGCTGGCTCCAACTCAGCAACCTGGTGACTGTTCAGCTAGGCTTAGGAAACATTTTGTTCTAAAGCTTTTTGTGATTCTTTTTTTTCTACAAGAATATGTCCAATGACTTATTATTATGCACCTTATATTCAACAGTGGAAAAGATGTGGTGATTTCTTTGCACTCGGAACAGTTGATTTAATACTGAATCCTTGTTGGTCATTTGGCAGTGCTCCTGATAAACTCCCACAAATTGCAAAGTGACTGTTCAAAGAGGATGACAGGCATTAGCATGCTTGGTAAAAAAAACCCTGCACTGATTGCTCAGCACATTCCTCCCTGTTTTCCTTGTCAGGTTCTCTGGAGGAAGTGTGTTGTAACCACAGTCACAGAAATTCCATTTTGGTTACAAGACCTTTGCCCACTCTAGAGAAAACGATGCCAGAATTGGAGTAAAGTTACATCCAGAACTGTAAGAGAAGTAAAATATTCAGGAATGTTCCTCTTTCAAAAAGTATCTGTAAGAATGGCAGTCAGTGTCCCCTAAGGTTTGGAAAACCTCAGAAATGTCTCCTTCCAAAATTTCTGTTGTAGTTTCCAAAGCTCTGTCTTCAAGGCCCTGTCTGACTGATGCAAATCTGTAAGATCACACGTGTTTACAGATTTTTCCCTAAGAAAAACGACACCATTAATACACCCTCCCCAACAGGAGCACTTACTAGCTATAAGAAGCTTCTTCAAAAGTTATAGTTTTCAGGAAACCCCAGAAGTGAAAGGCAAGTTATTTAAAAATACATGCTTACTTCAAATTATTATGGAACCAAAAATTCCTTATTCCCTTGAACAGGAATCTCCATCAGCCTGACCATTTGTCAGATGCAGCAGGTCCTCTGGTTGAGGAATCCATAGATTACTGGATTAGTAAAGTAATTCAGAGGTTACTAGCCTTTATCTGACTTACTTTGGTAATGACCAGAAAGCACCAGCATTACTGAAAGTGATGATGTTCACATTGATGTCCATGGTGGGTTTATGCAACTTGAATGGAATAAGTTGGGGTTTTTTAAATGAAAACTGATGATGGTCTTATTCCTTTATGTGGAGGAAGCAGACAGCTACAACATGAAGAAATCAAGTCAAACAGGAAATATGATCATAGGTCAGAGTGGCAAAGCCCAAACATCAGGAGTGTGTATGATCAAGACAAATGAGTATTCTCTAGGCTTGTCAGTCTAGTGTGCTTCACGAGTATAGAAAAAGGCAAAACGAAAAGGAAAAGGAGGCTGGGAAAATTTCCATCCTTACTATTGTAAACCATGCACAACACCTGGAAATGCTTAGGATTCCAATAATGAGCCAGAATATAGCTTTTTTTTTTCAAGCAGTACTAGTATTCTTCTCTCTATTGTTAATCTGAGCAACATAGACTGGTAAATACTAGAAACATTTCTGGAGATTTTCACTCAAATGTTGCTTCACCCAGACTTACAGCATTTATATTTAAGTTCTTGGGTTACTTTCTTCCCTGGGGCCAGGGTCAGCATCAGAATGAAAGACCAGCAACTAGGTTATGCCTACAAAGCAAGAGAAAACGACGCTTAGCTAATGTGGCTACAGTGCCCCAGTAATACTCAAGCATCTATCTGTATCACTGAGCAGAAGTTTTGAGGTTTTTTTAAGTCAAAAACCAAAACTGGGAATTGAATATCTGATGCCCTTGGATTCATTGCACATTTTCTTTGTTTCACGTTTCTTTGCTTCATTCTTTAAAACAGTTATTACACAAAGGAATATAAAAAAATTTACTAAGGATTTCTTAGAAAAAAACTCTAGACTGTTCCCCACAATGGCAGTATTTAAGTATCTTCTCTGAGGTGGGCTCCCCTGAAGTGATGACTCATTCTTTGCTTTGGACAGTTAGTTTTTCTTTCAAAGCGTGCTGAAATCTTTTTGTTTGCTGCAATGCTCATAAATGGCACGGCCTAATAAGAGCAGGGCTGCTCAGACCTACCACCCTTTAGTGTTTATTCGTATCCTCCTGCTCATGCAGCCCTTACACCTGGACAAAGAGTTGGTTGATGCTGGGCTGCCTGTGTTTGTGTTGTGGTCACAGATAGGGTCCCTGTCCATATGCATACACCTAGACTCTCGCACTTATTTAACATACCATAAAAAAATGAACCACAGTATCTTGGGGAGCATTAAAAAGAGCGTGGCCAGCAGGTTGAGGGAGGTTCTCCTCCCCCTCTACTCTGCCCTGCTGAGGGCACATCTGGAGTACCACGTCCAGTTCTGGGCTTCTCAGTTTAAGAGGGACAGGGATCTTCTGGAGAGAGTCCAGCGGAGGCCACAAAGATGATGAGGGCCTGGAGCATCTGCCTTATGAGGAGATGCTGAGAGAGCTGGGACTCTTCAGCCTGGAGAAGAGAAGACTGAGAGGAGATCTTATCAATGTCTATAAATATCTGAAATGTGGGGACCAAATGGATGGGGCTAAGCTCTTTTTGGTGATGCCCAGTGACAGGACAAGGGGCAATGGGCACAAACTGGAACACCAGAAGTTCCAGACAAACTTAAGGAAAAATTTATTTCCTGTGAGGGTAACAGAGCCCTGGGACGGGCTGCCCAGGGAGGTTGTGGAGTCTCCATCTCTGGAGATGTTGAAAACCCACCTGGACTCTTTCCTGTGTGACCTGTTGTAGGAAACCTGCTTTATCAGGGGGCTTGGACTAGGTGATCTACTGAGGTCTCTTCCAACCCCTGCCATTCTGTGATTCTGTGAAAAACCAGCTCCCTCATCTACTCAGACATAAAAGTCAAAGAAAAGTAATGGAAACAGTCACCTCTAAAATATTGACAACAGGAGAGTTTTAGTCAGTTTTGAAGACAGTCACAACTCCCTAGAGAAGCCTAGAAAAGAGCCTGGCTCTAGCAGGTGAATTTTGGGTGGGAAACAGGACAGGCTCAGGGAAACAGGAGCGTGGACAGTTACAAAGGACAGTGGATGGTCCTTGCCAGTCCACACATTTTGTAGCCAGGCCAGCTGGATTTGATGGCAGCCTGCTCCAGTAACCTGAAAACTCTGTGCCAGACAATTACCACAGAGGAACAGATTTTACAACATGAAACCAACAAAAGTTACCATCTGCACATCTTGTCTTCCTGCAGTATTTACCACACGATAGTGGCATTTGCAGCTTACAGAGTAATGCAGAACACAGCACCTCTGCCAGTTTGCAGGAGTTACAAAGGAGAGGTAAAGGAATTGGTAGGTCACTATCTAGCCAGTGGGGCAGGTGAGTAAGGGGTGAATAAGGAGGCGGTACGAAGTTGTGTCACAAGCACAGTAACAGCTCAGGTGAAATAATGGCAGTATAGATGCTTATACAGTCACTTCCATGGCCAAAGGTTCTGAAGTGATTGGAATAGGTCACATCTGAAACTTGTGTTAGCCTGTCTACACACCCAAGAAAATGCAAGTGCTTTGGCTTGACCCAGGTCTTTTTCTTTATAACCAAGAGCTATAATTGGGATTTGAGATGAAAGCTGCTATTTTGGAAACCATTTTTGTGCCATAGAGCACACTCCACAACCTGTGCCAAGGCTGCACGAGCACAGTTCACCTGCAGCTGCAGCTCTGGTGGTGGACTACCAAGTACTCATTTAACAACCAAACATGCTGTGACCATGTCTTTGAACAGGACTTATTTCAGCATAACATTAAAGTTTAAATTTCAAACCAGCATAACTCTCAAATACTGTTTCCTTTAGCCTTTGATATCTGTTTACTGTTCTACATACCTGATTCTATTTTAGGTCTGAGAGCGTTTGCATGTATCTAAGAGGTTACATATCTAAGTGACTATTTCTACATGGATAATACAGAGGATAATTTTAGGTCTAGAACACATACTGAGAAGTGGACAGGCTGCCAAAAGGATTATAAAACCAGTTGTGTGTTTTTCAAACCTAAAGGGACAGGTTTCAATTAAGCAAAGCCAGGTTCAGCTGCAACAGAAATCAGTGCCAGGTAGACATGGCTTCTCCAATCCTTCTCCCACCTCACCCACCCTTCCCATTTTTTTCTTTGGCTAACTGTGAAATGAACATTTGTTCTCAACTTGGAGGGAGAAACCCTTGCAGCATTATGGTCTATGGTAAGAAGTTCTAAGGTAAAGATTTCTGAATCCTTTATAGTCGAAGTAGGGTTTCTGAACCCTTTATAGTCTTTATAGCTGAAAGACTACATCAGTGCAAGAGGCATGTCAGGGGCTGGCCCATTGACAGGAAGATAACCTACCAGTTGGTATTCCGGACCTCACTCGCATTAAACAGGCAGGAAGATGCTGTGTATTTTACCATTGTATAGGCTCTGACCCTGTGCCAAAATAAGCTCCTGAAATGGATGCACGGCACAGCATCTAAAACACTGCACTGTCCCAACTGTGGTAAAAGGAAAACACTTTTTTTCCCTGTTGCTATGTACTTTGGCAGATATCCCATCTGAAGAATTGTGCTCAAAGTACTCTGGAAACACCTGCCAGGAGACTACTTGGGAATGTTGTTTAAACAAGCATACCTGCCAACTTTCCAGCACTGTTGACTTTGCAGTACCAAAAACGCGTCCTATTTTAAAACAGATTTGATGGATAACAGGAACTGGGCCATAAGGATGAAGCACAGAATGTGCTCAAAAATTTGCTTGTAATTTTTGAAGCTACTCAAAGTAAGTAACTGCCTAATGTACAGACATTTCAATATGTAGCAGTACACGTGGTTGGACTCGGGACAGGAACACATACGTAATAATGGTATGTGTTGATGTTGTGTGAGGAGAGGAAGGATATGTTTTTCCTACAGTGATTTACTCTAAAAGGGCTTCCACATTATTTTATGCTGATAAGACATCTTTTTAAGTGTGTGTGTATAGTATTTTTAGTAAACTATAAAAAATTCCAGGGGAAAGCTTTCACATAGAGTGTTTGTTGTCAAGAGAGGTCATGCAGAAGCAGAGGTAAAGGCAGTAACCAGCTGCCAGATTTGTCTACTGAAGGGAAGAGAAGGTGAAGAAAGACAGGGAAAAATGTCCTTTTTACATGCACAAATACACTAGCAGAGCCAGAGTTACCAGGCAATGATGAAAACATAGTCTGCTTCATTAACATCAGTCAATGCACAACACATGCTAGATCTTCTAACGGGGAAACTAGATTTCCTCCCATCCCCACCATGCACATACTTTTCTGTTTCCCCATATGCTGTGTTTATTTCCAGACTTGGGTAGCTCAGTGTCCATTCACTCAAACCCCATCAGGTCCCCTTGAGGATTTCAGAGATCTGTTCAAACCTTTGTTCTTGGTCCACTCCTAACATTCCTCCTTGTGCTGGAACACTTGAACCACATAGCAATTATCTGTCTGTGAAGATCTGTGAGGTTCCCCCACCCCTTCCTCCACCAGTTCTAGTAATGGCCTCACTCCACATATTTAATCTCTCCAGGAAACCTGAGAAAACACAGAAAATTACTCTCTAAAGGATCCTCACAGGCACAGGGAAGAGGCTTAGTCTCTCTGAATCAATCAGTCACCCTATACAAGTCCACTCATGCAATAACTCCAAGAAAGGCTGAATTAGCTTTCTGTTGACCCATGGATGTGCCAAAATGCTCAAATCCAAAGTTGCAGATAACTCCCAAGAACAGGCACCCATTTAGTGTGTGTCCATCAACACAGCACATGGTAAGCCCTCTCAAGCTGTTTTACTTTCCCACTAAGCATTTCACATTGACCCACAGGAGTAAGGAATACATCTGCCACTTGTAATGCAGTATTTTGTGAATGTTTAAACTCTGCTCTAACCAGCTAAAATCCAGAAGTGGTTTGAAATGCTTTTTATGTCTAGATAAAAATAAACTGTCTGCTGTGTCAGCACAAGTGTATAACTCCATCCTGAAATATTTACAGCCTTTTTGGGCTGCTTTCTCTATAGCTGAAGCCAAACGAGTTTTGCTTGAAGACTACTGACTTTGTAGGTCTATCTATATCCAGTGTCTCTCAAATGTCAATGGAGAGACTCTTGACTTCAGTAGGAGCTTGATCAAAGCCAAAGTCATAAGTCATGAGACAAGAGGTTCACAAGAATTCGCTGCAGCTATTCCTGAGATAATAAAAAATTGGTTTGGTGAACATTTATTGCTGATGTTTCCACTGCAAAGGCACCTGTGCCATCGGAATAGAGAGTCTCAGCTTCTGTTCAAGGACAGTTTAGAAAACATTCACAAATACTGGATATCTTTTCTTCACCTAAGGTGCTATGGCCCTATCACAGAATCACAGAATGGTAGGGGTTGGAAGGGACCTCAGGAGATCATCTAGTCCAACCCCCCTGCCAAAGCAGGTTCCCTACACCAGGTCACACAGGAAAGTGTCCAGGTGGGTTTTAAACATCTCCAGAGAAGGAGACTTCACAACCTCTCTGGGCAGCCTGTTCCAGTGCTCTGTCACCCTCACAGTAAAGAATTTTTTCCTTAAGTTTGTCTGGAACTTCCGATGTTCCAGTTTTTGCCCATTGTCCCTTGTCCTGTCACCAGCCACCACCAAAAAGAGCCTGGCCCCATCCATTTGGCCCCCACTCTTCAGATACTTACAGACATTGATAAGATCCCTATCACTCCATCTTCCTTCTTGCACAGGCATAGATATCACTGATGATCAGAGCAGGGTGAATAGTATCCAACCAGCTCCATGGACAACACTGAAATGCAGAGCTCTATGCTTGGCTTGAAGACGTTTGGCATTTCTTTTCACAAGCATCCATCTTTCCTATGCAGTACACTGTCAAGGAGAGTGTTTATATCCCCAAAAAGGCAGCAGACCCATGAAAATGTATAAACCTCCCAAATCCTTAATCAACCATTGACATTCATACATGTGTGGCAGGGACAAGTAAAACCAACAGAATGCTTGTGTACGTTTAGGTTATCATTTTATTCTATGTAGTGCAGGTGACTTCGCTTTCATTCTGGTTTCCCTGACGTGGCATATGTGAATTCCTTCAGTGCCATTACAGTCCTGCCTGGAGAGGCTCAGTACATCTTCCCCCACAATGCCTTTTTGTCTTTGCTGTTTCTTTACTTTTCTACAGGAACACTTCAGTGTTTGTTCTGTTTTCTGACTTCTGCTTCAGCAGATTTCTTTTCTTTTGAACAATATAGAAACCAAAACCATAATTGTGTTTCTTAAAAATATTTTTAGGAGGAACAGAGCTCTAAGGAAGGTATTTATTTTTAAAAGCCTCTATGGTATTTTAAAATATTTAGTTTAGTGCACAGAAAATGTATGCAGTACTTTGATATTCTTGCAAGGTTCAGATCTGACTTCATGGGAGGAAATTTTGTTTTAGTTATTATGAGCTCTTTTATCCATTGTCTAATTCTTGTTTCCTGTATTTTTAACTATAGGAGATTGGAGAATCAGGATGATTACAATCAGAAAAATGTTATTTTAAAAAGCTAAACATAATTTCCGAGGTGAACTGTCCTATATATAACATTCTTAACCATGAGATTTTTGCACTACTCTGATACTGAAAAGCTTTCTATTACAAGATATTGTGCTTACAGACTCTTAAACAGGCTTAAGATACTCAGCTCCGACTTGTCTTCTATGTGTAATGAAACCATTCAGGCAATGTGATAACAGATCCCAAATTACTTCAGCAAATACGACTCAGAGGTGGAGGCTGTATTCAGTGCTGTTTGTGATGAAGATCAGAAATTCTCTATTCATGTTGTGCCTATCAAGAACTCAAACAACTATTAGGTTTCTCATATTAAATTTTGCTTTTCAAATTCTCTTATCTATGTCTGAACCTACGGTATAGCAGTCATATGCAGAGCTCTTCCTTTAAAAATTAAGCCTTTTTTTTTTCCCAAGAGGAACAATATTTTGCAAGCAGTCATTGAAGGTAGTTGTGATCTTTCTTGGTAATTCAGTCAGGAAAACTTTAATCTTTCACATAACAGCACACTGAATTTTCTGAGTAGGGTCTTGAAGGAACAAGAGTTTAGGAACTAAAGGCATCTAATCAAAAAAGCCTCTTTAACCTTACCAGAGGTTTGGAGAGACCAGTTCCAGAATTATGAAAGGTTCCTCCACTTTATTTCTGGGGTGACAGTTTTGCTCCAACACAAATTATTTTATTTTCCTTCCCTCTTCTTTCTCTCTCTACCTTTAATACTTGAGATGGAGCTACTGAAGATCCGGTTGCTTTATTCAAGCAGCAACTAGACACTAGTGTTCCTTTCAGAATTGACTGTACTTGACGTTAGCTGTAAACTCTAAGTCTGAAATGATAGCTAAACTTGGCAACTTAAGAACCTTAATAATAGGGAAAAAAGAAGATTCAGCTAGGAATTACAGAGTAAGTTGCAGGAACTTCGCCAAAAAATAGTCACACCAGTTTGGGCTGGGCAACTCACTGCAAGAGACTACAGAGCCCTTTGGGGTAAATGGGTCAGAGCAGGGTTGCTGCCAGCCTAGTGAGAACCGATAGCTCCAGGACAACTTGTTCAGCATGGCAAGAAGGAAAGAAGACAGAGATCAGTGTGAGGAAGTGTGACATATTGCTGATGCACAGGCTTTTCTAATCCTAAAACAAAAACTTGTTGGGGTTGCTTCAATGTACATTATTGGTTGGTGTCTAATGATCAACCTACTTCATTTGAGAAATCTTTGAAGGACAGGAAAAGTCTGCACTGGACTCTGTATCCCCAGTGCAAAGAATTAAGATGAGTGAGTGTTAAGAATCAACTACCTTGGTCTTATGCCATCTGAGGACTTCTGGATATTATACACAATTTTGGCTGGACAGCTTGAGCCAATTCCAGCCCCTTCAGTAGTGAAAAAAGAAAAAGAACAGTAGAAAAGAGCCTGGTAGAGTTTTTCACTGGAAAGGATAACGATGAAAAAATGGTATATAATATAGCCCATAGAAATACAGTGATAAACAGCAAGGAACCATATGTACAGAGCGAAAGTAACTCTCCTACAGTACTTCTGAACTACTGTTTTTCTACTGGGGGCAGTAAGCAAAGAAGCAAAGCATCAGGCCCAAATCCAAACAAACACCTAAGGAGCATGCTGGAACTAGAGCAATATTCCCAGCCAGCCAAATCAGTGAGAAGACCATACATGTGAAGGGACCAGCTCTCACCCCACACATGGACTGTGCTCCTTCTCATCACCTGCCTCTGCTACTGGTTGTGCTCATGGCAGGGTGGCTGTAGCATCTCTAAATGGCAGGAGAAGAGAGGGAAGGAGGGAGTGGGAGAAGAGGTGCATGCAGCAGTAAGTACTCGTGGCAGACACCCTGTGGGTCCAGGACTCCCTGGGTGGCATCAATACAGGGCATTCCTATCTCTCTGATTGTGGCATGTAGCTGAGGTGACATTTGGTGACTCCTTACGTGGCTGGTAACATTAGAGTTTTGCTGAAATCACAACAGTATGTTCTTCTATTGAAAAGTGATAATCAAGTTATTTTCCAGCCACTAGCTCCAGCAGCACTGACAATCACCTTTTCATTTTATGGCCACTAACATGATTTCTTAAAGTACATTTTATTTAGCAACCTGCTGTTTCGGTGATGGTATCGGTTCCATTCTGATACAGGTGCAGATGCAAAATTGAACAGTTTTATTTATTCACAGATTTTTACATCTTTAGCACTTCCCCTATTTTCTGCGGTCTAACAGGCAACACTATCATAGTTTACAGGGCATAAAATACCAATCTTGAAACAATTCTGCATTTCTTTTTAATGAAGATACTAACCAATGTGAAAAATTGGTTCTTCTCAGAGGGACTGGAATGGGAAAAGGAAATGACAAGGGAAATAGGTATAAAAATAAAGCATTCTTGTGCTCTGAATTTCCTGATCTGCTGGAATTTTTCACAAGCTGAAGTAAAGGGAAAACCTCACAGCTGGTGCATTTATGTGTTTTAGATGCATATGAATAGGAATATTTATGCTTTAAAATACCAACATAATTTTAAAACACCATTTTCTAATTGCTGCTGATATATGCTTCATGTGTTTCTTGGCAGCTTCATTTGGAAAAGACACAGGGACCTCAAAAAGTGTAGGATTTCATTAGAAAAAAAAAAATGCAGCACAGACTGCTGTATATATTGAGGAGCTTGCCAAGGCTAGGGGAAATCAGAGGAGCAGATAGGCCAGCCTCCTTCCCCCAGGCTCCACCTCTATGAACTTAAACCAGGAACATTTGCTGCCTGGGACAGGACTGCTTTATTGAAGAAAGCCGTATGTGCCTAGGTAAAAAAGAACAGTATGTGCTTAGGCTAAGCCAATCGCCAAAACTCATTTTCCATAAACAAGGCTCTGCTACGGAGACATAACTCTGTTTAATCCTGTCTGGATGACTTCATTTGCTAAGCACTCCAGAGCTTGCCATGGACCATGTGATTCACCCAGCTCCATTCACTCTGGAAAGCTGCTCTCCCTTTGACTCAGAAGCAGCAAAAAAAAAAAGGTCATTTATCAAAACAGTAGAAGAACTTGTCCCACTGGATTATGAATACCCTAAAAGGGACATCTCTCTTCCAGAAAAAGGCTTCCCAAACCATTGTATTTTGCTGATTTTTTTTATTCCTTTGCCTTTGTTTTAGAATAACCTCAAAACCACTTCCAACATGGATTCACAGTTATTTAGTGATTCCAGCTACTGGATATTGTAGTGAAGAGTTTCATTCTGAACATGAAATAAATCCATGTTTTCATATCATACCAATGTTATATTTTAGGTGCATATTACATAACTGCTTCATGCAGCAAATAATTGTTAATTAACTTTTATGTTGAGGTAGGGGTTTTTTTGCCCCTTTTCTGTACCCCCTTACAGCATAAAAATCTTTTTTCTCTTCCTTAAAAAAATATTTCAACACTTTTGGAGTGAATGTAGTGCTTGCTGGCTTGGAGTAGAACTACACACCAAAGGCCTTTTTCTGTAGCAAATGTTGGGTTCTGGCAGCACTGCAGCAAGTTTTCCTGACACTGTTCCTCAAGCTCTCTTGGAGTGCAGGAGGTTGGGAATCAGGCTAGGAAGCAGTGGCTTCTCCATCCTACCTCCCCAGGTGACTGCTCTTAGCTCCCTCATGTGTTTGGTAGCAAAGCAGAAGCAGATGGATTTTGAGTGCCTTTATGCCTTACGTCCTAACTCTCTAGCAGCTACAGCTAGCTCTACCATGCAGACAACACCTCAACTGAGAGGTCAGGACTAACTCCAGGTCAGTGCAGGATTTGGCCTTGAAGATGAGCTGCCAGTAAATGCTGAGGTGTGATATGGGTTTCTTGGGCTGAACTTCTTTCCACCATGTCCTTGAGCTAGAAAAGCAGGCCAGGCAATAGGAATCCCTTCAGTCTAGTTAAACCATCCCAGCTTGTAGTGTAGGAAATGCCTCAGTGCTATTCCATCATGAATAGCACTTTGCTGCACTGAATTATCTGCTCTTAAAATACATAATGGATGTGCTGATTGTAAATTGGGGATCTGCATTTGTTTTATTTTTATTGAACTAAGGAGTTTGGCTGCATGATTATGAATAGGGACTGCACAAATCATTAGAGCTACTCAAGAGTGGGCTCTAACAGGAATCAGGGGGCAGTGACTATTAATGTGAGAAGAAATCTAATCTGGAACATAATTGATGAGAAATTTGGCAAAATCTTCCAAGCCTGAATTTGTCATATCTTTGCAGAGAGCAGTGCAGGGGGCCCAGAGCTGGGACAGAATAAGATACCTCAGAAATATCCACCATGGTGCTGCACCAAATGTTGCTTTGTGTGGCTTGACTGCGTTTTGCTAATACAAATTAATTCATGTTCAAACCAAGTGGCCTAGACCAAGTTTTGTTAGTCCTAATCTATTGTCAGATTCTTTTAACAGATCAGGAAACCAAAGCAGATACCATGCCTTAAATCTGGAAAAATCTGTGATCTCTTCCAAATAAGTGATACCCAGACTGGAAAAATTTGTTACTCTCACACTTGAACCACAAATTCTTGGAATCTAAAAATAATTTTCCAATAAAAATATTGTCAAAAGTGATACATTATCCTTAAAAATTTTCATTTCAGTATTTTTTGACCAAAAAAGAAAAAAAAGTAAAAAAAAAAATCAGTGGAAGATTTCAAACCACCTTCCAAGAACTGAGTGGAGTGTGTGGATTTGGGGGCCAAGTTTTCCAGGACAGGATGAGGATGCAGAGCAAATACAGGCATTGACTATTAGAAATTGCTGAGCAGAAACAAGGCCCAGCATGTAAGGTGCTTTGCAAAATACCAAGACATGGTCAGAGAGTGCTAAGGAAGTCTTGGAACATAACGTATATTATATAAACCAAAAGTTTTTTTGTTTCTCCCATTTGCTTTGTATTAATATGGCTTTCAGAATGGTTTTAAGTTTTACATGACCCCAGCTTTTGTAAGCTTTGTTGTTTTCTGTTTGTTTGTTTATTGCTGCTCATTTAAGCTAATCCTAAATTCTGGGACAGTGCCTCTTGCAGAGAGATCAGTATCTCATTTCTGCATTGCCTCCTTTTGCAGACTTGGCTTTGATTCCGTGTGCTAATCTCCCTGAGATTGCTGGGAAATCATTCCCATCGGGGCTGTTTTTCTCATTTTCTTCTTTTGTTTCTGGTGTATTTCGCTGGCTGCCTTCCTCTGAGGAACAATTCCTTCAGCCAGGCCAGAGAGCTTCTTCAAAAGGGACTTACTTAAATGCCTCTAAAAATTGAAAGGAAGAAGACAAAATATTCAAACTTGAAACTGTCTTACTCAACATAGACATAAGGAAAAGGAATGAGAAATGGAGATACCTGAGGAACTAAGCAGTATTACCCTAGGGTCCTATTCAGTCTCACAGCACACCAGCCCTCTTGCCCTTGTACGTTGGCATGCAAGGAGGTACTTAGTTATTCAGCTGCCAACTCTTCCTCAGTGTCACAATAATTAACTTTCTGTTCAGATTTAACAAAGCACACATCAGTACCTTCACATAGCATACATAGTCTAGCAACTCCATAAAGCACCTTGCTCTCTCACGCACTAGCATTACATGCATATACATATGTGTATACATATGTATACATATATCTACATGTACTGCACATATTTCTTTTGATGACAAATGCTGTCACCAAAATGACCAGAAAATGCTACAGCTTAGAAAGAAGAGTTTGCTCCATACTGAAATGTGAATTATGTACTAAATCTATCTCCTGTTACATGAGGATTCAGAAGAGTTCCTCACTCACAGTGTCAAAGGCTGAGTGTATTCTGTGCAGAAAGCTGTTTCTTAATCATGTTCCGCAGGTGAAAAAAAAAAAAAAATCAGTAAGATCTGTTTATTTTTTTCACACCTCAAAAAATGAAATCTGATTTTAAAAGTTAGTAACAGATGGAAAAATAAAAGTCCAGATTTCTGAAGCTAATAAAAAATTGTTACTATTCCCAGTTAACCCTGCATTTCAGTATCAAGAAGGATCAGACTTGCCTAGGCATTTTGAAACTCCCAATCAGAAATACTACAAACAAAATATGAGCTACAATCCAGTCATCATCACAAAATGGATATTAGGAAGGGATGAGAGTGAAATAGGTTTTTTGTTATTCAGATACAATGTGTATGAGTCAATCCCACTCCTCATTGGATACTGAGACAGGGACTGTCTGGTCATGATAAACTGTTCTTCAGAACAACTTAACTGGAGTTACTGGGCTGAACCTTGAAGGACTCATGGGGAAAAAACTCTAATGGTTTGACCCCCAGCTAGCACTTTCAAACATGTTTTCCAAAATCCAAATTTTAAGAACTTGGCCTATTTTATAGATTAGCTCTTTTCTCCCACCCAGCTTCTCTTACTGCTTGAATACGAAAAAGAAAGCAAAAGTCACTCTTTGGGCTAATGATATGTCTCTAGGACAAAGAGGGAAAGAGAAAGACCTACATCTTGCTTAAAATTTACTTGTCACTTGGGGTTGTCTCTGCAACTCTTGTGAGTCTACCATGAATCAGCCTAGTTAAAATATCATACTATACAGCTCGTTGCTTGCTGCTACCATGACATTTTGATTTTAGGATGAATAATGTTAGCTGGTTTGCCTGGTAATTTCTTTTTTTCCTTTTTGGTCTGTGTCTCTCTCACTTTCCCAGTGTCTTGCTGATGGAAACTCTTGTACTTTTGCCTTTCCCCCCAATATTTCCTGTAAGTCTCTTTTTTATGACAACTGATGTTGCAAAATAAACAAGAAAAGGATATAGTGTAAATACCATGTTTTGGTTAAAATTATGTGTCTGGGAAGAGCTAAGACCATTTCATATGAGAAATGAAACTGTCCTAGTCCCACAGCTAGACTGAACATTGATGAGACACAGAGCTCTTAGCAATCGCTGGGGCAAGACGAGGTGTGAGCCCTAGACATTTTCCTAGAGGACTATAATGGACAGCATTGTCAGAGAACCCCCCATCCTTACCTCTCCAGTTTGCTTCATCTAAAACTAATCTGTAGTGCCCACAGCATGGGGCTTTTATCAAAAAGATTGAGCAGAGGCAGGGTGGGGATCCTGTTATGGCAGGGTGTGGTTTTTCTGTAGTTGAAAAGACTCATCCCTCCATTGTATTTACAGGAAAAGAAAATCAATCTTTTGAGCGTGTCCTCATCCTAACCCAGTTGCTGCACATACAGATAAGAGTGAAATCCAAACTCTCCACCTCCCTTAGGCTTCATCTAACTGACTGGAAACCTCTAGTCATGGACTCCAACATGGAGATACTGTGGTTTGGGAGAAGAATCCTCAAGGAAGCAAAATCTTTATAAAATCCTGGATAAATCTGGATCAAAGTATTGTAATAGATTTTAAAACAACTGTGAAATAGCTACTAGTAGACATCTATTTAGCTCCTAGACAATAATGAGGGCAAGTAAGTTAAAAAACAAATCAAAACCCTACAGTAAGTTTTCTTCTAACTCTAAACAATCTTCATTAGGAATATGGAAAGCTGTATCATCTCCAAAGCTCCTCCTCTCTCCCAGCTTTGTCAGAGGACTCATGCCCAGACCTTTCTGTTCCCAAATTTTGTTCAGCTTCCTGCTGTGGAGGCAGAGGAAGAGACTTGAGAGCAGCACAGCAAAGGGGAAGAGGCAAGGAGTATGCACTGGGGTTAGGCTGCAAGGGGGTCCAGGTTGCAGTCCAGGTTCATCCTCTGGTGAAGGGAGGTGAACAAACTGGATGTGCGAGAGCTTTGGGGGAGTGGAGCACTCCCCCAGTTCTAGCCCCTAAACATATTTTTCATTTTTTTTTACTGCTAGCCATAATTAACAAACTGATCTCAGTTTGTTCAGGGACTACATGTCCAAAGCACCTTTCTCCAGCTCCATTGGACTTTTTCCTCCTCCCGTGTCACCCCAGTTAATCCATGGGGAGGAATCATTCTCTGTGCCAATCGGGGCAAAAAGGACCAGAGGTGACAGGGCTTTCTGTAATGGCCCCACAGCATGGGCTGCGCTGAAGGGTTGGTGACTTGTTATTTCAGGGTACTAAAAATAGTTTCAATCCTAAAAATAAGTTTTAAAGTGTTCTTAGCTTAATCTTAATACTTAAAAAATTATTTGACTATATATTTTTTTTTTAACAAGCAAGGAAACCAAAGAGAGTGATACAGTCCAGGTATTTCTCTTAAACTGGTGAAAGAATTATGGGGAAAGCTCTTACAAGAACTATGTAAAGGTAGGTGTATCAACACAGCTATGGAATAAAGCAGATAGATATGATCATTTTTGACAGGATAATTTGAAAAAAAAAAAAAGTGTTGTATCATCATTTTCCACCTTTTTTTTTTAGAACTTAAAATGATGCTTTTTTTTTTTGTACATTTCCCTTCCTTTTTCTTTTCCAAAATGAATGATTTTGATAAAAGTATGCTTTTCCTATGAAAAAAATTCCTTTTGTCAAAAAGGCATTTTCTTTTGTTGAGCAAATGTTTGCCAAACACCCACAGAATAGCTCCAGTCAAGAATTTGGTTTCACTCTTACAGTTAATGCTACCACACTATTTCCCCTCACACGTAGTTAGTACAACCATTAACAGCGTGGTTATGGTGTATGGAAGATATAGTTTCATACTGTTTCATAGAGCAGCATACCTTACCAGAACTTTACTACTCAGAATATTAAAAATCAAGGCAAGATAAGGTGGAAACAGCCAGGTAAATGCTACAGAGCCAGAGAATAAAACTGCCAGGACTTTATCCTGAGGTTCTGTGCAGATGGAGGACAGGCAACGTGCTTGGCAGAAATGAAGTGGTTGCATTTTTTAAAGTGTAGGAGGAAGCTTATGTGAAGGTACACAGCCAAAAGGGGATGAGAAGAAGAAGGAGGAGGGAGTTGTGCTGGAGAACAAACCCATCCAAAAGCTTTTACTCCTGACTTGCAAACTCAGCAGCCCACTGTATAGTCCATCTATAGTGCACCTAACAGCACTGGTGTGTACATTAGTGAAAGCCCCTGGCATGCAACTCTTTTCTGCTCTGCTATCATGTTAAGCCACCAGATGGACATGTTTGCATAAAAACATTAAAATACAGCACTGAAAACATGCAATATTTACCAAGAACTGTCAGCTCTCTATCTCCTACAGCCATTTTGCTTCCGTACATATATATACACACATATATTTACATCATTTTCAAAATGCATATTATTAAGCTGACTGTTATGGCTCCTCTGGAGTGGTTACCGTCTATTATGTAAACATATCATTGCTACAATTTATAACACTCCTGTTATTTACCCAATAGAATATGTAACTGTTCCAAGTGAGCCATTACCGTCTGTCATGTAAAGTAAATCCATCTTCAGCTGCTTTTGCAAGCGTGAGTTATAACGACACTTAACATTTCAATAGTGCCGTCCGCGTTGGAAGAGCTCAGCGCACCTTATAAACATTAATGAACGCATTTCGATTTAAAAGCAGTCTCATGTGGCAAGAATTAGAACTAAGCCAATAATTTATAACCAAGTCCCAATTCAGGAAGAGGCTTAATCGTGGGTACCGACTTCAATGTGACTGTTTATGTGTCGGAAGCTTCACACGTGCCCAAGTTCCCAGGTGCCTATGAATCTGTGGGGTCCACGGCATTCATTTTTCATCTCTTTCTGTTTACAGAACACTATCAGTTTACAATCTTAACACAGGAGGTCTCTCTGCAAAGCAGTCTTAATTCTGTAAGACATTTGGTTTGAATTTCATGCAACCATCCCTCCCCCACCACACAGTAAGTTCATTCTTTTCAGGTTCCTTGTAGTTTGCACTAACTCTTCCCAGAAGAGCATTTCACCCGTTCGTCACCCCACTGCATGATTTCTTAGAAGGGCTGGGGGTAGGCAGACGATAAAGTCAAGCAGAGCTTTTCCCAGCTGGGCAGCAAAGACATAGCTCTGCAATCAGACATTTCTGCTTGCTGGAGGTTTGGAGTCTTGAACACTGTTAACAGAGAGAGGAGTTGCAGGTGTCCAGACCAGAATGTTAAAACCCCACACATGTCCACTGCAGAACAGTGGCATGGTAGGGAACAGTAAACAAAAATCACCTCTGGTTACTAATTTATTTTCATTTGAAATCCAGGCTTTTGGTTGGATTTCATGACCAAATGGTATTGCTCTAAACTTATTTTCTCATGGCAGCTGATCTAGGAATAAGGGAAATGGAAACGAAATTTTTCTATCAACTTCATAGTTCTTCTATTTAAAATTTTTCTATTAACTTCAAGGCTGTTGGACCATGAAAACAGTACCTTTTTACTTAACTAAAAAGTCCAAAATTCTTGATAAAATGTTTTAATAAATACAGTCCCTATAATAAATAGCAGCAAATTCATTTGAAAGGGCTCATAAGAAACATCAGTTTTTTAAGGATACTGTTGATGTGTATCCATGCATGTTCCTGTAACTGTGAGCTGAGGTAACGTGACCTATGCATGATAACATTTCTCCATGAGAAAGGACATAGTGAAGTCAGTCAGGTCTTTGTACTTTACAAAATGGAAGAAGTATTCAGGCTCTACAAATTATCCAGGTTGCTAGTGATGAGTTATACTGGACTATGTTTTGTTCTGACAATCTGTTTCTAAACTGAGTCAAGAGCATGCAAATGTTCTCTAGAGTGTATACACTCTGCAACTACTCTAAGTAGCTACTCCCAACACAAGAAAGACATGGACCAGTTAGAATGAGTCCAGAAGAGGCCACGAGGATGATCTGAGGGCTGGAGCACCTCTCCTATGAGGACAGGCTGAGAGAGTTGGGGCTGTTCAGCCTGGAGAAGAGAAGGCTCCGGGGAGATCTTATAGCGGCCTTCCAGTACCTGAAGTGGCTACAAGAAAGCTGGGGAGGAACTTCTTACAAGGGCAGGTAGTAATAGAACAAGGGGAAATGGCTTTAAAATGAAAGAGGGCAGGTTTAGATTAGATATTAGAAAGAAATTCTTCACTGTGAGGGTGATGAGACACTGGAACAGTTTGCCCAGAGAAGTTGTGGATGCCCCCTCCCTGGAAGTGTTCAAGGCCAGGTTGGATGAGGCTCTGAGCAACCTGGTCTAGTGGAAGGTGTCCCTGCTGATGGCAGGGGGTTTGGAACTGGATGATCTTTAAGGTCCCTTCCAACTCAAAGCATTCTATGATTCTATGAAGTAGGAGACACTCTACAAGCCTACTTCTGATCACAGACAAATTTTAGACTTGAAACTCTGGTACCAAAAGTGTTTTCCCAAGAGTAAATTCCTACACAATTTGGTACACAGATGTTGGATGATTTACTGTGTTTCCAAAGGTGCCAGACCACTGAAAGTCTCCATGGACAACATTTCAGGTTCATACACATGTGCCTTCTTAGAGTGTTCATGGAAGCCAGCGCATCAGGTAACCGCTGGTTGGAGAATTAACAGATGTGCTAAAACAGTGTGTCTTGCAACAGCTTGACATTCTGTGGGCTGGCAAACCAACTGCAATGCTAGCTGGAAAACAGCACACAGGGAGGTTACATTTAACCCCTCCCCCCCACACACACACTCTCTATCATCTCCTCTTCTTTTATTTACTGCTGCTTATAGCTTCCCATTCACCCTGCAATGGTATGGGAGAATGCAATATCTGGAAAATTGGTGGAAGTCACTCCCTTAGCATTTCATGAACCTGGTTCTTGTCTGGCATGTAATCGACCTTGCTGCATCTCTCCATTTAAATCCATGGAGCTTAGTTTAGATGAACACTTAGGAAACTAATGTGAGCATCATTTCTGTTGTACCCGATACTTAATTTTCTGCAGTGACTGAGCAGAGACTTCCATATAAGTAGCACTCCTTGCATTAAAAACTGAATCCTGGGCCTTGTGAAGTTGATGACAAAATGCTCACTGCTTCTGATTTGTTTTTTCTTGCTTTTCAAGGATACCTAAGCAATTTAGAATGGACAAGACAAGTGCATGGTCTCACAGTACAGAGACACGCTGACATGACAGATGAAGATGAATGATACACTCATAAAAATAGAGAACTTTGAATATCTCTTCTTCTGTAGATTTAATTTAAGTCAGATTCTTCAATATAGTATGGATGTGGCTTACATGAAAGAGTTTGAGAACAATCCCCAAGCAGTGAATTGAACACTTTATCATTCAAAAACGTAGTACAAAAATGAGTTAAAAAATATAGGATATGAAAGATCTGTGGAAAAAAAAAAATAGTGGTCATGCTCCCATAGCTCCTAATGATAAATTATGCCTCACCTGCAGATTGAAAATCTCTTGTCTTTTGTTTATGATGAGTTTTTCCATTTTAAATTACTGAAATAAAAAAAGAGGACTTGAAATATTTCTAATTACAGGGAAAATCGGAACTGGAAAATCTGTCTCATTTCTTTACATTGCTCTTACTGGTTCTCTGAGAGATACATAAAATGCCAAATCGAAATCCAGCAGATGTGGATGGATTCCAACTCTCTCCAGGCAGCAGAGGTTTGTATGCACCTGGGCCCTGTGTATTAACAAACGCGGTTATTTGAAACCTAAATGCATGGGTCTGTTCTATTGTTTCTTTGAGTACAGTAAAAAGATGTAAGAATGGTTTATATTTGATCCTTCAACATGAAAGGTACAGTGGGAATAGGCGAAGGACCATCCTCTATCAGCACAGGTTGTGGGAATGACCCTATTCCAGCTCTTCTCTCAGCTCCCACTGTAATGGCACTCCTCTTAAATGGGAACAAAAGACAGGCAGAGTAGAGAATGTGAAAACTGTTATTTTCTTTCTCGTGGCCCATTAACAATACATACTTTAGAGCTATCTCAATTTACAGTGGGAGCCAGGCGGATCTAAGAGCAAAAAAATACAGGAAAATCAAAGAGGTGGTTTGAAATCTCCCTCTTTCCCCCCAGTTTCTACACTAACCCCAGTGACTGAAACCAAAGAACATGGTTAATGCCACAGCCAGAAAAGATTTTGAAGTTAGAAATTCTGAACTTTTTCGTTAGCCT
Source organism: Caprimulgus europaeus (assembly GCA_907165065.1). Next base: position 15,479,467 of record OU015530.1, read on the forward strand.
TCTTTGAGCAGTAGTTTAATCAGTTGACATCCAAGAGTCCTTTCCTAATTATTTTTTTCTATGTTGCTATGATGATTATGTAACAATAGATCTACCACTGAAAAGAATCAAGTGACATCAGCTTTTAGGAGCTTTTAATCTATCTTCTATTTAGGAAACTAACCTCATGCTTTTCAGGAAGCAAGGGGGAAGTAAAGTTCAAGTGAGAAGATGCATATCAGAATGACTTTCAAATGACCAGCTTCTAGAAAACTGACCTCCTTTTACATGTGTTCCCATCATAGCAAAGAGATTTACTGAGAGGTCTGTTTTCCTTTTTTTTTTGCAATTGCAAAACCACAGATTTAACACTAAAACAGCCCTGAGTGGTTCCTTCCCATTTCATTATTTCCCAAATGCCTTTCAGGCCACACAGCAGTTTAACTGCCCGGGGTGTATTAGAAGGGGTGTGGTTAGTACGTCAAGAGAGATTCTCCTCCCAGTCTACTCTGCCCTGCTGAGGCCACATCTGGAATATTGTGTCCACTTCTGAGCCCCACAGTTCAAGAAGGACAGGGAACTGCTTGAGAGAGTCCAGCACAGAGCCACCAAGATGATGGAGTGGAGCATCTCCCTTATGAAGAAAGGCTGAGGGAGCTGGGCCTCTTTAGCTTGGAGAAGAGGAGACTGAGGGGTGACCTCATTAATGTTTAAAAATATGTAAAGGGTGAATGTCAGGAGGTTGGAGCCAGGCTCTTCTTGGTGACAATGAATGATAGGACAAGGGGCAATGGGTGTAAGCTGGAACACAGGAGATTCCACTTGAACTTAAGAAGAAACTTCTTTACTGTAAGGGTGACAGAGCCCTGGTACAGGCTGCTCAGGGAGGTTGTGGAGTCTCCTTCTCTGGAGACATTCAAAACCTGCCTGGATGCCTTCCTGTGTGATCTCATGTAGGTGTTCCTGCTTTGTCAGGGGGACTGGACTAGGTGATCTTTTGATGTCCCTTCCAATCTTTAAGATTCTGTGATTCTGTGATTTTTAGCCATGTAGTTTTGCAGCCTTGCTTCCCAGCACTGTTCCCTTCTTCAGAAACACATTGTATTTCTGGATGGGAAATTTCAAGGGCATGTCACATACACTGATGATATCTCGCTGTGCTTTCCACATCTATTTTGGGTACCATGAGATTTACCTCTTAACTACATGTCATTGGCTTTTGCTATCCTCCAGTAAAGACTATGCTTGGCATTATTTCCATCCAAATCCAGGCACTGAAGTGAGGGCCTAGAATTAGGAGCATGTTCATCACCTGTATTCAGTGAATGGCTTTCTGGAAGTCCTTAACCATCTTTGCAGACAGAGGTGTACAAAACCTTAGTTAGGTGCAAAGTGTCAGCCAGTAAAGAAGCTGCAAGTTTAGACTTGATTACTCATTTGAAGAAAATGCAATGGAGCTAATAATTCCATGTGACTGCTCAGATGCTTGCAAGTAGGTTTATTTGCATGTGTCATGGGAACAGAGTGCCTGAAATTTAACAAGACTATTGAACATCTCAGGGGATAACATTTTTCTTCTATTTCTGTTGCTGCACAGCTATTGGGTGTAACAAACATTAGTATTTATTTACCAGGATTTGGATTTCTTATTCCTGCTAATCATCCTTTCCCACTCTAAGGTACAATTGTTTGTACTGAACCATTCACATGTTAGCCTACTAGTCTTGCTCGTTTAAGCACGCTACTGATTTTTTCTGTCAAGACATTGACTTTATCAGAATACATTAAATCAGTGTACTTTGGTTCTGTTGCCTGTAGTCTTGGCTTGAAAGCATAGGTTGAGTTTCTATCAGCTCCATCTCTTTTCACATCAAATCCATTAGAGTGGACAAAGTGGCATGCGGTAATCACTGAAGATGAGATTTGGCCCAAAATTCATAAATGGTCCAATCACTCCATCCAGCTGCACAGTATTTCTATATGACAGTTTTCTTTTTGGCTGACTGGAGATGACTGCAAAGACAAGTGGCTTCCTGGCAAAACCTGAAGCAAAGGCCAAGGTCTAATGACTTCATATTTGTAGAAGTGGCTCCAGGTAAATTTATTCTTTAAAAAGTGACAGTTTAATTATTGCAGTTACAGACTTTTCTAAGGAAAAGAGAAATACAAAGGTAGAGTAGCATAACCAATGAGAAATGGCATCTTTATTTTGGGGAAAAAACATCTGATTAAAAATAACCAGATTAAGGTTTACCTAGAAATTACTTCTGTGGGTGTTGAGGCTCCAAGAAAGTGGTTAGATGCCTAAGAGATGCAGAGTAGGTTGTACTTAGTACTGAAATGAGTCACTCTCCTGTTCTGATAAAGGAAAGGGTCTTTTGGTGGGATCTGCAAGACTACATTTTTCTCCAGTAAAGGTTGTTAATATATATTGACTGGAAACATTTTTTCAGAGTCCCATGGCAAAGTGGCAATGTGATTAGCATCAGAGAGAGCACCCTGTACAGGAACACTACATAGCGGGTCTCCACACAGCCCAATGAGCCATTGCTCCCCAGCTCACTTTAGGATCAGTCCATACCATGGTAAATATTTTTGGGAACTTAAAGAGCTCCCTCAAAATGGTTGTATTTCACTGGCCTTAAAAAGGAAGCTTACCTTATACCATTTTCTTTATAAACTAGTTACAAATAAGGGACTGATTCTGCAAAATACAAGCCTCCCTGTGCCCCACTGGTTCCATCAGCGTGGAGGATGCTCTTCTAGGCTTTGAAACACATATAAATAGCTCCAGCCATATTGCCTTTACCTCTAGGATTCCCAAGATTAAACTATCCAAACCTCCATGTGGACCAGTGATCCCCACTTTCCCCTCTTCATCCAAGTTACCACAGAATGGGATTGTACAGCCACTGAGTCTGGCTCTGCTTCACAGCATGTCTCCTAGAATGCTGCTTTGGCTGTATATAGTGGCGATTACTGCAGCTCTAGGGTTCTTTGCAACATAGGAATAAATGGTTTGTATTTTATTTCTGTCAAACGTAGAGGACTCTTTAAAGACTGTACAATATCGCTGCAGCTTTCTTATTTTCTCTTTTTAAAAAAAATTATATATATATATATATATATATATATATATATGATAAGAAGAGAGATAACATCCTGCAGGTATCCTGCCAACTGATCCTGTACACAATTTTTTTTTCTTCTAGTGCTTCTGAGAAAAACAAATCAATTAATAGGAAGGGGGGATGGGAGAAAAAATAGGGTTTCACTTTGGGAAATAGGGTTCATCTCACCTAGATTCAGCTATCTTGAAGAAAGGCAATCTGAGACAGTCACACAAGACTATTTGTCCTCTCTTAAGAGAGATGGGTTGAACTACTCTCAGGAGCTACCTGCCTCTGTTCCTCTGCCCCCAGACAGAACTAAGATAATTCATGTAGATTAAGGGGCAAGTTTTAAGATAGCTGAAGTTAAGATGTTATTCGTATGACCCATGTATTGAAGCCCACTTCTTGCATGAGAGAAAAAAAAGTAAATTCCAGTGGGTGAATGACAGGCTCTATTTTCTTTTTAGTGCAGGATACAGTTTCAAGCAGATTTTTATACCCACTGTTGCTACTCTGGGCTTTAAATGATGAATTCTTGCTTCCTTGCTCACCTAATAGATTTTGCTTTTATTTACGAACCAAAAAGTCTCCTGCTCGGTTCTAATATTTTGTAAACATAAAGGCATTATGACAGATATGAATAGACATCAGAGAACCAGCCTTCAGGCTGGAAGGAAAATGAAACTCTGCAGGGCTGAGGGAATATGGCCTGGCAACAGAAACAAGGCCAAAGAGAGGAAGCCGATCTTAAAGATGCCTGCTGATAAATCCTTTTGTGATCCTGTTAAGTGATCATATTCACTCTGGAGTCAGATTTGTGTAAGTACAAATGGAGGAAAAATGCCAGACAAAATTTCAGTTTGGTGAACTGTTTCTCATGCAAAATACTAAACACTTAAAGTACTTCTCCTCAGCTTTTGATTTGCTATTTCTCTGGTATTTTTTCAGAAAGCATTACTATACAATAGTAGTGGCCCTTTTTGTAGCCATGATGGCTAAGCAATATTAGTTAGTGTGAGCCTGCCTGCTGCTTGTCCCTCAAAACAGAAGAAAGGTGAAGTTCTCCAAGTGTTTTGGCTGGTCTAATGCAAACTATGGCCTCTACCTTCAAGCCTAGAGTTGCTTCAAAGAGAACATGCAGACACCTTTAGTGTCAGAGGTTACTCAAGAAGACCAGCATCAATACTTCCCTGCAAGAAAGGTCTAGCAAGAACTGGGTGCATGTTTCAATCTAGCAAGCAAAAAGGCATGAGCAGTGCTCGGGGAACACAACAGCAAGCATGGAAAATAAAGAGGACTTTGGGGATAACACCCGACACCTGCAGTCTTGTTAGCAGACAGATACCCAGCTCTCTGCAAAAATGACTCACACAAATTTGAAAGAGTAGAGGGAAAGCTTTGGCAGCACAGTGAAAGAGACAACTCTCCTTTCATGGAAGCAAAAAGCTGTTCTTTAGAAAACAGCATATTCCATTTCATTTGAATCTCAGCAGGATCATTTCCCAAGATGGAGAAAGGAAAGGAACTGTGGGTGATCAGCTAATCAACATCCCCCTGCTAACAAGCACTACTGAGGAGCTCACTGATAAACAGATAATTCCAGATTCATTAAAAACCTCTAATTATTTCAAGTCATTTATGGAAAGGAAAGGTGACAACAGGATTTTGGGGAGGGGGAGGTGGCAGAGATGAGATTTCACAAACACTCTGCTATTTCCCCAAATTCTTTTCTGTAATTTCTGACAGCGATGCTGTTTCTTAAGAGAAGTAACACTTGACAAATCCCAATGTGAGAACAGCACAACACGTGGACAAGGTCTGGCAGAACAGATGACTGCATCCAAAACTCACACCTCTTCTGATTTGCAGGCAAGTCTGCATCCCCACATTCATTACAGCTAGACCTTATTGTGACTTTGGTTGTCAAGGCATTAGCGTTCTGCTAATGTTCCCGGAGAAAATTAAAATGACATCACAGAAAATGGACACTGCAGACTGCCTCCAGCTGTCCTCTCCAGCTCCCGTTCTTCCTAAGGCTGCAATGCTGTGGCCTCTAGCAAGACTATTACTGAAAATACCACATTAAAAGCTGACATTTTTTCTCTGTAGGAAATTCTAGACTTTTTTTCTTTTTTCTTTGGAATTCAAAAAAAAAATAATTTCAAGAATTTCCCATTAACATGAAAAGTTCCCAAATATTTCATTTCCAAATAGCTATAATAGCTGATTTTTCCAAAATGTTGAAGAAATTGAAACTGGAGGCCATCACAGACTCTTGCTTCATGCCCAGCTCCAGGGTGTCAGAAATGGCAAAGCCCAGAGCCCATAGGTGAGGCAGCAGAGTGGGAGTGGAGCAATGAGCATTCCAGCTCACTGGCAAAGGTATCCTGAGTAGGTTTTGTTTTTACACAGGTCAGGCTTTTTAGTTGGCTTATTTAAGTCCTGTTTTCCACACAAGCCACCACCAAAAAAAACAGGAAACAAACTCTCAACCTTTCTTTCTCCCAAATAGGGCAGGAAGACTGTTCTGGGCAGAAAGAAATGTTGGAGTTTGAGAATTTGTGGTGGTTTTGGTTTTGTTTTGGTTTTTGTTTTGGTTTGGTTTTGTTTGTTTTAAACTTTAAATTTAGATCAATTTACAAAAGAATTGTGTTGAGTCTCTTTTTCACTCAAAGTATCTGTAAATCACTTGTGTGGATATAAAGAACTACTATTTTTTAGGAAAAAAAAACCAAACCAGTTTATATCTGGAAAATTTCAACAGTGTCTACAAGAAAGCCCTGAGAGAGGCCCCAGCATGAGGTCTCAGCTGCACAACAGTGGGCCAAACTCCAAGTGGACCAAAGGCTCCTTTGGGCTTCTAGCCTCCAAATGCCCGTGAGAGTTCCTGGCAGCTATAAAAATGCGTAGAAGTCCCATGGAGCTGAAGAAGTGACTGTTGCTGGAGTCTACAACCTCCTGCCAGGCAAACAAGCGTGAAATGATGAAAACCTCCTTACACTTTGCTGTCACTTTGCTAAAACTGACAGAGCTCCACAAATCATTCCAGATGTGATGAGTCACCATTTTCTGACCAAAAAAATGGTTTGACTGGAGAACATCTTACACATTCTATTATTGGGGTGGCTACAAATTCCATCCTACTAGACTTCCTCTTGTTCTTTGACCTATGAAAAAACACGGCCACAGCTAATGGAACCCAGAGCAGCATGCTTCAGCCAGTCAGGCCTCCAAGCACGTTTCCCACGAGTATCTCATTTCTAGAAGTATTGCTAGTTTCAAGCTGAAAGCACCTTCAGCACCGCCGCAAAAAAGTGCTATCCCTTTCATTGTGCCTGCTAAAAAACTTTGCCCTTAGAAACAGAGTTAAAGAGATAACAGAAAGACCACTTTATATATTATTAATTCATCCAAGTGCAGCTTACTTTTCAGAATGACTGATTTTTTTGTAAAACATCTCTAAATTTGTTCTACAATTGCATTTTGGTAGACGGAGAGGCACTTCTTAGAGCCTTATAGTAAACTGGAAGAAAGTTGATGATCCCCTGAAAACCACATATGTCCCAAAATGTGAGTTTGACTAGCCTAGCTACAAGCAATGCTGTTTTCTACCCTTGTGAGTAAGGAAACAAGGACAGAGTCACATGAGGCTAAGTAAGTGCTGTGCTTATAGAGTCATAGAATGGTTTGAGTTGGAAGGGACCTTAAAGATCATCTAGTTCCAACCCCCCTGCCATCAGCAGGGACACCTTCCACTAGACCAGGTTGCTCAAAGCCTCATCCAACCTGGCCTTGAACACTTCCAGGGAGGGGGCATCCACAACTTCTCTGGGCAACCTGTTCCAGCGTCTCATCACCCTCACAGTGAAGAATTTCTTCCTCATATCTAATCTAAATCTGCCCTCTTCCAGTTTAAAGCCATTTCCCCTTGTTCTGTCATTAACTGCCCTTATGAAAAGTCCTTCCCCAGCTTTCTTGTAGCCCCTTCAGGTACTGGAAGGCCACTATAAGATCTCCCCGGAGCCTTCTCTTTTCCAGACTGAACAGCCCCAACTCTCTCAGCCTGTCCTCATAGGTGAGGTGCTCCAGCCCTTGGATCATCCTCATGCCCTCTTCTAAATATCTGTCCATTGAGTTCCCAATAACATGGTCAGTCAAGCAGGGCAGAGTGCCAGCAGTCTCAGACACATTAAAATACTAGGAGCTCCACGAAGGCTGGGTAGAGTCAGGCCACCAGTGCCTCCCATTGAGGGAAAAAGGCACACTGCTTATTAGATACGAGAAAGTCTCCAATATCAAGGCTTGAGCAAGACCTTGCATCTTAGGGTGGGTGTTAAGTCAATCACCAAAAAATTTGTGGGAAAGTAAGTTTCCTTCCCTTTGATGCTTACAGAAAAACTAGATTCTTCTCATAGAAGAAAGCCTCTTCTTTAGTACAAGGATTATTGGAATTAGGAGTTTACCAGTTCTGGATAGTTACAGACTTGGAGTCAATCTGGCTGTGATAGTGCGTGCGAGATAAAGTGAAAACAGCTTGCATGGGCAAAAACTTGGCTATCTTTTAACAACTTAGTCAGTCTAGCAAGATACCTAACACCTCCATACAGAGAATCCTTCATCAGTCATTACATAGGCATAGCCTGGAGTGATTTTGAAGGAAGCCTTGTTAAAGCAATAGATGGCAGAATAACTGTAGGTGTTTGCATAAACAGCAATACTGTCACCTGTGTTGACTCTGGTTCTGGTAAAACAAAAAAATATTTGAAAAATTAACATTTTGTCATTTTTTGAAAGACTGTTGGCACAAAGTCCCCTCCATATTTTAGGTTAAGTGACAGGCATACTCATACATAGCACAAAGGAGAAACAGGGAAACCTGGAACCTCCTGCAGCAAGTGAGAAGAGGCCCAGAGCAGATATCAAAAAGACCATTAGGATTTAAATAACTTTATCTAATTTGGAGAGCAGAATGTTTGAATTGCTAAAAGTTAAGAAGGAAAGCAAACCATTTCAAGATCCTTAAGCAAATTATTGACACATAGTGTAAAATCTGCAAGGACTCAGCAGCAGTGTAAATTTGCATTTCCATAGTCATCCCTGCTGAGACGATTTCAGATGAAACAGTGGGATCCACATATGTAATTTAGCACAGGAACTATCCGAGCCTGCTCTACTGAAATGTATAGTATATTCAATTATTTTTATGAACCCTTATTTGCCAAATGCTGATGTTCCTTAAAAAAAAATCTAACCAATTTAGCTTCTTTCCTGTCAGGAAATTAGTATTAAATGACAACCAGCTTTTTTTTTTCTTTTATTAAGAAGTGTTGTCTTGACTGCTCTGATGTGTGTAGCAGCATGATGCAGTGCAGCAGATTTTTTAGGGTCAAAGCAAAGAGAAAAAAGTAACAAAATGGGGCCTCTGACCTTATGGTCTTGTTTAAATCCATCCTTGTTTAGCAGAACATTTAAATATCTGTCTTGCTGACTTAAGGGCCAATTGTTATCCACTGTGTATCTAGAACTTGTTCACACAACTCTCTTATTAGTCCTAGTACCTCTGAATTGTCCACTACATAGTGAAATACATATTTTATCACTGGGTAATTGAAGTATGTAAGTTTCCCCTTTTTGTGGTTTTCACCTATGGAAAATGTGGGCCCACTGTCCAGAGTAGCTCATGTCACTGCTCTTGCCTAGCCACACTTAGCACCAGGCAGTCAATTCCACACAGCATATCACTCAGTGCAAACCCTGGCTCCACAGCTGTCCCACACACCTTCATTTTTCCTCTGCCAAAGGCATTTCTAGCACATGGCTCATGCCATGCACAATACTTGTCTGTCCTGTACTCAACATGGCTGTTTCCCTCCTTGGACCTTAGTATAGATCACATTTACTTTCAATGCTGTTTTTAAATTCCTTTAGATGAAGCCACTCCACATCCCTGTAGGTGACCAATAGCACAGTCATGAACTCTCTTATCTCATGTGGTATAGCTTAAGGAACATTGTTATAAAGATCCCATCTCTCTCCTCATGGCCCCTTTTTTGGGTTGAAACATATTAAAAATCTTTTAAAGGTTCTCTAAGCATTAATCTCTCTATGCTATTGCAGGAAGTCATGTGCTGCTATGGTGCCTTCTGGGACGGCAGTGGATGACCAGACTGGTTGGAGAACCCTCCTGCCCAGTGGACCGATCATTGTTCAAACCCTATGTAACTGCTAATTTTCTTCAGAAAGACACCTGGTTATTCCGTTCCAGGTGAAATCTCAGGACTGATCTAGCAAGGAGGTGGTGCATACAGTCAGGGAAACGGGATGCTGAAGCATAACCAGGAGTCAGTCGTGCTAGTGGAATAAAAGCAGATCAAGCAGCTGGTATTGAGGATCCTGGGCAGGTCACTTTGTGTGTTTTACTTCAGATTTGAGTTAATCTGATTCCCTGAGCTGAATGCTTCAAGGTGCTTTCTCTAGGTAAGGTGTCCCACAAGCCAGACACCACCAGAAAAAGACTGAAACGTTGCAGCATTTAACACATTTTCTTTGCATATGGCAATAAGCTTCTCCTCCCCCTCTACTCTGCCCTACTGAGGCCACATCTGGAATATTGTGTCCACTTCTGAGCCCCACAGTTCAAGAAGGACAGGGAACTGCTTGAGAGAGTCCAGCACAGAGCCACCAAGATGATGAAGGGAGTGGAGCATCTCCCTTATGAGGAAAGGCTGAGGGAGCTGGGGCTCTTTAGCTTGGAGAAGAGGAGACTGACGGGTGACCTCATTAATGTTTATAAATATATTAAGGGTGAGTGTCAGGAGGTTGGAGCCAGGCTCTTCTTGGTGACAATGAATGATAGGACAAGGGGCAATGGGTATAAGCTGGAACACAGGAGGTTCCGCTTAAACTTGAGAAGAAACTTCTTTACTATGAGGGTGACAGAGCCCTGGGACAGGCTGCCCAGGGAGGTTGTGGAGTCTCCTTCTCTGGAGACATTCAAGACCCGCCTGGACGCCTTCCTGTGTGAACTTGTCTTGGACTAGATGATCTTTCGAGGTCCCTTCCAATCCCTGACATGCTGTGATTCTGTGATAATGGATTTGCGACAGGTGACCAGATAATAGATCCATGGCAAAGTTGTTAGTCAAATTCAAATTTTACCACTGGATTATTCTTTCACCTGGAGAAGGGGGCTTAAAGCTTTATCAGTGCATAGGTGGCAAATGGAACAAATCTACACACACAGAGCAAAGGTAGAAAATATGGTTAGCAATGACATTTTCAGCCTTTCTGTGAAATGATCCATTACTAAATATACTTTTTATTTTACATACCACAGCTGAAAAGGGGATTATGAGCAAAATGTCATTTTTAGTTGTGTTTTCTATCCATGACTTTGTAGCATTTAGAATAAATTTTAACTGTGTTTTTCTCAAAAAAAAAAAAAAAGTTTGTACTCTTTCCAGGCATATAACATAAAATGAATTATTTACAGCTTCAGGGGAGAGTTTTCTTTTTAATTAGTGGTATAATTAGTGGATCTTAGTGTCTGTTTTTACAAATGGTTAGTACTTTGTAAATTCTAAGAAAACTGATTTTTACATGATAGTTTGAATAGCAGCCATGTAAACCTGAGCAAAAACGAGCTGTTTTACAAGACAGGCAGGAGGAAAATCTACACAAGCTTTGCCATTACTTCATTTAGGATTTGGTTCATATGATCCCGCATGGAGCTTAGTACATAAATAAAAAGCTGTTTAAAATACTACTTTTACTCATGTACATGTGAACCACAAAGAGTGTGAACAGGAAGAGATGCATACTTTGTGTGGCAGACAGTGTGAAGAGAGGGTGAATTCCAGAAAACCTTTTAAAGGAAATGTGTCACTTTCTGCCATTCAAATGTCTTTATTTTGACTCTGTGAAACTTAAAGCTGATGTAATTTTAACAATTTCTTTTTTTTAGTAACCTGAAAACCAGAATCCTTAATTTCAGCACTAGTTTTACTGTAACCAAACAGAATTAGACACAAAGGGCAGAATATTTTCATCTTCTGATGTAAGGAGAGAAGCTGCAGCTGTTTCAAAGGTACTAAAGCTTTGGCATCTGTAATCAAGGGCAACGGTGTAAGAGATTAAGAATTCAAAAACTGAAGCAACCATCAGCTGCATTTTGTTCTGCTTATATGAGAAAGGGATTCTGTTGTGCTCATTCGCATTTTGGACTTCTTGATTAAGAAAATTTTACAGCAGACTCCTGGCCTCCTTGAAGTAAGGACACAGCAGCCTGGAGAGATGCTGTATCAGAACTGCCAGCACAGTACAGTCCAGAGGCACCAGATGAGGGAGTAAAAGCAGGGATGGGAACTGTGGTCATAACTTGTGCTCCTAAATACATTAGAAATTAGGAACTTTCACAAGTATCCTTCATAATAATTTATAATGTGCAGAGCAATCAGATAATTTCCTTTAGCACTGAGACTGATTTCAGAGGGAGCTGGCAATCTTGTAAAGCTATTTCTATTGAGGCCTATGGGATTTTATTTGTATTTTCTGAAAAAGCCTGACTGAAAAAGAAGTGTAAAGGCTACTGATGTTGTCTTCCCGCCTTTGCCAGTGGCAGGAAGTCTGGGGCAATAAAGCATTTTCAATCTCAAATCTTAACATTTGCATGGACAGGGAATATGCCAAGACATTAGGCAGAAAGCAGCCAGTACATCAGCAAGAGTAGTCTTTGAGGCAGAGCAGTGACTATTGTGTATCTGAAGTTAACCCTTTCAAGACATACAGCTATCCCCTCCAAGCACAGAGTGTCTTCATTTTACACCATCCTAAATGTCTAAAGAACAGGCACAGCCAAGCAAGAATGGCCTGCAACAAATAACTAGAAGGAAAAAGGTTTGAAGGAAAGACAGGAAGCAGCAAATTGACAAGTATCCAATAATTTGGACTCCTAAGCCTGGAGTATGTGTTGAATTATATTTTTTTTCTAATTTACCAGACATAGACAGATGTTTGACACCACCCTCCAAATCAGCAGTTTTGCTATTCTGTTCCAGAGGATGAGAAACTCTGAACCTCATCACATTAATTCTTCTGGTTCTTTAGATGCAAACTTCTGTTTTGATGTCTTTGCATTGTATTTCAAGGCAAATTCTGTTTCAAGTCCAGACAGTATTGTCAAGGTAGTGCAAAAGTAATATTGCTAGAATAAGGTTATATATTTTTAAAATTTCCAGTTGGAGCTGACAGCCCAATCTACTGATTCCAAACATGACACAACCAGCTTTTATTTATATAATTATTGTTAATAGTGGCTTGGGAATCTGGAGAGATGGGGATCTATTTACAATTCTATGTGTTATCAAATATTAAGAAGGAAATACTAATACTTGCTGCTTTACACCTGCAACAGTCGCTATTTTAAAAAAAAGACTTCTTTCCCACAGTCCTTTTACCAGTCAAAACATTCAGTGGTAAAATTACCATTTACATGACCATAAAATCAGAATCAGGATCCAATTCATAAATTCTTTTCAGGTAGGTAGATATTTCTTGCATTGCACAGAAAAGGTAATGAGTTAGGCAAGCTGAGCAATTTTCCCTTAAAGGCACATCGTTAGGATTGGAGAATTCTTACATTTCATTTTTTAAATTTTCTCTACCATATTGTATTTCAAACTGAAATTCTTTGACTCTGAGGTTTTACGCTAGGTCAAATGTAGACAATGTGACAACTTGAGGTGATTTTTTGCTTGTCTCAATTAATATACTGAGTGGCTTTTACAACTTTCTAGTAAGCAAGGCCAAGCAATTGCTTGATGGCTATGAAAAAAACACAAATCAAGATTTTAGCATTAGTTGAAATTGAATTTTCTCAAGTTATCTTGTCTTTAGTGTATTAATTTTCTTTAGAAATACACGTGCAGTTGCCTGCCTTCTTCCTTCCCCTTCCCTTCTCAGTCTATTTTTTTCCTTTCAGATTTTGGGAATTTATGTGGCAGGGAGAGAAAAGAACACATGGATGCTTGAGGTCATTTTCATAATTTTGCACTTTGAAAACATCTCCATCTTCTTTCTCTTTGTATCCTCTACAGAACTGACTGAAAATGACTAACTTACTTAATCTTGATCAATACGAACAGGGACATGTCATGTTAGGATAACACTGTCTGTGGTGAAAGCCAGTTTTCCTCCCTAGCACAACACTGAATCCACCTTATTCTATGACTGACTGCAGAGTTTAGGTAACTACACAGTTTTGGTAAATCAAAGTGAATAACCAGTTCACTGGGCTTGCTAGTTTCGTCCAGCTAACCTCACCATCATTGGATGAAACTTTCTGAAGCTGGTCTATATTTATTTCAACACTGTATTGGGTTTTCATGGCAAGGTTTTGATAGCAGGGGGCCGGGGGGACATAGGGGTGGCTTCTGTGAGAAGCTGCCAGAAGCTTCCCCCATGTCCGACCCGACACAGCCAATGCCACCGGCTACAAGACGGACCCGCCACTGGCCAAGGTCGAGCCAATCAGTAACGCCTCTGTGAGAACAGAATTCAGAAAAAAAGGGGGGGAAAAAAAAAAAAAAGCTGCACACTTTGCAGCTGGAGAGAGAGGAGTGAGAAGATGTGAGAGAAACAACTCCACAGACACCAAGGTCAGTGAAGAAGGAGGGGGAGGAGGTGCTCCAGGCGCCGGAGCAGAGATTCCCCTGCAGCCTGTGGTGAAGAACATGGTGAGGCAGCCTGTCCCCCTGCAGCCCATGGAGATCCATGGTGGAGCAGATGTCCACCTGTAGCCCATGGAGGACCCCACGCCGGAGCAGGTGGATGCCCAAAGGAGGCTGTGACCCCGTGGGAAGCCCGCGCTGGAGCAGGTTCCTGTCAAGACCTGTAGCCTGTGGAGAGAGGAGCCCACGCTGGAGCAAATTTGCTGACAGGACTTGTGACCCTGTCGAGGACCTAGACTGGAGCAGTCCCTTCCTGAAGGACTGCACCCCATGGAAAGTCCTGGAGCAGTTCATGAAGAACTGTCGGTCATGGGAAGGACTCATGTTGGAGAAGTTCATGGAGGACGGTCTCCAGTGAGAGGGACCCCACACTGGTGCAGGGGAAGGATTCCTCCCTCTGAGAAGAAAGGAGCAGCAGAAACAACGTGTGATGAACTGACCTCAACTCCCATTCCCTGTCCCCTGTGGCTCTGGGGGGAGGAGGTGGAAAATCGGGAAAGAAATTAGGCCCGGGAAGAAGGGAGGGATGGGGGAGGTTTTAAGATTAGGTTTAACTTCTCATTCTCCTCTGATTTTGATTAGTAATAAATTAAATTTGTTTTTTTCCCCAAGTTGAGTCTGTTTTGCCCGTGCCAGTAACTGGTAAGTCATCTCTGTCCTTATCTCCACCCATGAGCTTTTCGTTACATTTTTCTCCCTATACCCAGTTGAGGAGGGGGAGTGATAGAGTGGGCTTTGGTGGGCATCTGGCCTCTAGGAAGGGTCAACCCGGCACAAACACTCATTTATTTCCCCCATTTTACTAATAAGAGCAACAAAAGTTTTTTCCTTATAAATTAGCCACTAATTAGAGGCTGATCTTTGCCCTAAGTTATCTTTGTGTTCTACCCTACCCTTGGCCACACAAACGCAGCTTTGGGTACCTGGCCATTCAACTTGTGTCTTCCATCTGAAAAAACATCCTTTTTTAAGGTATTTTTGCCCTTTACTGGCCATCTTACGTAATTTGTAAATGGAGGAATGTGACAAATAACATTTACATCAGTAGGCTGTGCTTTGGATACTCCACAGCTGAGAGAGTTTTATTTTCTTAATGCTTACAAAATTTTCTCTCTGGAAGCTAGAGCCATGTTAAATGTTAAAAATGTTAAAAAAACATTTTAACATGTTAAACTTTTGGTTATTTCCACTGACAAGATCAATTCAGTACCAAATTAGAAACTGTCTAACCTTTGGTATTTTGAACAAAATGAATGTTAAAGAGACAGAGCCTGTGTTTGTTAAAGTGAAAAAGATTCTAAACTCCAAGGAACACTGCTGAGCTCACTCGTACTCAGATTATCATCAAACATTACAGGTCAGATTTTGACCTTTTTCAACAACGTAAGAGAATCTTAGTCGTCTCTTACAGAATTTTCCATCATGCAAGACTGATGCTAAACTTGCATGTGAAACCTCAAGCTGCTCCCTTAGAAGACTCCAACACAGGAATGAGGCCAAAGAAGCTGTAAACTTCCACCATGCTGGGTCTCAGGGTTGTTCCTAAACACCAAGTGAAAAATAGCAGAAGTTACTGTCCCCAGCAGGCTGCTCTAACTTCCAGCACTGGTAACATTATCACGAGGCCAGGCAAGGAACTTGGTGTGTTCCAAGTAAGAACATCATAAACCAAAAAAAAAAACAAGAGCAAAGACAAAAAGTGAATTTTTAGCTAAACAGGAATGTTTGCAAAAGGAGGGAAAATGGTGGGGAAATCTGCTTTTTGTGGAGAATGGCTCTTTTTCTTAAAAAGTTCTCTTAAAACACTTCTATTTTTAGATAGTGAACTCTCTCCTCCTCCTTTTGAGAATCTTCTGGACAAGAAACTCCAGTATTTTTTTTACTCAAGTCAACATTTATAAAAAAGGTATTTTGACCAGCTGTACATACAAGTACAGCTCTGTTCCCAAGAGGTCAAGTGTGATAAGCGTCTTTAGTCAGTCCACATCCTACCTCTTTCAGCACAATCAAGCAAACACAACTCACGTTTTTTATTGATATGATTTGGCTGAAAGTTTCTGGAGCAATGCTGTAAGAATGTACCTACCTCTCTGAGAGCCTGGATTTTAACATAATTTGATTTCTGAGGAGGTATGGCTGAGACTGATGTAAACTGCACCACTGTGCTTACTGAGGGATTTCTGCAAAGTAGCTTTTCTCATGCATTCTGACTTCATCCTGAATTATTCTTCAGGAAGGGGCCTCATTCAGAGGTGCTGAGAATCCTCAGTTCCTCTGAAAGTTAGTGAGCCATCACTACAGGATGATAACATTTTGAATGCTGCTCCAAACCATACCTATCTCAGCTGACTGTGACTTCTGCTCTAATTTGGGATTTGGCCAAAGCACAACATTCCCACCAGCCCTATCTTGACATCAACAGTTACTTACATTTCTTCATTATTCCACTTTAACCAGCTGGCCTATTATGTTATGTCACAAGGGACTGTATCAATTGCATGAGGTTATGCTATATCTGTGAACATAATGCAAAACTGGGGTTGGGGAAATGGGGGCTTCTCCCAGCTGTGGGGAAGCAAAATGGCAGCTTTACAAGAATGGGTGCTAAACAGTAAATCAGAAACCTAGAGATCTCCTGATTTATGAATTACTGTCATGTGAATGAGTTATGTTACCACAAACATATACCAAGGAAATATGCAGTTAAACTGCTTGAGCAAGTCAAGGACTCTCTTTGCTTATCTATCCAGAGACATTCTGGAAGCTTAGGCTTAATGTTTGAAATTGAGGGAAAAAAAAATATCTTAAAAGCACTTCAAATACTCTATTGTGTATACTGCAGTGAAAAGAAGTCTACTTCTAAATGAGAGCACTCTGACAGGGTGGGGGAAAAAGCACTCAACTTCTGCATTGATTTCATATCACTGAAGAAGTTGTCAGATTCTCCAGGTAGATGAATCCTGAGCCAGGATAAAATGACTGTGCCAAAATGTTTCCCTTAAACCATATGGTGGCATTCGAGAAAAGAAAGACTTCAACAAATCTGAGTAAATTGATACCAGCTGAGAGTTTGCTCCAAAAAATTACTATTTTCCTTCTATTTTACAAATCATGAAGCTCTATTCACATTTTGTGAAGCTGTATTTCATGCAGTAACACTTTTATGCCCATGGATATTATGAAACAATATACATTTGGTGAGAGAAACCAACATCTGCATCTTCTCTGTCCATGGGTGCAGAAGAAAATGGCACAACACATAGGACTGTACTGTGGCATTTAGTCTGCTACTATTCAAATAGTGCTGTGAAGAGAGCTTTTGAAAAACTAAAACAATAATGTTATTATTGTCACCAA
Organism: Caprimulgus europaeus; assembly: GCA_907165065.1. The sequence goes on from OU015530.1 coordinate 15,496,643, forward strand.
ACAATACTGCTCAAAGAATCAGTGCTATATATAAACTCCTAAGAATGTTTTCATCAGGTTCGGAAGCCAAGTCTTTGTGAGGCTGAAAAGAGGTTTTAGTAACTGAACAAGTGTCCATTCTGCACTGCATTCCCCAAGGGTTAGAAAAATGGCAGAAAGCTACATATTTTATGGCATATTAGCATTTTTTTCATATGCAGAGCTAGGAAAATGAAAATATATCTTTGTTTTATATGGATTTTCTTTAGCCCTCAGAGTACTGAACTATTCTTCAGATGCCTTTCACTAACAAAGACTTAACATTTAGCAGAGGATCAGGCAAATTCCTCAAGCATTAGAAGCATAGTTGATTAAAAAAGCCTGCATTTAGTAATTAAAACAATGCAACTAATCCACAACTTGAAATATTTTGGAAGCATATCATAGGGTGAATAATGCAGCTGTCAAGTAAAGAAGAGCTTTTCTCATAAAAGATCACTTCACAATATGAGTATTTCCAGATCCCCTCCAGCTATAGTGCAATTTTGCATAGTCTGAGGTTTTTAATATTTCTTAATAGCCAATATAAATCACAAAATTTCATAACTGCAAAGTATCCTAGGGTTGGTTTAACACTTACAGAGAGCAGCAATTTGCTGTATTATCCTGCTAATGCTTACGTGCAAGTTGTTTTGGTTCGAGTAACGTAATTAAGGTGGGTTTTATACCTTGGTGACCATCCTTTTGTAAGAGCTTTGCCATTCCATATACTAAGTGGCTTAAAACTTTAGGTTATGTAATTAATCCACAGGTTGACTGTGGAATCCCCAAATCTATATGAAACAAGCCTCAAGGAACCAAACACTGTGAACCTAAGAGTGGGAAGGTCCCCTTTCCTTTTCTGTCATCCTGCTGATGGACATGGTCTTCTCGCTTCACATCTGTGCTGCTTTATCAGTGTGGCAGCTTAACTTAAACAAGCAAGTCTCACAGAAAACTTGGGGCATCCCCAGTAAGAGCTCCTGCTATTTTTCAAGCCTGAACAAAGTCAAGGTATTTTCTAGTGTAGATTTTTCACTCAAGAAAGGAATAAGGGTATGTTATTCACAACATTTCTTCCCTTAATTTCTGTTACTTCCATCTATAAATGTGTTAATCTCTCTCAATTATGTCCCTCTCTATCAGTTATGAAGGAAAAAAGGTGTTATTTGCTGTAGATGAAAACAATGAGGATACTTATTCTGTCAGGCATTTCAGAAACCATGACTGAAGCTGCAGTCACCAGGAAAACCACTTTACTTGTGGCTACCATCAACCATAGCTGTCTCTCCATACTCTTTCATTCATGCTTCACCACAGGAAGCCAAACTTGCCACACTCAAGGTGTTGGAACCTGAGGAGCAGCCATTACTCCCAACTGCAAGAAAAGGGGAATCACAACTGAAGGGAGTTCCTGGTTGTAACACTGATGTCTGAAACAGAGATTGCTCAGCAGCACCCTACCAAGCTACCAGCAGGTACTACTTTGCCAGTTCTTCTCTTCAAGTTGCATCAGTCTTGATAGACCCTTTGTCACAAGAGAAATAAAGACCAGAGGATCTTAAGATTCACATGGAATTCAGTCTGAGAGATAAATAACAAATAACTAGGTAGCTTGTCTAGGTCTGTCTGGGAGGAGAAAAAATTACTTGGTAGTGATTTGGAAAAACGTTATAATGCATTTTGGGAGGATTTTACTTTCAACATCTTTAGGCATTAAGACTAAAGAAATTAAAATATGTGAGTTTTCATTTCTACTACCTCTGTACCATGCATATTTATGTAACGCTACAACTGACAGGTACTATCTGCTAGCACCTTCCTATTTAAACAAAACACACTGAAACTGATCCATGTAAATTACACAGCCTCTTAACAAAGGGCGCATTACTACTTGCCTTTATCTCCTACAAAACATCTCTGCAGATATTCTCAAATCACAGAAGAATACAAATGTACATAATCGAATTGGATCACACTAAGACGATTATTTCTTCACTGATGGAAAGGCACTGCTAAATCCCTCCAACATTCCTACAACACTCCAAAAGAGGTGAACACAGGTCCTCTGAGAAATTTTCCCTGAGCTCCTAGTTGTCTTCTTGGTACTCAAGATTGTGAAAAAGGCAATGTAAAATATAGAGCTGATGGGATATAGAATTATAACACAGTGGTTATTTCTAAAGGAATAATACAAATGAAACACCAGGCTCTTAATTGCTATTCAATTTAACCTGGAGTTTTAAGAATAAAAAAAAAAAGAACCTTTTCCTCGAGTTTACTTTTAGCAAATTTAAAGTCTTAACTCTGTTACAGTACCACAAGAGAAACACAAATTACATTGCAATACGTCAGTAGAAAGGTAAACATGGGAGGTCCTAGCAAGTATCAGACAATGGAAAATCTTAATTCATATTTATGATTGCAGTAGATGATTGTTGATCTTGGATATTACATAGTGCAAAATGAACATTTCCTTCCTCAGCACACAGTAAATTGTGTGTATGCATGTTTCTGCATATATTATGTTGATTACATTAAATAAGAAATCCTTGTTTCAGAAAAAAAAAAAAAAAGGATTAATACATAGACACATCTAGGAGACAGTCTCAAGAGGTTGGTGGTTTTGGATAATCTTAATTTGTACATGTTCTCTCACAGCCAAACAAACTGCATCATGATGCAGAGGAGGCCACAAGGATGATGCGAGGGTTGGAGCACCTCTCCTACAAGGACAGGCTGAGAGAGTTGGGGCTGTTCAGCCTGGAGAAGAGAAGGCTCTGGGGAGATCTTATAGCGGCCTTCCAGTGCCTGAAGGGGCTACAGGAAAGCTGGGGAGGGACTTTTCATAAGGGCAGGGAGTGACAGAACAAGGGGAAATGGCTTTAAACTAGAAGAGGGTAGGTTTAGATTAGATATTAGGAAGAAATTCTTCACTGTGAGGGTGGTGAGACACTGGAACAGGTTGCCCAGAGTAATTGTGGATGCCCCCTCCCTGGAAGTGTTCAAGGCCAGGTTGGATGAGGCTTTGAGCAACCTGGTCAAGTGGAAGGTGTCCCTGCTGATGGCAGGGGGGTTGGAACTAGATGATCTTTAAGGTCCCTTCCAACCCCAACCATTCTATGATTCTATGATTCTATGATGTTCCTGCTTTCACTTCACTGTGGAGGTTCCAGAGCTGAACTCTTGCATCCACATTTCCTTTTCTTCAACAGAGCATAGGAGAAAGCTCTGTTGGCTTCAACCCAGGTAAGAACTGCTTACCTTCAGGCAAACAGCTGGCTGGCTGGCCAGGGTCAGAGGTTAACTCTTTTTGCTTAGTGATTTCATTCAGGACTTGGCTATTACACAGCCCTTATAGTCTCTCCCTTGTCTTTTCATTTAATTTGCTTTGGAAGCTGAGACTGAATCCTTCACGTATGTGAAGTTACAGCAAGCTTTGCTTTTAGCTTTGGTGGGGTCAGCATCCTGCGTGAGCATGCTGTGAGATCCATCTCCCTTTAGCTTACAACATGTCAAAACATTTTTGCAGCTCTATAGAAAGTACTGTAATCTTAAAACAGACGCTAGTTGTAGTTAAGCAGGGAATGGCATACTCTGTGCTGATGGTAAATCAAAACAGTGCTGTCTCTGTGAACTGTTACTAACACTTTGGTCCTCACCAGCCAGCAGCAATGTAGGGGATGCTCTGCTGCTAGCTTGGACAACTCTCAGCCATTTGTTTCCTGGAGCCAATATTACCTGCAGTTCCCATATAATAGTGCTCGCAACACACAAGAAGGAGGAATGAAAAACTGAGAATTCTCCAAACATTTTCACTGTGTGCTCATTTTAATCCCTGGGAACCATCAAATAAAGAGAGAATTTTATTTTTCACTCTGATTCCCAATTTGCTTTGTTTTTAAATCAAAAAAGGGTCACTACCTCTTCACTCTCTGTTCAAATCTAGTGACAGCTTCCAATGCATTATTTTAATTAGGCTTACAAATTTGTTCATAAGCTGTCCAGATCACAAGGAGAATTAAAACCAAACACTGGTAACACATTTCTGCATTACTTCTACAGGCAGCTATATATGATTTATATCCAGAAGCAAAGCCAGCAGGACTGGAAAGGGCATCAGTGAAGTCTGACACTGTTTGAGCTTCTGGAAGCTCTGCTCTGAACAATGCAGTGCCTCTGGTACTTTAGGATTTGTATGAGAGATACAGGCTTAGTAACTCTCAAACAACACACAGGTATTGGAAATTAAAAGCTGACCATTAAACTGCATAAATTATTTATGCAACGATAGCAGTTGTGTTTTCAATACACATAGTCAAATTCCTCATTCATATATATTCCTGGAGACCAAACATTAATAATGCCTCATATGCAATTTTCATGATTATCAGGAATTTTGCCTTCATTCTAAAATTTTCCACTGCACTCCCCCCACATCCCTCAAGTCAAGTTTCAAAGCAAGGCTAAGATATAATTCCTCCTGAGCTTATGGCTGTATAGAAAAGATAATTTTATAATTATTATTATATTCTGTGCCTTCCAGGAATTCAAAGACAGCCAGTTTTCCAGCATTCACAAGACAAAACAGAAAACCCACATTCCTTCCTCACTTTTCAGTATCTCACAGCAAAAACCTGAGAAAAAGCTGAGATGCATCAGGATTCAATGGATATATCAGTCAGAGCTAAATGCACAGAACCAGAGTTTATTAGTGGTTAAATCCCAGCAACCCATCCTGACATTCTAATTTTAGCTCATCAGCAGCTCAGGGGCAGAGAAGAGCCAACCAAAAATACAACCCCCCCGCCACACACACTTTCACCCTTTCCTAGATTTTCTGTGGAAGTACAAGTGCAATTTTTTTTTTAAATTTGCTGATTTCTTACAGTATTTTAAAAAATGCCTGATCCAAAACATCATTTACTACCATGTAGATAAAAAAGAAATTGGGGAAGCTGCTGGGAGTAAGACAAGTAAGTTTGTGTATATTAACTATGAATTTTCAGACTTTCAAGTGTTCAATAGCTTGTGAATTTAACCTGAACTCTGAATTCCCTGGGCTTTAAAAATCCATGTATAAATACCTTTCTGCTAACTCCAACATTCTTGTAGGAGTCTTGTGCTGTCATTTACTACCGTTCACAGGGAAGTCAAACTGCTTTCATGTAAAAAAACAAGTTTATTAAGGCATATACCATTTCTGATGCCTTTTGCTTTAGTGTTTTGCTCTCCTTTTATTCACACTGAAGGTTTTTACCCAATTATGACTATCAATACCTTAATCCCAGTGATGCTACAGGCAGAGAAAGAAGATTCTTCCTCCAGCTCCCTCAGGCAGTTCTTCAGGGTGGTGGTTCTGAAGTGCAGAGACCTCGCATCAGCTGCTGCAAATTTCCCGTGGACCAATGAACAGAAGACTTCACTGTATGGCGTTGTCCACTGAGATATTTTCACAAGTGCTACAATAAGCTTCTGAAAATGACTATCCAAACTAAGCTATTATGATGCCAGATGAAGTCCTGTAAATGCTGGTAGAGTAGCAGGTTGTGTCTCGGACACTGGCTTGGGGTTCTGAGGTGGGACCAAAGGGCAATCATTTGCCTTTTCTGCTCTCTCCATTTCTCAGATGCTACTGAACCAAATACAGAAGAAACTGAGCACACATTTGTACTCCACTGGAAAATACAGCCATGATATAATTTTTTCTTCTCATTTACAATCAGTTTGCCTATCATTAACTAGCAAACAAGTTATATTACATTTGTTAATCACCTTAATATCAATTTTGTTATTTAAGTTACCATGATAACCCTTTATGTAACCAAGGCAAAACTCATTCCTTTAGGTCACACCAGAAAAAAAAAAATTAAAAAAAATTATGTTTTCAAGCCTCCAAAGTAAGTAGTAGTTATTCATCTTCTAAAAAAATATATAATTTTTATTATTTTAGTTTGAAACAACAGAAATGAATAAGCATCACTGTAGCTGAAGGAACTACAAGATTTGCATGTTTTATTAAACAAAGATTCATAACAAACAACACAGATTTGGAAACTCACAGAAGGGAATTAGAAATATAAGGTTAATAATTTTTAACTTTAGTGCTATCAAGAAAGAAATAAAAATTTAATTTTCATAAAGCTACATGCTGCCTTGCAATGTTGAGATCTCATTCAGCTTTTGATCTTACCAATCTTGGGAAAAAAAAACCAACACAGTGTAACAGCAGGAATAGGAACAAAACATTTTGAGTAGCAAGGGGTTTGAGAGTCACACTGTTTCACTATATTCAATTGCAATCAGAGTATCTGAAATGGAGATGAGCCTTGAGCAGCCAACACACAGGCTGTTCCTGGGATACTCAGGGCCTGATGGTCTGATCATGTATTTAGGTGTTAGCACTGGAACAGGCTGCCCAGGGAGTTTGTGGAGTCATTCAAGACCCGCCTGGACGCCTTCCTGTGTGATCTCATGTAGGTGTTCCTGCTCCGGCAGGGGGATTGGGCTGGATGATCTTTCGAGGTCCCTTCCAATCCCTGACATTCTGTGATTCTGTGTGATTCTGTGTACTAACTCATGAGGGCCACCAAGAATTTCATATCTGCAATAAGAAATATCTTAAAAAATTACTCTTGCCCTTTCTACTTTCATGTTAGGTAGTATAATGATGAAATGAATGAAATGAAAATGTCTCTTTTAGAGCAGAAATCTATTGGGAGACAGTTGCATATATTATATCTTGCAGCAGGCAGCCAAATCATTAAGTCTTCATACAACTCTGCTGCTGGGAAGAAATTGGTTGCAGAGAAATCTATCCTGTATGCATTTCGACACAGTTCTTAGTATAAGTGAAAGTAGCCTAAAGATTTCCCTTGTTTCCTTCCAAGATAGCAAGTCCTCTTGTGACAGCACCTTCTGGGGTGACAGGGTGAAAGTGATGTGGATTGGTTTGGAGAGGGTTTATCCTTCAGTCAAGACAGGTCTCAATATTGCAACAGAATTGTGCAAGGCAGGCTGAAGAACCAGCAAGCTGGGCTAAAACTTGCTCCTCTGGTGCTGTATGCTGTTGAGCAGATGTGCTCAACAACACAAAGGAGGAAACAATGTCTAGTGTATCTATGAACCAGTTAGAACAAGTCCAGAGGAGGGCCACAAGGATGATCTGAGGGCTGGAGCACCTCTCCTACGAGGACAGGCTGGGAGAGTTGGGGCTGTTCAGCCTGGAGAAGAGAAGGATCTGGGAAGATCTTACAGTGGCCTTCCAGTACCTGAAGGGGCTACAAGAAAGCTGGGGAAGGACTTTTCATAAGGGCAGTTAGTGACAGAACAAGGGGAAATGGCTTTAAACTAGAAGAGGGTAGGTTTAGATTAGATATTAGGAAGAAATTCTTCACTGTGAGGGTGGTGAGACACTGGAACAGGTTGCCCAAGGAAGTTGTGGATGCCCCCTCCCTGTAAGTGTTCAAGGCCAGGCTGAATGAGGCTTTGAGCAACCTGGTCTAGTGGAAGGTGTCCCTGCTGATGGCAGGGGGGTTGGAACTGGATGATCTTTAAGGTCCCTTCCAACCAAAACCATTCTATGATATATAGGAAAACAGACAAATAGACAGAGTTACCTCACCCCTGTAAAGTCACCAAACCTATCATTCTGCCAATATACCAAGGCACTTAAACCTTGGGGCTGCAGCTGCCTCTGAAAGATGCCAAGAAAGGCAAAACGGAGCTTCTCTTTGCAGGAGCTATACACAGAGTAAAGTTTAATATATATAACTCCAACCAACTTTCCCACAGTGCCATTATCTGAAAACTGGTTTGGAGGAGCAGCTTGATGGAATGGACAGAGCAAGAACCTTGAACAAGAAGCAAGTTTGGCTGCAGACAAGTTAGAATCCAGTCTAGAGATCTTCTACCCTTTTCTCCAACAGCAGCAGAAAATAGCAGCAGGCATAATTATGACTAAGGAATCTGAATTATTTTAAGTTCACTAAGCTTCATTTCCTTGTGCTCATCAGGTTGACAATCGTCAGCAGCACTATTTAAAAAGAGATGGCAGATACAGCAAGAGTGCCAGATTACACAGAAGAAGTTAATGTTCAGTCCCAGAAAGTCTCCTTCCTCCACACCAAATTAAATCAACGAGATTGAAAATTAATGTCAATTCATTTTCCTTATTTTATACAAACAAATAAATCCTCACTGACTTGTGAAATGCAAAGTGTAACAGGGGAAGGTCTGCTTTAAGCACTACTAGGCAATTAAAAATGAATATATAAGCCTCCCAAAGATGGCCACAGAAAACCTGCTGTCCCAAGCTAGGGATGTACCTGGCTATATACACACTGACTTAATTAGTAGCAATCATTTTCACATGCTGCTAATTAGTTTCAATTTGTATTAAAAGTAAAGCATGCACTATTTGACCAGCTGACCTTAGAAGCATTCTTCAGGAGGAAGGACTGACTATCTATGATATCTGACACGTGCAGACAGTGTGTTTTCTGTAGATGCTTCCTATAAGAATCAATGGGTTAACAATGAAGATACTTAGAGAACCCTAAGGCCTGAGCATTTGGGTCAAGAAGCAAGTTTTATTTTCAAACTCCACTCATAGAAGTCCTGAACTGCGATTTACATCCTAGAGCTATTGGTGACTCAAAATCAACTTCTTCTGAATGACTGTCTCTGTGTTATATCAAAGCAGAGATCGTAACAGTCTCAGGAATAAATAAACTAGCACTTTCACTTCTGTGAAAGTTTGAGTGCTTTGTGCCTGTTGCCAGATCTCCATGCTGTACAGATAAGCTTGGTTGACATGACCCTTCCTGATTTCTATTCATGTCACATGGCAGAGTAGCATTAACTTTACAGGAAAAGAGAGAAAAAAAAAAAAAGGAAAAAGTAGGTATTCTCTGAACTGTCCTTTTAAGTTTTGATCACTACTATGGTATTTTTCTCTATCAAAACCTAGAATCTCTGCCACCAGCCATAAAAGTCCTGCTTCCTCTGACTTCATTACACATCCTGCATAGTGACTTAAGGACACTTTCTGCGTAAATGTAGAAATGGTAACTCACAACAAGATTTTATGCCCTTGTTCCCAGATAAGATTTTAACCCGTCTCCCTGCAGCTAAGCAAACCAACTGAGAAAAAAAAAAAATGAAGTGCAGACCTATAGGCTCTCCCAAGGTTGTAGAAAACCTCACATGGCTTTTCCAGTTCGCTTTGCACTTGATTTATAGGCTGTCACCAAACCAGCAGTCTGAAGCTGACACAAAATGTCTTCTGCAAGCTTTGATTCCTTATTCATTATAATGTCTTCTTCATTTATATTCTATTGAACCAAAAAACCCAGGATTTCCTCTCCCTTTGTTGGACAGCTTCCTGTCCCCGCAGCTGCCTTCTGTGATGTCAAAACATGAGAGTTAATGTTGCTCAAGGATTGTGTTGCCCAAGTCCACCAAAATAAATCAGATTTGAGTGTTTAATCCTTTTAGCATCTCTGAATAGCTGAGTTTAAACAGCAAAAACCTCCTGTATTCAAGCAACTCCTCCCCTTCCCCAGACAACCTGACAAGTAAAGATTCAGTATGACTTGAGTCTTAGACATTGCAGTATACTGAAAGTTTCCTGTTATCTTTTATCATTTACTGTAGCAGAAAAAGACTTTTACTGCACCAAAGTCTTCTACAAGCAGGTTTCACTCTCTGTATAATTATATATCATTCTTGCCTTCCCATCTGAGCTAAATCAATTCTTCTGGTGGCAGAGTCTGTACTCCGACTCTATATTTGAATAAAGCATCAGTTGTATTGAATGTGCTTGCATTGGCAGATGGTTGGTCAGTCATTCAGTTTGATATTAATTGCCTCTTTGAGATCCCTTCCAGAGAACTGAGGACAAAATCCATAGTGTCTTATTGCATTAAGAAAAAAAAAAAATCACATCTGAAATTCTTTGATGGAAGATTCATCTGCCTGGCAGAAAATACATTTTCTCCTTAAGAGTTAAAAAATGACTGAAAAAATTCCATAATTTAAATATTATATCATTTCCTTCCAGTGAGAAAAAAAAATCAGAAATAATTTTGATCAGAAGGAAAAAAAAAAAAAATTACTATTTCAGCAATACTTGTAACTGATGAATAGAGGGTGGGTTTGTTTTTTTTTCAGGAAGAAGGTAATGTAATTTGTTCATTATAATTATAATTAATATAATAATATATTATATTATCATAATATATTATACATTATTATTATTAAATTATTATTATAATTATTATTATAATTCCTCACCATTCATTTATCAACATGTTTAGCTCTGTTCATGTGTGCTTTTTAATGGCTCATGTTGAAGACTATAGTACCAATGGCTCATGTTGAAGACTATAGTACCAATTGGTGGCAGGATTAGGTAAAATCAAGAATATCTAGCATTTGTTTTTAATGACTGGACATCTAGAAGATGAACTAAACATCTGAGATGGAGGATAGGTCTGTTCTCCATGTATTATGGTGGGAGCTCCACTGCTGGAGCCAAATAATTTTCTTCAGGTATAGAAGGTACTCCCAGGAACTATGCAACATACTTGTAGTTATATTCATACTTCTCATCAAAAGCAATTTTTTTCCTCAGTGTATTAAACGTGTCTAGCATCCAAAAATCATTATATGTGATTTAATCTCAAATTCATTACTTCACAGATATGTAAAATGTATGTTGCATCATTTATTCATTGACCATTAAAAATATATAAAACATCTGTAAGCTTTTTAAAAGTGTGGCACCCTTTCTTCATATAGTTACATATGGCTATTTCCATCATAGCAATTGCAGCAGGAGCCAAATGGCACCTATCTCTTTATAATAAATGATAACTTAAGTATTATTGAAGTAAGCAGTGTGTCTGCTCACCCTAAATATTTTTTAAGAAGAGATAATCTGTTAAAACTGGAGGCTGTCAGCTTCTGCTACTCAAACATGGTACTAGATAAGTAAGCTAAACCCCTTGTTTCAAAGGTAAGTCTCACATCAATGGACACAAGATTCCTGTGCCATTACTATGTTGTCCCATCTGCATTTTTCCCTGAGTCCTCTCCACAGTAATATTTTCTTTTTCCATAAGCACAGTGGACACTCCAGTTCTATCCTCCTCCCATCCTACTTTTGAAGACACAGTGGGTAATACCTGGATCTCACACTCCAACACTGCAAATCATGAATGTTTTAACATCTGCAGCCTATTTACAAACAGCTTTGAGGTACAACACTAACACACCTGGTGTTTCTAATGTGAGTAAAATCTTCTGCTGAGTCTCAGGGCTAGATCCTGAGCTAGCAAGAATCACATTAGATCCATTAATTTTAAATGGACAGTGTAAATTTGCACCAGGCAACTCAGACTTCAGAAAGTCACAAGGCCTTTTAGCACCTCATACTTCATCTGGAAAGATCGATAAACTTGAGCTGAAATTTTAAAAAGAAGAGATTTTGCCTCTAAGCTGAGCTTTCTTAGGTAAATGATAACAACATTTTGGTTGTATACTGCTACATTTTGCTCTACAACTGCAAAAATATGCATTAACCAGATCTTATTGACATTGGCTAAGGCTCTTGCCTTAATATTTTACTACAGAAAAATATTTTACTATAGTAAAATATTAAATCTACATGGAAGAACCACTGTAACAGCACTGACAGCAACTCAGATACTGAGGGCTCATGGTTTGTCAGCTCACATGGCTTCACAGGAGACAGGCCAGTTGGGTTCAGAGCAGAGCAGAGCATGCCTCTGGGACCCTGTCCGAATGCTGCCACCTTAAGCTACATCTGCCCTGGTAGGTATCACCATCCTTGGTCCCCTTTCCTCTCATCTTCTCACTCCCTAGAATTAATTCTGCTCACAGTTGTTTTATTAGAATAAAGCAGCTGACACAAAGAAATTCAATGACAGTCTTCGAAGCTCCAAAATGAAGGTGGCAATATCAGACATCCTTGTATCTGGCTTTTAAAAATGTGCTGGGCTTTGTCATCATTATAATGCTTGCAGACAGGGTAGACAAGCTGCAAAACTTGTGTTTACGACATCTTCAAATAAATCATGTGTCATTGCCATGTGGCATTGGATCGAGTCTCTTTGGGAGAGTTAGTTTGCTACTCTATGTGTAGCAGCTCTCTGTAAAAGGTGTCATGCTTTTCCTATTCAGATCTACAAGGAACAGAACCATTCTTCTAATGCTTTTGATGATGACTTCAGTATGTCTCTCCTGCTACCTAAGTTTATACACACTGACTCCAATAACAAGCCATGTGCCAAAAGCAAAGGGGCTTTAAGAATAGAAATCTTTATTACAAAGGTCAGGAAGAAGTTCCCTACTTGCAATTAACGGGGGCACACTGGAGTGATGCTCAAGAGTGCTGCTCAGAAATCAAGCAGCCATACCACATAACTAGTGGAGGAAAAACAAGGTGTGAACCAACATGTTGAAAAGGTTTAGGTAACACAGTGAGCTTGTCATGGGAGAACAGAGCCAAAACTCAAAGTAAAAACTACAAAGCAATATTCACATCTCTAAAGAAGCCAGGGAATATCTGGATCTGCATCTTTTGTGCTTTAAATACAACATTTTGGGCATTTTGCCTCTTTATGTGTGTGTGATTTAGGAGTGAAAATAAATCCTGCCTTTAAAGAATATTTCATTTTACTTTTTGCAATGAAATACCCTAGTAACAAACCCTGAGATCAGGACCATATGAGCATCAGAGAGCTGGACTTAAAGGTAAGCAAAAATAAAATTAGATCACAGTGAATTTTAGCACCCCAAACAGCGTCCCGCCATGCACATAGGTTATTCTCTTAATTATATAGGTCTACAATTCAATTTTGGGCATGCTGGCACTCCTCTAAATTTGTTTCTGGAGATACTTTGGAGCTAAAGCATAACTGAAGTCTAAGTAACTTCTTACCAGCCCCATAAATTTGTTAGATAGAAAAATGATAAAATAACATGAAAAATTACTCCATTAATTCCTGCTGCCTTACAAAATATCTTGTCAGCCTGATTCTATTTTCTTTAGAGCATCTTGCAACAAGTTTGCTAGAAACATTATGTCTGGACAGATTTACAGTTAAATTTTTTTCTAGTACAACACTTGCAACAATTTTAGCTTTTAATACAGTACAGATGGAAAAAAGTGACACACAAATGTTTGTCAATGGTTATAAGTGGAGCTGCTCAGGGGCCTGTCCTAGGTCTGGAGAAGGAGATAGATTTACCCTCATCAAGTTTGCAATGACCTGAAATGAAGGGGGAGAGGGGGGTGTGCAGACAATATACTGATGGTCAGGGCTGTCATTCAGAAGGACCTAGACAGGAGAAAAGAGCTGACAAGAAACTCATAAAATTCAGCCAGGATAAATGCCCTGACCTGTGTCTGGTACACACAAACACCCAACAGGAAACAGGCTAGGATTGCCTGGCTGGAGGAGCAGCTCTGTGGAGAAGGGTCCAGGGGACAGCTGGGTGAGCCTGAGCCAGCAGGACCCTGGCAGCAACCAAGGCTAACAGCACCTTGGGCTGTGTCAGCAGGTGCCAGCAGATGGAGGAAGCAGTTGTTCCTCTTTGCTTAGCATTCACTTGACCATATCTGGGATACTGGGTTCATTTCTGGGCCCTCTTGTTCATGAAGGTTGGCAATAAACTGCAGTGAGTGCAGCAAAGAGCTCCTGAGGCAGCCAAGGCTGGAGCACTTGCCCTGTTGAGGAGTGGGGCTGGTTCAGCCCGGAGAAGGAAGGACTTCAGAGGACCTCCTGCCCCCAGTACCTGCAGAGGTTATTGAGAGCAGTGTCAGGCTCTTTGCTGAAGTGAATAGTGGCAGAATGAAAACAATGAGCATAAATCAGAATGAGATTATTTTTCCTGGATGTAATGAAAAGTAAAATAGTAAAATTTTATTATGAGGATAATTAAGCAGTAGAGTAGGAGCAGACCTGGTGGGACAAAGCCCTGAGCAACCTGGGTCTGTCAACACAGGTCTTGTTGGCTGCAATGTATTCCCTTCCTCTAGCACTACTTTTTGTCCTACTACCTCAGCTGCTCCAGCTGCATATTAATTCCTTTGGAAGGGATGTAGCTGATAAAATATGTTAGTATAAAACAGAATTTGTAAGTAGCAAGAACAAAAGAAACAAGTTTGGGGGCAAGGCATAAAAACTACACTACAGTGCTGAGGCAGCAGAAAATAACCCCTGTATGCCTGTGCAGTTAGCAACTGAAATGATTTGTACTCTGTGATTAGATTAATGGACATTGACTTTGATGTATGTTGGGCATTTCATCTTTTAAAATGAATTTTCATGAGAGAATGTTTGTGCCCACTCTATATTCATCAATGCTGATGATTTTGCTCTTTTCCATCAAAGGGCTTTCTTTATAGACAATCCTCCCATTGACAAGTGAGGAGGAATTTGACCCACATCCTTTAGTTTGGTCCTGACATCTTAACTGCTGGTGTAGAGTAGACTAATAATTTCTGCTTTAGGAAGAGATCATGAAGGTACAAATATACATACCTCTCTACCACCACGCATCACTAAAGACTATTACGCAGATACCTTCTGGATCCTCCAAGGAGATTAGGTTTGAGTGTTAAAGGAGAAGGAGGCACTAAAAGCATTTGAAAACTCATGAATTACAGAGTGGTCAAAATGGAAAGATAGAGATCTCACTGGGTCAGTGAAGAAGCTTGCGCATTATCAGTTAAAATTCTATTTATTCTGCAGTCTGCACCTGAAAAATGCCAGTATATACACATGATATTCTAAGAAAATATTGGTGTGCCATACTATCCCACAACAGTCCTTTTCATCCACTGATTGCCTGATGCTTTCCCTATGAAACTTTAAGGATGAACTGCTGAATATCCTCTGCCAGCTTGTGAGGACCTTCTCTCTCCTTAAGCTGAGGATAGCTTTGGTATTTCCTCACCTTGTGGTACAGTGGGCATAGGCTTCTGGCTGCAAGTGGGATGGATGGATGGCACTCACAGTGAATGTGTTGCAGAGCTGGCATTGCAGCACATGCTGCTGAAGAGAATTTCCTGTCTGAGTCAGCCAGAACTCTCCCAGGGGTTTTTCCTGTGGTACAGCTCCTCAGCAAGCTCAGACCTCAGAGCCACAGCCGGGCCCTATCAGATGCTATTCTTATCACTAATGTAGGCTAGGAGATATGGCAGCAACATGCAAATGGAAAATCCTTGTGGTAGCTACCAATACTTTCCAGACTAACACTTGAACCACTAACATTGAAAACATAAAAGACTGGTTTCAGTCTCTGAGTAGCTCAGTTAACTTCTAGGGAGTTATACTGACCTACCCAGAGAAGAGTTTTCCCCAATCCTGGAAGCAGTTAACACAAACAGCCACACAGAAGCTGTGTAGGCCATTGATTTTGTAATTTATTTTGCATGTCGACTAACTTCACCTACTGGATTTAAGGAGTGTTCATTCAATTTTATGGACTGTTATTTCTTCAGTGGCACCAGATCACATAAAAATCTCATAAGGAAAGAGTTCTCTGATGCCAGGTAGTAAAAAATTAGCAGTATCTTCATTCTCCACCTGCTTTTCTTTTTGTTAGGATCATGTACTTTATTGTGGTTTTGTCAAAAAAGTGAAATGAAATTTGAGAGTTATGATTTAAGTAACAAAAGTAACTTGTGGGTTTGGATGTAGTAACCAGGACTGTCTGTAAAAGTAGAGGTTTGTGTAAACTGATTTAATATATTGAGTGAGGCTGAGCATTCTAGCTCTCGTAGTTATTTATACTAACTTGGAAAATCCAAGCCTTGTTTTCCTAATTGGAGTTAAATTTTTTGGTCTAAAACATACATAATAAGTGCTCCAGGATGTTGGTAGCTGTTAGATACCAGTCTCTGCAATCTCCAAACTCTCAGATTGCATTATTTTTCCTCAGTTATGTTGAAATTGAGTAATTTTCTGAAACACTTGCACTTCTGCAAGTGTTGATTGCAAGGCAGAGAACAGGTAAAGCTGAGAAGAAAGATCTGAGTATTCATCCTCAGACAGCTCTGTACTGAAGACCATAAAGCCCCTCTAACTACTCTTCCCACTGAAAGAGATATCTAGATGATAAGGCATGGGTGCTTAGTTATGAAATTTGGAAGACTAAGGAAGTGGACGGAATGTGGTGTGGAAGATAAAGCATACCATACCTTAAGGCTGTTCAACACCTAACTAAACAAACACTTCTGAAAGATACCCAACAGCCTTTGTGTGGTATAAATTTCCCTTTGTAATGTGGCTAGAGAGTTTATGTTAAATGCAAATCAATAAAAGTTGAACTCTAGCACAGAACCACTGAAACAAGCCCTGCCTCCACCTAGTAAAAGCAAGGCTGATATTTGAGAAACTGAAAACTCTTTTCTTCTCAGAGAGTTTCCAATGCTCTACTGTTTCCTGCAAACAAGAGAGAGTAATAGAGCTACACAGGATGCTGCTTGCAAATTGAACAACCCACAAAACCTTTGTTCTTTTTTTACGTCTGAAAGTATTCCCAGAGGTATAACACTACTACGCTCTACACTTGATCCTGCTCTGTGTTACACTACAACACTGCTCATGATGTTAGGGAGACCTACTTTGCAAAAAAACTTAACAGAGAAGTTGATTTTCAGTTGTGGCCAAGTAATTAAGAAAAATGTTTTTCTCTTGCACAGAAAATAAAACAAAATAAAGCTGTGCATTCCTGAAGTTATGTTAAGATGCATTTGTTTCTGTTTCTGCCTGTGGTAAGGTAAGAGGACTTGTGCTGTTTTCACTATCTTAGTACTGTAACCTCCTGTGTTAATCACCTTGCTAAACAGTGGAGGTAGACTTTCAGATACCGTGGTGATCAGCAGAATCATCGAATGGTTTGGGTTGGAAAGGACCTTAAAGATCATCTAGTTCCAACCCCCCTGCCATCAGCAGGGACACCTTCCACGAGACCAGGTTGCTCAAAGCCTCATCCAACCTGACCTTGAACACTTCCAGGCAGGGAGGAATCCACAACTTCTCTAGGCAACCTGTTCCTGTGTCTCACCACCCGCACAGTGAAGAATTTCCACAACCATGTGCTCCTATATCTATGCACAAGTTCTTGAAGAAGTAACAAAGCATTTCATATGGGGAACAGCAAGAAAAGTCTGGTCTGTAAGCATCATTCAAAGTAAATCACTGTCAGAGTTCTGACACTTTAGAAAAATAAGCTGTTTTAATAAACTGTTCCTTTTCTGTGGAGTTAGGTTGTGCCATTCTTCCATTTGTTGGAGTCAAAGAAAAAGAAATATAAAGTATTTCCTCACTAGCTGTGAAGAATTTACAGTAAATGACAGTTTTGCTGAAAGACAATAAATAAGAATTTTAAGGTTTCTCCAAACACAAAAATTCAAAAAGTTATTTTCCTGAAACACTCTGCATCCCAGAAATTTAACATCTACCTTCTGTTTTATTGCAGATGGAAATTACGTCTTCCTTTTCTGTGAGCTATTCATCTCCTCTTTCTGTGGGCTGGCATAGGTGGCTGATCATATAAATAGACCTATCCTCAGGTAGGCCCTCAGCTAGTGTAAAAGTAATGTAGTTTGCTTGTTTCCTTCTTTGGGTTCACTAAGGAACAAGGTCAGCTATAAAAATAACTGGATGAAGTAGTCATTGGATGATCTATTAGAGATCAGTGTGGGGAAAAGGGATCTGGGAGTCCTGGTGGACAGCAGGATGACCATGAGTCAGCACTGTGCCCTTGTGGCCAGGAAGGCCAATGGCTTCCTGGGGTGCATTAGAAGGGCTGTGGTTAGTAGGTCAAGAGAGGTTCTTCTTCCCCTCTACTCTGCCCTGGTGAGGCCACATCTGGAATATTGTGTCCAGTTCTGGGCCCCACAGTTCAAGAAGGACAGGGAACTGTTTGAGAGAGTCCAGCACAGAGCCACCAAGACGATGAAGGGAGTGGAGCATCTCCCTTATGAGGAAAGGCTGAGGGAGCTGGGTCTCTTTAGCTTGGACAAGAGGAGACTGAGGGGTGACCTCTTTAATGTTTATAAATATATTAAAGATGAGTGTCACAAGGATGGAGCCAGACCCTTCTTGGTGACAACCAATGATAGGACTAGGGGCAATGAGTGTAAGCTGGAACACAGGAGGTTCCACTTGAACTTGAGAAGAAACTTCTTTACAGTGAGAGTGACAGAGCACTGGAACAGGCTGCCCAGGGAGGTTGTGGAGTCTCCTTCTCTGGAGACATTCAAAACCTGCCTGGATGCCTTCCTGTGTGTTCTCATGTAGGTGTTCCTGCTCTGGCAGGGGGATTGGGCTGGATGATCTTTCGAGGTCCCTTCCAATCCCTCATATTCTGTGATTCTGTGATTCTGTGATTCTGTGATTCTGTGATTCTGTGAATACAAATGAAAGTTATTATTTGTACAACATTGGTTATCAAATTCTGTTAAAAAGCTGACTCATCCAATTCTGGTGAGGAAGATCAATTGCTTTTCAATGAATCTCCCATACTGTAATGAGCTGTGTTCATTACAGATGGAGTGCTTGACTATGCAATCATTAACACTGACACCAGTGAAACTACTTTAAGATTCATGGGCTGAGGACTGACTGATGAATTGGACTAGTATTTATTCTCATCCTCAAACAGGGCCATACAGGAGCAGTATGACTTTTCTGCTTGACCTGAGGATGAGCAGGATGAAGCCCCAAACTGACAGTGTGTTTAATGCTAATGTCACAGTGATGCTCCAGTCTGTTTCATTAAAATGGATCTTGAAATTATAGCTATTGAGCTGCTGCTCCTCACTCATCCAGCTCCGAAGAGAAGTATTTGGATGTGGTGGTAGATGAGAAGTTGAACATGAGCCAGCAATGTGTGCTTGCAGCCCAGAAGGCCAATAACCATGTCCTTGGCTGCATCAAGAGAAGCTTGGCCAGCAGGTCGAGGGAGGTGATTCTCCCCCTCTACTCTGCTCTCATAAGGCCCCACCTGGAGTACTGTGTCTAGTTCTGGAGCCCCTAACACAAGAGAGACATGGACCAGTTAGAACGAGTCCAGAGGAGGCCACGAGGATGATCCGAGGGCTGGAGCACCTCTGCTGTGAGGACAGGCTGAGAGAGTTGGGGCTGTTCAGCCTGGAGAAGAGAAGGCTCCGGGGAGATCTTATAGTGGCCTTCCAGTAGCTGAAGGGGCTTTTTACAAAGGCAGATAGAGATAGAACAAGGGGAAATGGCTTTAAGCTGGAAGAGGGCAGGTTTAGATTAGATATTAGGAAGAAATTCTTCACTGTGAGGGTGGTCAGACACTGGAACAGGCTGCCCAAGGAAGTTGTGGATGCCCCCTCCCTGGAAGTGTTCAAGGCCAGGTTGGATGAGGCTTTGAGCAACCTGGTCTCGTGGAAGGTGTCCCTGCTGATGGCAGGGGGGTTGGAACTAGATGGTCTTTAAGGTCCCTTCCAACCCTAACCAGTCTATGATTCTATGATATCTCAGTACCAGTATACTGAAGATTCAATAGCTGAAGAAGTAAGTAGAAGCTAAAGGCCATCAGATCTATTGCTGGTATATGCCACTGCAGCTCTACTGAAGGGCAACAGAGTTTCAGCAATTCACACTAGCTGAAGCTCTCCAGAGAAAAACATTTCTTGCAACCTGGAAGGAAAGATTGAGACCATACCCCACAGAGCAGCCTCAGAACCTTTCCGTTATTTTTTTCTTTTATACCCAGGGAATGTGCAGGTACTAAGGCAAAAATGGGAATGCAGGGAAGACTAGAAACTGAATTATTATGATTGTACTGAAGTAAGAAAGAGCTGTGAAAAATTGAGTCATAATGAAATAACAAATGGGGCACCTGGGATGGGGGAAGGTTGTCATGTTTGGTGCCTCAATAAGGTTAATATTAATAGGTGAAAAACATCAAACAGGATGCAAAAAGCAAAATGTGGCAAATACCAATGAAGTAACTAAGGCCATTTAGTGCATTGCCTATCAAAAGTCAAACACACACAAAACCAGAACTGCAACAATACATTATAGAGCACACGACTGTTGTTTATAAATTCTGTTTTATACCTACTGGAAATTACCAAAGTAGTTTTTACACAAAAGAAACTTGAAAGGTCTATAACTGAATAATTTACTCAGTGTGAAAACACTCTGAGACATGCTAACTGAAGGGGAGGTGCAATGTTCACATTGCTCCAAACCTCACTCCTGGAGCTGTAGGACTGTGAGCTGTTTTCTCCCAGAGGCGAGCGTTGCTTCTGTGGTGGGACCCAGAGAATTTCATTGAAATCCACCCTTTGTTAGGATCTACAGTAACATCATTGGTTGGAGTTACCCAGGATTATTGTGTGCCCTGCTTCCTTAGCTATCTTTCATATTTGCAAGCAGCTATGCTGCTTGGGAACCTTCGGCAAATATATTGGTGTGAGTGTGCACTTGTGTGCATTTGTGTGTTTGCCAATACTTTTTGGCACACACAGAATGCATCTGGCTCAAAGAAACTACAGGATATGTACTCTGACAGCATTCCAGTATTAGTAATGACATTCAACTGAGGCAGACGTATCTACGGAACAATCATGCATTTGTCTGGTCTTTTGCATCAGAGATGCTAACTTGAATTGGAAAGGGCAAGGCCCTTTCAGAGTGCTGACGAAGCGGTTGGGAGTAGGAGATCTAGAAGGCTAACTTTTTTTTCCATCTTGTTCTTTGGAGCCTAAATATGCAAGAGCAGAGTACAGCCTGCGGGGAGGCTTTGCTCATGCCTAAGCCTCTGACCTCAAAATGGACAGCTTGGAGTTAGCTAAGTCTCCCTGACAACAGAGAGGGGGGAAATTGAAATGGCACTCTACATTATTCATTTATTTGGATTACAATTTCATTCTCACACAAGGAATAAATTGAATCAACAAACAGTGATAAAGAAGTGATCTCTTGTCCACTGCAAAAAACATATATATATATCTCCAAAGAATAGAGAGACAAAGTCTGCTTGCCCTTGGGGGCATGGTGTGCCAAGGGCAGGAAACAGCACTTATTCTGTGGCATTTTGGGGTCCTCTTTGAGCCAGGAAAACATAGAATGGTTAGAGTTGGAAGGGACCTTAAAGATCATGTAGATCAAACCCCCCTGCCATAAGTAGGTCTAAAGAGGGCTGCAGAGTCTTTATGAGAAATCAGTTCTTCAAAAAACTACTTATATTCTGTGTATTTAGAGAGGTTGGTACTATTTTTCCCACTCAGTTCTTACATGCCAGTGACACTACTGACATTTCCTCACAGCTTTCTCAAGCCCCCACACCTACTTGGTGCTGTGGAGATAAAAAGGAATGCTTGGAAACACGAAGAATCTGTGACCAAAACACAAACCCTCTCCACCTCCTCTAGTGCGTTTCACTACCTGGTAAAATGAAGAGTTAAAGCGAAAGGAAATGGAGTATGACATCAGACCTGAGGCCAAGTCTTTAATTTGTTTTTTTTCCTGAGGCTGAACTCGAGGAAGTCAACTGGATCCTTGCCTGAGTAAGTACTGAGTGGAAATCAAGGAAGGGCTTGAAGACTGGGTCTTTGATGATTAGGTCAATGCCTTCCGTGTAATCCCAAGTGCTCAAAAGAGCACAGATAGAAAGACAAAAAAACAAAAACCAAAACAACCAAACCCCCCCCCACACACACACACAAAAACCAAACAACCAAACCCCACACACCAAAAACTGTACCCCTCAGCACTTGCCATTCCCAGCTCAGGCAGGAGGAGTTGAGTACTTATCATAGAATCAGGATTCTACAACAGAACTGATAAAACCCCACAGAAATGGGAACATGACTGAGGCTGGACAATTACAGCCAGGTGACTGAGGAAGTTAAAATAAAACCATTTACACTTTTGACAGATTCCCCTCTCTTGAAAATCACTGTGAAGCGCAAGGCTGTAGGCATACATCTCCTCTACAGTGCCGAGCACAGCACAGGGTTCCAAATCAAAGTATAGATATAATCTGCAAAGCAATTGCCCAAGGATGTAATCCAAAGGTTTATACCACCTACTTCAGTAAATCCTTTACCTGATTCAGTGAAGTCCAAGACTGGGTTTGCAAAGTCTTCATCAAAACTGTTGTACACCATACAAGCTATATGATTACAATAAACCAGATCACTGCTTTTACCTACAGGTATGGAACCCGTATAAAGAAGGTTAGTTCTACTGACACATAATATATCATGCTAAGAGTTCCCCCAAATAAGCCACCAAAAAGAGAACAATAATGCTCAAAAAAGTAACCAGTAAGTGACCCTGCTTAGTCTCCACAGGACTGAGGAGAGCATTTTTCTTGTATGCAAATATTATGGCCAGATTTTGTATTGAGTTGTCACCCACCCAGGTGGTCTTATTGACTCCAATGGAATTGTACCAATCCAAATCAACTCTAATTGTCCAACATCCTTCCTTTAAATTCTAATTCCTTCCCTTCCAATCCTTTTCTTCCCACCTCATCACGCATGCCGTGAGTTAATTCAATGGCAGGAGTACAAATGCAGCACTGCAGAACTGACCAGTTCTATGTATTTGTAGCCATAGGAGCCCGAGAGAGTCAGTAATCCTGGAATCAACTGATTAGACTGCATAGAAACCTGAATTTAATTCCATTGTTTTGCTGCCTGCAGCAGTAGTGGGGAAAGGAAAGCTATTTGTAATCCCCTTCTGTGTTGCTTTCACTGTAAATAAGTGTTTTTAGTGGATTACCTGAGGATGTAGATTTAATATTTTAAAATTTCCTTATTGCTGTATAAACTATGACTGTAAATGAAGCTGTAACAGATAACAGATATATAACCAACAGTGCTCAGGAGGTAAGTTCTGCTTCAAAGGGCTTGATTAAAGACTTAGAGCATCAGTGAGCAGATTTATATTTATACTGTCAGGCTGATCTGAAACAAACAAGATCTTTCCAAACAAGAAAGCCATTTAAGCAGATTAAATCAGCTATCCTTGCTTCCTACAAATATGCAAACAGTTCTGCTATACCCCATTTTCTCCCATGCACATCACTTGTTAGCATGATTTATTTATTATATTAAATGTAGGGAAAAATGTTCAGTTTTTTAAACTCCTAAGGAACAGAAAGTGCTGAGGTAGGTGCTCAGCAGTTTGGCTGGCTCCAGTACTAATCAAGCAGCTGGAGCACATCCTCATTGCAGGTTGTGTCAGGCACTGGTGTGTGACTCCACTTAGTGTGAAGGGGAATCTCACACCCACATGCCCTGGTGCTGTGTGACTTTGCGTGCTGAGAGTGTCTGTCACGGAACTGTTCTCACCTCAAGGAAGATTGGAGCCAAGTGCTCTAAGGTGCCTTTGCGCACCATTGTCTGACACAGGTGAGCAAGTTGTCAGCCAAATGGGTCCACTCTGGGAACTCTGCCAGCAGAAGAAGGAGGCAGAGGAGAGCCTGTCTCTGATAGCTGTAAATAAAGGTGTTGTTCCTACAGGGCTTGTAATGGATGGTTGGCATTACCACAGGGAGCTTCTAACAGAAAGTGAGACCTTAGCTTCATGAAGTTTTTTAAAAAATGCTATTTATTATGCAACTATTTATGTTTGAAAAAGGCAGAGCCCTCTGCAGACATTTCTGCTTTCCCTGGCTCCTCTCATGAGCACTTAACAACATCACCTTTCGCTCACATAAAAATTGGCTACCAATTCTTTTGCATCATGCTCTTCAGAGATAGCTTAATCAATCATTTTCTCAATAATAGGTTGCTTCTATCACAACTAGCACATATGCATACCTGGAAAAGGACATGCATCTAGATCATATAACCTCCCTTGTTGGCTGGCTGATTGGACATGAAGGATCAGACACACAGACAGACAGAAAGTTTTGGGGAACAGCAAAACTCGCAGAGGCAAAAAAACAATGCCTGTTTGGCTTCTTGCTGTTTATGTGTTACCAGAAAGGAGATGATCTTGTTCATACACATATCCTTTATATACCCAGCCATGTCTTGGTTATCGACCTTTCAAATCTAGGCCATACATTGACTTGATGCAGAAATGAGTGTGTCTTTAGAGGAAAGCAGTGTGTGTATATGTGTGTGTGTATGTGCAGAGCAGGACCCTGCACTGTACAGCATAGTGCTCATGATTCATTTGAGAACCATGTGAGCTGTAAGTAGTACATTTTGCCTTAGCACAAGAACATTCAGCTTAGGACACATTTAGTGCTAGGTTAGAGTAAGAAAAGGCACCTGGTGCAAACACTTTGGGTTTAAAAGTTCAAAAGTCACTTTCTGAAACTACTCCCCCTTGCCTGTATGCAATTCGATGGCAGATATATTTGCTGTTTTCGCCCACATATTCATTACCAAAGTGAGAATAGCAGGCTGAAAGGCATACTAATACAGAAAGCACAGAAGTATTTCTTACAGGAAAAGTAGTCTTAGGCAAGGGGGAAGAGATAGAGGTCTCCCTGCTCAGGCCAGGAACATAGACCAAAATATAAATGTAGATTCTCATACCAGCTTCACTAAAGGTTGGACAACAGAACATAATTCTGAGAATCTCTCCCAGAGATACCTTTGTAACAACCAAATTTCTAGTGTAAACAGAAAAAGAAAATTTAAAGAGGATCTTCCACCTTCTGCCACATATCACATTGGTTGTAATAAACGTTATGTCAGCTCTTTCCAACCATAGTGCAAATCAGCTGGGGCTCAGCAGCTCAGCCAGCTGCAAAGCCCAAAGCAGTCTGAAGCAGACCAGGGACAAGGGTCTGGCATAGCCTGTCTGCTCTCACCTGACACCTCAGAGATAAGCAAGCCACGATTTGTGGGCCACAGTAGGTGGGCTGCCAACTTCCACAATCCTTGAGTGAGATCCTGTGGGCTCTCAGAGAGGCAGGCAGAAGTCAAAGTACTTTGTGAAATGCTGCAAAAAGATCATGTGAGTTTAATTGGGAGGTCTGAAGTGCTCCATTCTACCCCAAGGAAATCTCACCCCCAAGCACAGCACATAGCAGGCTCAAGTTCCCTAAAAAATCCAATTAAACAGACAAAAACAAATCCTAGTTTATGTTGCAAGAAGCAATGTTGTTGTAAAAAGCCACCCTCAGCTATTTCACCCTTCCCTTTGGTTTCAACTGTTATTCAAATCTTGAAAGTTCTGCATCAGCCCCTTCATTTTGTGGAACCCAATTTCTGTTCTGCAGAGAAAATGGAATGCAGATTCCATAAAAAAGCAGATACTCAGTGAAGAGCAGTTATAGTTTATGTATTTCAAAAGGACATGCCCCTTTCAAAATGAATTTTTTTAAAAAAGTATTCAGTTGGAAGTATGCAACTGATAAAGAAATCCTATAATATTTTGACTTGGAAACATCCAAACTGTTGAATAATAACGTAGCAGGGCTGGAGGAAAAAAAAAAAAAAAAAAAAAAATCAAATTTCATTGGCCAAACTGTGCTCTCAGAAAGGAACAGCTAAAATAAGAATCTCTCCCAATTGCTATCTGTTCTCCTATTTTATAATTAAATCTTGCAATCTTTCCTCAGACAAAATCATCCTCTGGGATTGTTAGCATTTTTGTATTACTTCAAAACTTGGCACACTCGGTGTTCTCAGGAGGAAAATCTTTGAAGAGTTAAAAGAATACAACTGAATTGCAAAGAAGAACCAGCCAGAAGTGGCACGACCTCATCCCCTAGCAACAGAAATCAATAACAACAAAGATAACATAATTACACCACAGAAAGGATCCAGAGGGCAGATTATGTCAAGTATTATGTTGTTAAGAAAGAATGACATGAGAAAGAGACAACATGTTTTAAACATGGAAGAAAATACAGAAAATGTGGAAGGTAGATAGGGAAAAGGGAAATACGAACATAGAATAAATTAGCCTGCAGACTCCTAAAAGGGAAAGAAAACTATTCCTGTTCCTGCTTTCACTGTTTTACTTATTCACTACACAGATTTAGATTCCCAGGAGAGCAGAGGAAGGCATTTTATTTCACAAGAAGCACCATGGCACAGGGAAAATAGATGCCCCTATGATGACAGCTTTGTTCTGGATCTCTGGAGACCCAGCTCGTTTCCTGCTTAGGTACAGATGGTCCAAACTACTTGGGTAAATTGTGGGCTTTCTGTGCCTCAGTCTCCCATCTGGAAAGGAGTGCCAGTAGAAGTATAAGGATTCAGAACTGAGATGGATCAGATACTGCTGTAGTCTGGGGATGACACGGAATCATCTACAACAGAAAGATTCCTGTCGGCAGTGGCAGGGGCCAGGTTCACCTCTCGAACAATACACTCCTCTTTTGCTGTTCAGGTTGCTCATATGCTTAGAAGAGGCAGAATCACAGAATCACAGAATGTCAGGGGTTGGAAGTGACCTCATGAGATCACCCAGTCCAAACCTCCTGCCAAAGCAGGTTCCCTACACCAGGTTACACAGGAAAGCATCCAGGCGGGTTTTGAACATCTCCAAAGAAGGAGACTCCACACCCTCCCTGGGCAGCCTGTCCCAGTGCTCTGTCACCCTCACAGTAAAGAAGTTTTTCCTTAAGTTTGTGTGTAACTTCCAGTGTTCCAGTTTTTGCCCATTGCCCCTTGTTCTGTCACCAGCCACCACCAAAAAGAGCCTGGCCCAATCCATTTGGCCCCCACGTTTCAGATATTTATAGACATTGATCAGATCCCCTCTCAGTCTTCTCTTCTCTAGACTGAAGAATCCCAGCTCTCTCAGCCTCTCCTTGTAAGGCAGATGCTCCAGGCCCCTCATCATCTTTGTGGCAGGACGGGACAAACCTCCATTTCTCTGCGATATTCAATGTTCCAGCATCACACACCTGCCAGCACAAGGGTTATTTAGGAAAGTGCTCACTAATACAAGTCTCTGCTAATGCTTTCCTATAGCTCTGAAATGCTAACTAATGTCGGGTAGTTTTTCAAGAAAGATCTCACTTGAAGCAAAGCTGACCAGTACCAATAAAAGCTTCTATACCTATTCCTTGAAATAAAGCAGTAATGTCTTGCTGCCAGGTCACCTGATCCCCTTCCCACACTTTTGCCAGTCAAGGTTACTGTCACAGTCCTTTTCTCCTCTCTGCTACACAAAGCAATAAGATGCGGATTCCATCAGTCCAGATTTTCCTGTGTATTACATGATTGAAACAACCACCAAGTCATCTAATTACTTCTTTAAGAGTCTTCAGGCACCTTTACTTGTTCCTAGCTAGCTAAGCCTACTGCATTTCACCTTCTCACCCGCTGACCACAGCAGAGGTGGCTCAGCCACCGGGACCATCCAAGGACCTGCAAGGGTCTGGGCTCTCAGCCATGTGAACGTAGCATTCTACCCAGGGTACTAGCAGGCTACGATTAACATCACTCAGGCCTTTTCAGCCAAGTGCCAGACATTTACTGAAATGAAATCACTTAAACTAACAGAAAAATCAAACAAATTAACAACAGTAAAAGGAACATTGCAGGTTATACACCAATAAAAGCTTATACTGCTGTCTTATAATGATTTCTACATACTGATACATAGGCTAAGCTACAGCTCAGTGAGCTTGGTTTCCAAGTACTCAAAACCAGGAACAGGGCAAGATGTCTGTAGTAGCAAAATTTGTGTGTGGGGGTGGAGAGGGTTAAAGCATACACTGAGAGTATGATTTTCAGGGTTTTTTTTTCCTGGCGTTTGTGAAAGCACCTTCTGAGCCACAAATATATTCTCAAGAACAATCTTAAGCAGTTCAGCCAATAATAATGGAAAACTCCAAATTAGAAAGACAGACAGAGACACAGAGAAAGAGAGTATTAAGATGCACGAGGTGTAACTCACACTGTGGGTTTTGCCTCACTTAAACACTCTTTATTGTACTCATTTTCATTACCCTTGTGGCACTTGGTGTGGCAGATATTTCTACCTCGATGTCAAATTTTAAATTGACAGGGTTCAAATATCACACACAGGGGACACATAAGCAAAGACACAGATGAACACAGAGACTACATCTACAGAGGTAAATGAAGCGGTGCCAGGAACAGTCCTGGACACCATGTCTCAGTCATCAACATTATTAAATTGCCACACTGTTTCCAGGCACGGTTTTGGCCCAACACTGACAGCCCATCTTGCAAACAAGTCCTAGGCCCAGTTGAGAAGTTGACACTGGCCACAGATCACTGCCAATGGCAATTCGGATGCAGCCACCCTGATTTGGAGAGTTAGAGCCTGTAACAGTGTGATCAGGCTCTTCCATGCCATTTGGACAAAAAGCCAATCCCAGGCATATTTAATTTACTCATATGTACATAATCTGTGACTACTTATGCCTTCTTGCCATGGGAACCAAGCCCCAAATGTGTTACTATTCTCAAAGTCTTCCTAATACTTTAAATATTGAGCTAATTCTCAGAAAGCATTGCTTCTTGCCTCCTATGTATACAGACTTCTACCGCATATTTTTAACCTTTGCAGGCAAGAGCCACAACTGGGCACCCATCCAGACCTGATTTGCTGTAGTACCCATCTTCACATCTCTTTTATGAGTAGCAGGAGCTGATAACAGACCAATTATGGTCATTATTCCTGTCATAAGATGTAAAACTCATCACAGATGGTATCTTATTCAACCTTAACATGATGCAAACAAAAGAACTATTTTAACACGCTGTATAAAACCAGGGGACTTTCCACACTCTTTCCCAGGACTGCTTGAGTGCTGATGATTTAGCTATCTTGGCACCTATCCTAGACCCACCAGCCAAACTAGACTATTTTTCCTTCAGAACAATACATTTTGCAGATATTACTAAATCCTGTTTTTTTCCCCAGCTTCATATGGAACTATGTTAATCACAGCTCAGTGGATGGGAGAATCAGTGCAGTGGATGTAGTTTCATAAGCCCTTCTCAATGCCTGCAAAGTCAGTCTCCTCTAATACCGGCTGTTACCGTTCGCCTATTTGAGCTGCTGTTAAACTCTACTGCTTTCCCTTTGTGTCACTCTGCTCATGGTTTACTAAATCCTGAAGAGGTTTATCTAAGACCAGTCAAGTCACTGATGGCGTCTCCATATGACAAAAAAGACCCAGACTCTTCTATCAGACCTCCCTGTTAGTTAATTTGAAGCAAGGTCACTATCTACATTTATTAGCAGTTTTTGAGATGAGAGATGCTTTTGAGGGGCGAGGTTAAAAAAAAATCAGGCTGAGATGATTTAATACATTTTTTTCTGCCTGGTAATCTTGCAATCTGCAGAGACACGGAGATGACTTGTCTTAGCTGAATTTACTGGTGTGTATTCACATGAAGTAAAAAGATTTTCCACATGAAGTAAGAATATTTTGATTTCTTTATGGCAAGTACTGTGTTTTCAAAAAGATCAGATGTTGCTGCATTTAACACAGAACAACAGAGTAGTACATGGTAAACAGGTAGAAAATACAGCCAGTTTAAACAATGCATAGATTCTGTCCCAGTAATAAAGAATTTCCATAGAGAATCCTGTCAGTGGTAACATTCATGATTATTTTCTGTTGTGTATAATATTGGCATTCCTTAAGGATCCTGCAGTTATTTCATAGGTTGTTAAATGGTACATGGCACCCACCTGGAGAAAAATTAAATTGTGATTGGTTTAGTTTGAGCTGTGGACAAGAACAGAAAATCTTCACTATTTTATAATTCAGACTCAGCATGTATAGCTGTTTGTCAGGGATAATCACTCTGAGTCTGAATGTCAGCTGCTAAAAATGGTTGATTTTATATTTTTGTTTAGAACTCATTGTAAACAACAAATTTCATTAATTTTTGGTCAACCTTTTTGGAAGAACTACAAACTTTAGGGAAGCCATATACTTCATTGCTTCTGAAAAACTCCTGGTTTAACTCAGAACCATTTACAAATGAACCACTGAAGTAATAAATATATGTTTATATAAATGAGCATATTATTAGCCTTGATCCAATAAATCACACATTTCAATAGCAACAGGAAATGGCACCAGTATTTGATGGCTCAAATAACACACACAAATCTCTACAGCTAAACTGAATGTAAGTTATTGAAAAATTCCTCTCTAATTGGTGGAAACATTTGTCTACTTCCTTACTCCTAGCTTCCTTCATAGCTGGTACATAAGAAAGCACGTTGTTTCTATTCTTGTTTCCCAATTCCAATAACACGTTCAAGATCACATACATTTATAAAGAAGTGACTTATGATCTAGTTTGGATATAGACAACAATATTTGTATGATGATGTGTGAAGTAGGAATGCTGCAGCTTCAAGAGGTATGAATGAAAGAATGCTAAAAATGTTAACTGATCTGATGTAGAGTAAAAAAATAAAGTGTTCATGTCTTGAGCTGGACAAGTGTTTGAGAAGAACACACTGTCCAAATCAGTGATTATAATGTTAATATTCAAGTATTTGCTGGTTTTCCACTAACTGGAATCTGAAGTCTAATATAAAACTTCAAGTTTAATGTTTTTCTGTTTGGTTTTTCCTTTGTTTTTTTTTGTTTTGTTTTGTTTTGTTTTGTTTTGTTTTGTTTTGTTTTGTTTTTTAATTGCAGAACCATAAGAACGATGAACTAATAAAAACCTAAAAATAATACAAATTTATCCACAAGATTCCAAGGACTCAAGGCAACACACTGCTTCCCAAAATTTGTTTTAAAAAAGCCCCCAACCCAAATACACTTGCAATCTTTTAGCAAATCCTACTGTTACAAGTGCTGGACTAGGTTCCTTGACTAGGTTCTTCTAGAATGTGGCTGGACAATACTCCAGGAGAAAGTTACAAGGTGCTTGTACACAGCTAAAAGAAGAAGAAAGAAGCTATAAAAGAATCACAAAGAGCTTAAAAGAAAACCACCTTTAGTGGAAGATGAGAAGTGAAACCTTACTAGGAACCTGAAGTTCATAAGCATGTGATATTGGAAGAGAAAAACGCTGTACATTGAGGGATATAGGGATAGCATGATAATACTATAATAATATTTTTTATTTCAAATGAGGCCTTGACTTGCTGTAACTGATAATGCTACAAGTATTGCAAGGGGTGATCTAACTGTCTTCCCAACTATGTTTCCTGAAGAGCCATCAGAGCATGGAGCCGTGAGGGAAAATATCCTGTGATGCCATTCACTCCTCCGGTACAAGGCCCTCTAGAAAGCAAGAGTCATGCAAAACTGTAACTAAAATTGTCCTCAGCACCTGTTTCTCAGCAGATCATTCCTAAACCCAAGGTAATGTAGGGGAATAAAGGCACTGGAATTGAAAACTAAGGACCTGCCCTTGACCTTGCTCATTTATCTCTGCTCCAAGATGGATATTATTTCTTAAATGAAACCAGAATATGTTTGGAATGTATGTATACTTCATTACAACTGCTTCTTTCTCACTAGGAAGCCAAATAGAAAAGGCTTGCCCAGTTTTTACCCACTGGCAGAATGGGCCTGTTGAAAGAATTGTTCTTCTTTGCCCCTTAAAATATAAAGAATGTGATCCTTCTGTCTGCAAATGTGTAGCAGAAATAACTGGTGAAGTTAGTGAAGCTCAACAGTAAGGAAAATGAGAACCACATCCTAAATGTCAGCACAGTCCCTCTAGATTTTCAGTACTGCTTGGCACTTAGACAACACTTTTTATCTGAGGAACTCAAAAGGCCAGTTCTCGGTTCAATCTTGTAATACCCCTCTATGGTTGGTGAAATGCCCAGCTAAGGGAACTCGAGTATAGAAAGGTTAAATAATTTACTGACAGTCAGTAGCAGAAACCAAAGGCTCAAACGCTCAGACCTGTGCTGTAAATGTAACAAGCAATAAGCAAATTCTGGCTGTTGTGTATCTATTCTGTAATGGAATGCATTGACTATGCATCCTTTGGGACTTAAATGGTCAGTAAATCAAATTGAGCTAAGGCT
The DNA here is from genome assembly GCA_907165065.1 of Caprimulgus europaeus. The sequence continues at coordinate 15,528,658 of OU015530.1, forward strand.
TGTTTTTAAAGAGATGTAGATTTCTAAAACAAATAACAGCATTGACTCAGAGAAGTAGATCATAACTCATGGATAGGCTGTTGTTTTGGAATGAATAATCAGCAAAATGCAAGAAGAACTTTTACAGTGTTGTCTAGTAACAGTTACCGCTCCCATACCATATTACATTTAATCGTGAAGTCCCTGCTGAAACTGCAATACCACAAATCCTTAAAATGTTTCTTTGTGGAGGATGGGAATTATTACATTTAGTTTCCATGCAAAGGAACTGGTGTCCATTTGTAAACTGGAAGAGAATAGGATTCAGTTCAAAACGGTTTAAATTTTGAATGCCTCAAGTAATGTTATTAGAAGGAAAATGAGAATCTGTCACACAGGACTTTCACAAAAACTTGATGTAAAATCTGGACTTGTGGGAGTCTAGACCAATATGTGACCCACATTTAACTCTGTTTGGTAGTATTTTCATAATTAGTGAACTTCCAGCAATTAAAGAAAAAAACAGCAGCATTCATATAAATAGTTAAGTCAGCAATAATTTACAATTATGGAACATCTTCAGGGGTTTTTGTGACCAATATATATTATAGGAGTGCTTATTAAATTTGCAACTGGCATAGAGCTAGGAAGAATTGTGAGTACCTCAGAGGACAGAATTTGAATTGAAAATGATCCTGCCAAATTGGAGAAGTGACCTAAAAAAAAAATAGTATGTAATTGTAAGAATAAATTTGAGGATCTACAATTAGGTAAGAATAATTAATGGCATAGCTGTATAATTGCAATATGAAAGGCAGCTTATTAGATGAGGATTCTTTAGCATTGACTTGGGGTTTTTAGTGGTTCAGAAGCTGTGTTAACAGTGTCAAGCTGTTTGGAATAAAAAGGTAAATATGATACTGGGGTACATATGTAAACTAATTTTCAAGATATAGGAAGCCATTCTCCAGCTTCCTTCAGCAGATGCTATATGAGCACTGAGTGAAGTGGTAGCCCTATGTCCAAATCTGAACTCAAGAACCATGAACAATGAGAGGGGGGAAAAAGTAACACAGATTTCGGAAACACAGCCTTGAACGAAGATTGAATAAGCGGTGGTGTGGTGGGGGAAGTTGATAAGTTTTCAAACACAGAAGGCTGCTGCTGCAAAGAAAGAAAAATCCATTCCCTGTGACTAATGCAGCCTTAAGTGCAGTAAGAAATATTCAGGATGGGCATTGGGAAGAGCAAGAATGAAAAAAGCTGCAGTAAGTTGCGGGAAGCTCTACAGTCTCCCCATCAGTGGTGAGACATATCTATCAGGAATGACACTGGCACAAGAAGATGGCTGGATGATTTCTACAGGACCTGTTCTGCTGAAATTATTTACATTCCTTTAATATTTCACATAAATATCTGCAGTATTCATTTTTCCTGATGTAGCATGAAAACTGTACTTGATTGCATCACTTGATCTAACTCTCCACCCAGCTAAAGATGGGGAGGATCTACCTAGACCAAACAGCTCTATCAGATGCCCAGTCCACAAGTCACTTCTCAACTGCCACAATGACAACATGCTATGGGGAATCTCAAGCAGACATTAATCTCAAGAGAACTGTAAGTTTCAGATGTGGATGTTACAACAAATACCAGTGAGAATGAGTTTGAACTTGATCAAGATGACACTTAGTTTTGCTCAAAGCTAAGTAAGGTGGTAAACAGAAAACAGTGACCTAGAGCCATCTCATGCACAGATAGATCCAACACAGTATATTGTGTTGACAGAAAGACCAAAATGCAGACTCAAAAAGTGTTTTAACAGATAAATCATGCCTGGCTTGGATCATGTATATGATGCATCAAAAACATTTTGCCTGGAAAGAGCTGGGTGGACGTACATGGTGCACTCAAGCCTATATTCCTGCAAAATTATTTTTGCTTTACGGCTTCTTACAACTCAAGCTGACAAAAGCCTTTACATCAAAGGTTTAAACTAAGGTGAGATTTTTAAATCATCTTCCAGCTATTCTTTTCCTTCTTGATAGCTCAAAAATATCTATACTGGCCCTGAAGAAGTAGGCATGCGTTAGCTGACCCTGACACAAATCATCTAGAATTGCAAAAGCTCACTGGAAAGACATCCCCAAACTACAAACGAACAACACCTTTTTGAAGACTCAAATTGTACTTACTACTTCAGAATGGTTTCTTATTTTTGTATACTTCTACCTGTATGGACCAGAGACAGAGTAACAGCAAGAGAATATGAGGAGAGAAAGAGTTAAAAAAAAAAGAAGAGAGAGGAAGAAGAAGGGAGGGAAAGGGTGAAGAACACTCCTAACCCCAGGACCTTATTTTTGTTTTCAGACTTTGAGTTTAATGTCAGAGATGTAAGAGGTACCAATAAGCTCAAATCATACTGGAAAAAATGCTGTTCCATAATTATATTTGCTCTGAATTTAGTAAATTTATAACACTGTTAATGACAGAAGAATTTGGCCCATGAAGTTTCAGATGCTTATTTAAATTTTCTCCCATTAAAGCACTTGAAACAAAAAACTCTTTTTGTTAGACTTTCTGGCATTCGCCAACTTAAAGAACAGAAGATTTCCTCCTGCATTCTTCACAGAATTCCTGGATTAATTATTTGATAACATTTTATTTATTGTAGCCCAAAGGTTTCTAGAATTGAGCACCCAATAGCTGCTTAACGGTAAAGCACATAGAAGCTTGGGTGCCACATGCGGAATGAACCAAGGCCAGAACGTCTGTGTCTTCCATTGTGCAAAACTGAATATGCAGTTAAATTAAGAACAATAGGTATTCATAAATCAGCATGAGTGCCCATGAGAAACAAGTCTTCTAATTAAATAAGGAGAGAATCAGTATTCCTTGTTCCGGGAATTGTTATTTGATATTGAGGCAGAATAAATCGAAAGTTAGTAGAGTGACAGTTTTTGTTAAAAGAATTATTTGATTTATTTATCAAAATTAATCTCATTCCTGCACATTAATAAAGTTTAATTAAAAAAAAAACCACCAAACTGATTTTGATGGAAATCACACGCATGCTTTTTAAAAAGAAGTTTTTAAGTGCTTGTATAGAAAAATAAAACTTTGTGATCAGAATAAAACAAAATTAAAACTAGTATTTGTGTGGAAATTTCTATGGGATTTAATCTTGTTTTGCCTTTAAGTTAAAAGAAAAACAAACAAACAAACAAAGAAAATCCAAACCCAACAAAAAACCAACACAGATATCAGTATCCTTCCTAGGAGAGAAAATTCTGCAGCAATTTGAAAAAAAGAGTGGATGATTTCTTGTCTCTATATTACTTCAGAATTTGAGTAGAAACTATTGAAAGTGTTCACTACTCGGTGAGTAGATATGGCTTTAGGATGGCATCACAGATTGAAGGAAGTAACTACATGTTTTCTGTACACAGTGTAAGTAGTTAGACCATCAGTCTAGGAATCAGATTCTGTTCTCACAGTTAATCTGAATTCCCTTTTAAGGCATGTTAATCTCTTGTGTAGACACACTTATACAGACTTGAGTTGGCTTTGAAATTCTATCTTCAGTTTTACTCAAACTGCCTGCACAATAGTTAATATATGTAAATTCTAGTTAATTTTCCTTCATGTTCCTTGACATACAAGTTCAAAGCAAGAAAATCCCACAAAGGCCTTAGTTGGATGAGGCTAAAACTTGATTTTGAGATTGTCCTCTATAGTATTTCTACACTAATGAACACTAAGCTGCCAGGGCACCTTGCTTGCTTAACCAGGAAAGTACAGCACACAAACTGAAATACATAGTGTATTTACATGACACATTTGAAACCTTTTATCTTCAAAAAGGGTGATTTGAATACATTTTGTCCTGGGTGGTGTTTTAGGGTATGAAAGCACCTTTTTGCTACAAATGCTTTTTTAATAGATTTTATGGTTTTTGGATTAGTATTTTCCCACCCAAAATGAGCCAGCTTCTAGACATATATTTTGGTCCTGTGAATTATAGCCCAAAAGATGACATTTGCTTAATAATTTCCATGAGATTCCTCAATGGAAAAAAAGAGTTAACACTGAAATAGTCTGGGTTGAAAATCCTCAAACAAAGAAAAAGTTAGGTTTTGAACGTTCTGTGTTTAAGCTGTTGTCTTCTACTGAAGCTTTATATGCCTCATTAGACACATTGCATCTCTGGGTTTTGGACCTTATTAGTATGTGACTCTAGTGACAGTAACTCTCTCTGTCATTTAACTCTGGTCAAACTATAAGTATGATGGGATTTCTAAAGCAAACTGTCTTTTATTGCCACTACAAGTCAATGGGCTAAGACACTTTTGAAAGTCTTACTCTAGGGCTTCAGATCAAGAGTCCTGCCAGAGCCCACTCAGCGTAAGAGTGGAGGGAAAGCTTTTGAAGTATTCCCTTGCTCCAGTCAGAGCTCTCAGAGCTGAAAACTTGTCTCTGTTATCAAGGTATTTGCATCATTCTGTAGATGATGTAGAAGATTCAGTAATCTCAGTCATTCATCAATGTGCTTTGTGGATATGTGTCCACAGAACTGTCGCTGCATTTATATAGCTTTGCCTTCAAGCCTGTTGTGGGTCATTGTTCACTTCATTCCATGCAAAAATAATAACTAAGGAAAAGTTTTGGACACTTTTTTGTTCCTGGTTTTGGGTGATTTTAATGACACATGAAAAAGACAAAACCCAAGAGCACAAGATGATAAAAGCACAGTATTATTAGGTCCATTTCTGTAGTGTTGAAAAAATTTTGTGAAGGCTGCTTGTCTGGGACATTGTGTTCCCCTTGAGCTTCCAGAAACCCAGAACATAATAGACCACACAGTAGTGACCATCAAGGGCATTCTTGCCTTTTAAAATCTTTGATATTCAGCCCTGTAAACTATGTTATTTTCACAACTATTGTAAGACTGTGTTTTTTCTCTGCCTGAAGGATTTTCTACAGCGTAAACCCATAGCCCATGTGTGAAAATGTATGGAACAATTCTTATAGAATTTTGCCATCATGTCACAGAGGACACACATTGTCACTGCCATTGTACCCAACTCCAAACACAGGATGCTGGTTCCCTGAGCATGCAGCACCAACTAACAACATTTTACAAGACAGAGGAAACCAGTCTAAAGAAACTGAATTTAACATAAGGAAAAAAAACCAACAAAAACCAACCCAACAAAAACCCACCCAAGCAAGCAGAGCTAAACTGAAACCCATTAAAAAGAAAAGGTTAGGATGACATGACTATTTTTTCCCCCCATTGTTAAATGTAAACTAAGCTAATGGTCAAAAAGTCATGGAAGACGAGGGAGGGAAGTTGTGGGTGATTACTGCATTCTTTATTACATTGCCTCTCCATCCTGGCGAGCTAGGACATCAGTGCAGTTCTCATGCCAGCTTCCAAGTAAACAACACGCACTTCCTGGCTATCTCTAATCTGGGCTGCAATGTGTGTGAAGGGAGAGTGCTGAGTGATCTGTGGTTCTGACCAGGTATCCTGTTTTAACAAGGGTGTTTGTCCTTTACCCAACATATTGCAGAAGTTATTCTTGACATTCCTGTTCTGTGGGGTTTTTTGGGAAAGGCCTAATTAGGTCTTTTGGGAAATATTTAATTTGGATTACTCAGTAGTTTAGAGGGCCAGAGGTAACAATTAAAAAACAACCAAAAAAAGCTGCACTGATAAAATTGTTTTTGCATTCAACATTTTAAATTACAGTTAATTAAAAGATACTCTTTCCCCTAATTAATATTTACACTATATATTACTTGACAGCCTGTTGTTCAAAAGGAAGTTTTAAATTTGCCTCTGAAAGTTTTTGAGGAGCTAACAGAATTGTTTTAGCAGCTAGTTTACCTTCCCATTCAATGAATAGAGGTGCGCAGAAATTATTTTCAGCAAAACACTTCTACTTTGGAAAATGCTCGCTAAGCAAACCCCCTGAACAATGGTAAGTAATGCTTCTAGTGAAGCTTCGCTGGCAACAGCAAAATTCTGAAGCAAAACTAAAAATGAACAATGCACAGACTGGTGTAATTAATTATCTGGTACTTGGATGAGATTTGGTTCAAAGTCCATGTTTTGAAGAAGGACCTGCTGTCTCCCAAGTGAGTAGTCTATTCTGTGGGCTAAAGATAACTCTTTTATTTGGAGCCAGTGAGTCCTTAGCTATACTGAGCTGAAGACTGCCACCAGAGAGTTTTAAAAGTGCCTGAACACTAGAGATTAGTGACTAGGTCACCTAGGTGACACATAGAATATCGAGGTTGCTCTTCCTCTTCTGTGCAAGGTAGAACAAATACTTGCATGTGCCATTCCCATATCCCATCTATAATTGCTTGATTATTTTACCATTCTAAAGCTTTGCCACATAACTCCCCTTGCATCCAGAATCCCACAAATCCAAAGATCTGACAAAATTATGGAAGTGTTAGGAATCTGCTCTTAAGTCCTACATTTCTAAATAATTTTTTTCTTTATTTTTTGAGAATCAAATATTCATGCATCCATTTTCTGTCAGTTCATTTCTGTGTTTGAATAAAGGCAATCCAGAGGTACACATTCTCATTACATAATAGCAAACAGGACATTTAATGGAGGAATATGCAGTAAATATAGAAACTGACAATGATCTTATATACTGTTGGGAACTCAGTGAGTCAATGAATTCAGAGCAGACCTCATTAAACAGCACTAATTTTCTTCATTTTAAGGCAAAATTCCAGTTCCCTCAGGTGTTGTAAAGGACAGTGATTCCAGGAGACATTCTGAGCACAATGCTCAAATAAGGACCACTGGAGGGAACTAGTTAAAAAGATTTACTTTGAAATTATCTGGTGTGAACTGAATATATTAGAAATAATGAATCATTACAAGCTGATGCCTCAGAATGCTAAATCCTCATTTTAGTTAAATATACTGGAGCTGCACAGGAATGATCTTGAAGGGTAATGAAAAGCAAAATAATGACAGATTAGCCAGTTCACTAACTTCACTGATTAAAATCTTTCTCCATAATGAGCAAGCCAAATTAAATGGAGGCATGAGGTAAAAATATAAAACATACTTTTCTGTTGAAGTTTTAAGTACTTCAGTAAATTTTGTGAAGAGATTTCAGCTCCAAAGACCAGAAATGCAACCTCACATCTCTCCCTACACTTTACTTGGGATATGATGATGTTCCAGTGACAAAGGCTAAATGAGTTCAACAAGTGACACTTGCAATATTGAATTACTCAAACTGTGACTGGAAGTCAAGACTTAAAGTTAATCCCATGCCTGAAACAAATCAATAGAGAAAGAGAGGGATTTTAATCAGGTAAAGCTTCCATGAGGTAACTTTGCAGTGTTCTGGAAATAGCAACTTGCAAATACAAAGCAAAAAGTGCAGCCTTGATACTGCCCAAAGTATTTTTTTTTTTTTTAATTTCTGTTTAACACATACAAATGCAGCTAATTAGCTCATTTGGGAAGCACCATTAACATCCCAGTTCCCACTGGAGAAAGATATATTTTCCAAGAAAATGCAAAGTAATCCAAGAACTGCTTAGAAATGTTTGAGGCCCCAAACTGTCACGTTCCCCATGGCTCATATGGTTTGCCTGACTGCACAATCCACCTGGTAAGATTTGTGAAACTGGTGACCCTGCTGCATTCTTTATTATTCCTCAGCTCCAAACCAGCCATATTTTAATTTCATTTACACTGCTGTCCATCTGAATAAATTCACTGGGTAGCACCCTGACATTTCTAAAGTCAAGGACAAATCTCCTATTTACTTCTCTGAGATGAGGAGTTCTCTCTAAATTCAGTGGAGTTCCTCCAACTCATCTCAATGTTATCAGCTCAGTGTCTAGTCTTTTATATCCTAGGGATACAGCATAAAAAAGGCAACAATTAGAGATGCAAAACAAGTTTCAGTATCTATCTTGGATGTAGAATATGTCACCCTAGGAAAATAGAAATGTGAATCCCAAATGACTTAAGTAGAGCTGCCAAAGGGAACAACGAACATCTCAATAATGGGAACAGTGATTGTTAGGAGGTAGGCATAACTGGAAAAGTACAACGCTTGACACCATGTAACTGATTTATATACAGCATAACTTCAAGCATGCTCAACTGTTATTTCCTTTTTAAGGTCCTTAAGAAGGAAGCATTGGTCATTTTTTCCAGGGGTCTCTCAAATAGTAACAGATATGTGGAGACACTTTTCTAGATACTCCATTTCTGAAAATTGTTTTGCCATTGTCTTTTGTTAAACATAAAAGTCTGGAAAAATGACACACATTTCTATTTTCCTTTACCTGTTTCATAGTAATTATCTGGGACTATTTTAGGACTCAGTGTTAATGAAAAGCAAATTATGTTAGAAAGGGAACTAAAGCAACCCAGTGCCTCTATTCAAAAACTGAAAAGTCTGTCTATATCAAGCCTAGCAAAAAAGAATACTAGTCCCTGCTTGTTAGGAGGGCTCTAGCTTTCCATCAGTTGCAAAAGGGTAGCAAAAATGTCACTATTTAAGAAGATTTACAGCTGGACTTGATCATGTTAAATTCCAACAGTTGGACTTGACCATGGTCTATTCCAACCTAAATAACTCTATGATTCTGTAAGATTTTGTTCCTTCGAAAGATTGTTTTAAGTTATCTTCTAAAAGGCCATTTTCTGATCCTGGGACATGCAAGATCCTGGGATTCTTAGATGATGAGTTTGACTGCTTGCATGCAGGATGAAGTCAGAATTCTTCCAGCCTTCAGCTCTGTATAGATCAACCCTGCACAGGCAGTATGGTTGTGTTTGCCTTCTATGCCATGCAGCATAGGAGCAAGAGAGTCAGGAAACCTCATATTTGAGGTGGTCTGAAGTCTTCATTATGGTTAACTGCTATTACAGACCAACCTGGAATAAATCTGGATCAAGAAACATATACAGGAGTTGGTATTTCTGAGACATAGTGCACTTCAGAGCCCCTTTTGCTCAGAACTGACATGAAAGGCTATGATTTGATCCTTTTTTGTTCTTTTTTTTTTTTAAAAAAAATTTCTGAAATAAATCCATAAACTCATTAATGTTACAAGAAACTTCCCCCCCACCCCCCCCCCTGCATTTTGGCAAACAAAAACTCTACTTCTATTAACAAAATAAATACTACAGGTGAGTGAACCATGATTTTGGCTAGGCTTTTTGGCATAAAGGTATATTACTGAAATGCACTGTGAAAGGGAGTAGTAATTAGCAGGAAAGAAAGAGGTAATCATGTCTTTTAACTGTAAACCAACATATATACATCACTTTCAAGATCTTAATTAAGTTTTTCATCAGGAATTAGCTCAAAAAAGAAACCTCAATTCACCTAAGAAGACCTATTCCATTACACAGAGCCTTATGGTCATAAACTACTAAAGGTAATTCAGAGAGGAAAAAATATGAGCTTTACAGGTAGACCGGCAAGAAACTAAAAAACCTCAGGTTCAGATAAAACAAAATCTATCTCTACCTCCCCTTTATATAGCAACAAATAAATCTGCCTCATGGTTTTATGAGGAAAAAATTTCCATAATTTTTAACTAGGAAATCAGGACCTTCCTGTTACATTCTTAATAGTTTTACTTTTTACTCATTTCTCTTACGAACTGGAGTCTTCCTTTTCTCCCATGTAGTCTCCTTTTTACATAAGCATCACAGTTTATATTTATATGTCCAGTCTGCTCTCCCACAGAGCTTGATATGTATTTTTGTCATCTACAGGATGGTATGTGTGAAAGCTGTTCAGGTGCCATCTAGTGACTGAAACTCACAGGAAATTTATGGCTCACTACAGCAGTCATGAATATTTGATGGACCTGGTAATAACAACAATGTGAATGTGATGTGAGCATCCAACTTTCTCATTTTAACTTTTCATTTCCCCATTGCTGTGACCAACACCACTCTGGAACATCTCACAAGCAACATACTGCCTGAAAGCAGTAGGAACTATCAGTCTGATGTAGAGGAGAAGATACATGCTAAGATGACAGGAAACCACATATGTTTAGTACTTGATCCAGCTTAGAACTATCTAAGAGCTGAAAGAAATAAAAAAAAAATAATTATAATAAAAATATATAAGTAGTTTGTTGCATTCTTCATTAAGTAATTTCTGCTAATTTCATTAATCTATGTAAGAAAATAATGGTAGAAAAGCAATGTAGCAGTAGCAATGGTAGGCAAAGTTTTCATTCAACTACTCAGTCTAGAAAATGGATTATAAAAGTTATGCTCTTTGAATCTGTTCAGATTTTGAACACTTGAATTATGTAACTAAGCCACAGGCTAACAACTTATTCACAGAAATGTACTATTTATTTATCAATTTACAGGCTTATTAATCTAGATGTTTAGCCATTGGCAATAATCATATAACATAATACATGTCAGTATTAAAGCCAACACAGCTTAAGAAAATGAATACAAATTTTAAGCAGTAAAATATGAAGAATAAAAGCGTAAGTTTAGTTTTAAATGTCAACCACTTAAGACAGTAAAAAAGGGGCAGTAATACATGGAAATACATTTTTCATTTTAGGTCATAAGTAGCCTTTCTATTCTAAACAATTAGTTTTGACTTAATTTGTTAAGGGCAACAAGCCACATCACAGGGACTTTTTGGCTCACTAGAAGATATCCTGGTATATGGGTTCATATAATAAAAGCAATCTGATCCAGGAATAAATTATCTACTGAATATACAGGCCTAGGGAAATAGGAAAAGATACTCAACCTGCCCACACCATCATGGGCACATCAACTTTTTCTCTCCTACCTAAAGGAGGTGCACCACTCCTTTACATACTATTATTTGAAACAGGCATACTGCACTGAGTTAGCCAAGAAAACCACACTTCTTTATGGCTCTCTGGCACTTTCATACCATGCCAAATTTGATTATGTTTAGAGGCATGTTTAGACATTAAAGCCTGCTCAAATCCTGTGATGCTTGAAAAATGGAGAAAATTCAACAAAGGGAAATTCTCAGGGTTTTGTATTGGTAAAGTATTCCTTCGGATACTCTTGGAGGCCCTGGTATTGTCACAGACTGAACACTGCTAAGAAAGGTATAGTGCTTTAATCAGTGTCCCACTCTGCAAACTTTTGCTGAAGTGGAGTAGTTGGCAAGTAATTTGTAAGGCAGAATAATCACTTTTACAAGCTGTTTCACAAAACATCTGCCTTCTTCACATCACTTTTCAGGAGTTATAACAATAAATACTCAACCTTGTGTGGATGTCATTGAAAATTTCTTTAGTGTATGGTTGTGGTGGATGAAGAAATGACCAACACCAAGATGCGTTCAGGCATCAGCACTTTATTGAAGCTTTGCACTGCTTCTATATCCTTTTTTATTCCTCCACGCCCCAAGCACATGGCACTCTTTCACTTTGGATTTGTTACCCCTTATCACACACGCACCTAAACAACTGACATGATTGGTTAATTCCACCTGTTCATGAGCCATTCTTTTACTTCTGACTGGTTACTAATTACAGCACACAAACCATCCTTATCTTGTCTCATACACAGTCTTGCTTGTTTTTGCCACTTTGTTTTAATTTCACTCAAGGTCAGGAATTACTTGCTCAAGGCTGAGACTGCCCGCAGCTTTGGCTCTTAAAGCACCAACATATGGTTCAGAAAACCCAGAAAGCTCAGGGGAAAAAAAAAAAAGAAAAAAAAAAGAGGCAAGTAGCCACAGCAACATGCTTAAAATTAAATTTTTTTTTACAAAAAAATGTAAACGTGTGCTAGGAGAAAATAAATCTCTTCAGAGCCAATACACAACATGACAACAGATCCTCTACAGGTGTGACTGTTCTCCAGCTTATGGCTAGGGCTCTGAAGTTCTGTTACTTCCCCTCCTTTTACATCACATTTTTTCAACCTGCAAACCAATTATCATATAACATTTTAATCCATACTGTCCTTTTTTGTTCTCCATCCTATCTCTCCCTTTTCAGCACCCTGTTTAAAACATTACCTGCAATATTATTTCTTGGTATTCTCTTTTTCCTTTTCTCGTCCTCCCTTCTCACAATATGTAGGACAAAATGTTATACTGCAGTCCTCTTATAGAATGAACATTCCTGAAAATAAATCAAACTCAAATTTAAGGTTGAAGAATAAACCCTAAAAACATACAAAACTTCCATTTCAAGGGTCTCTGCCTTTCAAAAACAAACAAACAAAAAAAGCCTGCAAGAGTGAGCTTTAATAAGGATGTTTTATTGTTGCTACAATGGAGCAGGATTTTTTATTGTGGCTTTATTTTTCAAGTTTACCTTAGAGAAACTCTCTAAAATGCTTTCTAACCCTCCTGAAGGTCTCAAAAACAATCTTTCAGCACTACCAATTTCCTTTTAGCAGCAGGACAAGTTTGCCTGCCAGCAAGCCAGTTCTTTGTCAGAATGAAGAGCTTTTCATCTTAGTTAATGCAACATCTTCAACATTGCATTTCAGTCTCTGCAGTAATAACACAGCCCTACCATTGACTTGAAAATAATTAGCCATCAGTATCATTGGTATCTTCTTCATTACCAGCACAGCTCTTCAAAGCAGTAATTCTCCTCTCTTCAGGAACATCAAGCTCTTCAATTGAATAATGATGGACTTGAGGAAATACTAGTCTCAGCAGCAAGATTCCTACTGTAGAAACATATAATCCAGTTTTCTTATGTAGTAATCTAGTGTTTTTAGAACTACAATCAAACTCTCCATAAAAGTGATACAACTGTGTGCAATTAAAGGAGCTGAGATCTAAGCTTCTGAGGCCAGTGTTTTCCTTTCAACAGAGACTTCAAACCAGTCAGAAGTTCCCAAACTTCTCCCACGTTACTACGACATTCACACCTCCCAAACAAATTCAGTGACCAGTTTGCTCTTTCAGCATTGGGAGTACAGCAGGCAACACTGTCCCTTTTGTATCAGCATGGCAATCCTCTAGCTGAGCCTCTCTGACCTAGATTTCAGTCTTCCGAACAACCCAGCCAATCCCCTACACACATGGAAGTCCTGAAGCATGTCTCGTGTCCCCAGTCCAGCGCTTTGATTTACACTGCTTCAGAAATTAATGAAAAGGGGGTTCAGATGCAGGCTCTGGAAATATTTAGCCATCATTTTCAGCAGGTTTTTTTTTTCTTGCAGTGCACACACTATTGTTGCACTAGGGCATAGGATGGATACTGTGTATTTTTACTTAAATTAAATAAAATGACATCCAGCTTCCTCTAAGCAGCAATACTCCAACAATTTAGGAATTACTGGTAAGAAAAAAAAAAATTTATTAAAGCCAAGACTGATTTGATAGAAAAATGATGGTGAAAAAGCAACATCTATTCCAGCAACATCTAAGGACACCCTCCCCGCTCCCCCCACCCCGCCCCCAGGCCCAGGCCGGGCCAATTTGCAATAGAGAAAAGCCTCTGTGAATCCATATTTGTGAGGAGAAGGACTGTCCTGAAAAGAAGGTGGAGAGAACCTGGAGGAGAGGCCTTGACTGGAACAAAAGACAACCATCAGCCTAAACAAAGAGAGAGCTTTGTTGCCAGGAGGAAGGAGGAGGAGGGGGAGGACAGAGAACCTCAGACACCCAGGTCAATACACATGGAGTAGAAGGCAAAGGAGGTCCCTGCAGCCCATGGAATTTCAATGGCAGAGCAGAGACCCATGTGGAGGCTATGGAAGACTCCATGCTGGAGCAGAAAAGTTGAGCCCAAGGGCAAGTGTGACTGAAATTGAAACCCCGAGAGTTGCTTGATGTCAGAGTGAGGGTGGACCCCCAGAACCAGGGGGCTGAGAAGGTGCTTTGGACTGGAGGCTCATCTGCAGCCCATGGATGTCCCCATGCCAGAGCCTGGAACTGAGCCTGAAGAGGTTCGTGACTCTATAGGAAGCTCGCTTTGGAATATCTTGTTCCTGGACTTTCATGCCAGGAAGAGCAGCAGAGGTGAACTGACTGAACCCCCATTCCCTGTCCCCTGTGCTGCAGGGGGAGAAGGTAGGGAAATGGGGAGCAAAGCGATTTGAGCCCAGGAAGAAGGGAGGGGTGGGAGAAGGTGCTGTAAGATGTGGTTGTTATTTCTCACTGTGCTACTCAAATGAATGGTAACAAATTTAATTCATTTTTCTTCCCCAAGTTGAGTCTGTTCTGCCTGTGACCACAACTGGTGAGTGAGCTGTCCCTGTCCTCCATCCTAATCCCTGCCCCCTTTGTTGTGACTCCCATTCCATCTCACTGGGTGGAGGGAATGAGTGCAGGACTTCATGGTCTACCTGTGGTTAAACCACCACAGACCTGCTAGAAAGCAGTTCTGCAGAAAAGGACCTGTGAGTTCTGGGGTACAGCAAGTTAACCATGAGCCAGCAATGTGTAATCGTGGTCAAGAAGGTCAATGGTATCCTGGGATGCATTAAGAAGAGTGTGGCCAGCAGGTCAAGGCAAGTTATCCTCCCTCTCTACTGTGCCATAGTCAGACCACATCTGGAGTACCGTGTCCAGTTTTGGGCTCCCCAGTTAAAGAAGGACAAGGAACTACTGGATAGAGTCCAGTGGAGGGCTGTGAAGATTATTAGGGAACTGGAACATCCCTCTTATGAGGAAAGGCTGAGCGACCTGGGTCTGTTTAACCTCAAGAAGACTGAGAGGGGATCTTATCAATGCTTATAAATATCTAAAGGGCCAGTGTCAAGAGGATGGGGGTAGGTGCTTTTCAGTGGTGCCTAGAGGCAGGACAAGGGGCAATGAACTCAAACTAGAACACAGGAAGTTCCATCTGAAGTTGAGGAAACTTTACTTTGAGGGTGACAAAGCACCAGAACAGGCTGCTCAGAGAGGCTGTGGAGTCTCATTCTCTGGAGATACTAAAAAACCTCTTAGATACGATCCTGTGCAACCTGCTCTAGGTGAACCTTCCTTGGCAGGGAGGTTTGACTAGGTGATCTCCAGAGGTCCCTTCCAACCCCAACCATTCAGTGATCTGGAAGGGAATGTTACTGGACTTTTCACGGGCTTGATCAGATTGCTCAACTAGGTGGATGTCTTAATCTGAGTAGGAGTAAATTACTGACCTGGTGAAGGAATCAGGTAAGGGCCATGGAGGCAATGTAAAAGACAAGCCTGAAAACAGTAACAGGTAATCAGTGAAAAGGCAGTTTAGGTGAACTATGAAAAAGTAAGTTCTTCCTGTGTTTGTGCTATGGTCTGAAGTAATTTTCTTTAATGAGTTAGTCCAAGTCCACTTTTTGCTTGCAGAGGGTAATTTTCTTTCTGAAGAGTTAATCAAAACTACCAGACTAAGTGGATAGGTATTTCTCCAACATATTTAAAAATAAATAAATAAATAAATAAATAAAAAATCAATCAAGACTGCATGTTTATGTATGCAAATGTATTGGAAATATTAACTGTGTAAATCAACAGTTGATTTCCCAATTAAGCTAACTGGTAGCAGCAATTAAGACAGCAATTGGTAGGCTGTAATAGTGTAGTCAAGAAGCTATATCCATTTTCAAACTAAATATATTTGTGTGCCTTCTTAATAAAGAAGCAAATTATGGATTCTTTTACTACAAAGTCTGTTTTGGTTTGATTTGAAAATAAACCTCTTTTTCCTCTGTGCCAAGAAGAATGTCCTTTGAAGCTAGAAGCAAAAACTCCAGACACAGTCTGCACCCTTTCTAATAATCAAAGAGCTCTTAACTGAGCACTGACACACACTCCTGTAAATAGGGCTTTCTCTCAGATCTGCCTTGCAGTGCAGCCCTCCTACCTCATTGTTTGCATGTCTAAAAGGCACTTGTCCTCTCCACTGAGGAAAGAATGGTTTGTCTACACGTTCACATGGGGTTTTTTCCTCCATTTCTGAACGCGTGATGTACTGCCTCAAGGTACATAACATGGAAAAAACATGATTACGATAGTATTCATACAGATCCCATCCATTTAGAACATATTTCCTTTTCTTCACCTTGCTTCCTGGTAAGCAGAGCTGGTCAGAAACTTTCTAAGAAGGCCTAATCACCAACAAGAATGCTGATTGAAAAGATCTGTCCCAGTCAAGCAGTCGGCCTCTTGGAGAACAGGGATTAATCCCATGTTTTTCCAACACATTATCAGAATAATAGTGCTTCTAACAGTAATGATTCATGACCAACATTGGTTTAGTTTCAGACAGTTCCCACACTCTGTTCACTCCTCAAGCAGCTACATCAAAGCAGGAACTCTTATGTACTGATTTGTCTGAAGATGCTGAGCGGGGAACTGATTGCTGCTTCAGGAGTCAATTCACCAGCAGTGGTGTTATCCATTTAGGATTGGCTACTCTGTTAGCTATTCCCAACTGTGCCCTTATGAAGAATACCTAGGTAGGAAATTCACTGTTGCATGGCATGCGAGTAATTCCTCTTGTACTTCTGTCGTTTACATGGTACACTGGCCCTCGCCTCATACGAAGCACAGAGGAAAAACCTACATTCTCAGAAAGATTAACTGAAACTGTAGAGCACTCCTTTCCTCAAGCTCTCCTTCATTTCTGCCCAAGCATACAAATCCTGAAACATAATTAAAACTTTTAGAAACTTCTAAATTTTTCTTAAACGTGCTAAAAATGGAACAACTGTTTAACTCACAAACAACTCGGAAGCTTAGGGTTGTGCACACTCATTGCTAGCAAAACAAAAAAGTAAATAGATGTGAGTGTCATAACAACAGGAAAATATGATTACATTGCTGCCAGCTGCCACAAGCTGGACATTTTGATACTGTTCATTTCAGCCACAACTCTGTAAAACAAATGCTAAATAAATACAGAAATGGCTGGTTCACTTGGACTGAAGTCATTTGACAATTCTGAAGTAAGTTGTGCAGGAAAGTGCCTGGAACTCTAAATTCACAAAATACAAGTCACCATTCATTTTCTTGCAGTAGTGACTAATGAGAATGTAGTTGGGGAACAGTTTGGGAAATACTAACAGAAATAAAAAGTAAGACATTGCTAAAAATATCGCAGGCTCCAATTCCAAGTTTATTATTTTATGGCAAATTACATCTCTAACATTATTAAGACTCAATCTAGGTTAAAAAAAAAGGCAGACAAACTACAAGATGAGCCCAGCTGCACAGAACACAACCCATCCATCTCATTTGCTCAAGAACTCAACGATTACTTCCCGCTTGAGCAAGCTGCTGATTGTTCCCTTACATACTTGCCTTCTTCCATTCACATTTTACACTAATTGCTAGCTAACTCGAGGTTTTCCTTTTAAGAAATCAGAACTGGAAGCCAAGGTGTCTGAAATAAAGTTGTGTCAGTTTATCTGCAGAACACTTCATACTTGGCCAGTAAAAACACACTCTAGCATTTTGATTGCTGATAGGAGTAAAGGAGCAGGGGTTTTTTCCTATTCTATTTAACTGAGTCTTCTATTTCTTAATTGTTATCAAAACAATCTTTCTCATAACACGTTCCTGTAACTGCTTTATCCTGACTCCAGAAAATACATAGATAATAAGAAATAATTGCTTACTAACAGCCACTCTTTGATGAGCAAATGTTTATAGTCGCTACAATCTCCATAACTGATACATGACTTTGTGTCTTTGAGTACCGGTACATTTCACATCTCAACAGTCTTATAGTCTTCCTTTTGCTACTTTTGCTTCTTTTTCAATGTGTTTGCACAACACTACACTATTTTGGTTTTCTGTGAAGCTATTTAGTTTTGCCATAACTGGCACTTAATTACCTTATTTAGAAATGTGAGGTAAAACAGTCAAGACTATGTCAAAACCTTACATGACAGTTGCAGGTCAGTTTATATGACATTGGTGCAGATTAGGTGGAATTTAGGTTTTAATCTATCATTCCTTACCTAAACAAACTTTGAGCTAAAGTGAGTAGGAGCTTTGCCAGTAAGATTTACACTTGCACTCTATCTGTGCATTAAATTCTGTTCAGAGAAAACCACCTTTTCATAGCATAGACAGTGGAAATTAGAGAAAGAATTAAGAGATCAATGGAAAACAGATTAATTAGCCTGAAAAAAAATGAGAGTGTTTTAGACAAAATTAGAGTATCTGAGAAGCATGAAGAATTAATCCCTCAACATACTTTCACAGAGGTACCTGGAACACAGTGGGAAAATAAAGCAAAGCTGCAGCAAGGTATTAAGTCTAGAAGACAGTAGAGAATAGGAAAAACTAAACAGTTAATATCTTTATCATGAAGACAGTACAGCAGAACAAATATTTAAACTACTGAATTTCTGATAGCCTTTTTTTTAAAAAAAAATGGGAAAGCAAAGTAAACTGACCAGAAAGAAAGCAATAAAATTTCAGTTTAACCACCTCACAAATTCCACAGAATATGTACTGCAGATGTTCGCTTTGCACAGACAAATCAAAACTAATCCTTTCCTGAAAGAATAAGGTGATCATTTCTCAGATAAGGTGACGAGTTCTCAGTTGTAGGGTGCACTGCTTTCATACTTTTCTGACTCACATGAAGGCGGACCCCGGAAAAGCTTATTAAATGGTTGTGCTAGTGAATGACTCACTTATTCAACACTGTAAACCCTGATGCTAATCAGAATAAACATGAAAGCTCTGTAAAATGCCCTGAAGTTGCAGTTAGTCAGTAGAAGGCAAAAACAAAATCTTGACAGCTTTTCCCTGGAACAGTGCAGAGGTTATCACTGATGCATCACCAGCTCTTTAATGCTCTGACTGCAGAGAAAGTGCAGTAGCCAGACTGACTTGCTACGTAAAACGACAAGCAATCAAGGAGAGGCACCAAAACTGCAGTGTGCTGTGCTACATTTGCATACACTAACTCAACAGGGACCAGCAACTTCATAAAACTTTTGGCAACCAGGATTTTCAGCTATTTCTCAGCCAACACATAATTTTTAACACTGATATCTATCCTAGAAAGTGAATTTGTTCCTCCAAAAGTCAGAGTGCTTTCAGTTCCTATTAAAGAAAATTTTAAAGGCAAATTACCTGAACCCCAGCAACCTTTGACTGCAGCATCTGCCTGTGGAGAATTAACACTGCTACTAGTTATGGTTCAAGGATAGAACTTCACTGTGTATAAAGCGTAAGAAAACACAGAAAAGATGGTCTCTGTCTAAACCAGCTTGCAATCCAGGCTGAAAAAAATTAAATGGGAGCCAGGCATGACAAGCAGCTGGGTATCCAGGATTTAAATCACACATAAAATCATTAGGCACAAGTCCCATCTACTCCTTAACTGCTCGGAACATATATATCAAGTCACCTAGAACAAATAAGGGATGTTGTAGCACATGAGTAAAAATCTGCAGCATCTCATGCTTAGATGCCTGCCCCTTCAAAATATATACTAAATTCAGGCTTGAATACTGGGACTCTTATAAATGACCAGCAATCAGAATGACAGCCTAGTGGCATCAAGATGCAAGGGGAGGTTTCTAGATAAAGCCAGCAGGAAACACTAAGACTAGAGTCTATCTAAAATCCTTCATCTCTTTGAGGCTTAAAGCCTTGAACCAGAGCTTGGGCAGATGTATGAACTCCCTCAAGATTAAATCCTCTCCTGAGAAGTAGATGCTCACAAAGCTTTTTTTCAAGCAGGTGAGCAGAGCTCACTTGTGAGGATACAGCTGCTGAAAGAGATAAATAGTATCAGCTCTCCTATTTCAAATGGTAGCCTCATTTAGTAATTACAGCACTCACACAAAACTTTTGGGCTCCTAGAAAAGCACCTAGCCAAAGTGTAAGAAGGGAAGGCATACGTCACCCTTTTGGTGGCTATCATGTCCCTGTGCAGTTTAATGTCAAACCCAGGGCCAGGAGAGAAGCATAGAAGTCAGACAGGCTGCTGTCTTGCCTCTCAAGACTGCATGTGTGTTTAAACTGTGGAAAAAAAGCCCTAGAGGAAGAGTCCAGGACTGCCCAATGCTCAACTGAATCCCCTAGCCATGGACACAGTCTCACATCCCTCCTTGTGCAGCTCAGTGACTGTCTTGTGTGTCCTCATGTTTCAGATTGATCTACAAGCTCTATCATCTCTTCCCTTTGGGAATAGCTCATAGTTTCCTCTCTCTCTCAGAAAAAAGACAAACATAAAAGCCAACAAAGATTCTTAAACATTAAATTAGTTGAACTGTTTCCTTAGCTGCTCTGTCCCTGATGCTGATTAATGTTAATGGGACATTCTGTGAAAGCACAAAGGGGACTCAAAGCCACTAGTTTGTGTTTGGAATTGCAGGGTTCTGGTTTCCTGAGATTCTTTCCTGCTGCAGGAAATAGCATGGCTGTCTCAGTAGAGAGGTCTGAGTCAGTGTTGAATCATTGCCCAACATGTTTTTTTGGGGTTTGTTGGTTTTTTTGTTGTTTTTTGTTTGTTTGGTTGGTTGGTTGTTTTTTTTGGTTTGTTTTTTTTTTTTTGGACCACAATGGACAGCAACCATTTTAAAGATCAGACACCTCAAGGTGTTTTTCACTCAATTACTCATGATGGTCACATTCCTAAGGCCATTTCAAACAGATAAAATATCCTCCCTTCTATGTAGTGTTACCTTAACAGCTAAAAAATCTTCGTATCCTGCTGGGGAGGTAACATATTTCAACAGTGGATTGGCACAGCAGGAGGGGAAGGGTGACCTCCTGCTTCAATATTAGTCAGAGGCTTGAAAGATCTAGATTTGAGTGAGAGGATCAAACATCTTTGATGAAGCTGGATCATTTGCTTAGATACATATTCAAAGGTGGTGTTTAATGGTGTTTAATATTAGTCACTTCAAAACTGAAATCCTTAAATCCATGATGTCCATCAGGACAATCTGCCAGGCTTCCCAGAAAGGCTAATTCTTAGAAGACCTGAAATACATGACACACTGCAGAGACCACAGATTATGATGCTGCTTGTGGATGAGAAGTAGAGATTTTTTTTCCTTTGGTTAATGGCTCCAATAAATGAGGCAAGATAAAGTTCCAAGTTCCAGGTCTTGCTCCAAAGTCAGCACAGGTACTTCCTCCAATAGCTGTTTTATGTCAAACACAAACCCTCTCCCAAGTAGTAATTCAAATCCAGTCTTTTTCTTTTCCCTGATAAGCAAAAAAATACTTAAGTATCAAGTTCCCCCTCACTGGGCCAGTGAATCCACAACAAATTCCCATTAAGGGGAACAGTGCAACAAAAGGCAGATAAGTATGGCCAATAGCCACAGGGAGTGCTCACCTTCGGAAGACATGGGTGTCTTCACCAGCCAGGTGAAGACAAGAACTAACTGCTATCTCCTCCATCTTGGATCAGTGTTCTAGCCATTGAGATTGTCCTACTGCAGGAGGTGCCTTCCTACACTTGAATGAAAACAATGACTGTATCTAATTTTTTGTAGATAAGTTGCAGGCAAATTACATTAAAAAGAAGATATTGGGGGTTGCAATTCCTAGAGAGGGAGTATTTTTAATTTGTAGAATTGTATGGATGGAAAGGGTGGGATTTAGTATTTAACACAGCAGTGCTTTGCATTGTACTTTTAGTCTAAACATGCAACTCTCTGTTGACCATTCTGGTTCCTAAACCTCTCTTGAGGCATCCAGTCTTTCCCAGGCAGTTTACTGGGTGCAAGAAAGAACCTAAATACCAGTTTGTAACTCCCAGCCTGCCTTGTGCTGGAGGAAGAAACACAATGGGCTGTACTTTGCCCAAGGCCTGGGCAAAACCATGACTGAATTAATAGTTCATGAAATGATCAAGGGCTCTTCCAAGACAAAGCATTATAAAAAACACAAGATACTGTTGGACTGATTTCCACACCAGAAAGGAAGCAAACTGTCTCCTATCCACACCACTGGCAAAATTCTTTCTTGTTAGTGACAGCAGGAAGAGGTTCCAGGTAACTAGAAAGCCAGTATGAGACAGAGTGAGGAATACCACTCTAAACAGCTCTGCACTGTGATTTATTACATTATTTGTACCTTATGTTAAAGCTCTCTCCTGTTTTGTAGTCCATGGTCTAGAGACCTGAGGGTATGCATTCACTGCCCTAAGCCAGGCATTGTCTCCAGTTCTTAGTGATGGTTTTTAACTGGGTGCAGCACCCTGCTGAATCCACTGGCACAGGAAGAGCAGATGCAAATTGAAAATCTAGAAATAGTAGGGAGTGAAACAGAAGACAGTTGCCTCAAATTTTGCAGTGGTCAAATGGCAGATCTTTGAAGAAGATAGCTCATTTATCAGTCTCATCTCTTTCAGCCTTGTATGTCACATATTTTTTAAAAGAGAGTTTCTGCTGGTTCAAATAGACCAACCAAATTAGCAGTGATTATTAAAGGGGCCTTGGACATCACTTTGCATGCCCAGAACATAAATCACTGCATCATTGTACATGAAATGTCACCAAAGCTTTTGGATATAAAGAATCTCTAAAGCTGTAATTTCAACAGTGGTCTGTGCATTGAACCAGAAGTAACCTGGACAAGTTGTGCTACTATCAAAATATATAATTCCTCTTCCCCCTCTAACAGTGGGATATAAACAATAAAAAGCAATATTGCCAAGGCAGAAATTACTTTCTGAATCCCCTAAAAAATTAAGTCACTGACAGTGAGAGTAGATGCTATTAAAAAGCTGGAACATAGGCTGGAACTAGGAATTGAAAGAGTGACAATTATAATTTGAATTGGAATGTGTGAAATTCCTGAGAGATCCCTAAATGATACCCTCAAATCTCAATGACTCGATGCATTAGCACAGATCATAAAAGTTACTGTAAACTATAAATATGCATGTCTGCAACAAATTATTATTGTTCTATTGTACTCTTGTACTATTCTGTAAAATAACTGTAACTGTTCAGGAAAGCAGAGAGATTTCAATACTTCACAGAAACAAGGAAGCCATAAATAAAATGATCCTAGAATGACAATTCATGCAAATTCACTAACTTCAAAAGTGAATGCATCTAGCAAAACACTAGAGCAGCTTATTAAAACAAACACGTATTTTGGACAATATTCTTTTTTCTGTCTAGGCTGAATGTAGACTGTACCTCCTCCATGCCAACCAAACCTGGGAGACCCTGTAAATAAATGACGAGATCATGAGGGCAGTGCAGAGCTGAAGGCTCATACCTATAGAGTCAAGTTTTGGACTGATGGGAGTTCTCACACAGAGAAACTGCAAAGCCCTGAAAACATTTATAAGGTTCATGTTGACTATAAAAAAACTTTAAAAATTACTACTAAAAAAATTACTATTTAAAAAAAAAATCCAGGAGAAAGAGAACCAAAACAGCTAAAAAAGGTCTGAGTGAGGTCTTGCCCATCAGTCAGAAACCAGATGAAATGCCTAGATTTTGTGTAGGCTTTCTGTCTGAGGACAATTTCACCCTAATAGAAGGCATTTTTTTCCTGTTGTTAACACACAAGATGATATGTTCCACCACATGATAGGTTAAGCTGTTCTTTTTAAAAAAGCTCAGCATGTGTATTGGGTTTGCAAGCATATGTTGAGCTGAAGAAGACACGAAAAAGCATATTGAAAGTTGGAGAAATATCTTTATCTCCTCTCTCCAGTCCAGTGCTCTTGTGAGATTTTAACTATGCTTTATTTGTTGTTTGTTTTTTAACTTAGCATTTTTTAATTAGGACATTTTTTTCATTAATTCAGATATGAAGAACCCAAGTCTGACACATGACTTCAAGGTATTGCTTAGGAAAAGTCTGACCCTTCTCGTGGCATTTTATTTATTTATTCATTATCTACATTCATTATCACTTTGTTTTGCTTAAAGGTAGGCAAAGGCATTATTTCTCACTTGCTTTTGGGTCTACTTGTGCCTGTCCCTTTAATTAAGTTGCAGTTTTCTCTTTTAATAAGCTCTGAAACCATTTGTTGTGAAAGCAGTTTTGCCCAGTCTGCAAAATGTGAGTTGTTGCTTCATTCGTTCCACCTAATTCACGAAGTCTTTTTGGCATTATGAAGTGCTTACAGCTATAAATCACTATTTCTGCAACAACTGTAAGTCAAGGCTCTTGCTTTATATATGACAGGATGGGTAGACAGCACCATTTACATTTTGTGCAGTGTCTGCTGCTTTGAAAGACACCAGAGTTGGATGCCATGGCCCAGAACTAAGAGGGGGCTGGCTAGAGAGGCAGCAACGCAAAAGTACAACATGTTGTAACACTTGAACATATCATTTCTTGATCATAGATCATCACTGTCTACACTATTCTAAGCAGCATGCTAAAGAGTCATTTAAACTAGTCCTCCAAAATCTGACCAACTCCAAGCAACGTATATTATGCTGCACAGATAGGTTGCTTTGAGCCCCTGGCTTCAAAACAGCTGCATCCCTCTTCAGGAAAAAAAAAAACAAAACATCACCAAGGAAGCCTTATCTCCCAGAAGAGAATCCCCGTATCTTCTTTCCCCTTCCACCCTGAAATGAGCTATCATAGTGGACTTGGAGTTACATTAGCATGTGGTGTTATCTGAGATTGTTTTCAGGGCCTCAATTAAGATGTTTAACAGAAGACAAAAATCCCAAGAAGTGTGATGTGGAGGTATGGAATACAACATGCATTCTAGCCTTTAAAAAAAAGCTATCATTTGCTTCTGGAGAGCATTTAGTTCCCTATAAGTTATAAGACACCTAACATTTATAGAGAGCTGAGAATTTCTTTCCTGAACTGGTGCTACACTTCCAATTATCACAGATCACCATGCCATCTGTGAGCAATTACCTTTCACTTCCTCTTTAAAACATAGTTAACTTACTAAGCTAAGTCCAGCTTCAGTTCTTTCCTGAGCTTTGGATGCAAGATATGTACAATAAGATGAAGTTCAGCCCAAGCCTTCTCCTCCAACTTTGCTGTACCAAGAAGTTGCTGCTTCGAAATTGCCCATTCTGTACTCTAATTTTTCCCTGCTTTTCTGTCTTTACTTCAGAAACCCCTCAAATCTCTGTAAGAGCAGTAGCACTCTTTGGATGGTACTTCTCTCTTTTTATGAAGCATATAAAAGGTTGATCCTCTAGGGGAATGGATGCTGCAAAGCTACAGTTATTTCTGCCCCTTTTTCCAGGACAGACTATTAACTTCTCCATCCTCTTATGTTACCAAGTTTCTTCTTACACCATGACATTAGTGAGAATAGTAACCCTGGGGACTTGAGTGACATCATAGATATTAAAAAAAGACAAGGAAAAAAAAAGAAAGAAAGAAAAAAAAAGAGTATTTAACTTTCCTGTAGCAGCTGAACTACACCTTAGACAAGATTAAAAGTACCTGTAACTACATGGTCACTGCTGTCCAGGTTCTATTTTATGTAGTGGAACAAAAAAAGCACCACATCATTATATAAGAAAGGTCTATTCTAAAGTTTTTAACTATTTCTTCAACGCAGCCAATAATTTTTTTCCATATTTTTAAAGTGTTCAGGGGACTGGTTATTTATTACAGCAAGGAATAGCAGAGCTGGAAAATAACTACAATATGTGATATATATTTGTATTTCTACAGTATCTCCTCTAAATGGAGGTCTTCAAAAGATTTATCAGATCTGAATGTACAGAACAACTCAGATAAGTATTGGAAAAGCAGATGTGTTTTTGACTTTACATCAAGAGTTCACCCAACCAAACATCTTCTGAAATTTCCTACTCCCATAATCCTTGGGAGCTATGTTAACACCTACTTATTTTTAACCATCAACAGCAGTATTAACAGTGTTAGCATCAACTGACACTGTTGTGAGCTGAAAACATTCTCCATGGAGATGTTTGAATCCTGAATGGGATTAGAATCAGAATCAGAAGGGTTTGGGTTGGAAGGGACCTTAAAGATCATCCAGTTCCAACCCCCTGCCATGAGCAGAGACACCTTCCACTAGACCAGGTTGCTCAATGCCTCATCCAGGATTAGAAAACCTCAAAATGGAGCTTATTTACACTGGTGGATCGCTGAAAGGCAACTGACGCTCAACCCTGTTCTTGTAGCTCTGTGGAAAAATTTTCTACTTCCGTAGACTTCAGTTCATCACCAACCCCATTTAAGAAGAGGAAATGTAAAATATACAGACCGGGATGACATTATTATGGCAGTGCTACTGCGTTCTTTGCAATGACCCTAACTGTCAATGCACTATTTCTAGAATGACCTCAAAAAGTCTCCAGAAGGTTTTAAAATAAAATATTAGAAACACTTATTTTCTCACCGTTACTTATGCAGCTGTAATGCTTCCAGTATTCTTCATTACTTTTCTAGATCCAGACCATATGTCTACTACTAGTGCTTACTAGAGGTTTAGTCTAAAGCTTAAGGTTAAGAGAATGATGAATGATTCAGGCCTTCCAATCAAAGATAGACACGTTCCACAGTCAAGGGAGAAACAGTTACAATAACTAGATTAAGCAGATAGTAGGTGGTCTGATTATAGTCCCACAAGCCTTGTTTCATTCAAATACATATAAGATACCACTTCTGCTATTCACAGTAATTGTAAAAAAATTCTGTTTGCTGCTCAGCTATAAAGGAAGACAAAATGTCTGCCTCAATGCATATAAAGGCTAATTCTTATTGCTTCAATAACACTAACTGAGAGAGTACAAACTCTCTTAGAAAAAATATTACTTCAACTGTGATGATGGTGTCTCCCATAGAGCCAGTGTGTGAAGTTTTGGTTTTTTAAGCTCCTTTGGTGAAGAATTAGTGTGACTTTAACCACAAAGTGGTGGCTGCAGGTGTCCTACTATAACTTCTTGAGCTCACTGTACCAGCACTCCTCTAATTCCCTCAGTGTTGCCTATCTAATTTTGCTCACAGGATTTGATGGTGCCAACTCAAACCATTCCAAGATTCTACAAAACATCAGAACAAAAGATGAGCTGTGAGTGTGACATTGTTAATGGATAATGAAACTAAAACACACTGAAAATATGTAAGTGGCCAAAAGACACACAGGAGACTGGTATAAAAAGAAAAACAGCAGTAGTAGAGTCTGGTCATGCTTTCTCACACCACTCACAACAACTCATGTAATGATGAAGCCTGAAGGGTGACATGAAAGGCACTACCAATTTCTTGCAAAAAATTATGCTCTCAAGCACACACTTATGAACTGGCACTTCAGTCATACATCAGTCATTGCAGCATCCTTTGCAGTGTTTTGA
This sequence comes from Caprimulgus europaeus, assembly GCA_907165065.1. Next base: position 15,555,872 of record OU015530.1, read on the forward strand.
AATCAAGCACTTGCACTCTTACTTCTCAACTTTTAAACAGGATAGTTTCAGCTCTGTATGAAAATTATCCTCAAATCCCCCCCTACTTTGTCATTTAGTATTTCTTCTAGTTGTCATGAAAAAGATCTCGCTGAAGATTTGGAAAGTAATCAGGTAATAGTTTAAGAGCTATTTAGCTAAATGTTGAAAAAAAAAATAAAAAAACAATCAACACTGATTCATTTGCTATGTCAATTCCATCAAATAAGACTTATCACTCTGACTGCTGAGTTTCTAACATGAGTCTTCGGAGAAGCTGAGGTGCTTTGTTCTTCTACTTCCTAAACAAAGTTCCTCCCCCACCCCCGTATTTATAATTTCCATATATTCTCATAATTTCTGTAACACTAGCCTATATTTTCAAGGGCTTCATACTTAGCCTTAGGCAACAACCATGCTAGATTCCACAATAATATTGTCTATGGTTTCTTCTTTGCAATTCCCACTGCGGTTTCACTTGTTGGTACGTGGGGTTGCACAACTCCCTTTTAAGTTCTGCATGACATTTTTCAGTATGTCTTTCCTGCTTCCTCAGAAACTTAAGAAACTTTTCACTTAAGAATTTAAAACAACTCCTGCCAAGAATGACTTCAGACACCATGATGCCAAGAGGCAATTCTGCTAGTCAGCATCAGTGCTAAGTGATGAGAAAGCTGCATTCATGGACAGGGGTTTGAAGAACCCTGAGGTGCTCCTTTAAAAAACCTGATGTACAGGACATTATAAATAATAATAAAGCAAACAAACAAAACCATAGCATGGCTATGAAATGAGACTACACAGAAGTCAGGAAATGAGGAAGCAAGCAGGGCCTATGAGCTCTTTCTATATGCAAAGTGTACAGAGCTCACTCTGGGACAGGTACAGATGGACCCAGTTTGCAAGCTGAAGTGCAATGGTGTGTTGGAAGCTGGGCATGGCTGTGAAAGCACTTTGCTCAGCACCAGTGTTTGTATTCATCACAGGAACTGCTCACCTGTGCTGCCATAACTGAACAAAGCACTTATGCAAGTGAAGAAAACCTGACTGTCTCTCCAAGTCCCCTAACAGTCAAGCATTCTTCTTTAGCAGCCAGTAGTTTAACAAGGAGAAGTTGTGGATGCCCCCTCCCTGAAAATATTTAAGGCCAGGTTGGATGAGGCTTTGAGCAACCTGATCTAGTGGAAGGTGTCCCTGCTCATGGCAGGGGGGTGGATGATGAACTAGATGATCTTTAAGGTCCCTTCCAACCCAAACCATTCTATGATTCTAAGGTGGAGATTGCTACGCCAATGTACAGCCAGCTAATAACATTCAGAAGGTAATTCTGTCACTTGCTCTTAATAACCCTGTGTGCCACTTGCATATAGCTATACAAGCTCAGGCTGAATATATGGGTGTAGTAAGACAAAGCTTTCTCTGGAATTCCCTGATGTCACCTTAGCTATCACCTGAGTGAAAACTTCATATAGACAAAGCTATCATCCTTGCATGGAGCATCATTTCCCTCTGTCCCTTTCAGAGCTGTGTAGAGCTGATGGTCTCTTGGAGAGGGTTGTGGCACCAGTGTCAAAGAGCATATTAAACTTAACCCTGCTTAAAAGACCTCAGACTAGTCAAATATTTTGCAGTATTCTAGTAGAAAAAACAAAGCCTTATACGAACTAATTTTCCTGACAGGTTTTTTTTTCCTCATTCTTTTATACTTTTTATCCTGATTATCACCAATATGTCTATTAATTTCCTCCAGTGTGAAGCAATTTGAAATAAGCTCACACATATTTTTGCTCACAACAACAAACACCTAATAAACCCCCTTTTTTGTAATTCATTTTTAAAAAGCTGCACAATAAAAAGAAAGCTTTCAAATAGGCTCATATGGAGTATTACTCTACTGGAAGCGTAATGTCACAGAAACAGCTTTCAATTTCACTCTTCCTGTGCTATGCAGCAATTTTCCACATTTAGTTTTATCAACCATGTCTTATTGTATTGCCAGTATCTGTAAAAGAATTCCCTTTACCTGCCAACATAAAAAACCCCCAAACAAACAAAAAAAACCCCAAAAACAAAACAAAAAAAAACAAACCACAAAGCAAAGCACAGACAGCAAGTGTGTTTCTTTGGAGTTCACCCATTCAACCAATAACTTATGGATACGGTTAAATAACATTTCAAGCTCAACTTTTGACAAGGACCAAGAGAGATACTTTATTTCCAGAGTGAAAGACATTGACTAAATACATTAGTATTTTTAAAGTCTGATGTCAAGTTCAGATTTTGTTAGAGGGAGATTTTTATTGCCTTGCTATTTTATGTTTGAGTTTATAACACTCTTCAAAGTGAGTAAAATCTTTTTGCTTAGCCCTACATATACTGACTTAGCCATATGTGAAGGGGTCCCCTTGTGAGAGCTGTGGAGGGGGTGTAGATTATCTTGCTTGTAGCATTATGCATTTACAATCCAAATCCCCTGATCTTCTGATTTTGAGAGAGGAAGAGATGCACATAAATTACATGAAACACTGTGGGACTAAATTATAGCTGAAGCTTTTTATCTGTGGTTATATCCCACTATTCCTACTTCATGCAAAGATACAGCTATATCCTTCATACAGTTATCTGTTGCAGACTCTCCATGGTTTCCATTATGGATAATATGGGACACAGCAGTTTACTAATTGTCCTGTGCAGTCTATTCAAAAGTACTTTTGGTCTAGTTGCATAGGCTAATTGTTGTTTTGCAAGACAACAGCTTTGAAGAACTACTGAGAAAAAATAATAACAATTTACTTAAAGCTCTGATGTTTTGTCAGGCTTTGGTAGTAATCAAATTTCCATTTTAATCAAATGATTATACCAAAAGAACCAACAAAAATGATTATACAGTATCTTGAATAGGTTCATTTCATAATATAAACTGAAAACTTGGAGGGAATAGTGCTGACACACGCAAGTTAGCAAGGGGAACTTGAAGGCAGATCCACATGACATAAGGAAAACCTGTCAGCCTTTTGTGAAACATTTTTTAAAAGACAATAATCACGCTTTCTTAGTCAAAATAGTATTAAAATGAATGCTAAATTATCAAAATTAATTATCATCTGGCAAACACATCTACACGTGTCTTCTGTTTATGTGCAGAAGCCTATAATTCTTTGAATTATACAGAGCAGATACTTTCTAGTCTAATGTTATTAAATATTCCTAGCTCTATCATATCATTAGATATTCCTGGCCCTATTTCCTCTCACAGAGGGTTTTTTTCCCTCGGCTGTTACTAAAATGGGCAAGGTTTTCTCAAACTATGCTCACCACTCTTACTTTTTTAATATCCGTAGAGAAGATGATGATGACTGTGCACTGCAGCAATGAATTTACCTTCCGAATATAGCGTTTGTGTTTTATGAGCAAGTTATACCTTCAGTGGAGGAGGATCAGATCACCTTGTGGAAACGAAACTTTTTCAGGTAAGATGTAATGGATGCTGAGATATGTGATTATGTCTGAAAAAGAAAGTGGTGTCCTCCCTTTCTGAAGTAGAGAAAAACTTAAACAGCCACATGGAATACCTACTAGCATAACACATTAGAGCTGGCACACAGAGATATGCAATCATACGTTATGCCACTCCCTGAACAGTAATTAGATTCAAATGATAGCATTCAAGTTCCATATTTCTTGGGTAGCTTCTTTCACTTCTTTCTCTTAATGTGATTTTTGGAGCAACAGATTAGAAACAAAACTGACTCACACAGAATTTGAATAAGAGGACTTTAAAATAAAATTACATTATGGGAAAGGTAATTACTGTGCTAATGGTTAATAATCTAATCATGCCTCTTCCCAAGACAGTGAAAGAAAACGATTTGGTGTCCTCTTTGAATGACAGACAAATTTCCAACCCATTCAGTAGGACTAAAACATGAAGAACCCAGAAAAACTAAATCTCCATTTTATTTTAAAGGGGTCAAAATTGTCATCATGTGTCTGACACTTACTAAAACTGACAACAAAAAAGTTATTGATATGATATGAAATGGTATAAATGCAGCTGCACTTATGTACTAAAAAGTCATATAGCTATTTTATTTTCCTCTTTTGGCCCCACTATTTACTGTGATCTAATAAGAAAGGCCAGCTAAAGTTCCTGACAGTAGGAGACACATCTGGATCATCCTGTCACAGAATCTGTGAGGAAGCAGGTGTCCTACAAATCAGGGCAGTATATTATATTTCCTTGTGCAAGCTGGCTAAACAGGGAAAAGAATTATTTTAAGTGGGCACAAAATGTCCTGAACTGGGAAACCAACACCATAAACCTATTGTCTGGTATAATTCTGTGCAACCTGATAGAAGGAATGAAGGAAGGAAAAGAGAGAGTGGCATCAGCACAGAGATGCAAGAGATAAATTTGGCCAGCTATGTTTGCAACAATGTAAGAAGAAATTAGTCTCCTCAATCACCAAAAAAAAAAAAACAAACTAAAAGCCAAAAAACTTCTGCAAGTTTAACCAACATAGCTTTTTAAACTTCTAAGAAAAATGACAGTATGCCTGAAAGAATAATCCTTAGTTTCTGCCAAATAGTAACCAATAAAGAAATTTCTATTGATATCAGAGGATGAAAAGTTCTCAGAACAAAGCCACCCTATTCCCAACTTTGGCAAATACTAGCATAAGTTTATTGTACAAGGAAGCCCATCCAAGTCAAGACACTTTTCCTAAGAAAACTGATACTCTACTAACTTACATCAAACGTGGTAAAATACAAGTGAGTTCCTGAACTTTGAACACCAGGTCATAAAACTCAAAGGAGGAGAATACTTTCCTCAAAACCAAAAGAAACTGTGGCAGACTTCCTAGATTCTTTCTGCAGTGGGAACTTGTGTGTTTGAGGCACGTTTGTACAACATGGGAAAGAAGCAAGAATAAGCAAAGCAAAGTGGTGACTCCAAGGAAACCATTGTAGAAAATGTCTGCTGCCTTCATAGTTCAACAAGGGACCTTGTGCTTCAGGAAAGCTGGGACAGGGAGCTGCAGCACCACCGTATCTTATGAAAAGAACTTTACATATCTGAGCATTCAGAAGCATATTGTGCATGCTTTTCTGCATACTAATTCCTTGTAGTTCACAGTTCAGGACTAAAGAAACTTCAGTATCTCTTCCCAGCCTATTTCAGTGCAGCATGTAAATACAAGTGATGTATTTTAATTGGCATTCACCAGTGACCTGTGCTATGACAGTACAGGATGCAGCTGGATGTGTCATGAATACAGAGCAACAACTTCAACACACATGCCATTGTGCAGAGACCGCATGGCCAAACACAGACATTTAAAATAGCCCTTGGGTGTTTGGAAACCAGGCAGAACAAAATCTGGTCGGCATTTACACGAGTGAACTGACTCAAGTATGCTTTCCCCCCTACTCCCATCCCAGGGAAACATCAGAAGAGATTCCAGCTTGAGATTCCCTGAGTGCCAGGAAGGGGTTCTGACCTGGACGTTAGCTTTGGAGGTCTGTCAGGCTCCTTAGTTCTGTCTTCAGTACCATCAATTAACATTATCATATACGTTCTAGCCTACTATTTGCTGTGGAAGAGGGGGAAACTTTTTCTTTTCCATGCTCCTTTTAGCAAGCCTATGTTGCACCATTCCACCACTCCCACAACTTCAAACAGCAAAGAACTACAAGCTTATAAAAATGCTTCCGAGTGTTTGTTTCCCTTTAACTATATCCTCCTGCTGTGCTTAATATTAATCTGCCAGGATAATCTTCCTGCAAGGACATTATTTGCAATACTAACATAAAAAGTAACTCTTAACTCAATAAAAGACAGACTGTTCTGTATAGGTCTACTCAAAACCAGAATAATGCATCTGTGTTCAAAAATATACTCCTGCTACTGAAAAGCATCCTACTTTCATTATACTTAATTTACCATTCTTTACAAATGAAAGCAAAGAAAGAATGTGCAAAGTTATTTTCTTTATGATATATTAAGTACTGTGTTTACCATCATTTTTTAAATAAGAGTTTTCTTTCTTTTTTTGTTAATGGTTTCACTAGCAATTCTCAAGATGGCAGGAAAGCTAACTGGAAAACAAAAAATCTATTTCTATTTGAATTAAGATGGTAAAATACAAGTAGGTTTTTGTAAAAAATTACTATTGTTTTTTGCTGAGGTTTTTGTTTCTCACTTTTTAAATAAAAAACAAAGAAAATATAGTCAATTAATTTCCTGAGGAGCTAATGGATACAGATTTTCTATCTTATTCTCAAAGAAATCAGATAATTTCAGAATAATAACAAATTTTACTGAATAAGATTTTTTCCATTAAAATACTTTATTTTGTTTTTTCTTTCTGAACTAATTTCATGACATTTTCAAAATTTGACTGAACAGGGCCATGGGCAACCTGAAGTTAGACATGCTTTGAGCAAGATTTTGGACTCTGATCTTCAAAGGGCACTTACAACCCCCATTTTACTGTGAGTCTAAATAGCACAGCTATTTCTGTTTCATTCTCTATCCAAATTAATGGGTTAAAAACATCCAACCAGGCCAGGCTCAGAGTAAGACTAAAACAGCTACTTAACCCAAGTATCAGTACAACTACAATAACCTCCATATCATGCTGTACTGCATGCTGTGGTCATATCCTTGTTTTCTTTCCTGCCTCACCTTTACATTTTAAATTAACACTTATTTAATTCAAATTCCCAACAAGTCCTGGAAGAAAAGCTTTCTTTGTGAAATAGCAATTATCTGCATCTTCTTAACTAAGGACTGAAAAATGATTAATATAAGATTTTTGGTTCCTTGAACAAATTATGACTACCAACTACCTTAAAAACTGCAATAGCTATTATTGATTACATTTATAAGATTAGTAACTGTTTCCATGTTCCATATTGATTTATTGGGCTGAGACCCTTCTTCCTAGTTTTGAAGTATCCAAGTTATAGGAAACACAAGCATCCTAAAACTAGGAACATAAATACAACCTAAGTCTAATTAGTCTAATTAAAGTACTACCTTTTTGCTTACAGATCTGGCAACCAGCACATGCTTATACTTTTACTGGCATACAATTTATAGGTGCCAACATAGTTTGCTTTTTTAATTTTTTTTAACCACAGCTGTTCGCAATGAATCAGTACTTACAATTTCCCAATTGACCCATAATGAAGGCCAGCTGCCAGCTTTAAAGCACCAGTTGTTAATATCCTTTCTTAATCCAGATTTGTGCAGCTACCTTTGCAATAAGCATATTTTGTGAAGGTGAAACTGGAAATGCCTGTGTGTGTAAGCATGTATGTATGTGTATTCTTTCTACAGAAAAAGAAATGAAAAATGCCATTGGAAGCAGTTAGAAAATACATGAAAATTACCAGATGAACCACCCCAAAGAGTGAGATCCTGCCTTGGTCACTCAGCAGTTCAGTCAATAATGAACGTGTCATTATATTATGCTGTCCACATCATGGTCTGGTTATAGTTCAGATCCTAGGGATTTAAAAGCTTTTTGAATGTTACATTCAGTAATTATGCTGCTCTAGAAGTTTTCACCTTATTTCCCAGTGAAGACAATCAGGAAGCTCCTGATGCCACCAGAACAGATAACAGCAAAGTTATGATGTCGTTTGGAAGAAAAATTGCTTGGATAGTTCATAGCTGTTTGACATCATACCTATTTACACGTTCCTGAGACCATGACAGCTATCATATGAGAACTGAAAATCTAAGTATCAGAAAAGACAAATACACAAGACTAGTCTCAGTTCTACCTTTCTCAGTTGGTTTAGTACAGACCATTGAGATGAGGACCATAGCGTTCAGCTGCGCATCACTACTCTGCCAGGTTTTCCTGCATTGAGAAGTGAAGCTACTTCTGCTATATTTAATAGATAAAGCCAAAGGCTGATACTCTGATTAAGGAACAGGAACTATACAACATTTTCTGAAGATCATAGATATTTTTCCTGTGATTAAAAAAAGTTTTTCTAAGGCCATCTATAGGCGACTGTTATGTAATATATGCCATTATAACAGCTTAAATAGACACCTAAGCTTATGAAATAGATACACAGATATTACATGCTGTTTGAAGTACTAAAAAACTTACTTTTGACCTCATTCAAAAGAGACAAGTATGTGGTACAGTCTTCATAATAAAACTAGAACACAAAGGAATTGTCCAGCCTTTGACTGATCTTTTGCCTGGGGTTTCCTTTTGATGATCAGTGACTGATCAAATTTCCTAAAGTACTACACAGCAGCTCATTTAAAGAAACTGTCAATCACATGCAGAAACTTGTAAATGTTGCTGCTTTGAAGCAGCCAGAATTCCGCTGAGATTATCTCTTCTGACAAAGTTTGGATACCTGTCAATCACTTGCCTTGATGCTTAATGATATGAAGACCAGACAAGTGAAAAAGATACTCGGGAAAAAGATATGCAATAAAAACCTATGACTTGATCCACACTGCAGGTCCAGATAATAGAGTGTCATGAATCTTTATGGCAGAAAGTTAACAATGTACTTTTCCATTCTTCTCTGGTAAGTTTGTGGTGGAAGCAAGGACAACTAGCTTTGAACTCAGCATCCAAAGAGGTCTTTTGAAAGTCTAAGGAAGAAGAGTTGATAATACCAAAAGTTAAGTGCAGTACACAGTATAAGAAAAGTAATATATTTTTAATTGTCCCAAGAATGGAAATTTATTGGTGCCATTAAAGGTGCTATAAACAGAAGTGATACTGTGCAGGTTTGAAGATACTTGAATAATATTAATTTTTAATATATAACAGATAGCATACTTCTGTTTAGTCCTGTGAGAATCTGATAACATGTTTTCCAAGGAAGGATGATATACCTCAAGTGGAAAGCAGTACTCTCTAATGAAAAGGATTTACTGACAACAGCAGTTTTGCTTCCATCTACGTGAATTGTGACAGAATACTGAAACATGGCTCTGCAAAGAAAACCTATCAGTCAGGGTCCAGCACTCTTGTGACAAAACAAGCCCTGAAAGTGGCAAAAATGTTCCAGATGCTTTACACATAGAAACTAATCTATGTAGGGTTCTAGGAATTCCTTTATGGAAATAATGTTTTGTTCAGGGGCTCTCAAGTAAGTGAAGATGGGGAAGAGCCTTTCTTTGGTATCACTTTCACAGAGGAATGGAAAGGAAGACATAAGAGGCACAGAAGGTCCCTTCTCTCAAAATAATTTTGACAAAATTCACTGGTGAGAAATTACTTTATTAACTTCACATATTTTAAGTCAAAGGTAATTTTGGCAACAGCCCATTCACAGCTGACCTTAGCTGTAACTTGGTGGGGGGTGAGGAATACAAAAACGTAATAAGTAGGTTGGAGGTAAAAAGTTATTTTTAACAGGCAATAATATCTCATTATCTCAATGCTACCATAACATCCAGTGTTGCAGGAAATAGCATATTCCTTCACAGGAAAGCACAGTCATACTTGTTGTAGTCTTTATTCAAGGAGTTATTTGGGGAGAGACAGGTGGTAGAGATTGCAGTCATAGAACAGTTGTATACAAAACCACGAATGTCTCCATAGATATTTGTTTACATTATAATTGCTTTCTGATATTTTAACATGGACTAACAGAAAGACTGAAGTTGGAGAGGGGAAGAAAAGATAGAAAGAAAATGATGAGTGTAAGTTATCCTTTACCCTGAAGGGGAATTCTGTAAGAAGGACATATCACATTAAGAAAAGCCATTATTCCCAAATCAACAGGAATCAATTAGCTGTGGATTATAAGATTGGTTTGGTCATCAGCTGCTGTATCCGCATTATTATACATGTTTTTTCACAGCATGGTTTACTTTAGCAAAAGAGACACAGCATAAGGCAGTCTGAGTTTTATGACTTTGGAAATACAAGAGTGAGACCTAAATTTCAGAAGGATGACCTTTCTATGAGTCTGTTGAAGAGTATAAGCTCAGAAGACTGGCATGACCAGAGAGAACATAAACTACTCATTTCAGTCCTGCAAGACTCCACTTATCTCCCCTTTCTGAAGGGAAAAATGAGTGACTGCATGAATGATAACTTAGTTCAGCTCTCAGCAGTCACACAGTGACAAAAACAGTAGAATTCACATTTAGTATTATTTCATGTAAGCAATATCATGGGCATTTAAAGGGAATGAGTCTTTTTCGTGGTGATTTGATCTGCCTGACACACACTGTGCCTTGAGGAGCTGCAGGATGCTCCTGTCAGTAGGTGGGTTTTTAAGTCCTGCTTTCAAGACTGTTTTCATTGCTGGCACTTACAATCTTGCTACAAGGGTTTCTGTAGCTCTAGGTGCACTAACTAGTGTAACTATGCTCTTAGAAACTCCTGTTGGACACACGGCCCTTGCTGACAAAGAGCTTAGCTGCCTGCAAAGCTATACCTCCTCCGACATGACAAACTAAGCCACTAAAAAACATCTTCTGCTGCCATAGGTGCATCCGTGATTTTTCCTGCCACTGATACATGATATTTCCCTGATCCTGGCTAAGGATACAGTTCCAGAATAACTCTACTTTATGCCAGCCCTTCTGAAAAAAGTCCCCAACTCCTCCACAAGATAGTGCAATTGTTGGAAGACAGAGAGCAGGAGCAACAGGCTTCTATCTTCTCTTGACCCTTTTAGAGGACTCTGTCTTGCTGTGAGCATGCAGTAGTAGGCTTTTATACATTATCCATGTTAACAAAGTAACTCACATTTCTAACAGAAAAAGACAGATGCAAAGAGCAAGCTAGAAAAATTGGATGACGCTGAAGCAGATCAAAATGTTTAAGATTCAGCTTCACATGCAGTATCCTGAATCTGTGTTATACCAATATTGATCTGAAGCCTTACTCTTCCTGTTTAGTGGTAAATCTTGGTGAGAATTTTTATCAGACTGGATATTACAATAACGACATTTTGGACAAGGACAGGGTTATGAAGCATTATTTTGGGGGGTTTATTATTGCAGTGGAGAGAAGGAGTAGCAGAATTTCAATAGGGTTGACTTTAAAGTACCATGTTGTGTACCACATGCAGTGATTTGTGAGAGAAACCCACATATTAAAAACTACAGCTCTACTAAATAAGTACTTTTCTAAGTCTAGTAATAATTCAAACCACATAAACAAATGTTCCAGTCCATTCTGATCTACTTCTGTCAGACATTCCTAAGCCATACTGTAAAAAAACCCCAAACCCAACAAAAACCATAAAACAAACAACTCAAAAACCCCACCAAGAAACCTGAAGGTAATCACTTAGCAAGCCTCATTTATTTTGTTATAAAGTAAGGCTTTTGGAAAGCTTTCAAGACAATGCTTATTCTTGAATAAATGCCATTACAAACTTCACAAGTGTATAGGATAGGCAAACCAATTTCTGAAAAGAGAATGAGCGAGCATCCAGCTGAACAAACCACGGTGCCCCACTGTCCCACTCATATCCCCTGCTCTACACAAAAGCCGGAAAACTAATTTCTTCTAGATAAAGTGAATGCTGACTGATTACCTTTTTTATAAAAAAAATGCCACCTTGACAAAACCTGCTCATTTGCTCCATCTCTATGTGCAAAAGATTGCTTTTCTGAAACACTTTCAAATTCCACTTCCTGCCAGGATAACTGAATGTTTTATCTATTAGGCTTGAATCCCCCGGCCATGATATTATTCAAACACTGCTGATACAATGGTCTCCACATAGAGCTGCTTCTGCTAACACATACCAGGAAGAATACTATTGTGACAGCTTATGAAAAAATTTACATAATCAAAGGAAATGTGGTAGCACTTGATTTTGTGTCCAGGAACCAGGACTTCATCACAGCACAACACCTATAGGAAGTGCATATGACATCCATATGAGTACTAAATGAATCCATTAGGATTAGTGGTATTAAAATGAATACCAGATGCATTAACAAGGGACTGCGTAATACAAAATGATGCACAAATGTTTGCATCCCAATCCCAGCTTTCAAGTAACATCAGCATATTACCCTAAAATCATTACTTTGCTATTCTAGTTCCTCTCCTAGGGAGCTTTAATGATAGTGCTTGCCCTACAGTGAATTCATATTGCATCTGGCACAGGAAATTTGGCATTTCAATTTACATAACTGTTTTCAATTGCACAAATATGCTGTTCCCTAATTTTCAGCATACTTTGGACAACAGTTTTCAATGCTTGACTGAGAAAGAGCCAACAACTTTTCTTTCCTTCCCTCCTCTTCTGTCGCTAGTTTCTCATGCTTTCTCAAATGGAGGTAAAAAAGAAGGTTAAATGTCAGATTTCAAAGAACAGAAGATGTCCATCACATTGCCTAGTTCAATCCAGATATCTGGGACTGATTGACAGAGACTTGATCGTGTATTACAAGTGAGAACTGCAGTCTGAGTGAAAATCCAGACACCAAAAAGTATGACATTTCCCAAGAAATAGTGTTCTCATTTATGTCAGATCAAAAGAGACAAAGATAAATGCTAGTATTTCTATGAGACCAAACAAAATCAGTACAGCTTTATTATTAATGGAGTTTCAGCTGCATCTATACAAGGCAGATATACTTCCCTAGAATATATACAACTCCAGGTTGTACACTGCTGGATGTTGAAGAAACAAACTATGAATTAACAGTGATAATATGCCACACACAATCTTTGTGAAACATCAGTGTGGGATTTAAATGAAGACAAGGGACAAGACGTACAGGTGGACTGGAGAGGAGGGAATGCAACACAGAAATAAATCAAATCAAGTTCTAAGAAGCTGCAAACCCCTCTAGCTTAATCTAGTGGTAAATAAAGTCTTTGCAGTGCTTGTAAATCAAGGGAAATGCCATTGTAGCACGACCTAGGGTTTCAACTCACACACTGAAAATATTTACATCTCTGGAGAGAGAAACAAAAAGCTGATATGAGGAAATTATAGAAAACTACAGCTGTGGAGAATGAGAGGCAGGCTGAGCCTAGTGAATTTTGTTGCCAGTGTTTCTGCCATTAGGAGCAGCAGTGATAGAATTATCTCTCTGCTTGCCATTGCCATCCCATGGCTTGCATTTGCATTGCTCAATTTTCCAACACTGACTGCTGCGATGTATTTGATGCTTGTCATTACCTGCCTTGGGCAAAACACCTAGGTTTTGTAGCAGCGCATCCTCCATGACCGAGTCTGGCATCTGAGACATGAAAAGAGACATCTTGGCTTCTGAACAGGGCATGTCCTGGGTAAAGGAAGCCAGCACCATCTTCATCCAGCGCAGATGAATTTACTAATGGGAGAGACAGAACCACAAAGAATGGTCTCTCCTAGCAGCTCCCAATGAGATACATGGCTCTCCTTGCTGAGGCAACAACACAGAATTGGTAAGCAACATTGCTCAAGGGCATTAAGTGTGTCAGAAATACGTTGCTTCAGTGCAGAGCCATGTCCAATGCCTCCTGGCCTTTTTTAAGATGGCAATGGCAGGTGCAGGGTGGGCTGGAGACACAGAGACAGCAGGAATTTCCAAGTGGAGGAGAGAGGAGGAGCTGAGCTCAGCGAAGTGAAACACAAGGCCAAATTTCTGAAGTACATCTCAGCCACAGAAAAGACAGGAACCATTGGTCTATGCAAATCCCTTCTGTCATGCCGAAACGTTCTTGGCAGCCTGGCCCTTCTTTTTTTTTTTTTTTCTTTTTTTCACTTTTTTTCTGCTTTTATTAACTGCTGCCACCATTCCATCCACCACAGCTGTTCAGCCACCTCCTGCTGCCCACTCACCAGTGTGTCCCAGTCCCTTCCTTCTCCCAGCCTTTTTTGCTACCTCCCACTGCCCAGAAGGAAAATAAGCTAATCTTGGGGTCAGCAGGTTTGGGAAGAAATGAAAAAGGCACATGTGACTTCTCAGTCAATCTCTGTGACAGAATTAGATAGAAAGCCACAGAAACGCAAACTGCAACTATACATAGAATAATTATGGCTTTCACAGGTTTTGCTGCTTGATTTTTCCCTGCTCATTTACAAATTCACTATAAAGAATAAATGACCAATTCCACCTGGAAGGTGAACCAAAGTAAACAGTTCTAAGAGATCTTGAGACAAAAATTTTGAGGGAAAAAATATATTGTTTTACTCAAGTATCGTCCAAAAGGTGGTACAGTATAAACACATGCAGGTTTCTTGAGTTCCTAATAATTGAATGCAGAGTGTGCACTCTGGAACACATACAGATGCATGTGTGGGCAGTTATGCAGACTTACTGTACTCTTAAAATAAGTACAAGTTCCAGTTTACATCAGAGAGTTCTTTCAATTATGAGGCGAGAGAAAAAAATATTCCACCATTAAAGCAAAACACCACAGAGGGTGAAGGAACTGAAGCTGCATTAGTTGCTTTATCCCTAAAGTTCAAAACAAAACAAAAAAAGTCCCAACCCTAGAGTCTGTGTTGAGTCTACTAATGTCACTGCCAATAAGAGTTAAAAATCTCAGTTCTTATGTTTGTCATCTTTGGATAGGTTTCAGACTACTTTTACAATATGTGCTCTGACAGGGAGGTCTAGAAGAGAGCTGCCAAACTCCTCTTCCCCCATACTCCCAAAACTATGAATAATCACCTGTTTCTTAACCCTCCCACTTTTTTAATATTATGGAAACAAAAATGAATTAACTCAGACAATTTCTAAAAAGAAATGAATAGGACAGAAAAACTGAAGCAGTTTTCAAATATTGGCATTTTTGGAATTACGAACAGAAAATTAAAGCAAATCAACACTTAAAATGGCTGGAAGAGTTTAAGGTGTCATCCTATAACTGCAATTCAGTTCCAAAGCCTTCTGTAACTCAAATGAAGTCAACTGGATTTGGATACATTTGACACACTACATTTATAAAACATATGAATAATCACAGTACTGTCTACTGTTCAAATGTTGGATTTTTTTAATTTTAGCTTAAAGAAGCTTTGAGCTTGTAAAACTAGAGAAGTGTGATTTACAATATTTCACTGGTTTACAGTTGCTTTAGCTCGTTGGGATCGTGCATCAATATGTCACTTCATATTCAGTAAACACAATTCTATACTTGATCAAATCCTGATTCAGAAATGGGATAGGGAGAACCTGTTTTGAAATCATAGAATCATGGCATCGTTTTGGTCAGAAAAAACCTTTAAGATCAGCAAGTCCAACTGTTAATATAGCACTGCCAAGTCCATCTCTAAACCATGTCCCTAAGCACCACATCCACATGTCTTTTAAATACCTCCAGGGATGGTGACTCTACCAGAATACTCAGAATCCCCCAGAAATTACCATTTCAAAGAGAGCTTGATGAAGTAACCTATGTTTATATCAATATTTTGGGGTAGAAAGACAAGGTTAAACAATCCATAATTTTGTACGCTAAAAAGCCTGTATATTCCAATTACTTACATAATGAGGTCATAAAAGGCATAGTCTGCCTTTAGATGTGAATTTAAATAGTTCACATCAACTTCAATGTAAGCTGTGTGCAGGCACTCACAGGTGGAATTGCAAGGGGGAATGGTCCGTTTTCCTTTTTATGACTTCTGAAGAGCAGGCACAAATCACAAAAAAAATCCATTTGAGCCTTTACATGGGTCTGACTCTCAAATCTAAAAGCTGAACGTCAAGGAGAGTATTTCACATATCCCTGTTGCATTGCCTGTTCCTTTCTCTGTAGAAAACAGCTGCTAATAGTCCATTTTGGTGTTACCATGCTGTCTTTTCTGCAGCTGTCATAAGAGCAGTGTTTTCAGGATTCTTAAATAAATTGTTGGTTCTAGTAGGAAAAACACTGTAGAGTTTGAAGGGCACTAAACAAGTACAAAGACAGTGAGACACTATTTTCTAGTCCAGAGCCTGGAGCAGACACACATACTCTTGCTTTCTGGTTTTGTAATACTGAATAATTATGTCTTGAATTCTTCCAAATGGAAACAACATTAAACATTTAATCTTGCCTTTAGAAGGTTTCTGTACTGCCTAGCAAAACCAATGCACTGTGTACACTTCACTGGGGCCTCATAAAAAGAAAAGTTAAAGAAACAGAATGAAATTCCACTTTGCTCTCCAAGGATATCCATTTTGCTTCTCATTTATTGATTTATCATTCTAGTTATTATTTTCTCACTTCTTATGTAAGCATTGTCTTCCCTACTTCCCACAGAATCACAGAATTGTCCAGACTAGAAAAGACCTTTAATATTATTGAGTGCAATCATTAACCTCACACTGACAAGTCCCCAACTAAACCATGTCCCTCAGCACTATGTCTAGACAGCTCTTAAATGCCTCCAGGGATGGGGACTCCTTGGGCAACCTGTTCCAATGCCTGAGAACCCTTTAAGGAAAGAAATTCTTCCTCATACTCAAAATAAACTTCCCTTGATGCAACTTGAGGATATTTCCTCTTATCCTGTCACTTGTTACTAGGTTGAACAGATTGACTCCCACCTCTCTACATCCTCTTTCCAGGCAGTTGTAGAGAGTGATAAGGTCTCCCCTCAGCCTCCTTTTCTCCAGCCTAAACAATCATAGTTCCCCCAGCTGCTCCTCATAGGACACTTCTAGACCCTTCACCAGCTTCATTGCCCTTCTCTGGGCACGTTCCAGCACCTCAATGTCTTTCTTGTAGTGAGGGACCCAAAACTGAACACTGTACTCCAGGTGCAGCCTCACCAGTGCTGAGTAAAGGGAAAACACCATGCCTGACTGGGAGCATCATCCCAGTGAAGTGTTCATGCAACAGGAGCTGCTTCATTGACCACTTCCTTATCACTCACCATCTGTTGATTTCAGCTCCTGGACTCCTACACATTTCTATGGACAGGCCATCAAGAACAGGAGAAGACAGACATAAACATGACCAAGGAAGGATATGATGGTCAACTCCAAGTTTTCATCTGAAGCCAGCTACATCAACAGAGACAATTACTTCAGTGGTAGCCTACCAAATTCAATATATTTAGTATCAGCAAATTTCATAAGCTTTTTATATTAAGCAGGCTGAATTGCTATAATAGTTCTTCCTGACCTACTATCAGTGGCTCAGCACAATGCTAGAACTTGAAGCAACAAAAAGAACAACAGAAAACTCAAATCCCAACAACTGTTTTGCAAAACGAAAACAGAAAATCTTTATAACATTCTATCTCCCAGAATCCCTCCCAATCCCAATAGAAAATAAACTTCTTTCCCATACAAGATTATACTTACATGCCAAAATGTTTCAAAACAAAAATATTGTGTCATCCCTTGAGTTGTAAAAATGACATAGCTGCCAGGAGATGGAAGAATTAAAGCAAAATGAACAAAATTATTATCAGCTGAAAGACACTCCTGTACTAGCAGAACACACCCTCATGGTGAGTAGTATTGAAGTCCTAGTGCCAAAACTGCCAGGACTACAGCAATGCATCTACCAGTAGTGAATCGCTGCCTAGATAGCCATTTACACTCTCAGCATGATGACCTCTTGCTTTTCCAGTCTACAGCATCTTCAGCTTTCACTTCTCAAGAAATTTCAAGTGCATGGAAAATAGAGATGTAATAGCTCATATCAGGGCAACACCAGCAGTCACCAGATATCCAAGAGATCAAAGTGATTTTGTCTCCTTACCTTAGATGTCTTCTTGATTACAGAGAGAACTTGACTTCTCAACCTGTGCTGTTGAGAAACTAGCTCTAGAGGCTCATACTGGGCAAGAAGTAACAATAAAATCTGTATATCAGGATTAACCTTATAATTAGTTGCTGACTGATTTTGTCCTGGGCAAGAAGAAGCAATGATCCACTATGGAAAATTCTCTTAAGATTTGTCTGTGTTGCCTAAAAGTTCTACATTTTAAAGTACTGTCTATGTTTTTTTCCAACAGTAAATTGCAATTTCCTCATCCCTTTCACCTTGATACTTATTTATCATTGTTTGTGTTATTCCTGGGATGCTCCAGTTTACTAGAAATAGATAGGGACTCCTTTTGTTCTTTACATTTTTCAGGGTTTTTTTTTTTAATGTTAAAAAGCTTCTCTGCCATTTTCTAATTCTTTTTACCATAAAAAGTCATGTTCAAATATTGAATATTCTTTCGAGATTTTTGTCACTTGCAGTTTCTACTCCAGCTTGTGAGGAGTTTTGCAGATGGTATTCATTTTGAAGCTTAAGTGAGGTGATCTTTTATATTATTACTGTTATATTATTATGCTTGTTCATAACTGGCTTCCTTTCAACAAAATACAGTATTGTGTGCTCTGTTCCACTAGTACAAAATATGCAACAATTTTTCATCATACAAGTCAGGAATCACAGCCAACTTCAATCTCTCTCTCTATAAACATTTGTCTGCACTGTTCTGTTGTTTATGCCACTCAAAGAGAGATGAGGTGCAACTCGGGGTTGGGGGGAAAAGGGGGAGGCAGAGAATATAAATAGTAGCATAAACTATTGCATATAAGTTAATTAATCAAAATAGACAGGAGTGGGTCATAAAGAGGGTGATGGTCAAGTGAGCACTTCTCATAGAGAAATTGAAAAACCTATCTATTCAAAGCAAATAGCTTAGACTAACAAATTACATAGATGTTCTTGTTTTAACTAAACTGGCAATTAAAAACTCAGGGAATCTATTGATATACAGAAAGTCAGCACTAGAAATTGAACTGTATCAAAAATCAGAACAAAGCCAGAAAAAACCAACACTGATTACAGGCCTGGTCAGCCTTAAAACATGGCACTCTACCTTGGATTCCTTAGCCTTGGGGTTTATCTTTTACCAAAATGAAATACACGTGCTCGGGAATACAATGCCCCTAGATTACTTGTCTTTTCTACAGTGTACCAGCCACTAGGTGTGAAAATGATAAGGAAAATAGCTTTGTGACACTTTCTGTAGGCAGTCACACCGCTATTTTACCTTTGACAGACAGAATTTTGCAGCTGTGATATCTTTGCATGAAACAGCTTGCAAGCCTAGCAGCTGGAGTGAGAAATACTTGAGTTTTGTCTCAACCCAGAGTAAGGCATGGTGGGGAACCAATAGAGAAGATGACACGAGCCTCTAAAGATACTTGTCCAGGTCTGTGGCACAGCACCTGTTGATTGCTGTGGAGATATGAATGTCATCTGGGAACTGAACTCCTGGGAGTACAGAAACTGCGAGACTCCTTTGTCACTCCAGTGGCCATTCAATGTGGTATGTTCCATTAGTTATCCCCATAAACACAGTGCAAAATGAGCTGGGCACTGAGTGCCTGGGTGTCAGCTGGAGAGGGACACTGAATGCACAATGATGTGATAAATATTTTAGGTTTCTCCTTCTTCTGTCTCCAACTTCAGAACATGTAAAGACAACACACCTAGCGACAGTTAAACATTACCGATCTTTTTTGTTTAGGACTAGGCTTCAGTTCTCAAGGAACACTGAGCCTGTGGAAATGCTGCAAAACCTCTCCACAGATCTGAACACACAGAAGTCTAACCAAATTTTGTCTGTAGCCATTCTTTCACTTAATATGTCTCTGTTCTTTCAGTTAGAGGACATATTTTCTACAAGCTCGCTCACCTCCATATTGTAAATGACCACTGTGTTCCACCCCAGATGTAGAAAGTAGGCAAGCCATGCTGGAAGTCCCTGAGTGAAAGGTAAGACATTAAATACCTGACAAAATACTATTACTCAATAGGAATGCTCAACAGGCCAAGAAGAACAGCATACTAAATTTTCCTACTAATAAGAGTTTCAGAAACAACTGCAGAAAAAAAAAATCTCTTGGGGAACCTGTTCCATTAACCTCACAAAACACGGCAAAAGCTGTCTCAATTTTTAATACCTAACTTTCAGGAAACTGGTCTACATGAAGAAGTAAATGATTACGTTAGAGCTAAAACTAAACAAATCTCAATGGAGTTCAAGGTGTTGCCATTTCCACTTCCTATTAGCTTGGCTGATGAGGAGGATGTATCTGCCTGCAGTACAGTCTGAAAATCACAAGCATTTTGCCGTGGTTTAAATGAACTTTTAATTTTTTTTATTCTTGTATTTGATAGATTAGCAGCATGCCTATGGTCCCATGTTCTGTTTGAAATAAAGGAGGGCATTTTCATCCTTTTTGACTTTTTGAATCTCATTCAGAATCTAAGTCATTTACTTCTGTTCATACTCCTCTCCTGAACCTGAACTTGCTTACAACATTGCCCTGTCATTAAAACATAATTTACACACCATCTGCACCCATCCACTTTTCTTTTGTCCTGAGACTGCACTGCTATATGACAAGCATAAAAATAAAGCTCCAGTTACAGTTCCAGTTCGACTGGTAGGTTACATCAACACAGATTCTTTGAGATATCATTGAAATTGGTGCCAATAGGTCCTATGAAGCATAGTGAAGTATAACACTGTGTGCCATTCATGCATTAGTTCCATGTACTTGCAATGATGGCAGAAAGTATAGGGCATGCTTTCTTCATTTAATCTTTTTTCTAGAAGAAGCAGGAGATTTTGGTTTGGATTTTTACATTTCAAGGTCATTTACTTCATCTCTTGTCATATACTTGATGTCTGGCATTTCATCATCTTGATCATGACTTTCCCACAGCTAGCGGCCCCCTCATCACAGAGTCATACTGTGAAGGGAGCTGTCAAACTTGATTGCACCAAAGAGACAGGATGCAATTCATGATATTACGAACATTGTTGTTGATGTCAACAGAAAGAGTCACTGCAAAGATAGAGCTGGCAGATGGAAGCCAGACAAATCAGAAATTGGAAAATACTACAGTTGGCTGCCAGTGTGAATTACTTTCAGGTGGTCAGGTTCATCCTTAATTAAGATGGCACCCTCAGCATGCAATCCTAATGAGCCCTCAGCAAAGGCATAATGAGTCCTAATTCTCAGCTTGCATAGTTACATTTCTTAAAGTGGGTTGGTTACTATGCAACAAGTGAGGCATATCAAGGATCTTGCATTTGTGAAGTGGGAGTCAGATGAGATTAAAAATTTGATTAGTTCATTTGTGTCTGCCTGTTTTAAAAAATTATTGGAGGAAAAGTAAGAAAGTTTGCAATTTATCCTATCAGTAAACTGGGGAACTGCTGGTTTTGTGGAGTTTATATTAATAGCATTTGAGTAGGTATACAGTACATATGGTACACAAAGCTTCCTTTAAGTCCTCAAACGATTCAAAAGTAGATCTCAAGACCTGAGAAAAAAATGGACTTCCAGCATGATTGCTTTGTAGTTAAGTGAGCTTTATATCAAAGCTTTAATGAAGTTGGCAAGGTAGTATAAAAGTTAGGTCTTTGGTAGGTATGCATGGCCAAGAGGTTATATGGCTAGCAGGAAGAATCATAGAATGGTTTGGGTTGGAAGGGACCTTCAAAGGTCATCTGCTCCAACCCCGCTACAGTGAGCGGGAACATCTTCAACTAGACCAGGTTGCTCAGAGCTCCATCCAACCTGACCTTGAATGTTTCCAGGGATGGGTCTTCTACCACCTCTCTGGGTAATCTGTTCCAGTGTTTCACCACCTTCATAGTAAAAAATTTCTTCCTTGTATCTAGTCTAAATCTCCCCTCTTTTAGTTTAAAACTATTTCCCCTTGTCCTATCACCACAGGCCCTGCTAAAATGTTTGTCTTTAAGTATTGAAAGGCTGCAATAAGGTCACCCCAGAAGCTTCTCTTCTCTAGGCTCAACTCGCGCAGCCTTTCTTCACAGGGGAGGTGTTCCATCCCTTTGATCATTTTTGTGGCCAACAGGTCCATGTCTTTCTTGTGCTGACCTGGTCATTCCTGTCTGAACCACAGAATTGTTCCTTCGACTTTAGAAAACCTATTTTCTCTACTGCAAAGAGAACCAACTAAGTAAAAATATATATGCAGCCTCAGTTGCTGGTTTGCATCTATAACACCAAAATAGATTCCTTGTCTCATAGGCATTTTATGACAGCTGTTGTTTACAACATCCTTGAGCAAACTAGCCTTCAAAGATGCTTGTTGACATGATGTGGTTAATCACATACAATTCTAAGGCACAAATATTTGTCCAGAACATATCTCATGTATTACTTCCAAAACAAAGAGCTGTTTTGACTTCAAAACCTATTTGAGACCTGTAGATACTACTGTATATGAATAAAGAATGGAATTAATATTTTTAAACAGAACAGTAGAAAGCTTACCTTCCCTGATAATATCATAGTAAGTCTCATGGTGATGGACATATCTCCTTTACTTTGTCACATAACAGAGGTGGTTAAGTAGCACCAAGCAACAAGTCTTTTAAATGTAGTGTCCCCCAAAACATTTGTTTGTAAGACAGTAATGAGTTTTAACAGGCCTCTAGATTACAATCTACTCAGATCAACTCATTTGGGAGTATGTGGATTATAGGTACAATAAGGGACTTGCACGGCCTCCGTGCTACATATAAACTTGCTGACATTGCATTGTGTTAAAAAGGTTTGCCTGCTTCTGGTTATGACTCATTAGGATTTTCTTATAGGTAATCAATACTTTGAGCATTTGGGAAAAGATCACTCAGTTTAGGGAAAAACAAAGTGCCAGATGTTCAGTTAATGTGAATCAATGTTGAGAACTAGTCTGGCAAGGGAAGTTTTGTTACTATGTCCAGGCTGGTGGGGATAAAGGTGGAGAGCTCAGCATAATGGGGCATCAAATTCCATGGCAACACAGACTGAAAATGAACTGGCTGATTTACAATAAAGTATTCCTCCTTTTTCTTTCCCCAGTGCTTCAAGAAGCTGCCAATGCCGGATACCAATGCCACAAATTGTTCCTGGCATTCACATTATTCTAACCTAACATAAATATGCTGAATACTGATTAAGAAATTCTCATACCTTCTTTTGTCATAGACCACTCTGACACAACTATTTCATCCTCATCTTCCCCTATGCAACTGCATTTTCCTCTTCCTTTACCTACTTTTTCCTTAGTGGTAGGTATTGCCAGGTACTAGCACAAACTTCCAGGAATTTATACTACAGTTAGACCTGGCTGGGAATTTTCTGTGATTTTTTTTTTTTAATTATATATTAGGAAATATTACAAAAACTAAATAGGTCATGGGAAAGTAAATTTTGTAATGGAAGATCAAGTTTGATGCGTGTTACACAGCTGCAAAATAATCACCTTGTTTTGACATTTTCAAAAGGAACCAGTTTATTTCCTTGGTCAAAATGAATCTTAGTTTTGAAATTAAATTAATGTATGCATCAACTAAAGGGTTAGTAAAAAAGCTGTGGAGGGAGTTTGGCTTGACAGGAGTCAGGGTAAGTGCTGCAGCACAGAAGAAAAGCTTCCTGTGATCACCAGAAAGTATTGTGACAGCACTATGCAGACATTGTTCAGTTTACAATAAAAGCATCAGACAAGAAAAACAATGCAAAATTGTTAGAAAAGTTTGTATGAACACTGAGCCAAGAACTCAGATCCTTGCAATACTCCACCTAGACCTAGAAAGCATCTTAAGAGTCATCATATCCCAAACGCTAGATCAAGTGTGCTTAACTAAGCCTAGGAAGTGTTTCCTACTCTGCTCCCAAGAGCTGTCAGTGGATGGCAGTTCTCCAGGGTCCCTAGTGATTACCTTCCAGTATTCAAATGTTTCCAGCTTTCCAGATATAGCTACTAGCAGAACCCTTCAGCTTTACCAGACCTTGACCTTAAACATGAGCCTCAGAAACACTGAGAAAGCCTGAGAACTCATGTCAGATGTCTTCTGAATCTATACTCAAATCTTACAGAGTCTGGAAGGTCCTAGAACCACACAGTAGCTGCCAGAACAGGTCACACATTGATTTAGCACAACTTATAAAATTAACTAGACCAAACAGGTTTTATTTGTTGTTGCTTTTAACAGACTTCCTTCTGGGAAGGACAATAATGAAAAATATCAGTGGGATAAGACAGGACAAGACCATATTTTCTGTTAAAATCAAATTTTGATAGAGGGCTTACTGCTCTAACGAAATTGCAAAGATTTCCTGTTAGGACTACGGTTTCTCCCCTTGATGAAAGCTCTACTTTGCCTGCTCTTGGCAAAAATAGTTCCAAGCACACACAAAATGCATAACTAACTAAGAAACAGGCAGGTAGCCTGCTATGCAGTGAGGCTAGAGAAGGGTTGAAAGGATTTGGTACAGAACCATCACCATGGAAAAAGCCCTGTCCTCTGCATTGCCTTACAAAAAGCAGAAATAAAGCTGTTGCTTTTGCTGAAGAATTTTGGGATAAATGGGGTAGCAGTTACTGCAGAGAGATGGTGTCCCACCTCAATAGGAGCAACTGTCACTTGTGAGTCTTATTACTCCATTTCGCTAACAACAGCTAGAAAAAACAAACCTTTTTTTTCTTCTTCTCCCCCATCTGTATATCAAGTTCATCTCATCCCCTGTCCCTGGTTGTGACTGGAAGGACTTGGCCCTTTTGCTTTATGGCAACAAAATTAAATTTTGCCTACACTGCTAAAAGGCTCCGAGGAAGATCTGCTTTAGGAGTAAAGGAGAAACACTGTTAGGGTAAACAACATTAGCCAAATTCACTTTTTCTATCAGTTTCACATAAACTTAAAAAGCAAACTGCAATAACACCTTAGTAGAAGCAACTAAGCTACTGAATCTCATGTAATGAAATTAAAATTATGTGAATAATTAGAAGTATTCATCTAAGCAAGTTGTATAGTTTTGAGTGTTAGAAATGTTGCTGAACTTTATCACATAGACTCCAAAGTTTAATATGTTTCTCCACGGACAAGATTCCAGTCCAGAACAGACCTGAATTTCACCAAATGACTAAGGATGATGCAGAAAAAAACCTCCAGCACTCTGGAGGCTTCTATTATTAACTTTGGAATTCCAAAGTTAATAATAGAAAAAATTTTATTGGCATCCCCAAAATTGCTTTCTCCCAGCTGCATGTTATAAAACCAATTTGTGATTCACATAATTGTAATCTCAATTATGCATAACAATTAATTCATTAAAAGGTTATTTACAGTTGTAATGATAAGATTTACTATTGGGTGATAATACATTTATTTATAAGTAGAGATGGGCAAAGCCATAGGGGATTTCAGTTTTAGAAACTATACAGTCGTTATTATCTTCTTTTTGCCATCTCAGATCCCACGCTGTTCAGGAACAGATAAAAACACAAAGAGTTCTGCTGGTTCCAGTTTTTGCCCATAGATCTCTACTTATTCTCACCCTTTAAATTTATTTTTTTTTCTGCCTTCAGAACTACAGTTACAACAAAACCTAAACTTCTAGCCCTTGTATCACAATAATGCAAGCAAGAGGATTCAAAGCATCAGTGCTGCACAAGTGTATATACAAAGAATGGCATGAGGTTTCATAGTGCATATGACAAATGCTCTCATCAATACTTCATTAGATACAGACTAGGAGGAATCAAGAGAGAAATTACTCCAATACATGATAGAAATATTAATTGCACACAGGATCTGGTGTCCCACTACAACTCCTACGTTTATATCAGACTAATTGGATCAGCTATTCACCTCATAAGGCTCAAGAGAGTTAAAGTAGCTGTTAAACTTCACTGGTGAGGTTCATAACCATCCTTCTCATACTTCCATGGAAGTGGTTGTTTGAGAGAGAACAAGTGCAAGCTCAGATAGCACACAGCACTAAGAGCTCTTGCCAATCAGTCCCACTTAAACAGCACCAAACACTGTCTAAAGCAGAATCAACAGCCCAATCGGTCCTGCACATGGAGAACAACCCTCTGTGCCTCCAAATACCTCGCCCTGTGATAAGCACAGTGTAACTGTGGGGAGGAGTAAAACAACTACCCAACTATGTCCTTAAAGGAAAGCAGACTGGAAGTGTGGTACTAGCTAGACTGGAAGAGTGTAACATGCTCAGAATGTGACAACTACATGCTGTCACTGCAGGAAGACATGCAGGAATATATACTTACATATAACCCTAAACAGTTTGAAACCTAATTTATACACCTATATAAAAGAATAATCTGGAAACGGTGCCACCACTCCAACACATTCACCTTGCAACAGCCCTGATAGCAGTGAAGTTTCAGTTGTAGCTTCTCCTCCATGAGCAAACTTCCAAAGCCTTGGAAGTTGTTGTAGGAAGAAAGATCAAAGGCCTCGTAGCAGGTGTTTCAGCAGCTGTTCCTGTCCAATTTCTGCCCAGACAATTCACAGCTGGCTATGAAAGGGCTGGCAGAATTAGGTCTGAGAGCTACTCAGAGTTAAGGGAAACCTTAGTTTCTCTGACTCAGGCACTTGGTTTGTTATGGAGGAAGTAGATTATTATTACATGACATTTTCTATGTAATAGCATGAGGGAGAACTTTTCTGCTCAGCACCTGCTTAGCTAAGGACTTATTTAGACTGAACAGCTGTGCTGAATCGTTCTGAAAGGCATCTTTCTGTCTGGCCAAAACACACAGAAATACTTATCTCGCAGGGAATGGAGCTAGGTGCAAAAGTAGAGAAAAGAGGGAAAGAGCCAAATAGTTTACATGGTGCAGGACATTGGATCTCTTTTGATTGCAGCTGAGCTATACTGACCTCCTGATGTTACTGTAATGGGGTGCTATAGCAATAAGTAAACATATGCTGAGTACCAAATTTTGCCTGCTACTTACTAGTGTCTCTTAGCAAAGTGGAAATGGTCCTGAAAACAACCACATGGAATAAAAATAAACCATACAATGAAAGAATGAAAGTCAGCTTTTCAGAACAAAGTGATTTATTTGTCCATGTTTTATACTACATAGGCAAAAAAATTTCTCATAATGAAGATGCCCAAAATTCAAAGTGTGAAAATTGGAGCCAGACAGTTTTTGTTGGAAATACTGCACACATTTTAGTATTGACAAGAACAAATCCTGATTTAACAATGAGATTAATTCTCCATTGTCTGACACCTTTAAATAAAGTTGAGAAGTCATTTAAGTAATGTGCTCCAGCTTCACCAAAAGGTTTGGGACAGTGGAAAGCCTTGGGCTAAACTGCTTCAGGATGTGTAAATGGATGCACTGCTCACTTCCCATCTTGGAAAACTGTCTATACAGTCATAAGAAAATCACAGAAATGGAGGATGTGGGCAGTGCACAGCTGCTGTCACAACCATCCTTGGGAGACCTAAAGAGTGGCCCTACTAACTGCAGCTGGCGTTGAGTCGAAAGAGTTGAGTATTACCTCCACGCACAACAGACTTAATGGTCAGTGCACACCAATGGGAATAACATTCAACTTGGTACCAGAGCTATAAAAAATCCAAGAAGTAGTATGGAAACAATTTTAGTAGTTTAATATTTTTTTATACTTCTATTTGAAAGCAAACAAACAAAAAACCACCACAAAAACCAGAAAATTTGTTCTTAACAGGATTGAATTTTCTCAGAAAAACAGAAACTGCTGATCTAACGTTGCTTTCCTATTTAAAAAGTTTAATTTTGGCATGAACTTTGAAATATTTATATTAAAACCTGAAATACTGATTTGATATGAAATATTAAATTATTTCATTTCCAGATATGTCAGCACTTTTTAAAGCGCTACACAGAGATTTTCCAAAATGAAGTGTCATTGAAAGCTTTGACAGAAGGTTCTGATTTGACAAAGTCGGTTTTTCCAAACAGGAGACAAAAAAAGTGTTAGAAAAATGATTAACTCTGCTTTAAGACCTCTGGAGTCAAGCGGTGGTGTAGAGTCTTTGACTGCAACTGCGGAAATTAAATACAGTCTACACTCTTTAAAGGGCAACGTTTTAAAAAGTGGTTTTTTTCCCCCCCTTAACTTTTATTTAAGCAAATTTAGCACACCTGCAAAGAGTCAAGGAGACTGTCCTAGAAGCTGACCTCCTTTTGCTAGAGAACAGTTTGAAAGTAATGAAAAGCAGTTTGCTTCCCTATATATATATATATTTTTTTTTTGCCTCCCTGATTGTGAGCAAATCAACCCTCACCTGGGTAGACCACCTGTAGTTATGAAAAGACAGCTCAGTGTCCATCCCTCATTCAACTTTTTGGTCTACTTCCTGAGACACAGTCACTTTTTCATTTCCTTCAAATGCAGGATGTTAAGTGGGTACTAATTCAAGCATTCTAAAGCAAACAAGACAAATTGGCAAAAATGTAATGGAAACTACCATGAAGAGAGTTCTGGTGACCCAAACAATCCTAAAAGTGAGGAAAGACTGTAAGGGAGCCATCAAAATCCTGCAGATGAACACTAGGGTCAAGACTATGGATTCTATCCCAAACAGCACAATTTCCTAACCATGCTACTGTAGCATTCCACTTGCCCTCTGTGACTGAAATAATTTAACCACTTTTACAGCACTGAGACCAACAGATTAAAGTAACTTTACACGCTATTCATTATAAATGAAAAATATCAGATATTATAGCCTGAGGTTTGCATGACTCAATGCAGTAGGTTTGGTTTGCAAGGCACCTACACTGCAACTAATCAACCAACCCCAAGCAAACAACTTCAGGGAAATTCTGTCAAAGTGTTCAAGAATGTCGCTCTTTTCATGGGTTAGAAAAGATACTATGACACATGAAAGGATAACTACGATATCTACTTCACACTATGTAGAAAAACTACCTTTGAATTTAAGCCATGTGTGCAAGGAATTTTTATAAGGATATAGATATAAATATGTAAGTTCCTGGCACATTTGTGTATTTGTAAGAGCTCAGAGGGTTTTATACATATACAGTACAGACTGTTTGAGGAGTTATTTTGTGCTTTGTAAACAAGATAAATAACCATCCTTGAATTGTTTTGTGAACCATAAACAAACATAACGCAAATATTTCAAAAGCTAAAATACACAGCATGAAACAGGTCCTGGAATTCCAGAGAAATTAAGGGACTGTAGTCTCTGCTCCCACTTTCCTAGTTATTATTGCTGGGTGTTGCATGAAGTCCACAGCAAATAATATTGTTAAAATATATATATATATATATATACATATATATATTTATATATAGAAAAAGAAAGCCAGTCCATTCCTGCTCTATTTTCTTTTTCCAGCTTCACCATTATAGCCAGCCCTTGTCCCTTTTGGACAGAGATATATGACTGAAATAAGTCCATACTACTAACCAGACCCTCGTATTGAAGGCAAGACCAGACACAGACAATTAGTGGAATGTAAAAGCTGAACTTTCCATCTCCTTCGCCCAGTAGCTAGTGAAAATTAGTTCTCCTCTTTTATCCTTCTGTTTTGCTCCAGCTGTTTGGCCATCTTATCCCCAACAAACTATTCAAAGAAAACTTCAAAAGCCTTTTCCCCACCCCTTCCCTCGAATCAATTCACCCTGTGCTTTAAATTAATGCTGCTGAATTGGCTTCACAGCTAAATAGTAATGTCAGGAGTAAACACGGCTAAATTATGAGGGTTGAGGTTGTTCAGCCCATGGCTCTTCTGATCTTGGCCAATGAGTCATTATGCACCAATATCATTTCCATTTGGGCTGGAAAGAAGACAAATACACATAGTTTTATATCAGTTATATAAGCCCAAGCATCTTCAGCATCCTAGATCTTTAAATGCATGGCTTTTCAGGGTCAGGAGATTCATTACAAATTTATAAAACTCTCTGAGATCCTTAGAGGAATGATCAAGAGCTATGACAGTGTCATTATTATTACAAATGTATTGCAGTTTGGCAGCATTGTGCCTAGTAGAAGTGAGAGAGAAGAGGGTCATCTAATAGGCAACTATGTAATGACCTGAAATAGAGCACGAGTTATTCAACTGTCGTATTTTAAGAAGTACTGACTACCTGCATCTCATGCTGAAGTCATCTCTTGGGACTTGGCTCCATTTTTGAGGAGTGTGTGAATTGCAGGGTTGAGCAATAAGAACAGGGTCAAATGAGGCTGAGATTAGAGCAGTGTGCAGGAAAATGCAGAGCACGATGGATCTGTACAGACACCCCTTTTTCTTCTATAAACCCTGCTTAGGGCCTGCTTTGTTACAGCTCCCAGGTACCTTCATAGCTACTATAGCTGGCACTAGCTGCCACAATGTGAAATTATTATTTGTAATCAAGATGTTTTGTCTCAGTCTATACAAAAGAAACATGATGATGCATAAAACAGATACTTGACATTAGCCACATCAAATCCAAAGGTGAAATATTGCCAGATTTAAACCTTAGCCTTACAACTGGATCTGCCTGGCCAGAAAGGCCCCTTGTAGTATCTAATTGTAGTATCAGAGGTTTCCTCTGAAACCAACCCTTCCTCACCCACCACCCACCCAGGACATCTGCTATCGATATTAAAAAACCTAATTTCATACTAGTCTATCTTAACTCACATGAGTTTACGTATATGAAAGCAGATCATCTGCAGCCAGCCATTTAACTCTCAAAATCAATCCCTCTGAAGTTTCATCCTAGGGGAGTTGTTTCCAGACTAATCCAGCTTTGCTTCCCACCTCCTTCCCAGTAAGCTCATGGCATTCTAACTGACTTCACTACTCAAATAAAAGACAAAGAGAGGGATGAAGGCAGGGCAGTGGCTTCAGCCTCCATAAAATTGTTGTCAGTGTTCTGTAAGTAAACAATCTTGATTCCTCCAGACAAGATTATCAAGCAGGATATTGATGGACAAAAGATGTGATGAGCTCTGTGAAGGCTTGCATCCTTTCTGCAAAGATCTTAGTGCAGAAGAAGGATTCACTGAACCCCTTGCCATCACCCGTGATGAAACAGGAGGATGTGGTTGGTACAGTCTTATAGTCAGCTCTTAACAGCATCCACGTCCATTCACACTGTCATAACCAATCTCATCTTCTTGATATCATTGTTCTTTACTTAACAGACAGGCCTTTTATTTGAGCCCACTCTTGCTTGTGTGATAAAACCTTGGGTTCAGTTCTGAGAATCAGGATCAAGCAGTTTCCCCAAGGCAATCATTATACTGCTGAGAGCCTAGAAAAACTTCATTTTACCAGGTCTACCAACACCACTGTTCTCCTAAACTGAGGCATCATGCCACTCCATACAAGAAAATCTTCCCTGGCATTTATTTTTTGCTTTATACTCATTACTTTAACGTCATCCAAAGTCAGTATCTGCAGCTGTTCTAATAACTGCAGCAGCAAGGATGGGGGCAGCATTACAAGCTTCCACTTGACTGCATCTGGATTTTGAAATACCATGCACAATTATTAACTACCTCCCCTGGCCATTTCCTTCATTTATTTTTGCTCAGGCAAGCAGGTCTTGCAAATCTGAGGTTGAGTAGCCTTAGCAGCACCAAATGGTCAATGATTTATTAAGTCAAGCTGCACATGCAGTAATGCTCACCAGGTGGCTAATAAACAGGCTCTGTGAAATAAAACTAAGAAAAAAAAAAAAAGTCAGTGGTCTTTTCTTGGGATAATTTCAAAAAACTTTAAATATGCACCAGAGCAAACACACACACTTTAAAAAAAAAAAAAAAAAAAAAAAAAAAAAAGCAGTTTTACTTGTGCTTTGAATGTTAAACAGACATAAACTTAGCATTTTATAAGTCAGTATAATTCCACGGTAAAGGAAGGGGAATACGTTAATGTAGAAATAGTCTCTTTTCTGTGTGGAGTAGCACTAAATCTCACAGTGAAATGGTCTTATCTAATGAATTGCAAGCTAATCCAAAGGCCAAAGAGGGCTTTGATCATGCTTCAATATGCTTCCCAAGCTGCAGTGACACAAGGCAACTTTGAGGCTGAATAATGTTGCAGCCAATATACTGGAAGAAGTTGAAACAAAGATTTTCCTCCCCTTTTTCCTTTGTTGCTGAACACAGCAGAAGCTGGCACAAGAACATGTTCCAAAAACTGAATAACTGTAGAATAGGACTAAAGGTAAGGAAGATTGCACTGGAATGAACAAAATACATATTTCAACAGTAAGAAAATGGCCTTTTCAGACAGGTCATCTATCTTGGGAAAATAAAAAGCTTAGACAAAGTAGCCTTGATAGCTTGGCAAGATAATGGTGGATCTCAAATGTTTAAATTTGGATGGTATAAAAAAAAAATTATATGGAACTTTAATTTTTCTAGAAGAACAAAATTTTAAATCTTGCATTAACCTTTTGTTCATGTTTCCCAGCAGCTATAAACTTGAGGGGGTGGGAATCTTTAACTAAAATAAACATTGTTTAAAGAAATTGTAAAATAAATAAAAGAGAAAGGTAAAGACAAGATAAGAACATACTGGCATTAAGACAATAATAGACATTGAAAATTGATAGAAATTTTGATTCCAGAAATATCTGGATTACATACTTTCAATAAAGGAATAAGAGAATTTGTTTTTACAAACATCACTTTCCTTTCTTCCATATTTCTTATTTCAGTAGTAACTTGCAATGTCACTAATACTAGCTGTAAACAGGTTGTCATGGATCAGCTCTTGATGTGTCATTTGAGAACAGACAGCACCCTCTTTAGATGGCATCTAGTTTTACAGCCCCTCTTTGTCCATAGGCCAGACCTTTTGGCATACTGTGAACCTCACGAGATCGTTTGTACAACAGGAGAAGAGAGCATTGAGCCACAGCATATTTCCATTCCCTACTGTCCATCCATTTCTTATGCTGCTTGTTAATCAACAGCAAGAGAAGACAAAGACTGTTGTGTGATCATTTATATATTACACATTATATGAGCTGCACAAGGCATTTGCCACAGGTTGGGACCCAGTACTATGGCATTTCAAACTAACATGTGCAGGAAGTGTGTTGGATTACAGAGAAAGGTCTCTTACTGAATCTATAAATAAGTCACTGAATTTGCAGATCTATGGAAGAGGCAAGCTTTATTTTAGAAAATAGAAACATTTGGGATCCACCACAGTCTTGCTAGGCCACACATACATCATCACACTCCAATATACTTTTATTTAGCACAAAAGGTCTTGCTTTCCTTCTAGTGCCACTGGGATTACTCCACTGAACTTCCTCAGGTTGTATAGTTCCTTAACAAGGAGCAAAACCTGAGCACAAAGATAAACAAAATCTTTGGCCTGTAGTCTAAAGCTCTAATCCATGAAAATGTGGTTAGGACTACCTATATTCAGGAAAATGCTTAGGCATATACTGAAATCGGACTGATATAAATGGTTAAATCTCATTAAATCAATTAGATTTAAATACATTTTAAATGACTTCCTTAATGGAAGCAACAGGAACTCTAAGTAAGCATATCCCTCAACATGCTGGGAGACCCACACACTCCAGAGCGGACTCACAGATGTGCTGAGACAAACTCACCTGATGACCCTTCTGGGGAAAAAATCTTAATGCAAGTAGTGTTAAAACAACATCTTATATTTTGCCACCAGCTTCTCTTCTGTCTCAAGTAATAACACTGATGCCATATTGATCATTATAAATATATTACTTATGAAAGGTGGCAGATGAACACATTTGTAGTAAGAGCAGGTCTTCAGCAAGTATTTGTGGATATAATAGTGCATCAGTAGGTACATACAGAGTATAAAGTCCAACATAGAGAGTTTAATAATGTAAAATATGTACAAATAAAAGCACTGTTCATACCACAACGACTTTCTTTCCTGGCCCCCACCATCAGTTGTCAGAGGAATGACATCTCTAACTTACATGTCAAGCAGTGACCCCTTCCCCCCTCCCAATTTCAACTAAGGAATATTATCAAGTTACTTGTTTACCTCTTCAAATTTATGATGCACAGTAGAACAGTGCTGCCTTCTGTCCCTAGGAGCCAAATTTCAAAGAAATGGGTTGTCACAGCTGACAAAATTTCTTTTGAAAAATGGCCTCTTTTCTAGTGAAACACCCAAATTACCAGTCCCAGTAGAGATCATAGCATCACCCTGGAGATACAAGTCCATCAGGATGAATAACCAGACAGAAGGACACTCATCTTAATTCTCAGGCTGTGCTCTGTCATCTTCTGAAACTTTCTAGTCCTGAGAGATTTGAAGTACTAACTAGATAAACCATAAAAATGGCAAGGAATGATCTATGGTGACTTGTGCATCTTTCTCTAACCATAAATAACTTTATATTTCGTTTCTGGCAGCACGACAAAGGAAGGAGGTAATGAGCCATTATGGAAAACCCATCTGTTGCTCATAAGGGGAAAGACTTTGTGCTGGTATATTTATAGAGGAAAATGTTCAGAGCAAGTCCCGTTGTTGTTAATAAGAATTGCACATGTAATTGCCCACAATGAAACTGTACCCCATTATGTTTCTCCACTGCCTAGATAGCTATTGTGTGCTTCAGCAACAAGAGAAAAATATTACCAAGAGAAAATCCAGGGTTCAAGTGACAGTGACACTCAGATGATGGGGGAGAGAACTTGAAGCACAACAGGGGAGGTTGGGAGAAGAGTGCAAATATACTAGTCAAAATTTCTGATATTACAACAAAACCACTAAAAGATTATTTTTTCCATGTAAGTAAAGAAGCTATTTAATACCACAAAACAAGCTGGGGAAGTGTACTGTACTTGGTCTACTCCAAAATCCATGTGTTTTTATTCTTCTTGCCAAGTTTTACATGTTAAACTTTAGATTCCCAGTTAGAATGCCAACCTCATATTGTTTTACTATACCATGCTTGAAAACTGCTCTAGAGAGGGTGCCCCAAGCAAAACCATCCTGTCTACATCTACTCAACAGGGTTTTCAGGCTTCTCCAGAGCACTGGTCTTTGAGTCTTGAAAAATCTGGCAATGCCTTTAGCTTTCCTTTTGCCTGTGATTTATTTAGCTCATGCACACACACTGGACCTCATCTGCCAGTTCTGTACCAATTTGCCCAGACCCAGCATCCCAAAGCAACTAGAATGTGGCAAGAAGCCAGAGAAGAAGGAACCTAGGCCAGTGGTTCTACCTAGACCTTTGGACTTACTATAAGTCTTCTCCACATTTCTTTCACATCTGTCTCTACCTGAACTTGCCAGTGCCACAAGGCAAAACACCAAGCTCTCCACCCAGGGAGAGCTTGGTGCTACAGGCACCTGAATGAGCAACCACTTTCCCCAGCTCCAAGAGACTCAGCCTTGGAGACACTAGCGTACTCTGTGATTTCCTGCAACCATTTTTCTGGTATGGTATCTGGGGCCAAGAAGCCTGATCTGATATTGTAAGAGTTCACCAGCACCAAGAAAAATGAAACAGATGGAAAGAGAGCATAAGCAGCTTTGTGAGACAGTTTTGAAAGAGATACTATAAAGGAGGAAGAGACGGTTGTTTTACTTGTATGTTTCAGCCTGTATGTGTGTATACATGGAAGAGTGCACAAACCTTGAATTTATAAAAATCGGATTTTGTCTCAAAGATCTTCCACATGGATATGGCTTAAAAGTGAAGATAAGGCTCAGGGAAGGTCAGAACAGCATAAAGAGAAACAAAAGAAAAGTTAAATAATCAAAACCAACACAGCACAGTTTTAAGAGAAACCACCTCACAACACTAAAAGCAGGAAAGAAGGACACCATATCTCCAAAGCACACGTCTAATGTCATTTTAAAGAATAAAATTCCTCTGAGAGAAAAGGAGAGGAATAAAAAGCCCAGGCTGAGCTGTGATGCAGTACATCTCCATGTCAGCAGATTTCCAAAGGCACCAGAAGGAGATGTGGCCCACAGTTTACAGAGCATCCTGCAGAGCTCCTGTGGACAGAGAGGGAGTACGCCTTTTCCTAAAGGCATAGAGCATGCCTTCACTTTGCTGGTGTGGAGAAAAACAGGATGGGAAACATGTACGTTCAGGTAACAATCTAGCTGCAGGGTAAGACCACGACTGGAAAGGGCAATCCTTACACTTCAGCTGGGTACAAAGCTCTGTGAAATTTCCATTTCCTTCCCAAATCTATATATCTGTCCAATGTCTCCATGCTGCCTGGGCCTACAAAAGCAGCAGGAAGAAGCACTCTGCCTGGAAAATTCTGCATTTATATATAGCACACCCACAGCACATTCATTTCCCTACTTATTTAGGTTTACGCCACATCTACATTTATGTGCCAGAACACCTATATGGCCCAGCAAGTTCTTTTGAATTAATATAGTTAGAGGAACACAAAAGGACTCCATTTAAGAACTCTTTAAGATTCCTTCTAGTACAAGCCATAATACCAGTAGTAGGATTTGCCAATGCAGTTCTATCAGTGTAACTGTACCAGCAAACCCCTTCAAATTAGACAAGACCTTATAGCACCAGAAGAACCCCAGGCTCCAGGATAAGCTGGGGAATGATCTATTAGAGAGAAGTTGTAGGGGAAAGGGATCTGGGAGTCCTGGTGGACAGCAGGATGACCATGAGCCAGCACTGTGCCTTTGTGGCCAGGAAGGCCAATGGCATCCTGGGGTGCATTAAAAGGGGTGTGGTTAGTAAATCGAGAGAGGTTCTCCTCCCCTTCTACTGTGCCCTGGTGAGGCCACATCTGGAATATTGTGTCCACTTCTGGGCCCCACAGTTCAAGAAGGACAGGGAACTGCTTGAGAGAGTCCAGCACAGAGCCACCAAGATGACAGAGTGGAGCATCTGCCTTCTGAGGAAAGGCTGAGGGAGCTGGGTCTCTTTAGCTTGGAGAAGGGGAGACTGAGGGGGGACCTCATTAATGTTTATAAATATATTAAGGGTGAATGTCATGAGGATGGAGCCAGACTCTTCTCAATGACAACCAGTGGTAGGACAAGGGGCAATGGGTGCAAGCTGGAACACAGAAGGTTCCACTTAAGCTTGAGAAGAAACTTCTTTACTGTGAGGGTGACAGAGCACTGGAACAGGCTGCCCAGGGAGGTTGTGGAGTCTCCTTCTCTGGAGACATTCAAAACCCACCTGGACACCATCCTGTGTGATCTCATGTAGGTGTTCCTGATCTGGCAAGGGGACTGGACTAGATGATCTTTCGAGGTCCCTTCCAGTCCCTGACATTCAGTGATTCTGTAAAATTGTTTTTCTCGGAAGACCTCCTCTTTTCCGTTGCACAACTCTCTGACTAGGTTCAATTGCTGTCTCCCTGGGGACCTGTGGTGTGCACAGGGTTGTTGGGGTTTTTTTTATCTCTACAGGCCTTGAAAGCAGCATGATCAAATGGATGATTGAGGAGACTTGACAGGTACGCAGCTGTGTGCTGCAGCTCCACTGCCCCCTGACTTCCGAGCTCATCTGTCTCTCTTGTCTCACAGCACACAGACAGGAGGGAACAGGAGATTAAAGCCACATTACATGTTACTGAATTACACAGGAAAGAAAGCAGATATCAGCAGAGGATAGAGATAATGCTCCCAAATAATAAAGTAGAAAACAAATGCTGTGAGTCCCTTTTTTTCTGATTGAAAAGAAACCTCCATTTCATTCTCCTCCAGATCTGTTCATGTATTTTTGTTCAGATTTCAGCAATTTCATGTTCTTCATGGCCAAACAGATTACTTCCCTATTAAAAAACATAAAAACATAATAGCTAATAACCATTCCAGAAATGATATGGTTATCTGTTCACAAATCATCTCAAAAATAAAAGATTTTTTTGTTTGTTTTCCCCTGAAGAGTTACTAGATCTGTGCTGAAGAACACAGTGTAAGCTAAAGAGATTTCTCCTGGATTTAAACTGACTTCCTCAATACCAGACACAATTTAACCATATCAACACAAAAAGCTCAGTACAGGCTGACTTACCCTACAGTAGAGCACCCAGGCATGCCTATTATAGCTGCCAAATATTCAAAATTAGCTTTTCTGGAACAATTTTGAGAAGATACTGTAGCTCTTTGGCTGCCTGAGGGAAAGGAATCAAGAATTGCACATATCTCACTAGGAAATTTATATTAAGTTAATATTCAAGAGAGTTTAAAGCTTATGTCTGGGGCTCCAGGGTGCTTCTATATGTTGCATTTCAGCTTCCATTTCTGAGGGTTGTCCCTGTAGGGTTGCCTTGGACTTAGGACAGTTAGGCTGTATAATTCAATGTACAAAGGAGAAGATGGACAGGAATCTGTACCTTGAAAATAATTCAAAAAGATACAGACTTCCTGAGGAAAAAGAGGGATTAACAAAACTAATCCTTTTATAGATACAGCTTAATGCAGCATATATGCTCCTGGGTTGTGTAGTAGAGTTGTTGTAGCGCAGGCAGTTGGAGGACTGTATGGACAGCATGGCTACACACACCAAGCTAGCTGCAATGTTCAGGGACTCCACAGACTGGATCAGTTCAACAAACAGGTGGGCATTCTTGACCATCACTTTAGAATAGGCAGGCTGGTGGTTCCAGCATTCTATATAACTTTTTTCATGCTATCAGAAGCATGATTATTAGTTTCTTCCATACCTTTGATACCTAATGGAAACATATCCACATTTGGATAAAGCTCATAAAAACACATCTACAGTAACACCTTCAGCAGGTTGCACTTGTCTCTTCAAAAACAACAACAAAAAAGAGCACAAAACCTGTATGTCCTTTTGAAAATGCAGTGAAAATGCCCCTCATTTTAATTTCATTTTGTAGATGGCATGGCTGTGATCATAAGCTGACAGATTACTCAAAGTGTTGAATACACCCTGGCAAGAACTGTGTGCTCAAATCAATATTCCTAGAGAAAATCTGGAAAAATAATTGATTTAAAGTACTTTATCTCACTTTACCCAGTGAAAATGAGGGGGAAAAAGAATATCTTTATATAACCACATTTAAATTAGTGTTTTGATTTAAAATCATCTACTGCAAAACATTAGAAAATACCTCATAACACATTTATTTACCATTTGATAGCATAAAGGTCCAATTCATCAGGCAAAAAAAGGATGCATAGAAAAAGCACAAAATCATTTGGACCTGACTGCACGAGTCTGGTTATTGCATTGCACGCTCCAGTACTGGTGGACACATCTCCCAGTATACACTCCTTTTCTAGTCATTGATTTGACTAAGCATTCTGCAGGCCAGAAACAGCCAGCATACATTACACTAGTTAATATGTCATACAGTTGTATTTACCAGCTTGCAAGAAACTTCATTAGAACCTTTCTGCTTTTGATATCCTAAAATTTCAATTAAGCAGTGTCACAACAGGGTGTGCATTAAAGGACTATTGGCACATGCCTTTGGAGCATTGTGAAGCACTGGACCAGAGACCAATTACTTTCTACCACCCAAGCAGTACAACAGCAGCCCATTAATGCACACCCTGGTGTGGCCTGTTTCAATTAAAGTATATTTGTAAGACGACAAAAGGACAGGCAGTGTTGAACCGCTGAAGAAATTAGATGTTTTTAGGCTGGGATCCTGCTGATTATTCAAACTTTTAAAAACGTACACACTGAAATTCAGTAAACAAATTGCCCAGCTTACTTTGTTACACTGCATAGTAAGAAAAGGGGCTATTAAGAGTACAGAATGTTATTTCTATCTGAACACAGAGAATGCAAAGAGGAAGCTGTGGTGTCAGCAGTTCTGCTGATTCCATTCCCCCAAAGGAGGCTCAGTTTCAAGAATTTGGCAGAGATGACACTGAAGAGAAATAGGCTCTACTCACCCCAGCACAGGGTTTATCCATGAGAGGAATGGGTAGAGATCATCCAATTACACAACACAGTTAAATTCAGTAGGAACTCAATATTCTTCCTGGTTGGTTTTTTGTGGGATTTTTTGTAGTTATTTTGTTTTTTGTCGTCCTGTGTCCAGTCCCCCCCCCACCCCGTTTTTACTACAAAACTAATTTTCTACTTCCATAAAAATGGCATGCATGACTTAAGAAAAAAGCATATACACACTTAGCAAAATATATTTTAACTAAATATAACTAAAAATCCCATGCACGTCAGGCAAGTCTCATTTCCTCAATAGCTTTCATTTTCCTTTCTCTCCCCACTTCTTTTCCATATATTCATTTATGCCAGAGACTTTTTAAGGTAAGTGTGATTCCTTCCAAGATGCTGATACAGCCCCAGACAGAACGCCTCCCACTTTTAACAGCGTGCTTTCAGCTACTCTAGTGCAAATCACAGGTAAATATAAAGCATAAACCTGTGGCTAACTAGCAGAGTACAATTATGTTTCAGGAGGAGTGCACAAAGCTGTAATTTTTGACCACTTCCCTTCACTCGAGTTCAAGTGAGGAATAATCTCAACAAAGGCCATAACAATGAGTTGCAGAAAGCACAAAATAAGGTGGTAAAATTTCCTTGGTATCAGGCTTATTCAGTGCTCACAGAAATAAATTTATCCTAATATGTTAGGATCAAGCACTTTATAACTACAGTGAAACCACTGCCAAAACACAAGGCTGAATGAATCCAGCAGGAGCATTAAACATGCTGAGCCATATCCTACCTTACAACCTACCTACCATGGCAGGCTAAGAGACAATGGACTGGATGATAGTCTATAAATATTTGGCAATGAGAAGCATCAGAAAAAGAACTAGTTAAGTAGAAAAAGTAGGTTATAGGCAGTAAACCACTAGGAATGAAGCTAAACAAAGTGATGTTCTGGCTGAGTGCGAGACAACGTTTTTAAAGAGAACAACCGTGGAGAAGTTCCCTACAGAAAATTGTGGGTTTACT
The DNA here is from genome assembly GCA_907165065.1 of Caprimulgus europaeus. The sequence continues at coordinate 15,596,516 of OU015530.1, forward strand.
AGCCAGGACATTGAAATTAGCTGAAAATCCAAGAAGTAATGTTCTATAGAGGGAAGCTGGCATTCACAGGAGGATGAAGTGAATGGCACAGAGCTGCTTTTCCTTCATCATTTTCCTATGTTTCTAAATAACTCATCAGCACAGATATGTAATGAAGTCATATCCATCAGCTTCCTTCTCCCAAGCCTCAAAGGTACAGTTCGATAGATCTACAGTACAGCTAGTTAGTTACACAGCCAACATTATAGCCTCTAGAGATTTTAACTGCATTATTGCATGTAACAATTGGATTTGCCTCCGTATTCCAGGATCTACCTGAGCCAAATTTGAAATGAAAAATAAGCAACATGACGAAGACACTTGGCAAAATGATGAGCTATTGTCCCTCCTATTCTGTTTTATTTCCTCAGGGTATGGTCTAATAACTCTAAAAGCAGATGTCATCTCCTGTCAAATACTCTTCTTTCTCTCTTGCTGTAATCATCAATTTTGTGAGCTCTAATTTCAAAGAAACTGACATCTTCTAATCTTTAGTCACTATTTAACTATTAAGAGAACACAGGTTTTTCCTCTGCAGTTATCCATTGAGGTAAATGCTGTACATATTCTCAGTTCTGTATCAACAAACTCCCAATAGAGACAACATGCTGCCAGAGTGATGGAGATGGTTGAAATATTGACAATGAAATACTGATTTCTAATCAAAAGTGCAAACATCAAATGAATTTCAAACACATCTGAGCCGATCGTGCTGTTTCTCCAGCTACCAATTCTCCTGGCCTCTTATCTGTTTTTATGGAAATCTATTCTAGGATTGACAGACTCAATCTCTCTCCCAACTTTTCCCTTTCCTTCAAAGGAAAGGCAAATCTTTCAATCCCAATCATAAGTTAGTCAGAGAAGCTTGGTAAAAAAGCATCTCAGCCTTTCACTAAAGTAGTAAGACACATCTTATCTGTTTTTCTCCTATGCCACATTAAACAGGATGTCTTGTAGGACTTTCAGGATAACTTCGGAATCAAGTTCTATTGTTTCTTCTCTTTTCCAGGTGAAATGATCCTATCATCTGCAATTTCTCTTTAGATAAGTAAGTATCCTATCAAATTATTAATCAAATAGTGTGTATATACATCAAAGTATAAGGGCAATAAATAAATACTCTGAATTCACATATGTATATAAAGTCTGTATCAGTAAAAATAGATACGCATATCAAATATACCTATTACTGAATGTATTAAGTGTGATTCCTAAACCAATTGCTTTTTAAGAAAAAAGCCAAAACCAGCATGTTCCAGATATAGCAAACATTTTTTGAGCATGTACTAACTCATTTCATTCTAGCTTTCCTAGAAGCTCTGTACACTGTTATCTACTGACAAGGCATTAGTATGAGTTTGACTCAGACTAGTATCTAGATAAAACAAGGTGCAGAGCATTAAAAAATGAACTCAGAACAATATATAGTGAAGTTTAATATTTATGTTGTATATTTTCTATTTCATTGTTGTTATGGATAAGATGTAAAAGTGGACAATACTTATTCAATATTAGTAATATCTTACTCCTTATCTACCTTCAAAGAACCTTTGAGTAAATGTTTTCCCTCTCACAATAGGTTTCTCTTCAGAATGAATCAAGGTATTAGTATCTGGCTTGCAGTAAACATATCTGCTTGAGCACTGTATGTACAACTTGCTATGCAGATCCTGTCGAACATTTGAGAATAACTATTTCATTCACAATGTTCTTCTGTTCGCTTTCTGCAAAGTTTCATAGGATCAAGAGTTGTTACCACAGGGAAAGCAACTGAAACATTCCCCAAAAGAGAACTAAGTGTGCCTTTCATAAGTATTTGTGTGCATAATATAAAGATATTAAAACTTAAATCAAATCATATTATATTTAAAATACTAGTCATTTTTGAGATGGGAAGAGTGTTGGTGTTATACCATCTATACCATTTCCTAAAACTTTCAAAATGAGACAAAAGAAATAAAGCATAAATTAATCTCCTAAATGGCCTTTTCAAATATGACCTAGGTTAACCCCTTGAATCTCTCTTAACAAATGTCAATTGCTAACAGTCAAAATGAATAGGTGTTAATCTTTGTTGCTAATAATCTTCTTTCAAGACAGTGCAAGATGAAAGTTGAATTTGTTCTTCATGGTTCAAAGACTACCTGGTAGAAGTTAATATCACATAAACTGATATAACAGCTTTCTTGGCATAAAGCAGGCATAAGGACTTTATTGGTATAAGGGTATTACCTTACCAGCCCTACAGAAGAAAACTATTCTTCCATCAGGAATGTCTTTTCTCAGCTGCTAATAATTGATTACATGCTTTAAGTCAGCAGTTCACTGCAGCCATACAAAGTTGAAGCCATTATTCCAACAAATATGGGATGTTTCTTAAATTCAAATGTTACCTATTTTAGAAGTTTATTTAACTTTCCTTATATAAGGAAAAAAATAGTTCCTCTATTACTTTTCATGTATTGCATTGATAGCACTATTACAGCTTATGAAAGATTTGTAAAAGATTTTGACTACTAGCTCACGATTTTATTTTGTCCTGATACTTCACTGTTTCAGTTTGGTTTTAACCACATCCTACTAAAAAGGCAGGGAGCGCTAGATTTCCATGTGTGTTTTTAAAAAGCAGCTCATGGGGCTGATCACTAGTTGGATTGATTTATGTTTTAATTTTATGGATGATATCACACAATTATCTCCAGATGGAATAATCGGGATGAAGCATTGCCAAAGAACATTAGACACTAAAGAAGTCAGCCAATGCAATCCATTAAGTACTGTAATTATTTTTGTTTTGGCTTCAGACAATTGTACAGAGGCACAAACTCATCCTGGTAGGGCCTTGTTCAGTATCTATTTAAGTCAATGGAAAGACTTCTACAGATGACACTGGTTCAACACCCCACAACCCTCATTCCCTCCACACTTTCACCTATAGAATATCCCTGAGATCTCTTCACTGTATTTCCTTTTTTTTCTACTCCTTTCTTCTAACCCCTGCTGCCCCCCACCCCACCCCCATCCCAGCACTTTGCAGCTGATATTTGGACCCATTGTTGTGGTTTATTAAACACAGACAAATGAAATCAAAGTTGTTCAGCCTGGGTAAACCAGAAAAATATTAATTCCCATAGAAATCTATATAGTTCTGATTTGTATTAATTTATTAGATGAGCAAATGATAACAAGACTGATCACTTGAGGTTTCTCAGTGTTGAACTCAACCAAATATTTATTCCTAGATTAAATCCAACAAGTCAAACAGATAGACAAATTTCTCTTTTCCTGGGAAAACAAATACACACTGTCTTGCTTAACAGACCTTGTTTCACTGAACAGCTGACATTGAGGCATACAATTAGTTTTCTAGGAGTGGATTTTCAAAAGGGCTTGCTTCAGCTAAGAGCACAAACCCCATTCCAAACCCTCAAACTATGTTTAGAAACTTAAATAAAACCAAGTAATTGATTTTTAAATATAAACATAGGCTTCAGCTTGTGACTCTTCTGGCTCTAGTGCCTACTGGAGAATCCAAACAAGCCCCATGGAGGAACACAGCAGATAGTCCTCTTAGGAGATGTCTACATTGCTAAATGCACTAGCATAAGTGTCAACTAACTCAGGACCTGGAAGCAGTGTCATGACACCAGTGCAGCTTGCTGAAGGACAGAGATGGTTACTGTGGGTTCACTGCTGTAACAGCATGTTAACAGCAGTAACAGCTTTCAGGACATGTGCTTCACCATGCAGCTGTGATGCTTCCTGTAGACCCACCCGGAAGGAAATAAAATCTTCTGCAAGTAAATCCAACCTGCCCACAGATCTGAACGAGTTACTGTCTCTTCATCATTTGCTCATGCTGTGGTAAGTATGTTTGTTTATTATTATGTATTCATATCTGGCTGAATGAAGCATGACAACCTATACAGTGTAACAATGTATAGAATTTGACTTGCTTTTGTTCCAGAGTCAATGAGTCAAGCTTTCAGGCTTCAGGAGCCTGAGTTTCACAGCTTTATATTCGACTTTGGATCAGCCATACAGTTTGTAACTGGCAATTATTCTTAGTCAAATAGCATATTCTCTTTCTTCCTACAAATATAAACATATAAAGATTTGGGGGTAGGGCAGCACATCTGCTTATTCCAACTAATTCCTGAAAATGAAAATGGAATACTTCTTTGATGGTCTTGTGTCACATCTGGGAGTCCTTTAGTATCATTTCATTGACCTCCATTGCAGACTTTCCCCTGAACTTTTTCTGAGAGATTCTTTGCAGAATACCATTGATCTGAATGTAAGCAGGAAGCATTGGGAAAACAGACAAACATTGGAGAGAAACCACTGTTTTCTTTCTCTTCTTGCTAAGCATTCAAAAAATTCAGACATCTGTAATGATCATTTCCTTACAAAGTTCCTAAGATCTTCTTTCAACAATTACACAAAAAAATGACACTTGTCCCTCATTTCATAGAAAATAAGTTTATACTTGGGTTTTTTGTCACAACCTAAGAACCTAGGATAGGAGTTTACAGCTTAGGAGCTACTCCATGGTAAGTGCCCCTCTGTATGACCTACAGTAAACAGGAGACAATCTGTGGTAGCTTATCCTTTAATACATCAGCAGTAAGCTATCTCAGAGGGTAGAAGCATGCTCTAAAGTGGTTGTCACAGATTAACTAATGCTATGTAAATTCCATGAGCTCACACCAAACAAGCAAGAGGTAATGCAGCCTCTTGGTAACTTGATTATTTCACCATACCACTTGGGTATCCTACAAATGTAGATACCCTACGAGTAACTTGGCAGGATAAATCCCATTAAAAAGCCTACTGTGTCCCATTGCAGTGCATACACACAGCATAAGAAAAGAAAGCAGAAAGCTGGGACCTGAAACACAGAGACACTCTAGGCTAAATTGTGACACCTTTTTCACCAGAAACTTCATGCTGGGTTCAAAAAAGTTCATGCTGAAGGAGGTGCTTGCTCTAGCCACAATACAAGCAGACATGCTGACAAGACAATGAATGAATTTATTAGACTGGCATTGAACCTAAGCTAATAAATCTTCTTGGAACCCCCTGCATGGTATAGAGATGTTCAGGTGGCACTTAATAAGCCTGCCTGGCTTTGAACTGCCTCTGTGCAGTCTCAGTCCTTGTGGGAAACAGGAATGCAGTACTGAAACCTTCCTGGTGACTCCACAAAATGAGCCTGGGTCTTCAGGGCTGCTAGTTTGTGTTCTGCAGACAAAGTGTAGCTAAACTGCTCGCAGAGCAGGGTTGGCTGAGGAGGCAGTGCAGCTGTCTCTCTCTGGCACTGGGCCTAAACTAGTACTTCTGGGCAGCCCAAGGCTGGCTTGGTAAGGGGAAAGCTCAAGTAGCAATACTTCCATGGTATGATTAAACCTCAAACTGGTTAAAGTGCCTGCAGATAACTGAGTGTTGATTGCACATAAGTTCAGAATCACACAGAAAGCATGTGGCAGAGCCAAGGGCTGTATCTACGCTTCCTGCATCTCAATCCTGTGTCTACCAGGGAGAGTCTGCAAGACTGCCCTTACCAGAAAGGGGTGTATTTTCAGTAGCATGCCAGTAAATAAAAGGTTGCTTCTCAATACAGATTTGTTAATGCATGATAAAACCATAAATAACCGAAGATAATTATGACTGTGTCCAGGCTATTAGATTTAAAAAAAAAAAAAGAAAAAAGGACAAAAATTAAAATTGTAAATAAAATAAAAAGAGCTAGGGACCATTTCTTACACCTGATAAGTGAAGCACAGTCACGTTGCTTATATGTAGCCCTGCTGTGGCAAACTGCTTATGTGCAAACTATGTAACACTTCTTCCCAAGCTCCTCTCTAGTGCATCCATGGCCCCAGGACATAATTACCAGTCAGTGACTTTATTTCAGACTCTTCAGACTGACCAATGTAATTACTGAAGGTGTTCTAAGCTAGCAGAGCTTGTAGCATGAAGCTAGGTTGTGCATTGCATGTGCATATTATGTGGACGTTGAAGGGGTAAAGTGCTGGGATCACGTTGACAGATCGTATGGGAGAACACAACGAGACCTTTGGCAGGCTTACCCACTGAGCTTGCTGGGAGCAGTCCCTTGAGTGTGCTCTCTCACAGAGCCTTACCCGTGCACTGGCTTAGAGAGCCAAGTTTTGCAGCCCAGAATAGAGCTGAGGTGGGGAGGGGTACAGGGATGGTGCTAATAGAGACAATCCAGGATCCAGCACTTGAGCATTGTCTGGTCCCCTTTTGTTGAACAGTGTACATGCACCTTGGTGTTCCCAAACTCAATTTGTTTCAAAAAGATGTTTATATTTAGAAAGTATTCATGTATTCTAAGAAGGATGATGGACAGAACTTGTGCATGCTTCTTATGCACATAATGTAAATAAAATAGCCTTCCACTGAAAAGCTTGCTAAAGTTGATTTTATTTTCCATCCTAGGAGTGTGCTTAGTGCTAAAAGAACTAGGAAAGTGCTAGGAAAAAACTATGAATTTTTCTTTCTCCCTGATTCCTCCTCCAATTATTAAAACAAAACACAACATTTGGTGGTGAGGAAAATAATCTGGGGGGGGGAGAGAATCAAAACATGAACTTTGTTGGAAAAAGTAAACACATCCACCATTGTATTGTGACAACAAATCTCATTGTACTTGTTTGACACACACAATCATCTTATCAAGTACAACAACTGAAAACAAGAGAAATCGCCTTTGATTCTTTCTAATTATTATCAAAGATTGTGCAATGAGTTTGAAAAATTCCATTACTGGCTTGTGACTTCATTATTTGCAGCAAACAGAAACTGTGCTAATAAAGATAACAAAGGTAAAGGAAATGCAAAAGCATCCTGCACGCATGGACAGCAGGATAGAAATCAAAATGCAGCACCAGCTTATAATATCCTGCCTGACCTCTCAGTGAAGGTCAGAGGTATTCTCCCCTGCATTCACGGACTTTCATTTCAGACAAACACAACTGTAGAAGGAATGGATGGGTAGTCAAAATAATATTAGGAATGCAACTACAGAAGGAATGTATAGGTAGTTGAAATAAGATCACAATAAACTCAAATAGCCCCCTTTGATTCCCAGATGAGGGCAGAACTAGCTCCACTGCCACATTCCAAGAGATTTGAGTTCCATCTTGTGCACTTGATGGAGCACATTCTTAAGCACCAATGAAATACTAAAACTGGCAGTAGAAATAGCTCTGGCAAAAAGGTAGGGTAGACATCTCTAGTCCTTGTAGGGGGAAGAGGGAGTACTGAAACTGTTTCATCACCAATGGTTTGCTCCATTACCAAAAGCAACCTGTCACTTGTCCTACTCTGTGGAGTCACACTATAAACAACAGCCTGTGGATTATGCTAGTTCATAAATAACAGTATGGATCTTTTGTATTCTACCACCTCCTCCAGTGTTATTTTGGGTTTTCAGTACCAACTGCTTAGGACAACCTGACTAAATATAAATTCATTCTGGAAAAACACTTTGAAGTGTTCCTGGAACTGGAATCTGTAACAGACCCAATGGTGTAGCCAAGTAACTACCACTAAAGGACTCACAGACATAGCGCAGTTAGTTTGACTATCAGCAGCCCGCAGCTCTCTAACTTATCACTCTCAAGCCCTTAAAATAAAGCATTTGCATTGTAACACTTTGCTAAATCTGGGTCCCAGAAAACAAAATATCATGAACAGGGCAGAAACATCATGGGTTATGTCACCCACTGGTGACAAGCTCCTTAAGCTGCAAGTCCAGTGCAACATGCTTATGAAAGAAAAGTAACTAAAAAAACCTCAAAGACAAACTTCTGAATCACAACATCATCATGAAAAAGTAGCAAAAACTTGTTCTTGAGATTGTAGAGTTATCTTTATTCTAGAAAAAAATATTCTTAAATGATTTATGACTATTTATAGAACCTAGACTTGTCCAAGTAAAACATATTCTGTCAGCCACATTTTCTCCTATGCTACAGTAACTGCCTTGGGGCTATGGTGGGGACTGAGGGTTAAAAAACTGCAGGTGCAATATATCTTGATTTTGACATAGCATTTCCACTAGCAATCTGTGAAATAAAGTATAGATTAAATTATCATACAGTGGGTGGAAAAGTGATTGCTTTGGCTTCCAAATTGTTTTTTAAAGGGATCTATTCTAAGCCTGATTTCATTCAATGCTTTCTTGATGACCAGGAAGAGGTACGAGAGAATATGCTTATATACTCAGTAATGATACTATCTGGGACTGTGAAGGGTAGAATTCATCATAGTGCTGAAAACTGAATATGATTGAAATAACAGATGTAAATAAAAAACAAATGTAAAGTACTACATGCTGGAAGGACAGATCAAGTATAAGACATGGGATAAAATATGTAAGCTGTTCTACAACAAAAGAAGCTGGGGAATTATAGCAGGTAATAAACATATTTTGAAGCCAGACCATGGCATCATTTCTAGTACACTATATGTACGTAGTGCCGGTGAAATTTGTCTGGTGCACTCCATTCAGTTCTGGGCATAACAAATTGGAGAAGGGCAGAAAACATCAACAAGAATAGTATAAGTGCTACAAAGCTAACCAACAAAGAAAAGCAGATCAACTCAGTGAAGAAGTCTTCTCTGGAAATAAGAGAATAATAGTTGAAAATACACATTATGACAGCCTTCCACTATATAAGAGGGAGAAAAATCAAATGCTACTGTAGGTAGCCAAAGAAAAACTCTGAGCTTATGAGTGTAATGAGTAATTGTGACATATTATTTAGGGAAAGGGAATGATTAAGTAATCTCTTCCTTAACAAGGTTTTTTTGTTTGGTTGTTTTTTTAGATAGCTCCAAAAAGGGCTGCTAGGCATACTCATCCTGCATCAGGGCCAAGGAAGTTCTCCTACACACTCTCTGAAGTCCCTCCTAGCCCTATACTCCTAAATTTACCTCAAAAATTATTTGTACATTGACAAAGGAGGATTTGGTACAGTGCTCTTATATAAATATGCTCAAAGCTGAACAGCTCTACACTGACTCTTTTTAGTGTCTTTTAGATGTTTGTACTAGACTCCACAGAAGTATAGGCACACAAATGCTTCAAATAATGTTTAATTATATGTTTACCAGAAAGCATGAATGTTGATATAACTACGGTGTTTATAAAAATTTTGTTTCTGGATTGCATTTCTGCTTTGCTTACCTTGGTAACAGCATGTTAAGGTACAGCACTGCACTCCTGGCAGGCAGTGGGAGTTCAGTTCGGTTCACTGAATATCGAGTGTGTTTCAATATTCTAGAGCAAGTGTTTCGATATTCTAGAGTAAACACCAAAAGTCAAAACCTGGTTTAATAAAACATTATTTAAGGAAGCAATGTCTCATTTTTTAATTATTTCTATGATTTTTAATTTTTTTTAAGCCAGATTGCCCCATTTCTGTACATTAGAGTTACTTCTAAAAAAACCTGTTACTGCCATATCCATGTGTCATAAGACACATGTAGAAACCAGCCTGGACCACTGCCATGTGACTGATCAACCCACTACTCGTTCTAATTCTAGGAAATTTCCCATTGAATATTGAAATGAAAAGGTAACCATAGGGAGAAGTGAAAATGGTATTTGCAATGCACTTTCAGAATCATAGAATGGTTTGGGTTGGAAGGGACCTTAAAGACCATCCAGTTCCAACCCCCCTGCCAAGAGCAGGGACACCTTCCACTAGACCAGGTTGCTCAATGCCTCATCCAGCCTGGCCTTGAACACTTCCAGGGAGGGGGCATCCACAGCTTCTCTGGGCAACCTGTTCCAGTGTCTGACCACCCTCACAGTGAAGAATTTCTTCCTAATATCTAATCTAAACCTGCCCTCTTCCATTTTAAAGCCATTTCCCCTTGTTCTATCAGTACCTGCCCTTATGAAAAGTCCTTCCCCAGCTTTCTTGTAGCCCCTTCAGGTACCGGAATGCCACTATAAGATCTACGCTAAGCCTTCTCTTCTCCAGGCTGAACAGCCACAACTCTCTCAGCCTGTCCTCACAGCAGAGGTGCTCCAGCCCTCGGATCATCCCCATGGCCTCCTCTGGACTCGTTCTAACTGGTCCATGTCTCTCTTGTGTTGGGGGCTCCAGAACTGGACACAGTACTCCAGGTGGGGCGTTATGACAGCAGAGTAGAGGGGCAGAATGCCCTCCCTCAACCTGCTGGCCACGCTTCTCTTGATGCAGCCCAGGATTCAGTTATTGGCCTTCTGGGCGGCAAGCACACATTGCTGGCTCATGTTGAGCTTCTCATCTACCACCACTCCCAAGTCCTTCTCTTCAGAGCTGGCCTCAAGCTCTGAAGGTCTCAAGCCTCCAGCTTCTCTTGAACTTCATGTATACTAAGTCATTCTTTGGTGTGCAGGGATGAACTGCATACCACAGACATCATCTCCTAGAAAATAACTTCCAATATCTATCTTTTGCAAAGCTCAATTCCAGATCCCTTTTTCACTTAGTGCTAAAACAAATCTGCATGCTCTGCACTGATTTCATCTCTGTCACCCAGTCAGGAATGTCAGTTGTTTGACTAGTCAGTTGAGTGAATAAGAAATACTCTCTTCCCATGGCCCTCTAAGTTTGGATAATTATGGAAGGGAAAGGCACCAGAAGGGAAAGGTGGGACAAAATCTTCTGGCATAGGATTTTTAACTAATTTACACCCCCTCCTTAAATTAAACAATTCCAGTACTAATGCCAGCTTCAGTATTACTGTAAAATACTTTACAGGGCCCAAAGTAGATAAGTACTTCGGGGGGAAAAATAAAAAAAAAAAAGCCCTAAGAATGAAGGGCTTTGTGATCAGAACAATAAACTACCATCAACTGCTGCAACACAAGCCCTGTGGCAGCTGTTTGTTGTGAAGATATTTCAACTAATAAATGAATCCCTCCTTAAAGGTAAGCCTTACTCTGAGTGAAGATAGAAGCAAAATCTGAATCCAATTCACCACAAGCTAGAATTTTACACCCACCTGACAGGAACAAAGTCTGGCCAGCTCTGCACTGGCACTGCCCCAGTTACTGTAGAAGCACAAACTATACAGCCCTCTACCCCAGTTCACCCTGGCGATGCATGCAGAATAGGAAATGCATGTAAGGGTAATTTAATCTAGCTGGCTTGTGTAAGCCTCTCTTGATAATCTTGGATGCCATGCCATGTCTCTGAATAAATGAGAAGTATGCTTCTGGGTTTTTTTAATTGAAACCAGTGTCAGTGCACAGACTTCCATTACCAAGCCATTCCCCCGAGATGCTGCTGAATCCAGGTGATGACGGCATTGCCAATGTCGAAGTTTATTTCTGTGCAATCCTGCATAACATTGCCCTGTTGGGAAGGAGCCCCTGAAAGGGCTTGAAAAAGTAACCAGTCTGGATAAAGAAAGAAAGCAAGCTTCAAAAATCTGAATTCTGACCACTTACTGCCAGCCAGTCTGAAACACTGCCCGATTGTCCAGGGTAGCCTGCAATCGGGTGGGAATACAAAGCTACACTTGTAATCTAGACAAGCGAATTGGCTGCTATTTCCCATGCAGTGATATGGATTGAGCTGGAATGCTCTCCACTGCAAACACAACCAAGGAAGAAACCTTTAACACTATTAGCCAACAGCCTGGATTTTGTTTTTCTTTTTTTCCTTTTAAATGGACAAGTACCAAAAGACTGAAATGAAAAATGCAGACATTTAAAATTGGGTACATGCCTCTTAATATTCAAAGTACCTCCATTTGAACCTCATTTTTTAAATGATAGCCAATAGTTAGTTTCTCTCTGCAGTATGTAAGATGTGCTAGTCCCTGTTCTGATCACCTAATTAAAATGCTAGCCAAGTTTCTTTTATCTCCCACCACACTCTTTGCAACAAGTCTTCCTCCAACTTAGATAAATACAACCTTGCCCTACCCTTATCCACTCCAGGATCATTTTATTAGCTCATCTTTCTGTTCATCTCATGTCCCGTATCTCCTTTCATTCCTCCCCTGGTTTTCTTACTCCACTGAATCCAGTCCAAGCTGCTTCTCTTCAATTTTACATGCATCACAGCCTGACTTCAACTTACCTGTCTCTCACAGTGGAAATGCTGACTTTTACCTCACTGTTCATACCTGTCATCCTTGACTTCATTTGCACTTAGTATTGGTTATCTAAGATGCAACACTAAATAAATGGGTTCAGAAACTGGCTTTTAGCATCTGGAGGTAAGAGATTTTTTAATAACCAAAAGTCTCAGGCACTACAGTGATATAAACTATAAGAGATAGCACTACAACAATCTCCAACAGTCTTCTACTGGCCACCAGCTTTAATTTGTTAGTCACTAAGTAAACAGTACTGAGCTTACTGAAGTCAATAATACATTTAATTTTTACAATTTTCAAACACTCTAGGTTTTTTTTCAGCTAATCTCACTGATGGTATTTATATAGTCATTATCAGTGTAGCACATAACCCTGGCAAAAATATTTTCCTAGAAAAGCTACTTTGCCATTTTATTATAGGTGTGCTCAAGCACACATCTCTGAAAGTGATATATGTCATTTATTGATTATACTTAAGATTCAACTTTCATTTGCAACTTTAAGGACTGCCATTATATTCTCTAATCATTTAGACTTTTGAAGAATGCAATCTCGTAACTTTACTATGTCACTGGGAGGCACGGTGGTGCAAGAATGAAGTGCTCAATTATTCTTTGTCTCTTTTTGAAGGAGTACACAGAAAATTTGTGCCCTTTGAATGTCTCCTGCTCTCCACACTTCCCTCTATCCACATGTATGTGTATAAGTATATCTATAGATATATTACTTGTCCTCAAGAATCTGAATCTGGATAGTCATGAGTAGAATGTGCCCGAATTATGGTTTTGCAGAAATCTTCTGAGAGATACAAGGTTTATTCTGCTATTACCAACTGAATTACATTTAAGAGATCTAAATATTCTTCTTTAGACATTTACTTCAATTTTCTACAGCTACAGAGTCTAAAAACTAGTAAATTGACAAAACATCTAATATTTAGTCTAAATCATTCCCACAAAATACTTCTTTAACCTGTACTCAAAAACATATTCCCTCTAGCTCATCCCAGTCCTCCCTAACTCTTAAATGTTAGCATTCTCCCCTGTTGTAAAATAAATCACTCCCACAGAAATCTAAGCCCACCACTTCTTGTCTCATCTGTCACTGAGTTGGAAAGCAAAGGAAACTCCTTCCTTCCTTTCTACAGCACCTTTTTATATATTTGAAGGCTGCTATGTTTTATCCTCCCACTCTTCTGATCAAACAGCCTCAATCTTCCTCAATCACTTTTCCTGGATGTCCAGCCTCTATCTCAAGACAGCTGATTTCTCAACATCCCTTTGCAACATACATGTTTGCCTGTATAACACAGTAGCTGCTCTGGGAATCTAGACATGAATCCACATAAATCTGACAGGCTTTTAGATCCTCATTTGTCTTGTTTTAAAGCTTGTATGACTCTTCACATTGCCTTCAACAGGGGTCAGATCAGATCCCATGCATGGCAGCATATGTGTTCAGCTAACTTACTACAGGTATTCTGAAAGATATGGAAAAGTCAAGATTCTTCTCTAAAAAAGGACCACATGCATTCAGTAACAACCTTTAGAGCCGAGATAACTCATAAGGACAAAGCACTAACCTTGGCTCAGATGCATACTGGCTTTGCTTTTTATGTTATGCTTCAGTGTTCCTTTTCTTTCTGCGTAGTGTCTCAGAAATACTGCTGTTCCTCTATCAGTGAGCCTCAGAGCAAGTCACCAGCCCACAGATCAAACTTCCCGGGGGATCTGGTTAGCTGTTGGTCCAGCAGCACTTATACAAACTCTTTAGTTGATGGAAAACCTAGTTTACAGAATCTATGTCTTTTTCTGAATCATGAAATCAAGAAAATGACTTAGTACAATTGTAATCTATAGATAAGGCTTAACATCTAGCTAGCAGTACAGTATTTCCTGTTGTTGAAAGTGAAAAATAATTTAAGAAAAAACTAATTTCAGTTGATTTGAGAACTTTGACCTGATTTAGACACCAGTGGTTTGTGATCTTTTTTTTCCTGCTTCATAAGAAAATATGTGAAAGGCACAAAGACCACCGAAGATCAGACAGTGGCAGGATATATATAAAGAGAAGTGGAACTCAGCTTAACCTTGATCACATACATAAAAATCAAACTCATCCCTTTAACTGCACAGAGGCCAATTAAAAACTAAGAAGTCGTAACATGAAATTCTCAAATACCAAACTTAATGAGTCATTTGATAGTGGCCATGAATGAAAACAGAACCTAAGGAGTTCACAAATATCATTTGATGACCTACATGAATGAACAACTTAGAATAAGATCTTTCATAGAATGGTTTGGGTTGGAAGGGACCTTTCAAGGCCATCTAGTCCAACCCCACTGCAATGAGCGCAGACATCTTCAACTAGATCACATTGCTCAGGACCCTGTCCAACCTGACCTTGAATGTTTCCAGGGATGGAGCATCTACCACCTCTCTGGGCAACCTGTTCTAGTTTTTCTCCACCTTCATAATAAAAAATTTCTTCCTTATATCTAGTCTAAATCTCACCTCTTTTAGTCTAAAACCATCACTCCTTGCCCTATCCCTAAAGGCCCTGCTAAAAAAAGGCTCTCTTTATGGTTTAAAATGTTGTTATCCAAATCTGTAGTACAAAGATTTAAATGGGATGGAAACCAGCAAATAGCTGCAATGATCAATGATCTATATATTTTGTTATCTTAACATCATCTTTCATCTGCAGTAATTCATCATGCATTGCATGCTGCAAAACGAATTACTCAAGCTACATCTAAAACAGAAAAATTATCTCATTTCAACTGGAGTGCAAGATCAAAATAGGTGAAAAGACTAAGTGACTTGAAAAAATAGTTCTGATTGCTACTTCACTGGTCAAGATACATCATTCATGCATCTTCTTTAGGACCTCTTCTATGCAGCATTTTATTACACGAGACAAGGCTACTCTTTAGAAACTTATGCTAGCCAATGTTGAGTCTAGTCCAGATCAAACTTAAGTATATCTTCATGATTCAAGGTGCAAGGTACTGGAACCATGACTACAGTTTAGTAAGCGAGTTGGCCACTGTCATTACCTTCAGATGTCAACACAAACTACAATACTAGCTTGTTATGAAAAAAACAGGCATTAAAAGAATGGGTTGTAAGCATATAAAACATCTAAAACATCTCTTCCTCTGGAGTCCAGGATGTTGTAGGCAGTCAACTCACTGCCCAAATCGGGCAGCATTACTGGGATATGGTTGGGATGGACAGGGAAAGCATGGATTTATCATGTTTTCACCTTGGCTTTGACTGAAGAAGAATTCTGACAATCAAACACACTTGCTGTCCAGAGAGGGATTTCAGAAAGTTCAATGGCAGAAAAAGCTATTCTTTCTTTAATGGGTATTTATGCAAGTAAGAGGTGTACATGCTGTCCTGCAGATACTTGAAGTCCTTTCATAATTAGACCAAGGAGAGTCTCCATAGTAAAGACAAATAAAACAGTTTTAGTAGATTGGAGCAGCAGGTTGGGGGAATTGTTAGCTTATTTGGATAAAACTCAGCACATACTCACATATATACATGCAGAGAAAAGAATGCTGCAGGGATTCCTTTTGATAAATAAAACCCAAACCCATTCTGATTTCTTCAGACCTCATTTGCAATAGGTTGTAGAGCCATTACCTCCCTCCTAGACACTGAAAGACATGAGAATCAGAGGCAACGCTCAGCCACGCCAGCTTGGAGTGGGGCCTCACTCGGAGGCCTCTGATGACTGAACTGTGCTGAAATTAACATCTTCCAACCTTCCCAGCAGAGACTATTCAACTTCACCTATGTGCTGAAGTTGCATGTTGAAACAATGACTCCTATCTCATCCTCAAACAGGAGGGTGCTATCACAAGTCATCTGTAGACATCCACTCTTGTTCCTTCCATCCTAATGAAGATGTGACAAGTGCTGTGTCTCTAAGAGAAGACACCCTCTGTGTACAATCTTTTTGCAGTGGCAGCTCAGCTCCTTACTCAGGCATCAGAAGCAATGATGATCAGAATTCTGGTTCAGAAGATTACCCGAGGCTGGCTGTGGTATACTTATTTTTATATTTAAGACTGACCTTCAACCATATTTTCTTAAAATTCATTCCAGTGAGGTTTCAGCTCCCCACTCTTCATTGCTACTCTACCTTCTGAAGTAGTGCAGGAAAGAAGGAACTTTTCTGTTCCAAGATATTTACAGAATTTAGGTCAGAATAGCATACTACTACAAAGGCTATTAAACTACAGAAGGCTTGCTTTCTCCACCTAGTGGCTAAAATACAAAGCTCATATTCTGTATGATACAAGTGCCCTCAGGAAAACAAACCAAAAAAACCACAAAAACCCCACCCACGAAATAAAAGATAAATCTCCTGATTCTCTAATACTCTGGGGGCTTGTTTTTGTCTGAAAAAAAACTGACAAGGTTTTCCTCTCCACCTTCAACAAAAGAAATTTTGCCATTTCAGGCAAATCAAGGAACATGGATTTTGCCCCCAATGAAAGCTGCTAGGCTAAGAACCCTGGAGGTTCAAATACTCTGTTTTTACGTTGAAGAGACACGGTGCAAACAAAGTAGTTCACTCTTATGACACTGAGATCTGCCTGGATGCATGCCAAGCAACAGGAAAGGAAGAAATGCAAAGGTACTACTTTTCTTACATTTATGCTTTTAAGCTCACTGTGACAAAGTTTTCCTGACTGCCATAAGTAGAGCAACTCAAAGCTCACAATCAGGTTGGCAAGAGCTCCCTTCACCCTGAAGAGCAGACTAAAGGTTATGAAGTCACAGGAATGCCCCAGCCACATCATTTCTCAGTTAAGTCCTGTAGATTTTCAGCAAGGGGAGCAAGATCTACAGCTGCACTCAGTGAATACCTCCAACAGTCTTGCCCTTCATCCAGGTGACCCTCCTGCTTATGTTGGCTTTGGGGGAATATTATATGTTTGATCTGATCCACAGCATGCAAACTGGTTCCTTTTTGACTGTCGACAAAGTTTACTGTGTATGCAATCATTTTCCAAGGCCAAATGAAATAAATAAAAGGAAACAAGAATGCTGTTGAGTCCCTAACTAGAATGTAAAGCAATCAGAAAAAGTAACCAAGTTGCTGCGAGTAGCAATGAATACCAGTATCACCTGCTGGGGACAGTTTACAGAAAACAAACTCTTAAGTTAAAATACAGGTAGAATACAAACCCATTTGTGGTTCCACAACCTGCCAATTCCTCTGAGATACAAAAGAGAAACAATCCCTTCTCTGACTACCTTAAGGTAGGATCTCACCTAAATCTAGGTACCTCAAGCTGGACTTCCAAATGCCATGTAAACTCCCAAGGCTCTCTTTGTAATCAAAACGGACAAACTCACTCTGCCTCCAGAGAGTGAGTGATCTGGCCTTTCTCAGAGCATCATTCAGGATGAGCTGCACTGGCTTCTGCTGAAGTAGAGCACATTATTTGTACCCTAGCATACTAGAGCTGGAATCTTTAGGTTAAAAAGTAAAGCATGTAGCATTTAAATAGCCACTAACCTCTCAGAGTGAGTGTTTTACTTTCAAGATCAAAAGTCCAGTCAGCATATTTTTTACTATTTCAGAAGATGATGAGGAATTTTCTATTCATGTAAGTGGTTGGACATCATCTGCTTATGGGAAGCAGAGAATAAATATTTTTTTTTCTTTTGCTTCCATGCACAGCCTTTGCTTTTGCTTTATTAAACTGCCTTTATCTTAACCCATGAGGGCTTTTTCTCCATCTTATTTTCTCCCCACCCTGTCCTGCTGAGGAGGGGAATGATAGCAGCTTGGTGGGCACCCACTCTCCAGCCAAGGTTAACATATCACAGATAGACTGACTGTTAATTGGTGATACTCTTTCAGACTAAGAATACTAATTATCTCTGAGTGTCAGAGGAAGGTGCTTCCTTAACAATATATTGTAAGAAGAAATATTACTGACCTACTTTGACTCTTCTCTTCGAGCAGTGAAAAGTATTGAACAGACACTTGCAGTGTTATGAAACATTGCAACAGTTTAATGCAACTTAGGAAGCACCATCACCCAATAGCTTAGCACCTAGCTTAGAAGTAATAGACTTCTCTGTGTTTCTAATCAATAATGCTAATTATGTATATCCCTATAGTAATGTATGATATAGCAGTACACATTAGTAATATGTCTTCTGCACTCAGAGATAGCATGGCTTAAAAACCAAGTAACCTACTTCTGAGAGTTCAAAAAAGCCCAGGACTTCTGTCTCTACATCTTGCACTTTCCACCTGTGAACAAGCTGAGTACTTAGAGCTAGCTATTGCATGACACTTCATTCACCATCTTGTTTTGGATTTCAGTATTTATTTTCATGACAAACTGAAGTAAGAACAACATATCCTGCATGTTTCCATGAACCAGTTCATGGTCACAACATCCTCTTAACCTCAAACGGTTCAAGTTATTACTTGAGGTCTTCCCTGAGTCATACCCATCGGGCGATGCAGCACCAAGCCATAGAGCCCTGAACTAGAACAAGAGACCCAGTGGGCTTACATGGCACAGCACTACTGTGCAAATCCATGAGCTTGCTGGTGTTTGACACAGAGATAACAGGAATAAGCTGCCTGTGTTTGTGCAGTACTATACCCAGGTTAATCCACCTTTTCACAAAGCTGATAAAAAGTCCTGCTGCAATTTAGTGAATAAACACAGAACAGATAAATGCTTGCTATACAGAACTGACCAAAGTATGTTATCCCAGAATTTTTACTACAAAAAAAGCCAAAAATATCTACTGACATAGTATATTTAAAAAGTAACTCAAAAGTTGTCAAGTATTGCACTACTGACAATACCTCTCTACAGTGTGGGTAAGATTATTGTAACCTGCTAAACATGATAAAATTGCTAGTCACAGTGCCTTTCTTTCTAACGTCTAGCTTAGTATCTGCCTCTTCAGTGAAGGATAACACCAACCCAATGATGTATAATAGCTGACACTGCTAGGTTAACTCTCCTTTTCTATGCTATCAAGACCCACTTGGAAATCTTGAAGCAGTTCTTTTGTTAAATCCCTTACTAGCAATCTCCAATTTAATTTCCCTCTATCTGACCAAATGGATCAAAACACAGATCAATAGTACAGAGAGATAGAGCAGGATGACTCTTTCAAGAAATTCATAGCATTGCAGGAAGAATTTGCAAGTAAGTTTCCAGTAGGATCTAGAAATGCCTGTGCACTACATCTGCTTTATGAATTGTGCTAATATTATACCATTGAGACAAAATGGATTCTTTGGCCTGTCACTCAGAACACTTTTGCTTTGGACAGAGTCTATTTACTAAATCTCAGGCCACTTCTGCTCACACAAAAAGACACACCAAATATAAGCAAAGGCCTTCACACCCTAAGAAATTACCCAAATATTTGGAATCTAATACAGGTTGACAGAAGTCTCATAGGCAGGCTGTAAGAGAGCTGTATGCACTTCCCACTCAGACACAGGCTATTTTTAGACAATATTGGTTCACTACTCAAGCCAGATTTACTGCTATCCTAAAGGTGAGATGGAAGGTCACTGATTCAGTAAAAAAAGAACATTAGCGTTGCTAACATGAGGTTCTTGCCTTTATTTTTTTAAGACCTTACTAATATTCTTTGAGTTATTTAAAGGAGAAGAGGCATTTTTGTTTCATTTTGCTTTTTTTTGCAAGGACTGCTTAATATCCTACTTAGATATGCAAGTTATGTGTGTGGATATGCTACAGCCAGCAGTCAAGTGCATTCATATCTCACATTTCCACCAGGAAAGACAATATGTTGGTGCTATAAATGACAGCTATTTGCACTGCTTAGTCTTCAGACCTGGCAAAGATTATTAACAGTCAGTATGCACCAGAAGACTTCTTCCCCCCCCCCCCCCCCCCCCCCCCCCTCTTCTGCTCTTCTGCAGTGCTTAGGGGACTGAAATAATGAAGCTGTCAGCAACATCTTTTAAAAAGGTAATAGCAGGTAAAAATACAAGCACAAATGAGAAATAAGAAAAAAAGCTCTGGCTATAATCTGCTAATTACTTGTCCGGGGGGAGAGGAAAGGGGAGAAAAGGCTCACCACCACAGGCTCTGATCCTCACTGTCTCTGCTCCTTCACACACTGTCCTGAGCTATTTCACTCTGCTGAAGCAGTTTCCCACTGAAGTTACCAAGGCCTTAGGAAGCTGATTCCCCATCACGACACACCTTGTATTTCTGCTACACTGCAATTTCATTGTACAATGTTTTACTTCAGTTGTCTGCTTGAGCAGACAATTAAAACATAGTACCATGTTAAGCTTATACTCCACCACCTACTAGAAGGAAATACAGAAGATGAAAGATCTACTTCAAAGCAAAGCTGCTGCAAATAAGGAGCAGGACCTTGAGACAGAAAAGAATCAGTTTATCTAAATCTGATTTTATGCCAAAAAAATATGCATTTCAGCTTTCTGAATTTCCAAGAGATTCTGACTTAGACTGTTACTTAAGACTGAAGCCATACTTCAGTTGAGACATGATCTTACAAGTCCATTTCAGATTGCCTCACTATACATATGAAAGTTAAACACATCATAAGTCCATCGATGCACTGTGTCCTTAACGCAGTCCAGACAGTCTCCACCACATCACCTTTTCTGGTGGCAACCAGCGTAGTTTGAACCTGTAACTTTTTATCTGTAGAAACTATTTATCCTTCAACTCCTGCCTAGTATGATACCTGTTGTAATTTCCAGATAAATCTCAGGAGACAGACTGATTGCTGAAAGAAAGAGAAAAGCCAGCAGCTGGGCAGCCGAGCTCTCATCTACAAATTGCTCCTAAGAGTGGTTTAGAGTCGTAATAGGCACTGATCTGATGGAGGGCCTTGTTGTGTGTAGGTAGATTTTTTGTTTGCTTGTTTTAAATCAGGTGCCCCACAGTGTTAGGCTAGCTGCAATTGACTGCTGTTGTAAGCAACATCATAGCATGCTTTTTTGGTGAGTATCACTCATTCCTTACACTTCAGTCTGACATGATGATGCTTTTTCAGCCTGTTTCAGTGTTCACATTTTTATACTCCAGGTATGGCACTGAAGCATCTCTCAAGATCTGCTTTCATGGCCCTCGACACACTTCAAGGTTACTTCAAATGCATCTCCTTCCTCCCCCAGTAGATACCTAACACCTAAAGTTCAAGTGTGCACAGGTTATGCCTGAGTGGCAGCCAAAGTACATTGTGGATGTTCAACAGTCCTGCTCACCAGCAAATTGGTTGAGGGAGCAGAGGAGCATCTAATACACCCCTGTTCAATCCATACACTCAAAGATGTCCAGGACATGTTCCTTTGTCTTACACCATAAACATGGTCTCAGTTACCCGAAATTAAAGGGATGTGCCAGATACTCTACACTGCTTCTGTGGTATTAACCGAGTTGCTGAAACAAGGGCAGTAGCTTTAAGTTAAAATTTCAAAGGTGCAGAGACCTGACTCCTGTGACCCAAGAGTAGCACTGCAGCAAGTCCTCTGATGCCCCCATCTTCCTGCCCTCCTCCAGCAGGGATGGCGCAAGTGATACTTTGTCCCCCTCTACCCTCAATTACTTCATCATGCCATCCTCTTGAAAAAAAGTCACTCTTCTACTAAGGCAACTACATCTAGGAATATGCCACACACTTGCAGGACCTGCTTCCTTACTTTGGTGTAAGCAAACATTTCAGTTTGGGGAAAAGAAAAACCCAACCAAAAAAAACCCAAAACAAAACAAAAACCAAACAAAACCAACCCCCATCTCACCCCAAAAAAGAAAACAAACACCAAAACCCACACAATAACCACCAACTCCTCCCACAAAAAAAAAAAATAAAGCTGGGGGGGAGAGGGGGAAGGTGGAAGCACACAAAGAGTGGTTGAAAATAAATAATCTGGGTGTTTTGGTGGGTTTTTCTTTGTTTGTTTGTTTTTAAACTAAGAAGATTTTGGTGTTTTTCTATTGTTTGCCTCTTTGGATTTTTTTAGGGAAACAAGGTATTTCTGTTGTTTAACGGACCACAACTAATAATGTCTGAACTTGCTGGTTAACATTTATGAAATTTGAGAGTGAGACAGAGGTCTCAAAGTAACAGTGTATTTTTTGTATATGTATATACACACTTTTTTCTCCCTTAGAGGAGCAGAAGAGAAGCTCAGAGAGGAAGATGGACACCACTTAGGAAGCACTGAAAGGCTAGGTAGCACAGACAGCATTGCCATTTGGCACCCAACTACCAGGTAGCCAGTCAGACCACACATAGTTCTGACCCAGCCATAGCATGATGGACCTCCAGACCTGAACGGCTTGAGAGGGATAGATTAGAGAGGTTTTACAAAGGGCTAGCAAGAGTGCAGCTGGGGAAAACAGGAAGACATGCAGGTATTGCAACAGGATACTGATGGGGAGGTAGAGAAACAAAGAGGATGCAAGATCCAAATCCTCAGGAACTCAGGCTTCATTAGCTCAGCTGCAGCCGATTTCTTGTTCTCAGTATTCCTGTTCAGAATTACAAAAGACAGCTTCATTTATTCTTCCCAGTTTGTTCATTATTTCTACGGGAAAGACTCTAATCACAGTAAGTACAATACCAACAAATTAAACTTTTCACAATCTCACCCACACAAACCTAACGTCCCTTGTCCATCTTATTCCACACAGTGCCCTCAGAAACACACATTATGAAGAAGGGATGGGCAGATAACTAATGCTAAACCTTACTTCACATTGGTCTGTGAAAATGAGGTGTAGATATATGCTTTCAAATTCTGATGTAACAGTCTTGCACAGTTTCACCTAGAAGAACAAAAAAAGGCTGAAAATTAACCTTATGGGAGATGTGCTAGATACTGATTAAGAGGATGAATTTGTTAATGTGTTCCTCTCCCTTAGTAGCTCTAAAGTATGCAGGCAATTATGCACCATTTATTTTGTATAGAAATTGGTTTTATATTAAAATGATAGTCCTATCAAAATATTGCATCATCCTTGGCATTCATATATCATAATTTCATCTCAGAATGCAGACTGGCCACATTTCACCATGTGTTTCATCTCTAGGAAGCACATCCTCTTGAATATGTTGACACTGCAACGTAATACACCTATTAAGTAAACATGGGGAATTATTTATTCCCAGACATGGATGTACAGCTTCCACTCACCTCGGTGACCGCACAAGGGCAGGTCTGGACCCCCATTTTCAATGAAGCATTAAAAGTTTACAAACATTAAAAGTCTACAAACAGGAAAGCAGATAAAAAATAACACTGCTCTGTCTGAAACAAAAAGAAAGACTAGGCTATACTTTTACAGTATGTGTTCAGTTGCCAGTTCATTCATTAAGAAACACTAATCATGCAACTACCAGTTTAGCTAATTACAGGCCAAGAATCTCAACTGATGATCTAACATACTTCTGCTATTGTTAAAGAAATTATGGTAGTTCATTGTAGTACGGTAGCTCAGTTGAAAGTATGGTTTCTGTTATGATTGAGTAATTAATGGCCTTGCCTCACACACTTATGGAATAATTAATTATCAGTTATTTCTGAGAAAGTTACATTTCAAGGTGTGTCTTTGAGATATTACTAGAAAATTCTAAAGAATCAGTTTACAATTCAAGAGTTTCATTTGATTTAAGGTTTTGGTTAAAAATGGGGTGGGCTCTTCCATCAGGCTTCTGTAATGCATCAGGTAGTCAGACGTTACATGAAATACATTGCTTTAATAGAATTTTGTTTCCCTATTAGAGAAAATAACATGGAAAAAAAGACAAAACAACATCTTATTTTAGTCCCAGAAATGGTTCCCTCAGGTACTAAAAAAGTAAATACAAACCCAGTAACACTACATTTTACATTAGTTAACCCACCAGCTCCATTTTGACTTTAACTGAAATCAAATCACCTCCTGCATACTCATGTTTTAACACATTCACCTGCCAAAACAAGCTTTCTGATTATTAAGCCCTCCCCTAAAACTGTAATAAACAAAACAAAAACCCCTCGAACTAAATAAAAAACCAAAACCAACCAAGCAAAAACCTCAAAGACAGTAAAATCTTGTAGCATTGGCTGTCAGGATTGAATCACATATCAAGGAGAAGAGTTTATTTCCATAGATTGGTTTGTTTGCTTTGGTAATTGATGTCTCTTCCTCTTGTGTTTGAAAAGCTGGCTTTAACAAAATGACAACTTAAAAGCCTTCCTTATTCACAGCTTGAGGTTGAAATAGAATCAAGGCAGAGCTGGAATGGCTTTCCAAATTAGCAAGGGAACCTACTGTTGAAGTAGACTATTACCCTGCATGTGTTTGTGCATACAGCCTTATTTCCTCATACCCACAACTGGGCTAGCTATCATTTCCTCACCTCACAGAGCTGCCTCCTTCCTGTTCTTCTCCAAGAATTTAATTAAAACAAAAGAAAAATCAACATCAAGTCTTTTGTGCTTGAAAGCACTTTACCACTTCAAATGGCCAAGCAGCGTCACATAATTTAGGAAATAACAATGAAAGAGGCTTGAAGCCTTCAAGGAAAACACAGTGGGCTACATTTTCAAAGGGGCTGGGAACATCTCATGTCTAAAGACTACTTAGATGGTGTGAGTAGTTGCACACAAAAGGTCAGGGCTGCGATCATACCAAGAAAACATACTGTGCAAATTGCATAGATCAGCTGGCATGTCTGCTAAAGAAGCTCTTATATATGCAAAGTCAAAGCTTTTTTTATTGAATGCATTTGGGGGAGACCAGCAGATGCAGTCACTTTAGAAATGGGAAATCTAAGTCACAGAAAGGCACAGAAACATAGTAAGAAGTATCTCAAAGAGTTAACAACAGAGACAGAATACATCCTTCTTGTTCTAATTTTCCTACCACCCTTACACAGAAGATTCCTGGATTTTAATGGGAATTAACAGAAATTACCTAGTCATTGGGCTGACTTGCTTACAGATATTAGCATTCACAGAGCAGCGTAGCACACAAAGATGATGGGTAGTGATTTCCCAGACAACTCTCAATCATTTTCTCCAAGTTTTTAGTCCACACTGAAATCCACACATATTGTCAGTAAATGTACTCCTTACACAGACCCTCTAGAGCTTGGGAGCAAAGAAGAAGGGCAAGAGGAACAACAAAGCTACTCTGCAGCTCCTGGGAGACAAAGGGAAAATATCACATGCTATGTATGGGCTGCGGTCATGGCACAATTGCACCCTGCAACACAAGACCTCTGTATTGACAAAGTTAAAATAAAAAGAGCTAAAAGTAGGAATTTCATAATGCAAAGCCTAAAACCACTGGTAAAGTTGCAGTAACAGCAAACACAAGACCACGTCAAGAACAATAAAGAAACTGCTGACGCTGTTAATGCACTACCTTTGAAGAATTACAACCTAATTCCATCTTGCCAAATGAGTAAGATCACACATTAGCACCCAAAGCAGCACTCCTTACTTAGCTTCCTTTCTTAGCTGCACTCCTCAGACTTGAATGATGACCCTAGGACAGAGCACCACACAGCCCAACTCTCCTGGGGCAGCATCCAGGGCCAAGTAAAGAGAATCACATATAACCTTGCACACCTGGCAGCCTCCTCCTCAGCTGCTAGCACTTCTAATTAGCTCTCTGGAAAAGGCAGAAGCAGCTAGGCTTGACTCAGCTTTTCTTACCATATGTACTAATCCCCAAAACCTGGGCAGAATTCAGCCCAAACCCAGTGGGGCTTATCTTCTCCCAGCCAAGACCAGAGGCCTTCAGTACCGAGAGGCCACCAGTAGCTGCCCTAACAGGAAGAGATAGCTGCCCATTTCTGCATAGCCCTGAAGGGCAGAGCTGCAGGTCCTTTCCCACCGCCCAGCCCACAGTGGTGTTCAATGCACAGCAGGAACTTGCTATGAGGGACAGCATGTGAGTGCCCACCTACAGTGTGGCATAGCTTGCAGGGCATCCAGGTGTTAGTTTTGGTTTTAAAATCCCAAAGTCAAGCAAATGTTATTGTGCTTCTGATACCACAGTAGGTGTTTTTCATAATTTATAGGTGATTTTTTCAGAGGTTAGTCTTCCTTGCTAAAAAACAAGCCTTCCTCTCCACAAATTATTGCAAGTGACACAATTTCAAAAGGTGCATAGAGAAAACACATGCCAAGGGCTTTGGGTTTTTTCCACTTATAAATTTAAAAAAAAAGTCTCAAGCTGGTTCATAAAAATCTCCCTTTTTAAAGCAGTTCCCTATTTGAAACTGATTCTCTCAGGAAAAGATCCACCTTGAAATCAGTGAACTGCGACAGGGGAGCTGCTGCAGATTAATGATGGAGCACCAAGGACCAGAGCTGCTCCTGCCTAAGCAAACTAACCTTGGTGAGGAGAGAAGGTAATGGTATTTATGTTGTGAAAGGCCAAAGCTAATGAACTGTGATGGCAATGAGCCATAGGCCCCTGTGACCAATAAGGGTCATGCAGTAGGAAGTGACGCTACTCAAAACTGCAGCAGTTACCCAGACATGTGCACGCAGATCAGGGGTGGCAGTAACTGCTTATGCTGGCTCTTGTGCTCAGGCATGTGTTCTTCAGTCACTCTGATGTGAAAATGATGACTTGTAATAACACCAAACTTTTCCTCTCTCGCCAGACTTTCTCTTTCAACTTTTGTGTAGCACTCCAATGGGCTCTTTAAGCACAGCCCCCCTGTATATGTCCCAGATGCATGATGCACTGTGACTCTCCAAAATACTTTCCTGGTGAGACTTAGTGGAGTGAGAAAGATGAGTTGGGAAAGGGGTATTAGACATTAATCTTAATGGCCAGGAAAACCTGGAATTTCTATTTTAAAATAGGAGGGTAGCTTAATATGTTGTAATATTATATAAACCAGAAATGAATCCAAACAATTCTTTGGGGAAAAAGCTTCAGATCTATTATACATTGTGGGGAGGGAGGGAAGGCCACCTTCTCATGTTTTTTTGGTGGTTTTTTTTTTTTTCCAGGTATTCTATCATTCAAGAGAATTAATCTTTAGTTAAAATAAAAGATATGCACCAGTGTGATGTAGTCCTGCTTTCAAAGAACCTATTTTCACAGCAGAGTGCTACCTGGCATGAATAAACCCACCTGGTATGTTTTATCTGTCTGAAAGAACCTGCCATGTTTTGGGTGCTCCATCACTATACCAACAATTTTAATATTCATAGCTCGCTCGCCTTTGTTCACTAACCTAAGTCTCTCTCCCACTTCTTTTTATCTCCTTATTCTGTTTTCCAGCCTCTTTCCCTTGCCCCTCCTTCCTTTTGTTCTTTTCCATATATCGCAGCCATTGAATCACACCCCTGGTTGCCAGACAGTTTGTCCTCTGCGGTGCTGAATGGGCACTTCAGAAGGCAGCGTGTCTCCTCTCAGGAAAGAAGCGACTGCTTATTTCACACAGAGAGAGGAGCAGCAATTCAGCACAGCAGGAGAAATTACAGAACACAGCCTGGAGGGGAGGTCGATGAGACAGAACACTGGGCTGGAGCATTCTGGCTTCATTTAACCTCTTTAATAAAAGTGGGTTAGAGCATCCTGATATTAAGGACCATGTGAAAAGGAAAAAGGACAGATGGGGGAAGGAGGAGGAGGAAAAGGGAGTCCTCATCTAGGAAACATGTCCTTGCAGGTAAAGCATATAGAAATCCTTCCTGATGTAAAGTGTATAGTGTATAGGATTGTATCATTGTGCTCTGCTCAGCAAGTGTGCATTTTTTCGTCAGAGTGGCAGGTTTGAGCAGTCACACCTCTAGCCGTGCTTCTGCATCTGGGCTGGAGAAGACTTAGGGCGAGCGGGTAGAAAAAACATTGTCATTTACAAGTCATACAGACAAATGTGGAAAATAATCTGAGCTGCTTCCTTAAAAAAAAAAATAAGATGTTTTGGGTTTTTTTTCCCCCTAAAAAACAAGTGCCTGAATGTCCAAAATACTTTGCAAACATGACCAATTATGCTTTCAAACAGGTGCTGAGAAATGCCTCTTATTCCCATTTTTCTACATGGGGAAACTGAGGAACTGTTTCCCAAAACTTAGTTTGAGACACAGCTCTGGACTGGCCAGGTACAGGTGAAGGGATGGGGACATTTCTGCTAAACTGAAATGTTAAAATTGCATGTTAATAAAAAACACCCAGAGAACTGCGAGGAGGCTACTGCTTTAACTTCATCACACTCATTAATGTAGATTGATAGAGAGGGAAAAAAATAGACCAGCAAGCCAAGACAATTTTTACCTCTGAGTTATGAGGGATAGCTATGATCCAATAAAGACATTTAAGTGGGATTTCATAATACATTATTTCTGTTTTAATCAGGCTCTATAAAGCAGAGCAGCAACAGGACTTATATACTTCACAGCCACTTTGGATTATTGAATACTCACAGTAGGCTAAAAGAGCTCTTGCAGCTCATCAAATTAAGCAAAAATGTACAAATTAAGTACCATCAAGCCCACAAGCCAATGCATTTACAGGGAGTGAAAGCAAAGAGAATTAAAAGATGAGGCATTAAAATGTACTTTATAGTATGCTTTTAAGAAATGACATTCATGACTGTAGAAAACAGTTAATAATCATCTCAGTCCATCCTTTGTACCATGCTAAGACCTATTACCACATCTCTCCCCGGTCAACTATCTATCTTTCCTGGTCCTTGATTATTGCACTATTTCCAAAGAGCATGATTTCACAGAATCACAGAATATTAGGGATTGGAAGGGACCTCGAAAGATCATCTAGTCCAGTCCCCCTGCCAGAGCAGGAACACCTACATGAGATCACACAGGAAGGCGTCCAGGTGGGTCTTGAATGTCTCCAGAGATGGAGACTCCACAACCTCCCTGGGCAGCCTGTCCCAGGGCTCTGTCACCCTCACTGTTAAGAAGTTTCTTCTCAAGTTCAAGTGGAACCTCCTGTGTTCCAGCTTACACCCATTGCCCCTTGTCCTACCATTGGACATCACTGAGAAGAGCCTGGCTCCATCCACCTGACATTCACCCTTTACATATTTATAAACATTAGTGAGGTCCCCCCTCAGTCTCCTCTTCTCCAGGCTAAAGAGACCCAGCTCCCTCAGCCTTTCCTCCGAAGGGAGATGCTCCACTCCCTTAATCATCTTGGTGGCTCTGTGCTGGACTCTCTCAAGCAGTTCCCTGTCCTTCTTGAACTGTGGGGCCCAGAACTGGGCACAATATTCCAGATGTGGCCTCATCAGGGCAGAGTAGAGGGGGAGGAGAACCTCTCTTGACCTACTAATCACAGCCCTTCTAATGCACCCCAGGATGCCATTTGCCTTCCTGGCCACAAGGGCACAGTGCTGGCTCATGGTCATCCTGCCGTCCACCAGGACTTCCAGATCCCTTTCCCCTACCCTGTCTCCCACACATGCCGCAGCTTATACAGCGTGCCTGTCCTGTGAGGCAGGCTCAGCCTGGAGCTTCACAAGTGCACTGTGGATACCAAGCTCTGAATCTCACATCCAGGGCCTGTTTGGTAGAGTACCATGTGCAGCAGCGACATTGCCATGTTATGAGCCAAAATTGTAGCTTTCTGAATGCAAAGCAGCTTTCCTGTCTCATAAAAGCCTTGTCCAGGTTTAATGATCCTAGGAATTAAATTTCATCTCCCTCTCTCTAGGCCACCATGGAGGGTACTCAAATAGAGACTCTGCTTTGTGGCATTAAGAGTTTGCCAAGTCACTCAATCACTATTCCATTCCTTTGCTGCTTGTTCCTGGCCACCCATCATAAATCAGCAGTGTATTTGGTTTTTTATCCTGGTTGCTCCCATGCAAGTTTCCAATACACTCAGGATTGCTTAAGCTCCCAGCTAAGACTGGAGGGCAGCAGGTGTCTGACTATTTCAGAAAGGGTTGGAAATTAATGCTCTAAAGGTGAGAAGAAGGCAGTTTCACCAGTGTGACACCTAATCAGGAGGGAGGGGAGGAACAGCTGGAAACAGACAAATGATGAAAAAATGCAACAGACATGATTTTTTTCTTCCATATACACTACCTAAGACTGTATTATTTTTGTTGTGCCTCTTCTCGTTGTGATAGATTACAGGAATTGCCACAAAGTAGTGACAATAGCACAAGCTAAAATAGCTCTTTAAAGCATGGAAGGAAAAACATTAGAAATTATGAAAATGTCAAAAATTAAAATAGCTTGGGAATTAATCACAGACAAAAAAAAGACTTTATGGATCTGATAAACTGTTTGCAAAGGATAGTGATATAACTTTAATCTACATTTCAGCATGAAACATCACCTTCCAGCACTTACATTAACAATTAAATATGGTTGTCCTGAAAAATATTATTTCACATGTCTATGAAGGCAAGATGTCAGACATTAAGCAGATGACAAATCCCACTGAAGACTTTTCAGATCAAGGAGAAACTTTGTTTCTAAACCAAAATGAAACAATTGAGAATTAATTGAAAAAAAATGGGAGCGCTAAGTAATAATCAAATGTGTTGTGTGTTATAAATATATTACCCCCAATATAATGAATGTTTTATGAGTGCTATTTGCCAGTTTGTTTTAAAGGTTTTTTTCTGTGTACATTATTAATTCCTGCTCATCTTTTAGATATCTATAGTATTCTTAACAGTGAAGAAATTTGATCAAACTATTGAAGAGTCAAATTAAGATAAGGAAGGCAACCAGTCAGGATATAAAAAGCATTCCCTTTCCATTTCCTACTAAAGCATTGGGTAGACAACCCATATTGGAATGTGGAACAGTTGGATTGAAACAATTTCAAATTTGGATTCCAAGGAATAATCCTTCAATGGCCAAACTGAATTTAAGAAGGACCATGCAGCAGGTATTGCAATTTAGAAGAAAGTGGCCATTATAAATTGTGCTAGAAAGTAAAAGTTCATAATATGCATTGATTGTTTATTTTTTTATTTTGAATAGTACAGAGTGCTGGTACCATTAATGTGTCATATATTCTATTCTATGTCTAGAGTGGTCTCAATGCAAGGTATCTGTTGGTTGGTCTTTCTCCTCGTTCTGTGGTAGGAAAAGAGACAAGTAAAGTTGGTGAGGTTTCTAGGTGTCTAGCAGTCATTTGTTTGCACCAACAAATACATGCCTTTGTGTATGTTCCTATGCACATACATCTATATAAATATATATATACACACACATATATAGGTAGTGGCTATGGATTACAGTCTGCGGTGCCATCTGGTGGAAAGAAGTCTGCAGCAGCTCTGCTGGTATGCTAAAAAAAACCACAAGTGCAGGTATCCTTAAAAGAAGGAAGAAAGGAATAAAACCCCACAAGAAAGAGGGTCTGATCCATATGATTTCTAGAAGCCACAGTGTTCATCAAAAAACAACCAGTTCCAGTCTGTCTCAAAAACTAATGCTTCTTAACTTGACTGTCCCAGACTGTCCCAGACTGTCCCACTCATTGATATGAATCAGCAGTTATTGGTGAGCTTTTAAAACCACAAAAAGCTTAAATGGGTTATGGAAAAAGGTAGAGATCCCTGACAATTCTAACTGTCTCCATCCCTGATTCAGTCTGAGGTAGAGGGGTTGGAGTATTGTAGATTTACTGGAACAGCAAACATCTTCAGTGTCTTCAACATCCACATCTCATAGTGAACGTTTTTACAGTGAGCAAATATTTACATAAATACAAACTCAATTATTTCTCTCTGATGCCCAGTCGACTTCATCTGGCATGAATTTTCCCTGTTTCTCTCAGTAGATGCAGTTCTTGGGGTAGAAAGGGGCTTCTAGACAATGATAAGCAATCTTTTTTTTAAAGATTACTCAGGAGTAATGTTTGCTATATAGGCAGATGAAGGCAGTCCTGTTTTATTCAAAGAATTTGGACTAGCTTTCTCAAAATTCCCTTTTGAAAAAAAAAAAATAAATTATCTAGATTTACTTTCTAAGAGAAAGCTTTTATCTTCAAGGACAGCACTCCCATCAGAATAGACCTGGGGGAGTCTGCCCAACAAGAATAAGGTCTAATTCTGCACCAGGATATGGAAAATTTGCTCATTTGGAAATATTATTTTATACAGAGTTATTATACAAGTTATTGTAAGTAGGTGTTTACAGTTCTACCGAGGGCTAGGGATCAAGCATAATATTGTTAAGGCTTCCATGGCCGAAATACAGAAAAAAAGGCAGCAAAACCAGACTGTTGTAGAGAAACAAAGTTATAATGTTCATCAGTAACAGTGGCAACGTGATATTTTGTTCATAGCCTTTTAAAGGTAGCATGACCTATTTCAGCTTTCTTATTTTCAGATTAAAACCCTGAAATGAGTCATTTAATTAAATACTGATCAGGGATGTTTCAAAAGAGGATGGAAAGTTTGTCAAAGGTTCTGTGACTCACAAAGAAAATACTCTGGAAAGCAGAAACCATAAGTACGTAGGTGAACAAGCACAAATACATGTCCATATACCAGCTGATAATTAGTTTCTACAGCTAAGGCAAATGTGCCACCTCCATTTCTTCCTTTTCTTTTCCCAGGCTCTTCATACCCTTTCCCCATGCAGAGGTTGTCTATCTTCCTCCTCTGGCTCTCACAAGGCTCCTTCATCCACCTCCCTGACAGCCATCAAACCCTCTCCATAAAGCAGATGGAAAGGCAGTGGGGAAGAAAAGTGATATGACTAAATTACAATCCCATCCATCCCTGCTGCAATAACATCCTAATCCAGTGGCAGTTTTTCTTGATAAAGAAGGAGAAAAATCTTGGATAAAATTTTTGGACTTCAGTTGTGGTTAAACCATCTTTATAGTAGACAAATTAAATGTATTGCTTGCCCTCCAAAACTCAGCATTGTCACAATGTGTTCTCAAAGCCCATTCAAAAAAACAACAACAAAAACTTTTAAAAAGAGTTAAAATGTATGACCTCTGTTTCTGCCATTGCCTTATTTCTGCAGTTCTTGTTTAGTATGATGCCTGAATCACAGGCTGCTTCTTGTATCCAGTGAATTCAACAGAATAATTCTTATTGACTTTACTGAGGATAGAACTGGATTTACTGTCCATTGCTCTAATCTGTTAGATTACTTTCCTCTTGCAATTTCTTTCCTTTATGTAAATAAACAATGAATATAGGGAAGTTGTTGTTAGGGGCTAATGTAGTTGTTGGAAGCTAAACAAAAGCAATGGCTCCTTTGGGGAACAATTTTTGTACATTTTTAACAAAATATTTGTCCATAGTTTTAACTGGCTAGGAGTTGTTCAAAAACAAACTTTCATTTACATACAGAAATTAAACCCTTTTCCAATAACTATATTTCACCCTTTCTGCTTTCCTATAAAGAAGATTCTTCCACCCCCATCATTAAAATCCAATGGGAGAAAATTATCTTTTTTCTCCCATTTTTTTGAACCAAGCTCTTTGTTTTCTGTGCAAGCCCAGAAATAATTACTAGGAGAGGAGGGTGGTTCATTTGTAGGACAGTTCAGCAATTTCATTGGTGAACGCCTGGAAGACCCTGTGATGTGCATTGTTACTATGATTAATGACTCTTATTATTGATGCAGAACAATAATTTTATACAGAATCTGTCAAGAATAAGAAAGCAATGTGTTCTGCTATGAAGAGTTACAGCAGGAAAATAGCAAAGATGTATAAAAAGCAAAACTTAACAGATAAAAGCGTTAGAAAACTGTGACCATCCTCATGCTCCTTTTGTATTTCTTGAGAATGTTGTCTTTTCTTATGATGCGAGGAGGACTCGGCTCTTAGTGGCTATAAGAAAACCAGAACATAAAATAGAATTAGAATTTAACAAGGAAGCTGATTCATTTCCTCATAAAAACTTGAAAAAGTCATTTAAAAACTATTTGTTTATGAATACTTACCTGAATTGACATCTGACTGAAGAAGCTGAGAGTAAGTGGGAAGGTGTCACGATTTTGGGGAGCAGGGAAGCTGGAAAGTATTTAGACAATCAATGGCAAAGAATATACATCTTGGGATACGGTAGCATCTGCCTTGCAAGTTAGATATTCACCTCTGCCTGGGGCTAACAGAGAGGAACTACCTCTGGAACAGAGAGGTCCTCTCAGCTGGGGCCTCAAGAACAGTTACAGCGATATAGCAGAAAAAATCCTTCAGGGATCTGGGGTTTCCATATTGAAAAATATGCTCATCCTTTGGGTCAAGCTGACTCCTTTTTCAGTGTTTTTTGGTTGTAAAGATGGAGGAATGTAATCTGATTTTGTGTATGATGAAATGTATTTCCAAAGTGATTATAATATTGCAAAATATAATATGGAAAAGGTAAGACAAAAATTCTTGAGAAAACCTCCAAACCCTGTAACTGGATGTAGAAATGAAATCTTATATGAAAGAGTACAAAGTAAGAAAAAACAAACAAACACCAGAACCCAAACTAACTCAAGTATGGACCTGTATTAGCCAACAGGGAGGGAAGAAATGGGATCAGAAGTGTTTCAAAGCTGAGGCAAGAGGGGTATCGGTTGGTACCTCAAAATCACAATACCTTATGCTCCCACATGCATCACACTCCTTCTGAAATCATCTCTGTCTTTCCTGTGTCCTCGCGCTGTACTCAAAGGCATAAAGTAGGCTCCTCCATTCATGAGTCTTGTAGCTGCTTTTACTCCCTCTGCGGTTGAATCCTGTAAGGTTTCCCATTTCGTGTAGTGTTCAGCCCAGGGACTCCTTCAGCTGGCACCTCTCATATGTTGCTTCTGGCTTCGTTCTTAACACACCTCGTAGGTATTTCCATTGCTTTTTCGGAGCCTTAATTACTGGAAATGTGCCTGGGTAGTATCATCTGACACTAAAATGATTTCCTCCTTAATGTAAATTAAAAAATGAGTTCCGTTTCTTGCTCCAAACATCACTTTCATGTCAGTTATTTCATGAGCCCAGGAGAGTTTTCCCAGAGCAGCCAGCTGCCATCGGTGGAATTGTGCCTTGTTGGCCCAAGCTCTGCTAGTACACGCTCAGATGGTACTGGCCGTCTGTTTTGAGTGCTCAATACCTATAGGAACACCAAGTATTTTGAATAGATACACATTTGGTGGGAAGTGGAGACAGTGCTGCAGGGGCTACTGTGAAGAAAAAAAGAGTAATGAAGTCTACTGCAAGGAACAGAGGATCGGAGGCTTCTTCAGTAAAGCTATGGGAGAGGACTGAGAACTTTTTTGGTTGCTCATTATGGTGAAAAAGATTCCCCTACTTGGCTCTTTCTCTGCCCTGTGTACAGAGATCATTAAAAACTAGACAACAAAAGCCCTAGTTTGCACTGGCATGCAGTGAGGTGGATCAGCTGTACAAGCATGTTCTACACACGTGCCTTGCTACCCAGCAAGCTTTATTACTCTAAGTGTTGTGGGAAGAAAGAAATGGGTTATCAGCCAAGTAATTTGCTTTTTCATTCAAGTTCTGAGGTTGGGTTATGATTTAAAGAAGATTGAAGATAATGTTATATAGAGTCTGTCTCATAAAATTGTCATGGGGCCATGGGGCTGTTTACATACATGTACATGCATTGATATCCACAGCACAATGCCTTTCTCAAATGGCATTTCATAAATGGGCAAGAGCAAGCAGAAGAACCAACAAGAGCCATCTTTTTTGCCTCTCTGGTCAGTACTGTAGTCTACAAACAAACATCACACAAGGGTGAATCTTAAGGAGTGTATAATTTTCTTTTTCTTCTTTTTTAATTTAGAAAGTAAGCCATTTCAGAGTGCAGTTCTACCTCACTCTCTACAGTAATTCAATTTATGGTTTTGTTTTCCTTTTTTTTTAAAAAAAAAAAAAAGCTTTATTATTTTAAATTAAATTACCTCTGTCATCTTTCTTGGAAAAGAAAATCAACAACCTACAATATGAATGATACCGAGGAAGTCAATTGAAACAAGTCTGAAATACTCAGGGCTACAGCAGTCTCTCACTGCATTTCTACTAATGTCTCTGGTCAGGTAGAGATGTGCTGGTGAACTGTCATGGCTTGGAGTGGGCAGGCCATGAGTATCTGAGGGAGGAAAGGGACTGAGGCTTTATTTTGTAAATCATTTATTTTCTAACATTGTAGATATCACTACTGGGAAAAGTAATCCTGCTATGAAATTTTTCATCCCATGTTTCCAAACCCTCATGAATGTTTAGTTGTCTGTGGCACAGCAAGGAGGAGACAATTTGCTGGGACAGGTGTTGATGTCCTGCTATCCGACATTCAAGTTTCCTTGTTCCCTCACAGCCTGCGTGCACCTCAGTCATCCATCTCGCTTCAGTCCTTTCCCTTTTTTCTCTGTGCAGAATTAATCAAAATTATTTGCTAATTAATTCACCAGGGCAGCTCATGCTCAGTCTACTTCAACCTTCTTAGACCATAGCTGCCTCCAAGGAGATGCAAAATGGGGCAGAGTCTCACTAGCCTGCAAAGTCTCTTACAAGTTAGGGAATGTCATTTCCCACCTCTTCTTTTGGGAAGTTTCACTATTTTCACCCCTTTTTGTCTAATTAGCTACAGCCTTTAATACTCCTACTCTGCAGATGAACTGCTTCTCTCACATAAACAGTCTACATTACCACAGTGGGCTTTGATGCTCAAATCCCTATTTTTTTATAAGAATTCTTTCCAAGCCTAATAAAAAATAATATGCTTTGGGAAGAAATAACCAAAGAAGTCCCAGCAGAGAAGCCAGTGTGGTTACAGCTTGGCGCTCATGCCTTACTTACTTTTTGAAGGTTTCTCCTCGGTGCTGCGTAGGCAAGTAATGGAAATCACCTCAAAAAGCTCACACTCTGCACGCAACATGTGGATGGGACAAATAAATCAGCTGGAAGTGGATTGGGAGGAGGAGGAAGTTTAATAAAATAAACGAGAATTTAGCTGAAGTGCAGAGGTTTTTGCTTTCGCAATTCGCTGATCCTGGGTCACCGCAGCTGGAGGAAGTTTCTGACACATTTTTTTTCTGGTGGAGAAGGGACAGGGAGGACTTGTTCTCCTGTATTTTCTGTCAAGAGGAGCTGGCTACAAGAGCTGAAACATATTACATTAATAAACACATCTCATGCAGCTAGGGCAGGCAAATGGAAGGATTATTGCTGCAGCCCAGGGAAGTCCTTGGTCAGTCAGGCCTCCACGTCAGGTTTTTTTGGATTGGAGAAATATCTCATCCAAGCCATACGGGTCTGCAGAGGGGTGAATCATGGACCTCAAGATGATTTTGGTGGCAGCGCTTTCACCAGATGAAACTATGGGGTAACTATATTTTTTTAAACAGCAGAAGTTGTTTCTTCTTAGCATGTTTTCTTCTGGAAAAAAAAAAGAAGTGGATATTCTCCAAAAACCTGTCATCTGCAAACAGCTGTTTCCATCCCAGAGCCCTCATAGTACAATCAATATATGAAAAGGGAAATGGATTTTGGAAGGCAGTGCTTGAACTCTGTGCTATAGCCAGCTATGGTTGTGAAAAGTAACCAGGAACACTGAAGCCCACTGTACTCAGCTGTGTCTAAGAGTCGAGCAGAAATATGAATCACTGAATGGATTAAGCCGATCACTTTTCCTTCGCCGAGCAGCACATGCCTTTTTTCTGTCTTTGCAACCACACCCAGTGGAGACTGGGGCCTCTCTGTGTTACTCTAACAAATACATATTTGCTCATTTGGATGCACGCACAGGACATAATACTGAAGAGACACAGCTGAGATACAGGGACGATACTGCAAAAATGAAATAATTTTCTTTTTTTTTTTTTTTTTGTTTTAAAGTGGTAACTTTTTGGGTCTTTTGAAGGCTTACCTCTACAGCAAGAAAGACAGACTGTTGGGGTGTTTGTTAAGAAGACAACTGTTCACTGCTGGAACTTGCAGCACAAACTGAGAAAGGAAGCGTTTGGATCAGATCTCCACTTGCCCTGATGGCTCCCTCAGTTCTGCCCACGGTGCAGTGGGACGTGAAGGCTCAGGCGAGCGCTCCAGTGGCCATGAGCAGGAAGACACACGTATGTTTAGCTAGGCCCATGGCCACATACTGCACATGAAAACACACACACACCATTGTCATTCTGTTGGCTGGCTGTGCATGCCTCCCACGCGAGAGAAAGAGAGAGTGAGGGAAGTTTGAAAGAGCTCTGATTTCTTTATTGCTTTATGTTCCTCAAACTTCTTTCTTGCGGTTCTCCAGTTAATGATTGCTGTATCTTGGTATCAACTGATGAGATCTCTCTACTCCTCGGCTTCTGTTTCCTCCTCTCTACTAAAAAGGGATTCCATGGTGATCAAGCACCTCCTTTGCATGTCCCCAAGATTAACTAGAAAATAATCAGATCATGTGTGGAAAGTTCAGAGGAGCCTGAGTTCTGAGACAGAGTATTTCATACGAGATAGGCACTGGGTAGAAGTTGCTCTACCTGAGGTAAAGAGCATCCAAGTGGGCTGCTGTGTGGTGTAGCACAACTGTGAACAAGGAGGAAATGATTTCTGAGTGAAAAATGTGGGATTAGATCCCACAGGAATGATGTTCAAGGAACTTAAACAATTTTCAGTTGGCCGTGTATCAATGGCTGAATTCCACACAAGATAGAGAATATATTGTCCAGTAACAAATGGTGAAATAAGTCAAATAACAGGTGTAAATCATGCCTTCTATCTTTTTCTTGGGCACTTCCATTTTTCAGCAGTATTTGAATGCAGTAGAGCCTAAGGCCTCAGCCATACTATAAACCCAAGCCTGTTCAACTTTAAAAAACCAGCTACATCATTTAAACAAAATCAATTTTCAATTCCTCCATTTCAAGTGGTATCCATATACAGTAGATTATTTAGTTATCATTGATGTCCCTCCAGATAAGTTCAGTGATGTACCAGTGCCAAGCAAGCTGCTAAAAGTGAGCATGCCTTCAGCAGAGGTTTAGATGCACACATTTTTAAAAGCAGGAAGTGGTTTGGTCCCAGCATCTTTCCCACAAAGTGGGTTTCTTCAGGAACGTTGTAACATAGGAAAACAAACAACACAGACCATGTCTGTTTTTCTTTGAACTGCCTACAGCATTTACCAACAGGCAGGCAGACACTTAGGTTTGTATCTTGGTTTGGTTGCCACCTCCAGTAACTTTTGCTGCAGTCCTGTCTGCTCCCAAACCTCCGCTTCTGTTTGCTGATCCTTATCAGCACACCGAGACCTTGCTCTTCATTTGCTATCTCTGGGCACCCAGATTAATATAAATAAAATGTATTTAAACATAGTAAGTGTGGAATTTGCCTCAGTTTATTCTACAGAAGATGTTGTTTTGGTTTATTTTCTCCACACCTCCCCCTGCCTGAAATTTTGGGGAGTGACAACCAGAGCAAATGGCTTTTTTCACATGGAAGCCATGGACTTCCATTCCAGATGCAGCCTGCTGATAAACACAACCATTTTCCTCTAGAAGTAACATACATCACACATTACAAAAGCCCATTTGTCCTTGTTATTTTAATTCTATAGCATAGTTAGGGGACTTAATGTTAAAGACAATCATATATTTTACCAAGACAATAATCTAATTTACGAATTAACTTGGTTTTTGATGCTGATGATGGGACCACGAGGGTGAGAGGAGAAAGACTTCTTACCTGCACTTCTCTGGAATATGATGCAAAACTCCCATAGCCTGGTTCAGTATGCACACAGCCAGCCAACTGACAGCCACCAAAACCAAAACGCTGGAGTTGTTAGTGATACTCTTGTTAGTAGAATTCAAAGTGGAAGGATCTTGGAAATGGAGCAATCCTGGAAGCGACAAATCTAAACCTGAATGCCAGAGCATCAGCTGTAAACCACCCTGGCACCACCTGTGTTGCTGGGATGAAGTGTCCCATTTTCTGCTGCTCTCCCCAGGCTCCTCAGCTACCACTCAAGAGTGCCAGGTAGGCTGTAGCTTCTGACTCCTGCCTTCCTCCTTCTCTCACCATCATCATGGCCAGCAGCAATGGACATTTCAGTAGGGGTGCAGTTGAAAAAAACCCCTCTCACTCACTTCCTCCTCCCATTGCTCTATCTTCTAAAGACTTTGGGCTTTTCTGATTAGGCTGAAGGGAGTGAGAAGCTCACCCACGGATATTTCATTGAGCAGAAGGAATGAAAATGGAAGTGCACAGGCAATCCCACAAAACATGTTTAGTGCTGAAGGAGACAGCCACGTTCCTGCTAGGTAAAAAGGAGCACTCAGTGATTTCCAACCTATGAATAAAGCTCCTTGGCTGGGGGGGAGAGTTACTTGACACTTCCATTCCACCCCTGCCTTCATCACAGAAACAGCCCTCATGGGAAGAAATGCACATGGTGACACGACAGCCACTGACTGAAGCAGCCATGGGGAAGTGTGCCAAATAGCTTTCTCGTTCCCTGTGAGATGTGGCTGAGGAGGCAATTTACTTTCTAGTTCCATTTCAAGATGAAGTATGGCTTGCACTACCACTGCTTAGGCTATACATATTCCGTAAATAAAGATTTTCTGTCTTCCATGTGCCAACTTTTGCCCTGAAGTCACTCTTTAAAACAAGCCTCAGAAACAGAGGCAATGTTCTCCTAGCAGGTGAGCACAGCTGAGAGCCCAGACAGCAGATACCTGTTAGTATTAAACACTCAGTCTTGGTGTGAGAAAAACTTTCTCCTCTATTTCACCTCCTAACACGTGGGTAGTTATGCTGCTGACAGGGCAACAGAGCCATCCTGTCTCTCCGATTCTTGCCTTCTATTTGGTGAAGACACGAAGGAGGCAAACTTCACTGCAAAACCTTTCTGCTCCTTCCATGCTCAGCACGAGAGCCACAACCTTGGGAAGCCTCTGCAGAAAGGTGCTACAAGAACACAAGAGTCACCCAGCTCTTTTCTTTCTTTATTTTTTTATTGAAAGCTTCATCAAAGAAAACAGAAGTTTAAACCTAACATCCACTGATCTACAGAAAGCCCCAGGAGTGGGAAAATGGCAGCTATTAGGATTGTGATACAAATGGAAAACATTAAAAAAAAAAAAAATAAAAAAATCATAGCAGTACAGATCTTTCAGAGACATTCTGAGACATCAGCACACAGATGCCCATATAAATAAGATTCATAATTTAAGGTACCACAGAGGCTCTGTATTCTACATTTTGTCTACAGTGAGGTCTGTAAGGGCTTTAAAAGAACCTCCGTCCTATTTGTGTGATGGATGTTTTCTTGATGGGGAGTTCATCTGCTTTCAAAGCTGCTTTGATTTTTCTTACAGACTGAATCTGTTAATTCTCCTTTAAAAAGGAAAACAATTAAAAATTCCTATATGAATTCTGTACGCTTCCTGGTTTTACATAAAATTGTTTTGCCTCCAAAAGATAGTAGAATTTTCTTCCATGGAATATTTAATAATACTTTAGTTACATAAACATCATGTTCTCTTCTCTAAGCTGCATTTTTGGGCTTTTAAAAATATAACTGATTGTAAATTTCACCAAATTTGTAAAATTATTATCCAAGAGAAAGACACTTAAAGGCAGAAAATTAATGTTGGGCAGATACTCTCTTAAGGACAACAGATCCAGATCTTGGAAGGTGCTTACACTTTGCAGGCTTTGGCCCTACAAGGAAAAATGGATTTGTGAACCTATCAAAGGCTGACATTTTTCACTTCGTTAAATATTTTTAGTAAGGTGGAAGAACTCATCTGTCACAGTTGGGGAATTAACAACTGAAATTAATACAAGAACTTTTCTCATGATGGAAAGCTAAACCAGCACTGGGATTTATTTTTTTACAGCTTTTCTCTCATAATTTGCTGTTTAATTTTAACAAAGAGCATATTAATAAAGGGGAGAAGAAAGGGTCTTTTCTGCCTGCTTTGAGGCACCAAGGTGAATAAATCTCTGGGGTACATCCAGCGCTCTAGCCTGTTTGAGTGACAGGAGCAATAGAGAAAAAGTTGGTGCTCTTTTTGAGGGGAAAATAACCCTCCTTACACTGCATCTTTGCTGCTTGCTGAGATTCTACAAACTCCTCCACTGAGGGAGAGAAGCCTGCTGCTCACTCAGCCCTCCTTCTGAGAAAGTGTGTGTGCATAATCGTGTGCATGTGTAGTAGAAATGAAAGGAATCATGGTTACTAGAGTCAAATACCATTAAACAGAAAAGAGGAATACACCAAATGTCAGCGTTTTTGTTGTCTTCTGTTTTGCATTTCCATCACACCGTGACTGTTTTCTTAGTTCACGTTGAGCTACTGAGAAAGACCAGGAAAATCCCTTACCCTAGGGCACTTCTTTTATATCTGGACCAATTTCATGTTCAATAAAGTTTTGAAAGGAAATGTTGACCATGTGTGTATCAAACATTACTATCTTTAACTACCACATTTGGTCTCATCACTAGAAATGGATGGATTCATTACTTTAAGCACATTATCACTCTTTAGCATGACTCTTGCTAGTGGTGGAGTTCAGCGAGTCTGCCTAAACCAGTTTTGCTCATGTCAACCTCAGCATTAAAATGAAGTGGCATGAGGAGCACCATCAAGCTTAAAATCACGAAGCATGGCAATTTGTTAAACACTTAGTATCAGTCTCATCCTTCAGTACCATAAACAACATAATATAGATCCAAATACTATGACATATTAAAAATAAACTTTATTACAATGCAGGCTTCCTCAAATTTGCTGAATTTTGGTACACATACATACACAAATAATACCCTTGTTTGATTTTTACTTGAGTAAAAATCCATTTGAATGCTTCAGCCCACTGCCCATGAAAGTTTAAGCCCTCACTTCTCTAATCACCAGCCTTTATCTTCCACGGTTGGGCGTGCATCCATAGCAGAAGATGATACAACGTGATGCAATTGCTCTCAGATATGCCTCATTCTGCATTATGGTGGATTTCTTGACCGGTACAACCAAGGCAGTTTCTTGGTAAACAGAACTACACACAAGTAAGCACAAGCTAAGGACATTTCCAGAGTCTGTTTCACTGCAAGGCAGTAAGAGGACATTCACAATTTGAGGCCTGACTGTCACAGGTGACAAGTGCTTACAAAACCAGCAGTAGAGCCAGATAGGAAGAAGAGTCCCTCAGCAATCTCACTGGGAACAGAGACTTTTCAGTGCCCTGATCTACGCTCAGGTCAGCACCTGCAAATACAATACTCTCTTCAGTTCCACTATATCATATATTTTTTTTTTTCCCTCAATGTTAAGCGACAAGCCCAGGTATTCAGAATTTTCTAGCCATAATTCATATTTTTCTGACACCCCTTCTGTATTTATCTTTTAAGGTAAAAACAAAAATACCAAACCTGGACATCCAGATTTGACTATTTTACATGAATTCAGGTGTGATGGAAAGTACATACGCAGTTCAGCTTATGGATTTGATGTTGCTTATAGACCTCTGGGGCAGGCACCATTGCCTTAGACTTTAGAGTTGTTTCTGCAACCTTTCAGGAACCCTCCTGATATCTAAAGCTAAATTGGTAAGACAGACATAGA
This sequence comes from Caprimulgus europaeus, assembly GCA_907165065.1. The sequence goes on from OU015530.1 coordinate 15,640,250, forward strand.
TATTGACTTTATAAATTCAGGTCTTAAAAAAAAGGAAAAAAAAAAAAGAATGCAGCAACTCAAACAGATAATAATAATAATAAACCTTTTAAAAAACTGCATTAGCCATAAAATAAAGAAAACCAGTTTTAGATTTCAGAGGCCACCAAGTATTTTTGTCCTATCACAACACCCCTGCAGTATGTTGCTCTTCCACTGCTCTCTTTTACCTCATCTTTAACTTTTACACATAAGTTACAACTTTCTGAGCATTCTGTATGTTCCAAATATTTTTTTTTCTTACCTTATGATCTATGACTGACTCAAGGCTCACATTGTTTATAATTCATAGACTTTCAAGTAAAAGTTCACTGTTTTTGGGGGGGATCAGTAAGATGATCAATTATATTTAAGAGATCCATCTTCTTTCCTCTTCTTCTTCCTCTACTTCTTTGCTTTGTTTCTTTTGATTTCAAATACTATTAAACATTAGAGCATGGGGGGGGAGGAAAAAGGGAACTATTCTAATACAGAATGCACTTGAAACTCTTTAAAGTGACAGGCATCATGACATCATGTTGCCTGTCTGGCTTAATAAAAAAACACTGAGATTGTTTAACTTTGCTGAAAAAATTAAGAAAAATGTTTCTGAATGTATAAATAAAGCAGCAGAGTTCTGGGTACCTCAGCATATTCATCAGCCACATGGTAGCTACCTTGTAGCCTCATTGTAGATAGTAAATGAGACTGTGTGTCACGTTAGAACTAACCCAGAAACAAATGTGTTTCTTTAATATTTAACTGACTTGTGCCTGGGGTTATCACTATTTGTACAAAGAATTCAGAGAGAGACAGAAAGTGAGTACGTGTAGAAAGGAAGAAAATAAGGCTAGATGGATTTTTTTTTTTTCCCCCTCATATGCCCTCCAAAGAAAGAGGGAACTTTTATCCAAGGACAAAATTCAAGTGCCACTCTCAAAAAGCAACAAGTAACGAGATAGCATGTGAAACAGATTTTTTTATATATATATATATATATACTTTTTTTTTTTTCTCTGAATTGAAAACACATTGTGGGTGGTGTTCTTTTACTTTGGCATTATCTGGTTTTCAGAAGCGTTGAACATCAACACCTACTCTGGAGAAAGCAGAAGTTTCTACCACTTCTGAAAACCAGACCCCCTTGCTACGGTGCAGATCCATGTGAAGAACCATGTGAACTCCCATTTCTCTCTTTTCTATGTTGCATATCTAGCAGCCATTTACTTGGGAAACCCCCTCCCCCCACTATGTTAAAAAATACGATCTTGTTTTATCAATTTAAAAAAATAATTGTCTTATTTTCCCAAAAAAGTCAGGTTAGGGAAACACAGATCTCATTTTAGAATTGGGCAGCTCAATCAGATTGATCCAATATATATCTATGTTTTAATTTCATTATTTTTAATGGATACCCTGTCTCTAATGCACCACAAGAAATGTGATGAAGCTTCCCCTCTCTTCTGGATGGAGGAAAGTTTAAAAATGTTTGGTTGAGTTTGTACATATAGATATATGTTTATGTATGTATATTTTTAAATGCTGCTTCTCTTCTTCCTCCTTAAGGAAGAAAATATTTTCACTCACTTCTCACCTTTTTTGGGTTTTTTTGTTTGGAAAAAAGTAAGGGCCATAATAAAGATTTCTCTGTGAAAAATATGTGTCATTCCTAAAACAGTTTTTGGTGAATTCAATTTAGTTAATGCCTTTTTTGCCTAATCATACTAATTAGTGATTGTCAGCCAACATATTAAGACAACAGAAATCACAGCAGAGAAGAACAATTTTTAACTTCCCACTTGCATGACGAGATTAAGTCATTTTCAACATTTCTGCTTGTATGGGAGAGCTAAAATGAGAACAAGGATCAAATTTGCTTTCTCTTGCATCTAACTGGCAATTTAAATGCATCGCTGAAAAGTAAACGCAGATTTTAGGTGGCTATGCATGCTGGACGATGACAAAGACTGAGGTGAAGAAATGAATCCGTGGTATGTCAGAATTCAGAAGGAAGACTGTTGTTTCAGTAGCAATACCAAAGATCAGGCAATTTAACAGAAAAACTCATCAAAATTCAAGCCCACCTGGACAGCGTAGTTGGTAACCCACTCCCCCTTGCTTTGGGATGTTCTCCAAAGCACACCATCAACAAGCTTCTAATACCAACTATTTTGAAATTTCCACTATAAACATATGCAGTATGTAAAACACCAGTGGAAGATAGTTTAAACAAACAAGAAAGTAAGAACTGGTCCGGCCATGTAGGTCAAATAAAGATAAAAAAAGAAAAAAACCTCTATCTTCTGGACTGCGTTAGGGTGTCACTTCATCTTTGGTATAAAATAGGCCATCCATAGGCTGCATTTGTTCACAACTAGGAAAGACTACAGAAATTGTCAACAATTTCTTCTATCTATTGCTTTTTTTTTTTGCACTTTTTTGACCATAAGCTCCTATCTACTTAAGTTTTTTTTAATGCTCTTAAGCTAGGTTTTTGCAATGTGACAAGCAAAGCAGACTAAAAACTTCTTAAAGCTCATAAAAAAGACTGCAGATAAAAAGCACTAATGCTTTTGCTAGCGTTCACGCTTTGTAAATAAAAAAATCTGCATTCTGCAAGAAAAAACCCCTGCATTCTCTATAATGCAGCAAGTTTTTTTCTCAATTCAATAACTTTACCGTAAAATGCTTTAGCCTTCTAGAATTTTTTCTGTCAACACTTAAGACAAAGTTCATAAAAGTCCCAGCATTTTTCCAATCCTTTCAGTTGCCACAGTTCCATTATCATCAACTTTTCTTCAAAAGAAGAAAATCATTTTCTTTTAAACTGTACAGTTTGTTTTTTGTTCACCCCAAAAACTCAGTCTATTAAACTTCTGCACCAGCACCGGTGTGAGCAGTTTCAATTCATTCTCGGGTTTTCTAACAAGACGTTGACAGCTTGCCTTGAGAGCTCTTTGACGTCCTTAAAATTAAGGCAATTAAGATTCAAGATAAACCTTACCTAAACATTTCTTTTAAAAAAACCCAAAAAACCAAAAAAACACTCTAGATTTAAAACAAGAAGAAAAATAAAATGAGAGAAAAAGAGTAGCTTAATTTTTGAGGAAGACAATTGGTTTTCATCTCAACTTGCTCCCTCTTGACATCATCAGTTTTTCTGTAAAAAAAAAAAAAAAATCTAGCTACACCTCCAGGTAAATTCTGAATTCAAATGTTCGTCCAGATGAAATGTCAACCCAGCCTTTTTCCTCTGGGTTTTCTCTTTAGTTTAAAAAAAAAAAAAGTAGCAAAAATAAAATTGTCAGACTACATGACGGAACCATTTGCACAGCACATAAAAACACTGTTTTGTTTTCGTTGGGAAAGGTAGAAAAAAAAAAGCATTCATTTGACGCCTGTGCAAACTGGAAGCCAACTTCTTGTTCAGTGAAGTTTCTCCATTCAAGGCAAAGATTTCAGACCGACATTCTTCAGTCCTGTTTATTGTCTGTAAAAACAATTGAATTAAAGTGGTCATTAAGTCAAAACAACTTTGAAATAGGCTCCTCTCCTTTTTTTCTTCCACCCAATTCCCTTTAAAAGTTATCCAAGCTAAACTAACTTTGCAGCTGTTCAAATATGATACCACCATTAAGCTGAAAATAGGCAGAAAGAAGGAACTCCTGCTTTGGGGACATTAACACATCCTAAGCAGATGAATTTATTCTTGTTAATGCTATATTTAATGGGCAGTCATATAATAATGAGATTAATATGTGGCTTAACACTGTGTAAATATTTCAAGAGTAATACAAAAAGAGAGTGAATATTTTCATAATAATAAGTAGCAACTGTTTATTTTGACTACTAATAATAAAAGGAAGGATAAAATTACAAGAAAAGGATAGATCCAATTTGCTCAAAAGCACACATTTTCTGATGGCAATAGCAGTTGGACTGTGGAGCCAGTCTGCTTAATGAGCCAGTTATGGCTAACGCAGTAGAAACATTCAAGATAATATTAATTAGAAAAATATAATATATATACTATCAATCTTCTCCTTATGAAGATAACTCTCATTTTGTGTTTTTGAGGTTTCATGTCATTTGAAGATATGTCACATCAAACTTAGCAAGACTACATGAGATCTCTGGGGAGACACAGAACCTACGTATTAACGCTGTTTCATGTCTAGGGCTATCAGTAAGGGTCAGCGATTGCTTCTCCTACAGTCCTCAAAACTAGCATGGAAAAAAATCCTTTTCCAACTGAAGTTCAACACAAGAAAATCCAGTACCTTTCCTTTTGCAAGCATTAATGCATTTGCCTTGATCGGTTTAAAATCAATTTTAATATTAGTAGTTAAATTGTGAAGAATGTTGATGACATAACATTCGCCACAGAGCTATTTGTCTGGGATGGTAAATATAAAACTAACTTCAATTTGAAATATTAAATTGACCAAAGGATTTTTTCATTGTGTGAAGCTTGAAAATTAGTATTTTGAATGTAACAATAGATTTATGAGGAAAGCAGGAATTACTTATTTTCTTAGGGTTTTCTATGCATAACTTCTGGTAGGAGTACTCAAGTTGGATGCTCGCCTCCTGAGGTTTTACTGCCCCTCTGGGTCGAGTGGCCACCATATGTGTGAAAGACCAATTCCACTGAAGGGTCACAGTACACACTCACTAATCTAACCTGGCATTCAATTTGCCCACAAAATGCTCCCAAAAAATGTAATTCTTTCCACATTTAAAATCAGAGTATGCTGTCCTGCAGAGTTTTGCTTAGAGGTAAGAGAGTACACTTTTCAGGGGAAAGGATCTCAATTTATCTCCACTTCATAGATTTCACACTTTTATGTGCAGAATGAAAGATTTACAAGGAAAAAAGGGAATATGGGTCTAAAATAATTAAGGTGATTTCCTCATAAAGTAGATTCCTCTGCTCAGAAACCAAGGGATGTTTCTTATGTATTGCTACAGAACAGGTAGCCAGGTTTTTGACATGAATTTATCATTTTTGAACATCTATGGGTGGGATCCTCAAGTACAGCAGCCAGCATATTAAATAAAAGAATGTGTATGCTGATTAAAAAAGTGGAACTTAAATTTTAAGTCTCATGGTTTATTTTTACTTACAAAGAGAGTACAGAGTCCTTATACCACCCAGTTCATTCTGAGTACATTGCCTCTCCTTCGTTGCCTGCAATTTCATGATTGTTGCAAAGAAAATAAATATAATGAAATACACTGTTATAACTTTTCTCCTGACTCATCAGCTCCTATGAAATATTTTCATAGTGTCTGCCTTTTTCTTTGCCTATATCTGACAAAATCATTGTTCAGTCATGTTAATTACTTCCTCTCATCTCGCTTTGAAAACAGCTGTTGTATATTGGGCATGATGCTAGCTATTAATAAATGTGCCCTTCGAAGACCAGGTTAAAAAATCATACTTTAATTACAAAATAACTTCACTTGGTTTTTTATTAAAGGTTACTGAATATTCTGGCAGGTTTTTTTTTTTTTTAAGACAGAGATTGCATTTATTTTGCTTGTTTCTGCAGCTTCTTACACTTTGCATTTCTGCCTGCAACTGGCAGATATAAATAGAGAGCATATTTCGGAAAAAAAATACTGAAATAATCTTAATAAAAAATCTGTACTGGATCTGCCTGTGTGATTAAAAAAGAAAGAAATTTCTCTGAATATAAATGCCAGTGCCATTAGAAGTGTATCCATCATTTCAACAAGACAGTAGCTGACAAGGAAAGATGAGGGATCTCATTCTCAGAGAAGGTAGAAATTCACCTACACACTGGCAAGGAACACAGCACCAATTTCAATAAAGAATTGCAATGTAGTTTCCTCCTGTGTGGGAAAAATGCCAGAATCCACTGCTCACAGCTATTTTGTGAGGGCTTCTGTACCTAAGTCTTTCTGCTTTGAGACTTCAGTGAAAGGGAACTGGAAGATGGGAATGGTCAGATCCAAAGATCTACAGAACACACTCACCAAAACAAACCAACAGAAAGTATGATCATATATTTTTCTCTCTTTGCCCATTATATTCTATAAATATTTTGCCATCATTTATTTACAGGCATTAGAGAGACTGATGACTAGGAGGGTTATGCATGCATAGACTGTGTCTCCAAGTGGGTGCTTCAACAAAAAGCTTGAGATCAATTGCTTTTGTAATATGTACATATAGACAAATACAGACGTGACATAAAAAATAGTGAGGTCTTAAGTTTTATGGCAGTCAAAAAGGGACATTGTGTGATCTGAAACCATTTGTTAATCACATGTTAGAAAAATAAATGCATCTTCCATTTCAAGAGGTCAAAAATAAAGTAAAGCAGTTGACAGATTGTTATAATTCTAATCTTTCCTCTACCAGCTCACATCTTATATGCCTCTATAAGTACTATGTCATGATGCATTGACTGACATATCTAACATATTTCTTGTCTGACTATTTGTCTACTTCATTCCCCAAGACAAAAAATGTGCAATTCTCTTTTCACAGTGATGCTGGTGTTGAATATATATGTATTAATTGAGTACTGGGTTTGGGCTCCTTCCTAGAATCTGTCCAACATTGATTGGTCCCAGTGAGTACCCCATCACTAAGTAACCTTTGCTTTGTGAGGACCAGTTTTATTGTGGCAGAGGAGTGTTTGAGGATTATTCTGGAGATGAAGGGACTCTTAAGGAGTTCTAGATCCAGTTGATAGTGTATAAATTTTGAATTTTACAAGGTATTCCATGGGAAGCAAACAAAGGGAACAGAGAACAGGAGAAAGAGCAGTGCTTCTCCCCATCTCTTTCTTATCCCTTTTCGTCCATTGCCAGTTCCTGCCCACTCAGTGTCTGCACGGCACCAGTTTTGGACAATCACAAGTACCAACTTGGGGCAATTTATACTGCTTCACCAGCTACACTTTCAGAAAGAAACCTTTACATGAGTACCGTGCCAATATTTTCACCACTGCAAATTTTAAGTCTTCTTTTTACCTTCTGACACCAGATGCTGCTTTAGCATAATGATTGTTAATGCAGTTGTTGAGATCCTTCTGAGACCAGAAAAGCAGCAGACAGTTAGAGACCATATCACTGCAGGCAGGAACTAAGGGATATTTTGCCAAGATGTGGCCATCAGCCAAAACCTTTTGTTAATTACACCGCTATATATCCAGAGTTCATCTGAACTTAGCGAAGCTACTCAGAATTTATATTGCTGAAATGGGGAGCAGAATTTGGCCCACTATAATCATGCCAAAAACCCTTCTGGTTACAAAGCATATGACTACTTACTTAGACTGTTGGTAAGAATATGCAGGCGCATGTTCACTGGATGTTTCCACTGTCATCTGTTGCTGCTGACCACTGGCTTCCTGTGATGAAGATGCTACTGTCTGTGGAGAAGTATCAGCAACAACACCCTAGGGAATCAAAGGAGAACACGAAAAACTTACTAATTTTAATCGCTGTAGTGAATGACAGAAAAGAGCTCAGCACCAGCTCACCATTCCTGTATTTTTCTAGAGGCCAGGAGAGTTTTGGAGAGCTACTCCAGTCACAAGAACCTTCCTCAGCGTACCAGCCCCTGCCGTACTTTGCTCTCACAGGCTTTAGTGAGGGCAGTTTCCTGCCCATTCAAAGCCAGAGGCAAAATTTCTGACTTCAGTGGAGTCTGGATTTTACCTCTTGTCTTTTTCACAACGTATTTATGGCACTTCTGATTTTCACGTACCTACCCCAACTTCACAGTGGGTTTGCATTTATTTTGTTTGATTTGCAATGCAATAAAGGTGGAATCTACACCCACTGCTCTCTGCTATACTACAAATCCAACATCATTTTAGCAGCTTTCTAAAAATTCTGCACTCCTCCACAGAATGCTATTATGCATGTTGCCTTCAAAAATAAATTTACTTCACCCCAAAGACTTTTATCTGTTAATTCAAAGCTCCAATGATGTTTTGTTAATTGATACATTTGTAAAAAAAATAGATAAGTAAACACACAAAAGATGATATGTATGAATTTAACATTTGCCCTATTTAGACAGTCCGAATAATATTATTTTGAAGTATTTTTGTATGCTTTCAAAGTAAGCTATATTTTCTTTCCTTTACTCTCACGCTTGGTGTGTTGGTCACATGAATAACCCTAGCAAGTCTCTTCAGAAAACATGCTTTATTACTGTATTGCACAGAAGAGAGCCAGAAGAGGGAGCACAAAGCACTTGCTGTGTTTTCATTTGAGTCTTGTGTAAACAACAGGTAGTTTATTTTAAATTATATGTTAAAAGTATCAGTTAAATTTTTAAGAAATTCTCCACATCTATCACTTAACAGACTGTCAGGATTATCTTTTTCTGTCTACTTCCTTATCTTTATCCTTCTCCCTCTGCTCATCTCATCTTGAGATTGTAAGCTTTCTGGGGCAGAGACTATATTTTTTGGTCTCTGCTTGTGGACCATCCAACATAGTAGCATCCTGGTTCATGATGGTACATGAATACAGATCAACATCAACAATAATCATCATCACTGGATCAGAGCAAGACAGGCTATATATTCAGAGAACATTTTTATTATTATAGTAGATAATTATGACATCATGTTACTTTACACATGAATGTACCAGTGGGTGATGGGGAGGAGGGCTCAGGAAGAATTAATTTAATTTCTCCTTTGCATTGGTCAGCACAGTATGCAGCCAGTACTGCTGTATGAGCCACTCTCCACCTCACCATCCCCTTTTAGTTTGGATTTGTATCTGCCCAGTTTAATACCCAAGAATGGCAATTGAAAAGTGGCATCCACAGCCTGTTTGTAAGCAAACAAGATTTAGGGCAAAATTATCCCGATGCAAAGAAGACTAAAATATGACCAGCTCAGTAGGACAGAACATTAGCAGCCTTTTCTGTGGGACCTCATCTGGGAATCTCTAATTGCAAAGAACTGGGAGAAAGCAAGATGAGTCCAGTTGACTGCTGGTGGAGCCATGCCAACAGTACCACCAACTCAGCAACCTCAAAGCACAGAGTAGTAACAGCACAAATTCCAAAGTTCACACAGCTGAAGACAAGTACAGAGACCCTGGCACTCCTCACATTACCCCAGAGTAGGGGAGCAGTTATTAATAAAAGAGGGTAGCACCAAAGAGAAGCACACAGGGAAGAGGATGCCCAGGCTCCCTCCTCTCAGTGTGCTCAGTGGCCCTTATGAAGCTTCACAGAAGTGGAGGCCAAGCTGACACTCTCCCGGCAGCTTGTGGTCTACAGGGTTGAGTAAATACTTACTCATTAGACTGTCATCAGCATGACTCAGCCCCAAGGAGGGAGGGAGCGAATCCTTCCTCAAGGATGAAAAGCACTCAGTCAGTGCAGCATCCTCCACGTCTGTATATACAAGAGGAAGGTTTCCATTGCTCAATCACTTTTTCTGGTGGCTAAATGTTTCAGCAATTACCTATACTTGCTAAGGACTGCATCAAACCCTCTTGCAATCTTCTCTTCTTGGAATTTCTTTTGGGTTCGTGGTCTGCCTGCTGGGTTTGTTTTCCTGTCTCTTCCCATCTCCCTCCCAAGTACATGGGAAAAAAATAGTCATAATCACTGATGTTTTATTCCATGTCCTGCTGCACAACAAAACAAATGCAAAACAAGAGCCCTTGCAAATAATTAAAAAAAAAAGGAGGGGGAACAAGAAAAAAGAAGGAAAGAAGGAAAGAAGGAAAGAAGGAAAGAAGGAAAGAAGGAAAGAAGGAAAGAAGGAAAGAAGGAAAGAAGGAAAGAAGGAAAGAAGGAAAGAAGGAAAGAAGGAAAGAAGGAAAGAAAGAAAGAAAGAAAGAAAGAAAGAAAGAAAGAAAGAAAGAAAGAAAGAAAGAAAGAAAGAAAGAAAGAAAGAAAGAAAGAAAGAAAGAAAGAGAAAAGAAAAAGTGTAGTCCTAATTTTAAAAGCTGTAAGCTTCCAGCCACCATTACATAAAGTAACTTTAGGCCCCTTTCAAACAAGATGCAAGGAGGCATAATAAATAAGAGTTCTGCTACCCCTTCTCTCTACTTTTATGGATGGAGATGAACTTACTTCAACTGGGACAGCTGTTGGAGGCACAGGAGTGTACTGGGGAATGTAGGTCCCTTGCATAGGTGCAGCAGCAGTCATGTACTAAAACAAAACAAAGGCAAATGAACATTAGAAAATCACAATCAAGATGCATAAAATCACATTAAAAGCATGACATTGTTTCAATTTCCTGTTCAGAGTTTGTTGATTAGTGTACAGCCTGTTATTTCTTTAATTAAGGATTTTAGGCAATGGTAGGAATTACCTAGCTATTAAAAATCATAATCTTGAACTTCAAAGTCAGGTCACATCTGAATATAGGCAATAGCAAACATCTTGCTGATAGATTCAGATTGTTCACATGCCTTCTACAATTGAGAGACTCCTATTTGTACCTACAAAAAAACCCAGTAGAGGCACAATAGCAGTAAATATAGAGTGGCTACAGATACAAAAATAGTCTAAACAACCTTTTGGAATCTTATTGATTTTATCTAGTGATGCCTACAAAAAATTAAGCATGAAATTTGACAGGTTTATTCCAGTCTACATTTAACCCCATCAATAACAGCCATTGAGTTTACAGGGATACAAAGCTGCAGGGAGGTGCAATCTGAGACAGGAAAAATAAAGGAATAGAAATCTTTTCTATGCATTTTGAAACTTCTGCAAATTATTATTATAGCAACACTGTGTATCAGCTTCTCTAAAATACTTTAAAAAGATGGACTTTTTTAAAATTTATGAATGCATGCAAATTTTGCCATTGGTATGGCACTAAGCTCTTTATATACAGCACTTCTTAAAAAGCTCTTGAACTGAATGCAACAGATATTGTTCAAACCTTCAAATAATGTATCAGTATTAAGTTGCCAGATCTATATGTACTTCTCTTTCTACAATCCAGGACTAACTGCATGTCTTCACTGACAAGAAGTTCAGAATCTACCCAATCCCACAACTGATTGTATGACACTTCCACTCCATATTATCTTCAAAGACACACCAAAGATCTGAATCAGCCCAGAATGTATTAGATGAATTTTAAAATGAGTTAAATATAGCTTTGCTTCCTGATAGAGCTAGGAAGTGTTTGCAAGATTTTTTTTTTTTTTTGGCTGTTTATAGTTAAAATTTACATTTAAAGCACTCTTTCACCTAAATTCTAAACTAACTGGATGGTTTGATATGCCTGTCACAAAGAAGTGCATTATGAAATTGCATAGTGGGGTGCAGACTGCAGCAATGCTGGAGAAAGGCTGTAGGGAATGAGAACGGCATAGTTAAGAATCCCATGGATAAATTCTGAAGAATTCAAGTAGAAAAAAAAATGACTTAAATGAAATTGTTTTCTATAGGAAGAAAACATCAGTGAGGAACACAGGTGACACAGAATGTATACTTGCAATGTGAGTAGCATATTGAGTTGCAAACCATTAAAATATTTTTGCTAAAATTCAGTGTTTTCCTTAACTTGAGCAAAGAGACAGGAGTGTCCCCAGTGTCTGTGTGCCTGCATCAGGCCATGGTTTTCTGCAGCTCCTTTTCCTTGTTCTTTAGAAAGAGAATTTAATTCAGTAGTTTTTTTTCATGAATGCTAACCCACCAAAGACATTAGGCCAACGATCCCTATTGTACTCAGTACAGTGAGGCTATTCTCCTGCCTTACAGATTAGGAGCTAATGAGTATGTTACAGCAGGGTGTTCCAGAGCTGCTTCCACTTCATTCATTCTGCTTTGTCAAGTTGCTGTCACATGTTGGGACGACATCAGCTGTGTGGCATTGTTCTAAATGTGTCAATATTTAACATTAGCCCAAAGCACTCATTCTTATAGTTCTGCAAAGACCTACAAAGGTTTTAACCTACACGGGCTAGCTTCACTCGGACAAATATATATAGATTATAATTAAAAGTGTTAATTTACAGAATAAAGTGGCCTCATTCAACCTGGACTTCCTCCGAGTTCTTCCTGGAACCCAGCAGAAGATCAACCCTCAGACTCTCACAAGATGCATTTGTCTGCCATCCTCTTGCTTTACACACAAACACATATGAGTTTTAATAGACAAATATAAAATCATTCAATTGTGTTTTAATTCAGACCACTCCACTTTTTGCAAAATCCTTTGGCATTGAGTTCTGTAGCACAATTGAAGCTGTCCAGAAATTAACTGGTGTCTTTGCTGACTCTGCAATCCCTGCTCTCAGTAGTTGTGCAGTTCCTTACCTCTATTGTCATTGTTCTCCTCTTGAGGCAGAACCTGATCTTACTTGCCAGACTGCTTCACACTGCTTCCTTCACTGCTACACAATCTCTAGAAGAAACTGTTCTGTTGACTTGATTGTGATTGGTGGCCCTGGCCAAACCCTGCTTGCCCTGGTCTCTCCAGACACTCATGTATCCCCATAATCTCCCAGTTTGATTTTTTTGCATGAATTCTAACTGAATTCAGTGAAACAGCAGGTGATTTACAGTGCTGTAGAGCAAAGCCATCTAGTTACTTGCCAGACTCCCTGAAGAACTGTAGGGATGTGACTCCTTCCCTGTATATAACGTATACTGTTTGTTTAAATGTTCACTGTAACTGAACCTTTTGGTTAAATCATTTGGAGCTCTATAATTAAAACAAATTATGTGGGCCAAATTAGTTCCACCAATGGCACAAATTAAGCCACAGTTTTTGTGGTAAAGAATTTGGTCCTAGTAGAAGTTATCCAAGGCTCAATCCTACAGAGTACTGCTGCTTAACAACTGGCCCTTTACCACACAGCAGCAGACTGGTCTGTATTACAGGCACACACATTGTGCCCTGCAGTGGAATATCCAAACATATTTAATGTATTGAAGTTTATGAATGTAAAAATATGCTCATCATTTCAGAAAAGAGTAACCAGGTCAAGAATAAATCACGTTATCAGGGCTTGGAACTGATTCTCAAGTCTCCAGACTCTCACTTAAGGATCCAATGAGGCTTCTGTTAAAAAACTTTACAAAACTATAAAGGACAACTAGGGCTTAGTTCTGAGATACACAACTGGTGTTGAGTATCTGAAGTCCTCTCACATACACTGGAAGTCCCAGTGGAGACCACATGAATTCAGGAGTCTCTGCCCTGTTGGATCTGTTCTCACCATGGGGAGCCTAGCACTGAGAAGCTGCTTTAGTTTAGTTTGTTTACTAACAGTATAATGAAAAAGGATGACATTAATTTTTGTTATAACTGATACTAGCTCAATCAAGTTCACATGCATTTCTTCATGAACTACATAATCCTAATTCTCTAATTTCACAGGATAAACACATTAAAGATTGCACAGTGCAGAGGCACAACGTCAGTGTCTTCTAATGTGGCCTTGGATAATGCAAGAGTTGAATTTCTTATCATGAATATTCACAGCTGGTTGTTAGCAGGAAGCTTCCTGAATATTGCTTTTCAGTAGCTTCCATACCCAGCACACACTGAGCCCACTGGAGTCTCCAGACACTTTACCTAGCTATTCTGTAAAGCAGCGTGCTCTAGATGTGTCAGAGTGAATGCTGCCCATGCTGGGAGGTAGAAAAGAGCTTCAGAAAGAATTAAAAGATTCAGGAGAAAAGTTAAACATTTTATATCTACCCTGCTCCAGATCACTTCAGGATGAAGATTCTGCCCTAAGGACATCCCTCACCTGAGGGACTGCAGCTCCATGGGGACCACAGGTCCTGTAGATGTACATAGTCTGCATATGGCTCCCACCTACCTCAAGAAACCAACGTAACTTGGAAGCAGGCAGATGGCAAACAAAGACGACATCTATGTCAGAAGACCATCACTGAGATTTATTTCCTCCACACTCACTAAAAGCTCTTTATCCACATGTACGTGTGACAGAGAGGCAGCATGACTCACACGCTCAGCTTAGCAGTAGCCAGCTAATTCCACGAAATATTAGTATTGTAAGCACTGAAATGAGAGAATCTGAAAAATCCAAACCCATTATTTCTTTGTCATATGCTTCCTTCAGGATTAAAGATTCTTGAGCTGTAATGTGATCGGTCATTCAACAAAGTATGTGCAAGGCAGAAGAAAACATTTCATTCTTCCACAACTGTACAGCCTTTGTGGGTGTAAAAGTAGAAGCTGCTTATTTCTGACAGTAAAATGAATAGTTACTCTAAAGGCAGAGATGATGGATCTGGAGGGCATAAGGGAGCTTTTTTGGCACTCTTTGGATCTTTCTTGATCCTTTAAAAGCTGATAATTTCTACTACAGAAAGAAGTAGTGGTGGCACTGTGCTCTTAATTTGTTTGTAAACTATTATTTTCTTCATATAGTATACAGAATTTATGTTCTCAGCACTGAGGATGTGCAGCATTATAATATAATGGATGCTTTACAATGCCTGACTGCTTCACTCAGTCTGCATTTACTAGAGCACCAATTTAGCCTATATGCTACATTAACAAATCTACTCACACTTTGTCCAATGGGATTTTTGTTTTTACCTTTTGAAACTGCTTGAGAATGTGAAAAAAAATATAGCTAGAAAATGAGAGTAGTAATATACACTTAAACCTCTGTTCTCCTTTCAGATATCACTCTCTGTGACTACAGAGAGTTAAATGAAAGGAGGTAACAAATGAATGAGGAGGTGGGTTGAGGGGACAAAAAGAAGCTGTGAGAAGGATCATGTTTAATTCAGAGAGCAACATCAGTTCTTACAGATCTGCAAACAGTGGCTCCAGCAAGGCTCCTGTTAAGCCTGCAGAAAACACTAAACCCAGAAAGGTGGCAGGCATTGGGAAGAAATAAGCAGGAGGAAGGCAGCTGCCTGCACCAGGAAAAGTGAGGGAGCATGCTGAAGTGTTCATATGTTTCACCCATCAAAGGTGGAACTGAGTGATCTGCAAGGAATTTGCAGGAGCTTTTACACTGAGACTGTGACACAGGTAATGTCTATTTATTCATTTGCTCTAGCAAGCCTCTGGTTTGCCTTTCTTGGGCCCAGGTTAATGCAGAGTCAGGTCATCATTAGCAGAAATTACAAGAAACCACCCTAAAGTACAAGTCTGTTTATAGGTCTAGTTGCCTATAAAATAACACAGCTGTGACTAGAAGGCAGCTACTGGCTATATGTTGACTCTCATGACCACTGTGAGTACTGTGAGATTTTAGAGTGACAAAGGAGATAACCTGATCAATGTTGAATAAATTTCCTGGTATAAAGAAAATCATAAAGTATTTACAACATGAGAGACATTAACATATAAGTTTGCAGTAGATTTGGAAATCTTGAATAACGCTTACTCAGAATTAGTAGGCTTAATAGAGAGAAAGGGCAATGAGCAAGGAATAAATGTTAAAGAAGCAGCCTTTTGTAAAATCAAGGTGCAAATGCAGCTTTATGTTGTTTCACTTTGTTTTTATATAAATGCATATCTGTTGCAAGAATCAAAGATCGCTTTCCTTATTTCATCAACCTCCATGCTCCTGAGAAGGCACAGAGCCTTTTCAGCCAAGATGAGAGCCAAGTTGCAGAACCTTGTACCAGCATATGATGGTAAGCATTTACACCACAGGAGTCTGCTGAAGGAAGATTAAATGGGACATCTTACGTGAGTAAATGCTAACCCATGTGTCGTAAATGAGCAAGGATTCCTGAGTCTATTTAGTCTATTCTTCAGTAACTATTTGTGGTTTTATATCATTGCAAGAGCTATAGCACAGTGATAATGACCTCGCTTTTTAGGATTCTCAGAATTAATACCGGGGTTTGTTTGTGTTGTGTTTTTTGGGTTGTTTTTTTTTTTTACACCATCTGAGAAGTCTAGACACTGCATCACTAATAGAATTATGTGGAAACATTTGCATTGCTGGAAAACTGAAGGAAATGAGACTGTTGGCTGGATTTATTTTTATCATCTTCTCCCCCTTCTTCCCTCCACCCCCAAAGGAAACCTGCCCTCCCACTTTCAAACTCTTTCTGTGCAAAGAACAAAAATTGCATCTCTCTTTGACCATTGTGAAGTGGTTATAACTAATGAAATACAGAATAAAACTACTGCTTTTTTGTCCCTGGTTCCACCTTTTCATTTGAAAATGCTCTGTTCTCCTGTTCTCCAGTAGAAAAGAACATTGTCTTGCTGTGTCCTCTTATCCCATAGTCTGGCTTGGAGACATAGGAACTCAGGAAGAGAAAAGGACCATCTAGTTCATCAGCGCCAGTGACAGTTCAATGAAATACAATATCTAGCTGCCACAGTTCTTTAAACTTCAAATATCTTTTGCTGCCCAGAAGCATTCTCATTTTCCAGCTCAATCCTGTAATTATTCAATGGCTGTTGCTAATCTTAGTTTTTCCCAATTAGAGAACGTGAGAAGAAAAGATAGGGAGTTTTTGCATATATTATAATTTTGTTGCTAATAATGATCAGCCTGTCCTAAAATATAGTAACATAACGCTATTTTACCACACAATTACCATAGCTCTATCAAGAATAGCACTGTCATTCAACAGAATCCCATCACTGGGCCACTGCACTCATTGTTCAGGGAGAGAATAGAAATCTTCCCTTCCCTGCTGCTCAGTAATACAAACGTATTTAGGAACACTGGCTTTCACTTCCCTCTCAACCTTCCTAATGAGATGTTACCTAATTCTCTGAGCAAGTTAAATAAAGGTAGAGAGAATAATAACTTCAAGAACTATATTTACAAACTAATCTCCTTTTCTCTTCAGGAGTTCTAAGCATCCTTCACAAATCCCTACCTTTGGAAATCGGAGTAATACAAAGGTATAGAAGAAACAGTACAGCTGAGTTAAACCCCCCACAGCTAACAGGTCTTCTCTTTATTTCTGAAATTCAGACCTGCTACTAAAGCAGAGCGATCAGGACTAATCGGATAAAGACTGTGCAGAGTAAACAAATGTGAGGACAGTCAGATCACCACATACAGCTGTGCACCACACTCTCACTAGCATACAGAATCCTGTGTTTGTAAAAACCGTAGTAAATGCAAACAGCTCTCCAGGAATATCTACAGAAACAGCTAGCTAAATAAAAAACTGGCTCATTAATTTTAACCACTTTTTAGAGTTTAAAAGCTAGTACTACGAAGGAACTTGGTGAAAGTCTCAAATCACTTTCAGGTGTCTCACCTATGTCTGGAAAGGGCAAAAATGGAGGAAAATCCATCAGGATGTGAAAATTAAGTTCCCATTTTGATTGTATCTTTCATTAAAGGCAAGTGAAACTTCTCATGGGAATACTTCTTTATGACAAGTTCTTCATATTATGTTTATCAGTTTATACATGGCTATGGAACTCAACCTCATGGTGCCAGTGATCCTTGTAGTCCATGTCAGCGTACCTAGGTCCATGATATTTTCAATCTTGTCTTTCTTGTGACAAAGCCTCCCCTGTGAGCAGGGGCCTATGGAGGCTGCACAGAATTGCAGACTGATTCTCCATATATGACTGCATGTATGAATAGCCTCAAGATGTGAAAACTGCTTTTTTGCACAGTTCTAATAATGCCATGGGTATGACAGATACATTTGCAAGAGAGCAAGACTACTCCTATGCTTAAAACAAAGACCACAGCTCTGGTGTTTTGTTGTACTTTCAATTCTTAAGTCTTCAGTTCTATTCCATTTCTCTACAAAAGGGGTATTTTTTATTTTTTTCTAATGCTCTCTAGGTACCTGCTCTGTGAATGTACGTTATTAGATATCTGGGGCAAGTCTTTGGGCATGGGTTAGAGTGTGATATATTACAGAGTGTCCTGTCTGTGGCACCCTATGTAAAACCAGGGTATAGTGACTGTATGTTAACAAAAGAGTATACTGCATCAGTCTTGCTCAGCCAGGGTCGCTAATCACTGAGACCGCCACATTTATATTCTCCTTTCAGATCATGTATCCTGAAGAATAAAGGGATGATGCAGCAGAATTATAACTGCTTCTTCTGACATAAAAATTCCCTATGCACACCTGCAGTTGGAAATTCTTAGGAATTTCTATTCTGAATACAATTCCTTCAGTTAGTCCCTGATGAATGGCTGTAAGATGAAGGAAGACTGATCATATTTTCAATGTAAGTAAATAAATAAATGTATCAGTGAAAGTCTCAACACATGAGCACATTAAGCTATTATTAATAACATATCCATTTATATGAACAAATAATTGCTTTCTAGAGGTAAACATGTCTTCTAGAGGCTATTAAATGCCCATGAATTTAAGACTTTAAAGAGAAGCAGACTACTGTGTGCAAATGTCCATACTGTATGGATGAATTTTTTGTTAAAACAACAGGAGACCTGCTTAGATTTGTTAAATAACAGTTGCTCATCAATCATATACACCTTCCATTTGCTCTTTCAGACCAGACATAAGCCAACTGTCCAAGAATGAAGCAGATGAAAGCAAGGGCAATTACAACCTAATTAAAAAAAAAAAGCACAATAGAAACACACAAAAAGTCACCTGAACATTAATATTTCGAATTATCCTAGAAACAGCAGGAATTTCAGCACCTTCTGCATGAAAATGCAAATGCAGGCACACCTGACAGATGTAAGGCAGAAAGATTATAGGATTGCTCCACCAAGGTACCAAAGTACACCTTGTACTGAAGCACAGTATTGCTGACTCCTTTGTCTCCAGAAGATCCTTAGAATCCAAAACATTTGGTAAACCAATAGAAGATATCACTGGCTTTAAAAAAAAAAAAGAAAAAAAAAGAAAAAAAAGAAAGAAAAAAAAGAAACTATCTTGAAACTTCTACATAGAAAATAGTTGTCCACAAGTGTCCACAAGTATCTTGCATCTAAAGATGGAGCAGAACTTGCCAATTCAGTGAACACAAAATACCTGGCAGACATCACCTGTGGTTCCTGTTGAGGCTTACACTGGAAGCTAACAGTGGCACTAGGGATGCCTTAAAAGCTGGCCTTCCTGGATGGATGGTGAATGTGCAGGTCCAGGCTTAGGCCTCTGGGAAATGCTGGGCCCTTATGCCTAAGGAGGCAAGGAAAATCATCCTGCTGTTAGGCATGTGTTGCCAGATGTCCTGCAAAACATGAACATGGGGCTTCCAGGCTGCTCAAGACAAGTTGGGATGGTTGAGTTGGGAGTTTGCAAGTTCTGAGAGCCCCACTTCCATCTGGGTCTGAGGTGAAGCTCTGGGATGTCCTTGCCCCTTCCTGCACACCTGGGAACTGGCAGTCCCTGTTCAGTCTTCAAGCCAGTGTCCTGCTTTTCTTTCAGGACAATCACACCAAGTCACTTGCCCAAAGCAACATTCCTAGGGTTTTCTGACTTGGCTCCCAGAACTAATCTGGTCCTCAGTAAGCAGACCTGTAAGCTGACTCATTAGGAGATCTGGAAGGCTGCCCAGAGCACCGGACATGGTCGGGCTGCTCTAGAACACCAAATCCTGGGAGCACTTCGCAGCTGCTGCCTGAAAGCTGACATGGAGCAGGACAGCAACCAAGAGCGATGTTTAAACTAGTTGGCAGCTGTCAAGATCTTGCAGAGTATATTTTGTACTGAAAACATCATGAGCCACTGTTTCTGAAAATTAGTTTTTGTTTGGAATTTCTGGCTCATGGGACAATCTTTCTGTTTTGTTTTGAGTTTTTGAACGAGGAATCAGAATGAAACCAAATTTAGTAAGATTAATTTCCCACAAACTGGAAACCATGGATATTGCTCGGCCAGCTCTTCTATCTGTAACTTGGGCAAAAGGATTAGCCATGTTCTTATTTGGAAAGGATGGGGATAATAGAGAATACTAACCTTTAATGGCTGGTGGCAACTTCAATGCATTTAAAGTACTGTGTTTTAAAATAATGCAGGACAAAATATTGCTTCTCATTAGCTTACAAAGTGGTCTGTAAAAATCTTTAAATATATTCACATGATAGTTAGCTTTGCTTATGTGGTAGGGCTCTGGAGGCTGGCAAGAGGAAGCAATTTTGTGAGGGCTTCCTTCCTCCCACTTTCCACAGACTCTTGAAATTCCTGTGGGTGAAAGGACCCCTTAAAATTAATGTCAATGCCCTACTGATAAGAGTGTGACTGAGTAAGAATATTACAGGGTCTGCCCCTAGGTATGTTAATTATCAGCTGTAGGAGGATCTCTGAGAACACATCAGACCACATCAGCTCCAGGGCTGCATAACCAAAGGAGAGACCTTGCCTTTTAGCAGGGTGCTGGCTAAGTGGACTGAACTATATCACCATGTCATGAGCTTGTCTAACATGTAAGGCATTGCTTACAGTGTTGAACTCCTAAACTTGTGGTAAACTTACTTGTGGTAAAAATTACACAGAACTTTTCCCAATTTGTCATAATTTCATCCAGATGACAAGGAGAGAAGCGAGTGGAAGAAAAAAGATACCAAAAAGTAAAAAAAAAAAAGCAAAAGAATGAAATGGAAAATGAAAGAAGGAAAAAAAATGCCCAGTATTTCAAAAAAAGAGTCATCCCTTCTTTCCTTAAACCTTCCCATTTTGTCATCTAATCACTAATTCCACCCCTAAACTGTCCTAAAGAGGTCCCTTTGGAATGTCTCCCATTTTTGAGTACTGCAGGTCTTTCACACTATTTCATTGTACTATTTTCTTTACCTTGTACTGGGATGCTCTATTTTGTTGGAAGGTGCGATCAGCACAACTGGTGAACCATGAGTGAAGCAGCCAAGAATGCTAGTTTGATGCTTCAGTTCTGAATCTCACTTTGTACTGGTGAGCAATTTAAGACCTAGGAAACCTAAAAAAAAAAGTGCAAGCACCCATTTGACATTATTTAATATAGCTTTATGAATGTGCTTAGCACTTATTTTCCCAGAATCACATTAGTAATGCTTGAAGGGGCCAGTAAAACAGATGTGTTTTAGTACTGGTGGAACAGCAGCATTTCAAAGCTGTTCTTTGTATTCCTTCAGTGTTAGCTTTCCAAAGGAGACAGAGTCAGCTCATATACATTCAAATTATATATACTTACAGTTCTGGATATAAGCACAAATAAGCACAAACACTGGTGTATGAATTTTAATATTTTTTAGGGCTAATAAAATCCAGACTAAGTGCAAAAAAAAATCACTTTGGCATGGAAAGAAACCCTCTTAATCAGTCTTTTCAGTCTCTCAGTGTACTGATTGTGAATAGTTTTAGCTATAGCTACAAAAGCATACCAGCAGTCTCAGGTAAACGCTTGATAGATGAGTATCCCATAATAGTTGTTCCTGTTACATTTTTTCAGGTTAGCACATTGGGTGAAAAATTAAAAGCAAAGCAAAACGTAACAAAAATCTTCCCAACTTCCTCGCCTCTCTCGAATTCTGATAGGCAATGGAATATGAGGAGGATAATCCATGACGGGAATCAACACTGGGAAAGACATTAACACATGTACAAACACCCATCCGTACGAATGCCCTTTATATGACAGAGGTGTCCAAACAGCACTTGAGGAGCAACGGCAAAATGCTTGACAGACAGGCGTGAGAAGTTATGGCTCCAAATGTTTGCTTGCCAGACAGAAAGGGTGACTTTTATTTTTTATTTTTTTTTATTTTAAAACTGAAAATCCTTTAAGGTAAACTCACCCCATGTCCGCTGGCACGCAGCCATTTTTCTATAAGCTCATATTACAATGCTGCATTTCTAATGGATTGGGTATGGTGCTTTTCCATTTTGCTAATGAGAAAAGCTAAAGGCCATTACTTGTTCTGATTAAGATCCCGAGGGAAGAAATGTGATGTGTACATTACCAGGCCATACGTAAAGGAAGTATGTGGCATTTCTAATCAATCAGATGAAGGGTAGACAGAAAAAGTCTTATCCTGTGATTGCAGAGGAAGAAGATATAGAGGGGGATAGAAACCATAGAAAATGTCTTTAAAAGGTGACTTACAGGAATCAGTTATAATGATATTAGTATGATCAATGACTATGGCTGCTATCTGAGAAGGATGTAATTACCAAAATGAAAACTTTCAAATGGGAAGGCTGATCAAGGGCGGAGGTACTGTTCTATTTCTCAGAGCACTGTCAGCTCTCATCCAGGCAATGCACTACCGTGTCCCTTGTGGCCAGGAAGGCCAATGGCATCCTGGGGTGCATTAGAAGGGGTGTGGTTAGTAGGTCAAGAGAGGTTCTTCTTCCCCTCTATTCTGCCCTGGTGAGGCCACATCTGGAATATTGTGTCCAGTTCTGGGCCCCACAGTTCAAGGACAGGGAACTGCTTGAGAGAGTCCAGCACAGAGCCACCAAGATGATGAAGGGAGTGGAACATCTCCCTTGTGGGCAAAGGCTGAGGCAGCTGGGTCTCTTTATCTTGGACAAGAGGAGACTGAGGGGTGACCTCACTAATGTTTAAAAATATATAAAGGGTGAGTGTCGTAAGAATGGAGCCAGGCTCTTCTCAGTGATGTCCAATGATAGGACAAGGGGCAACAGGTGTAAGCTGGAACACAGGAGGTTCCACTTGAACTTGAGAAGAAACAGTCAGGATGACAGAGCACTGGGACAGGCTGCCCAGGGAGGTTGTGGAGATGTCTCTTGAGACATTCAAGACCCTCATGGATGCCTTCCTGTGTGATCTCATGTAGGTGTTCCTGCTCCAGCAGGGGGATTGAACTAGATGATCTTTCGAGGTCCCTTCCAATCCCTGACATTCTGTGATTCTGTGACAAGTATTGCCATGCCACCAGGCTGAGCTGTGCTTCTCTGGGGTGGGAGCAGACTGAAGGAGTGAGGGGTCCTGAAACTTTGCATCCAGCTCAAAAACATGAGTAACTCTTGGCCCAAAGGCAAATTCAAGATAGGAAAGGCAAGGTTGGGAAAAGGGAAAATGGAAAAGAGAAAAGCCTCAGCCATGACTGATTTTAAGGAAAGTTTTCAGTGGTGCACATTTAAGAACCGTTTCAACCAAAGGAAATGATGTAGAACAGTGAGCTATTTAATTATAAAGACGATCAAACAAAAAAGTGTACTAAGACATGCAATGCTGAATTTGCAGAAGGATACTCTATAATATTGACTTAGATGTTTCAATATGCAATTTCTACATATTTAGTCCTGATTGCATAGAATTATACCAGGTTGAAATACAAAGTTGAGAGACATGTTTTCATTCCTTTTTAAATGGCTGCACAGTTACAGCTTGAAAATACTCCAAATGGCAAATGAAATGAACAGAGCTTGGAGGTGGGTGTTCTAAGAGAGGACAAGATCTTTCAAATGTGTCATTATGCATAATCAGACCTGTAGATATATTTTTAATAACATATTAATTTCACAGAATATTATAAATCACTGCTGAGCACTAAAATTGACAAAAACATACTACATCCTCTCAGATGGAATTCCATGTAACATTAATGAAATATTACTATCAATGACAGCAAAACTATACCAAGTGCTAAGGTCTGCAGGACAGACAGTCTTGTGCACTCTCCCTAATCTGTATTAGGGCATCTTTTCTCTATGGGACACCATTGCTTCTTTACAGATATTTAGGAATGCTTCACATAGATCCACCCAGGAATAGAAAAAAAGGCTGAAATACCTTCCCCCATCTCCTTTAAAAGAATAGTCAGAAGAAACACTGGGACTGAGAATTTGGAAAACATCTTCAACCTTTCCTTTCATCAGAGGGTAATGCTGAAAGAACATGTTTCCTTAAATGTCCTCGGTAACAAGGCATGGATGCCACATACGGTGTTGGAAAGAATCACGGCTGAGAAAGCCCATCTACAGCTATTAATCTAAAATTCAATCATCTTTAGCTTTCCTTAAAAACATGTACTTTATGTGTATAAATATAATATATACAACAGATATTAAATAATATATATTATGTAATACATAATAAAATATTTCATATTTTATTTCTTTGTAGAAAAAATTCTACATAGGCCCTAACAAGAGTTTTCAGTGAATTTTTCTGATCCCTCTGCTCAACTCAGGTGAAAAGGAGCAAATGCTGCACAAGTGCATCTCAGCCTGCACAGGCAAGTAAGCGGGATCCAGCCTGGCATCTTCTAAATGCCACAGCCCAGTCAGAGGACTGTTCTTCTCAGGAGGATCTTGCAGAGTATTTATTTCTAGGCCAGGTTGTCTTTTCTGGTTCTTTTAAGCACTTCTGGCTTTGGCACATGGACTGACTAGAAAGCTCAGACATCTTCATTTTGCATTGGTGCTCACAGATCTGCAAAATGCTCCCTTTCTGCTCTCCTTTTGCACTCAAAAAAAGATTAAGTGCTGTGCAAATATTTTCAATGGAGAATGTTCTAACTGCAAGACAGATTTTCTTTTCCAAGAATATGACTGAGACGACAAAGTGGCCATTTTTCCATCAAGTAAATTTATATCAACACCTTTAAAACCATAGGATTTTGCATGATTCACTTTACAAAGAAGGATCACTTCTGACACGAGTGTCATACTCAACTTTGAAGCCTCACTCCTAAAACACAAATCAGTACAGTTAGCATTTAGAAAGTATAAAACTGACTATTCCTGAAGTTGAATAAGGGCATATGCAAATTCCTGGCACTTACTGACTGGTGCCAGGGATGATGAATTTAATCTTAAATTGGGGGGCATGTGGGGGAGTGGTCTGCCAGCCTGTCCAGCCATAATGTTGTGTAGTACCCTTGAAGGAGTTGTAATTGTGAACTGAAACAGCAACTGCTTAACTGTCATCCTAGCCTCAGGACTGTAACTCTCTGCTTGTTGTGAAGGACCATGAGAAAGTCTACACAGAGTGTGAAGACGAAAACAGAGTTGAGATTAAAACCATTAAATACAACCACCAAGACACAGCTGTCCACACTGCTAGTGAACTCAAGGAAATAGAAATACCAAAATGTATTTGACATTCATGATGTATTTTGGCATGGGAATTTAGAACATTGAGTGGACTGCAAAGTTCTAGTTTACAATCTTTTTCATTATTATTATAGATTATTCAGCTAGAAGAAATTAAGTTACAATGCAAGGCACACTGAAGAGGTAAGAAATAAAGCCAAATCTAACCAGAACTGGTAAAATCTACTCTTTTCTTACTGGTAAGAAGGGGCCAATCAAGTCAGCTGCCACAACAGGAACAGCTTACAGCAGGACTTCACATCAAGAGTCTGGTCTTTGCCCCAGATTCCCTGCTTGCATTAGCGGTACAGTTGAACCATAAACCAGTTTGGAACAGGCTTTGCTGTTCACACTGTAAGAAAGACTGCATTGCATGGAGTTAATTTTCCTCAAAGGAAATCAAAGGTCTTGCATTAATTTGCTTATTTACTTAAGTGGTGCTATAAGATTTAATAATGTTTTTAAAACATTTTGAAAAGATAAGATGCAATATAGGTGCTGCTGTTCTTATTTGTCAGTTGTTTTCTACCTCAGGATGTCTCTCAAAAGACTGGAGTCCTGCTGGGTTTGGGAAGAACAGCAAATAGATTCCCTCCTGTATCATTTGTACTTTGGGGGGGGTGGGGTGGGGGGGGAAGAAACATTCAGCAGAAATCTGTATGATATGTGCAGATGGAATTAAAATACTTCCACAGAAACTCCACAGCTACAGAAACTGAGCTGCCTACAAAAGAAGTGCTTCAAACTAACAGTAAGTGTTGCAATTTCTTAGTTTGCAGTGGGCCTAACTCTGCCTGCAAAGATCTCTGCGGAATAATTACAGGCCAGAGACACTAATCCTTTACACTTCTGTGCCAGACTTGTAATTGCAATCATACATTACCATTCCTTGGAGCATGAATCCAATAGTGTACGCAATAAAGTAAAAATCCTAATATTACAAACAAACTTAAGATGATGCCATGATGCTTAACCCATATTTTTCACTTTTGAAGCATAAGAAAATATAATGCCACTTATTATATTTATACAAAAATTAATGAAAAGGAAAATTGTATTTATAAGCCTTGAAATGTGTCATTCTTTTTTTGGTCTTCTCTTGCAGGTTAATTACTTAATTTTTTTCCATCAATCATTTTCTGATTTCCAGCTCTGTTATATTAATTTTAAACAAACGATAGAAATTTTAGGATGGTCAGTGTCGAAAAAGGTCATTGAAAAAAGAACAAACAGACCCTATTTTTTAGCCCAGTGCAGGTGTTTTAGGTGGGAAGGGCTAGCAGCAGAGCACAATCAGGGTCAATAACATGGGAGGAAGGGAACAGTCAGGTGCCTTTCTGGTTGGAAAAAGGAAGTTTGGAAATGATAACATTTTTGGTCTATGCTTCAAACCCTGTGTACAGCAGCAGCTGGCAGGCCAGACAACACAAAAAGGATGACATTTTTGCATCAGTCACATCAGTTTGCATGATAGAAATATTATACTGACTTGAGGGAAGCCGCTGCAAGAGAAACAGTCAGCACAAGAAAAAGGGGAATTGAGGCTGGAGAATGTCCAACAATTTGGACATTTAGCTACTAAACTTTTAAGAAACTGGCTGCTGCTGTATTACAACTGCTAAAATTAAAAAAAAACCCTCAAAATTCAAATCATACAGGTGTGCCTATTACTTTCAAAAGCCATAATGATACAACAGTCTCCATGGGACTGGAAAAGGATGTGCCTCTTTGAGATACAATTGCTCCTTGGCCCCATCCCAACGTGGTGCAGTTCTCATCTATCTGCCACACAGCAGAAACCTGCCATGTTCAACAGTTCATTTACCTTGCTAGGAAAACAACTCAATTCAGCAAACTCCCAAATTCACTTGATGCAGCTGCTCTCAAACCCCTTGTTATAGTTAAATGAAATGTGCTGATGGAGCTGTTTCATAGTAAATATTAGTTATAGCCGAACTCACCTCCCAAATTGAGTCTTTCAGGAGCAAGAGGATTCTACAGCGCTGTAGCACTGACACAGAATCACGCATAACTCACAAATAATAAAATACCATCTGAGCGCACAGAGGTGATTGCCATCAGCAGCTCCCAATGGAATTGTAAATCATTTGAACAAAGCTTACCCTTTTACAGGCTGAAATCACTGTATATGCAGGATCTCATGACTTACACAGTGTATGAAGACTCTACCTTTAGCTCCTTCATTGAACCTTGCTTCACAAAGGAGTGAACCCTGAGCAGGCTGCTCTTTCTGGATGAAACGAAGGAAGATACCTCAAAAGCACTGGTAGTTTGTCTTAGAGGAAGTTTAAACCTTTGGGCTACCAGCTTGCCAACCATTTGATAAACCATGTGGATTATCTGCAAAATGCACTGTGTGCTGAAGTTCTGTGGGATTTTCTATGGGAAAAGGCAGTGAAATTCAATGGAATATTATTTTTGCATAGCATCTGCAAGTCCAGGCCTTTGCCCAACACACAAGTTATGTTATTTCTGTTACTGTGATTAAAATATGAAAAATACTTAGCATCCTTCAAATTAATTTAACTTTCAAGTCTATTGTATGTGTGTCCAATAATGTGGTAAAGTGTCATCATCAGAAACACTGCAGCATCTATAATCTAGTGTTTCTGTGAAGTCCCAGTGCCCCTGGAAGTGAAGTTATGCCTGTGAGAAAACACTGGGAAGGTAATTCAAAGGTTGCTGCTCAGAGTGGAAACATTTTGTGCAACAAAATGTACCCATCTCATTGAAGAAAAAAAGCCAAAAGCAAGCAGTATACCTACTAAACCACACAACACGTTGAAATAAGTCAGTCTGAACTCTTGGTCCCAAGTGTTTTTTAGTAAGTGAATACTGTGAATGGTCACTTGCAACATATGTTGAGTGTGTAAACTTGAGATATTGAAAATAAAACGTTATTTTGATGTACAGCTCTTTTCTGAGTCTTGGTGCATCATGCTCAGCAAACATTTTTAAAAGTTTTATGACTTCCTGAATTCTCAGTACTTAAATGAATAGAAAATAAAAATTAAATTACTTGTTAATAAAAATTATTATTACTTGTTTTGAACTGAAATAACAAAGTTTCTTTGCAATGAAAAACAGAGGTCGGAGATGAAAAAGACTGTTAGACCATTGCTCTGTGTTTGTGTCAATGTCTGAAAGTCCCTCCTGTGAATTTAAGGTTTTTGGCCAAATTGAATTTTAGATGTCCTAAACAACCTTTCCCTGCTTAATTTCAAACACTCAAGCTCTTAACATATTAGCAATTTCTGCAAGATATTGAAGTTATGCTTTCCCTATTTTACTTTCAGCTCCTCATTTATATTGTTAGCATCATTAAAACTATTTCCTCCTTCCCATGGATGCCCTTCACATACCTACACTGTGTTATAAGCTACTGTTGTCTATCATCACCTTCATGCCCTTTTCTTTCAGCTGAAGTTTATGACATCTGTGACTGAAGTTGATACAATTCAAGTACCTCACTCTAGACAGAACTGATATCTGCAAGAGTGCTTAGCAGGAACTAGTTGTTTTATCAAGTTGTTCTTTTCCGTTGAGGATACAGCCCCTTTGACAATTTTGGCACTTCTTGTTGTGCTTATAGGTAAGGTGTCATACACTTGTAGCATGTGGAGACATGACCACAGGACTGTCTCCTATCTCTTGGCAGAGAAGAGCTGTGGAAGCACCACCTCTGGGAGACACTTCTTGCCTTTGACATGATCACAGTTTGGCAAATCCCTCACACCTCTCTAAGATCCTCAAACTTGTCTTAGATTACAGAAGTCCCACAGAGTTTGTCTGCACCACTGATAATTCAAATTAATTACTTCTCCGGAAAGCCATATTCGTCATTTCTGTCAGAGTCACCCGAGTCTACTTTAAATACAGGCAGGACAGTAGAAACAAGTTTGGTTCTAATAAGGCAGAGTTAATGTTCCTGATTACAAAATTGGAAACACATTTACAAAAGAGAAACACATCAAGAAAACACAGACGACAGGCCGACATTTAGAATACTTTTGTATTCCACCTTTTATTGAGTTTGTCAACTGTAGGTGTGGCAGGAGGTTTCAAACCTAGAATTATTTTCAGCTCTTTTTAACCTATTATTTGTTTCTATTTTCTGCTTCCCTGACTGTTAAATAAAAAGCCTCTTTAATCTAAATCTTATACAAATCTAATCACTAAAACCAAACCAAATCAAACTAAACCAACCTTATCTCCCCAAAACCTGCCCTATTATTTGTGTCACCAACACAATTTCACATGAATATGTGTGGTTTATTCCCTTTTTTCCTCTTACTATTCAAAGGTTTTAGGTGAATGATCTTCTAGGAGCTAGAAAAATGAGTTCAAATTATTAGTTCACATTGAGCAGATATATGAACATAAATTTCTGGGAGTATGACTAAAGGTGAGCCTTTAGGGGGGGTATGTGTCAGACCACTCACTACCTGTCAGATACAAAAGCTTTTATGGTATTGAGCTTCTATTCACTATCACAAAATAAAAAAGTTAATTTTATACCCAGTGCATGGCTATCACTAAAGATATCACTAAAGCCAAGACATGGCTTTGAACTACATTCCCATTGTCCTTCAAAGTGTTACCAAGTGTCACTTCCAGAAATCACTAGGTAATTTCTAGTGATTATTAGAAATTCATTAGAATTTAATTAATTAGCAGCCATATGTAAGAAAATACTGGAGAAACGAGCCTCTGAATATTCTAGTTTACACATATGTGACATCAGCTGCAAATTAATTATATGAATGACATTTGTCTGATGATGAAAATTAAGTTCTGTCTCTTTTGGCTGATACTTTTTGCTTTGCTGATCCATCACTGTGGCTTTGTGTTGATTTAACTTTTTATCACCACAATCAGGGAGTTTTGAGGCTTTCTCTGAAAGGGAATCTGGGCTAATGTCACTTTGAGTCAGTAGCTGATATCTCAAAAGAGAGGCAAGGACTCCTCAACAAAAGCGCCTCTTCGTTTGTGGAAGTGTCATGTGAAGGCAAAATTTAACACATAATAAAAGCTACGGACATGCTGGGCTCATATGAAGGGCGGATTGAAACGAAAATGGAATTCCCTCCATCTGTGTTTCTTCTCCTTTTCCATTGCCCTCGTCTGCCTTTGAAGGCAGGCACACTTGCACATAAAGGCACACAGGAAGCCACTACCAACAAATGGTAGGAAAGTAAAGCTGAGTTCAGAAGAGAAGGGGGAACACTACAGAACTGGGATTTTATAAACTCTGGTCATTCAAAAATACCATCTAACCACAGCTATGGTCATGCAGACTGTGGAAGCCATGCTGAGACAGCTGATTAGAAAGACCTCAACACCAGGGCTGAGGTTGACTCATTAGGACTTGAAGATGGTCTAAAAAGGGAAAAGATCGCATCTTTCCTTGTTCACCCCACCAGGTGTTTGGCCTATATACTTTCAAACCAAGAATTTTGCCACCCTGCTATTGCACCTGCAAATGTTTCCTTATAGAAATGTTGAATTCGTTTTTCAAGATTGCTAACCTATTTGTCTTAATAATATTTAGTGGCAGTGAATTCTTCAAATTGATTAAATGCTTCATCAAAATGTTATTTGTTCCTTGTTGACTGCTTGGAATTTGGTGGTTTTCAGTTGCACTGAGTACCCCTTTTTTATCTCAAATGATGGATCAGGCAAATTGGAGCTGCCTTTCAAGAGGCTGTTGGGGAAGCGGGGTGCAGGAAGAGTTATTTGTTTTTTATAAATCTTAAAAGAGCTTATGCTGTTCTTCTCTCCAACCAGAATAATCTCTCCTTAAATGGATCTCCTGCCCCAGACAGCTCAGTGTTGTTAATCACTTCCATTTGCCCTGGACATTGGCTGAGTAAAGTAAATGGACAAAGATGGTCTTAGTTTCAGCCTGAATTGTGCTAATTTCATTTGCAATAGGTTCAGTCCTATATTTTCCACACAAACCGTAACTGAAACAGTCAATAAATAAAATAAAAGAGCTTTAAGATTAACACCTGATAACGTGAAAGGCGCAAGACTGCAAAGACACTTTGCTCCTGTAACTCTCTGGGGACCTTGCGACATACAACTAGAATAACAGAGTGTGTTTTTTGTAACAAGGTTCTGAACATCAGGGGAATGTGATGATGTTTCAGCTCCATGTAGCTGTAGTATGTGCAAATAGAATTGCAGATTAAACAGGAAAAAAACCCAACCCTATCTAACAAAGCAGTTATTCTGCTGAGGCCTTTACGTGACATTTTAAACCACTGGTGACCATGGAGTATCCAAAGGAAATAAAAGATAAAAAACTTATAACAAGCTTGTTGTTCCATTTAAGGGTTCTGGAGATAACATCAAGCTCTGCTGGCAACAAAAAGAACTAACAAAGTGAAAGATAAGACTGATGTACCCACATAACAAGCCTGTTATTCCACTGAGAGATTTTTGGTGATACTATAAAACAGGAAAGTTGAGTTAGGGGGGTTTGCAGTTTCAACAGAATCCCACATTATGTCAGTGCAGTTCTTCTACCTGACTGCATTTTAAATACAGGGGTATCTGGAACAATTAAACATTATTTTTTGTTTGTTTCTTTAAAAAGTGCAATGGAAAGCTTATTTTGTAAGTTGCCCATTATGTTTCAACATTGGGAACTGAAAGCTGAGCGAACTGTCTGCAAGCGTGAAGAACAATTAAGCAGCAGAGTTGAGATAGCAGTTTTAGTCAAAAAACTTGGCTTCTCCTCACTCTCCCATTGGTGTGGGACTCAAAGGCTGAAGATGAAACAAGCCTACACTAGGGCAGTTCCGAAAGATTGAGCTGGAATAACCCTTCTGCCTCAATCTGTTGGATGAAACTGGAATCCCAGTGGTATCTGAAATGGATGCTAACAGCAGGGAGGGGAGGGAAACCCGGACCAAGAAAGTGCAGAACAGAAAACTTCCTTCAGGAACGAGCAAGAGAGGAGAAAGAATAGAGCAAATCTTCTTCCCACTGAAGAGGTGGGTTATTGCTGCTGACAGCCAAATGTGGAAGTACCGCAATAAAAGGGAGCCGAGCAACAGGGACTGAAAGCAGTGATCAGACTGCTCAGTTTTCATATTTCTAAAGGTTTTTGTATTAGATCCACTCAGGCATCAATCACAACTTTATTAAACCACGAAACAGATGTCAGATCAATGGCTATATTGGAAACGTTTTGAATGACAGGCTGATGATGGAACAATTCCAGCCTCCATACATTATTAAACACACACTAGTGCTGCTCTTTCAATGCTACTCTTACAGACTCAGTCACTCTATTCTCCCTCTGTGGTACCTTTTTTTAAACAGCAGATTTAATTGTGGAGGAAAAACAAGGCTTACTGTAGTAAATAATAATAAAATAGTAAACAAAGAATAAACTAGTAAACAAAAGAAAAATTTCAGGGTTAAACCCAGTTGTCTTCACTTTATGCCTCCTGGTATTAAAATTTTGTTTTAATACAATTGTAGGAGCCGAGGTTGGGTTGTCAGCCTTAATAAGAATATTCAGAGTTATTGCCTTTTTGTTGTAATCTTGACATAATTTAAGATAGGCTTTCTTTACATATTTGCCCATAGCCACTGCAACCATGTAAATGCTTTCTGCTCTTTTTGAGTGAAGAGATATGTACGAAAAATACATATAAATATGGCAGAAATTGCCCCTCTGGCAGATTCTTTGCTTAACTCCAGATTCCAGGCAGATTTAGGGAGGTGATCAGAGCAGCACACTTGCTCCTCCATTCATCAGTAATGTATTTTCACTGGCAGAAATCAATTTGATTTTCATAAAGGCAGAAAGAAATTATGTTCTTGGTGAATGAAGCACAAAGCCCAGGAACTGGAAGATGCAAATACTGTACTAAGTTCTCTCACAGCACAGAAAGATGGGGTTGAGTTGCCACAAACTGCAGAGCATTACATCCTCTCTTCCCCTAGTGCTCTATACCATCCTTTGGGCTGGAATATTTGGTGCAGCTGTACATTTTCATTAGGTGGGCAGTGAGATCAAGTAAAGGTGGATTTGCAGCTTTTCACATGGCCTGGCATCTTGATAGCCTTAATGCATCTCCCTGCCTAGAGGAGTGCTTAGTATAGCAGAGACGTCTGATTTTATGCAGACAATTCAATAACAGATAAGAAAGAAGTATGTTTAAAAAGATAGTAAAATAAAATTAAATACACCTTCTTTGGGGGGTTTTGGAAAGAAAGAAAAATTCTTGTTTCTATTCATGGCAAATGGTTTCCTAAACAAAATTCTTTGTGCTTTTTGGGGCCAGTAAGTGAAGGCTTCCCATAGCACAGGGGGAAGGCAGCTCATTGTGAGCAGGCCCCTAGGAAAACTGCTCTGTTTTGGCTGCTGAATTGGCTGCTCCCAGCTGGAAGTGAGCAGCTCAGCCAGCACTTAGCCATAAATGCCCCCTGCAGCCTGGTGACTAAATAATCAGTTGCAGGCAGGGATGGAGGCAGCTGCCCCTCAAAATCCTGTGGGGTTTTAATGTGTGCTTCAGGGTTGAGAGACCAGAACTCCAGTTTTCGGTGTCGAGATAGGAATTGACAGAGGCTGCTCTTATTCAGGTAATTCACCTTACCAAAGGGCTGAAGAGTGCTCCTCTGTGAAGGGTCTCCCCGCTAGAACGGCTCCAGCCTGGACAGAGCATTTTAATCTTTTAGAGAGCATCAAAAGGCAGAGTAATTCCCCCAAGATATGAGGCATGCAAAGGCCTTTATGCTATTTCTCTAGCTTGCTCGCTAGAGAATAGATTTTCTGCTGAAGTAATATTTTAGAAACCCAGCATTCATCCTGAATCAGGCAAGTTTGGAAGTGGGTTTGAAATCAACTCTCACTTAAGTGACCACAGAGGTCTGTTTTGGCTGAAAAATATGTTCTGTTAATTAGTAAAATGGTTTGTCTAAGGAAGTGAATGTATGAAAGCTTTTTAATAAAAACTGTTTTGCATACTGCAAGCTTTTAAATTAAATTGGGACAGAATTACCGCTGACACTAAGCAGAATTGTTTGTGACTTTGGCTTTTTTGCTTAAAAAAATTTGGCTGGTTTCTTGAAAGATAGCTGGTGGCTCTTTATGGTACCCTGTTGCACAGTTTTAAGGATAAAATTTTAAATTATGTTCATAACAGAAATGTATTGTATATGTCTTGTATCTCCCACACAGCTTAGTCCTGCTGAGGCACTCACAGTAGCATGTTTTGGACCTGGCTTAATTTGTCATGGCTTTATGCTCTCAATGCTCCCCTCTCTGGACTGAAATTCAGAATAAATGAAGTAAAAATATCTTTAAATAAAACATATCTCTAAACAGGCTGTCCATTTTCCCCACTTTTTTTTCTGTAACAGAACATGTTAGGAAGATTCAATTTCAAGTGAGGATGGATACATCCAAAAAAACTTCTGCTGGCAGCCCAAATCCTAAAGTTCTCCCTTTAATTCCTGAGAAGAGGAACTCCAAATGACCTCCATGATTATTCTGCTTGCATGAGGACTTGAACTGAATATAGTGCTGATTGTGTTTTTACCAAAGAGAAATCCTATATGCTATAAAATAGGGTGTCATATGAGATTTATGAAAAGCCTATGGATATTGTAACATCCATCAATCATTTACTCATCCTTGCTGTTTAAGTTTTCTGTAAATGAGTTAAGAGTTTTAAAGATAGTGAAAATAAACCTATATGGTATACCTCTGAATGTGTTTCAAGAAGCTGTCAGGGAATGCTGTGACCTTGAGAGATAAGACTGTGTAAAGAGCTGGGAAAAGGAAGGAAAGATTTTTCTTTACTTTCAGTTGCAGTAAAATAAATTCAGGATTTTATTTTATCATCCACTAGATCACCCACTGCCTTTCAGAGACCTTCCCCTGCCTCCCCAAATGAATTTGTTACTATGAACATCGTAATAGTGATCTCAAGTTGGAAGAGAACATTAGCTGGGAATTTTCTAGTTTGAATTAAGATTGTGAGAAAATCAACATAGAAGACAATGTCTGTAAGAGTCATGGAAATTAAAATGACAGAAAGAAGGAAAAATTCATAGGAGCTACCCAGCAGCAAAACTAGAATTCATTTCTCATTTCTTTGTCTTAACTTTTTAAACACACTTTTGAATCATGGTAATTGCACACGCAGAAACTCTCATTAGTTGTACATTTCATCTCACTAGTCCTTCAATTTCATCTTTTCAGAGAGGGAAAATCCTGACACTAACTTTGAGATATGGTTCCTACTTTTGATTGTTGAATGAAACATTTTAAATAAAAGGAATAAACAATGAACCATCATATTCAAGTTTCCTCAAAAATAAATACACAAGTCTCCGATCTCAACAGAGACGTGGGTTTGTTGTTTGTTTGTTGGGGTTTTTTTGAGGGGGAAAAGACACTAGAGTAAGAATAAAATTTAACAGATAAGAAAAAAGGAGAGGAAGAGAAGAGAGGAGAGGAGGAAGAGAAGACAATGAGATAAATAACTTTGTAAGGATGAAATTTTATTCAGTACCTTATTCAATTAAAAAAAAAAACAAAAAACAAACAACAAACCAAATTTGGAAAACTGTGTTCCTATAGATTAGTATCAAGTAGGACAGTGGTGAAATGGAAAAAAACAATTAAATGCACAACAGATCTTTCATGTAATTATTACATAAAGCATGTGTGTGCTAAAGACATGTAAGGGTAATGTTTATGCCTGCATTTTTGAAAAAACATACATGCACATATTTCCATATCGAACCACCATATATTGCATGTAGGCTGTTGTAGTTTAGGGACATTTCAGAGACTTTGAATAATTATTATTAGGAGCATTTTTTGCCTTTCTCTGACCCTGCGAAAGTTAATTGAGTCTGACTTACACAGCTTAGAGAGAAAATAATTGTTGAAATATGCATGTTTAAATATAATGTACTGGAAACACAGCTGACCTTGACCCAAAATCATATTTCTGAGCCTGGAGCAAAGTAGGTATGACTGGCTGCTATGGGTTAGAAGTGAGTACTGGATCCTATCACAAAGCCAGAACTCCCATTTCCCAGTGGTATAAAACTTTCCAGAGTGACAAGCAAACAATTTCTGATTAAAAACCAAATTGATAGATAAATAGTTCCATATTCACATAAGAATCAGTACAGATAATTCCTGCTAAGTACAGAGCAGGTTTTGGTGACCTACTGTATTACTACTCACACTACTTTGTCATTTTCTGTTCTGTAATACGTCATGCTGATTGTATGATGGTTTTAGAAATATATCTGTAGATACATGTTTGCATGTCATAGTGACATGAGGATATTGTTTGTGTAGTACATCATGTTTGGGTCATGATGAAAGGCACTTTGATATGTTTGTCAGGACAGGGCCAGACAACTCTGGACATGGAGAAAAAACAAAGTAAACCACAGCAATATTAAACTGCAAAAAGGTGAAGCACGGAAAACTCAAGAGTAATAAATTACTGGGAGAAACTCAGTAAGCAATAAATGTCTTGCAATATAAAAAGTAAATAGTATAATTCATGATCTTACCGTTCCTGTTGTGCCCAAGGAAAGGTGGTTCATCTGTTGGGTCAGAGGGCCCATCATGCTTGCTGGCTGCATTGACATAGTGTGGTCCATTGTTGGTGTTATCACAGCACCCTACAAACACATATCATTTGCACTTCAACATTCCACTTTAAAAAAACTCCCAGCATGCCCTAAATGAGCACACCTGGCTGAAAACTTGACATGAATCTTAAAAGAGACTAGTATATATATCTGTCAGAGGAAATACGGTTTGTTCCTATTGACAAGCAAGCTCCACACATATATTATTTGTGCTACTAATGAGGCCATTTTATGTCAGTTCCAATTAAGTGTCATTTTTTACTTGATTGCTTCTGACAAACAAATGCATATGTTCTTTCTATGATGAATGCTACTGTACATTGCAAAATGCATA
The DNA here is from genome assembly GCA_907165065.1 of Caprimulgus europaeus. Next base: position 15,677,203 of record OU015530.1, read on the forward strand.
TCATTTCTATTTTTCCATATTCTATATAGAACAATCTTATAGGTAGAATACATATGTCCCCAATTTTCTCTGACTTCTAAAACCCTCAGTCTGTGAGATCTTCAACCTATTATGCTAATTATCTTGGATTTTTCCAGTCTCAATTAAGAACCCTTACTGATGATATTTTATAGCTAAATAAGTAACACTAGCTATTGACAGTGAGTCTGGTAGTGACAACCATTTAAAACACATTGCATTTAAAAGCATTTTTCTTCTCCACATGAAAAACAAAGGCATTAATAACAAACAGGATATGAACCAAAGCAAGAACAAGACTTTGAACAAAAACAAAGCAGAAGCCATGCCAGAGGAGCTTTGTAGAAAGCTGCTTTGCCATACAGATTCCTTGATTGTTGCTATCCCACTCCCTGAAGTCCCATGTTGGTAACCTCGTGCCTTAGTGAAGTGTTGATTCCCTTCAGTTCTATGGTGTAAAATGCTACTTCCCGCGTTGGTTAGAGAAAGTCAGTCAGAAACAGAGTGGTCTGCTCTTTCACTTGCAGATAATTAAATAGGGAGGTATTTCCAGCTATTTTTTCATATGACATAATAGCTCTACTTTGTGTGTATGTATGTTTGTACGCACACATGATAAATTTGCACAATCACATTACATCTGCTACAAAGTGTTGAAAATGTAGACAAATGCATTTGTTTAAAAAAGGAAAACTGAAATTTCTTTCCATTGAGATTACTGACAAAATCCACCCATGAATTGGAATTTAAAATAAACAAGTTACAAAAAACCACAACACACCTATTCTTAAGTGTCTATCTCCCATTTATGTAGACCATGTGACTGCACTGTCAAGAATCTGATTAGAAGCAAAATATTTCAAAATTTCAGATGCAATTAAAAAATAAACAAAAATTTTTAAAAAGCGTGGAAGTACCAATGTTGTTTTTTCTCACCTCCCAGCAACATTTTGTCTATGCACATCATGTCTGAGTAGCTGTGATGCTGCAGTCTCTGCGAAATCACTACTTGCATGCAATGGTAAAGAGGAGGTAGGCTTATCTTGGCCAGTCATTTTTGTAATATCCTCAGCATATGAAATACATATACACTTCTTTTATGTCACATAGTGGATTATGTTTCTTGTACTGACTAAAGTCCCTAGAGAAGTCTGGCAAATTACAGAAATTAGCCTCCACAGAATATCTGTGACAATTCCAAAAAAATGCTTATAAAACAAGCTGATCAGTGTGTGAGTATCAAACCTGCAACACTTGTGAACACTTTTGCCTCTTTCTTGGCTATATTAATTTGCACTGGTTTACACAGATTCACCCATTAACTCATTCTAATAAAACTACCACAGTGCTAACCTTGTTGACACAGGTCCTTACAAATCAAGACAATCACAAACTTTCACCATAAAATGTCTTTCATTTTTTTTTTTCAGCATAGCAGAAGTAATATATTTATTAAAAAAGCCTTTCTTTCTTACATGACATTCTTTTCTTTCATGTTGTTCCCCACTTGCTGCTGAAAAAAAAAATCTATCCTTTTGCTGAAAGAGTCTGAAAGCAAATCTGTGGGGTGCAGACTCATTCAGCCCATTCAGCAGTTCCTGCATCGTAGATTCAGTGCAAGCATCTGAAGTAGCACCATGCCCAAGGAAAATTATGTTCTTGCTGTATGTTCAAAATCAGTGGCCTGGGATACCAGGCCTGCTCCTGCAGAGCAGCATGCAGCCAGACGAGGTCTTGGGGTTTGGACATCCACCTGCACTTTTTGGTTACAGTAAGAAAACATAAGCCTTATGCTCAGAATGATCCACATCACAAAACAGCATTTTTACTCTACCAAACCATAAACTCTCAAACCAAATTTGTCAGCTGATAAACAGCTCTCCATTCCCTCTCTGAGCAGTTTTCTCCTTTGGCTTAGAGATAGACAGTTGCCTCAGGGCTTTCTGTGACAGAGGTGAGCTCCCACTTGTTATGTGTGATGGGGTAAGCAGAAAGTCACACCTGCACCACAGCTTCACGCAGACCCGCACCGCGGTGAAATTAATTTAGGATGTTCGAAAGCCTTAAAATACCAAGCTTTCTTTGCAAAGATGTTTATTGCAAAGGTATGGTTGGAGGGACTTGGTTTGATTACAGATGTGACAGACTGATAACTATTCCTGCACATAAATGCAGGAACCTGGAAATGAAGAAGGAGCGGCAGTGAAGGAAGTCTTATGATTTAGTGTAGCAAACAAAAGTGCCAGACACAGTGGAAAAATCTGATGGCAAATGTCTTTCAACAGCAAGATGGTTTTTGCAAATAAGCTATTCAAAACAACATGGATTGGAGAAAAAAATATATCAAGGACAAAAAAAATTACTCACAGACAGTAAACATACTAGTCTAGTCTCTAAACATATACCATTTAATATGTTAGGAAAATAAGTTGGGAATACAAATCAAGTACTTGCAGCTTTCCTAAAACAGCTTAACGTCTTTGAAGGTGACAGTTACCCAGAGCAGAGAATTAAGTGCATTTACCAGGCTGTTAATTCACCAGAGTGTGTACAATCCTCTCATGATCACGTAGAGAAAAAATACACTTAAGGAAATATCGTCTGGTTGTTAGGGCAACACCCAGTCTCCAGAGGGCAACACCCATTCTCCAGACCATAATGCATTTCATAATACATGCTGTGAAATCCATTCATATTCAACTTACTTAGCTGTAGAGGACAACGTCTTGCATCAGATGTTGCCATCATATTAAAAGTAATTTGATTCTTTTCAGCCTATAATAGGTATTTGCTGATAAACATCCACTTGGCGACTGGCAAAGGCTACAGGAAACATTTTTCATCTTCATCTGTTTGGATATCTGATTTTACTGAGTTTGTAAACTGTATAGTGAGACATCTTAGCATGGCATAATACTACTGAAGGATCAGATTAGTTGAAAAAACCTGTAGAAGAAATTATGATGAGGTTTTTGCCACTGTCTTTGCCAAAACAAGTAGCTGGCCTGCCAATTACTTAGGTCTGCCCTGTTGCCTCAGTATGATTACATTTTTTAGAATTACTGCAAGAAACTGGTTACTAGAACATCTTTTAAATTTGGCGAGATATTCTCAGCATATGACATCATGCAATTCTGTCAGTGCTACACTGGCTTTAAAAGAAACGAAGATCAACAGCGCAAATGTTAAGGAACCAATGATCCAGAAGAAAATGCACAATTTTTGCAACCCTGTGATAAACCCAAGATAAGTTCATTGACATACAGATTTTAATTCCTCTTCACTTTATTTTTTGTTTTAAAATGTTCTAAGCTCTATGGACATACCTTTCATATAAGAAAGCAAATATATTTATTTCACACTATTTTCTAGTCTATCACTTGCAAAGAAAGAAGCCTGACTTTATCAACTACGAACACTGTACGCTCCCTGTATGGCAACAAACTGAAATCACAGCCCATTTACTGTATTAAGTAAACTATATTTAAGTACTTGCCAATACCAAAAGGCATCAGCAGAAATAAAGTTTATGTTGGTGCAATGACACATGCCATATTATGTGCCTTGAAGGGTGGGAAAGTGACATCAGAAATAAGAAGTGCATTAGGGGGCTTTAGGAACAGAGAGTTCACTAGCTGAGGGATGCACTTAAGGGCCAGTGGGAGGAAAGATTAGTTAGTTCCAGCTTTCTAGAATAATGAACTGTATTAAAGGCTTCTGTTTTATTCCAGTGTTCTAATACTGATATTAGACTTAAGGCACAAATACCAGCTGAATAAATAGTTTTTAAAGCTTACAGTAAGCATCTGCTTATTTTACAGTTTACTTTTTTTTTTTTTTAATTTAGGAAGTTTTAACAAATTAAGCATGCTTACAAATTCTACTTTGTAAATACTGGCAAATGTAAAGACAATAAACATTACAGCAGCAAACAATTTTCAAATGTGTTTGCAGACATGTTGTGCAGTCATACAAGCACCAGGTCATTCCATCTGAAAAGTTATTACCATACTACAAAGTGAATGTCTTTACATCATTGAGAACATGTTGTTTCTTGAGGTTTTATTACACTGAGTGAAAGGATGACTTTCCTTACATTTACCAGGCCAGACATGTCTATCAAGAATTAATATGAAAAAACCCAACATGCATACTTTTTTGCAGATAAATGTACTCTCTCTGCATACTGAATAAATTATGACCATATTTCTATGGGCTTACTGTTCTGTCTAGATTGACTTCTCTCATCTCCTTGGGCTGATTCTTACAGGCAGCAGAAAAAATAGGGTCCCCTTGTCAGAGCAGTGAGCCCAGTGAAGTGCTCTGAACTGGCTGTTAAGTGGCCAACCTTTCATGACTACAATTGGAAGACTAAAGGTAGCTGTGAAATCCTCTCTGCCCTCTGTCATCAACTCTGCTGGAGGTACTTGTTGACATTCCATAAAAACTTATTATATTTCAAAATCAAAGAAAACCTATTTTAATACTTTTAAAAATGTTTTTCACTGAAAACTTCCCAATTGCCTTGGCATTTCCTAGCTGATCAGAGATTAAATAATGATTTGAGTATGGTGAGGAATACAGCAAACATCAGCTAACAATGTATATTCTGCATATGTTAGCATGTGGTTTCATTTTGTTACATTGTTGAATTTAAAACCTTGCTAAAAATGCAGTAGAGTGAGCAGGAAGCCCAAACCCTGCACTGTATTAAAGCAGTTTTAACTCTGAAATGGGCAAACCCTGATACAGGCCTTCATCAACTTTGAGTCCTGTTTCTGTGGCAACTACTAAACCACAATTTTGCACGGTAATATTTGTAATCTTGGGCATAAATTCAAATTCTTATCTGATATCACCTTCACACCTTGGCTGAATCTCTGTGCTTTCTCCTTCTCATTCCTTTTTCTGTATGTTTCTGAACTTTTCTCCTTAGCTGAAAGTATATGTCATAGGTCCAACCTAGTCGCGACCCAAAAGTAACTGCTCTGAAAGGATTAAGAATCCAAATATAGTGTGATAAATCAAGAACAAAGGTGACTCTTGTGTATGCACCACCTTTCCTACAGCAGCTGAAGCTTTTGATGGTTTCTTTCCCGTTGTCCATCTTGCCTTTAACTATATGTCCTGCCTCCTAGTTTGAAATACAGCATTTGATAACATACAGATACTAGCCTGAATGTATAAATGCAGATTAAAAGGATACAGAAATGGGAACACCACGAGATAAAGAAAAAACAGTTGATGAAATAGAAAGAGTTTTATATCACTAACTGTTTGCACAAATAAAGCAGTATCTGCAATTATATAGGTACCAGTTAATAAATCTATTACATCAGGGAGTACCACTATTACATCAGGGAGTACCACTGTGATACATTATGTCAGTAGTTTATGCCCTGCCAGAGTTGAAAACCCAGTAAGCTTCAGAGCATACAGGTATCTGTTAATCTAAAAGGACTTAAAGAAAAGAAAGAGATAGCATTTCTATTGCAAACAAAAAATTGTCCATATCACTCAGTGCCTAAAGTGACTTTTGCATGGTGACTTAAATCTTTCCACCCAAAATAACATCTCAAGAAAAAGGCCATTGAGCAAAAGGACAATATTTATGAAGAGAAAATATACCTGAATTTCTACAGAGACTCTGCAGCAGAGTTTGAGAGCTCCATGCTATATCTTTGCCCTTATCCATGCAGGCTGAACCACAAGCCCACGTGCTCTCTCAAGACTGGAGAGAAACATTAGTTTTCATACCCTTCTCCAACTTGGCCCGGGAATGAAATAAATTCACTGGTACTATGTGCCGGAATAAACGGGTGTAGTTTTGCTGGGAAGGACTGAAGAGGAAGGAGCTCATAGCAGGTAGGCAATGACCTGCCACAGTGGGGCATTCATTCTGGAAAGTGTTGAAGCAGGCAGAGAAGCCATAGACAGCTCTCATTCCCTCTTCTGACATATTCTAGAGGGGAAGAAATCACATTTCTTTTGATTTCTTCCTACCCTTCAGTTTATAAGTGCACTTGGCTGTATGTCAGCTTCATATACCCAATTCACATAACAGTGCCATTGCTCTGTCAAGAACAGCCATCACTAACAAGACCTTCCTCCTACCACTCACATGAGGTTAGCACCCCCAGAAGACAAAGAGGAAACACAGAGGTTGTGATTTGCCTGGGACATAACCACTGGAATATACAGAACAAATCTTCTCCTGCCCTTCCCACTATCATCTTTCACAAAAAATATCCAAAGGTCTTTTCATTCCATGTCAAAATAAGCACAAATTTCAAAAATCTCAGCACTATTAGTGAAAACAATCTATTTCCTGCACAGAACTCCTGATCTATATACCATGTTAGTATGTGGCACACACTAAAGTGTTGTGCTTGGCAGTGCCATTCTGTTTATGTTCTTACAGATATTTTCTGATGTGGACTAATTCCTTCTTCCACTGTCTCCCAGTGGCTGATGTGCCATATGAGCAAATGGGATTCAGGAGTCAGAGAAGCATAGAATCATTTAGGTTAGAAAAGATCTTCAAGATCATCGAGTCCTTCTGTTAACCTAACCTAACATGTCCCTAAGTGCCACCTCTATATATCTTTTAAATATCTCCAGGGATAGTGACTCCACTACTTCCCTGGGCAGCCTGTTCCACTGCTTGACAACTCCTTCCTTGAAGAAATTTTTCCTAATACCCAATCTAAATCTCCCCTGGAGCAACTTGTGGCCGTTCCTTCTCGTTCTATTGCTTGTTATTTGGGAGACTGACACCCATCTCACTACAACCTCCTTTCAGGTAGCTGTAGAGAGCAATAGGTCTCCCCCTGAGCCTCTTTGCTCCAGACTGAACAATGCCAGTTCCCTGAGCCACTCCTCATAAGGAGGACCAGCTTGTTCTGTAGAACCTTCACCAGCTTTGTCACCCCCGTTTGGACATGCTCCAGTGCCTCAATGTCTTTCCTGGAGTGAGGGCCCCAAAACTGAACACAGCACTGGAGATGTGGCCTCACCAAAGCTGAGTACAGGGGGATAATCACTGCCCTGGTCCTGCTGGCCACACCGTACTTGATACAAGCCAGGATGCCATTGGGCTTCTTGGCCACCTGAGCACACTGCTGGCTCGTGTTCAGCTGGCTGTCCATCAACACCCCCAGGTCCTTTTCTGCCAGGCAGCTCTCCAGCCACTCCTCCCCAAGCCTGCAGTGTTGCATGGGGTTGTTGTGACCCAAGTGCAGGACCCGGCACTTGGCCTTGTTAAACCTCATATAGTTGCCTTCCGCCCATCAATCCAGCCTGTCCAAATCCCACTGTAGACCCTTTGTACCCTCAAGCAGGTCAACACTTCTGCCCAACTTGGCGTCATCTGCAAACCTACTGAGAGTGCTCTCGATCCCCTTGTCCACATCATTGATAAAGTTATTAACCAGAGCTGGCCCCAAAACTGAGGCCTGGGGAACACCACTTGTGACCGGCCTCCAGCTGGATTTAACTCCATTCACCACAACTCCTTGGGTCCAGCCATCCACTCTCTTTCCTGTGGCCTACTTTTTCTTAGCATTACAATGGGATTTCATCTATTAAAGCTAAATCCAAACAATATTTCCTCTCCAAACAGTTCTGCTCTGTTCCCTTCCTTCATGCCTATAACTGGGCGTGAAAATTAACTTGATGGCACATCCTAGTTCTAGCAAGGTGCAAAATGGAAATTATTAAACAGCACAATTAAAATGTGAGTCAACACCAGTGTTTAATTTTCACTTCCTTGCCTTACTGGGTTCAAATGAAACTTTCAAAAAGGATGACAAATTTGCATCCTCAATAGACTCATCTTTTATACATATATATATATATATACACACACACATGTAAAACTGCATATGGGAAGACAACTAATATTGCCATTTCTGTTACACCCACTCAGGCCACTCTGTTTTTAAAACATGTGGATAATTTTTTATGATGTTTGAAACTCTCAGTCCAGGATTTATTATGACAAAAGTAACTAAAAGCAACAGTGACAGGTTTTTAATCTTATTTATGAGTAACATTTAATAAACATTGAGTAAAAGCTTCTGTTACTGGCGGAAAACACTTACTTTATTTTACTCAGGGAAATATGCTCAAAATACCAGAAAAATACCTAACAGAAAGACTTGCCTTCAGAGCTTGTGTTTGCATGTAGAGGAGCAGAGCAGGTTGGTGGCATGAGAGCATGTATGGTGTATTGAATGTGGTAGGACCTTGGCTGTTACTGCAAGGTGAGGCAGCCCTGCCTGTCTATGTGTCTCCATGAAGTCATGACAACAGACATTGGATCAGATCAAATGTCTGAGACTCTGCACAGTTGATCCCTGCTTTTCTGGCGAGATTTAGTACATAGATATTTCCCAGGCATGGAGAGCGGCTAACTGGGTTTAGGGAGAAAATGTCTGTGACATTTCTTCAGTGTGCACTTCTAGCCTCAACACAACAATGGCCAGTGACAGAACAGCAGCTGTGATCTGTAACAAATGTGCTATGTTTCATTTCCTGCCCGAAACCAGGAGGGACTTGGGCTGTGTGAGCTGCAATCTAGTGGCTGTGCTGCAACAAAAGATACACTCATTTGAAGGACAAACACTGACACTGGGAGACATGAGAGATGCTGAGGAACTGGCTACCAACGAAAGAAAGAAAAAAACAACCAACAAAACAACCCAAACAACCAGAAAAGCAGGCAGGTAATATAACCCTATGTATCCACTAAAGGGAAGATGACAAAATGACACCCTACACAACTGCAGCCAGAGGAAGATGGTATAACTCTGCATAGTGTTAGAAGGACCTGATCACAACCAATCTTAGATGGAAATATCTGAAATATCTTCAACTTTAAGAAAACTCAAGTGGTATCACTGAATGAAACACCAAGGAGACACACTGAGATGCCAGGGTGGCAGACAGAGTGGTCTTTTGTGAGATCCCTAATTCTTGAGAGGACTATGTAAAGAATGGTCAATGTACGAGTAGATATCAGGATGTCTCCCTGCAACTCCAAGATCAGGTAGGCTCTTGCAAGTCAGAATTTACTAGTGATGGTCAGTACCAGTGAGAATGCTTCACACATTCCTCATGGAACGCATGGTGGCCCTTGCAGTGTCAGGCCAAAGGTAACTCTTGAGCATTTCAGAGCAAACTCCCAGGTCAGGCCCAAATCTAAGCTGCACTCTCAGAGACACGCTGATGCAGGGGCTGTCACATAATCCAGGTATCCGACTGCATGGTGCAGAGAGAGAGGCACCTTGAAATGCTGAGGCTGATATTGCTGCATTACTCTTGATGTAGCTCAAACCCAATGTCTATCCTCCATGAAAGCACACTGTGGAACACAGTCATGTGCTGCTGATGTCTAAACTCCTTTTTTGTGCAACTCCTGCATAACAGAAGATTAAAGGTATGGGGGGTGAGAAAATTATGTCCTTTGCCTCCCCATCCCACTTTCTGAATGTAAATAATTTTAAGTACTGGAAGGCTGATGAGAGGCAGTAATATCTGCACAGTCATCTCAGGAATCCTTCCTATCCTTCCCACTAGGAGATACAGATAGCAGAAGATGCTAGGAATGAAACTCTAGAGTGGATATTTTAAGGATATTTTTCTCAGGATATGCTTCTCTTCAATAATTGATTTTAGACCTGAAGCTGATAGACGGGGGAAATCCTGTACTAAGCTACAGTTCATGTTATGCATCAATTCAGTTCTCATAGAATCATAGAATGGTTTGGGCTGGAAGCGACCTTAAAGATCATCCAGTTTCAACCCCTCTGCCATCAGCAGGGACACCTTCCACTAGACCAGGTTGCTCAAAGCCTCACCTGGCCTTGAACACTTCCAGGGAGGGGGCATCCACAACTTCTCTGGGCAACCTGTTCCAGTGTCTGACCACCCTCACAGTGAAGAATTTCTTCCTAATAAAGTTCTAGATCACAGTGGTTCATTCTGATCTCAAAATCTAGAAATGTCTCCTTATTAGAGAAGACAAATACAGAAATCTGTATCTTTGTCATGTTCTGTTAGATTTGTAATCTGTAATGTTAAAAAAAGCTCATTCTCACCCAGCAACAGAAAGCAAACTATTCCAGCCCCGCCTTTCATCTCATTGAAAACCACAAGTTTTCAGAGGCTGAATGCCCTGCTCCGGATCCCAAATTGCATTTCACTTTCTGGACTCATAACCCTGCAGGGGAGGCTATGAGTGAAATCCACTCCATTCTGTACTGGGATTTGTCCTTTGACTGGTTAAAGCTGACTACCTGTCAGTGTCAGCTTTGTGACAGATCTCAAAACCAAGACTGAGGCACAAACTTTCAAGTGCTTTCTTACCTTACATTCCGTCATTAAAAGTAATGCAAGCCCACGCTTCACTCGTGCCTCTACAGATGTTAACTATGGTTTTTCTGACTCTAACTAGACTAATTGTTGCTTGAACTCAACTCTGTACAAGCCAACAACCACCAACAGTTTGGCTTTTGGTGCACCTGGACAACTCCACTATCCTTGGATGTTGCCCTCAGTGACACCTGTGCAGTTTTCCATTGCTTTGAACAAGAGATAATACAGGCACCATCTGGAGAAACTGTGGCTGGAAAAATGCCCTTACCTAAAAATTCTGTCCCTGATGCATGACACCAAAAAAAGCCAGTAAAGCCAAGGGCAGCAAGCACACAGAGCAGGTAATTCAAAGGTAAACACATTAAATCAGTGAGATACAACTGATGTAAATAAAATCAAACTCAAGCCCTCAGTTTTGTGTCAATAGTCAGAAAATATGAGTCTACAGAGGGTGAACACATTTTATAACTAAAAATGTGATATTTTAAGTTCTCCTTTGCTTTAAGATACTTCCAGTGAAACCAGACTGTGTATTACAATAAATTCTTGACACTTGGAAGTCTTCCTTCTACCAAAGACCTCTAAGTGCTTTACAAACTGTGTGATACATAGAGGAGACAATAGCTGGTCAGGATTCTGGGATAGGTCTGGATCTACATCTGCACTTTCCCAAGTCTGTGAGTGTTCAGACTGAGGGTATAGTCTGGGTCATCACCATTCAGGTCTGAAGAGTGGTTTTGATCACACACTCAAGTAAAGGAAACATTTTATCTCTTGATTCATGCTGAGCAGTTTTGAAGTAAATAATAGAAAATGGCTAGCTTAATTCTCTTTTAAAAGAAGATGGAAATGTTAAGTAAAAGCACTTTAAAACTGACTCTTGTGAGTAAACTTCATTGTACAAGTGGTCCAGCTAGTCTAAAACGTAGACATGAAAAGTTCAAAAAGGTGTCGATTTTGGACATTATTAAGCTAAAAAAAAGAAAAAGTAAATAACTGATCTGCCCAGGATTACTTCTTTTCTTTTTAATATATCTGTACTGATTAAGAATGACTAAATTGATATATTTTCCCTTTTTTTCTCCAGACAAAGTCACTCTTGGGCTGAGATCTTCCTTATAAAGTTTCAGCCCGGAGCACATTCTTACAGCTGAGTTATTATCCTTAAAATATGAGTTCATACTGGAAATTCTGGCAGCCCTCTTAACTATTGTATAGCAGTGAGCACAGCTGTAACACGTTAACTATGTTCAAAGTACATGGGGGAACAGAGTGGCTCAGAGGACTGGTAACAGAATAGGGAGTCTCAATGCTGGGTCACTGGGTTCGGTCATTGCTGGGACTGAAAGTCATTATTGAGCTACAGCTGTTTAGTTATGTCCTGGCATCAGCTACACACAGAGAAATTCTCATCACAAAAATACTTTAGCACAATTGGTGATGTCCAATAACCTTCCCAAGGATAGCAAAAGGTGGGAAGATGAATCCCCACAACTGCATCCCACAGGTTAGCTCCAAGATGAAGAGCACTGGTGGCATAGAGGGGAGAGGCTTGCACGGCCACTGCCCTGCACACTGCCTGGTCTGCGGAGGGTGGTCATCACCAGCCTATCCCTACCGTGTCTGTTCAGAGCACTCTATTTTATCACAAAGTTGTTAACCACTGAAGACTGATCCTGAAAGAGTTCATTTTCCACATTAGTGAATGGACCACATCCATCCCACCACACTACCAGTTTCAGAGGAATTCTGGTGATACTGGTTAAATGAAGGCAGAAAGCAGATGACAAAGTACTTTTTAAGCTCCCCAGTTACTGTAATGCCTAGAATGACAAAACACTTTATTGTTACCTCTCTCTGCACTGATAGATGGCAACCTCTTGCTACCTGCATGAAATTATCACAGAATCACAGAATGTCAGGGATTGGAAGAGACCTCGAAAGATCATCTAGTCCAACCCCCGTGCCAGAGCAGGAACACCTACATGAGATCACACAGGAAGGCGTCCAGGAGGGTTTTGAATGTCTACAAAGAAGGAGACTCCACAACCTCCCTGGGCAGCCTGTCCCAGTGCTCTGTCACTCTCCATGTAAAGAAGTTTCTTCTCAAGTTTAAGCAGAACCTCCTGTGTTCCAGCTTGCATCCATTGCCCCTTGTCCTACCATTGGTTGTCACCGAGAAGAGCCTGGCTCCATCCTCCTGACATTCGCCCTTTACATATTTGTAAGCATTAATGAGGTCACCCCTCAGTCTCCTCTTCTCCAAGCTAAAGAGGCCCAGCTCCCTCAGCCTTTCCTCATAAGGGAGATGCTCCACTCCCTTCATCATCTTGGTGGCTCTGTGCTGGACTCTCTCGAGCAGTTCCCTGTCCTTCTTGAACTGTGGGGCCCAGAACTGGGCACAATATTCCAGATGTGGCCTCACCAGGGCAGAGTAAATAATCCATTTCAACCTACCTCAAAACAGCGGTCACTTTTTGCATAAGTAGATGAATACAGAGAGTTCTGCATTTCTCAGAATCAGGCTGTCTGCTTGAGTGCAGCTTTATCTGATAAATGAAAGTAGCCAAAAAGTAGCCAAAGCAATGTGGACAAATGAAGTTTGGGGCTTCAGTTTTCTAATGTGAATGGATTTATTGGAGTAAATGAGGTAAGTCTCTTTGGTTCACATTTACCCATACATGCTGCAGTAATCTCTATAAAAAGCTTTGATTTATTATAGCTTTTTGGTGCACCACCATTTCCTACCAATCACTGTGTATAAGCCCATGTGAAAGCACAGCAGTCGGATCCTGACATATGACAAAGACTTCCTTTACAGATTTGTGTCTTCCACACACACTTTGATTTGCAGAATTTTAAGTTGAAGTCAAAGATGTTTCTCTGGGCTGCTATCCTGAATATCTTTCAGCTGTTTGAATCCTGTAGAGGTGTTCAATTTTTTCTGTAAATAGTTGTCGTGTCTGTTGTATTTTCTCTGGCATTTGGAAATCAAACTACCATTGCAATCAACACTAAGTTCAAAGGTCCCAAGGACAAGCCAAGAAAGAGCAGTTCAAGAATTGTCAAAGTGTTTTTCTAAACCATACTCTTATGCTTACCAAACAGAAGTCAACTCTTCAGGCTCCAAAGCAGCTGACTAGGAACTGCCTACTACCAAATACTGCTGTGAAAATGTCTCAGAATATGTAGAGCACCTTGCTCTGCTGCCAGAGAAGAACAAGCTGGGGGCCCACGACTGTGGTGAATGTGCCAGAGTAAGTCTTTGATCCAAACTGGATGATCAGTCTTCGGGGCAGCCCAGATCAGACAGTGGAGTCTGCTGTGAGTTCAGCGCGACATATTTTACATGAAGGTAAGAAGATCTCTATGCTTTGGAGGAATGAATTATAGTATAAGCTAGAGGGAAAAAAAAGCCAGCTGGATGGTACACACATATTGCTTAGATGAACAGTAAATTATTTGGAAAAAATACTCTGAGGAAGAATAAACAATCCTGTGAATTCAGGTCACCCTTTGCACATAATTGTGACCAAAAGAATGAAAAAAATTGGAGCTGTCAAAATGCAATGCTTCCACCATATTTCAAAATGACATGTCATTCCAGAATTTATCTAAATTTGAAGGGAAAAAAAGCTTAAAATTAGTTCAATAACCCAGAAATGAAAACAGAAATATTATAGATATTTTGTCTTTGTTCTTCTCACCCTCTCCCCACTCCCTCAGTTCTCTCCTGGAGTGGAGTCAAAACAACATTTTCACAACTTTTCCCATGTCACTACCTTCCCCCTCTGCACATTTTCACTTCAAGACAAGTTTCAAAGTTGTTATTTGATTCTGCCCACAAAGGCAAATTTTATTATTCACCGAGTACTATGTATGTAATAGTCTTGTCAGTCCTAGCCAGAGGCAATGGGTAGCCTCAGAGGAAAAGGAAACAAGAAACATCCAAAGGAAGATAAATATGGGTGAGATGATAGGCAAATGGGTAATACTCCCATCTTTTCTTGAGAGCTGTGTAGATAGAAAAAAGAGCACTCTAATTAATTCCAGAGTGACAAGAACTCACGGGCTGGACTCCGCACCGCATGCTTGTGAATGCTCATTGCATGTGAACCCCCTTCCTCCAAAAACCAAACAAACCCTTGTTTTGTCTTTGACATCAAAAGACGCAACATAACTAACAGCAGATGTTCTGATAAACTCCAGTAAAGACCAACATCTTGGCAGCCATATTTCTGTTCTGCAAATCCATCTGCGGGACTGAAAAGTATATGAAATGGTTTTCTGGTAGTATTTCTTGTGCCATTTTCTGATACCATTTCTACTATCAAGGAACTGCAGTATCATGAAAGAAGACCCTATTTCGTGGTGTTTCGGTCCTGTGTCACTGCAAGTGATTATAAATGCAGGGAAGTAACGCAGAAACGCACAAACCTGAAGTATAAAATCAGAACTAGACAAGGACAGTTTTTTAGCAGAAGCCATGTGCAATTTCAATGGTTAAAACCTCCATAATCCAACAATCACAGTAACATACAGATCTTAGTTGAGTGAATTTGAAAAATTTGGCCTGAAAACCTGGCCACACTGCAATCAGTTAGAGTTTTGCCACCAATTTGAACGCTACCAGGATTTCACACCAGTTTAATCCTCAGAGACAGAAGCCAAATTGTACATTACTATGCAGGTATCCACTAGATTTTTATACCACAGACAGTTTGTCATCAATTAATTTATCATCCCAAGCAGAGATTATTTTCAGATTCAGACTGTAATTCAGTGATTTTTTTTTTCAACAACTCAATTTTAAATTTTGTGTTATTTTTATTTTCTACAGTACTTGCCATACAGGCAGCCTATGGCTGCCTGCAGTTTTGTTAATCAAGAAACAAAATCTTATTTTATGGCAAGACAGTCATCTTGTCTACAAACTGAAGTAATTAATAAAGATAAGGACAACCAACCTGAGAACACAAGTAGGCAAGTCTAATAACAGCTTCCAGTATGAAACCATCTAATAAATACTTGTTATGCGCACTGAGGACAATCCTTAGGCTGAAATGCTGCCATAAATTATTCATACAAAAGTTTTGGACAGTAAACAAATTTATGAAGATAATGATCTCTTTGCAATTCATGAACAAAAGGCGGGGGGAGGGGTCAATCCCCAGAATAAATTGCAATGTAGGAATCCACCAGCTGCAGGCATACAGTGCGGATACAGGGATTCGCTGCAGAAATTGTAAAATAATCCCTGTGTGTTTTCTCTTTCCAGAAAGACAGATTTGAAGAGCATCTGCAGAGCCAAATAATTTAGCATATACTTATTTGTTGTTCTTGACCAGAGCACTAATCACAAGTTAGGAATCAAAGCCTTTGGACTATAATGGGTGAATCAAATCAAAACTGTGCACAGCATTAGCCCCAGTCTGCTTAAAACTAACAGCAAGCGAGCGTGAAACCTTTGTCAATACAGACCGCAAGGGATTGTTGCAAGTTTGAGAAACATTGATGTACATTTTTGTTTGATGTACCAAAGTGCTTTTCCTCAATTGAGGATCCACACTGAGTGACTAGGTGGTTTAAAAAGCTGAATGAATTTCACAATGGCAAAGTTTACTTCCAGTACATTTATTTAGTGGCTGAGGCAACTGATGAAAGGGAAATAAAAATCTGACTAGGAGAAAAAAAAATTAGACTAGAATCTAGACTCCCCCAGGACAATTTCTTGTGCTTTGTATCCTCTGTACTGACAGACAACATATTTGCTTCCTAGCTAATTACCAACAAGACTAAAATTTTACATCTTTGATGTGTATGAGATCAAAGAATATTAGGAAATAAAAGTAAAATTAACATAATTGTCTTGTACAGTTATAATAAACTATGACTACGTATACAATGAGACACCCTGCTCATCAGGAAAGCATAAACTAGAATCAATTGAACTAAACAAGAATCTTGTTTAACTTTGCTTTCTCAGCAGCTTCTCATCTCTCCTGACACCCACTACTGGATCACAGATGCAAAGCCAGGAAAGATGCCCTCTCCCAATGGTCCACAGGAGCTCCTATTTCAGTTGTTGAGCCTTTAAAAATAGATAGCTGCCTTGTGCAGATAGAGCAAGCCATCAGTAGGGAAAGAACTGCAGGATCTCCAAGCCCATAATCCCATATCCCTGCTGCTTACTTGATCTAAAGGATTAACTTCTATTTATTTCTTTTACTACTATTGTTCATCTTACATACACACTCAGACTGGGCACCAACTCCCTTTGGGAGCATGCTTTGGCAGTGCAGCCTTTTCCTATCATGCATACACATCATATCTGTGCCCTAGCCAGTGTGTTAGGTTTGGGGGGCGGAGGGAAGGGAAGAGGAACTGGTGCTTTGTTATATACCCGCATCCAGTTCATACTCACTGTGTCACCGTGGCTAAAAAAAATACTGTGTTAGGAGTATTGCATTTTCTTTAAACAGTCTACAAGAACAATATTGCCCTGTAAGAACTGATGAACACCTGGCTTTGATGGGTCTGTCTTCAGCCTTTATACAACAGTATTAATAATACTCCAGTATTCTTAATTCCTCATCATCTCAACTGCGAGAAAAAAATCAAAGGCAGCCAAAAGTAAGTGTCTCCTAAGAGTAAAACGGGGTGGGAATGTTTGGATTGCTTCTGCTCATTAAGGTGACATGAAAGGTCTGCTTCTGGCTAGGAGCTGTGAGCTACTCCTCAGAGTAAAACCATTTTGAAGGTTTTATTTGTCATCAGGTGGCAGTGACAATGAAAAACGTCTATTGCACTTCAAGACAGCTGGTAATAAAGCAGTGCAGGGAACGGCTGGCAGAATAACAGTTATTGTACCCGTGTAGCTTCTAAGTTTTCACAGCCACTCAGCTGGAATTATACCATTGTATTAAAAGTGGTTTAGGGTATAAAAAACATTTGGTACAGAAGGGCTCTTTTCCTCCCCGTTGCCATATCAGGAATCAGAGCAAACAAAATTTGGGAAAAGCAGGTATTTTGCTTAATTGAATTTAGATATTTTTACTGTGTAGTTTTGCTTTAGTTCACACAAGGGCAAGCCTGAAAATGTTTCCTTACTGACAACTGCCTCATTCAGCACCCTTGCAAACAGCTCCCAACAAATCACAGTCTTCAAAGGCACGTTGTTTTTGTTTGTTCTCATTGTAACAGATGTTTTGTATCATGTACTTCAACAAACTAATTCATCTGCAGAGGACCGCCTACTCTGGCTGGTGTGCATCCAGCTGTGGAAATAGCTCAAGTGTCATCTGTGGCCACTTTCATTCCATTCTTCTGATCTCACAGGATCTCAGTGACCGCATCCAAGCCCATAAAAAATAAACAGACCTGAGAACATCCTTTTAAAAAATTTCCAGCGGAGGAGTAATGCTACTCCAGGCAGGAAGCCTTTCTGGAAAGAAGGTAACTGATGCTGAAGGAAGATTCACTCAACTCTGGAAATCTCCTCCAAAACATGGTGCTTTTATCATATGAGCTACCCAGTCAGTATTAAGAGGCACTGGAGCAATGTCATGTGTGATTTTGATGGAGCTGACTAACTCAGTGCCGTATCAATTAGCCTGAGCACCAGGCAATCAATCACCACTTCTTCCCTAAATGTACTGAGCTCCCATTACGAGCTGCATATACCGTTAGGCGAGTTCATCTCAACACACTGAGCACTTTTATATACTGTAGGTCTACTGCAATATATTTCTGAAGGAGAAACAAAATCAATCTGAATTGCTCTAGAGTGGAAGCATATCCCATTAATAGCTGTGCACCAAGATTAAAATGTATTAGTGGACAAAAAAATAGTCTGCATCTGTAAAAAGTCAATTACAGCTTTCTTGAAAGTGACCAAATAAAACATCCAATACTAATAAAGAACAGACTTTCTGAAAATGCCTTTAAAATCAGCTGGGATCACTTCATCACAAGTCAAAACATGCCTGGGATGATACAACCATTCCTTGATTAGCTTCCTTAGAAGAAAGAGCAACAAGTTGCCTTCTGAATTTGTCGAGAAGTCAGCCGCAGTTTCCCACAGGAAATAAGTAGTTCCTGATAAGATGCTGATCATACTCTTCAATATCAGAGCCACTGGGTTTGCTAATTACTTTCAAGCCACTTAGTCAAGTCACCCATTAAGAGGAAATTATTCAATTGCAGATCCACTGAACTGAGAAACTAGGTGACCAAAACTCCTTGTGGAGCTTGAATTATCCACCTGTGTAAGAGGGCTCACAATATGTCAAACCAAGTAGTTAATTTCGGTTTTGAGAAGCAACTACGACTGTATTTAATTAGACAGCTTGGCAGGATTTTTAATACTGTACAACACCAATTATTGGAATATTTCAGAAACCTTTTAGAAGCCTTTGAAAACCTTCAGGAAAATTAGAGCCTTATATCAATCATCAGAACTGATTCATCACTTTTAGAAAGTTGTATTCCAAGTCCTTTAACTCTGCAGAGAAATTTTAAAACTTGCTGGCAACTGTCCTATATTTTAGAGATGATGATTCATCTTTTCACTTCTGATCAGGCATATTTGCTATAAACTTGCTAATTTGGTATATCTACAGGTCAGCTACTTTAAGGTCTAAGCAGATCACCGCAGAAGGCCTGAACAGCTCACTGCAGCTCATGGCATTTACTGTAGTAAATTCACACTCACAGCAAAGCTAAAGAATTTCACATCAGTGTGGACTGACATCACACCAACTAATTAACAGATAACATTTAGGGTAAAAATAGCTGCCTGTCAGAAGCCTCTTTTGAGACTTTAAGTCTTTGCCACATACTCTAACCTTCTGATGATTCTGCTGTTGGTTGGCTTGCTTGGCTTGAGCTCCCACTTTGGAGCATGTCATAATGATAGATAGCATTCTTTGAAACAGCAAAAATACTTCTCAGAGGGAAACCACCACATTTGAGCTAAACTATTGTCCTTTAGAACATATAACGTACCAAAGCAATGCCTGTGACGCGCCTAGGACTTATACTGGCTATTGGAATTATTAACTTCAAAGCGTTCCATTACTTTTATTTATCCACAGGAATTTTACCAACACAAAAGAGTTAACATAGCCTTTTCTTCTGTGAGAAGAAGAATAAATATGGTGTAACACCTGGTTGTGTATTGTCCCAGCTTGGCCAAGAAGATGAAAGGAAAGAGTAAGGCCCAATCTCACACTTTACTGACACAATAGTGATCATGGCATGCTCCCACTTCTTTACTCGTCTGCTGAACAAAATGATGAAAGGAGGCTAGCAGAGGATTCAAATACATTGCATATTGGGAAGACAAGCAGGTATCATCACAAACAGATCATGACTAATCAACATATCCCACACTCTCAAAGCTAGAAGCTGTACCACTAATTTTTAACAGGAATACAGATCTGAATGGCATGTAAAACTCCAGGAAGAATGACCAGTGAACACAGTTGAACATCTAGTACCCATGCAAGGAAGTTCTCTTAGATTATGGTACGCAAAACTCCTCGGGTTCTATTGCAAAATCTTTACAATGAGCTCAGCTGGCTTATAGCAGAAACAGCGCCAGTATTTCTTTTCTGAATGGATGACAGTTAGACACATTGCTCTATCTGTGTTATCCCTGTGGAGACATCTGTGATTACTATGCACTGAAGTATAAAGCCCAGAATCTGAAAGATGTGCACATCACCTATGCAGTCCCAGCAAAAGGTTTCTCAGTTCTATAGCCAAAGCCAAACTTTGTCACCCAAGGACAAACAGTCTGGCTTTACTACCTTGGAAAGTGGAGGCAAAACAAAGGCAAAACTAGTATGGAGGGTCTGGGAGCTACACCAGGGAAGTCACACCTGCTTGTAACCTGAACACTGTCGTGTTACTGAAGGTAGGTTTGTTGTTATGAGTCCAAACCTGACCACTGAACCCAAATTCCCCCTTGGCAGCAGCAATAGCAGCAAGACGACCTTTCCAAGACCATTTCCCCCTGTTACTCTACCCTAAGCAACTGCCTAAAATTAGCTCTATAGTCAGCTCCTGTTAAAATCAACATGCCCAAGGTGTTGAACATCTGTGATGATTTAGATTGAAATGCCATAAAATTGGATATCAAGTGGAGATTGAAGACGTCTGTAGAAGGCAGCATGAAACCAGGGGGAATTTCACAGGTCTTTCCCTTCAAATTCTTGTTTTTCCTGTGCTGTTCTGAGGGAAGACGTGGCCTGTCACAGTTTCAGCTGTCACGATAAGTGGCTTTGCTCGCTGAACTTCCAGTGGGAGGAAGCGAGGGAACTAATACAGCTTTGCTACTTTCACAGACAAAAATCAGGGAGATACAGTGCTGCATCTGCTTGTCTATCACAAACACTCAAAGTGCTCCTGACAAATGTTCACCCACTCGTTTCCCTGAAGTAAGACCTGTGACAAGCACCAGGAAATGCTCATTGCCTCAAACATTTCATCTCCATTTAAAATAAGTACACCTAGAGCAATCTTCTCCTTTCTACAGAAATGGCATGGCCTGCCAGCAGGAAGAAATGCCAGTGATGGTGTGTGTAACTCAGGCTTTTCCCAAAACACTGCCGGTGCTCCTAGCCCACTGGAACCCCGAGTTAGCCAGGAGCAGTTGCAGCAGTGTGGACAGACCAGCTTTACAACAACAGGTCTCTCCCTATACCTGCCAATGGAAATATGGCTCTAGCCTCAACCTCATCAGATGTGGGACATCTGTGAATGTGACGCCCACCTTCTTGGCTAGAGGCAGGCGATAGACTAGTAATTTCCAACACTGCAAGCAGGAGTTTTTTATTGATTGCACTAAAGAGGAAGCCTATCAAGCTGGGAGCTGACACAGACTCACATCCTGTGTGGATTGGGCAAAGAGGGGGTGCATAATGGTTTACAGATTGCCGTACTGGAAAAGTACAAAGGCTGTTTGAAAGCAGGCTGTTTGCTGTGTGAATCAAATGCAATGCTCTTGTCCCACCACAGAGATCAGTAGCAGGGTGTCAACCCCGTGACCCTCAGCTTGGAGCTGAAGAAATCATCCAAGTTATCCTGGACCGAGCCCTGGATTATGACTTTGCATATGTTTTATCTCTATGAGTTATACAGCTTTTTAGGAGGCAGAAGTAGATATTTGATAATGAGGAACCCAATTTTCTTCCTGCTTTGGGGTGTGAGTGGTGTGTGGTGTGTAGAGAAAAGGTAACTTCCACTCAATTGCTCACTCTGAAAAGCACAGTGGTGAAGGGCCACACCTGGGGTTTGGGATGTATGTTAGAGACAGGGGCTGTCCTGGGCAATGAGGCCTGCAGCAATGTTACAATACTCCCAGGTAGCTTATTGAAAAGGCATGGAGTGGGAATGCTGTTCAGCAGACGTTCTTTAACTAGGTACGCGCTCAAGGCTGTAGTCAGTACTAAGGAATAAGAAATTGCATTTAAACCATGGTTAGAAGAAGTGACATTTCAGCCCCTAATTTCCAATTTCCTTTTAATAATAGGCCATTGGATAAGAAAGCCTACCCTGCTGGAACCACACGTCTCTGGCAGGCAGTCCAAAAAATAACCATTCAGTGGTTTCACTAAATAACAACTTGTCACTCCTTCAAAATTCTTCAGACTCTGTTGATCTGTCAGTGTGTTACACAACTCATTCCTCACCCATCCACTATGAAACGATCAAAGAATGTTCTGTGTTTATACTATTATATTTCACTATTTGTTTTTTCAATCATGTACAAAAGTGGTTGAAAACATACTCTCAAGAATGTTGCAGCTACCACTGATTCATAACAAGAAGCTTTTTGACACACATCGTTGAATGCATGGACTTAGAATGGATTTATTGCTAATTTACACCAGTTTCAGAGGAAAATAAGGCCATGAGGTTACAACCTGAAAACTGTAATTAAGCAATCAATCCAATTCAGTCTGACTGAAATCAGTTCAGGAAAGATACACTTGATTTGCTCTAGATTTGCCTGTGTACTGTGGAAGCTTTGGTCAATACTATATTCTTTATAAAGACATTTGAACTGAAAAGAAAGCATTTCATCTACTAGAATGAGAAATGAATGGCAAATACTGTTGGACCTGACTACATTCAATAATAAGCTATTACTTAGGATATCTTGGTCATTTCTACCTTCCACGATGTCAAATCACAGTGTACATTTATACATCAATATAAAAAAAAAACCAAACAACAAAATCCCCCTCCAAAAAACCTGTCAGAACTGTCTCTGCAAAAATAATTTAAAAATAATTCTGTTATTGAGATACTTCACCAGTTACAGTCAAGGAGGTGTTAATTAGTCAGTCATTTACTCAGACACCTCAGTAAGTATATCAGGAATGAACACAGAACAGTAAAAAGACAAAGAAGGCCACATCTAGCGGCCAGAAGTAAGATTCACCAAAAATCTATCTGAGACTTTGCAAATGATATTTAAACACCTAACAAAAGGTTTCTCACATTGATAAATGAAAAGCAAGGGCAGGACCCAGAGTTGGGCTCCCCATGCAGTGAGGGTGGGGTACACATTAGAGGTACTTCAGAAGTAGCCCCAACAGGATAAGGACACTGCTTCAATTTCCCACGTGAGCCACCAGACAGCAGAGGCAGCTTTCTGGTAATGACAATTTGGGTGGAGGAATGAATATAGTCAAAGGAGATGAAGAACCCAGAGAAGTCACTGCACGCAAGGTGTGAATGCAAGCAAAACGAGGAACGAGGACTGGATCATCTCTACTGCAGAGCAATGGAAGAGCTGGCACATGTAAGCACAGGTCCAGTGGCCAGGACTAAAGGATATTAATGAAGACAGAATGTAGGTAAACCAAAGATAGAGCTAGCTAACCTAATTTTTAAAAATAAAATTACCTATTTTCTAGACAAAGGACATACAGCAGACTTAAGCTCTCTGAAGGTCAATAAAGTATTTCAGGCAGTGCTACACCAAAAATTACTAAACTTTAGGGATGATAAAGAATTAACTAAAGAGGAAATGACAACAGGTTGTGCTAAAAGACAAGCTACTGTTTCAGCGGGAAGGTCACTAAAATCTCCATAAGGATTGTTCTCCTCTAATATTTTTAATAAGGCCCTTGGATAATAAGATTTGGGGAAATTACAAAAGGGTGAGGAACTTTCAGTAAAACAGCAAATTAAGCTACCATGTAAGAAGGACTGGAATAAACAGAACAAGGTGCAAACTCATGACCACAATTAGGCTAATATGTGGTTTCCTTTATAACATAGGAGCATTCACTGGAAACCTGGAAGAAGGAGAAACCTAGGTGTATCAGTGAATTACAGGATGACTGTATTACCAAGGTCATGGGCACAGGGGAAAAAAGATGTTATTTTACAATGCAGTAAAGTACTCCCAGTGAAGAGAATGAAGTATTAATGTTATTGTACAAAAGGCTGGAATACTGTGAGCATTGGCTGCCCCAGAAAAATGAATCCAAAGTGGAACAGATCCGAAGAAGGGTCACTGTTGCAGCCAGAGGTACAAAATCCCTAAGTCATTGAAAATGCAGAGTGATGTTGGCATAGTAAGCTTAGCAAATGAAGATGCAGGTAAGAATTTTGTCTATAAATTCATGTGGCTAACATCCAGAAGGGAGAAGAATTACTGAAGGTACGGGAGAATGTTTGACTAAGAACAGAGGGATGTAAAATGGACAGGAGTATTGTTAGGTTGGAAACTAAAAATGCAGTGCTAAGAATCAGAGCAAAGGTGTTCTGAAATAAGCCTCCCAACAGGATTAGCAAGAGGCAAAAAATCAAACTATTTCATCAGGTTTTGGAAGGGATTATATAGCACAATTCCTGGATACATCAAGAATCATGAGTCTTATAAACTGCTCACTAAGTTCCTAGAGTACATTATTATAATTTTTACACAACTGCACTAGATAAATCATGAGGTAATCATAAGTAATATATAGATTAACTAGTTTCCTCTACTTATGTAAATTGGTCCTTGAATACACTTGCTTAACATAATGGTAATGTATGGAAATACTTTTGTTCTAAGGATTAGAAAGGTGCCAGAGTCCCCTTCATCAACTTATTGCTGCAGGTGTGATTCTCTTCTCATTCTCACTGTTTCACACCTATGCAACTCAATTTTCTTAAGTGAAATTAACTCTTGATTTATACTGGCAAAAATCAGATCCAATATTTCCCTTTGCAGCAAGGACAGGCTGATTTTAATATTTAACAAGAAAGTCCTAGACATTAGTAGAATCTTTGTGAAGCTGTGTTTAGAGGCATCAGTCAAGATAGGCCCTTGTTCCACTTGATTTTCATAAACTTCTATTAAAAGCTATTTAGTTGTATGACGGTTTTATAATCTAAATAGATGGGATTAAAAAAAAAAAAAAGACAAATGAGAAACTGAGGCTGAGAAGATTTTTCCCAAGGTCACTCAAAAAATCTGAAGTTGCAGAAGAAAAAGTATCTGTCACTAAGTGCTCTAAGCCTATGTGCATCCTCTGAAATCAGTGCAACAAAAGGCAGGCTTGGGTCAAAAAGGAGCTTGGGCAAGGATGAATATAGCTGTACATTAAATTTATAGCTGAACAAGTATGCATGATTTCCACTTGGAATTTGCTTCCAATAACAGTTGAATCCTCTGGGACAAAAACCTCTATTAATACTATATTTTAAAAAATAATAATACAATAATTAACTTTTGCAGTTCACATCTTGATTCTTAAATAACCCCCTTCCTACTCAGTTGTATGTAAAAGGATGTTCTGTCAACAGCCTACAACTTGATTTGATCCTTTACTAGCAGGAATTCACATTTACAACTTTGACAGGTTGTGCCAGTCTTTATAACTCTTATTTTGGAGTCATCCTAGTTACAGTACTGCCCTGGCATTACTTTAGTTGTATAACACAGACGTTTCCCAAAACTGCTTTTCTGGGTTTTATAGGGCTGTTCTCCTCTCCAAAGCTGCCCAATGCCTCATCTGTAATGAAAAGGATGATTTTCTGCAGTGTAGGGATGGGGTTTGGGAAGCCCAAAGGAGGTCCAAGTCCCTTTCCACTGGAGAACCGTCATAGAGCAACATCCTCTATCCTTAACTGCACTACAGAAACAAGAACCACACCTCCATCATGAGAAAGGGACCCACCACTGTGTGCAGCAGGCACCCACAGTAGATCATTCCCAGCCTTGTCACCAACTAGTGTGGATGGGCTCTCAGAGCACAGAGATTATTCAAAGCTTTTTGCTGCCTGTGGCAGATGAAAATTGTTGCCTTTCCACCCTCACAGAAATTGCACGTTCAGCAACGGCACTATATGACCATCTGTGTTGCATATGGGCTTGTATCCCGCTTACTGCATGCATATCCTCTGATTTGCTTAAGCCAGCACAGCAGAGCTCTCACTGCAGAGGTTGGATAATATTAGCTTCAACTGCAAGACAATGGATGTTACCAGGCAAAAAATAAGAGATGGTCCATGATGTTGGATAAATTTCAGAAGGGTAGAATATACATATATCATGCGGCGCTCTAGTTCACAGCACATACACGCATGCGTAACTGTAATGCAATACACGTGGCAAAATATTTGCTGGTGAGCTACGCTGAGAAATCATCTGACAAATTTCTATCACATGCTTACCTAATTCACCATTCTGCTGAGGCCATTACTCTCTGCACACTCATTAATCTAACTCTTAGCTTATTATTAATACCATGTGCTTAGGTAGTTCATCGCTCTCTCCTGAACCTATCACCTTCTGCCTATTTATTAACCTAGCACCTGGACAATAATTTGCTCAACAAACGAGGAATTTTTTCTCAAAATGGTAAACGCAATATATGAACTTTACAGCTCATGTTCAGGTTTTTGACTTAGTGTAAATTTAAAACTTCACCTAAATGCAAACCTACATGCAACCAGAGACGTTGCATATATTATATGAAATAAAGTATTAGTGATTTTCAGTCTTAGTTGATATACATTAAGTTGGAAAAGTTAAAACAGACTGCAGGCTTTGTACAAAATTAGAGATTGATTTTTTTTTTAAATGCACTACATTCTTCCACAGAAGGTACTCTAATGTCTATTGATTAATAACTGTATTTTTAAAAAATAGCCCCCTTTGATAAAACTTATTGCTTTTAAACAGCTGTTGTGTTACGATTTTTCTTGACAATGAAGGCTGACGGTTAAGGTTGCATCTTTTCTGTTAAAAAGAAATCAATATTCCATAACCTCAACCAGAATTTCCTGGTTTCAAAATCTCTGGGGTACCTTTCAAATTTAGTGTCAGCTGCCTTCTCTTCCAAATATCTTTTCCATTTACATTTATAGATTTGTAGGAAATGTATATATATATGTTTTTTCCACTAATGAAAATGTCTTTCAAAAAACCTTAGACTGATGGTTTATCCATTTACTATTCACACTGTCTGTAGAATATTTGAAAGAAGAGAAAATTTTACTAGAACTCTTAAGCCTTTTTAGGATAAAGCAGCAAAGCACAAGTTCCTCAAATGCAAAGGCATGTCTACTGGAAATGCTTGTGGTTCTGCCATCCATGTTTTCTAAGTGAATCCATATGTGGTATGCCCTGTTGCCATCACAAAAAAAGTCCAGCCTCACTAGGCAGCTCTAGCAGAGTGTCAAAAGGGGTCGGAAGTCTAAGTTGGTTATATCTTTTTCTACCATTCATATTAATTTGTATTAATTTCTACAACAGCAGAACAAATGACTGCAGCAATAGATTGATATGATTTCAGAGGAGCTACGTAATCAAACGCACAAACCCTTACGCCTGAGTACGAGATGTAACTTGGGTGAATTGTTCACACTTCCTTCCTTTTAGAGGCGTGAGTTGGTTGAACTCGGGCACTGCGTTTCTGTCCTGGGTACTCTCCTCAACACAACTGCACTTGGCACTAAAGAGGGTTAGTAAGTGCATGCTCGGCTGAGTCTGAAACACCCATTTAATAGCACTGAGACAACATCTATATACAGCCGGTGCTGGGTGAGAGGCAGGCTGAAATGACCTCATGTGAGCCCGCCTGTCCCAAAGGAACATTACCAATTACCGGCTTGATTATCAGAGTTATAGAATTGCAGTCCTTGATTTTCTGCCTCGGGAAACACTAGAATTAAAATTGTTCAACAGAACTTTGGCATTGGTATTTGGTTAGTTATTTCAACCTCTAAACTCTTTAGCCTTAAAAGTTCAAGTAAGTTCATGTTCAAAGGATGCCTTAAAAATACACAGCTAAAAGTTAAAAGACTAGCTGGAGATTCCAATTTCTAAGGATTATTTCCTGTTTACTTTTCATACCAGCTAGCCAAACTCTCACATTTCATCTGGAGGCAGGACCCAGCTGTCTGCAGAGGACATCCTTTGTTCCCTCACACTCATACAGGCAAAGGCAAGATGGAGTCCCAGCTCTATTAGCTAAAAAAGGTAGAGCAACAACCGGGAGGCAGAGAAAGCCGCCTCGGGAGAGGGACCCTGAACGCAGCACAAGGAACTTCTTTGTTCGAGAGCACAGGAATCAAAACACTGAAACTGCTGTGGTATTTTGGGCATTATCCAAAACAACAGAGTCGCTAGTGAGAAAATGAAAACTGATATATTTCAGTTGGACAGTTTGTACTTTTTATGCTACATTCATGCACAGCAATCAAAAGGCAAGAATCTGGAGTCCTTACTCAGCCTTGCTTCTCACCGAAGTAGGGGGTTTACATTGCTATGAAATAAGAAACGTTTTTGTTGTTGCTTTTAAAGACAGACAGATTACATTCAGCCATGGGCCAGAGGAAGGAAGACTGAAAAAAATAATGAGGGCGTTTGTTAAGACATTGACCTTTCTAAAAGGGCTCTAAGGGCTTGAGAAATGTCCAGAAGTTCTCCCAAATGCACTTTATCATTATCAATAGTAGGTTTTTCCATATGCTGCTCTGCTTGCACCCTTCATGGTGCCACTGGCATATTCACTCTGCAGCTATTATGCAGAAACTATTCCAGACTGACAAGAATATCTATCTGTGCATACACAGTCATTATTTATAGCCACACAGTTTTACTTACAACTAAATAAGTGTAAGCACTGTAAGCAGTGTGCACATACAGTATTAGGGTAGAGCATTCCTTGTGGTTCACTGAGCAAAAAAAATTTGCCTTTAGAAAGGAAGAGAACATGTGTTATTTGTAATAAAGATCCAAATCAAAGAAGTTTTACACAAATGTCATCGTTAATAAAAATGAAGATCATCTGTATGTGAACTGACTTTAAACAACGTGTTTTTCAAAGTTTTCCCTGAACCATCAGACAGCCTTCAGGGACTACAGGAAAAACACACTAATATGGCAAATGCTATAAATCTCCAGAATAACTATTATCCCATTTATGTTTTGATTCTGTCATCGCTATCCATCTACCCTTATCCTGAGGCAGTAATGAAATACAAGACTCGTTTCAAGTTAGGATGAGTGAGCACTGTACTTTGAAAGCTATAGTTAACTAAACAGAGCTCAGGCTGCCATCGGTGCATTAAATGCTACACCAATATGAGTCCAACCTCACACTGCCAGAACTCTTCTGGTGCTTGTCTTCCACTGCAGCTAGCCACAGGAACCAGGGTGTGTGACAAAGCAACAAGACTGGAAAACTTGAGGCACTCTTACTCAGCCACAGTGCAGTCAATATGGTGAAAATGTGGTGAAGGCTCCATTGACAAAGGGTACATTTTCAAGTGTGAGTTACACATGAGCCTCCAGGTAAATTTTTCATCATGTTCACATGATTCAGGAATACTGTTTTCCAAAACTCTGAAGGTTGTGCAAGCACAAAGATGTGGAAGTTTTTCACATGTGACCCTTTTATGCTAGCAGAAGAATATTTTTAATACTATTTATTCTGAAATAGCAATGCTACCTCAACCTATTTGATATTAATTTTCCATGCCTCTTAGTATAAGGCTAGAAAAAATGACTGATAAAAAAAAGATAAAATCCCTTTTAAAACTGTATTTGCAGTTGTTCATTGCCATCAACCTACAATATCAAGGTTAATAGTTACAGGGAAAATCATAAGTAAATTATGATACACCTTCAGGGTCCTTGACTGCCCATGTGACCTTCTCCCACCAGGAAAAAAAAAATTATGACTGTCTTTTCTCATAGAATGTCATTTTCGTTGTTGCCTGCTTTTAAGGAGATCACAAAAGTAAGATGACAAACAAGGTTGGAGAATGGAAAGCAATATATGAAAATATTTTCCCACTAATATATATGTTTTTGCTATCTGTTAGGGTCAGACGTTTATCTGGTTGTAGTTTAAAAGCTACAGAAGGAACCGGACATAGAATCTTTGACTATAGTGGGGCTTTTTAAATCCACCAAGTAAACGGATACAGAATGCACACATTAGGAAAACGTAGCTGAAATCTATATATAGAAGAAAATAAAGGAGCAACATCTCTGGCAGGTCAGCCTACTGCAGGGGATATCCCTGAAGAAAGAGCATGGTATTTCAATGAGTGGGCAGGCAGGCAGCAAAGGATGGGCAGGCAGGGCAGGGGCAGGCAGGGCAGGGGCAGGCAGGGCAGGGGCAGGCACACACAAGGTGGTAGCGTTGTGCAGCACAGCTCTTCCCTCAGCAAAAATTGCCAGCCTGAGAGAAAACTGTCCCACTTGTGCACAGCACATTGCAAGAAAAACCTCCTTTGTCTCCCCTACAGCACGGTCCTGCCTATTCTTCTGTCATGAGGGACACTACATGGTGTTAAATTATAAATAAATATCAAGTGGGACTTTCTGTCGGAAATGAAAAGCTAATCATCCAGTAACATGATTTAGTGGATACTTATAATCAAAACAAAGAATTAACCCCCAGCATTTGAACAATTCAAACTGTGCTTTCTGTAAGAGTTCATCTCTACTCACAAAGAATAATAGAGGCTTAACAAAATATTCTCCTTCCTGGGGCAAAGGCAATGTAATATTTATCTGCACTGGTTTCCAGTGGGACACCATGTGCCACAATCAATCATCTCATAAAATATTATGAAGTAAAGCAGTGGCAATTTAGATAATAACATGGCAAACTAAGTTACAAGAAGAAACAAAGAGCTAACCAAATTAGAAAGTTCCTAGTTTCATCAGCTTGCAGGGCTACCAAAACTCACATCTTAAATTCTGCCAACTTTATTGTAATACCTTCTTCATTTTTTCTTAAGCTATGGAGGTGCCTAGAATAGAGTCTACAGTTAGGCATGAAACTACAGCAAACTTACAATGGACATGGGTTCTTTATTTTCTTTCAAAACAGGCTATTAATTCTGATGCCTCTCGAGTCCTTTCTGTAGTAATTCTCTGACAACTTTTCAGACATTTCCAATAAAGAATTAATCTCTGAATGAAACCTGGGGAATGGCAGTTCTGCCTTTTTGCTTTTATACTTCTGCAGTACTAAATGCCTCATGTCCATTTATTTAGTAACATAATCTTGGGAAACACATGGGAAAAATTTTTCAGTGAAGAGACTGGAATGGCTACAGACAGCACATGGAGGTAGCCCACAAGCGCAGTGACACTGGAACTGAAATGTTACACCACTTATCCACTGTCCCTCTGCTTTTCCACCTACAAGCACACATACCTTTTCATTGACAGCTCTGGCTGGCAATGAACACAAATTTAATTTGTCATACTGAGGGTGCCACTCACTATATAAGTTATTTTTCCTCTTTACAGTCCTTTACCAAGGGGTAAATACATCAAATTGACACACCAAAATATCTCTTGTACTGCAGAAAAATGCTTTGCCAAACATTGTTAAATAAAACTCAAACACACGTATACACACAAAACCTGGGATTGGTAAAATGCTTAGGTTTTCCTTAAGGGGGCCTACAAGAAAGCTGGGGAGGGACTTTTCATAAGGGCACTTAATGATAGAACAAGGGGAAATGGCTCTAAACTGGAAGAGGGCAGGTTTAGATTAGATATTAGGAAGAAATTCTTCACTGTGAGGGTGGTCAGACACTGGAACAGGTTGCCCAGAGAAGCTGTGGGTGCCCCCTCTCTGGAAGTGTTTAAGACCAGGTTGGATGAGGCTTTGAGCAACCTGGTCTAGTGGAAGGTGTCCCTGCTGATGGCAGGGGGGTTGGAACTGGATGATCTTTAAGGTCCCTTCCAACCCTAACCATCTGATGATTCTATGATCAGAGATTCTTTGGCTTCCACAAGTCTGATAACCTATCATATACACACATCTAAGATTTCTTGTGGTCTACTATTAAATCCAAATATTAGAATACAGGACTGATTTTAATCATAAGTTTGTTCGATACAGTTCATCTCCCTATGGGGAACACAGCAGTAGCTTTACTCCACTGAGACAGAAACTTCCACCAGGGTCTCGAGAGAGGTGCAGCACCACAGCAGTGGGAACTGGGCTTCTAGGAGACAGTCAGGCCCACACTATGGTCATTGCTTGGTGAGAAAAAAATGAAGAGCGGTCTACAAAGCGTTGAGGGATGTGGAAGAGGGCTTCAAATTGGGATGAGAATCCTTTGCTACTAAACAGGTGTGTAGTGTAACTATATCCATGTTGTTGTATAGCTAACTCCCTCCAGAGGCTACTCTATTATGAAGTCAAAATACTTGAACACAAATGTGAATAAGAAACAATCCTAAACTATAAAACTTAATTTTACCCTCCTCATATAAATTAATGTATTGATGCTTATGTGGAGTACACATTTGAATTTTTATTAATGGCCTGTTAAATGGATCCATACCTCAGAAACTGATCAAATGTAGGTAACAAAACTAAACCAATCTGTACATAGTGGGATTCAGTATGTTATTTCCTTCTCATATATCGCTAATATTTAGGCAAAAACTCTTCTGTGAGGCAAACAAAAAATCACCTGCACTGCTTCTAATGAATGTTGGTATAAGTGTAATGCAGCTTTAAGTTGTAGTTATAAACTGTGAAAGATGACAATTTACTCAAGGGGGGGGGGGGGGGGGGGGGAAAGTTGATTGGTCAAATTATAAAGCAGATTCAAACTTGTCAGACTCTGTAAGACAGCTGTGCTTTACCCTCTTCCAGTATTTGAAATGCATTACTGAGGCACTGAGGATCCTTTAAAGTGTATACAACTACAAAGGACGTTTTTGATGGATAAGCATATAAGGGAGGGGTAACTGTTGATCCTGGCAATT
The DNA here is from genome assembly GCA_907165065.1 of Caprimulgus europaeus. The sequence continues at coordinate 15,709,865 of OU015530.1, forward strand.
CACAGTATGCAGGAATGCAGTTATCTTACAGTCCCTGAAGCAAAGCTTCAGAAGCAACACTTTAGAGCCTGTTGTTCTCTTATAATCAATGCAATTAGATAGCACAGCACCCATCCTCCCCTTCTCAGTAAATCAAATGGTGCTCCTTAAAGAAGCAGAATCTTTACAGCAGAGGGCTCTTGTCAAAGGGAGCAGCTGGCTGCTCTTACATGACCCAGGATGTCAGTTTGGCTGACAAGCAGAAAGAGGCTACAGTGTAAGCACTTTTAGCTGGATATAAGCAAGTATCCACTTACTGTTGGTTGCATAACATATGGCGGATGAGGCATCCATGAAGTACTCTGGACCTGCATATCAAATACTTTAAATTAGCACAGAAGAGTTTAAAACAGAACTCACAGATTTACTGGAAAATATTATTTCTATTACAAATATAGAGCTAATTTTGGCAAAAGACTTAACTCATGGAACTTAACATAAAATTAATTTATGCTTCATAAAGTTATTGACAAAGGAAAAAGCTTTCAAATTTTATTTGATAACGTTTTCTACCAAAGTCAGAGGTCTGAATAATTGCACCACTTCTATGATCCACACAGCTTTATCTCATAAAGCAGTCTTCAATATTCCATGTTGTCCTATTTTTTCATCTGTACTGTTTGCCTTTATCCATATAATTATGTAAATGTCATCCAACTGACAGTGCATGAGACATAAAATGTTCAAAGTTTATTTTCAAAAGTATCTGTACGAACTTTCAAAGGTGTAACATTTTCAGAGAACCCAGAATGATTTATTCCATTTTCAGTAAGAACTGCAGATCTAATTCAGAGTTTTTGAAGCTTATTCTAACCGAAAGCTTCCATGGCAAAGCTGGCTTAAAATGTCCCTTCCCCTCAGGATCAGCTCTTACCTTGGGCATCGTGGAGTCTGTTCCCACCAGAACTCTATATGCCTCACCAAAGTCTTTCCTTGTTGTTCTGCCTCATGACTGATGTGTAACAGATTCCACTGATATACCAATTTTACTAACAATTAAATGCATTACAGAATTCTTGCACATTTGTGGTGACATGTCTGAGCCGTAACTCCTTCTTGTGCTAAGTGTGAATGGCCCACATGCTATCACAACTCAGACTCAACCCCAAGAACTGGGAGTACACGAAAATATAGCTGTGCCTCAGCCATCCATTGGCATGGCACTAGCTATCCTCAAGCTCACGCAGCTGGGCATGTGGCATCCCAGACTGAGCATGAACAGAGATGATTAGGAGAAAGCTACAAGGCCCCAACTCTCCAGACACACTGTGATTTGTTCATGAAGCAAGCTGTGAGAATTAATTGTTTAATTGTGTACCTCAGCACTTGTTGAAGTTTATCAAAGTCGATTATTTGTTGAAAAGCAAGTTCAGTGAAATGTCTTTAGAACCAAAACCAGCGCACACACACACATACACACACAACACCTCTACTGCAACATTTCCTATTGTGAGTCCCTGCTAGTTAAAATATATCAGAGCTGCCACAGTTCGCTGCTGTTAACTGCTCACACCCTTGCAGTTCCTCCTCTGTGCTAGGGCAAATGTCCTAGAGCTTACACTGCAAGCTAGCTATGGAGAATGAGGTGGGTAAAAAAATAATTTAAAAAAACCCACTGTTTTCAATGCAAATGCATCAAACCATGAACTGATGCAATGATTCAAGTCAGGATGACAGAAGAGAGCAACTGGGAACAATGGAGCAGTGATGGGAATAAGTGGCTGGGTGGCCTGAATTCAGTGGTCTGATAAGAGGGAGGAGGTACAAATCTCTTAAATCAGTTTTGCTACTGAGAAAAGTGCATGTGATCTGCACTTGTATGTCTCCAGCACTGACACTTCTGTGGTGTTTACTGAAATTTACTAAAATTATTTTGCCAAAGCAACTTTTGTTTGGCAAGTGTTATATAGCCATCTACAATTAAATAACAAAGAAATGTCAGAGAAAATTACAAGAATCATTTATCAAGCTTAAAACAACAGTATCAAGTTTAAAACAACAGTAATTGGAAGCACAACCTTCCAAAATTACCCGCAAGCAGTAGCATACCATCTCGAAAAACCAAACCCACCAAAGCAACCCTAACATTAAGAACAACCCACTGCGCAGCTTTGCAAGTTTGGGTAGCTTATCTCAGGTGGGACTTGGGATTGATGCTAAGGGACCAGAAATAACTGAAATGGGAAAATGTATAGCCAATGACCAGCTTCAAAGTAAAGTGAGATGTTCCCAAAGAATAGCTTACAATAAAACTATACAACCCGGTTTTGACTTCCATCTCAGAAAGCCAGAGCATGGCAATAACTTCCCAGTGGAGATCTGGGAGGGATGTGCTGAAAAGAGAAATTCTGAACGACAAAATGGGTAGGAGACTAAAGAAGGAAATGAGGACAGTTATCCTCAACTAACTCACTTTGTTAGGGATTGTTGGATAAAAATGAGTGCTTTTAATGGATGCTGTTACTGGAACAAATACAGCTGAGGTCAAAAGGTCAAAATACAATGCAGTCAAAATAAATTATAAAAAAACACATGTAAAAAAAAAAATTGGCTAATGAAAGGGAGCCAAAATGACAAAACATTTCAATAAGAATGACAAGCTTCTGCTGTTGTCAGCTGGAAACGAAGTAAAATTCTGTTTACTAGAGAAGCTGATTGAAATAAGAAAAAATTACTGTGGCTTTCACTGCTAGCATGAAGATGGCAGGAAACGCTTAAAACTCTGCACCAAATGATACCTGAACACTACTAGAAAGCCTTTTGTTTAAAGTGTGACTGGAGCGCAGGCGCTTACACATTTTTCTGTGCTTTACACTCTGCCTTCATCCACATCCAAACCATAATTAACTGGGAAACACAGTAGACAAGTGCAAATCTGACGTACCTGATATGTAGAGACAGGGGAAGCAGCAATGAATGGCGTGATTGATGTCTGTGGAATCATGCGGTTTGTTGGAATACTGTACGGTGAGGAATAAAATCTGCAAACAAAGAACAAAAGCGAGATTTTTTTGAGCCTTTTGACTACTAGGCTCTGACTGACTAATTCATTGCCTCCTGAGCAAAGACAAAAATAGTCTACACAGGTAATTATGTCCGTCTCTTTCCAAAACCACAAGAAAGAAGATGTGATGGCTGCAGTGAACTGATCTTGAAAATGGAAAGGAGGAGGAATGTTTACGCAAAGCATATTTTTTTTCACTTCAAGTAGCACAAATATAGAACTTCACAATACAAGAAGTAATTATCTGAAATGCAAAGACAGCCGATTTTCCAGAGCGCTAGCTAGGGAAAGGAAATTTCTTACACGACATCGAAGACAATATTACTGATTTCATTTTTACATGCAGTACTGTTTTCAGATCTCAGTGCTTCAGTGATGAAAATAACACATTCCATATACATGCTTGAATTATTTTATTAAGGGATATCTACAAAAACTCTGGCTGAAATTTTCATACTCATCTAGGCAGAGAGCAAAAAACCCACCTTCTGGTGAATTGTATCACAAATTATGATTCTAAATGCCCCAGGCAGCACTGAAAATCTCAGATTTAGTTGTTTTTATTTCCGCTGTTGCATGCTATGAAAAAAAACTTGCACTATCTCTTGCTTGATGGTGATAAATTTTATATTTCTTCTCCTTCCCTGTGGGTTAATGATTATTGATGAAATTATCACTTGGAAAATACCGCTACTGGTGGATTGTGTAAGTACTTAATATGTATGAACTCATAAAGATTTTTGCATTTGCTCTTTTTTCAGTTTTAACTGTGAGCCAGAAATATAAAAGTGCTTAAAAAAAAAGAAAAAAGAAAAAAAGTTTGTGGTCTTACAACTGTCAAAATGCTGATATTTTGGACTCCACAAGAGAGAAACCTACTCTGTTGTCCAATTTAAACACCATGCAGATCCTTCTTATGTAGTGTGCACCAGTCTTACAAGTAACAGAAGATTTTGCACATCTGCTTTCTCTGTAACAGTGAAGTGGATTACACTCCCTGCCTTTGTATGTTTTTTTCCTCTCCACGCTGAGGCAATCAACAGTAGCTTTCCATGAGAGTCATGCAACAAAAAAATCATTACTGGTGTTTAAACAAGTACTTTATTTCCTGATCACCCTGGCATCCTGGATTTAGTACTAATCAGTCTAGTTCAGACTGGATGCATTCATTCTGGATGTAGGCTCAAATAACCACCAAATTCATCCAACCAATAGCCTCAGAAAAACAGGCTGTCATCTCTGAAGGTTAGGTGGAAACACTGGAAGTTAGGAGGGGAGAGGGAGTTAGAGAAGCAATCATTTGTTCTCTCTATTCCAAGTAAGATTTTAAAATGCCAAAAGCAGCAGGTGGCGTCTGAGTGATTTTCTGTTTAATAGAAATATATTGCTATTTTAGGAACATTTATCTGCCCTTACAATGCTCGCACAGAGACTATTTTAAAACTGTGCCTTTGCCCAATTTTATATATATCCTGTTATGAGAACTTAGTGGCATTTGTATCCAACTGCTTGCATCAAACATTAAGTTCATACAACACTGGCAGGGAAAGGATTTTTACAGCACTAGCCAAGTTTATCTAAGGCATTAGCATGACACATATATTATCTAAGTCCTGTTACAGGGGTCTTCTCCCAGATCAAGGTTAACGACAAATCCCTTTGGCTATGCTGGTGCTAAGTGGATGAACTAAGAAATGCTGCTTGAGGCAAATGAAAATAGTCAATGGCAAACTGTACTCTATAGGTACAATGTGTAATAGAAATACATACAGACCTCTTGTACTGAAGGACAGTATAGAAACAAAACTCTTTTGAGAAAACAACTCATTTTTGTTCATTCTGTTCTGATTCTGTCCATCTGCCTGGCACTGATGCTCAATCATACTCATACTGCATATGAACTGCTCAGACAAAGACAAATTCAGGGGACAAACAACTTACCATTTGGAAGTGGTGCCAACTCTTATGAATAAACTCTCCAATAATACCCAGCAAATACTACCAAATCTACAGAAAATGTGTGCTAAGCCAAGAAATTGACAGACAGCTAACCATTTCAGTTTCAGCTTAGAGATGCAGTTATCTGAATAGTACATAAGCTCGTAGAACATACACTCTGGTAATGTGAAAAATACAACGCTTTCAACACCCCTGCCAATGCCATTTATCTGTCGCAGTTTGGAATGCTCTCAAATAAGCATCAAATAAAACATACTATCAGGACACTCAGCTATATTGTGAAAATGCATGCACCAGAGTGTCAAAGAAGAGAAAGGAAGGAAATCTGATGCAGGAAATGACACTGTGAGAAAAATCCAGTTAATATATTTCAATTTTAATTATAATAAATCAAGTTTAACAATCTGAGTCACTGTGACAGGCTATAGGTCAAATATTTTGCAATCAGGAAACCTTTACACTGAGAGACAAAGGTTTGTCTTCCTCCCACAGCATCACTTGTGCCCAAAGGGATCTAAAAAAAGACATGGATATCTCTGCCATGCATGAAGTACAGTGATATAGTGAGAACAGGGGTGTCCCCACTGGGGACAGACACAAGCAGAGCCCCACCCAGACAAGGGATGCTCAACATGCCACAGCGCTGGAGCCAAGCACAGGCCCAGCAGGGCTCACTCACAAAGGAGACTCAACATGTTCTCACCCATGAGACACAGAAGCATCTCCCCAAATTCCCTTTCCATATAAACAGGTGAATATTCTAATATGTAATTGGCATAAGTGAAATGCTGGGGATCTGATAAGAGACAGAAGGAGCAAAATGCAAGAATGCCTGTTCTGGTGTAAACCCTACAGCATCCTGGGAAACAGGGAGAGATGATGTGAGGAGGAAGATGTATGTTGTAGGTAAGTCCAAAGGAATACAGGATTCTCAGTCATCAGAGAAAAGGAGTGGAAAAGGCTTTGACTCATTTTAGATATATTGTTCAATTACACACACAAGTTTCCCAGCATTAAAATATACAGTACCTAGTGCTATACTTAGAGATCTGTAGGTTCGGTGGTAGTCGACCTGTGGGCTCTAAGGAGAGCTCTCAAACAGGCTCTGCTGCATTTTTGGCAAATGCAGTTTGCATCCTTATATTGGCCCATGCCGTTTTTTGCAGGTGCAAGCCAGTGTCCCTGCTTCTCAGCTGCAATTGCTTTGCAGGTGGCAGGGACGTGGCAAAATGGACATTGCCCTTATATTAAAAATAGACCTTTTCAGCATGCCCAAATTCTATACGCACAAGGAAAACTCATCACTAGGAAGCAAAACGATGTTCCTGGATGTTCCTGAAGGGGGCTTTATAAAAGAGTAAAAATGTTTTTAAGAGATGTTAAAAAGAACCATATTTCCAATACATCATCAGGCACACACAGACAGTGCTTTAAGAACAGTTTCTATCACTTAACAGACAAAGCACATACTCCCGCTCCTACATCAATCCTCCCTCTGCATTTAGGGACTGCATTATCTGTAGCGTCTGGGCGCTATTTCCCTGCCAAAAAATAGAAAAAAAAGAATCCATATGGTTCCCATCTTATGGGAGAATGTGCAGGCTTCCACACAGAATCTGCACAAGAGCAAGACCCTATTTGCACTGCAATAAACACCATTTGCTCATGCCTTGTGCTTACAGGCAGTACTGAAAAAAGTTAGATTCATAAATAGTATCCTGGGGCTCACATAATGTAAGAGTATTACCAAGCGTTATCAAGGCAGCAATTTTCTGTTGCAATAAGCCACAGAGTCAGATGTTTGAGATGAAAAAGGCCTATCTGAATATTGAGCCCATTGGCCAGTATAGTCCCCCAGAGATCAGATATTAAACTGATACAGTACATCGCAGGCTTAGTCAAATGGCCAGGAGGACTCAAGCCTCAGGAACATTTTAAATGAGCATCCTTACAGTGCAAGTACAAGAGCTCTATTTTGTTCTTTGTATGAGTGCATTAAACCACTAAAACAATATTAATACCACAAATTGAAAAATCAATAGCATATTACAACAGGCACACTACTGCTCAAAATAAAACCTAAGTACCTTTGTAAATACAATTCAGAAAAGGCTGATTATAAAACAAAAAAGGCACAGAGAGATTGACAGGGGAAAAGAGCTTATCTACTGGAGTGTGTGTTTACCACGTCTTCAGTAACTCATACTATGGTACACTATGGGCTGGATTCTCCACACCATTATATCAGTTTCACACTGATATAACTCCACTGGATGCTTAAGCAGAGTTACATGGGCATAAAAACAATATGATGAAATGGGGAATCAAGCTTTACAACGTAATAGACTCAGAAGAAAATTATCTATTCCTTTGTGGGGAAAAAAACTTTAGCTATTTTTAGTGAAAGCCTCCCTCTCTCTCTTTTGCTTTATTCCTGCTATAGATTTTCAAGGCAAATACGCAGTTATAGAGTAATAAAAGTGATAGTACTACACTAGGAGCAATGAGAACCCACCTTTTCATAGGGACAACATATAAGAGTTCAGATTCTTCCCTGAGGCTTGGATATGCCCCAACCCAAAACCTCATATAGTCCAAGTCTTCCAAGGAGTTAGGAATTATAAATGCCACCCCATGACACCTGCAGAGACATGTCTGTCTAGTAGGCTTCTCTCTGTCATGTAATCCTGCATGGACTCAGCAACTGGCATCAAAATGCATCTGTCAACCCTACGAAGGACTCTAACAGAGGTCAGCATGTGCAGTCAATCTTTCTTTTTAAGTTTTATTGGTAATTCACACCTCACCTGAATTTTCACCTTGGCTGGGGTATCTTTACATTTCCCATCTCCAGCCTCAGTTCACTAAGCTCCATGCTGGAGGGCACCCAAAGGACTGAATAACTATCACAGCACAGCTTAACCTGACTGTACCAAACAAGGAAGCTGTCTTTGCTTTACAGACCTTTGGGTAACATTGGTCCATGTAAACCTTAACAGCTTGGTCCACCTTACTGCCAAAGTATGCAGCATTGTACCCACAGCATGGGTATGGGCATCCCATCAACACAAGGGGGCTGCAAGCAGCAGCTTTGTGCTCATTTCCAGACTGTCCTCACTGTGATGAAGAACAATGTGTTTGCCTAATGCCCCTTCACTGACAATTAAGTTAATCACTTTTATTTCACAGTGTTTTAAGAGCTTTTAACTCTCTTTCACCACGGCCACACGCCTGCTATGACACCTCTATCTTGTGTCAGAGCAATAAATCACATTTGCATATTTTACAAGCAATGCAGTGGGGTGCTCCCAGACTTAGCTAAAACAAAACCCATGAAGCTAGATTTTTATTGTACTTGCAAGTAAAGAGGCTTATGGAAAACAGTAAAAATTTATAACTACAAGATATGTAGGGACTATTAAGTAAATGCCTGGGGACCAAAAAAGAAACCGTGTAACTGAAGCGTCCTGGTGATCCTTAGGTGACAGCATTTTAAACATGCAACCAAAGGATGGAACAACAGTTGTGTAACTTCTGGTGGGCAAATCAATTTTTCTGCATAGTAAGAGCTTCTCCTCGTGATACTGCATACAATAGAAATCTTGCCATAAGAGCATTTTGAATGAGATGGTTTTGTCCTGACGAAACTGAAAATATTTTGACAATCTAGAAAGAAGAGATATGTCAAAGCAGTAATTAATTGTCAGTCTTAGAGAGATATCCAGTGCTGTAGTTTATTTTATGCTTTACAAATAAAAGAACATTTATAAAATTGCAGAGCTGAAATACTCCATTGGGTACTGTTTCTTTCCACAGTGCTCAGTGACAGCACATTCAACTGAGTGAACCAACCGTCCGAGCAGCCTCAAAACCTGAGCAGCACGGGTACTGTCTGATACAAATCATGTATGATTCTGAGATAACTTTCATCATTTCAAAAAATCTGTTCTTGAAGTAAAATGATATTAATCTCAAAGAATCATACAAATTACAGTTTCCAAAAAGTTCACACAACTGACATGCTGGAATTCATTTGAAATAAAAGCCAGTTGTCCAGATGAAACACTGGTGGATTATGAAATAGTGATGGTTTTATTTATACCCTATAATATGTTATCAGCTGAAAAGTATGATGACAGAGAAGAAAGTCTCGTTTGGGTGGTCAGAACGGGAAAACAGAAGCAGAGGATTCTGAAATCACAACTTTCTAAAATCTCCCTTTTTTTCTGAGTTGCTCTGGTTTGGCTGCTTCCTCCACAACATGGGAATATCACAAGTCCTACAAAGGTGCTGCTTGTAAAGGGCAATTAAGCAAAATACTAACTATTACTATTGATTTTTTTTAAAGCTACTGGGAATGTTACTTTTTTTCCTAAATGCTTCAACTGACAGTGCCCTAACAAATAAACCCATTCTTGTCTATCTCAATACATTCTCCCATTCAGCTGGAGAACACAGATGATAGTATGCATGGAATTTGACAATCATATCAAACATCTCTCTGATCAAAGAGTGACTGTCAAAAAGTTCACAGCTGAAACTCTCACTTCCCCTATCTGAAAGGATAGCTAGAATTCAAGGCTTTGTTTTGATAGCTCATGAAATAATTGGAAAAGTAATCATGCAGGGAAATAATATGATGATGTAACTTCTCTAATGCATTTGAAAAAAAGGTACAATTCTTTGTGTCGGCAAATGGTAGTTGAGAAATGAAGAGGAGTGTTGCTCAGAATTTTACCCCCAATTCCCATCTGCTTATACAGTAATTTAAGGCCTTTTCCCTATTCGGCATTTCACTTCAGACAATGCCAAGGAAACCAGCCAGCCTGAAGAGAGAACCCAGATGAAGTAACAGCTTTATTATCCAAAATACATTGGAATCTTAAGTGATTATTTTAACAAAAGCAAAATCAGTAAAGAGGAATTTTACTGGTTTCCATTTCATGACACAGAGTGCTTAAAAAAACATCTACTAGCATTTGCCAAATAGAGATGGAAACTATTAGGAAAAACAACTTCCCATTCAAATGGATACTACAAACAAGAGGGCATAAAAACAAAAGGGAAACTAAAAGAAGACCTTGACAATATAGCATTACATGCTTCAGACAAAATATGACTGAGTGAATTTGCTCCTGAATAAGCTTAACCACAAAGAGAGAAAACAGAAGATGGCATTCAAAATAATTTTTAAAAAAGCATAAAAAACCATGCATTTCTTACCCGTTCTGTATAGCAGCTGTTGGATCATAAGTCAAAGCCATGCCAGCCTGCACATAGTTAAGGAAGAAAAACAGATTTTTACTATTACTGCAGGAAAAAAAAAAAAGATAAAAAACCCAAGATGTTAAACACACTCCAAGCCAAAACGAATAAAAACTGAATACAACTTAGATGGAAATCTCAATTCTCCAGGGACTCTCACATGGCCCAAAGCAGCATGGAGAGATTTGCTACCTCCTTTGCCTGAGAGACCTCTGAGAATTGGGTCTGTTCAGTATGTTGGTTGTCATCTCTCCATGACTTTTAGGCCAAAAGGTGTTTTTGTTGCACCAGTATCACTTAACAAGTCCACTGAGTTCAATGCATTTAAACCCAATTGCTCACTATAACAAGACAGGGCCAAATCCTGCTGTTGCCTGTGAGACAGGCAGTTGGTAAGTGCTCCAAAGCCATGTTCACAGGGGCTCCTCAGGAAGCATCTCAACTCTCCTACAAAGGCCATACCCTGTGTGACCCCAGTCTACTGTTTCCCTAGGTTGCCACTTGTGCTTACAGTTAATTCATTACCATAAGACACAAAACAAAAAGTGGGCTGTGAGGCAGAAAAGACCAACTAAAAAAAAAGTGTTTGAGCTTTTAAATAAGGCTTTTAAAATACTTCAGAGGTCTGCATAGCCAAAGAATTTGTTAATGGGCTACACAGAGCCTTTCAACTGCTGCTCACCATCAAGCAGACAGGGACCTGTGCAAAAGGATTTGGCAGTGTCTAAACAGTGTCCAGTTAACAATTGTCACCACCGTCACCATTAGTAGATATATCCACAGGTACCACAGAAAAAGCAGGGAGAGAGCAGACCTGGAGGCTGAATTTCCCGCTCTGCCTTATGCTCCAAGATGGCAGTTGGGGCCATGCAGGAAGGACCAGCTTTCCCCCAGCATTTACTTTTTTTCCCCCTCCCTTTGTGAAATAGTTTCCAATATAAAATTCTACTCAGGAGATGGGAAGACATCTCCATTTGTGCGAGGCTAGAAGCAAAGAGAAGAGAACTTCCATTCCTCAAGATGCTGCTCTTCTTTTGGGAGCAGCTGCAAAATGGCCATGGCACCATTCCACCCCAAGGCACTGTCTCGCTCTCCACTTGTCATACAGACCATATGCTGGCTGCCTGAGACAGGAGACAGCAGCATTTGCTTCAAGGACAGGTGCTTTACCAACCATGCGGCAGGGTCTGCACTCCTGGTGGGAGCTCTGAATGCCCCTGGACCAATCTACCAAAGCACTTTTGAATAATGGCATCTGCCCCCTTCCAGATGGCTGCTCAGACAGGTCAGGAAAGCACTGAGGCTTGGCCAGTTCCCATGCAGGCAGGTGAGCAGCCAGGGTAAATGCTCTGGTGACAAGCAGGCAGCATGCCTGGAAGAGCCAGGTTAGCCCAGCAGCTGCACGCTGGTCTAAGAGGAGATGGTCCAAGTTTCCAGAAGCCAAAAATAATTTCTGATCTGAAAGGGTAGGCTTCACACTACCTTAAGGAGCAATAAAAAATGTTCATGTCATTATTAAATTTGAATATTTTTCTCATTACTGTTTTAAGCAGATGCTAGAGCAAATGCTTTGCTTATTGAAAATGCCATTGTTTTAATAAAATATGTACTGTCTCCCAAGCAACGGATAATTCAGGAGACTAAGGTCAAGAACACATGGCTTTTTTTTATTTTTTTAAATGCATTCATTTCATAAAGAGAAAAATAAAAATGGCTATTTCTGCAAGTTTAAAATGTCAAAGAATCAAATTTAGGGTGACCCCAATCAGTGATAATTTTGACGTAAAAAATTAGCTTAGAAAATAATAAGGGATGATCTGCTTAACTTGGTTCTGTGTTCTTTTATCTTATACATTCTCAGCATATCATATTCTTCGATAAGGTTGCATTAATTACTAATGGGAAGATATACAGTTCATCCCAAAAGAAAGCAAATAAAACTTTAACATCACAATCATTTTTTGTCTGCAATACATTTTAGTGAAAAAAATCTTCTCTTATTTTCCTTCCTCTTTTCAACACTTGTAAAATTTGTTATTGCTCTCTTTTTATATCCCTGTGCTATTTACAACTTACATAGTATGCAAAAGCCCTAGAGGGACAGAAAAATTAGTTCTAGCAAATTTTAAAAAACTTAAAAATAGCTTAAGATATTCTCTATAAATCTAGGTGTTGACATTTTAACATCTCATCACATGTATACTCCAGACTAAGAAAAAGACCCCTTATAATCCCTTGGGAGAGATCCAAGCTTTCTAGCTTGGATCAAGAGAGTTTCTAGATCTAAGGGTCCTTCGAGTTGACTGGATCAGAGATCACCACACCCCACAGCTCACATTAGTGTGTCCTGGGGACAAAGCTGCAGCGAGGAAGGGAGGGCTGGGAGGAAGGGGGGAAATTCACAACTGCTCCTATTTTAGTCTCTTTGACATAAAGAAGTAGGAGGGTGCAGAAAGGACAAACTGCAGCAGCTCTTTTGCTGGAGCCCTAACAACACCCAGTGTCCAGGTGACACCTGCAAACCACTTTTGGTTCCCTGTCTCATAAATATTTGAGCATGTAGTAATGCACAGACCCTCAGCTTGCCCTCCAACTCCATCATGCCCCAGATCTGCATGTGGATGTGTGCAGACCAGCTGGACATACTCTGTTCTCTACATGTTATCATCACGTCCATTGCATGTCATTGGTACTAGGAATAGGGACACTGTTGTGGGCCTGGTGAGTAGAAAATAGGAAAGGCTAGACACTCATCTCCTTATCCATGCTCCATAACCATATTGCACGGTGACAGATTACAAGAATCTGTTCAAGCACTTCAGCAGTGACCACTATAAATATCACTGTTACATTTGCCAGTAAATGAAACTTCCATAGCAGACAACTGTGACACGGTGTGTGGCAACACGTACATACGGTACCTCACCTACAGTTTGCCCAGTAATATTGCTAATATCCCCCTCGCTGAATAGCCTTAAACAGCTGCTATTTCAAATAGCTGCTAACAGAGGACTATTTGCTTCTTTCTCATCAAGTTGTGCAATTCCTCCCTACAAAATTATGCTGGCTGGAAGCCCAGGAGAGAAAAGAGTTAGCCTGGACCAGTAAAAGATTTATGGTCTGAGGCATCCTCATTCATCAGGAATAAAAACTGATGAGCAATAATAACTTACTGGAAAATTGTCTGCACTTTCCTCCATAGCACACAAGCAGGAATTCAAAAAATACCCAGTACAGAATGTGAGGGTTGGCCTCAGACCTCCATGTGACAGGGACAACTGAGGCACTGGCTCCTGCATCTATAGCAGTCCTCTGTTGTGCTGAAGAGTACTTTCTTCCAGATCTTTACATCCACTGTTTTGTACATGTTTCAGTGGAAGGTCTGGGTCTTATTCCTTCTGATAGTGACACTTCCTGATGAAATGCCACCTGAGAGAGAGTGGCACTGATGATGTAATGCTGCTGTAGAACAATATTTGTCAGAGAAATCTTCTGTGAAGGAACAACTGAACCACAGAATGTTTATGTCACTAAGTGAGATAAAGGGACACATACTCAGCTAGTGAATGAAAATTCTGCACCTCAACATTTCCATATGCAATCCTGTAAAATAATAACAGGAGTATCTGCTATTGGTCCTATACATAATAAAACAAACAATTCTCAATTACTACTTAACTAGTATATTCGGAGTGTCACAAGTGACCTAGAAATAAAAGCAACTCATTTTAAATACTGATTTTTTAAAAAGACTATTTGAACCTTACATATTCACTTATTGCTTATTTTTACCAAAGTGTCTGAATTTAGGACAAAGGAATGAAGATTTCTGCTATTTTGTTGCTGCAGCTTTCTAATTATTGACATTGAAGAACCAAGAAATTATAATAACAAGAGACACAGTCTGCACCTTTCTTTAAATTTAAGCTTTTTCCTTCAATAAAGTGCAGGAAGTAACAGAAAGCCTCTGGAAGGCAAGGGTTCCCCCAGGAAGCTTGAAGGCCTTTGTTCAACACTACTGTGAAAAATTTTCCATGGGCAAAGACAAGGTGTTCTGTTTCTGTTTTTTTCCCTATCTTTGTTATGATTTGAACATTAATGAGCACATTTGCCTCATTAAAAAGACTCTTATACCATCACATTTGCATTGCTTATGTAAATTGGATTTGTAAATCTTTCAAAGAAATGATTAAGTTGTGGAGTGATTATTTAAAAAATGATCACATCTTCAATATCATGTGAAATAAGGTGGGTTTATTATTTCTCTTCCAAATCTCTCTGAACTCTCACAGGAACAACCTTTATCAGCCCAGTATCTGTCTTCCAGCAAACAGAAGTATCTATAAATGACAAAAATTTTAGGTTGCATAATATCTTCTTTGCTACTCAGAAGTAGCTTCCACAAACAGCTTCATCAATGTATCCTTACCTACTCTCAGTGTACAAGTCTTTCCTTTACTGTATGAAAAATACACCACAATATTGACCTACTACAGAGATGTCCCATGCCCCTTCCTCAGAGGTGAATCTTCCACGTATCTCCTTGAACCTGCTCTGGACAGCCCACACCTAGTGCTGGAGCATCTGTGCAAAGCATGGCTGAGGTCACCACAGGATTTATTATGCAGGAGACCACAGTCCCACTGGAAAATACTTGAAGAGGCCTACAAATTAAAAAGGGGTGAAATCCACTGATGTGGTAGGTTTTGCAAGCAGGAGGGTCCCTTGGATTCTCCTCCTCAAGGTGAGATTTGGAAAAATAAGGTTGTACCCTAGGACTCAGGATTTCTGTGGTGAATAGGTGTGGGAGTTAGACCAGAAGATAAGTCTCTTTTCCCCATCTCCTCTGACTCACCCTCTAATCCCTTCATGCTGGAGTAGTGCCATCCCAGGGGAATGGGTGTGCTCTTGGCTACTGCAGTCAAATCAATTGAAATTTCAACACTGAAATTCCTGTACTTGTTTTGTTACCACTGCTAATATCTGCCAGACATCACAGGACAAAGATCTCTTGTGCTCTGACAGCAGATACTCTGACTGAAACACTTTGAAGAAGGAATAGAGAGGAGGGGGAAGGAACCAACAACCCAAATGAGATTCATTTAAAATACTGTTTTAATAAAATAAGCTCAGTCAGCAGTGAAGTTAACTTGGCAGAGTTCCTTCCTTTGATTATTTAAACAGTTCTGTCAGAAATATTCCACGTTATTAGAAATACTTCTGAATTTAATTTTGAATAAAATACACCTTTCTTTTTTAGAGAAGGAGAAATCTAGAATGCAAATGTGACACCTCTTAAATATATAGATGCATATGAAAGAAATGGAGCACTTCCCAGTGATGCGTGCTCCTTAGGCAGCTGCAAGTTCTGAGAAAAAAGTGGTTGTGGGGAAAAAAAAAATAAAATATTGAGGTCAAACTTGGGAAGTGATTAATGAGCTTCAGAAGGTCAGATGTTGAACGGATAAACACAATGACAAGTTCAGATATCCAAATGACTGACAAGAAACCCTTTCTGTCCTACAGAACCCGACTGCAAGTCTGACCTACACAGCTTCTGTTCTCAGGGTTGAGTCACTTTGTCCCCACTTCAATTTATCTGGTGAGTCTAAAGATAAGTACTGAATTTTACAAAAGTTAAAAAGAAAAAAAAAAAAGAGGATAATATCCTCCTCATAAATACAAATATAATAAAATATAATTATTCTGTTTCCAGAGCCAACTACTCACCTACTATTTTCAGGTCTACAAACCATCTGCTTTTGGGGATCGGGCACACTCATTTTGCCATCAGTCTGATCCAGTGTTAAATCAGCTGTGGATTACAGCCACATCTGCACACTAGATGTGTGTGTTAACAGTGAGTTAGGAAGACTTCCAGGGATGGCTTGTTGCACTACTGAGAATGACAACCCACCAAATATCTGCCAGGGATACAGCACAGTGCAGAAAGAGACACGTCCTTTTCCCCTGCCTCCAACATCTGTTTATTCTGTGTAAGAAAACACTGCCATAGCAGTAGAATCTGGAGGAAAACCTAACTGCAAGAAAATCTCTGGGGCAAATGGCATGACGTTTTTCACCACAGAAGGAAATTCAAAGCCAAAATGAAAACTAAGAAAACTAATCTCAGAGAGCAGGTACAGTCCTGACCCTACCTTAACCAAACAGTTTTATTATGAGTAAAACCAGTTGCTTTTGAAATCTTGATTTCAAGGACAGTGATTTCATATAGGTCATTATTTTAAAATATTTTTATGTGCTTTAGAAGCTCAAAATCCAACCATTTAAACTGGCCTTTGGTATTTGGGCCAATCAGGCACCTTTTTAAAATGTTGCCCACAATGACAGTGTCTTGTGTCATGAAGAATTTTTAACTCACTGCTCTTCATCTTTTCATTTATCGGCCAGTTACCTATTGCCCTTCTACCTCCTCCCTCTGTGTAGGCTTCTCTTCAGGTTCAGTTCCAATCTTTGTTATTTTGCTGAAAATAAACGTGCAAAATACTGACCAATGTTGAACTTACATGCATGCTAAATACATAGTAAATGTCTTTGTAGGTGGTTTGCATTTGTGCAGGTATTACTGCATATCTAGACAGGCTTGGAAAATATCTCCCACAGAAAAGAAAAAAATATTTGTCTAGGTATAAAATACATGAGCTCTAAACGCTGAGGACTATGGAACACAAATAAGTAGTACCTATATCCTTGGAAGCATAAAAAGCAATCTATGTCTAAGTTATAAATGACACTGGCACAGATCTACTAATCATTTCTAACCATCTGCTGCTGGTAAAGAAGGGACAACTGGCACCAGAAACAACTCCTTCAGCCCTTTAGTGGTACTGACTTTACAAAAAAATCAGGAAATATCTCAAATTACCTATTGTATGTTTTTCTCTCTAAATTACTGTTTGCAATAGACAAAATTATAATGAGTAGCAGATTATAAGACCAACTGTTAACAAAATCAACACTTCCAAACTACCAGGTCAACTTATTTTTTTAAGAAAGAATTAAAAATATGTGTAATAATGGAGACATTTCACCAAGTGACCTAGAAAGAAAAGAAAACGAGAAAGTGGGAAAGGAGAAAGAGACAGAAGAGGAGGAAATGGAGATTAACCTCTTGGCTATTGAGAAACAAAAATGTAACCCAGATTACAGAAGCAAGAAAGCAATCAATAGAAGAATCACTGGTGGCAATTATTAGATATCATTATAGACATTAGACCAAATTCAAGACCAACGGGGTTTCATTCAACGATGCGTGTTGCTGTTGTGAGATATGTGCCAGTACTGGAGCGGTGATATTCTCGTGCAAGAAAGACAATGCAAATATTTCAATAGTCTACATTTTACAGAAACTTGCAAATGAAGTAGAAAGGGTTTCAAAATATTATGACTGTAAAAAAAAAAACCCAACAATTTAATCACTTTGAGCTGACCAGATACAGAAAGGGTACCAATTCTAAAACTGTTCTTTCTAGAAGAATGTAAACAATAATAAACTTGGGGCTGATGCAAAGAATTTAATTTGTTTCCAATTTATGTGAGATTCCTCCCTTTCTACCAGATAAATTTCAAATAAACCCACCCTTAAATGCACATATCAAAAGATTTTATTTCTGAATAACCAAAACAAAGTTTCAGTAAATCTGCAACAAAAGATTATGTTGTAAAATGTAAGTTGCAGTTTTTAATCCAACCTGATCTCAATTCATAACTACTCTTGATTCCCAAGATGCATTTTCAGCTAATTAACATTTTTTTTGAGAAATGTCACCTACCTCTAGACTTGTCAACTGCAATTTAGAGGTAAATTAAATCAAATGTTTTACAGACAGAATTTGAACATGATTACCCTCTATCACCACCTCAGCATGATTTTGTCAGGGAAAGTTTTAAAACAAAGTGCTGAATTAAACAGTGGTGACTCAGAAATAAAACTATCCTGAAATAATAAAACCCCCCCAACTAATAACTCAGTTATTAGGTCAGAATTTCACTGCAAATGTTTCCAATATTTACAGGTTTCACTGAACATTTATTCCACCTGTATGTTAGATGTCTAATTTGACAGTCTTACAAAGCCATCAGTAATCTAAGATCTTGGCTCCTTAGTCCAGAACTGGTCAGCCATCCCAAATCCTCAGTCAGGCTGCTGAATACTTCCTGAGGCTTCAACCAAGAGTAGAAGAGTAAGGACTAGAAAGGTCTTGCATTCATCCCTGGTTACAACTGGTCAAGTAACCAACTACCAAAAAAACCCCCTGAAAAGCCCTAGAGAAATTCAGTGTACTCCTAAAGATTTCACTTGACAAGGCAAGCCAATTTCACAGCCAACTAAAGTATTTCTATATGGTTATGAAGCAATCTACAAAAGTGTACGATAGGAATAAGATTTTCTATTACATTCTGCAGTATGGCCTGAAAACTACCAAAAAATGTCATCTCCTCTTATAAAATTTGACAGAAGCTCTCCATAAAAGAGAACAAAACCTCTGAGAACAGCATGGCCAGAGAGGTAAAACCTGCTCCTCCCCACTAAATCTCCTGCCATTTGCCAGCTGCCTGTCTGCTTTGCACACTCAAATTTGAGGCCAGTGACAGAACAGTTAGTGCTATTTCTCTGGGGTTTCCTTCCAAGCAATAATCCTCACGCATGCTCAGTGTTAATGCTGCTTAAACCTCAGAAGTTTTAGAAATGCCCTTCACATAAGTATTCAAGAATTCAAGGCTTATCTGAACAACAGCCAAACACAGCTTGGTCTAGATACGACAGGATTTGGCCAGGGTGGAAATACTGAGGGAATAATCTGTTGGACACCACTTTGATGGGGAAGAACCAAGAAAAAGCAGAGGATCAGGGAATATTTCCAGATCCCATTTGTAACCAGAACTATGACATTTGTCATATATCAATTATTTCTCACCCCTCACTGCCTGTTTTTCTTTTTAAAAGAAATTAAAGTTGACAGAAATAATTGCAGGAAGGTTACCCAAGTGCTGCTACACAGAGAATAACTGAATGGTACATTGTGGTTCGAGTAAGATCATTAAAGGACAAAGTTAGAAAAACTATTGCATATAAAATATAAGAGTAATTCCACAGAAGGATTTTACATTGGAAATAAGAAAATTACCAATGGTGGGGAAGAAATTTGGTAAATGTGTGACCATAAAAGAGAACATATATTCTTGTCTTTGATGCTTTGAGTAGTAAATATCCAATGAGCAGCAAGGTATTAACCAGATGTTAGTAAACAGAGAAAATCTAAGAAAACCTAGGAAAACAGAGCACATTCTTAGCCTAAAATATTTCTGAGTTTGTATCTTTACAGTCTTTCCATGTTTTTAGATTAGACCATGACAACAGCTCTGTAGTTGACTGCAAGCAACAATCAGGAACAATGTCTCCTAGTACTTAAAACTAGTTCTTAAATGTGGATACTATAAAGTCATCTACCATACCCTTTCTCTAGGTCACTGGGATATCACTGTGCTAATATGAGTCACTCACTAGCAGCAAACCACGTGTGAGGTAAGAAGCTGATGCCCTGAGGCCACAGGCATAATGGTGGCTTTAACTTTATATTCTCTTGTTTATTGATTTGAACTGGGGGAAGTAGAGAGAAATGGAGATAATAGCTATGATGATGTTTACTATTTAAACAGGGATTTAGAGGTCTTTATAATATAGATTGTTGACCTTATTGAGAGTTTATTATTGTGTCCTATATAGAGACCTTTTTTTTTCAAGTTCTGTATACGATAACCTGAGTCTACCACACAAAGTACTTCTTGGGCACTTGCTCCTCAGTAGATCCTTAATGTGACAAACCACAATGGCTCCTAAGAAGACGTCTCCATTTTTTGAGACATCTGACATAAGAGACTGCAATGAATCTTTGGAGACTTCTGCAATCTTGTATAGCAAATGTGGCTGGCACACTGGCACTTTCAGCCCACAAAGCTAAAAATATTTTGGAGCATTGCTGTTGGAATGGTGTACAATAACCACCTCGCAGGAGGGAGAAATTATTATGCTTTCAAGAGGCCTTTCTGCTTGTTTAGGAGCTCACCAATCGTGCTAGAGTATATTTGTCATAAGCTAATGGTCCAAAAAGCATCAGCTAGCAAAATCGAGTAGTTAAAAAAAGAAGAAGCCCTCTAGAAACACGTAACTTGGAAATACCAAATAGTTTTCTTGTTTATTTGCTTTGTAAAATTGAAGTAAATATAGCAAAACCCACAAAAAAAAAAAAGGAAAAAACCCAACAACTTGTATTCTAGTGGGTCATCATTGAGCAACATTTTTTTTTTCCTTGAATTCTAAATCATAAACACAAAAAATAGGTGTTTAGGGTAAAAGTACTTGTAAGTCCTTCAGCCTTCGTAGCTATAATCATGTGTAGGAAGGTACTATGACCAGATCTATCTCATTTATTCAAGTGTCTTTATCCTATAATAACATTCAAGAAGAGTAAACAAACTCTTGAAGAGTCAAATAAATTCCTTTCTTATTTCACCCACATTTGTGTCACTTCATGTACAAGTACACAGAAAGGAGACTCCAGTAACAGACTATTTGCATCAGAGCAGAAAGCAACCGTTATTTTTTTAATTTTTTTTTAAACTTTGTACACATGGTGGGAGCTGAGGCTACTGTAAACTGTTTTGTCTTCGACAGAATGAAGAGCCCAGCTCATTTAAGCTTTTGGAAGACTTTTATGTGGACCATACATTTGGATGTGCAAGTGCATCTTTCCCTTTTGTAACAATCCACCTATTCCCCAATAATGTTTTATCAGCAGGAACTATATGGAGGAAATAACATTGCTGAGCTGCTTAGGTGTAAATTGATTTGGGGTTTATAAAAGGTATGTCACGGGTGCTGATGGCACACTAGTAAGAGGACTTGGGCTCAGCCCTGGCTGCAGACAGAGCGCTCATGGTGGGACAAGGCTGTGCACAGTTCCACGCCGAGCTCTGAAATTCTCTTTTCCTGTAACTTTACCCTCCACATATTTTTATAAGCCTCCCTCTCCTCCCTGCTTATATACCTTTTTCTGTGCTAAACTATTGTACTTTGTGTGAAATCTGATTTCTTCGTAGCCCTGAAAGGTAGACCTCCAGGTCTGCAGCTGACTTCTGCCAAACCCCAGGAAAATAATTGCCGCGTGGCACTTACCTCTCCTTCTCTGGGCCATGGCCTTCCATTCTGCGTGTATTTGCTTTGATTCTGGCGCTTCTTTTGCCCTCCATCAGCAAATTTGCACAGCAAAGGCTCAGTGGGGGCTGTGAAGACAAGAAACCCAGTATATATTAGCAACCCCCCCAAAGAAAGTGATTATACCGGCAACAGTAGTGCTTTGTAATACTGATCTTTTGAAGTAAAATCTTGCCTTCTGCAGATATTTTTTGCCTCTTTTAGCCTTGACTCCACTGGCAGCTGTTCTCACTAACTAAGCTTCACTGGCAGCTCTTAAAAGAATTATCAAATATTGTTGAAAAAATAATCAGCCTACGCAGAATGTTAAGTTGCTGTAGTGGAATAGTAGAGTCAGGCATTAGTTCCAGCTAAGTTAAACACGTATTCATGACCAGCATTAGTGCAAGGATAAACAGTGCTTTTCTAAAGCAGCTTTCTGGTTTTCATTGTAAAAACTGTGCAAGAATCTGTTTAAGGAATAAGTGTTCTCACCATTTTTGTGTTTCTCGGCACCCAATCCTTTAAAAATCTGAATAAACAGAATAAAATAGAGACTTTTGCCAAGCACAGTCCAATTAGCTTTCTTTTCCTCTTAATTCCTCTTTTAAGCAAGTTGGCAGCTGAGAAAAACCCCTTTCCTCTCCAACTGAGATCTGGTGTGTGCAAATACAATAGTCAGGGGGGTCAGAGCCCCAGGAAGAAGCAATATTCCCAGAGCTACACACCCCAAAAGGCAGCTCACAATACAGACCCCTAGTGAAGAAATTACCACACATCAAATGGGTACAACAGGAGGGGAACTTTGTGCCTTGGGATATTCTCCCATCTACCCAGCTTTTAACAGCCCTCTAAAATACTTTTCAGCCAAAACTGTAATTAGCTTGCCAGTGGGAGCTTGTCTTTGCTGCCTTCTTCTTAAAAAGGGGGCCAAATTCTACCTACTTCATTAAGTGCATGTCAAGACTGTCCTTTATCACCTACATCAACAGGTAAGTAAACCAATATTGGCTTGGTTGAAAGAAATGTAAAAATGATGTGTCACAGTTGATTTTTTTTTCAGGAATTTTTGGGTTCCCACGCATGAAAAGTAGAGGGTCTAGTTAATTAACCAGGGTTTTTGATGGAAAAAGGTAAGAAACTTGTTTGTTTTTCTCCTCGTTTCCTGTTTCTGGGAAGCTCAAACTATTGAAAGAATAAAAGTGCAGGGACATGAAGGAAATGTCACAGTAAGTGGGTTAGTCAATTTGATGACTCGTTTATTTGCAATAAAAATAATTATTTGGTTAAAGGATGAGATAAGTTAATATAATAAAACAAGCTCACCTCCCCCAGTCTCTTAGTTACAGTTACAGCCTGCTCAAAACGGGTCAGAAAGTGTAGATTAAAACTGTGACCACTTCAAAACTGCAATCAAGGAGCAACACCCACAGAGAATCTCACATCAAAACCACAATTTCTCATTGGGACAGTATCACTTTGGCTACTCTGAAGCTTTAACAGCTTTGTTTTTTCATTACCATTTTACCAAGCCAGTAATTTCCAAGGGCACTAGAAACTGAACTGCAGGGAACAATCCATTATTGGCAGAAAGCTCGACTGTGTGACCCCAGAGGTCCTTCCCCACCTCTGACTTCGATTATTTTATCAGATTTTGGTAGAAGCAAAGCTCAGCCAATCACTTTATTTTTTTTTTTTTTAATGAAGCTTTAAAAGCATCCACGTGGATGAGAGATTTTACAGGGCTGAGTGCCTTGCGCTTTCACCAGTTTTACTCCACAGTGAGATGCAGCATGATGTCAGAGTGGTTCCTTTGATATGACTGTGCAGAAGGAGCAGGTGCTAAGCCAGCATTAGTGAAAGACCTATTAAACATCACATCTGAAGCTTCAAAAGCTTTTTGTTTTAAGCTCTGAATGACTATCAAGCAACATATGATACTGTTTGGAGGAGCATGCAAAAACAACCTGCACATTGGGTATTTACACATGCCACGATCACCTGCTAATGTACATGTGGTATTAGCCCATATACTATGATGTGGTTGAGCAAGCTAGGAAGTCATATGGTTTACTACATATCCTCTTTATCTATTAGTCAATCACAGAATCACAGAATCACAGAATCACAGAATATTAGGGATTGGAAGGGACCTCGAAAGATCATCTAGTCCAATCCCCCTGCCGGAGCAGGAACACCTAGATGAGTTCACACAGGAAGGCGTCCAGGCGGGTCTTGAATGTCTCCAGAGAAGGAGACTCCACAACCCCCCTGGGCAGCCTGTTCCAGTGCTCTGCCACCCTTACTGTAAAGAAGTTCTTTCTCAAATTTAAGCGGAACCTCCTGTGTTCCAGCTTACACCTATTGCCCCTTGTCCTGTCATTGGTCATTACTGTGAAGAGCAAATAGGAAGCTGTTGTTTTTTCTGGACTTCAGTGTTACCATCTGACAACCTCTTATTTGTTAACTTGGAGTTTCCTAAAGGTGGCTGAGATTGAACAGAACTGCCAAAAAACTTTACCCTCCACCCCCCTATCAAGAAAAAAAAGTGAAAAAACTTTGTACAGACTTTTCAGAAGGCAGGGAAGAAGATGGAAAAGGACAACAGTACCATGCCCTTCACAGGAAAGTTTCTGCACAGGAGGCTATATTCCTGCACAGCAAACTGAGGCGAATTCTGAGGAAAAAGTCAATCTGTGTCAATCAACATAAACATAAGCAAAAAGATCAAAAGAAAATATTCTGACAGGAAGACAGAGTCCAGATAAGATACTTTTGGGTTGTTTGTGAGTTTTTTTGAAAAACACAGGCACATGGCATATTACAGTCAGCAAGATGGAAAATGATCTTATTAGCTCTGAAGTGGTGTAGGCCTTAATGGTTTACACCTGGGAACAACTATAGTAACCAACCTCAAAATATAAAGAAATCAAATTAATAATCTTTCTTCTTTCAGGACAGATGGTAGAGTGCAACAGCCTTAAGAGTTCAAACATGTTGTTGTGAGTAAACAGAAGAACTCAAATCTCTGGTTTACTTCAGCCCTCTTGAAATTCCTTGTGAGAAAGGTTCTCTAGGCTTTGCAAGATCAGATGCACATGACTATTTGACATTAGTACCATCATACTAATCAAATCCATAACAACAGAAGATACTGGAAAGAGCATATCCTATTCCACTATAGCAGTAAAAGTATTTCTAAGTAGAATCCTTTTTTAATGGTTTCATGAAATGTCAGAAGTGCTTTAAAACCAACAAATTTACTTCAGATTAAAAAAAAAAAAATCACAACTAGGAACTATGGTTACCAATTAAAAAGCCAAATATTCAAACAATACCACCATTAAGTCAATAATATCAAAGGATTGCAGCAGAAGTGGGATACTTTGCCCCCAAATACTTCAGAAAGGGAAGAATGAAAAAGAAGAATCTTTTAAACTTTTTCTGATTTTGCTCTCTACCATTCCAGGCAGACACACTTCAATTTATGGACTGAATTTTCACTTTGCTCCTTTTCCTCTGTACGAACACACGGACTGAAAATAAATGCCTGCAGCCCTGCCTCTTCTCTCACCTTTTGCACTGCTGACTTAATAGAAAATATAATATGGATATTGTAAATGTTCACATTTTGAACTGATAAGCACATATTTTTGTACGGTTCTTGACATCCTCAAAGTTCTGAGCATGTGTGGTATTTTGAAGCATATCTGGAAAATCTACTGTTGGTATTTTCCTGTCAGAAAAGTGAGAATTGATTCACTTAAGACAAATTTCAGGCTATTCCATCCTGATAAACTCTTCAAGATAGAAGGCACTGCTCTTTCTTTGACTTCTACCTGACAGTAACAAATAGAAGTATCAAGAATAAATAACAGCTTTAACCTGAACAAGGTTCATTAAGCCATAACCCATTTTTCAAGAAGATTTAAATGCTCACTGTAGTTCCCATCCAAAGCCTGCTCTAGTTAATAAGACATAAATAGCCCTGAACTTGGCTTTCAGTCCTGAGAAGGAAGCAGGATCAAATGGATAGTGCTTCTAAAGAGCATTTGCCAAGATATTCAGGGCTGCCTTAGGAGAGGGCAGTAGTAGCTAGTGTTTGAATTCTGTTCCCAGGGAAGTCAATGGCTAAAGCCCTATCTCTTTTCAATCAGACCCTGAATTTACTCTAAGAGTTCAGTGGAGGTGAAAGACAGAGACTGGTTTTATGTCAATCAAGCCTGTCGATATTGTTGGAGTTCCCTTCGGAGATCAGCTTCTCATGCTCCTCTACTTTAGATGGACAGACTGTGCAGACAGACAGCACTGAACTGCCAAAAGTCTGTTTTATCACCAAAAGCGACACTAGTATTGAAAATAGGACAAAACCTTTAGATGGAAGGAGATGGGGATAACAGTGCCCTCTTCCTGAATCTGACAGCCTCTTAGAAATGTTCCATCTTAGGAAAGCAACTTCAATCAAATCAGAGAATTCAACAAAAAAAGCAAACTTCTAATTAGTTCTCAATACATAATTTCTTTGTTCTTCCATTCATTGGAAGGCAGACACACTTGAGCTTCAACATATGCAAAAATGTATATATTCATGAACATGTGCTTCATAAAGGAAGATGAAAGCTGTCATTTGCATTCAGTCAATCTTTTTCATTACTTCAGGTGCTCTGAAAGTTTTTTGTCTTAAAGAGTTACTGAGCAAAGCTTGTCCTTCACAACTTCCAATTCATAGTCATATAGCATCGTCTGTCCAGCAATGGCAAGAATTCATAAAAAGTAATAACAAGAACATAATATTTATGTATTTTAACTGTTTTCTCTATGAACATTTTTGAAGACAGAATATTTTTTCAGCATGTCAGGAAGAGTTTAATCTCTTCTCATCTTGTGTAAAAGTGACAGTAACATTTCCAGCAGACAGCCTAGCAACAAGTGCATTGTGCATGTGGGTCTTTAAACACCTTCATATTGTTAGTGAAGAAAAATGATGAGAAAGTCTTTGGTATATCAATGAATGGTCAGTGCACAGTCAATGATCTTTTTCAAAGTATGTTTTTATGAGAAAGTTGGATTAATTTATTTTTCAGCCTCGGCAAATCCTCCTCTGCCATAAAAAAATGGAGCACAGCAATAATTGAGTTCACAATTACACAAGCATCCAAACTAATCAAGCTTTGATAACTAATTTTCTTCTTAACTTCCTTCCAAATTTTAAGTATTCTGATAACATTTTCATGTACAAATCACACAGAATATCTGATTGAAAGATCCATGCAAGAACCAACCTGTACCCAGCAGGACTACAATCTTAACAGAACCTGCAGTTTATTTACAAAATGAATTTTGCTGTTGTAAGCTTTAAAATTGTAAAAGTTTCAGGACCCCATGAATAGAGTGACTCTCTGCTCAAGTGAGTCCACTGGCTTCTAGGAAAGTTCTGTCACGCAGTACTTATTCATCCTGAAGTCACAAAGAAACAAAACCTGAACTTAAAGAAGATTAGAAAACACAACCATAGCAATTGTGCTTTTGGAAAATTAAGATGAAGAATTACAAAAGATGGTACCTGACACGAAAGGACAAAAGGACATGCAAAGACAAAGAATTAGCCGAGTAAGAAAACGGTAAGTAATGAAGCAAATAAACACATCATCCTATCCCACATGGAGTGCTTGACTTGTTGAAGGACAGAGCTGAGAATTTTGCAGAGTATTAGATTTTGTCCCAGAAGTCCAGATACTGGATGTGATGTCACAGGACAGACCCTGTCCAGATACTGGATGTGATGTCACAGGAACATAGGGGGGGCGTCTGTCCTGTGACATCTTCTATTTCTACATAGAAGTATAACAAAAGCACATCTATTTATTACATCTTCAAATGATTCCTTGCTGCTCAGTTGTTTTGCAAGAGACAGAGCTTTTACACAGGGCAAGCAATATACTGCATATTTGTCCTGTAGGTTTACAGTTAAATTTAACTACATGACATTCAGTGGACTTGTACAGCTGATTATGAAAGCAAAACAACGAGTTAACATTTCATTTTATTTTCTACAACATACCACTTTCACAATATAATTATAGAAATTGGGGAAACAGTTTTACGTAACGGAAAAGTACCCCAAAGCAACAATTAAAAAGCAAACATCTGTTTGGCTAGCAAGGAAAAAAAAAGTTATTTACTTTTGAGAAACTGTACTGTATCTTAAATAATTCTCTCTAGTTCACCTCTATTGTCTCAAGAAATGGGAAGCAATCCTTTCATCTTTTTGAATAATAATTATTTCTAAAGAGCAAGAATATATTAGAAAAGGAAAATAAATCCCAGAGGAGACATAGTGGTGCATCAAGCATAAAGTTAATGGTTCTGTTCTGTGAAACAGAAATTACTCTGAGCAGGTAGAACAGCTAAAAGTATGCATGCCTTGGAGAAACAGCATGCCAACTGTGAAGTGTTGTCCAGATCTTGCAGCAATTGATGCAAACACTCCAGCTACTACATAGGAAAGATACACTTAATCATATTGTTGCAGAAGCACCCATAAAGATTTTTTAGAGTAGATTAGAAGCTAGAGTTTCCTTCCTATGAGAAACTGTAACATTCATTTTACAGTTTGTTTTTGTTTAAAAAACTATTTTAAATTTTCAACAGAAGAGCAGATTGAGAGCTCCTGATTCAGGCCTATTAAAACGTTCCATTTCAGTGTTGCGATAAAGAGAAACTGTTAGAACTCAATATATTATTTTATGGCAATAACATAAAGAAACAAATGCTTCAATATGGTATTGAAACTTAAATAAAATCAATCAAAATAGCAAAGCTTAAATGCAGTATGAAAACAGTGCTGAAATGTTGTAATACGATGTCATATTTTTATTTTAACAAACTCCATTTCGCAAAGAACTCTAGTGCTAGTGTCTGTTGGAGAGCAAAAATGGATGAGGAGCAAATCCACAACAGAATTAAGGAGTTAATGAATTAACTTTATTAACTAGTAAATGGTTAAAAAACTCACTGTCCTTTAATGTTGGATTCTGCCTTTATTTTAAACATAAGGCCTGAATCTGAGCTCAGAGAAGTTAGAGATGCTCAGTGAATCCAAAGCCACTCTGCCGAAGCCTAATTTAAATGCGAGGGAACTGCGAGCGAGAGCAGAGTTGGGTCTGTGAGTTTTGCCAGAGAAAGCAGCTTCCTCCAGCTTGATGATACAGGAAAGCTCTGCCTTATTGGAGGTCCCTGTCATAAAGATGAAGAACATCAGCTGTAGTTCATCCTTTGTGCCCAGTGCTATGACAGCTCTTCACAACCTTCAACTACTCACTGAAAAGGAAGTGGGGTCTTTGAGGTGTGATTTGTTTTGCAGTTTTTGAATTTTTCCAAGAGCCTTTGCAACAAGAGGAGGGAGGTCTTTTCATCAAACAACTGTGCAATCAAACCAACTAAGTATGTTCATCAGATTGCAAAAATAATTTCACACACCAGTGCTTAGACCTGTATTTTCCATGACTTTCAGACAGGACCCATAACCAATTGAAATTTGGGACACTTTTTTTTTTTTTAATATGCCAATTCAAATTCCAAACCACAGAATCTGGCTGGGTTAATACCTCCAGCAAAACCCACTTTGATAGACTCCCTTTGATTCCTGTCTCACTGGAAGAGCCATGTACCAAAAAAATTGAGACAGTATGGTATTTCCAAGAGGAGTATTGGTTACAAGTCATTCAAAGCACTGCACATATAATGTGAGATAGATAATAAATAAGTATTAAAACAAGTAGATTTTTGTTGTTGTTGTTGTTAAATAAACAAAGTCCCACACTTGCTCAATCAGCACTGTTAAAAAGTGAATGCTTGAGAAATCAACCCACCTCTCCATGTTTGAAGAATTTTTGTGTGGAATTTATGTGCCACAGCACCCCTGTATTTCTCTCATGTCAGAGTAACTGAGCAAGACACCAAAGGAGGAAGAGTCTACGTAGCTCTTCTGGAAACTATGCAAGTAACTAGTAGAATAAAGATATGATAATGCAATGGTCCCCTACCAAAAGTTTTTCCCCATTGAAAATTGCTGGCAAATGTGAACAGTTTTCAAAGAACAATTTTATTTTTTTTAAATGTTTTTGTTTAGATTTTGCAAATGCTAATTACTGTCTGGGATTCTGACTTCTATGATTTGGAAAAAAAACCCAAAAATAAAAAAGTGGTTACTTTTACCA
Organism: Caprimulgus europaeus; assembly: GCA_907165065.1. The sequence goes on from OU015530.1 coordinate 15,739,566, forward strand.
TTTTTATGCCATTGGCTTCTTGTACAATTACTGCTTCAGAGGCTTATTAGACTACACATGTTTGGGCAGAAGCTGATTCCTTCAAATGAAAGGAAAAAAATGCCAAATTTAAAAAATATTCCTGAAAGCATTTTAAGTCATTTGACTGTTTTTCATTGTGAATTCCCAGATCACGACTTGCCACACATGCTTCTGCCATGTATGACAAGGAACTAAGAAGGATCAGGTGAATAACATCCAATCCAAGGTCCCAAGATCCAGTTAAGTTAATGAGAATGCTTTTAATACCTTCAGTGGGTTTTAGCATAGGCTCCTAGCCTGTGACTTTAACTGGAAGTAAATATGGCTGCAGTTATACTGGAGTCTCTCTTACAAACTTTGTTTTCTCTCACAGCATTTTTCTTTCAGTGCCACCACTCAAAAATTACAGGTGTTAGTGATTTATTTGGTCTTTAAACTTAAAGCTGCAATCCTGACAGATTAGTAACAACACATAAAGAAAGTCAAGACAACTGCTAGCCTGTCATCAGGAACTAGTTTTCAGCAAAAACCTTCAGATTGTGGTTCTGAAGGCAGTCTCATGGTGTTGCCTCACACCTGGAGTACTGAATCCAGTTCTGGGCCCCCCAACATAAGAAGGACATGGACCAGTTAGAACAAGTCCAGAGGAGGCCACGAGGATGATCTGAGGGCTGGGGCAGCTCTGCTGTGAGGACAGGCTGAGAGAGTTGGGGTTGTTAAGCCTGGAGAAGAGAAGGCTCTGGGGAGATCTTATAGCGGCCTTCCAGTACCTGAAGGGGCTACAAGAAAGCTGGGGAGGGAGTTTTTACAAGGGCAAGTAGTGACAGAACAAGGGGAAATGGCTTTAAACTGGACGAGAGTAGGTTTAGATTAGATATGAGGAAGAAATTCTTCACTGTGAGGGTGGTCAGACACTGAACAGGTTGCCCAGAGAAGCTGTGGATGCCCCCTCCCTGGAAGTGTTCAAGGCCAGGTTGGATGAGGCTTTGAGAAACCTGGTCTATTGGAAGGTGTCCCTGCTGATGGCAGGGGGATTGGAACTTGACAGTCTTTAAGATCCCATCCAACCCAAACCATTCTGTGATTCTATAGCAAATATTAAAGCTGAAAATTCATGTGTTGCAGCAGTGAACAAGAGGACTAGAGTTTTATCAAGTTTTTAAACAAGTAGCACCGTGACTTTAGTGCATTTACTTCATACCAGTGTACCACTCGAATGCTCCTGTACCAATGTACAGCAGCTGAGTATGTGGTCCCAGGACTCCAATTTGCAGGCAAAAGTCAACCGAAAAAACCTCATCCTCTAAATGTGAACCCAAACCCACTCTTTAAATCCCCTCTGAGACTTGATCTCTGAGCTTTTAGGAAGACTGTATACCTTTTTGCTCTCTCCCATAATCTCAGAAGTTATTTTGTTTGGATGAAAATTGAGATCTTGTATTTCTTACTGTTCAATTATTAAGGAACAGCAACAGAGTCAGCTTCATCTGAAAGGCTCAGCAATTTTTAAATGATCTCATGTACCGTAATTTATAATGGAAAATCAGGTGCAAGTAGTGTGAGATGCTTTCTAGTTCCCCTCTAATGGAAATAAAATGATTCCCTGGTAATGGGTGACCCTACTTGCTTCTGTGGTCACCCATTTCACTTTTTAGTGTTCTCTTTAGTAGTCTCAGGAGAAAAGACCAAATGCAAAGCTTTTATCCAAAGCTGCTTCTCAAAACAATAGCTCTGTGCTTCTGCTCTAATATCTATTTTTACTATTCTCATAAACTAATGTTATTGATCACAGAGACTTTGCTATTATCCCAATAAGAAAAACTTGCACTGACAGTACAGAGACAAAATAATTGGACTTTATGCAGTACAAAGAACTAATTCTGGCTCTGCTGATAGGAGGCTACTTCATGTAGCTGTTTAAGTATTTCTTTATTATTTAGTATTGAATTTATTTTAAATGTTATTTTATTAAATTATTGATTAACTTTTATTTAGTATTTATTTAGATAAACCAGACGGTTTCCATCACATCATTCCTTGTCTGTGTGACACTGCTCAAACTAACACTACAGAGAAAATAAAATTCTTTTCAAACATACGTTTTCAATATAAACAAGGAACCCTGGCCAAATGTCTTATGTCAATACAATGATTTCTTTCCACCAGCATAATGATAATTGCTGTACACAGACATTTATTTTTGACTAATTAAGGTTGAGTCTTGGCATTCGCTGCTCACACTCCAGCATATGTATACCATTAATGTCCAGAAGAGCTTATGCAACACAGTGTTAAACTGCATGAGGAAAAAATGCTTCAGTTATGACCACTAGCTTATTTAATTCAGACATACATGTTTAAATACTACATTTTGTTTAAAGATTGTGGGGAAAAGACACATCTGTTGTGTTTTTGGGAATGGTCACTGCAGTAAAAAAGTGGCCATATATAGAAAGCTAAGATTATTTGCAGCTCTATTCATAGCCTGTTAAAAAGTAGCAGTAGAAAATTCTTACAAGAGGAAAAAGGATTTCGTTTGGGTAAAGATGCCCTGTGCATGGTCAAAGCAGTAATATGACCTAGTAATATTCCTAGGAGCACTGATTAGAGTGAATGCATGAAATTTTCCTGTGTGAATGAAAAAAGAAATCCATTTTTTAACCAGCTACCAAACTGTTCAACAGTTTAAAAGTATTCAGATTTTTTTTTTCTCAGACTGCCTAATGAAAATACATTTATTTAAATCAGTTCTAATTAACACACATTCCAAGAACAACTACTGGGTGCAGCAGCAAAAACTCCAGTCATTTATAATCTAAAACATAGCTGAGCAATATAATTTTGCCACTACTGTGAGAAAGAAGGAAAAGCTGAAGGGAAATTTCTTTTTATTGTTATTGCTCTTCTTTCATTTTATTCTTCTGCATTCACTGGAAGACATAATGTCTATGCCCTAAAATGAGGGGGCTTGGTAGAAGCTAACACGCAGCATCGCCAGCGTCCAGATTTAAAAGCAGGAATACCTTTAAAAAGTGGATTTGTCCCTGACTGTTTGAGAACTGTGGCCAGGTACAGGTTACACAGCAGAAAACATTTACGAGACAGTACCTGATGGATTTTTTAAGGTAGGGGTTCATTTTGCTGTGGTGGAGAATACCCAAATCAGGCTAAACACCTTGGACAGGGTAATTACTGTGTACCACAAAACCTCACTGCGTGCTCTACCATCTTCTGCTGTAAACAGGCCCTAAGGGAGGGAGGGAATACTTGGTAAACAACATATAAGTAAGGACACCGATAGCCCTTCCCTTTGTCACCCTGGCAGGAAGGGAGAGCAGCAGCTCAGAACATGAACCGCTGACTGAGCAGTGCCATGGGACACACCAAAACCCTGCCGCTCCAATTCGGTGCATCGGGTGCTCCTTACAGAATCACAGTATGTCAGGGATTGGAAGGGACCTCGAAAGATCATCTCATCCAATCCCCCTGCCGGAGCAGGAACACCTACATGAGATCACACAGGAAGGCGTCCAGGCGGGTCTTGAATGTCTCCAGAGAAGGAGACTCCACAACCTCCCTGGGCAGCCTGTTCCAGTGCTCTGTCACCCTCAATGTAAAGAAGTTTCTTCTCAAGTTTAAGCGGAACCTCCTGTGTTCCAGCTTGCACTCACTGCCCCTTGTCCTACCATTGGACATCACTGAGAAGTACCTGGCTCCATTCACCTGACATTCACCCTTTACATGTTAATAAATATAATGAATATATTAATGAGGTCACCCCTCAGTCTCCTCCATGCTTAAGAGACCCAGCTCCCTCAGCCTTTCCTCATAAGGGAGATCCTCCACTCCCTTAATCATCTTGGTGGCTCTGTGCTGGACTCTCTCAAGCAGTTCCCTGTCCTTCTTGAACTGTGGGGCCCAGAAGTGGACACAATATTCCAGATGTGGCCTCACCAGGGCAGAGTAGAGGGGAAGGAAAACCTCTGACGGCAACTTCCAAGCCCCAAGTCTCCAAGGCAGGCTTTTCTGGGTGTTGCTCCCCTCAGCAAGCGCCTGCAGGTAGGAAGCAAATGTGGGACTGGCACATATGTGCCAGGAAAGGAAGAAAGGCCCTTGAAAAACAAATTGCTCAGTTACTTCATTTCCATGAAGGGCAAGAAGGCAACAAGCCCTTGAAGCATACCACCACATGGAGCTCCTGCCAGGATGTGGAGGCTTTGCATCAGCTTAAAGTAAGTCTCTGCCTTCAAGGCACAATTTGTACCTGTGATTTCCATGACAGAAAACTGCACAGTGGTTTCATTGGGAATTTTCCAGTAAGTCAATTATTTATGACAATACATTATCCAAGGGAAAGACAAAAAGATCTTACTCACACTTCTTAGCTCTTTTCAAAATGTGTTGATGATACCAACACTAATTCTAATGTGCTATGACATAAGGAATATTTGAACCCTTGCAGCTTAAAAATCCTTTATTGCCATCTCAGAAAATATCCTAGAATATTAAATAGATAACACTAAACCCTCCTGAAATTTTCAAGTGCAGATCTCTCAGCTGAGGGTAGAGAAGGAAGCAAACTTATATATTAGAGACAGAGATAGCCTCATCTTCTTTAACTCTGTGTAATACATGTCTCAGAGGTTGTATGAAGGTCATGCTAGATCCTGCTTTGCCATGGGTCCAAAAATTACAAAAGGAATGCTATTTCAATGCTAAGCTTGTAAAAGTAAAACTGAATCCTGTGCTCCTTTAGTTAAAAATATTGGAATAATAAAAACAGGAGCAAGCCAGGCACAACAGAATGGGGAGGGGAAGGTATAGAAATAAACAAGGAAAAACACCTTAAGATAGTGAAGGAAAAACCAGGAAGAGTAGGGAGTGGAATACTTCTGAATTGCTCTTGAAAATGTTCTAGCTTCACACAAAAGCAAATGCAACTCATATCTTTATCCATTTCTGGATTACAACAGAGGCCTTCACAAGTACAAAGACTGCAGCAAGAAAACACTGTAACTGAAAAGGTAAATGAATGGGCTAAATGTCACCGCCTATAGCAAACAGAATGACAGAAGTTTATAAAAACTGTGGTTTTATCTGACAACAGAGACTGAAGACCTGTTCTGTTGCACCATGAGGAACCCACTAAGACAGTAGATGGTCTCAGAGTAATTGCATGGCATCAAAACATGAATGAAACTGAGACTGTAGAATCTCCTCTGCACAAAAATACCAGGGCTCTGTTACCAAAGTCGGTTTGAAAACTTACCTCAAAACTCTATAGAAGGTCTAACACTTATGTGTCATGGGAGATAAACTCAGAGATGACTACATGAAAGACGAAAAAGCAAAATCCTCTCTTCCATAAAAATTACATTATGAGAAACAGTAACAGGCTCTGAAACCAAAATCCAACCATTCTTTCAGGTTTTGTCCCCATTTGGGTGGGGTCCTTCCTTGCTTTGGAGAATCATGGACGCAGCCATGCTGACATGATGAGTCTGTGTGCAACTCTGTTCAAAGCCTGATTGCAACCAAACAGCAGTATCAGAGCCTGGCCTGACAAAAGCTGTCTCCTGCTGATGTGAAGCAGCAATTCTCTTCAGAGCAAATGATTTCATGAATCAGCCAGCAGGGAGTGACAACATTCTGCTGCCAGTGACTGAGTGTATAACCTCTGGGTTGCAATTTCCACCAGCTTAATAAGAATCCATAGCAAATGTGATCATATTTTTCACTCTGCTGTTAAGAGAGATGCTAATCTGGCTCTCAGTTTCCTTTTTTTGTTGTTGTTTTTTTTGTTCTTTTTGCTATCTTTATTGCTTACAATGTAGTATTTCCCTGGAGACAGAGAACAAAGTCTACTCCACATTGCTAATAAAACTTGAAGACAACTCAGTAGAGTAAGAATTAAAGGGCAACAACTTTTCTATTTTGAGGAAAGTAGCAGGCCTAGCAGAGACCTCATGGCTTTCTCCTGCCATGAGAATAGAATCACAAAATCATAGCATCATAGTGGTTGGAAAAGAACTTTAAGATCATTGAGTCCAACCATAAACCTAACGCTACCAATTCCACCTCTAAACCATGTCATCTACCTGTCTTTTAAATACCTTCAGAGAAGGTGACTCCACCACCACCCTGGGCAGCCTGTTCCAATACTTGACTACCCTTTCGGTGAAGAAGTTTTTCCTAATATCCAATCTAAACCTCCCCTGGCACAACTTGAGGCCATTTCCTCTCATTCTATCACTTGATAGCTGTGAGAAGAGACTGACACCCACCTCTCTACACCCTCCTTTCCGGTGGCTCCCCGCAGCCTCCTTTTCTCCATGCTAAACAAGCCCAGCTCTCTCAGCCACTCCTCGTTAGAAGGCCAGCTCAGTACTGAACTTTGCAATCTGATGAGAGTTACACAGACTGAAGTGAGAGGGAGAAAACCTTTTCTAGAACATTTCCTGGTACAGATTCAGAGATGAAAGAAAAATCCCACCGTCCTGAGGATAGTCAGAAGAGGTACAACAAAGTTCGGATGAATGGTAAAGTAAAGGCTGAGTAACAAAAGCATGAATACTACCCAAATTTTTAAATGTCCAAATATTTCAGCTAGGATATGCACACAAATCCAATCTCCAGATGAACCCAAACACATTGATGTCAGTATTAATGCTACACGATTAACACAACAGAATAATACTGTACTGCCTTATGAGACTTGATTATAACTCCAAAACATGGTAGAAAGTGGTTTTTTTATAGTTTTAATAGCAGTGTTGAGGAGGGGAATAATGGACACCTAGATTTTATTCAGAATCAGGATTCTAGTTGATTGTTGATCCTAAAAGGAGCCACAACACATGTTTAAAAATGCTGCCATTTGCTATTTCTATGCAGTCCAGTTCCACTTCTTGGTCTGTTACCCGTGGGGAGGACAGAGCCTCAGGATCTAAAACTCAGCTCTGAATTGAGAAGGAAAAATTTCTAATACTGGAGATAACTACTGATACTCAGACTCCAGGACAAGGGTGGAGGAAGCTTTATTGAATAGGCCATCATGGACTTGCTGGTGGAGCTGGAGATCAAAAATGTTAAGATTCTTTGTCTCCACCTCTGTCTGAGGTGCCCAGAGAACTGGACGTCTTGCACATGCACCGTATAATTAATGTGCATCTATCAAATTGTGCATTCAGTGGGACAGAGTCATACAAGATTTCCTGGAAACTTACTGGTCAGCTACATAGTACGTGCACTGGATTTTTAACTAGCCTGGATAGGATTTATTTCCTGGATAGAAATAGAAGCACATGTGACATCAGTGACCCAGGGCTCACTCCAGCCTGTTCGCACCAGGCTGTTTTTGCCCCTGGATAAGCAAAGATGAAAGTGCATTTGGGTAAAAGCTCTTGCTTGAGGGTGTCTTTGTGCCAACCCAGAATAATGTACCAGGAAGACTTGCTTTACAATACTAGAAACAAAATACAGTTATTTGAAATTGTCAGCTTGGACCAAACTTGCTTTTATAACAGTTTTTACTGTGTTTACATAACATATAAAATAAACATATGAGTTATTCCAGGTTTAATCCCATATCTCTTATTCCTGCTTTATAATTCCATTGTGGAAGAGTATTCTCATACTAACTGAACTATGCATATTTACATTGCGCAGTACGTCCTAGCATTGCAGGATTAGGGTACGAGCATGCTTATGTAGTTCTCAAGCTGTGTCATGCCATACTCCTTCAAGGTAACTTCAGCTGCCATTTTTTGTATACTTAATAAGGTTGTTGGGTTTGTGGGGGTTTTTTTAATGGTGCTTATCACAGACTTTGTTTGCAAACATCTCACAAGCACTAATGAATTCATTCTCTCAGTGGGTACTGAAGTATTTCCTTTGCTTCACAAAGAAAGGAGCTACAGTACAGGTATAATGCAAGTTGGCCAGTGTCATACAGTCACTGAGTACTGACCTCCTGAGTTCTTGTGCAGTACTTACTCACAAGATAACTCTCCCCACAGAGCTCTGCCTAGGTGCCTCATTTTCTCAGCCTCGTTTCCCACTTCACTCTATTTGAAGGAAGATCTCTTTCACCGATCCAAGTTTGCAATGCCACCATCAACTCACTAAACTGCTTCATCAGAACATAGCTCAATCTACAGTGCCCATGAAATGACTGTAATGATAATAAGGATTGGATGCCATTATAGGTGTACATATATACATCTCTCTGAGTGTTTGTGTCTCTGCACATAACATACATACATGCACATACCTATCCATGTGCATGTTACCAGGCATCTGTGGAAAGTTAGCAAATCCAAAACATCAGAACAGTCAAAGTGCAGTTATCTAAAGCTTCAAACAAACCTGTATTATTTACTGTAATATTTAGCTATTCCAAGCTCACACTCCTATATCCCTAGAGGGCAATGTCTCCTAATAGGTTGTGCTCGGATCCCTGGCATCTTCATATAAAGCCAAAGATGATGCTACTGCGGAGACAGATAGAAATAAGTCTGTACTTAACAAAACTTAATTTAGCTAAATATAGACTTGTCCCTGTTTACTTTCAAGAAGTTTTGCAGCCTGCTTTCAAGAACAGCAAAGTACAGTTGATTATCCAAAATTCACCTACCTTAGCAAACCTCTCAGATTTTCCTACAGCATGGACAAATCTGAATGCCTGCACAAGAAAAACTTGAAGGGAAAACAGAACAGTAATTTTCTTCCCTGCATTTATTGCCTTGCTGCTTCACAATCAATATTCTTTTTTTCTAAAGCCCAGTTTCCTGTTGGCAAGGCCCATGTCCATCCCCCGGTCTCACTCTACATTTACGCCCAACGTTGTTCAGTTCTGACAGCTCTGGTGACCATGATTTCAGCGATCTCCTCTCCTCCATGTGAAGTGAAACCCCTCACTTCAACAACAACGTGCTACCTCTGAACAGAAAATGATGTTCGGGGAATGAAGTTTTTCAGCAAAGCTTCTGACAGTGCAACCACAATGGAAGTTGTGACTGTTCAACATCTCTGAAAATCAGAATAATGCTGTGCAATTAATTGCTTTATTGGTGGATTTAGCAGCCCAGATTTAGCCCCTGAAATATAAAAATGTAGGCTTCTGTTGTTTGCTTTCTTTTTGTTTTAAATGATTGATAATTATTTCACAAATGTCTTCCCCTGACATTTGATTTGCTAGATAATACATAAACATACAGTTTCTAATGGGTTTTCCGGCCTTTTGACCGAATTTCTTTTCTCATTACTCCTCATTTCATTTCCAATTCTGATATAAAATCTATTTTCCTGAAAATTTTTGCATGATCCCACACTTTAATAATGTACAGAATGATATTTTAACACAACAAAGCCAAGATCAATGGTAGCAGAGCAGCAAAATCAACCCGTATTTTTTACTTTTCTCTTACATGTTGAACTGCTTCACACAAACTCTCCCCAAGGTGGTTCCAAAATTATGTTGGAAACTAATAATTATTTTGTGTATGTGGACCTTTAAAAAAAATCTGCCACATGAAAACAGTTGAGTAAGGACAAAACAAGACAGTTCAGCCTAACAGTACGTATATTTTTCTGTCAAATACTGGCTGTCATTGTTACTCTATTGCAAGGATTTATTAGCTAATTAACAATTAGGCAGATCATGATGATAAGCATTACAAAATCAAAATTACATCGTTCACATTTTTATCACACAGAGAGAGGAAATAATGGGTAGAACTTGATGAACATATATGATGTGCATAAAGCAATGAAAAAAATCTCGGTGGTAAGGGAAGAGAAGTAGTGAGTAAGTATTCAGCGCACTCACTAATTTCAGTGACTGTGACTAATAAAGTCCAGTAATTTATTTTCCATAGTAGCATTTACACTCTTTGGAACAAACTGGGTTGCAGTAGCAATTGTTCTGAGTGTATCTTTTGGATTGTATTCATTTACTCAAATTTCCTCTGCATGATAAAGAATTAAACAGGGTTTTTTTGCTCTTTCTCAGCCAGTATAAATTTGTTGAAGACAGTGGGACCCTGTGATTATTTGTCTTATGGCTCTCCATGTCCATCCACCAGTCCATTCATAAATGCATGAAAATGCAGGTCAGCTTTCTAAAGAAAACTACTTAAAAGTTTATTTTTTTTCCTTTGACAGAATCCTACATGACTAGGAGTGAGACATACATTTTTTTCCAGTGAAGATTTTCAATAAGCCCTCTGTGTATCATCATTCTTTACACAAACGTCCACCAAGATTTCCTAGCACTACATTAAACAAATTAAACATGTTTTTGTATTGCTACATTATTCAAAGCATGGCTCCCATGCTCTAAGACTCAGAAATCTACTAAAAGAGAAGTCTGCTAGTCAACCTATTTTTCCCATTCTAAAGTTTCTTTTTTGAAGGTGTGGCTGTGAGTAGAAAGGATAACACAATAATGATCTTCAAGCAACAATACCTGTACTGTAAAATCGCAATTTATTCAGATGTCCTTTCCAGTGTAGCCTAAAGAAATAACCTGAAATGTTAACAGACAGGTTTCTATTTAAACAAAAAAGAAAAAAGAGAAGTCCTTAAGAAATAGCCTCTAAAAAAATGTTTTTGACTTTCCTCCTTGAATTCCCCTGACAAAAGTAATGAGTGAGGTGACAGGAAACCTGACATTAATTCTGCAAGTTCTAACTAGATGTGCAGGCGATCTAAGCCCAAGGAATAGAGCTGGAATGCAGAGCAAATAGGCAATTACTCTGAGCACAAAAATTCTGCGCCTGATGATGAGTTGCCTGTCTCCGTTATCCAGTGTCGGTTCTACAGAGACTGTAATCTTCTATGTTGATGCCTATATTCAATCTTAATGCCTGATACTGAGTGATGGGAAGCTGTAGGGATTCTTGCAAGATTCGTCGTTAATGGGTTTAACTCAATTGGCATGTCTGCCCAGGATATTTCATAAATACATAACCCACGCTACGTGATCAGAATAATTACTTAGAGCCACGCAGAGCATTCATCTCAACATGGCACTTTTTGTTCCACAACTTTTGCCACCTTTTGCTTTATGTTTAGCCACTCATCTTTTAAAAATAATAAATGCTGGTAAGAGGATATGCAATGATTCTCCCCACTTTTGCATGCACTCATGCACATTCACAGTTCCTGTCTTTGCAATTTGAGTTTCTGAAGCTCTCAAAAAGCAAATTTTTGCTACATGCTGAGATGGCTACAGGTCCCCTTCTCTACTGTCTAATGTGGACCATTCTATACTGATGCAAGTTATGCTCAGAAAAAGAAAGCCCCTGCCAGAAAGAAAACTAAAGATTTTGCATGAAATCTTTTTGAGAAAGAAAAGAATATCCTGCTGCAAATGTGCTTTTCAAGTAGCTTAAAATTTATCCAGCTGGTTTTTTTTCACCATAATTAATCTTATGCCTCTTGGTCCTCTCTTTTCCAAATCCAACATCTGCTACTTTTGTTAGCATGCGACGTGCAGGAGATTTATTTGTCCGTAAGGCCTCTCCATGCATAATGCAATTGCTATGGTCTCTGACCTATCTGAACACTACCATTTGCAGTGGACTGCAGTCATTTATATGAATGGACTTTCATGACAAGGATCTCAATGACCCACCAGTAGAAACATTCTCAGTATTTGCCTCTTTTGCATTATTGTAATAAATAAAACCAGGAAAATGACACTGGGCCTACCCGAGAGGTGGGTGCAATTTCCTGTGCCAGGCATCTGACACATGATTCAGGCATGGTGACACCATGCATGACTCCTACCTCTAAACATACCATCTTTTTTTCTGCAGTCTTCCAAGTCACTTGAAAATTAAGGAAGCTTACTGAATAAAATATATGTTAAGATATACTGGACTATCACATGATACAAAGTGTTTCCATTTGGTCTATAAAACAAAGCCCCACGTTTTTATTCAGTTTGCTAATAGCAACCTGGCTATAAATTCAATCTTAATTTCTAACCTCATCACAACACGTGGCTAAAAATTATTTTCTGAGAGCTGGACCTCATCAGATCTTCATATCAGAGTTTATGTGACTTTTTTGGAGACCAGTGTGAACACGCGAACATTGGCGCCCGAAACTAAATAAGGCAAGGCTGCCAAGCAAGAAGCCAGCAAAGATAAACAAGGAAAACCATACGAGTTTTGAGATCGGATTGACAATGGGTTGTGTTTGTTTTTAATAGTCATGCCTAGTTAATTCCCTTCAATTAGTAATTGTTGAAACTTTAGTTTGAATTAAAAAAAAATAAAATTACAAAGTAATTTAAGAATGGTTATTACCACTTAAGTATTTCAGATGTGCAATTATGCAAATCCACCAAGCACAATTCTGACTATATTTTCTCTACTTGGTTGAAATCACTGTTAGAAGAATGAATGTACATAGTGGCATCTGCTTTCTCCTCAAACAGTTTGTATTTTAAAACCAAAGTGTGTGTAAGGTAACTTGTATAACAGTTTCACTATTCCTCATTTAAAATAGTTGCCATTTCAATTTTTTCCTCCTTGTTTAGTAAGGACGCAAATGCAAGACTGAGAATAAGCAAAGAATCAAGAATATAGCTTAGGATATTTGCCAATACTGGTTTCATTTCCAGAGCACATGCTCTCTGAAATGCACATACTTTATTTTAGATATAGCCAAAACATATCTGCAGAGCTAGATACAATAAAAGTTCCTGGTTTTGGTGTACCATGAAAATGTGTAGGTTTTACAAAACTCAAAGCAAAAAACCTAAAATGAAAATATTCAACTCAATACTCTCTGCTGACTCTCTCCTTCAGTTCTCCTGAGTTGGGTATTTGAAGATTCTGATCTCTTCAGTACTTTATCACATGGCAAGTGAAAGAAATGGTCCTTCATCCTTACAATCTTGTGCTCTAGTATATTTCATATCAGCTGTCACTTGGTAATCTCCTTCTGATCCAATTTCTTACCAATCCAGTTTTCCCTATTGCACTGAATGACACCATACTTGGTGACATCTTGTTTTCCATTACACTTATTTCTTGACTACCTAATTGGCTGACTGGAGTCTAACAGTATTCAATAAATCAAAAGCTAAAATCTTGACTAAAAATAGCTTCATGTTGCAATAACCCTATGATTCCACCTACATAATAATGCAAAGAAAACCACTCTTCAAAAACCCCTAAATGCATAACTGGACCATTTTATTCCTATAATAGTGTGGCATACTAGGCTGAACATCTTATCATCACCCTCAGCATTATTATGGGTTTGACTTATGGGAACACAAGGGAATCTATTGTATTAGGTTCTTTACAAGTAACGAACAAAGTGTTTACTACTGAAGCATGAAACAAGAAACAACAGAAACCCAAGACAATATCTGGCACTGTTCTTTATGCACAAAAAGTATAACTCGTGACAGTTTTCTAATAGTATCACTGCAAATAGCATTTTAAAGATGGACCAGGAGAACTGTGATGCTTCTGCATCAGATGCTTCTGCGTTCCAGATACATACAAGACAGAAAAAGAAAAAGATTGCACATTTCACAGTAGAGATGGACCAAGAAAAGGTGTTACAGCTCAAATGAAAGTTAGTTCAAACTCATGTTCAGGATCATTGAAATATCTGAGGTTTCACTGTTGGTCATAATGCAGGAACTTTTTCCAATTTTCATTCAGGAGAGAAATGCTGTGAAATCACATCACTTTGGACAAAAAAAAATAAAATACTTGGGAATAAAAAAAAATACCGCACTTTTTTCTGGTTCCAAGTTTTCTGTTTGTTTTCAAATGTTCTGTACTTGTTCTCAGTTTTCTTTGTTATTTCAACTAAAAAGTTTCTTTCGCAATTCTAAATGGGAAAAAATCAGCACTTCTTTTAGAGGTTGTCAACTCTTTCTGAGCTCTGAAAGATGTGCCCCTGTCTAGAAATATATAGAACTTTGACTCCAACTTCTGCTTTGAGTTACAAAATGAAAATTAGATCAAAGGATCTGAAGTTCAGCATTACTCGTGTTGACACTTCCTTTGCGAGTCCTTTTTCTCACCATTTTCTATTGTATAAGATATTTCTATTCTATAATTCTATTTCTATAAGTAAAAGATATTTCTTTTACTCATTCTCAGTGTTTTCATTAAAACATTTCATTTTTACATATCTCACATATATTGTGCTTTAGAGTTTTTTGGATCTGCAAGCACTGAAATTGTGTTTTAAGCCACCTTATGAAAGAAAATTCTTAAGTTATGGAACATTTTACAGAATGGTGTTTCCATTTTTTGGCACTTCGGAACTAACTCTACCATTGAACTTGAATGAAGAACAGTCTGCCATTCCCCGTGGTTCTCTGGAAACACCAAAAGGAAAGTATTGCACACACGTTCAAGGACTTAAATCCTATGTTCATGTATCCTAACACCACCAACATTCAGAATGATTCCACAGTCAATGACCACTTATGTCACATCTGTATAGTAACAATCACAGAAGTAAGAAAAGCCTCAGTAGGTGACTATTCAATTATTATTAGAAGTAGAAGTGGTGGTACCAGTGTGTATTGCTTTGGAAAATGCCAAGATAATATCTATGCCACTAAGAGCACGCAATCTAAATTAGGAAGACAATATAATGAGAAATGCACACCGCCTTTGAATAGCACATTTGCACATAGATGAACTGAAAATAACACATATTCCATATAAACATTTCTTGCTCTTTTTTTGTTAACTCCTCTATATTGACACATCTTACCACACTGCAGCACGACTGCTAAATTTGCAAAGATATTAACACCAAGAAATTCTGCCTAGGTGTTTATTTCTGCTTGTAGCATGCATTTAGGAACTGTGAGAGAATGATGAGGCCGGGCTAGATCCAGATTTCTCTGAAGTCCATACATTTAATGTATTATCAGTTAGTAGTTAAAAAATCAGTTTCCTTAAAAATGAAGCTGATAGCCGCTTGTCTTTTGCATTTTAAGCCATGTTGCTAATTACTTTTTTGATTTTCTATTTAAATGAAGAAAACTTGCATATGTAATAATAACCCTAGATATTCCTTACTGTTTACTCCACCTTTTGTAAGTGTCCTAACCCAGAACTTACTGATTTGATACTGGTGACAGGCACTAGCTCCAGTACGACATCTGGTGAATCAATCACTATTACCACAGCGCTACATTATAACTCGGTCCAAGGTTTTTGAGCATAGTGCGCAAAGTAAATAACATTTATTGCTGAAAAACTACCAACCTCAAGCCAAGCATGCTGGGTTATTGCATATTTTATTATAACTTGTGATACTAGACAATGCTCAGCGTGCTCATCTGCACACTGGCTTTCTGAGGGAGGAAATGGGGGCATCTCACCCCTCTGCCAAACTGAACTGTGAGAGAGAGGCATTACAGCTAAGCCCAGAATTAAAGATTGTGCCGTACCATCCACAGTTCAAGTAATTTCTCATATTCTACTGCATTCAGTATTTAGCCTTAACATTGAAGAAGCTACTTTTCTCTCTCACTGACAGGTCAGCACCTTTTCACACCACTTTTTAATAGACCTGGCAAAACCAATGTTGCTGTTGCCCTTGCTCTGTGCAATCAGAACCAATTTTTTGTTGAATTTTTTGCTTAGACCACCAGCCCCATACTTAATGTAGGTACAATCAATGAGTTTGCTTTGTATGAAGCAGAGTGCAAGGGGGAGGCTTTTCAGGATGATTTGTCTAAGCAACACCTAACGCTATAGAGATGATGGATACATGCTTCTGCTGGAGTCTGCCTAACCTAAGCAGGTTTCACTAGGGACAACTGTTATATTTTGCACCTAGTAATATGTTTCCTATGAAGTTTATATATACACTGGCTGGGTGAAAACTCTGCTTAGGTGTCCTCTCTCCAGAGGCAGGTAAAACACAACAGAAGGAACTAAGCATGGACGGAGCAAATGAACAAAGATGCTCTTTGACATCAGCTCCATGGTTACAAGCCAAGATCCCTTCATGGTACTGAACTTCTATTTTAATGGAGGATTTGTTTCATCTTAAAACAGATATGGGCATTACAGACCTCTTAATGCAGGCTGGTCCTCCTAAGATTCCTTTATAATCAATTGAGAAATAGAAGAGCAGACTTAGGACTTCAGACATATAAGCAACTTTAGGACAAGCTGAAACACAAACTGAAAATGCCTGTTTCTTTCTGTGAACTGTGACCAGGTGATGTAGGGGGATGCAAGTTTCTCCATTCAGTTTCTGGTGACTAAATTCAATCTCTTGAGCCTAAAGATTAGAACTACTACTCATAGAGGTGCTTACTGAAATGGAGTGAGATTTGATCTTTTCTAATCTTTCTGGATGTCAACACAGCAATATATTTAATATAATATACTGATCATGTTAAAAAAAGGTAGAAAAGAGAAAAAGACCAGTTAAATCACAGAATCAGTTAAGAAAGTAGGCTGCTTGCTGATGGCATGGAGGAGTTGATGTAATTGATTTTGATTTATACCAAAGCAAAGGGTACCTTATGCTGCCAGTATATGTCAAGTGGCCCTACTGTAAACTGAGTTCATTTTCCAAAGCCAAAAGGAAAATTAAACTTGATCTTAATGTATTAAGTACATTAAATGTATTTCTGTGTGCATGTGTGCATCTATGTTGGTGAGAGAGCGTGCATGCATGTGTACCAGCTCTCTTTAATATCAAGTGGAGCTGCTTATGCACAAGGACATTCTATTCTTCATTTGGGTTATGCTACTGTTAGATTAATTTATTCTTTAGCTTAACAGCCCTTATTTCTGAAACGGCTGAAGGATTTTGTGCAAAACAAAAAAGGAAATCTAATTTAAAGAGTTTGATTAAGACTCCAGTTTTTCTCTTTTTTTGAATTGTCTCTGGAAACTGTCCTCGTCTCATGGATGGGTGAAAGACAAAAATAATAACAGAAATCATCAATTTTCTTCACCTACAGAAGACAGTCACATTTGATCCACATCCCAGGCCCAGTTCTTAACTTCTTCAGAACAGCACGTCCCTTAATTCTCTGAGCCATTCCCTTATTCCTATATCACATTGGTAAAGCATAGTAGATGCTTTCATTAAAAATGCTGAGAAATAGAGATGACTGCTAGTCTGGCCTGGAATTTGGAAAGAAACTCAATTTAGAATAAAAATCAATTTAACTGTCTCTGGATATGGCACTGCTGAAGGAAGCACTGCTGAAGCTCTCAATTTATTCCACCAAGAACTTTCAAGTTAATATATATTAATGTACTTTTGGTAGGTCTGCAAAGCAAGTTTGATTTTTTTCTCCTAGAAGCAATTTACATTTAAATTCCAAAGCTATAGGCATTTGAAGCATGCTTAAGTTGACTTAATAATGGCAAAACAACATATGCAGGGATTAAAAGAAGCCAACAGCCTACATATAGTCTATTTAGAGAAGTAGCCACTTTATAGCACTCAAGTGGGATAAAAAAAGAAAACAAACAGAAACTTTTAAAACTTCCCAGAAGATTTTTAGACCCACAAGGCCTGATCCTGGTGTCTGAGCAACACAATCAATTACTTTCAGCATAAGAGCTGAGATAGGGAAAAAAGTAAAGAACCCTGTTTGAAAGCTGTCTTCACATGATCCCGATGCATTCACAAGCCTACTCTGACCCTTCTTTGAATTAAAAAAGATGCTGGAGATGAAGTTGCAGCAAGAATTTCAGCTGCAGTGGACAAAGGTTTTGAGCCAATTACTCTCCTCCATGGAGGACAGGGGCTTTTTTTTTTTCTATTTTGTGGTGGTTTCCACAAAATTTGAACTAGGAGAGACAGAAGTGCCCATTGGGACTCCTTCTGTCACGATGGGGATCTCCAGCATCCAGCTAACAGAAGAGGTGAGGGGAAAGTGTAACTGTGTGAGCAGAAGGAGATGCTGAACCACTACAACAACTGGTAACAATCACTGTATGCAGAATGCCCAACCAAGGAGTGCTCCTCGAGGAAAGGGCGAAGCTGGCTTTTTTTAAGTTTGACTTGGGATGCCTTTCCACAGTGACATAAGAGGAGTAGTCTAACTTTGCTGTCAACAAAGGAACATCAAGTTTACTTGTCCTGGGTTTCCTTATCTTCATGCAGCTGCCTTTCACAACACTGGCCATTCACATCGTGGTAGTTCACACGCTTATGCACAACAGACAGCAAGGTGTTAGAGTGAAAGTGGCAGGCTTCTCAGTGGTCTATTTTTGTTTCTGCAATCTTTTTTTTTTTTTTTGCTTGAAAAGCTAAAAATCCTATTAAAGTAATTTAGCTGGCTTTCACTCTTTTTACTAATCAGATGGGCTAGCAAGTGACTTATTGGTAACTGAGAAATACTTTTCCAGACTTCACTAGTAACACCAATTAACACAGCAGGAAATACAAATATTTCTACTCTGCAAGTGATCATTGCAAGGCAACCACACCATGTTAATGATGGTGAATAATGACTCCTAATACCTGTGCAAATTTCTACTCTCCAGCACTGGAAAAGAGAATAGGAGAAAAGCATTTTTAACCTTTTCAAGAAAGAACAGCTAAATTCTTAATGGGAAAAAAAAAATCTCTAAACCGCATTTGTCAGAATGTGAAACTGCGTGTGAGATGTAATGTCTATTAGCTTCTATTTAGTGTCTTCCTCACACCAGGGAACTTTATAATAAGAAGCAGCTGAGGAGAAATCAATGCTGGCCTCCATGGATGTTCTGTATTCATAGGGATGGCTCCTCTGTTGTTGGCAACATGAGAAAAAAACTATTTTAATTTTTTAAAAAAAGAGCCTAATGAGAGCCAAAGTCTAATATGAAAGAGTGGGTAACACCAAAACAAGGAAGAGATCCCTAACAACTCCTCTGACCTTGCTTTATTCACATTTTGTGTACACGGACAAGGACAATGGAAGGAGAATGGCGTCTCCCCTAAATTTGACCCCTCAAGGTAAAATAAGCAGGTCAAAACACTTCAGACATGGCAGAGCACAAGAGGAACTATTCGGCTGAAATAATAGCAGAGAGCCATTTATTCTTCTCCAATTTACAAACTAGATAGCCCTATTCTTATTTCTTTATGCTTATAATGTTTCCCTACTTGTACTGCTGCAAAGCTACTTCTCCAAGCTTCCATGCAGCCCTATTGGGACAATGCAAGAGTACACAGTAGCTGCAGGTCAATCCAGCACCTGATACTACCTTCAGAATATTGTCCTCCTAGAAAAGAAATGCTTCTCATAACTAAACACATACAGAATACCCCTTTCCTCTTCCACATTGAATTTCATACACTGTACTATATACATGTATGCTTCATAGCCACAGATACCTATCTCAGCAACTGTTAAACAGGGAGCCCATACATGAAGGAAGCAGAGAGGGACTCAGAGCACTCACAGAGGCATGGGTGAAGCTTCAAACTGGTATGAAACATGAATTGCACTATACATAAATTCAGCTCAGTGCCACTCTCCATGTAAAAAGCTAACTACATGTTCTTGGTTGGCAATCTTCTGATGCACATTTTCTTTCCAATCAGTGCTGCGCATCTCCTATCTGCACCACAGGTCTCTGCGGTGTATCCTGATGGTGCCCAGTGCACAGAAATCCTCTTGAGATCAATGAAACTTCTATGCATAGAAGAGGCAGGGAATGAGCAACAAAGATCCCTGGGGTAGATAAGTCTTAAAAATCAAGTGCAAGGAAGGTGAGTTTGCCCTGTGTGACTGGTTGAAGATTTATTTCAGGCTTTATACAATTCACTTAAAGTCAAAGAGAGGTCTGGAGTTTTACTTGTTGTCATTACTTTTTAAAGCAACACTGAATTAATTGTATTTAGAGGCAGATCATGCAGCTCTGCACATTGTCCAACAAAGAGCAGCTACTATTGTCATCCAGCACAGATAAAGAGTCAGTATAGAGATGCACTGAGGTGTAAAAATTCCAGATCGAGTGGGAGTCTTGAGCATAATGTATAGCTGTGCACTTAGTCTGAAGTGCTTTTGGCGGAGAAGAATCAAGACATAACACTTAGGCTTAACACTAGAGTGCTTACTCTTGCCTTTTGTCTCCTGGTGGTGGTGAAGTGCCAGAACAGAGCTGGTTACAATGCAAAGTGCTTTCATCCATGCAGGATTATGCCTCTCTCTCTCTTCCTCACAATTTCCATTTGTGTCTTCTCCAGGATCAAGTATATTTTCCCAATACCTGACAGAATTATCAGGAAAACTGAGCTCTCATAATGGTTCATACCCTATCATCACTGAGCCCATCCTAGTATTTCACATATAATTCCCTGGACCACAACTGCTATGAAACCCAGAAAATTCTAAAGGACACCAAGATTAGGTCATCAGCTGACAACACCACCCGAACACAAGCAGAAAGTTTGTTTTAAAGATTATCTGTTTATGTGATTCACTTTGCCTCAAAGTTTTGTAGTTAGATAAATGCTTTTTTTCTTCATCTGAGTTAGTACATTCCAGTGTAACATCACAGTCTCTGCAGCTCATCCCCTGTAACTCACCACTATAATCAAAATGTTAACATGAATGACCTAGAAAGCATGCACTCAGCATCAACACAACACTACCTCTGCCAGGCCACATAAAATCACAGAATAGCATGGCTTACAAGGTACAAAATAGCTTTTTGCTCTGAAGGACAGATATTCCAGCAAATACACTCTGCTAAATATCTACCTATATAAGTTAAAACTCTTCATCACACAGTTCTGATCATACAAGTATTTTCAAACTAAAAAATTATATGCTCTTGTATTTTATGCTCCACAGCAGGCTTCCACATATTGTCAGTTAATTCCACTGGAGTCTACATCCACTCAGCTGTATTGTTTTCTTAATTTTATTATTTAGTGCACCCTTTACATTTTCAAGTTAATATTTTTTTTTCAAGTAATCTTCTCCCTCCAGAATGAGCAATCGCCACCTGATTTATTCATGATGCAATATGCCAGCTGCCATCCACTACAGGGCCTTCCCTGTTACCAGTTCACTTTCACCATAGGGCACCAGTTTAAAACTGTTTCAGCAGTCCACTAAATCCTCAGCGTAATTGCACGTTCTGCCAAACTGCTGAAACATAGAAAACATATCAACCAAACAATGCAAATAAATACATTTACAGAGGTACTTTCAAGAACGTGTTTAGCTGAGCATAAGGGCTGGGCTATAACTCTATCCCACCCAGGTTACTAGTGGCTCAACCAGCACTCTGCCATTTGAGCATATAATGCATGAAACGTGGAAAGCTGAAACCCTCAGCAGGGGATGGCTGGGGCCGCTTCCTCATGTCACCATCTGGAGTATCATGAAATATTTCAGGAAAAATTTCAAGCTTCAAATCCTTTGTCAATCATTTGCATAGCAACACACATCATTGTACACAGCAGAGACAGCTTTCCTCACTTGTGCATGCCCATCTTGGCTGGTGTATATCTATGAGTGGTTATGGAGGATACAAGAGGTGGTTGTACCTCCCATAAGTGTGAACTTCCTATCCTACATGGAGAGCATGGAGTCTTAATGATTCAGCCAACTCACCTGAGGATACATCTGGTCATGACTGCTAGGCAAACCTTGGGAGTTCAATTCCCAACTTTGGCAGCACAATTTGTTCACATATAGATGATGAGAAATCAGCTCAAAAATGTAATACAAAGCATTAGATCATATATTCAGACACAGCTGTCTGCCACAAATGAAAACACCCCCCCAAAAAAAATCAGTGAAACACTTTTTAAACAGAAAATTCTCCAAAAAGCATAGGACCAAACCACTTACACTAAAATCAGTTCTCATTAATCCCAAGATTTATACTCTATTTTGAGGGCCAGTCAGCAGAGATTAGGAGGATTACAAACATTTGTTCTGGTCTCAAAATTAAGGCCATGTTTAGAAACCTGGAGAGCTGGGTTCTGCTTTTGTCTAGATCTCAAAGAGTCATGTGGGGAGGTTTTCACACCAACTACGCAGCAATTCAGTGGGCAAAATATAGGGCTTCAGTTTCCCATACATTTCACAGAGACAGCAGGAATCTTTGGAAGACCAAGTCAACTCATCTAAGCAGGATGCTGAGAACAAAGGGTATCAAGCACCCATTATCTCCCTGCATGTGTGCCTCAGTCTCTTTACTGGGGAAACTGGAATATTTTCCTCATATACAGGAACTGAAGGAAGATGAAATAATTGGTATTTGGAAAACATCACCTTGGATACTGCTGACAGAAACCAGATTTCTTAATCTGTTGAGAGGATCTGACAGAGAAAAGAAGATAGCAATCCTGTGGTCATCCTAAACATGAACAACTTTGTACCCTCAAGCACAAGGAAAGAAGGGCAGCTGCAGTCATTGTTTGACCCTCTGTGGCACCATCAGCAACTGGACTCTCCCAGGCCCTGTCCCCAGTAATGGCCAGATTTTCATACAGCTCCACCCCACAAAATCATCTAGATGAAGATTAGGTTGATAAAAGTGCACCAACCCTTCTAATAACCACGTTAACATTTAAGACTGTACATTGTAAGGATCTGAAATGTTGGATATTTATGTTTGTGCTCAGATGAAACCTGAACTGTGAACGAAACATGCCCCAAACCATTAATGAATATCACAGCAGCTCAAGCCATTAATACACTTGCCATTGATCACAAAGAAGAAGAAGAAATCCTTGAAAGTCACGTAAAGCACCGATTTCCTTTGCAGCAGCTTTGTAGATACGTGAAACTTAATTTCTTTACATAGTATAAACAAGATCTTCGGGGATTTAGTGAGAGAAGCATGCATGCATTTTGTTTTACTCTCTCTGCCAACCTTTCCCTCTAAACATATAACCAGGTCTAAAGGATGATTAAATAGGTAATGGAATGAGGCATAATGTGACATCCTACTGAAAGATAAGAGGGCAAGTATTTAAACCTTTCTTCTAGCTCGCAATACATAAAGCAAGCACCATTATGTAGAATAGTCTTCATGTTACTTTAAATATCCTGTACATCTCCCATAAAGCTTTTGTGCAAAATTCTTCCCTGCATATATAAAAATGAATCATATCACATTATAGCTGGCTATGCATTCTTCCCTGAGCACACTATGCTTTAAATTGCAAAATCCATTTTTATTTTCTTTTTCATTTGTCACCTCACCACTGGAAGGAAGGTTTCCTGGAGCGTATTCCATTGCACGTCTGACGATATCAAGTCTGCCTTTGATACATTAGTATAAAAAATTGAGGATAAATGATTACATTTACATGAGGTCAGTGAACAAGTAGGGGAGACAAAAGCCTACACGATTCATTGTATCTTCTGCTACAAACGATGAGACTTCTTGATGAGAATATAAATATAATAACTAAACAGTTAGCAGGGAAATAACTCATTTTTAGCACTCTGATAATTTTCAGATAATTTAATGAATATTTGGATAAATAAACCTGATGCAAATATGTCATCTTTGTTATCAGCCATCTCACAATACAGCAACACGCATAACAGTGTTAGCCTCTCCTTGTCCTTACTGTAAGTCAGCCACTTGGAGATGAGGTACTAATGGATTTTATCTCTGAGGCATTGCCCCCTTTAATTCTGAATTACTACATCATCCCAATCAATGTATACATTCACAACATGCTAATGCAATAAAGCTTTAAAACTAGTGCAAGCATAGTATGATGCTTTCTGTCATGTATGTGTGCTTGAAAAAAATGGGGAAAAAAAAGAAAATACTTGTAAATCATACATAAAGCAGAAAGGTTGAGCAACCTTTGCAGGGCTAAAACACTATTCAGGATACTAAGGGAGAATCTGTAAATATTTAACATTGCTACAAGCAGAGGGATCAACAGAGTAGAGGTCTTTGATCAATACTTGCAGCATCATGTATTATTTCCAATGGGCATGAACAGCAAAATGCTATTTATTGACTAAAGTATGCTACACATCATTGAAGTTTAATACAAGGGGACATTAAATTCTCTCTTGATCAGGAGTAAGCCACTGACCCAACCATAGCCTAATCAGCTGTTTCTTGCACTGCAGTAGCACTTGATGGTTCACAGCCTTATTTTTCTGGGAGCTTTCCAAACCATAGAAAAATCCAGTCTCTGACATCAAGAGATTAAAGTATTAGATAATTTAAGGTGAAATTAAATAAAGGTGGTGCAACAGAACAAATGGAAGTATGACTAGTAGAGAGGGCAAAAAGCACAAAATCACTTGGGTGCATAGATTAAATTAAGTGTTCAATTAGTAGTTCTGAATAAGAAACATTTTTGTTTTATTTTTCTAGCTTATAAAAATAATAATAAAGAGTTTTGGTAGTTTTTGTTCCAATTTCATTTTATGCAGTGTCATGAGAGCCAAAGAGGACCAGCAAAGGGGAACACAGCAGCCAGACAGAAGTCGGTGCTTGTTGTGGCAAACCGCAAAGCACGCGATCAGATGGCCAGGCTGCCCCAGACAATGCTCTGTATCTGGTACATAAAAAGAATGTTCAAGAGCAAACTGTGGACATCCATGAAATAAACAGCCTGTAAGAAAAAAAAATTTGCCTTGTCATTCTGGGTCTCTCAAGATACATTGCAGGATTCTCGCTCATTAATCTCACTGGAATACATATGAAATTACCTGGCGCTACTTGGGAAAAATCAACCTGTGAACCTTACTCTGCTCTTTTAAATTTCCCATTCTTCTGGTAGCTGTAATGACTTGAAACAAATGGTATGGTTCCCACCCTTCATGCAAAGCCCTGCTGCACAGTGTACTGCAAAGAAAATGTACAAACAAGGAATTTCACATCAGTCATTCCTATCTCTAAGATCTTTTGAAGATAAATTGTTGCAGTCCACTGTCCTCAAAGCCTGCTCCCAATCTCAACCTTTTCTGTTGTTGTAACTTGCAATGTTTGTTGTATTTATATAAAAGTTTGGACTAGATAATACACTAGATAAAACCTCATCATACTACAAGTGCATTACTATATAGCCCAGCAACAGGTAGCAGTACAGGGGCAACACAGACAACAGATTGAGAGTCCATGTGAATCTCTTTTTCTCTCAATGTTAAATATAGATAAATTAATCCCATGACAGTCTGTACCTGAAAATTGTGCTTACCTGCTACTGAAGAGACCAAACTCTCACTGAAGTGTGAGGGAAGGACTTCCAGTGCACACAAGCTCAGCTGGCTCCAGACCCACAACCTCGCAGGGCTGAGCTCGTTTCCCAGAGTTCGTACTCTATATTCAACAGCACTACACACTGCTGAATTCAAACCTATGCTGCTTATTTGGAACTAGGTAATCTGAATAAAATAAAATAACTTTTGCTCAGAAGGGAGCTCTCAATTTTCCCTTCACAGCTGCATTTTCTGTTACTCAATTTCAAGGAAGTCAAAGTGACTGAATGTGCCTGACCTAATCTTGTTAAAAGGCTCATATACGGCTTTCAATCTCTTCCTCACTAACTGATGTTATATCATACCCAGGAAGCAAAGATCAGCTTTCCATGTAAACTCTTCCAGAGTTCCAGAAAGTGTATTTCAACTCCTGTTTTTAAGAAGGAAAAAGGCTAGTCAAGTAGACAATCACTATGTATTTCACTTTAAAATTTCATTTATTGTATAACTCTCACGAGCTTTCTAAGTGATACATGTCAAAAGTTAAACATGAAAGTCCAAAGAAACCAGGTAGACACAACCATATACCACCTTACATAAAATGTCATTTATTCATCAAGAATGATTCTTGAAGATAATTCCTTAAATTATAATTTTATACTTTTTTCTTTTCAAATATAGACCTCCTCTTCCTCTCAGAGCATTTTGACTTTTCTCCTGCAGTTATAAGCTTCTCTTATGATTCATCAAGAGTAAGGATAACACTTTATGATTGCTTTTAACAATCACACATAATCCTAAACACCTATGTGGGATTTCAGAGAATAAATTTCAGCAATCACTGAAATAAGGAGTCACCAACTTTAAAAGGTAGCCACTTCAAGCTACCAGACCAACTTGTTTTCTACAGCTGGTTTAAGAAATATAAACAACTCCACAATGCTAAAATAAATGAAACAAAACCAAACTTTGCAATCATTGAAAGTACTGACAGAGGAAAAGAAACCACAAACTGAATAAAATTTGAAAATCAAAACTCTTGCCAACACTGCAGCCAGCCCACAAGAACTCTTCAGGGCATCTGAGCAAGTGATGGATAATCTCTTGGTTGGTAGCAGGACTGATGTGCAGAACACAGTGTGTATATAAATTATGTGAAGTGAGTAAAAAAAGGATGAAGAGAAGAGGATGTATGCACTTAAAGAGGAACAAAGACATCAAGAGCAAGAGAAAATATCCTGGAGGAAATTTCTAATGGCACTAAAGAGATGACTCACACTTAGAGACTCAGAAAGACAGATGACAGTGTATGCTGAGGTAGGGGGCTGAAGGCAGCCCACAAGTATACATTCGATACATAAAAAGCTAAGGAAAAAAAGAGAAATAAGTCATATTAATAAACCTCTTTGTCATAAAACCTTTTCCCACCTTTCCTCCTTTTTAATGCAAACTGTATACATAGATGTGTGTAAGGAATTTTAATTAGTTGTACACTTTAAATGTATTAAAATGAATTATGCAGCAAAGCAGCAGGAGAGCAACAGATGTACAGATTCAAGGGTGACATGCTTAGTTTCACTTGATGAATGTTTGTTTTGTTGTTTTGAAAGATTAATGTAATGAAATATTTACAGTGAACAAAAAACTTTAAAATTGACTTGGAGGATGGATTACTTCCTTACAAGGACAGGGTTTTATTAAAGAAAAGATGCTGCTGGCACCTGAATCAAGACTCTATGAACAACTGTTATATTACTCTAGATATTTCAGGAATGTCTCACAGACAGTGTGTTTCTGAACCATGGTATAACACCTCTTATGGACCATGAGGCCAGAGAACAAAGTCTTCACAGTAAACTTACAGGATGGTGTTTCCAACTGAAAAGGTGGTGACATCATAATCTTCAAAAACTTCTGAAAGCTGACAGAAGACCAAGGCTGCCCTTTGGTCCAAAAGAATTATGGACCAGTGTTTTTACCTATACCAAATAAAGACAGTAATAATTCTAGAAACACCATTAACATTTAATCATCTTCCTTCCAGGTACTTAACCAAAAGAGGGAATTTGAAAATTATCAGAATCCCTCCACCTCATATTTCTGTTTTTAAAAATGTCAATTTTCTTATCTAGAGCATGATTTTATGAGGTTTCCTTTAAGCAGTGGAACTTTAGATGGTCTTTACCTCTGAAAACTACCTTTGGGTATTTAAATTTAGGCACGTAAACCAAAAGGACATGTGAAAACCAAACAAGAAATTTTCTGCTTAGGCTCTTCAGCTTTCATCGGCAAGAGCTATGAGGGAGTGAGATATGGATGCTTGATACCCCACTGCAGCCTGTACTGCATGTAGAGAAAAAGCAAGTGCTAAGCATCTGATTCCCCAGCCTAAGATCAAATCCCAGAATTGTAAATAAGATTGAAGTTGTAAAGCCCAATGGAAAGTGATTGTGAATGAAACAACAAACAAGAATTATCAACTTTGCCCACAGTGCCTCAGGGAATTGGAAAAATTTTATTATTTTCAAAGAGTAAGAATGTTCTTGAGAATATCCAGCCTCTCCTCCTTGAGAAAATTGTTCATGAATTAAGTAAGGAAGAACAGAGGTTATGATGACATAACTTGCATGCCGAGCCTTTGAAATGATAGCCTCGTGAGAAAGGACATGAATCAGAAGGATTCTTTGATTTTTCTTTTTTAAAAAGGAAAAAAACCTAAAACAAAACACAAAACCCTCACATTGTCCAGTACTATGCTCTTTACCATTTAGAATGGCTGGTAGCCAAGAAATGCAAACTAACCACGTATGAACAATACAGCTGCAAGGTTGCTCTGCAAAGACAAAATCACTTTTTGTGGCCTAATAATGTTCCCTGACTCTAATCCATCTATGAACAGATCACTACTGGTAACAGCAGCAATGAAAAACCTTCTGGGTAAAAACATCTAAGCTGCATAATATATGGAAATTGCATTATTTTTAGAACAATTTAACCTCAAGTCTTATCTGTGTATCTGACAGACACCCTCCAACAGAACACATTTTCATGGTGGACTTACCAACGTATATTTTAGTTTCATGAAAGTTCAATTAAACAACAGAGTGTAATTATCTGTTTACTGGCAATCAGGCAGTCCACATTAGTTCAGCTCTGCTTTGCTGAACTGTGTTCAACTGCTCAAAGCATTCAAATGTTGCATTACGAGATTTCATCAGACACCTCTGGCTCCAGCACCATGGCACAGAAAATGGGATGCACAATGCCCACTGCTCTTCTCTCCACATTTTGTCTGCTGCTTTTTAAAAGCTGCCCCTGCTCTCTACAAAAAGTGCTTATAAGCTTATCAAAGCTTAGGACAGCTTCACGTATATATGGTGTGTATGATCCACATCTTATCTAGGCTGCTCCCTCCCTTTTTTTTAGCATGGAAAATTGAAAATTAACTGTAGTGGCTTTGCTTTTGCCTCACTTCAGTCATAATGCCTAAAAAATCATCAGGAATGGTATTCTGTACTATATTAACCACATGTAGCCTTACATTCTGGTGTAACTTCCCAACAGCACCCATGAAGCCACCCTGTCCCTGCACGGCTGAGCTGGCATCCACATGCTGATGGCACAAGATACATCTGATCAAATTGCCATTTAAACCTGAAACTCCTGATGGAGCCAGAAAAAGCCTTGATCCTGGGAAATGTTTCAAGCGAGCTGTCCCCCTTCCTGATGCAGACAGATGTCAGATCTGAAATGTCACGCACAATTACCCTAGAGCCCTTGACTCTGAATCTCCAAATAGCTCCCAGCATTATGCAGGCTCTCCTCTTCCCTCCCCCCAGCAACTTTCAGGCAGGACTTGATTGTAGTGAAGTTCAAGATTTGTCCTTCAGAAGTACTGGCTAAAATAAGAGCCGTGATTTAAGATGGGAAAAAAATGGCAACATTCATTCTTACACATTAAGCAGCAGAATGCAAACTATTAGGGAAAAAATAGTAATAACACCTTACCATGCAGGCAATCTAAAGATTTCCAGACTAGTTTTTATTCAATCTATGTTTGGGACCTGTCTAATTAGGACAAAACCTCCCTGTTCATGATGGTGGAGTGTACAGACACGGGTGTTGGGAATCAGGTTTGTCTTGTGATTCAGTATTACAGTTTATTACAATTACTGTATCATGCTTGTGTTGTGATTTCTGTATACTGCTGTATCACTCTTCTAAATTAAAATCCCATGTAACATCAAATGCCTTCAAATATGTAAATTTGGCATTAAAACATTAAACCCTCCTGTTGCCTCAGGCATGCTGGATAGACAACAGCCTGTAGGTCAGGACTGGAAGATGCCAAGTCTCGGTGTTACAGGGACAAGGAGGTTGGTGAGTTGGGCCAGCAGCAGGGGTCTGTGTTTCTAACAGGCTCAGGAAGTAAGGCAGTAAGTTGGTTCATGATATCAAGAGGCTGCTTTGATAACCACACACATGGGCCACCATCACAGTCTGGAGCAAGCAGGATTCAGACAAGTAGAGGCTGCTGTCCTTTGGGTGGTGTGTCAAAGAGGCACTTTACTGAACCAAGGACTAGATCATTTGGCTTGGCAGGGTAAGGCAACGGATTAAGAAGAGGGACATCTGGGATGACATCTTTAAGACATGGGTCATCACCAGTGCTGGTGTAAATGATGATGAGGTGAATCTCATGGAGCAAAGCCACAGAGTGGAACCCATGGAGGTGGGCACATCAGAATTCCCTATAGGTATATGTTCTCACCCTCACTGGGTCCAAGCAAGAAGGCTGGTCATTCATGTGTTGAATGCATTAAGCTCACTGTGCAAAACCAGTGATTGCTAGTGCTGGTCTGAGATGGGGGTAGAAAATCACCAGCCCACACCATCTTCCTCCTTGGAAAAAGGCTCAGGAGGAGGTGGGCACAGGTGGGGGATGTGCTCATGAAGCTCACGGAAGAATATAGGGGGTGACCACAGCCTTGTAAAGAAAGCTGAACTAAGCTCAACACAGAAGGCACTGTAAGGTGGCCTTTGTTTTAGACAAACAGCAATACAAGTTGAGTGGATCACCAGTTTGTGTAAATGGACTTCTCTGAGTTAATCCAAAAGGTGGATTAATTTATACATAAAATATTAAAACCAGAAAACTAATACAACAAACTTTAAAAAGAGTGATAGGATTGATCTGGCTTCAAGCCATGTATTCCTTTCCAGCAACTGGGGGTGCTCAGCATCATGACAGTGAAGCATATAGAGACCAGCCCAGGGAACTATGTTTCTATCATGACTCCACTGTATATAACAATTGCTATATCATGCTTGTGTTGCAGTTTCAGCATATTGCTGTATCGCTCTTGTAAACCACAATCCCACATAAAATCAAATATCTTTAAATAAGTAAATCTTGTATTAAAACACTGAACCCTGCTCGTGTGAAATATCTGAAGGAACCTGGTCAGGGGGTATTGGACTCTGACAATCAGAAAGATTCTCAGGAGGAAAAATGTTTTCTGTGGGCTGTTAAAATTATAATATTTACAATCTAGTGCAGAGAGACTCCAAACTTGCCCTTTTCTATTTTTACACAATGAAAAAAACAATAATCATAACAAAGAATATAAATAGAGCAGATTAGAATCTTCTCTCTCAACCAAGCAGTAACAGCCATGGGAAAGCAGTGATGGTGCTGTTAAGTGCCGATTCCCCAGCATCCTCTTCCTGTGAGCTCACAAGCCCAAAGACATTCTCAGAACTGTCATTTCACTGCACGTGGAAATGAGCAACCAAATAAGGGGGGGAGGGATTAGGAAAAAAAAAAAAAAAAGAAAAATAAAAAAAGGAGGGGAAGTCTTTTAACCAGGAAATTAAAACCAGGATCTAACAAAAGCCTTAAGCATGTTTCTAATTTTGGTAGAGAAGGAGACTCAGCATCTTCAAGACTGTCTTTTTGTCTGGAATAAAACTTTGAGATTTCCAAACAGGCAAGAAGCAGTGAAAAAAAAAAAATTCAACACACAGAAAAAAAAAAGAATGAAATTGCAGAGAAAATAGCAAAAGAAAAATCTATCAGGATGCCAAATACAAGGGAATGTGCTGAGAACTGGCTGTTTTTAAGACTGACGCAACTTTTAAAAACTAGCACGGAAGAGGAGGAACTGGTGTAAGTTGATAGATGCTTTGGAGTTCTTAACAAGAGAAAACAGGAAATACCTAAGGAATTGTTATTTTGGTTTTGGCAGATATTAGGGACAGACCTTTCAAGTGCCACAAGAGCAAAAGGATATCCTCTCTGAAAGGAACACGAGTCCTTTTCTAAGAGCTAAGCTCAATTGCAGAAGCCTGTAAAAACGAAATGATGCATGTGAATGTTAACATTCATGGCTCAATTCCCCACACAGCTCAGTGAGATCTAATTCCAAGAGACAGGTATTTCAGCACAGAAGCACATGCCAACAAATGAAAAGCAGTATCCAGATGGAAGATGCAGGCAGCAATGGTCACAAAAATCAGCACACAATGGTAAAATACCAGGACACTTAATTCCTTAAAAAGGATTACCTAGGAAAACAGATTTATAATCTCTAAAACTAAAATAAAAGCCAACAAAACCATCAAAACAAACACAATCTGACTTTAAGAAGAGTTAATGAGCTTGAACTAAGATGTAGGATTAAACCCCAGATTTCTTTGAGATCCACTAATGAAAAGTATATGGAAAAGCTATGCATTAATTATTTTTATTATTCTTAGCACTCCAAACTTCCTGCATGATAACAAGCAAATCTTCCCTTCTTTGGTCTCACCTTCCCTGTCATAAAGAACAGACAAAGATTACTTGTTTTTTTAATCTGTTAGTTGATTTGTTTGTGAGATGCTCAAGTATTAGGGACATTGAATGGAATGGGAATAGATATACATATTGAACAAAAAAGTATGTCCAAAGCATTCAAAGTATAAAAAGAACAGAACTGTTTTTTGATGTAACTGGATATTAATATGCCTCTATAAATTTGGTGATTCAGAGGAGTTCTTAGCTTGCTCAAACAATTCAGATAAATTGATTTTGACCTATCCAAAATAATTAACTTTCATTTGTCTTTAAGAAAAAGATTCAAAACCATGCTTCAAAACCTTAGCAAATGTTAGAAAATGAACTTTGCTCTCTCACCTAGCTGCTCTTTTACCCTTTAAATACAAGGTTCAGACTTGGGAGACCACCGCTATTCAGGACAAAAAAAAAAGCATGTTCTTAAAATTTAAGTGAGAGTTATTTAAGTATGTGGTAAGAAACCTTTCTCAATCAAGGCAACTAATGACATTTCAGGGGGAAAAAACCCCACAAACATATACACCTATTTATACACACAATCCTATGAGAATCAGCTTTGAGGAAAAATGGACTTGCCAACAATATTGGCACGACAGGTGGGACCACCACTCAAATCTTCCTGGATTGGTAGGCTATATCTTCATTTACAAAAATCAACAATGCAAGACATATTCAGTCAACATCTTTCACATGTATCAGAGCCCAAAAAGCCCAAGCAAAATAGACAAAGCAAGACGAGTAGCTGTCATACGTATTTAGCTCCAGTGATACAAACTTGTTATCAAACAAGGTTATCAGACAACAGAAGGTTTCTCCTGTCTAGCCTGTCACAGCATAAAACATTAAGCAATCCTGACTCTGCATTGAGAAAAGGACAGCAACAGATAGGCTCTAGGTCCCAGCCACTGGCACCCAGTCTGCCTACCAAGAGTGGAAGAATCTGTGCTGTGTCATCAGAGGGAAAAACCCTTCCTTCAGGAACGGGTAAGTGACAGGATGCAGACGGTGTCTGATCTAGTGCTGCAGGCACAGGACATGTAGATGCAGGACTGTATTTCCAAGTAGTTCAGTGCAGCTGAGGCTGTTCAAAACCCACGGAGGAAATTTTTGAAATGCTGGCATAAAAGACATGGTGACAGCAAGGCAACACTAGCTGCAGGGAAGACACACTGCACTAAGCCTGCTGGGAACAGGGAAGAGTGATAGACAACCATTTTATGAATCAAGATACTTTCTCCAAGGTGCTCAGCAACAAGGAAGTGAGACACGGTCAGCTGTTCTGTAAGTAGTTTGCTTCTGCAGGTTCAGCTTGTTCCTACCAAGAAAGTAGCAGGTTAAGAAAAACTAAAGGAGTGATAACATGAGTATTAAAACAAAGAGCAAACCTATGGTATATTGTCTCACAGAAAGCATGTGCTGCGGAGTTTCTACAGCAGATCTGTCTGCTCATGGGTCTGGTGGAAGGACTAACATCCCAACTAATGTGGTGTCATCTCTTCCCTTGACTGATCTTCTCTGCCACATCCCCCTTAGATGGTGTACATAAACCACCACAGTTGGAATCTGTCAGCTGTGTTAGATAACTGAATTATTCTGGTTTCTTAACTAGTGTTTGGAAGTTCTGACAGCCACATTTAATTTTATTAAATGCACTTGTGCTGGCTAAAGCCTTTCATGATGCCTCCTTAGGGCTCTGTTACAGGTTTCAGATTGAGACTGGACTGCTTGGGATTCATTGTGTTCCTGGAAAAAGGGCTAAATTACAATGGTAATTTTGCACAGCAGTTACTGCTAGTGCCTGCCTGTATTGCTCTTCCCCTGCAGAAGGTTAGAAACATGAAAATAAATAGAATTACGTTTGTGTTTGTTATTAGAAGATGTCATGTTCACATGGTACAGGATGATGCATGAGAAATGGTAATGAGATAACAAATTAACCATCGATTCAGACCCGCCAGTGGTGACTGAAAACCATTATGTGGTGACTGCTCTTTTTTGAGGGTCTGTTTGAAGTATGTTGGTGGTCCTCATGTATTTCCTAGGAGAAAAACATCTGCTGAACAAAAACCACTATCAAAATCAATATAATTAACATCTTTTTTAAACTCTTGGTTTAAAGGAAGGGTGGATCTTTTTCCTGATCCTGAGTTGATCTTTCTTGTGTGACAAATAGAAGCTTTCAGCTCCCACG
This sequence comes from Caprimulgus europaeus, assembly GCA_907165065.1. Next base: position 15,773,778 of record OU015530.1, read on the forward strand.
TTGTTTTTGTTGGATAAAGAAATAGTTTTATTCCCCAGGTCGGACAGGCTGCTCCACCTATTAATTTTCATACACTTGCTTATATTAACGTTGATTAATGGTTGATAGTTTCAACTAAGCCTAAAAGATTTCAATACCTAAGTATCCATGCCATTTAATGGACTGACATACCTCTCATTCAAACTACTCAAAAAAAAAAAATGCCAACCTTTTTTAATTAAAAACAGATACTAGAGGAGTATGGAGCCCACTTACAAAATAAGCCTCCTGTACGTCACCACTCCAACGTCCAGAAAAATCTTCTGGAAGCAAAGGTCACACAAAATGGTCAGAACAGAAGAATCCTGAGTCAATCCTTTCACTATGTACATTTTGAGGGGTGCTGAACAGTTTTTACTTTTCCAAAGCCAGCAAAGAAACATCTTGGAAAAAAGCTTTAAAATTAAACTTAAGACACACTCCAATATCTTCAATATTTTCCATTTTGAACTATTACTGTCCTATCTACACATTTTACCTTCTAAGCACCGAAATTAAATCCCACTTTGGATGAAATGTCTAGTACATAATGCTAAAACCAGCAACCTGGGTCATGAGATGCACAAAAGGTGTGTATTTGGTTGAAACTACAGGCAGGCAAAACATGTGCTTACATAAATGCAAGATTGCCTACCAACACCTCAATCACAAAAAATTGCATTTAGGATTTTTAATGACTATTGTTTCTTACATGATATGCAGTCTGTTGAAACACAGATAACTCATATAGAAAAGGAAAAAAAAAACTGCTCAACTTATACTTGCATCCACCACACACCACGCCTATGGGAATCACAGCCTCCTAAGGCAAAGGCAAGGTTCTTGGTGCTGCCACTCACACGCAGGGAGGACGCTCTCTGCTTTTAGAGAATCCAGCTCACTTCCCCCTAACTTCTATTAGAGGCTAATTTGAAATAAGATAAATTAGAGATGAAAATACCCAATGACATCATCTCCTGCATCAGTGAAAGACAGACTCTCACGATGTATTTACTGCTATGCTACCAGGCATCTATTGAAAATCCCGAATGCTGAGGCTCTCATTATACTGCAATGTAAAACTCAGCTGATGGAGAATTTCTTGAAGGACAGTGCTTTGAAGGACAGGTCCTCACTCATGGTGCTCTTATAGTGGGTGAGCTTGGATGGGGAAATCCAGACAAAAATACAGTCAGTAGGCTGCTGGGTCATATTTTCTTAATTTGAATACATACTTCAAAACTTTACAGTGACAGTTCTGAACTACAAAAATTTACACTCGATCCCAAAGTTATGGTATTTACTGAAGCAAGGGGGAGAGAAAAGGAGGAGAAGGAGAGGAGAAGAAGGGAAAGGAAGAAAGGAAATGAAAAGGAAAAGGGGAAGGAGAAAAGGCAAAGGGAAAAGAAAAAAGAGGAAAGGGAAAAGGAGGAAAGGGAAAGGGAAAAGCTAGAGGAAAAAAAGGCTCAGAATCAGTGAATTCACAGTGTAACCAGTAATCTAATTGAGGAAGATTTTGATTGTATTCAGTAATGTAATACTGTAACTGAGGAGTCACTTATAATAATTGGAACATTTTTTTGTTAGGTGTTTTTTGTGGTTAAAATTTGCATTTTTTGAAATGGAAAGCCTTATGTGAAGTAAGGCTTGTAAAACTTGGCCTTTGAAAAGTATTTTCTCATAACATATTCATGCAATCAAAAAGTTAAATTACTCCTTTCCCCCTCCTCTCTAATTTTTTGGTTTATTTCTCTTTGATGAACAGCAGCAATTCTGCAAATAGTATATACTCAAGGATTATAAACAGAGTGGTGGGGGAAATGCTACATATAAAAGGCTGGTTTAATGAGCTTTACCAAAAAGGATAAATGTAGAATCAGACATCCAGCACCTTTCTCCTCCCTCTTGATGTCTCTTACATTGTAGAAGGCAAATTGCAGACACATCATAGACACTAAGGCAGTCCTAGTAAAATGTAGGCTGTTTTGTCCCTCTTTCAAGTTCCTGTGATTGAACTTGGGAAAGACCTTTCTATGATCTTGTGATCAAATGCTGCCATTCAAACAAGAACGACTAACAGAAATGGCCAAGAAATGGGCTTTTACAGCTGCTAAGGATGGCTGACAAGCATAATGACATTGTTGTTCAGACCAAAAAAAAAAAATCAAATAAAATGTTAGCCTCCTGCTTTCCCAGTGCTTTCAGGCTGAATTGCTTTTATCTGTTGTGCAGTACCATTTGAGGAGGAGAAAGGGGAGAGAGAGACTTATCACGCAAGAGACTCCTGGTATTCAAAACATATGGAAACTGCTGTTGTGATACCACTCATCTTATTTTGTCTGGATGAATCACAGAGGGAAAGATTTTCACACGCTACTTCAGATACTTCATGCCACTTCACGCTCTCAGGAGGGAGCCCTGCAGAGGAGTCCTCAATGCTCCTCTGGTGGCAGGGAAAAGCAAGATCAGGGAGGGAGGACAGGCCTCATATACTCCTTTCTCATTATATGTGCCTTCCCTCTCTCACACTCCTTTTCTTGCTGTGCAGTCCTTCCTAAGGGCACCAGCACCAAATTTCTCCCAAAACACTTAACGACGCACCAAGCACCTGAGGCTGATTTCTGTTCACAAAAGCACCCAGAAGTTCAGATACAAATCCTATTTCTTTCAAGCCACCTAATTCTTTGCAAGCTCTGTCAGTAAAAACGTATTTGGAGAAAACCCTCCAGATCAGCCCTGACAGAACAAACCCAGCTGAGAGTCTCCATACGGATGTCTGCTGCCCGAGCATGCTCAAGGGCAGGAGCTGCTGTGTCCCCGCTGAGCCCCACGGGCAGCACAGACCAGGCACATGTCACCTGGTTACTTACTGATCTACAGTGGTGTTCCAAAACATGTGAAAAACCAGTGCTCCCATTTTATTGGCATATCTGAAAAGGCCAGTCCCAGAGGCCTCCACTTCTGGCTGAAATAGGGATGTTCAAAGGAGCATGTCAAAAGATATCTATTTGTATATTGCTAAGCTTTGATAAAACTTTTGTTCAGGTTAGCTGGAATTTATGGGGTAAAGGTTCAGACTGAAAGTTCTAATTTAAACTTCTCTGTACTTCAGATTTAAAAAATATTTAATATGAAAGTAAGTGGAAAGCGTGAGGGAGGAAGGAAGGAGAAGAAAAGGAAGAATTTTTCCACGAAAGAGTTGAAAGGGAAGCAATTCCCCTCAGTTGAAAAAATAATAATAAAAAAAAAAGGATCATGTAAACCACTTGCTGGATATTATTGAGCATAACACATAACACACTATGAGCTCGAGTGGTCAGTCTGTGCTCAACTAGATTGATACCCTTGCTCAAGTTAGCTTTTTAAATGAGTTTTAAACTAGCTGGCTCAGGTGTGACAACACTATAGTGTAGCAGTAGGGCCTGCAAAGCAGATGTACTCCATCATTTAAAGTGTCCTGGAGGGACTAATAAAGTAATGCAGGAGAAGAAGAAACAGGAGGAGTTGTGCCACTGCTGATGCAAAAGCAGAATCCCTCCCTGAAATCTGAATCATGTACAAATGGCTTTACAACGTTCCACACTGTTTCATGCTCTGATTTGCATGTTTTTATTTGTTTGTTTTGCTTTGGTTTAAATTGCCAGCCCTTTAGACCTAAACAATCTGAAATTCAAGCTGTGAATCTATCTGGCTCATAAATTCTGCCTGCCATAACACCTGTGCAACTCATCTGTCTTGTCTTGGATTTTGCAAGTGCATCCAAGGAACAGGACTGTCCCTGGACCAGAAACTTGTCACCACTTCTCCTGCTCATGCATGAGGCCTGACAGAATTCAGTGCACGTGCTCTCAGCTCTGCTAGTTATGCAGCAGTAACATACAGAATAGACTTTTTTGTTGATAAGCAAGTATATCTGCCTTTGCATATAAAGGGAATGGATCTGTTGAATTAGAAGATTCACGTAGGTACTCTTTAAAGCAGAAATGTACTTTGAGTTAAAAAAATACTTTAGATAAGCTGTGACACAGTTCATTACCACTAGATATTACAAATGGGAAAAGAATGCAATTCTCCATTTATGCTGCAGACTTCTAGAAAACTTAGGAAAGATATGACAGGTGATACTGTGACAGAAAGAAACAAGGAACGATCTTTTCTCATTTATATGCCATATTGTTCTCTAACTTCAGTCCTATAAACCAAGTGAAAGATCTTAATCCAAACTGCGGTAACACTGTTTTATACATCATGACCAGAATTACTGCAATACTGCAAACAAACTGAGCTTACGTGGGTTTTATTACTTCCATTTACAAAGTAATAAAAAAATCTGTGAAAGAATTTCTCATTAATTATACAGCCAGATTACAAAAGTCAGTATTTCATAATATAGTTATTTAAAATAGAAAAATATATGGTTCTTTTCCTAAGAACTAACAGAGCAGTACAAGCTCAAATAAAACAGACAAATATTTAGCACATCAGATCTTTGAGACCATCCCCATCATCATCATCATCTTTATATATTTCAGGAAAAGTAAGCCTTAGACAATGTCAGCGCTCTGTCTTCTCTCACCAAATTCCCTGAAGAGCCCAAACTCCGTGATTTAGCACTGATACACACCTCGTAATATCTGAAACACAAATTAACCCAGCTGATGTTCCTCCAAGAAGTAAGTGCCTATCAGCTATTGGGGTTTACTGGGTAAACATCTCATTCTCTTTCCTGCTAATTAAAGGGAGTCTTTGTTTGAGCTAAATTGAAATGAGATCACGTTGTTAGTAGATAGGGGAACTTTTTTTCTTTAAACTATCCCTTGTCTTTAAAGAATATACAATCTTCAAATTCCAAGAAATCTAGGAAATTTGGAATGGATCTTTGCAGCAAGACATGGAATGTCGCTATGAAACCAGAAGCGTCTACGCAAACCTGAGCACAGCAAGGACAACTGAAGGTTACATAACCATCATTCTGCAGGAGAAAAAAAAAAGAGGCAAAGATGGAAAAACTCACATTGTTCAGTGATCAAAAACTACACACTTCACATTTGAAATTCTCGAGAATGCCATGAAGCAACACAAGTATCATCTAACTTTTAAAGGCTGTCTTTGAAAGGAAGGAGACAGTCCAAGAAACACTTGATTTCAGTTGAAATCACAACGTATTGGAGATCTATGGTTGACGAGTTGGTACAGGCTGGATTAACTACAAGCAATACTTGGCCAAGTACCAGAAGGAAGGCAAAGCCAGAAGCCTTCACTGATGGTGTGTGACAGCCATGGCTCTAAAAGGTAGAGCAGAACATGCAACACTGACGAGGTTGGCCACAGCACAAAAACCTGCATGAGCCACAAAACAAAGCTACAGAGACCTAACCGGGAAACTGCTTTCAAAGCAAAAGGTTTTGTATTTTCTAATAATCCAGTACCCATCTTGTAGTCTCTTGGTTAGAAAATCCATCTTTATAGCCTTCTCCTGCAAAGTCTATGTGCTCTTAACCATTTTGTTATGTCTGAAAAATGAAACTATTTTCCTAGGCACACTCACTTCTGACAGCTGCATATACCATTGAGGCACCTCTTAATATCCAACACAACCTAGGCAAGAGGTCCACAGAGCCCATTCTGCACTGAGCAGCTTGTCAGAGAGATTTCAGTTGGGGACTGCCACCTGCACATTGCTGAGGACATGGGAAACACCTGTGGTCCAAAGCAGGAGGAGTTACAGTGGCCTCATGGTCACCACCAGCACTCAGGTAGGTCAATAACAGAAGGAATTCAAGATTTTAACTGTCTGTCAAAGATGAAGACAGGGAACTGACAGAAGTTAAAAGGATGTTTAGAGGGTTTGAGATGTAAAAGAAATTTCTGCTAACAATGAGCTGAGCATGTGCATTCATGGAGCACAGAAAGCAAAAGATAACAGTGATTCCATAAAAAGTGACAGCCAGGAATTGGAAACAGGATAAAGAAATAGAAAATCTGTTAAACAGTTATTTTTTACTAAAGTCTTTACATGGATTGTATTTTCTGATACAGTAGGGAAGGATTTATATACTGCAGTCAGCAGATAACAATGAAAATATTTACAAAACTGAATTCTTAGAAGGTAGAGAATATAAAAGATTCAGATAACATTAACATCACATATGTTAAAGGAACTGAGGATAAAACTGAGAGAATTAGGCTTTTGAATAAAGATAATTTCTGAGGATAATAATATATAAAAGAAAAACCCCCTTTCAAACTAGCTTCACTGAGTATTACCAGTACCAAACCTAGTAGAATGCCCTTTATTCTGTTTAAGTTATCTGTAGCACTCAACAAATGCTTTAAGCTAGCTATAAACCAGTATCTAGTTTCTATCCTTGGCTGCTGTTTTGTTTTGTTTAAAATGTCAAATACATACACATATATACAGAGAGTAAGACAGAAAAACATGGATATTTATAGTAATGTATTACTTACCATGATAAAGCGAAGTAAACTCCCCAAGAATATAGTTTTGGAAGAGTTTTTCAGTGTTTTATGTATATAAATGAAGAGACAGTGAAATAAAAAGAAAAAGCACCAAAATAAGAGAATGGGGCTAAAAAGTTATCAAACAAAACATTTTAAGTTCATTCATTCAGAAAATCAATTTGCAGCATCACTAATGACAAACAAGATATCATTTGTTCATCCACTAAGAGAAAACCAGTGTAAAATGTTGCACAGTTAACCCTCAACTGGAATACTGTTTTCTCATGACCCTTTTAGCCACAATATAGTAGAAACATGTTGCTTTAAATACATTATTCCATGTTCTAAGTCTACTACCCTGAAGTAAAGATTAAGTATTTGAATTTATTCTCCATGGTTGGAGAATCTAAGAGATGACCTAAGAGAAATTTCTAAACTAAGGAGAGGGGCAGAAAATATCCATTCACTCAGGTGAAATGTCTGTAAAAATGCAGTGCTTGGGCCCTTCTCAAGAGAAAAATGGATGGCCAATAATGATTAAAGCAAGATACGAGGTATTTGCAAATACATCTGCATTGTTGCAGATAATGTCTTTCTATTTAAGAGTTTCTGCTCTAATAAGTCAGTCCCAAAATACCACAGTTGCCTATTACCTATGGGGTTTTTAACCTACACAAGAATAGTACTTCCCACTTCTTTCTTTTTGTCAGATATTTATAACCTGCCATTAAAATTAGCAATAAAAGCCACACAAAGCTACTACGAAAGAGGAAGATTCTTGACTGTGCACTACAGCATTCATGTCTCACTTTTTCTAAATTTTCCCTGAGATAGGAATTGGCCCGATGTCCTCTGACAACCAAAAGTATTTACAAAGCAAATGAGATTTAGGAAGTACTATAATGACTAGAAAATGCTGTGAGGGAGCATAATGGACTAAACAGCAGAGGATAATTACCGCAATTGAGGCATGTTCCTGTGAAATTCTAGAGAGAAAAGTAAGAACTCGTTAAGTCTTTGCATTTATTCATAAAGAGAAAATTAAGTTTTTTAAAGACATTCAAGGATTCTGAGAGCTCAAGAAAAACTCTTGTACCCTAAGCTTGCCCAACCAAAGAGAAATCAATTTGCTACTGGCAGAAAAGCTTGGAATTTTACTTGAATTCAGTGATTGCAAAATGTGATAGATTAGCAGGATTATATAAGAAGTCCCCAATTCACCAATAAAAAGAGATGCAGCACTGAAAGACTGAGGGTGAGCCATTAATAGTGCCCTTCACATCTTGATGGAGACATACAGTGCTACAGCCAGATTTATTCATTTCTCTTTCAGAGTGCCAATATGGAGCCTATACAATTAGTTTCACGTGGGGTGCACTCTCTCTCTAGGAAGAAAATATATCCAGTAGGCCCTGGACTATTTATCTCAGAAAAGCAGTGCTGATAAAGGGAAAATAAAAACAAACAAACACACACCACTCAAAAAATAATCACTCAAAGCTACTCAGAATATTTATGAAGTTCACATGGAACCTGCCAAGCACTGAGAGTTTGCAGATATCTGGAGTCAACTGTACTTTTTCAGTCTGGAAGAAAAGCAAAGATATTAACTAATTATTTTTTGGACAACCAATTATTTTGTACTGTATATCTAAGACTGAACATCATGAAATACTTATTAGTTGAGCAGGCAGGACAGTGGAGCAATTCTCTTTGGAATGGAACAAAGCCAAGGAGTTGTACAGAGAAGCAGCCTTAACAAGAGTAATTCACTAAAATAGACACAGTACCACTCAGTTTACCTAGGCATTACACATCTGGCCAGGAAAATGTTTCAAGTGCCAGAAAATAACCTTTACATTGTCACTGGGTTGAAGCAGAGTTGTCTGGAGCTGCAAGTGCTCAGCTCTACAATTTTTAAGAGACAACAGACAGTAGCTAAAGTTAGGAAGTCAAACAAGGAATGATGCATTTTTGCTTTGGGAACATAAAGAATACAGAGCCTCCAGAGTGCCCTGTGTGCACCCTTTCCTGCCATATTGTTGCTCTGGGTCAGCTTAGATGTGTGACTCCTGGCTGGGCTCAATCATCCAGGTACACAACAGTGACTCTCCTGCAATTTCTACCTTATTTCCAATTAAAAAAAAAAAATCCATTAAACTTACATCTGATTTTCTAAGGAAACACTGGTTGTGAAAGAGCTCTGTATTCAAAATGAATGTTTGAGATAACTCCTTAACTAAGTCATGGTCCATGGTTTATTCACTATGAAAGCCAGAGCCACAGTGCCCAGTCTTTCTGATGGGCTGTTCAGCATCATGTGAAACTACCTACTCCAGTCCTTCTTCCATTGTGGCTTGGTCTACTGTCAGGCACAACTGTCCTCACAATATATGAACATTTTATCCTACAGATATGGTATTCTCACACCCATACATCCCACTGTGTCACTGGGATCACATCTCATGGAACACAACTGGGCAAGACAGCATGGATGGAAGCTAGCTGACAAAATGGTTTGTCTGGTCCACAATCCCACCACCTCAGGAACCAGGGTAGCACAAATGGCCTGCAGCCAGGCTGGTTTCTTCTTTGATGGGCCACATGCAACCTTCTATTAGCTGACAAGCCTGAACTAGAATATCAGAGCTTGGGTGAGGGGAAATGTGGACAAAAATGTAAAACCCTCCCAATTCACTGCTATACCTGAAAGAAATCCAGCTGAAAATCCTAAATCAATTTAACTTAACCCTAAAAGGATTGATTAATTTTCTGTCACAGTAAGATAATGTCTTTGAGCAGTAGAGGTTAGTAACAGATACTGTTGCACACTTCCGCTAATGTTCTGTAGTTTCTAATGTTTTAACTGAAATCCATAAAGAGGTCACAGCAAAAACCAGAGATTATTTTCTTTCCATGACAATTACTGAGGTGCTGGGAGGATAATTTTCAGACTCTGATGGTGATTTTCCAAGTACACTAGGAGTCTTGATTTTCCTTCCTTCTCCGTGCAGGAAGATAAGCAACCGCCGGGAGGGGGATAAAGCAAGATGCTTCTATCTTTGCTGAGAGGCTTAAATACAAAGTCATAGAACACATGTATAGACTAAGTAGAAGCTGTAACAGGAAACTGTGTCTAGAAGTAGAAACTAGGACTGAGTGGTTTTTGCACTGGATCAAAGGTAAATGAGTATGAGCGGCCAGTATCACTTGAATCGACCCAACTGCTCAAGTAATCACGTTTGTCCTCTGTCTTCTTCTTAAGAAGAAGAGGAATGAATACGAAAAATCTTTTAAAGATGTATTTGAAGAGTGGCCTACTCTAATAATGAGGCACAAATATTCTCTTTTATGTTGATCAAATACCCTACAATAATTTCTAATTATCTGTGTTTGGAGCTACAACATCTGTCCTCCAAAAATCGGATCTTACAGATATCTAGGTGCATAGTTGAGTGAGTTCAATTACTGGTTCAGTGGCTTTGCCTCAAGATGTATTATGCTTTATCTGCATCTGCATGGTACTCAGATAAATGAAAACTCTTAGAATAGTCACTTCCCAGCTCATCCTTGCAACTAAATGCCATCTGACACAACAATCCCGAGAAAAACACAGCAGACAATTTTCCCACATGGACACCTTCTTCAGGAAACTAAGAGCTGATTCAGGTCCTTTAACTGAAAAAGCAGCAAAACTTATAACCATTAAAATCAAATTTCAGTGTATCTTTTGGAACAGAAGTATGCAATTATACTATCTTATCAAGACTCCTATTTTGATGTTCCATATTGTTCATGGTGAATACCCAGTATATTCCTGACTAATTTTAAAATTTAAAAAAAAAGAAAAATATTTTCAACTTCTAGCTTTTATTCATTACCATGTAGCCTTTCTGTCTCAAGCAGGCACTGTGAGAATATTATGCTTTATTTCTGGCTCAGATGATGTGTCCTGTCTGAGACAACCGGGAATGAGACCACGGAACAGGCAGGGTTATAATGACAAAGCTGCGCTTACTGATTCCTTGCTATTCACACTCTTTCCATTGGGTGTTGCTATGATATTAAACAGATTACTTCTGAGACTCAATGTATGCATACAGAAAGGCATGCCAAAGGTTTAAGGTCTCTGCCTAAGTTGCTTTGCCCATTGTTCTACGCAGCCCAAGTCTGTTGTACTTCAGAAAGCTGGTGTTGTACTTCATTACTTGGTGTTGAGAAAAATTGTCAGTGACTACTTTTGAAAAAGAAATTCATAAAATGGAGTCTTCCAGCTTGTACTTAAGTTTTACATTCTTTCATGAAGGTGATCTGACTAAAATTTATATGTACATTGCAGCATTCAATTACTGTACACAGTAGCTGTGCAGATGGCTCTCTTTTAATTATAGTATTTAGTGCATCTTCTGCATAAAGAACCTAGCAATGAATAAAGAGGAATTTAATGAAAGTAATCAAAAAAGGAAATAGTTTAATGGAAGTTAAAAAGAAAAAAAAAAGATAATAACTTAGGATGCAATTCTTGCAGGGATTTCCTGTTCACTGAGGATAAATCTTTAGACAATCTGAGGGAGAAATCTTTGCAGATTTGCGGTCTTGTCAAGCACTAAGAATCAGGCAGTTGATCACTAAACTTTGTACAGCTGATGAACACATACATACATGACAGCTGAAGATTTCAAAAGCAGGATACTGGCTGGAACTGGGCTTTCGATGTGGCATGGACACACCACTCAATTTATTCTACGGGTATTGTCAGGAAACGTCAGGATCACATTAAGTTATGGCAAGTACAAATGGTATAAAATCACTTCATATTTGAAATATCCTCAGTTAGTATTAACAGCTGCTGCTGTTAATGCTACTAACTAACTAGTAATGCTATCTAATAACTGTAAAGAACACAAAGCTAGTACAACCTGAAAACCTGGGTATTTTTTTACTTATAGGCAGTTGCTGATCTAGATATATTTTTAGGTTGCTAGAAAAGCACCAGCATTTACTTATGTGGCTTTTGCTCTAATTGGAAAAAAAATCCCAGACAATATTTGCATTTAAAAGGAAAAAAAAGCAGTAAGACAGCATGATTTTTATATGTATTTATATTTACTACTGTCAAACATAAATGCTTGAATAATACTAACTTGAGCAAGGAAGAAGTTGTCATGGGTCATAAATGGTAGGCTTCAACCAGGAAAGCTGTACGCCCTCTTAGTAGGGCCACTAATACAAGCCACTCACAACATAAATTCCAGCATTTCTGTATTCTAAACTCTTCAGTGAATTTTAAATTTCATAATTATGGCTCAACTTACCTGGTAGACCGGGTGGGGTTTTCAGATATTTGCCATTAAAATGTTGAATTACTACTTCACATTTTTCTGTAGACTCCATTCTGGAAAAGAGAAGAGGGTGGGATGGGAGAAGAGGTGATATGTGTTACTAGACTGCTATGAAGTGCTCAGTCAGCAAAACAAACAGCAAAAGGAGAAAAAAAAAGGACAAGCACAGATGCTGAGAGAAACCTTCAAAGCTGTTCTTGCTGATTTCTGCAGAGAAACGGGTTGAGCTCATAATGGTACGGTGCAGCTCACAAGGAAGACCTGCCACCCTCGAAGCCTGCAGCTGCACTCCCGGCTGGGTGTGTGCTGCAGCACTGTCAATGAACAGTCCCCTTTTGGCCCCGGTGTTCACCCTGAACAAGGACATTCTTTATGCTCTCACGTGCTGCTTGGAAAGGCAAAGGACATGTTTCTATATTCCTTGTGCATCCAAAATAACTTCAAATGGCATGAAAAAAAAAAGAAAATACAGGATTTGGAGAAGAATGTAGATTAAGAAATAATTATTAAGGATTTCAGTGCTAAAAAAATAACCTGCAAGGACAGATTGTATAGCAAAACCAGTGACAATGCATATATGCCTATTAAAACATAAAGCCAAAGTTTGGGTGAAGACAGTAATTTACAGGTAATGCTGGTAGTTGAAATGCCTTACTGTTCATCTCAGATGACCTCAAGATAACTTTAAGCATTGAGACATAAAAGTATTAACAGTGAACTGGTACATATATTATTGAAGGAACTGTAAAGAATACAAAGCTACTACTCAAATCGCAAACCATGGTTATAAAGACATCTGGGAATTCATCATTCTTTCAGGTCTTGTAAATTGACTGCACACTAGTCTAGAGAACAGTTAACTTTGCTACAGAGTGTGTATAGAAGCTTTGAAGAGAGGAAAGAGAAATGGAAAGAAGCAAGGAAAAAGAAAAATCATATTGCTTTTGTTTTTCTTAGAAAAATTGTGTTTAAAAACCATGTTCAATGCTCCTTCAATACACCAGTGTTTACCTCCAGGTACTCTTACCAAGATAACACCACTGACATAAATATTGCTTACTTCTCACCAGCTAGATCTTTTTAAAATTAATTTATCTACCATCCTTCCTGTGACATGGTTTTGGGAAAGAGTAACACACATTCCATGTGACTCATATAGAGTTTACAGCAGTTTGTCTTCTGGGGTACATGTTTAAAGGACCATCCCACCATCACCAAAAAAACTAATTATTTAAAAAAAAGATCATAATTTTAAAAATCTCGATTGTTTGATTAACTCTCTGTGTAAGTCAAAGTATTTTGTCAGTTTGCTTCAGGTGGAATCATTAAAAATTGTTCCTTCCACTGCATATGATGTGGCTAGGCCATTTCTACAAGCACAAAGACAGCAACTTAGATTGTTCACTTTGGCTTCGCTCAGATTGAACTAAGCAAATTTCTGCACTGAGCTTTTAGAAACTCTCGTCTCTGAAAGAATAAATGCAATAAAAGTCTGTTTTCTGTAGCTGCAGGCGCTTAGTGTCAAACCATGTTATGTTGCACCACACAGCAGTGACAATTTAATTTTAATACATGGGGTACATTTTAACAAGGCAGAGCAGTCCCTGCAAAGAATGCAATATATAAGCTGCCAAGTGAAAGAGACTCAGTGCACTTCATGCATTTTATGTGGGAAGAGAATAAAAGTGAAACCCACAGTGTTCTGGGATAAAAAGGCCATCATTCGAGTAGCACTCTGAGAAAGAATGTGCACATTTTCTTCTCAAGTTTCACAATTAACGGCTCTCAAATGCCGCTGCTAGCTATCTGCAATCTGCACACGCTTTGCCTGAAACCGACACTGGTATTAGCGACTCGGTTTGAAAAGGCAACGCAACAGACAAAAGCCAGCTATACATGTTCCCTTCAGATGTGCTGCTCAGGAACAACTGCATCCATCCCACCTCTCCCCTACCTGAGCCCCGAGCCCCCACGTGCCTTCTGCAATGTGTGCCTGTGGGCAGACCCTTCTCCCGGCCACACCAAGACAGGCCTGGCAGCTGCTAACAAATCAGACCTGCATCTATCCCAGGGCCAACCAAGGATGAATCTTCATTTTCACTTGTCCGCAGTACTTGTTTTTTTTTTAGAAATTACCCTTTCAAACTCTGTTATTCAGGCTGTTTAGTTCACTGACTGACTGGGAACTAGGGGTACAGAGCAACCAGATATATTACTAAAATTGTCTGGTATTTGCCATCACAAGACTCCAGTTTTAGTTTAGTTGAAAATCTGATCAAAGTCAACCACTTAGGCAGGTGCCTACCCATAAGCTGAACCTATCTGCACACTTTGATTCAGACATTCCTCTTTCTGTTCTTACTTGTTTTAGCCATAAAAACTAGCCATACCTGAGAAGACGCTCAAAAAAAATATACTTTTCTTAGGTCCACACTAATAAATTCTACCTAGCTTTCTTCAAAAAGCTGTGGCACTCCTCTATTGCAGACTGTGTTTGGAAACTTGGGGGAGATAAGACAAAATATGCTTTTTGTCATGAACTTATTCCCATCTGAGATAGAAATGTTTCAAAACATTGGTTGAGACTGATATTTAATAAAAATATAATTAACAATAATGTTCCATGTGAAAAGTTAGCCTCCACGGGACAGCTTTTCTACAAATGTCATCAGAGCAGAGGGAAACTTGGGGGAAAAGCAGTCTTAAATTCACTAGTTTAGTGTTGGTGTGTTTTCATAATTGATAAAACAAAAATGTGGCAAATGATAATATTCTGGAGAAAAGATAAAGATCTTAGATGCTTCAAAACCTTACATGGAAAGATTAGTTCTTCAGCTCTCCTGCTGGAAAGGGGAGGGTATTAGCTTCACACAGTAATTGAAATTTGCTTCATTCACAAAGTATAATTTTCAAATTCCCTTCAACAGTATGTTTTTGCTGCTGATCCTAAGAGGATCTTAGATAATAACTCATGTTTAAATGCAATTTGGAGATAACTGTAATATATCTGTGTATTATTTTGAACCAGGAAATGCACCGCAGAAAAAAAAATTATCAAAGCCATAGTCCAGATCCTTACGATATTTTTAAAGGTACACATAATGATCTGAAACAAAGAAATTAACAAAACTATGAGAATTTATTTTCACCTGTGTCTATATATCTCCAGGTTCTGGAAACTAAGTTGTAAAGTTCCCAAATAAAATATAAGTAACTTGACTGTCTATATTCTATCCAATTGGAAAGGAAGTGAACATAAAAAAATATGAAAAGGAAGACTGTTTGATGATTTTTTCTAGCCATAGTTTTCAAATTTAAGATATTTCAATTTGATTAGTAAAAGAACAAAAAAAATAGGGGTGCTTAAGCAAGTATCACAACCAAATAGTTTGATGTTCACATCTTGCTATTAAATATTTATTTCAGATAATTTAAAAAATCTCTACAGACCATAGTGGCTCCAAAGTAGTCATTATGTGCTGCTACAAATAATAGGGAACACTTACCATAAAGAAAAAAGAAAAAGGGTTTTTTTTAAAAGCTAAAGCTCTTACACATGCTTATTATAAAGATTGATGCAGTGTCAAGAAATAATAAAATTTATATACAAGGAATAACATGATGATTACATAATTATTATATGAGAAATATTCAGTAGCATGTAATTACCAGTTAGTAGTAAAATGTGGGTTTGGTTTACCTATAACCTATAGTAACTTTGCAATAATAATAATAATAATAATAATAATAATAATAATAATAATAATAATAATAATAATAATAATAATAATAATAATAATAATAATAATAATAATAATAATGATGATGTAAGTGAGAATCAGGACTATATTTTTTTATCTCCAGAATAAATATTTTGGCATATGAACAGTGTTGTTTTCTTGTATTTATACAAGCATGAATAATAAATCTTGAGAGGCAATGTTTCTTTACTATTAAAGGCACTTTGCAAAGATGGAAGTAGGTAGGTATTAGCAATATTATACAGAGGAGGAGTCTGAATAACTGAAGTAATCGTTATAATACACACCAGAGTTGTGACAAGAATCAGATAAATTTGAAAGAGAAATTAGGCAGAAACACTTAACTGCAAGGAAGATCATCCACTGGCACACATTAAATAGAAAATATATGGCTTTTTTTTTCTGGGTGATGTCTTCACTTCTGAAAGTTGTATTTTAATAAAAGATAAATATTATCTTAGTATTAGGTAACTGGGAGTACTTCAACTGCCTGTGATACAAAAGCGGTCAGGGAAAATGATCCTCTGGTCTTAAATACTCTAAAGCTACAAGATAAGTTTGATTAGTATGAGACAAGTTCTTAACACCTTCCTTATGTTCTACTCCTCATCCTTCTATGGCAACATGTTCATTAATTTCTTTAATTTATTTTGCTAATTTAATTCCAGGCATTCTAAGACCCTGATATGGCTGTAAACTGTGATCTTCTTCTCTCCTGTAACTAACCTAGGTATCTTACATTCCCAACTTTTAATCTGGTAAGAGATTGTTTCAAGATGTTTGTGCTTTTTGGTTTGAATCCATTTTATGACGGAAAAACTGTTCCGTTTTTCATTTACAGCCTAGGAAGATATATTAATTTTGATAAGTTCTCCTCGTCGCTCATAAATTGTATCTTTTCCCAACATGTCCTGCCTGTATATTCTTCATGTTCAGTCCTGTTTGCATGAACAACAGGAGCTTGTTGACTAACTCAGATAAATATACCTAACCTGCAGAAACCACTCCAGTAAGGACAGGATAGGCTCCTCTTCTCTGGGGATATGGTCCATACCATACCTCGCTGAATGACCCATCATGCCAAGGTGACTGTTTTAAGCTGCCTAAGTGAGTATCTGCACAGAGCTACAGTGCTCTCCATAAAGTAACTTCTGTTTTAGAAGAAATCCAATATAACTAAATGACACCTACAATACCCTGAAAGATGCAGTTTCCTTTGAGGAAAAGAACATACAAATTAAAGGCTTGGCTCTCTCACTTTGGTTCAGTGGAAACTGGAGCACATCCATGTCTATTGAAATCCATGCAAAACTTTTATAAATAGAATGATGATCCTCAAAAATCTTGTTTCCCATTTTCTGTTGCTCCCTTTCAGTTGCTGAGTTGAATACTGTTTCCAAAGAATAAATTTAAGACATATAAAACACAGACAAGCAGGAGATATGTTTAATAAAAAACATACGCAGGCAGAGAAAAGCACCCCATTGAAAGCTCTTCCAAAAGACCAAAGCAGGGAAAAGACAAGGATGAAGCCCAAAATCCCAATAACAAAATGGGTAAATGCTCCCCTACAGACCATCCAGCTCTCTCACAAAACGATGGAAGTATCTCCTCGCTATATGCTTTTGCTCTGAGATGACACAGACAGCTAATTGAGAATCTCTTGACTTTGGTCATTTGCTGAGGACAGCATCATAGCATTCTTTTACGACAGTTTGTGTTGGACAAATTTTCTTATGTTACTGGAAAAGAATAGTATGAACACAGTCATTTCCACCTAGACCCAGGCTGATTTATGCTACTGTCTTCACAGTCTCAGGTTAAGTATTATACTGGTGCCCGCCAGCAGTGCAATACTTGACTGCCTGACTGTCACCATTTCCATCATAAATTCCTGTTTTCAGAGGCTTATGACTTCGTTGTAAAATGTCGCTTGGGGGGTGAATCTTGCAAGGTCGTTTTAAGTTACAAGACAGCAAACAAAATAAAAAAGTTAGTGGTTTCTAACTCTCTTTACACTTTATCATTTAAAAGGACCTCTAAAATGCTTTCTTTGCTGTTCAACTGAGTGTGGTACACGTACGTATGGTGTTATTAATATTACTATCTCTATAGGGAGGATACTTAAAAAAACACTTGAATGGTGTTTCACTGTTGGGTTATAAAACACAATTTTTATTTCATTTATGTCCCTCCCCAAGGTACATCCCAATGCCTCCTTACCCCGTTTTCCATGTGCCAGGGAGTTCTTCAATTAAACTCACAGTACCTCCGGCTGGATTATGAAAATTGCTCAGCCAAATTATTTGATGGCTCCTAACCTTCCTTTTTCCTCCCTTTTCACCTTTAAGGGCTTCATATCCATTTTCATGTTATGGAGTCCCGGGATGCTGCCCAAGCTGTTCCGCTCTGGAGTTTGCTTCTCCCTGAAAGCACAGCTCCATGGCTGGCAATTTTCTTAGTGATGTACTGAGTCTACCAAAATTTAGTCCAGGTTGCAATGCCAGATGGAAATATGAGCATCTCAGAGATACATTCTCTCACAGACCTCCCCAGCACCCTGCAGTGATGCTGCAAGCCCCTTCACAAAGGGAGGCCTTTCAATGGAAATTTATCACCACGGGCATTGGAATATTTTACAGATATCACACAAAGTCTTTGGGGCATGTTTGGGATTTCCAGTTTCATCTGAGATATCCAATTATAAAGCGATTTCCTGTGTAAGATGCAGGATGTAACAGATCATTCTTTTGACTCAAAGTAGGAATGATCCTCATAATATCTAAACCTGCAGATAAGGGATTTGTTCAAGCTAAATTTATAGCACCTTTTCAACTGCCTTCAATTAAAATTTTGAATAAGGAAGAACAAAGTATTTTATCTCTTCATAAACGTAACCTTAAACTGCCTGGCTGTTCTCCATCCCCTGGTGCTGCTGTATTTCTCTGCCTCCAAAGTGGCCTCATCACTGATCAGCAAACACCTCCATCTAAATATTCCCCTTTCATTTAGGAAAATAGCATCGCTGCCTTGGCTCCACTCTGTGTTACTTCTTATCTCCTCCCACCTTAACAGCTGGAACTCACCCTTTATGGCCCCGTGGAAAGCCAGTTCTTCCAGCACACACAGTTACCTCTTTATAAGCGACAACACATCTTCAGGATGAAGTTAAATATTTCCCTCCGTGCTCTCAGTACTTTCTGCTAGCCAGTAATTCCAGTCTCCCTCCAAGACCTTCTCACTTACTCGCTACCTCTGATCTGCTTTTTATCCACACCATCAACAACATTGCTTATGTCCTGTTTCCAAAACTCAAATCATAAGAGATCAGCTTTAAAACTATATCTCAAAAAAAGTCTTCACATCCAGTTTCTGTGGCTTTTTTTCCTTTGCTTTTTTTTTTTTTTGAGGATGATCCCTTCATTCTAAGTTCTGAGGAATCCACTAACACTTTTAAAATGGAAGATCAGATGCTGATGTCATTAGATGACTCTAGCAACAGAGATTTAAGAGAAACATATACAATTTTAAGTCTTGTGATGAAATCCCGTGTGAAAGCAACACTGTGTCATCCCCTCTTTCGACATACAATCTTACAACAGACTGAACTCAAAGCTTCTCATCTCCTCCTTTTTCCACTTCCCTACTTCTAGTAAGTATCTCCTCCACCTCCTAGTTTCTCTCTCTGCTGTAGGATAGGCTGTTTAGTCCCAGCTTCAGCTTGCTGGTGTCAGCAGAAACCCACACTGCCAAAGGAGAGCAGCAACACCAGCCCTGCAGAATGCCAGCTCCCACAGACAGGCTGGAGCCAGGTAGCATAGCTTTGAAGTACAAAGCACAGTCAAGGGGTGAGGCAGAGATGGGTGTCCAGAGGTTACAGCAATTCCCTTTCAACTGGATGAACTTCTGTGAAGCCACTGTCAGTGTCTAAAGCTTCCCTTCTCTGGCCCCTTGCTTATAACTCTCCTCTCCAGAGTTTCCCCCGGGGCGTATCTAGGCACACCTGGTTCAAGTCACAGCAAAATGCTCTGGAAAGTTTTGGGAAAATCTGTTCAGTTGCTTTTGAGGGACACAAAAGAGAGGAAATACTTTCACAGCTTAAAAAAGAGAGCTAGCTTTGTATCATAGAATCACAGAATGTCAGGGATTGGAAGGGACCTCGAAAGATCATCTAGTCCAAGCCCCTGCTGGAGCAGGAACACCTACGTGAGATCACACAGGAAGGCATCCAGGGTGGTCTTGAATGTCTCCAGAGAAGGAGACTCCACAACCTCCCTGGGCAGCCTGTCCCAGTGCTCTGTCATCCTCACAGTAAAGAAGTTGTGCATATTTTGAAGGAGGCTGAACTCTAATGTGGCCAGACATTACTCAGCTAATTTTGATTCAAGAACATTTGAAGTTAGCCGGGTTATGAATTATGAAGTAGTCACCTGCAGTACTATGAAACTACTAAACATACCCATTTAGGAGAAAAAATCTGACAATAGCTGCCTACTCTAAGTCTTCCAATTGCTTTTTGAATATACTTATTTTGAGATTGACTATTCACACAATTGGTCAGAATCAAAATGTTATTTTTAATCATCATGGTGCTTAATTAATAACTTTGAAACATCAGATTTTGAAGTTGGTGGATACTGCATCATTTTGGCATATGCAAAGTTAACCTTTTCTCCTGTGGTTCAGTTAAGAGCTATGCTGCGCAGCATGGCACATTCCACAAGCAGGCAACATATACTGTGACAAAAGGCCCCAGGTCAGATGGTATAGTAGCCAGGATCACCACACAGCTTCCTGATCTGAACTTCTGGAATCTTCTCTGGACTGAAATATAGCTGCCATCTCTTACCTGTATTGTGTTTATACCCACTCAGCGTGTGCTTACGCTGTAGATACACTAGAACGAAACCTTCATGACTACAAGGAAAGCTAAACAAATCCATGTATTTGGATTGACAGCAGGAAAAAGATACCAAATAGTACTTTCTTTCAAAAAGAAGATCAAGTGGTCATGTAATTAAAGCTTGTATTTAGAATTCTGCAAAGATAAGAGTCAGCATTCAACTAGGGTTCTAAATTCCTGGACTAAATCTGGCCTCATTCAAGTCAATGGGAGATCAGCTCTGTTCTTTGGTGGAGCAAAGGTTTTATCCCTCTGTTGTTTGCATGGTGAATTACACAACCTTCATGTTAGATCACTAAAAGTTTTCTTGACATATGTTATATAATTAAATACATTTCCACAAAGAAAGTAATTTTTTAAAAATACAACTTTAGCCATGAGTTACATTAATCTATATTCAGTGATCTAGAAAAATTTATGCTATTATCTGCAAGAATGCATAAGGAACAGTGTGTCATCTTTCAGCATAAAGAAGGCACACTTTGCCTTTTTCCATTTTAATTCAGACAATATTACCTTAATATTCTTTGAGAATTATGATCTTTCACATCAAGGACAAAGGTAACACTACAATATCACTTATCTTGCAAGCTACCTTTTTATCATACAGTACCCCATATTACTCACTGGTGTTATGACACTAGAAGTGCCGTAATACACCAAGATATGGTGTACTTCAAAGAAATTTGCAAGATGACTAAGTCATTTTGCCTCTGCTACAAAGCACAGTGTTATGAATATTCTGTAGAAATAATGATTTGGGATGGTTTTTCATTTTCTTTTGAAGCAGAAGACTGATTTACAGTACAATTGCAAATTTCTCTTCTGTGCTTTTTCAATACCTTTCTATATATAGCTCTCTCTTCCTTGACTTTTCAAAAGAAACTATTTGATTTAAGAATGTTTCAAGCTGAAGAGAATCTATGTAAATATTCCCTGAGAGTAAGCATGGAAACTTGTCTATCTGTACTAACAATGAAGCACATGGAAATAATATGTTGCCTATTCTGTCTACTCCGACAGGGCTTGTTATATGCAAATATTTATTCTCTGAGCTCTTCTCACAGGCTTGAGTTCCCTGCAGCTTTCAAGAAAGCCACGGTTCTTCAGTTACAGTTCCTCCCCTTTGCTCTTCTAACTCTAAATTTACTTTTTCCTGGTGCAAAATCTTTGCTAAACATTTAAACTGTTTCCTCACCAAGTGTGTGCTTTTGGCTGTAGGACATTTATTGATACCCAAGCTTGATACTGCACGGGTAGCTCACTATTCCTAGTGATTTTTATTTACACTTACATACATACAATGAACTATTTTTAGAGCAATGAAGTGAACATCCTTCTGCATTGCTACTCTTCAGCTCAGTGGAAGGAACAGACACACAATTTGATAAAGGTGCTGCTCTGCTTTTTCCAGAGATATGAGGTTTCAGAGTTACAGAACAGACAGCATTTGCAAAGGACCAAAGCCAAAAAATGTGCATGAATCAAAAAAGAGTAAAGGTTTCACCTGGCAAAGCCAACTCCTCTGCTGACGCCATTAGCATCTCTTAATATTCTGGTGGAAATGACATGTCCAAAGGGTTTGAGCATATTCTCCAGTTCCTGCTCATCCATGGAAACGGGTAAATTTGAGATGTATAGATTTGTGGGATCTTGCTCTTGTTGCTATGACAAAATAAGAGAAATATCCACAGTTAGGCTTAGCAAAATACAATAGCTTACGGCTCATACAATGAGGGCTACTCAAAATAAGACCAAGCCAAGAACTTATAGCTGCATGAGAAGCAAAGCTGAGAAATCTGTTCATGATGACAACATACTTGCCAAATTTCTGCACTCTCATGCATGTGCCTAATTCTGTGCGTGACTGCTCTTACTGAACTCAGTGACACCACTCATTTACAGAAAATTAGTCTCATGCACAAGTGTTCTCAGGTTTGTGTCCTAATTTAGCAAACAGATTGCGAAAAAAACCCATGATTTCCCCAAATGTGCTCACTGTTAACATAAATAAAGAAAGAAACCTCAACACATGTTTTAAGCAGATGTGCTTTCCAGCCTGCAGACTTTGCAGTCAACCTGTTCATCATGACCAAGGTTCGTTGAAAACACAGAATGCTTTCCATAATATCTTTTCCTTTTTTTCCCCATCAGAAATGTCTTGGTTGATAACATGCAACAAGACCTAACTGGGCAGGTGTCCTGGTTTTTAACTGGAACAGAGCTGGGTTTCTTTTTCAGTAGTTAGAAAGTGCTGTGTTTTGCTTTTCAGCCTGGGACTTGTTATGAGAGAAACACTGAGAACATCCCAGTGTTTGCATTTTTGTCACTGGAAGTGAAGGACTTTGTGTTCTGTCAGTCTACAAACACAAGATCTAAGGGAGTGAGGAATGTTTGAATTAATAAACTAAATTGGCATTTGGATATGCCAATGGGATATCCCAGATCACATCATGCCATGTCCAGTACATTAGTGGCTCTTCCTCTTTAGTTCTCTCTGACTTTCACTCGGGCTCTCACTCTTCCAGGATTGCGGTTTTGGTTTGGGATTGTCATCGGGGAACGGGCCGGGCTTGGTCGGCGGGTGGTGAGCAGTTGCACTGTGTATCACTCATTTGTATATTTTGTTACTGTTATCATTATCACTATTATTTTAATATTAGTATTATTTTATGTTTTCTTTTATTTCTATTATTAAACTGTTCTTATCTCAACCTGTGAGTCTCCTTACCCTTGCCCCCCCCAATCCTCTCCACTATCCCCTGGGGGTGGAGGAAAAGTGGGTGAATGGCTGTGTTGGCTGCTGGCCAAGGGCTAGCCCACTGAAACTATCACAGCAGGGGGCAGTTCTGCAGTTCAGTTTAAGGTCCTGGTGAGACAGGCCACATGTTTATTCTCACATTGAATTAAAATATCTTATAAAATAAAGTCTTTAGTACGAATAATTGAAAAAAACAAATTTGAAGACAGCTTTCTCATTCTATTTTGGATATTTAGTCTAAACTTTCAGTTTTGGCAACCAATCCAACTTCTATTCTTGCCTGACAAACTACTGCAAAGAAACATGATAGAGGCATAGATGCTGTATGTAAAAGAAGTGTATTAAAGCAGTAAATAAAAACCTTGTCTGCAGACAACAAGGTCTTGATTACATTAAATCAATTTAGCTAAGCCCTTGCAAATTTTCATGGCTCTGGTTCCATTTTCATTGATATAAGCTTTACATAATATCTGATCACCTGTCAGTACAAGTCTGTTTGGGATCAGGCATGACTACATAATTTTAGCTAATGCTTAATAACCAAAACCCAAAGATATAGTCTTTATGCTCTGCAGGTAAGCCAGACAATACTTTACCTGACAAAGTCTTCTCAGACAGATTTTTGGATTCTGTTTCATTACACTTTTAAATAGGCAGAATTAATTTGGACTCGTTCAATGCTGAGATTTATATGACAACAGTACTAGGGTTTTTTGCTACAAGGTGTCCTAAAACCAGACTAGTAATCTTGCAGCAGCACCACAACCTTACACTGAAGAAATTACACCCAGTCCTGCAGCCATCTGCCCTGGTTTAACTAAACTAGTTTCAAATGACACTCCATTAAAATCAGTGCAGATGTGTCTTGTCAAACACAAAGAATCACATATCCTTGTTCTAGAAGATGTATAAAGACAGGACAGAACCAAGATGTTTGCTCCATCGCTGTCTTGCACGTTCAAGGCCTTAAAAATGGAAGCAGAAATTATTTCAAGCTGTGCTTCACACACTCCATCTTTACAGGGACAAGAACAACTAAACAAAGCCTAGCTTAGCTAAATACCAGAATCAGAAGCCAAATAAACTTTTCAGCTTCCCTTATCCCAGGCTCAAAAGAAATTTCAGCCCTTTTGGGCGAGAAGAAAAGCTGCAAATGGATACATCAAAGGGTCCAAAATCAGGAGGCGTGCAATACTGTTTTACTGCATAATTTGGATTCTGACCTATGAGTTGTAAACTTTGGACATAATGCCTTTGGACATACTGCTTCATGCCTGCTGCATTCTAGCTTTGCACCCCCAGACCCCTTACTCCATGATACAATGTATTACCATGCAGGTTGAATTCCCCACCGTTTTACAAAACAGAAATAAAAGAACAAAGTAGGCACATTTTCAAGCTGCTGTCCATAAAAATGTACCCAGTTATTATCACACCTTGTAGTAAGGGCCAGAGGAGAGGAAAACCACACACACATGGATAGCAAACTTACTGTAAATTGAACTAAAGTTACTAACTCCAAACCTAGAAAAACATTCTTTCCCTTTCCAATCATTTTTCCCTGCAGTCATCTTCCTTTCTCTCACTTCAATTTACATCCACACGGACCTGAAAGCTAGCTGCTCTCCAATAACCAAAAGATATGAGTGAGGGGTACAGTATCGACAACATGAGGAAAATCATGCAAACAGTCCTGGAGGGAAGGTAGGCTAGAAAAGAGAGGAATATGAGCTTCAGATCACATTTTTAGCTCTTGGAAAAACAAAGAAACAAAAATCTGAAACAATTTATTTCTCCTTTATTTTCCCCATGTTTTTCCCCTTCTCTGTGTGCAAACTATTTAAGTTTTATCGCTTATCACTTTTCTTTTTTCCTCACACAAGCCACCAGAAAAAAAGGAAGATATAGGAGATCAGGAAGCATCTTCATGGTTACTAACTACTTTGAAAATGTGAGCAATGGAGGCATTTAAAGCAGAGGCATTACAGAAGCAAATCAAAGTAGAAAGATTTGCAATTTCAATAGGCACAGTTTTTCAGAAATAATCACATTGTTATGCAAACCTCTACCCATTGATTGGTTAAGGACTTTGATTAATCAACCAATCGGTGCTCAGGGACTGACATCCCTTTTCAATATTTAGGAAAAAACCTAACAATCTTATGCAGAAAAGATTCCCATAGCCAAAGGACAGACTAAGATGAATAAAAGCAGAGTTATGCATCAGTAACTGCACAACAGCCTTTGCTTTCACTGGAGCAATTCAGTCCTGCAGAAAATTAAAATGAGAACTTTTCTTTTGACTGCTCAGTTTTCAAGCTGGGGCAAACAAATAAAATTAATAAGAACCGTCACCAATGTGTCTCACTTCCGGAGTAGGAACACATAAGCCTTGTAACTGTGTGAGAGATTAAACGCCGTTGTTTTAAATATCCGTGGAAAGTTCAGCTACACTCTGAGGATGAATGAAAGACTAGCAGGCCATAGTCACTCTCTCACAAGGACTTACCAAGCCTATCTTTTATCAACATGATAAACATGAGCTGCAAGCATAGAGAGACAGATGAGGCCACTCATGCTACCTCCACAACAGTGTTTTCTAAGAAAGGAAAAAAATTCCACGTTATTTTTCCTTACTATACAAATACAACATTTAGAGAAATACTCCTTTCATTTACAGTGAAATATCACCCAACAGAAGCCATATCTCACACTACAAACTCAAACGAGATGAAATGCCTTCCCAGTGACGCAGCCTGGAGCTGAGCAGGCTTTCCAGGAGTGGTGTGCAGCCCAGCTG
Source organism: Caprimulgus europaeus (assembly GCA_907165065.1). Next base: position 15,799,825 of record OU015530.1, read on the forward strand.
CCCTGCCACCACGCAGCCAGACTCCACGGCCACCTATCCTCACAAGCCCCTGTTTCCCAGCCTCTGTCACTCGGGCTCCTCATGATCTTTGGTTGTGCAGAGATGCCATCTGCAATGTGGAGGTGCTGACACATGCTCCTTGCTTTGCCCGAGCCTTTTCATCCCAGATTTCCAAGCTCCTGGGTGATGTACTCGCTCCCCCAGCCCGTGTAATTGCTGAGATTTTCAGTGTGAAAGGCAGGCATCCTAGTGTTCAAAATAAGCCTGTTTGTGGACAAGATGAGCCTAACCAGAATCGTAAGTCAAAGCACCCCACAAACCACCAGCCTTTCATAATCCCAACTAGTTGACAGTCAAGTTTTTCTTCAGTGAAGGATCACGACCCAAGATCGCAGGACTGGTGGCAACGGTAGTGTCTGGTTCATTTAAATTTTTTTATGGCTTTTCACTAGGCATTAAACATGCTACCTCCCACCTTGAGATGCTAAAATCCCATTTATTACTGTGTACAGTCCCAAACGGACCACTCGTCATTGAGAGGACTGACAGTTATTCGTGTGACACTCATGGTCACTTCAGAACTCCATTTTCCTCTTACACCCCCAATATTTTGCACAGGAACAGAAGTTGTGGGGTGGCAGAAAGCCACACCCTCCCCGCAAACACCTCTAACAGCACTGTGCCTTGGACACCCCGCAGCTGCTGACCTGGAGCCACCACAGCAGAGCCACCAGCAAAGCAAGGTTCCCATAGCCACTGGGGCTTTGCGGTCCCTGTCCCTCTTTCCCCCCTCCAGACCACACCAGAGACAGCAGGCTCATTCATCCTGCACTGCGGGGGAATGACATCCCTATTGACACAGTCTTCCCAGAAGACAGCAGCCACCCAGGTTTACTCCCCCACCTGTGAGAAGGGCCCTCCCAGGGGGATCAGGGCCGGCCACTGCAGCCATCTGCCACCCTGGGGGCTCAGAAGAGGAGGGGGCTGCAGGGAGGGGTGGAGGGCTCGCTGCAGTCCGGCGGCACGGCTCCTCTGCCTTTCCCAGACCCAATGTGCCAAATGTGGCTAATTAATGGGCAAATACCAGGCCAAATGCTGCTTCTTGGAGGGAGCAGGAAGGCAGCTGTAGAGCCTGTGGTGTGTGCCAGCTGCCAAGGCATCATGCTCAAGGCATGCAAACTTGCAAGCACAGTCTCAAGGCACCATCAAAAGCCTGCTTCTGGCCGTCCCCACTGAAGTTCATTGTACCCAAGATCTCCCATTTGACCGCCCAAGGAGGGTCACATTTTCCAAGTACAGCTTGTACTTGCATCGCAGCTTCAGAGAAACAGGGGTGAACTCATCTAGTCAGCCCCAGCCCTCTGAATTTGTGACACAGCCTCACATCCTAGATCGAGCTCACTCTGGAGTGCTGGTGTGTGGCAGTCTGCGTGGGTACACCAAGCGCCACAGAATGGGCCAACAACAAAGAAAAGAGAAATTAAGCCAACTGAAGCTCCTCTCCAGACAAGTGCAGGGCTTTATGCAACTGCCACTGCTCCCACCTCAGCCTGTTTCAGCATCGTTTTAACCCAAACCCCTCCGTTGCTCTAAGGGCATTGGCTGCATGCATACATTGTAGTTAGGCCATTCTAGCTGGGCAGGGTGTATGATAGACACTCCCAAACTGGTCAAAACCACAGCTAGGGAAGTTTAAAACTGTGAAGACTGCAAAGCACCAGTAGGTCAAACCCAAATTTTTAATGAGTTCACAGCATTTCCAGCATTCAGCAGCAGGAGTCCTGCTGCAGGGCTCTGGAGTTCAGCAGTCAGAAACAGCTGTACTGGGGAAACAGCCAGAAATGCTCTCGTTGCCTTTTAGCAAGAACTGGCCCAGTCATCCAGCTCCCAAGGCCTGTGCCAAGGAGGCAGAAGAAGTTTATAAAGCAGAGGACTTGAAATGCACTACACCAACAGCATTCAAAATGGATAAAACCCTGGGGAGGGTGTGCTGCAACGCAGAGTTGCTGTTGGCTCTGCTGGACCTTCCCAGCCACTCTTGAAAGAAAGGACAACGCTCAGATGGGATCTTCCCACCCATCTTGAGACAATCTCTGGAAGCAACACATGAAAAACTGAAAGAATAATTCCTGCTGGTGCGAGAAGAGGCTGTGTCTCTTTCCATAGTACATTTAGTAACGCATTCTTTAAAGACGTGTAGGGAGTGGCAGGCAGTTTTTGGCTATGTTATTTTTTCCCAAAAGGAATTCAAACCTCCTGTAATCTCAGTAGGACTGGATACCGAGTGTGTCTGGTTTATTTGGGAACCCTGTGTACCATTCCTTTTATTCAACCAAAATTATTTGTCCTTAGAGAAGCTTCCTTTAGGAAGCTAAGTGGTAATTATTTGTTCAAACTATTCCTTTTTCCATCTTCCAAACATATTCTGGGCACAAAACTTTGTATGTGGATCGATACGAGATTCTGAACTCCTCTTTTAAAAGATATAATCAATATATACATTAATAGATCATATGCTTTTCTTGTCTTTAATGAATTGAGACTTCATCTTACTAACACTGACACAGGTCAGTATCACAGCTCACCTTTAGAAGCATGGTCAACTCTTTCTGAACATTTTAGACCCAGTTCACATTACCCTCAATTAATATTTTCCCAAAAGTAGTTCATCTCTGCCTAATGGCCACTGCCCAGATCTTCAGGCTATGTATGTAACTTCTCTCTTTTAAAGATCTGAGTTAAACTTCTGTCTACCCTTAACATAAAAATAGTTATGCTCCTTATGGAAAAAGCCATATATGTGGAACCATTTATATGAAACCAGATCATTTATCTGGAAACATTTATATGCCATTTTGTAAATTTTCCAATGTTTACTCAGTATTTTGAAAACTGTAGTTGTACAGTAGCATAAGTTTGATCTTCAGTTTATTTGATTTTTTCTAAACTGGATTCTATACAAGCCACTGAGCTTAAATTAAATTTAGAGGAAGCATGTAATACTTTCTCTCAGTAGATTCAAATCCAATATCTCTTCTTGTTGTTTTATTATTTAATATTTACTTTTTTTAGTACTGCACATCGTGAGAACTTTTCAGGACATCTGAATTGAACATTCATTTGAAAGTTGATTTGATATGCATTTCATTGGATTCACACACCAAAAATCTGAATTAAAGGATTTTTTTCCCCCACAGTTTTCTATTGTTTCTCCATTTGTTCCTGCTGCTTTTTCACATTAGAGCTAATGTGGTATATTTTTGCACATATGTAAAAAATGCCTGGTTTTCAAACAGAGTAAGCCACTGAATTTATCAGACCTAATACCTAACATCTGCAAGTAACATTTGGAGAGGTTCTCTCTTCAATGACCTATCCGAGCATGGCAGGATGCTCTCAGCTTAGCACAGTTAGATGGGATGAATATGGGCCAGTGGTGTGAAAATTCAGAGGAAGTTATCCCAAATTCCACCACCTCCTAGTATCAGAGAATCGATGGCAGGAAATCCTCTGCTCCTTCTCAGTGTGGGGCAGGGGGAGAGGTTCTGTGCAGTAGTTGGGACCGGGATCCAGGCTGCATATGTCCCCGTGGCGCCTTTTGAATCAATGACGATACGCTGATTTGAATTAAGTGATAGTAGCTCTGCTTTCAAAGACTTTTCATAGTCCAGTTTCTTTTACAAAAAGAAGGAATAAACAAACTAACAAAGCCATATAAATATAAAAAATATATATATAAATATAAAAAACTACAGTAATGGTCCAGACAGCGTAGCCTTTCAAAATTGCTAATGACATATTTTCAGCCATCATTGCAGTAACAGGAGGTGAACAGAATGAATCAAACGCAGCTGCCAGCGTTCCCTTTGACTTTTTACTGGCTTATTTGCTTCTCTTTGTGTGGGCACATTTTTAATAATGTAGACAGCTAAATCAATGTCCAGTTAGCTATTGATCCCTGGCTGGTTTCACTCCCTCATTGAGCAGCACACCAAAAGGCTTACAAGAGTGTACAGAAAGCCTCAACTTTACATGGACTTCATTAGTGCACTAAGTACGGATAATCCAACAGATACAGTAGAAAGAAACTGGTAAAAGCTATGTTGGCTGCCTTGTCAAGAGTCCTTCCAAAGCTCTTTGCAGCAGGCACTGCCAGAAACATGAGCTATCTCCTCAACCAAGGCTGTGTCTAAACACTGAGGGGTTCACAGGGAAAGTACTGCAGAGCAGAAGAACTGGGGTATTCAAAGAAGCTTATTTTGTCTTAGGTACCTTCAAAAGAATCTGTATGTTGTTTGATGGCCTTTCAAAGACTAATACATTAAGATTTAGCATCCTGAGGTGTTAAATCTCTCTTTCACCGTGATATATCTACTTCATGGTAGTCACTGCACCTTTTTAGGCTGAGTGCTGACTACATGTTTCATAAATGACCTTTCTTGCATACCCAACCCTACCTGACTTTTACACTACGACAGTTCAGAATTTTATTAGCAACACGGTATTTCCACAGCATTGCAGGAGATTCAGCCTCAGCATAATTATGTAACTATTGTACTGCAATAATTAGCCCCAGCCCATCAAACATTATAAATGTATCTAAAACTAAACCTGCAGCATGTATTTGCTGTATAAGCTTGGCTGTCAGCAAGTCATGTTGAAAGCCTGTTAACAACAAGGACACTTTCTGAAAAGACACAGTGGTTTTGAACATGAACACAGAAAACACTTTTAAGTGCTATTTTGAAGAAAAGCATTTTCCCAATGATTTTCAAAAGTATTTTATTGTTATTTGCATAAGTAAATTTAAGCTCTTCTGAGCTTTATAATGACCCAAGAAAAGAACTCTTGCCATTAAAAATCCTTTGCCTGGGACCATCTGATCAGAAAAGAGAGACGTGACTCAGGCTCCCAGCTTTACTCTGCCATCACTGAAACACTCTTTGAAGTTATTTCTTAAACAATGCACAGGCTAAAATTTCTTCTACCACATTTCATCCAAAAACTGCAAACAAGCAAATTCCTAAAAACCGTGACCTATATGAAGAGAAAAAGAACTAAAGTATGGTAGGAAATTATTTGTCACAAATACCTGTATCAGGTCCACAGTGAAGTATTATTTATCAGTACTGTTTTAATTAAAACCATGAACTTTGGAAAGGGTTCATAGTTTATATGCACCCAGGATTTCTTCTCACTGTGCAAACTGTCGGAGTGCTGTGCTGTGTAAGCTGGACTCAGCTTTCTTTTAATTAAGTTTGTTCATAGACAGCATAGCATTTGCTAAAGCTGAATATTGCTGGAACTGAACTGCTATTGGTCAGTCCGGCACAGAGCTGCTGCAGAACCTTCCATCACGCATTTCACCTGCCAATGGCCATTTGATTTGCTCTTCATCTTGTGTGGCAAATACGATGCAGAGCATTGTAAAAGATACATGGTACCTCCTTTTATTTCCACAACATACTATCATAACCAGAACTATCACAGACTAATATAAAAAATTATTTTTCATACTTCTGCCATTACAAAGTGAGATTTTTGGAATTTCCAACTTCTTAGTTTTCCTAGAATCAAATTTCCCCAGTTTCCAACTTGCACAGTGCACTGCAACCAAAAAGGCAGCTCAATCTCTGCAAAAATCTTTGAGTCACTCTAGCTTTGAAGGTGTGCAGTTGCCTCTGTGTTCTCTTTCATACTGTTTCAATGACTGCTTTGCAATTTATACTGCTGTTACATAAGAATCAATTAATCACCTCAGATTACCTGAAACCTGTCTATCAAAATTTCTGAAAAAGCTCCAAAATACCCAAGCTGTTAACCCTAAATTAGAAATTCACTGACGACCTCTAGAAGCAAAAGTCTGATTTGCGAGATGAGTTGCAATCCAAGATGAACACCTTAGCTATTTATTTTGATTTGTCACTATCTGTGTCCTAGTGAACTTAAGACACTGTCCTATTGCATGTGAGACAATATCGCATCGAGTATGTTTATTTGCTTTATACTATAACGGGTTAATGACATGCTGATTGATGTATATCTTCCAGGATTGTGTTACAGATATTTAGACAGGACTGAAGTCTTTTGCCCCTGCACGGAGTCAACAAATCCTGCCATTTAACTCCTACCATTCACATTCTCACTGAATGGTGGTTTGCACGACACTGTCCCACAGAAAGGGTGCATTTGTATGTATCTTAAACAGAGAAAGAAGAGGTCACAAAAGAGAGTATTTACTTTACAGGGGACACAGCATGAAATCAGGCCACAGTATAAACTTTCCATTATCAATAGTGGAGGAAAGAAAACTAATTCAAGCTAGAATGTTCTACATACTAAATCAATAAAATTAAATCAACAGCTTAACTTAAGGTGCTCTTAAAATAAAAATATAATTCTGCACAAAAACCAGCCCATTATCATGGATTCTTGTGATTATCTGGCATTTGGAAAAACATGATACACACAAATAGTATTTAGTAACTGCTAGTTATTAGTATTTTAAATAACTGCTTACTTCAGTTATTTAAAAAAGATCTGCAGTGGCAATGACACTAATTAGTTGAAATGCATTTTTTTAATATGTAAAATGTCCAGTGCAAAAATGTCTAATTGTGACAATATCTAAAAATTGAAATTACAATTATTTTTGCTCTACTTAAAATCATAATGCTCCCAAACACCTGACATATACACAGAGTTTCAAGATGGTACTCAGGCAATAAAAAACTCTTTCAAGAATTTTAAAGTTCCCCTTTGCATAAGCTGAAATCTGGAGAGTTATGATAACAGATCCAGAGAAGCTGGATTTGTGTACAAAGCAATGGAGATTCTAGAGTATATGGTTAAAATTATTACAGAATTTCTAGATCTTGCTTTTTTTACTCTACATTTGTCAAGGTGGCACCTCTCAAGCCATGGTCTGGTGACTCCTATAGCTGACTGGGCTGTGTTCCTTTCTTACCTCCAAGTTTCAAGCAGAATGTCTCTGTTCTCTTGACAGTAACACTGGACCAAATGGATTACAAATGCCAGTGGAGACGGTTTTCTCCCTAATCTATCTCAGGATGCGATAACACCACTCGTTCATTGCAGACAGAATCTGGCCTTGCAGAGCACAAACTTGTGTTCCTCAAGCTGTAGATTTAAAACATTCAGATCAACCTATGGATTAACCCCTCCTATGTACTTTGTGGAGACTGTGTCAGGTGTTAAAGCAGAGGTCGCATGTTGCTCCTCAAGCTCAGAAAAGGAAGTAATGGGACTTTTTAAATGACAGGAGCGTGGCAATGGGGAGGGCTTTGCTGTCTGATCTTCCAGTGGCCATAGTATGCCATAATGAAGCAGCAGAGGCACAAGTTAGAGATGTTTTCATGCACCTGTAACCTGTACTTGGTCAGGATGGCTTTAGGACTTTCTGTCCACTATGTCTAGCAGCTGTTCTCCCTAGGGACAGAGTCCTTGCTCTGTCATGGCTTGATCCTCCTCCAACTGAATTCTACAGCAAAATTTGCATTGGTCTCACATGGCAGTATCAGGATCTGCACTTGGAAAATACTTTCAAAACCATATTCAGGTGAAGAAAGATGAAAAAAATCAAGAGGATGCATCTCTTCTGACTATTATAATGCATTTATTGTTTGTCTTTAATATTTCTTTTCAAAGCTGCCAGCAAAATGAAGACAACATAGATTTGAAATGCTACATATGCACACAAGGTTGAATTATCTCAATATTGCAACTATCTGTAGATCAACAGGAACTTATATGTTTCTCTTCAGAAGCTTCTCTAGGTTGGAGCTGAGTCAGGAAACTCAGATCTCTTAATGTAAAATTCAAAGCCTTAGCATTCTACTGTCTACACTTGTGCTGGAAAAAGACTGTAGCTATTAACAGTAGTAAATTATCAGCACTGGGAAAGCATTAGAAGCTTTAAGACGACTTTTTGGGACAGTATAATGCTTTTTAATATTTGACATGTTGACCCAAAGGCTAATTCAAGCAGCACACAGATCCCAGGAGACTGATTGTGAAGAAAACGGAATGCTTTCTTGTGTCATGCTTTACATTACTTCCTATAAACCATAAATGAAATCAGAAATTTCTTGTCTAGGAATTCCTGCTGGGATAAAGGTTGAGGTTTACCCAGCCTAAGTCTATACAAACTGCTAGAGAACAGTTATTCATCTTGATGCACATGCCAGAAATGGAAACCTACTAGTCCTTGAGGATACATCAATTTTCAGGGAGTCTGGATTCTTTTAACTACTACAGAAACCTAAGAAAAAAAAAATCTACATAGATACTGCTTAAGGAAAACAAAATCCACCATAAAACACAGCCTTGACAGTTTTATTTTGAGAAATCTGTATTTAACACAGACAAATATACTTTTCCCATTTAAGATAAGGCACAACTCACAAAACACACTGCAGAAATACTTTTTCTAAACACTCCAGCTATAAAAAGACAACCAAGTCATGTTTCAGATGTGACAAGTGATGGTTACTGCTCAGAAGCACGACAGACACAGCAACACCACATCTTCCCTGTGTGAGGAATTCCTGGTGCTGAGTCAGCCAGTCCCAGCAGAGGCAATTGGGTTGGAATGAGATGCTCTTTAAGGTCCCTTCCAAGCCAAACCATTCTATGATTCTATGAAATACTCAATTTCCACCCTCACAGATGAAAATGAGTAAATATTATTAGTAAGTGAAAAAACTGAGAATCTGCTTTATTTAAAAAATAAAATAGAAAATAGAAGAAAAAGGCAGGGTTGAAATGCTCTGATTATCACTGCTGAACCCTCTTGCACAGGGCAGCTGAGCTCTGTGCTCTTCTCAGCACCCATCAGAACAACTTTTGCTCCGTGTGATGAGATTGCCCTGGTAAATGACAGTCAGATTACGAGTCAACGGCAGGAAAGCAAGTAAAAAGGGTTAATGATGGGGCTAAAATCCTGCCTCTACACCAAATCAAGCAGGCATGGTCCCATGCTCTCCAGACTGCAGTCTCAGTAGTGCTGGCACTGTCCCACCACATTTTTGCCAACATAGAAATCCACTGCTCCACAGCTGCAGCCAATGTCAAAAAGCAGAGCCCAGACAGCAGGTAGCCTGCAGGAGGGACTGGGAGGTATGTGACCACCTCCCTTCCTGCTCTGGCCTCAGCTAACCTGGAGTTATGCCCATCTCGAGGGGAGCAGCAGAGGCTACAACTGATGAATGAAAAAAGCACAGCAATGACCTGAGGTGAGTGTGGTGGGTTGACCCTGTCTGGATGCCAGGTGCCCATCAAGGCACTTTTATCACTCCCCTCCTCAACTGGAAGGGGAAGATAAATATGACAGGAGGGTCAAGATAAGGACAGGGAGATCACTCAGCAATTACTGTCACGGGCTGAACAGACTTGACTTGGGGAAATTAATCCAGCACCAATCAAATCACAGTAGGGTAAAACACATTCCCCTCACCCCTCCATTCTTCCTGGTCGCAACTTCACTCCTGATTTCTCTACCTCCTCCATCTGAGCAGCAGAGTAGGATGGCAAATGGGGGTTGTGGTCAGTTCATCATGTGTTGTCTCTGCCACCCCTTTCCCTTCACACTTTTCCCCTTCTCCAGCACTGGGGTCCTTCCTATGGGAGACAGCTCTCCATCAACTTCTCTGTCATGAGTCCTTCCCACGGCCTGAAGCTCTTCATGAACTGCTCCAGTGTGGGTCCTTTCCATGGTGTGCAGTACTGAGGAACAGACTGCTCCAGTGTGGGTACCCCATGGGGTTACAAGTCCTGGCAGCAAACCTACTCCAGGTCCTGCCAAGAGCCTGCTCACGGACGGGCTTCCCACGGAGTCACAGCCTCCTCCGGGCACATATACCTGCTCCAGTGTGGGGTCCTCCACAGGCTGCGGGTGGACATCTGCTCCACCATGGACCTTCACCACAGGCTACAGGGGAATCTCTGCTCTGGTGCCTGGAACACCTACTGCTTCTCCTTCTCCACTGACCTTGGTGTTTGCATAGTTGTGTCTCCCTCCTCCAGCTGCTGTTGCACAGTGTTTTTTCCCCCTTCTTAAATAGGTTATCCCAGAGGTCCATCCTGGAGCCGGCTGGCATTGGCTCTACTGGACATATGGGAAGCTTCTAGCAGCTTCTCATAGAAGCCACCCCTGTAGCCCCCTGCTACCAAAACTTTGCCAGACAAACCCAGTACAGTGAAGGAAATCAATAACCCATGGTGGACACTGATCAAGCAGCAGAAGAGGAGACAACACAGGGAAGAGGGGCCAGGCATCTGACATTCCCCACAGCCCTTTCAGGAGGGGAAGTCAAGTAAATTGTCAAAGCTTCCACCCCCTGACACAAAAGAACCCAGCACCACTGGGGAAAAAAGCATTATTTAAGGGTGTATTATGCTTGTGTAGACAGAAAATTGGGATCTGAGTGACCCAATGCATCAGCTAATGGTTTAGGGAAAGCCAGAGAAGAGTAGCAGATACTCCCACAACTGGGGGTGAAAGCAAGGGTAGAGAGGGAAGTAAGAGAAACATGGTTCTTCTTTTGCCAGTTGATGAAAGCAGAGAGAAGAGGGAATTTTGTTGTGCTTTGCCATCTACAAAGAACATAGCCTCTCCACAAGATACGGGGCAGCAAACCAGAAAGGAGTCTATTCAGAATGAAGGCTTCCTTCTAAAAACCAAGGAAAGGATGAGTTCTTCACGGAAGTTTTCCTACAAACCTTTCAATAGTTCCTTCCGCCTTTCATATCAGCTAGAAGAGTGCAGTTTTCTAAGCAGTGAATGCTGACTCAAGTTTTCCAAGCCAATTAATGTTTCCAGTTGTATATTCACGTAGAAAAGGGAAAGTCAACAATTTTCTGCAGAAGGAAGCAGAAAACTACTCAGAAATTAGAACAGGTATAGCAAAGTGGACAACATGACCAGTTCTATCCAGCTAAGGATCAAAATAAAGCTATAAAGCAAATTTTGTTGAGCTATGAGGAACCATAACCTGGTCCTATTGCAGAAAGAAAAAAGAATTTCCCTCTTCTCACAAAACTGATGTGAAAGGGCACACGTGCTGTTCTTGTGGCAGAATGAAGAGCTGTGGGAAGGCCAATAAGCAAAGACATCTGGCATTTGAAAGGCAATAATGTACACAGTTGTCTGCAGTCAGCTGGTGAGATGCAGCAGAACTGGGGTGGCGAGACAGGAGCTCTGCAGCACAGGGCTGTTCACAAGACAGTGAGGACAAGCTCAGAGGCACTGCTGCATGAAGGGTGCCTACCTGCAAAAGCTCATGCAGTTCACCACCTTTGTAACCAGGAGACCAGGAAGCAACCTGTACAGGAATGGCCCAAGCTGATATAAGAGAACAGTGCAGCAGAGACTAAAAGAAAGTACAAGTTGAAATTCAAGCCAGAGCACAATGCTTGAACCCGAGTACATGTGACCAGACCCTGCGAGAAGGGGGAAAGGAAGAAGGAAATGCTCCAAGCTCTTTAACTTTGTCTTTCCTCTGTTTCCAGAAATCTGGACTTGGTCACCCCACCTAGCACACAACTGGCTGTGACTGCTCACGTGTCAATGATTTGCTGTGTTGTACTAAGATGACCTGTGAGAAAATGTACTAGCATTCCAATCCTGAGCTCTCCATGGCCCATGCTTATCTGTTCTTCCTACACCTGTACAGTATTTCAGCTCTGGCTAATGGATATATGTGTGTGTGTGTATCTGCATGGGCACAGCTTTATATTACATATGTAATGACAAAATATAACAAACACATAAAAGCACATTCCAGTTTAAGCATGCTTTCAATCTTGAAGATCTGGGTAGACAGATGTCTATGTGTAAAGACATACAAGACTATATCCAGACTTCCAAAAAAGGAGGCACATTTGCAGTTATGCATACATATGTGTGAGTGACTGTGTATATAAAGAAGGTAGCCACATACATAGCCACTTAATGTGTTTAGCTGGTGGGGTGTGTGTGTGTGATTAAATGTATCTACGTGGAACCATATTTTACATTTATTTGTATACATGTATAAGCCGTTCATATAAAAACTGTTGGCTGTATCAATGCAACAAATGAAGGCTGTTATTATCCTCTTTCTCACCTATAAATCATAAGCATCTCTAATAACTTATTGCAGTAATAAAACTGTGAGACAAGATACAAAGGCATTCCTCGAGTCCCAGACTGGAAAGGAATTACAAAGAAGGCATTTTGGATGTAGTGGATGGTTACGAATCAAAGGCAAAGGAGAATCTGTGGCATGGTGTAGAGGGAGTGGTGTGGTTCTCCTCCTAGGATGCTGAAAACTGGACCTGGCTCTTGTGTTGGTCCTTAAATGATCCAAGTTGTTTTGCTCTGGCTTTAGAATCTTTTTTATAACTAAAAAGACATCATTAAAGGAACTTGAACTACTGAACACTTTAGGCTTCTGGACTGCTTCTCTCAGGTGCTATATTAGCAATTTGTTTTCAAACCAGTTTTAGTGAAAAGCTGAACATCTTAAACTCTCAGCTATCTAATATTGCACCACGAGGCCAAAGAGCTAGAACAAGAGTGAGCTACTTGATCAGGTAAACTAGGAGCATTTTATGAGAGGCACACTCCTTACCCCAGTGCTTATCCTTGCTGATACTGATATTAGCAGTTGATGACATAAGCAGAAAATCACACAAAACTTGGGAAACAACTTCAACCATCTCTTGAGGACGTAAAATGCAGTTGTTCCTAAAGGAGGTAGGACTGCCTTTAAGTGGATGCCTGTGAGATTCCAGAGTTGGCTTGTGAAGTTCCCATCATGACTGTAGCAATTCCTGGTGGGTCATGGTAAAACACCTACATCTGTGGATGTGTGTGTGTTTTTTACAAACCATGGAAACACAATAAACCTAAGGGACCAAACTTGATAGTGTACAGTCCTGAGAAATTTGTGGGCAGCTCAACTTTGTCAACAGACCAAGCTAATGTTACGTATATTCTGTGGACCACTTGCAAAAAACCAAAACCAAAACCCGAAAACACCATGTTCTCAATATGGAAGTTGGCTGTATCTACACAAAATGCCTTAAAAACTCTCAGGTTCCCCAAGAGAAAAATAAATATCTTCTGGATCTCACAGAGATCTCAGCCTGATGGTGACTCAGTTGTGGGTCTGCAGATCAATGACTGTCACAGACAGACGCACCTCACGTCCAGCAGCCTCAGGATGGGATTTGACGTTCAGGGGCTTCCCAGCTTTACCCCACCTGGGAGAGGATGAGGAAAAAGCATCAACAGCCTCTGCAGCTAGTTCGCTTTTTAGGAGAAATAGTTTCAAGTTCTGTAACCCTATTTTTATAGATCAATCAACTTCACCTGCCAGGCTGCCTTTCACAGGTTTTTGAGATGTTACACTGTTTCAGAAGATCAAGCAATTCCCAGAGAAATTGAAAAGTTAAGGAGCATAGCCATTTGCATTTACTCAGCTATTAATTTAAAAATCTCAAATAGTAATATTAAAAGAGTTCAAAATAGTAAAGTGTGGAAAAAATATTTCAAGAGATCCAACCAAATCCAAAGATCATGCAGTGAAATAGGAAGAAAAAACAAAATACACAATCAGCTTCTGTCACTTGAAATACATGTAGAAAATCATGTTGCACTGTCCCAGTGTTGCTGATCCCCATGCAAGTAAAAATATTTCCTACTTTTAAATTCTGCTAAACCTGCCACCCATTCTATAAGCTCCAAAATTAACATGTAAAAAAAGAAACACTACTCAGAGACAAAGCACACTTGAAAGCAAGGCCTTGACTACTTTGGGACAATTAAAGCACAGCCTGGATATATTAATCACAGTCTTCTGGCCCAGTTCCAGGTTGGGCAATTACAATCTGCCTACCTCAAATTTTCCCCAGAGTTTCAAATGCAAGAGTTATTTGTGATTTCCTTCCTATAAAAAGTGTTGTTTAGTACAGCCAGTAAAGACTGGTTTCATTCAACTGATGGGTGAATGACTCACATTGACTATAGGAAATGTGTAAAAGCACTTTGGGATCCTTCAGGAAGAAGGACACTTATTACATGGTCATTTTACAGTGCTTTTATTATTCTAAGAGGAAGTACTCCTATCTAGATGTTTCTTCATATGCCTTAGTAACCAAGTAGTTCAAAGTTTGGACTTTTCTAAAAATTGGGTTGTTTTTTCTGTAAATTTAAGATAGATAGATAGATTTGAAATGCAAGCACTGTGTCACTAAGAGTTCAGGAAAACATACACAACTTCTTCTACTTATAAAACTATTCAGATCATTTTTTGAGCCAAAAAAGATTAATGATTTATTATGGGGCTCATTAATCAAAAATTGTGTGTGCATGTTTTTTAAAGGACCAATTCCACTGTTCAAGTCAATTAGGTCCTCTAAAGCTATTACATTGGGAAGGAGCTGCAATATTACCAAGACTTCCTGCAATATTGTTGAGACTTTCCCGAGTGTATTTAGAGTATAAAATAAATGCTATTATTCAGGAGATACCGAATTGCTAAGCTTCTTAAATTTGTACAATTGGGAACTTGAAGTACATTAAAATGCTGAAACTCATTAAGAGCCCTTTTCACAGCTGCAAAATCGTTGGCATTCACAGCACCGTACAGAACAATAAAACACTCCCCACACCTTTGAACAGGGCGACTTCCGTTCCTCCAGCTCCGCTTTAACGAATCACTGAGGCAGAACTGGTATCTAACCTCTCCGTCAACCTCCGCCATTGAAAGAGAGAAACAAAAAGCCACAACAACACTAATATTCCGAACAGAAAAGCAAAATGTCCAAGCATACTGTACTAACCCTCCCCCAACACAAACCCTCAGCTATCACTGCTGCTTTCTTAGAATATAATTCAATCTGCTCCATCTACACAAAACAAAACACTTTCGGAGGCAGAAGACAATCCATGTTTTTCTTCCAAGCCACGCACCAAACTATGCCCAAGTACACTTTTTTCCTTGGGTGTCATTTTTCTGGACAGGAGTCAGCATTTTGGTGGGTGTTTTTAATAATGCTAGTTGCATATGGTCACTCCTCATACCAAAAATGTCCTCCTGCCCTGTTCACTGAGGGGCTGGATTTTCTGCCTGCAAAGTGGCACCACAACAAACAACCTGAGTCCTGTGGATGTCCCATTTATCTATCACAGAATCACAGAACTGTAGTGGTTAGAAAAGACCTTTAAGATCACCGAGTACAACCACAAACCTAACACTAAATATTCCACCTCTAAACTATGTCCCTAAGGACCTCATCTACCTGGCTTTTAGATACCTTCAGGGAAGGTGACTCCACCACTGCCCTGGGCAGCCTGTTCCAATGCTTGACTACCCTTTCAGTGAAGAAGTTTTTCCTAATATCCAATATAAACCTCCCCTGGCACAACTTGAGGACATTTCCTCTCATCCTATTGCTTGTTACCTGGGAGAAAAGACTGATCCCCACCCCTCTACACCCTTCTTTCAGGTATTTGTAGAGTGCAATGTCTCCCCTCAGCCTCCTCTTCTCCAGACTAAACAACCCCAGTTCCCTCAGCCGCTCCTTACAGGACTTGTTCTCCAGGCCCTTCACCAGCTTCATTGCCCTTCTTTGGACACACTCCAGCACCTCAATATCCTTCTTGTAGTGAGGGGCCCAAAACCAAACACAGCACTTGAGGTGTGGCCTCACCATTGCCCAGTACAGGGGGACAATCACTCCCCTGCTCCTGCTGGCCACACTATTTCTGATACAAGCCAGGATGCCATTGGCCTTCTTGGCAATCTGAGCATGCCGTGGGCTCATATTCAGCTGGCTATCAAAAAAACCCACCAGGTCCTTCTCTGCTGAGCAGCTCTCCAGCCAATCTTCCCCAAGCCTGTAATGTGTCATGGGGTTGTTGTGACCCAGGTGCAGGACCTGGCACGTGGCCCTATTGAACCTTATGCCACTGGCCTCTGCCCATCGATCCAGCCTGTCCAGCTTGCTCTGCAGGCATTAAGTCCTCAGCCTTTTCCTCATCCTTTCTGACAATGTCTCTCTGTGTATCCCACAAAGGATGAAGATTCTCCTTCGCTCTCCTTTTGTTACTGATGGATTTACAGAAGCATACTGTATTGCCTTTTACGGATGCAGCTAGATTGCATTCTAGCTGGGCTTTGGCCTCTCTCATTTTCTCCCTGCAGAGCCTCACAAGGTCTTTGTAGTCCTCATGAGTTGCCTGTCCCTTCTTCCATAGATCATAAATCCTCTTTTTTTTTCCTGAGCTCCAGCCCAAGCTCCCTGTTCAGCCAAGCCGGTCTTCTTCCCCACTGGCTCATCTTCTGGCACATGGGGACAGCCTGCTCCCGTGCCTTTAAAATTTCCTTCTTAAAGAGTGTCCAGCCTTCCTGGACTCCTTTGCCCTTCAGAACTGCTTCCCAAGGGACTCTTCCAACCAGACCCCTGAACAGCCCAAAGTCTGCCCTCCAAAAGTCCACGGTAGCAGTCCTGCTGACCCCTCTCCTGACTTCTCCAAGAACAGAAATGTCTATCACTTCATAATCACTGTGTCCAAGATGGTCTCCAACCACCACTTCACCCACCAGCCCTTCTCTGTTAGTGAATAACAGGTCCAGTGGGGCACCCTCCCTGGTCGGTTCCCTCACCAGCTGTGTCAGGAAGTTGTCTTCCACACACTCAAGGAAACTCCAAGACTGTCTCCTCTTTGCTGTGTTGTATTTCCAACAGACATCCGGCAAGTTGAAGTCCCCCACAAGAACGAGAGCCCGTGATCCCAAGACATCCCTTAGCTGCTTGTAGAATATTTCATCTACCTCCTCATCTTGGTTGGGTGGTCTATAACAGATCCCCACCAAGACATCTGCCTTGCTGGCCTTCCCTCTGATTCTTACCCACAAACACTCAACCCTGTCATCACCATCATTAACCTCCAGGCAATCAAAACACTCCTTAACATAAAGGACTACTTCTCCTCTTCTTCCTTGCCTATCCCTTCTGAAGAGTTTGTAGCTGTCCATTGCAGCACTCCAGTCATATGAGAAAACCCACCATGTTTCTGTGATGGCTGCTATATAATAGTTTTCCTGCTGCATGATGGCTACCTGCTCCTCCTGTTTGTTACCCAGACTCCATGCATTTGTGTAGATGCACTTCAGCTGGGCTGCTGGTCCCATCACCTTATTAGAGGGAGAAGCCCTAATTCCCTCATGATGATTCTTGGGAGCCTCTGTGGTTCCTACCTCATCAAAGCACCTTGTATCTCTGCTGCAGTCTGGATTCATATCTCTTACTTCCTCAGGGACAGCAGACTGAAGGACCTTGCTATTGCAGCAAACTTCAAGCACCAGTGTGCTACCCCCAGGCTTGGATCCATTGAGCCTGGCTTCATCCCCTTCCCCCTTGAAAACTAGTTGATAGCCCTATCAATGAGCCCTGCTAACTCCTGAGCCAGGGTCCTTTTCCCCATACGAGACAGGTGGCCTCTGCCAGGTGCCAACAGGCCCGGTGTCTGTAAACCCACCAGTGCTCAAAGAACTCAAATTTATGCCAGTGACACTAGTCTCTGAGCCAGGCATTGATTAGCTGGCTCTTCCCATTTCCTCCCTCATTATGCCCTGTGACTGGAAGGATAGAGGAGAACACCACCTGTGCTCCTGATCCCATTTGTCCTAAGGCCCTATAGTCCCTCTTGGTTGCCCTCAGGCTTCTCATTGATACTTCACCACTCCCCACCTGAAATCTCAATAATGGATAATAATCTGATGGCTTTACTAGGGTGGGGGGAACTTTCTCTTGACATCCTTAGCCCAGGCTCCAGGTGGGCAGTAAACTTACCTAAGAAGTGGGTCTGGTCTGCATATTGGGCCTTCTGTTCCCTTAAGAATGGAGTCTCCTATGACAACAACCTGTCTCTTTTTCTTGGTGGCTGAAATTTGGATGCGGGGTGTAGGCTGACTTACCTTTGTTGACACCTCCAGTTTAGGTATACCATTACTCTCATTGTTTTCTGGCTCCACTTGCAAAGCCCCATATCTGTTCTTCAAGGGCACCTGAGAAGGTGGGGTAGCCACAGGGGCAATGTGGCTGCTGCAGCAGGCAGGAACTTGCTGCCATTGCCGCTTGTCTTTTGAGTCCCCACGTTCAGCCAGACAGCAAGAGGACAGGGGATCTTTCCTATACATTCTCCAGCAGACACATGGCACCGGTCCTGACAGTCATAAGACAGCACCTTTCCAAGATTCAGCAAAAGTACTTCTCCTACTGCCTCAGAACAACCAGTGCTCAACCCTTCTCAGCTAGAAGCCAGTGACTTCACATACTGAGCAACTGCACACAGCACTTAAAAACAATTCTTCTCTTTGATCTGGTAACAGCATGTTCTGCCTCCTCCTCAGTCAGGAGGGTCACAATCTGCACCTCTAATATCTACAGGTCTCAGCAACCCCAGAGCAGAGAAGTCCAAACCTTAGCAATGCTGGTGTGCATCAGTCTGTTTTCTCTAGCTGAAGGATTTGTTTCAAAGTAAATTTCCACTGGGCCACCGACCACACTTCCTTCGGTATTTGAAAAATAGAAGGAAAAAAAACCCAGTAACTGACCAAAAATCATGAGTAAGAAAGATGGGAATAGTGACTATACTAGAGATTTCACAAGATTCATCATAAGCTTGGCCCTGGACAAAACTGAAAGAAACGGTCTTGAGACTATTATTTAGTTTGTTAAATTCTATATGCAAACTCGATCTGTTTGCTCCAAACTATTCCCAAAGCAACGGGCAGATAGTCTCCCTGACAGGGGAAAATTGTTCCCTTTCCTCCTCTAAACATTTTTTAAAGAAATGCAGGAAAGCACAATGCCAAACTGGTGAAGAAAATTATGTATTTCAAAAGTGGGTTTGAAAGATTCAACAAGAGATAGTCACATTAAAGATTGCAGAATTGATTACAGAAAAAAATGGGGGTGGGGTTCTGTGTGGGTGTTCCCATCGACATCAAACATACTCAAACAAAGCAACATTATGAGGGAAGATTAGAGTATGACAAAAACAAAGCTGTGGTTAAAGGAAAAGATGCTTTGATAGTGTAGAAACTGAGGTGGTTTTGTTGCAGGCAACAAAAAATGTAGCTTCCAAAGCTTAGCTAAAGAGTACTACTCATGTCCTAAGGTTCTTGACAAAACTCAATACTATTGCTCTTGAAATCAAACTATTTTGGTACACAATTCCAACTCCGTATTTTCAGTTGAGAATACCCAAGCCGTGCCAAGTGAGGAGAGCAGGAAAACCTGCCTGCTGACCAACACAGAAGCGTACCCACGTGCACAAGCCCTCACCAAGATCACATTTCTCAAGTGTTTCCCAGCCAGAGAGAGAGGCTCAGGGGCAAGCGCCGCTGGTGCATGGCCATCGGCAGCACAGGCAAGGGAACGCGTCTGCCTGTGTCAGACACTGCAAGGGACACAGCAGTGGCAAATCCCTGAAAACAGGCCCAGTAAGAAAAAAGCTGTACCAGTTTCAGCTGGCCAGTTGTTTAGGGCTTGGAACTAACTGATACTCACAAGGAGGCAATAAAAAGAAGGAAGGGAGCCCTCTAAGCTTTCAGTACACAACTTACTTAGAAGATTTTGCCATCTGATCAGGACAACAGTCCCCAGAAGAAAAAGAAACATTTTTACCAGCATTTCATGCTTTAAGTGTTTTGGATTTCCTTCCTGAAACCATCTCACTCTTTCTATTGGATCATTTCATTACAACAAACTCGGGTGTCCAAGCTGACAGCTTTAAGATATAAATAAGAGGGTACAAAACAAGAGGTTTTCAGGGAAGGGACCACTGTTGAATTCATCCCCCTTGCTGAGTCCAACAGAGCTCAATGCCTTCCAACTTCAAGTTATGCTGCAAAAAGCTGTCTTTTACAGACAACCTGGGGCTTTCCTCGTCCTATAATTTAAAGAGAGTGAACTTCTACTGTCTTATATTTTGTGAACACTTTAAACTAAATTATAACTTTCTAACACAAACTTAAAAACAATCTGAACTTATTTAACCTAAGCTTTTGTTCTCTTGGGAAATAACACAATAATGCTTATGTGCAAGCAGTGTAACTAAGCATCTCACTTTCTGTGTGATTGAGTACACATCCACAGGTATTGTAAACTTATTTATTCTGGAGAATGGGTCAGTATTTTTACACAATAAGTACCCTCTGAAGAGAAGATTTGGCTTGAAGAGATTTTCTCAGGATCCTTATAAAGATACAAATTAAAACTTCTTTATTTCACACTCCAAATCATTGCAATAAAGATTGTACCACTGCAGTTGAGTAATACTGGGCATTTGGAGCTGAAGGCACATGGTTGCACTTAAAGCTACTTGCTAATGACTGAACTGCACCCAAAGGCAGAGGTATGTGCTCAAATGTCTGCATGCCCACACCACGGAGGTTTAGATGGGTAGTATGCACTTGGCTTTGTATACCCCAGTCTGGCTCTACAAGGAAAAGGAGACTTCCTTGATTTTAAACACAGTACCTTCAAGCACAAAATATTTCCTGTTTTTCAAATTGACTTTTAAGAAGAGATTGAGTTACTCACTTTATTCATTAATTATGCTTTGGTCATTAATGTGAACTGTGCTTTCCAAAAAGAAAAAAAGAAAACCTGAATATTTTCCAGGCCTTGTCCTAATTGCACACTGTGGACAAAAAAAAGCATTTACTAAAGTTTAAGGTTCAAAACAGAAATGTGAATATTTCTGTGCAGTATTTGGGGTATCTGGCTAAACTGAATACTACTGCAGGAGCGCAAGGCCCTTGGGCCATGCAGACGACAGCCTTTTCACCTTCCCAGGTTGCACTGCGACACAGTGGCAGGAAGGAGAGTTGGGAGTAGGTACCTCATCACGTATAGTTTCTCTCAAGCATATGAGATATTTAAGAGCTGTTTTAGCTTAAGCTATTGTCATAAGGGGCTGCAATTATCCTAATCCAAAACTGTTCTGCTTTAGCACCTGCACCTGGTTCTAAAGTCCATGTGTGACTTGCAGACTCTAGCCTGAAGATTCTGTCCGATTTTGAAAGCTTTTCTTCACACTGCCCATGTTTAACCTTTTAGAGATGGAAATGAGAGGAAGAAGTCACTCTAAATGACTAGACTAAATTTAACTTTGCTATCTAAAGTCAGCCCAAGAATTTTTGGCTAAGAGTTTGGGTTATGCTTGCTTTCACTCCTCAGTAAGTTCCACCTTGATGCTAGAAGCCACTTGCAGCAGCTGAAAGTGGTACTGTCCCTTTAGACCTCATCCTCAGACAGGTCTCAATACTATCCCCTGCAATCCCCCTGTGGTTTTGAGCATCTGTCCTTTCCTTGCCAGATGACGTTAAAGGGATGAGCGGGTAGTCATTAATATGAACTGTGCTTTCCAAAAAGAAAAAAAGAAAACTTGAATAAAGGGATGAGTGGGCTCAGGGTGGGGTAGATAAACAGGTCATTTTCATGAGCAACCCCAAATGTGCAGATATGGCTTAAAAAGCATATTCAGCACCAGAACCTGTATTTCTAAAACAGACAGTGGGCAGAAAACAAAAAAGCAATGCCCCCTCCAAAAAAAATTAAAAAATTGTCAATGTATAAATGGATTTCTGTTTCAGTTGTTTCAAGTACATAAATCAATGATTCAATCATCAGCTGACCATTTTGCTGATCTAACTTACACTAGCTATTTGAAAAACTCTACCACCACAGGACCAAAATTAAGCTGTAAAGCAATACATTTGCTAATCTTTTGCTCTAAATATTGTATGCATAACTAAATCTAGAAATGAAGGAGTTCTTACATATTTGATGTAAAGTACCTAAGCTTTGATCCAATTTCAGTGAAACAGTCTGTCAGTGACCCAAGTTTGAGCTAACAATAAAAATCAAACAAACAGTAAATATTAACTTGGCCAAGCAGGTCCAACACCAAATTATGCTGAATGGGATGGGTTATGTACAAGCTACAGCACAACACTTGTTTGTAAATCCCAGGAAGAGAGGCTACGGAAACAATAAAAGAGTGCACATCACTAATCTCGTAAGCTCCTAAACAATACCTAAAGTAAGGAACTTTCTAATCAGCATGAGGAAAGTATGTACCAAATGCTGTTTTGAATTACTTTTAAAAATATAGCACTCTGGTTTTGAGTTTGAGTTTTGGCTCTTTTATGCTTGTGCCTACTCTATCATAAAGAAACTTCCCCCTCCCCTGCCCATTTTTTAACACTGTCAAGCTTCTAGCTATACTTGAGCTAGTAGACTCCCACTTTCACACAGTTTTAACCAAATTCTTCAGCTCGCCAACCCAAGGAGGATCAAGCTTAGTTGAAATCTTCTTATGAAAACGTGTTCAAAGCTAGGAAAGATTTCTGTTCCTAGCAAGCTGAGCATAATTCAAAAGTTAGAATTTAAGCATAGTTCAAATCTCCTGAGAACAGTGCTAAAAGATCGCTTTCTTTCTGAAGACACGTAAATAGTTAATATATGAGTTAACAGTAAATGATGCTTAAAATGCAGATCTTAATTCATGAACTTTATGAGAACAATAAAATACAGTGATGGGCTTTTCTAATGGCTTACACAGTTCAGCCATCATCTCTTAATGGGTAGGACCTCAGGCTTTATAGTAAGCATAAAAAGGCAGCATTTGCCATTCTGGGTGAGGCTGCTGGTCCACCTCACCTGGAGATGGCGACCTTTTAGCATCAGTGTTGTTATCACAATGCAAGAGCAACACCAGCTTTTACTAATGCAACAATAGTGTTTACTCATATAGAAGGGAAAATGAAAAGATGAGAGTCATCACTGCTTTATGTAGTACATACAGAATAGCCTAAATTAACTTACATTTCAGACCTAAAGTTTCTTCGGGACTGTTCTTTCTTTACCATTGCAATTGAAGGCTGGGTTAGGAACCTCCAAGGCCCTACATACATTGTGATACTGGGTCCTGTCTGGCTCCTGTCTTGCCCAGCATGGCAGTGGCAGTGACTGAGGAAATCCACCATTCCCCTCTTTGGAGACCTCAGGATAACCCTCCGGCTTCTGCTGCATGGAGGAATGGCAAAATGTTTTCAGCAGAGCATATCTTCTCAGTAGACATCGTCCTTCCAGAACATGTCAAATACAGCCACTAAAACTGCAACCTTCATATGGTCTAGATTAAAACTAACAAACAAACCAACAAACCAGCCCTTAAATTGTGAGGGCCTCCAGAAGCAAGGAACCAAAAGCACAATAATCAAGTTATCCTGTACTGCAGGGATGACAGTGGAGCCGGCCATGAGCGCAGTGCTGCAGCACATCCGGCATCACTCAGAAAAGAGAAGGTTCATCACCCTCCTGCGAGCACAATGGCCTAACACCCACTGCCAGGGCAAAAGGGCTGCCAGGCTGCTCTCCTCCATGCTGCGTCCTGGCTGGCAGACACCTGCAAGAGTGTTCACACCACTGAAGAAGAGAAAAACATAACACAAACCACTGAAGGACCCTCCATGTAACTGTGTGCAACAAGATTTGGATTTCAGCCCCGAGGAGCAAAGAGCTCCAGGATGGTTTGGTATTAATGACAAAAATGAATAAATTAAATTTGTGCAGCTTCCTACATTTATTAAAGGAAATTATGCATTTCCCACAAAGCCTAATGCCAGCTCCACAGGGATTATATTAGTATTTACTGTTTTGTTTGCTCACATAAAACACCTGTCGAGGTCAGCTATTCGAAGAATTTTTAATATACCAGCCTTACACTATGGAGAGTAAGAAATGTTTATAAGAGGCACTCCTGGTAAGATTGTTGGCTTTTTTTTTTCCCCCAGGTAGGTGCATAATGATTTAATAACAGAAACAGCATGCCCACAAACCTCTGAACCTTAGATTTAAATAAAAACTAATATATCTGAAATCTGGGTATCAGTCTCCAAAGCTCCTTCAGCTTCCCCTGTTATGAAAGGAGGCGTAACCCTAGGATACGGCATCCTTCTTTTATAAAGTCCTGTCTTAAAGTGTCAGGAGTCAAGGAATTAAAAACAAAAGCGGCATAAATCGCTGTCAATCATTAAAGTCTTTGATCTGCTCTTTGCTTCAGAAGGCATTATGCCTCCTAAATGGAGGGATCAATCACCGCAGGCCAGACCTGCTGCTAGGCCCTCTCACGCCGCTTGCCCGCCCGCCGGCGCAGAGAGCAGCTCATCACGGCGCGTTCCAGCTCGCTTTTCAGACAAACCAACGGGCAAAAACATGCCAGCAGGCAAACAAAACAACACGACACAAACCCCTTTGTGCAGCTACACGACACGACTGCTTCCCCCTTTGGCTTTTTTTTTTAGGCCCTTCTATTAAACGGCAGTTCGCTTCAGCCTGTCCTTCCCAATACGTCCTCACCAGGCATTCATTTCACCACCACCATCCCTCACTCTGAAACAGAATTACTGGTTGTTTGGGTTTTTTTAAAAAGGAAAAAATGGTTATGTTTTCACTATTCACAGCCATATGAAATATTAGAATGGCAGGCGTTAACTTGTTTGCTGCTTCTTTACAGTAACTAAACAGGTTGCCTAAGTAAAGGAAGATAAATTTATTTAACTCTTCCTCAACTGCAAAACCTCCCAAAATGTGGCACATTTGTTTCACTAAAAAGAGAGGAGAGGAGAGGAGAGGAGAGGAGAGGAGAGGAGAGGAGAGGAGAGGAGAGGAGAGGAGAGGAGAGGAGAGGAGAGGAGAGGAGAGGAGAGGAGAGGAGAGGAGAGGAGAGGAGAGGAGAGGAGAGGAGAGGAGAGGAGAGGAGAGGAGAGGAGAGGAGAGGAGAGGAGAGGAGAGGAGAGGAGAGGAGAGGAGAGGAGAGGAGAGGAGAGGAGAGGAGAGGAGGAGGAGAGGAGAGACCAAAAAAGAGATGAAGTTTCTCACCGAGAGGTGTGACAGTTATTTTGGTATAACAGATATGTATGCTGACTTACAAAGCCGTGGTTCAACCCAGATGGGCCCTGCTGTCCTGTGGGGACAGACCCTACAAGAAGGCTCCAGAAGAAAGCAACCACAACACTATCAGTGCAGGAGGAGATGCAGTGTGATCAAAGTGAATACAGCAGGAGTAGGCCCTTAATTACAATGCTGGCTACTGGTAGAGTTACACATACTTGGTGAAAAAAAAAAAAAATAAAAAAAAAATTGTAACAATAGCAAATGGGATCAACTGCTGGCCAAGAGAGAGCATGAAGAGAAAACCCATTTAACAGAGGTGTACCTGCCTGTGACAAAGGGTTAAATAGTTTTTAATCCTAATTCAAATAGGTTTGTCACTTTGAGGCTGCTATTCCTCACATGTCTCCCATGGCTGAATTCTGTTACCCTTCCTCAGTTTGAGGAGTACTCTTTCTCATAAATACTCCCTTTGATTTCAGATAATGGCAATCATGGGTACAATCTGGTGTTTATAAACAGGGAGTTGAAGAAAAAAACAAATGTCAAACAGAGATAAAAGTAGTATTGTACTTTTAATTATCAAAGTATTTTATTTCATTTAAAGGAACAGATTCACTGGTCTTTTCCAGCTGCCTTGCATCATCACAGCAATGCAAAGCATTGTAAATCCAGTTCAGCTGAATGGTTATAGTGAGTTAGCAGCTGCTTTACATCACAGGAGCAGCATAAAGAAGCAAGCATTTGAACCTAACATACTCTTTCAAGGCACTTCACCAAAAAAGAAAAAAGTTTATCTTCTCTGTCAGTGGCTGCTGCTTAACTGAGACAGCAGAGCCATCTAGTTAAGAGGAATAAAAGATACCAGAAAAAGTCTCTGCAAACAATTCTGAAGTAGAATTTGCTCACTTTACTCTCCTTTGGGTAGCAAGAACATTGCAGTCTCATCAGTGTCACTGATGGAAGAAAACTGTTTACACTAATATGCCTTGTTCTCAAACCTGATTTTAGACAGTTCCCAGTACAACGCTTCAACACAAGTTAGAAGGGCAGATTCACTGTTACTTAGGGCTCGGAGCACAGAGAAATCAATACACAGAGATAAAGACAGATAACCACTTTGGGCAGATATGAAATAGGAGGAAAAATACCACTCTCAAAACCCTCCTGCTTAGCTAATGCAAGGTAAGTGGAAGTGCAGTGTCTTCCACAAGGTGACTGCAACGCTGCTTTCACTTGCTTTCAGTCTCACTCCATTCAAGGGCTCCCTCTGTTCACCAATGCACTGCAGCACAATTAGCTGAGCAATTAACTGCCTTGCGTTCTTCTTTTTTCATTTAATTATTGCTTCATTTCTCAATTGGATGGAACAATTCCTCCTATTCCTCTAAGCTCTTACAAACCACAACCACTAATTTCCCAGATTTTTTTTCTAGTGGAAGACAACCTGCAGCTCAGAGTGAGCATTTTCTTCTACCTAAATGCCAGAGAGAACAGGGGAATATCTGCAATGTGAGTGGCTTCCCTTATCAACGTGTGCTCCACTCCGTGCATGCACACACACACACACGTGTGCTCATTCACTTTCAGTTGTCATTTTTTACATGACTAGAAAAACAAAAGTAGACCTGATTCCCATCTCCTATCAGTGGCTGTTTTATCCTAGTTCCTAGGGAAATGAAGCAAACAAGCTGTTTGTCTGTGTTCGGAATTTCTTAACATAATGTCTGCTTACTGCCAAACCCAACAGAAAGCTAAGGTTTTCAAAGACAAACTACAGTTCTACAGGCCTTTTGCCATAAAGAGAGATGAGAGATCAAGCAAGTTCCCCCAGCTATACAAAAAAAAAGTAGTATGTGTTCACATCTGGTTAGACAGCAGAGTATCCGCATAGGAAAGCTGCCTTATAAATGCCTTCATCAGGAAAAAGTGTCACTCAGAACTTGTGAGCTTCTGAAATGCCCCTATTAATCAGCTTTCCAGCAGAAATCTGCAGGAAACTGAGCTTTGTTAGTTCTGGTGCTCAGGGAATGATGTGTTAACAATACTACTGTAGCTAACTGTGCAGCACCCTTTCTTAGCTCCACTCTCTTGTATGCCTGCATCATGGGTGGCTGGGTTAGAGGGATATTCAGGTTGCCTGAATTACCTCTGCAGTTGCATCCCCATTGATCTGCGCTGAGGCTGCAAAATGCTGAACTTCACTGTATGAAATTGTTCATCCTTGCATCCCTCTCCCACTGACAATGGCGTGTCTTAGGTGAGGTTGGGATTGGCACTCTACCTTGGCTGATGCATCACTCCCGAGGATGTCCTGGAAGCAGTGTGTTGGCTTCCCTGTCCAGAAAGTGAATATGGAAACTTGAATGAAGACAATACTTTCTCCAAATGACAATTACTCGAGCGCCTTCTTGCAAGCCATTTCAACTCAAATACTCCAGTGAGCAGTAGCATTTAATTTTACAGCCTGGGAGCACAGTGATTCTGTAATTTAAATGTTCCTGGCAATTTCAATCATACTATGGTTTTCATGCAATTCTCTGTTCCTGATGTGTAGTGACAGAAACTGCAGAATGGATGCCACTTGTCATAGTCGCACATGCTTATAATCAAGCTGTCACAGCAACCTGGCAGTACCTGCCACCAGGTCCTGGGCATGTCCATAGCTCAGTACTGCTGTCCAGATGGATAAAAATGATACCAGACGATGGAGAAGAAGGCTGAACCCTCACTAACACACCTGTTGCTACTTCAGGAAGCCAACAGCAATTCACCCTCTGAACGTCCCATTTTCGGGATTCCTTATAGCAAAGGAACACCAGCATATTACCTCCCAGAGATCTCAAGCACAGCCCAGCAGGCCAGATCACCAGCTTTGTTTCCTAGTGCTGGCTTTTACCCACTCTGAATTTTCTGTAGGGACAAGTACTTTCTCTTCCCCTCCTGGCATTCAAGGAGGGGCCCAGCATAGTGGGGCAATGTGGTGACTCACCAGGTGACAATGCATCTGTGCAGCTCTCACAGTTCTGCCTGCTCTGTGTTTCTGAAGGGTGGCTGAGGCTCATGTCTCTATGAAATTAGGACCCTGTCTTTGGAGACACTTGGAGCTGCTGTCACTCATAGATTAGGAATGTGTGAACTCATAGTGAATGTACATACCTTATTAGCTGGGAAACACAGTAAATTAAAAAAAGACATCTCCATTTTAGGTTTGAAGTCTTTCCCTTTCCCACAATTAAAAACAAAAAAAAGGAAAAGTCAATTTAATTTAAAACTTCATTGTGAATACCAGTCATAAACATTTCTCATGACTATGTGATAGCCAGTTTGGACTGTTTGGACTCCTAGTTTCCCAGTACTGACACCATCACTTTCTTTATCCATGCCTGAGCAAGGTAGGAATGAGTGATGGACATGGACAGTGTCCATTCAATGTAGACACCAGTCAGAAAATGAAGAGTTCATTTTCCTCCTTTCCCTGACAAAACAAACAGGAATGAGATGCCTACCATGGTGAAATAGGGGTTAGTTGAATGCAACACCAGTGGCACCACTGCTGTTTTGCATAGGTGCTCTTTCATTCCTGTAGCTGCAGCTCTCCATGCCACTTTGCCAGCATGCAGCAAGCTGAGCTGGAAGAGAAGCAAAGGATGGCTTCCTGGCTGCCAAACACAGGAAAGTGCAAGGATGGCTCACCACCAGGAACAATCCTCCTCCCTAGGTCTAGGCTAGTCCTTGCCGTCCCTCCTTCCTCCACCCAATTCTTTTCTCCCAGAGTAAAAAGCATTTATCACAAGGAAGGTCATTTATAGCTGCAGAGCTTCTCTCTGGCAATGAGTATCTCAGCTGAAGTTGAAGTTAGCACACATACATAATGCTGGGATTGAGGCAGTGCCCTGCAGACCATCTTCTATCCAAATCCTCAGCACTATAAATAAAGTAATTGCTATGTCCAATGAAAGAGCTTTAATTTCACAGGAATTCAGGCAAAGCCAGAACGTGTCTTTCCTTCACAAAGGTTTTGTAACAAATTCCAATGGCATGGGATTTTTCTTTTTTATTAGTTATTAATTTTGAGGATAACACCTCAAATGTTTTCCACAAGTATGATCAAATATGTTATGCTGTGGAAAATGTGCTATGTGCAACTGAAAACAATTACAGACAACACGTAAAAATGCACCACAGCAAGCCCCTTCTTTCACAGAAAACAAAAACCAGTCTACTCCAAATGAATATGCTTCCCATGAAGCAGTAGTTTTACCTACAGAAAATTTTTGGCACTGGAGCAAGTATTTACTCCTGAAAGACAACTATTCTTTGAGTTGTTGATACAAAAAATAATAACAAAATTAAACATAAAGAAAACTGCAAGCAAAAAAAGAGATCCAGTACATGACATCAACACTACTTC
The DNA here is from genome assembly GCA_907165065.1 of Caprimulgus europaeus. The sequence continues at coordinate 15,829,217 of OU015530.1, forward strand.
TTCTACCCACGCCTTACGAACTTCTCCTCCTGTGTGGATTCCAACAATTTTCATCCAGGAATTTTTTTGAGAGAAATCTATGCCTGTAACTACTGCACATACTTGGTAAACTTGGTTTAGGGACATCATACGCTATATGTTCTTTACAAACAGTTGCCACGTCCACATGTAAACCCCAACACAATAGATGCTGGATTTATTGTTTTGCACAAATCATCTGGGTGACACATCCATGGCTCAATGCTTTGGATTTACTGTGCGTTGCGACACCGCGTAGCATGCATGAGCAGTGACTCCAACCACACCACACAACATCTGCACACTGTGGACATGGCTGCAGCCCACGGAGTTGCCCCAGGGATCCCTAAAGACAGTTGGCAGTGAAAGTGGAGCTGAGTTTAACAAAGGTCTCATATACTGCCCAAATAAAAAGCCTTGAAAATCTCCCTAGAAAATTCTGCTTGGAAAAAAACCACATTCATGGGAAAAGTGGGTAATACTCCTTTTATGAAACTCCCCTCTGTACCCTGGATATCGAGGGCTGACCATTGCACCAGCAGGGCTGCTTGGGTGGTTACCTGTTTCCCAGGTAGGCACAGGAGCTGTCTGCAATGTGCCAATTCCAGAAAAGTAAACTCAAAACATCTGGAGCCATTCTTTCCTTTCTTCCCAAAGAAAAAAAGAGGTAAATGCTTAAGAGCCCTGGGAGACTTGCTGTTCAACTACACATAAAACATCCATTCCCCTCAGTGTGTGAATCGGCGGTTTGATAGAGCTATGTGGAAATCGGGGGGCTTGGGGAGCTGTTGGGTAAAAAGGATGAAAGTACATTTTTCTCTGAGGCAGTAGTTTCAGTCCAGCTCCAGAGAGCCAGCACTGTTGCTGCCAGACACCATTTCAGTTATTCCCGCAAAATGATGGATGGCCTCACCCCGGTCCCTCATGAAATTTTAATCAGGAAGGCTGCCATTGCAATTAGCTTCTTTTTTAGGGCAATCTTAAGGGATAGGCTAAAGAAGGAAAAAAAAAACAACACTCCACCTCCTCATGCACCAGTGTAGGGGCAATTTTGTGAGGCTGGAGCTTAAGACAAGAGGTAAGGGAGAGTCCAAACTCCTGTGTCGCAAGTTGTACCTGTTTTATGGGGAGAGTACAGCCCTGGCTGCTGAGTTCTCCCTCTGCCTCCTCACATCACCATCATGTATGGACAAGCCCAGGAACCCCAAAATCTCACACTATCTCTACACACTTCTGAAAAATGAGGTGCCAAATGGCAGCAAGAACTCCTTTGAGAGGTTCCTTTATTGTGTTTACTAGTGTCTCCTTTGTTTAAAGGAAAGAAAATGAAAAGAGACCTCTTCTACAGGCTAAGACCCCTCTTTTTTCCCCCTAACAGCAAGGAAGGCAATCTAAAGTCTTGCACTAGATGAACACTCATAAAAGGCAGGGGAGGAGGAACAAAACCAGGCATCTGGAATAATCACACTTAAACTTCCCAATATAATGCTGCGAATTCAGGAAGCCAGATAGTTATAATGACAAGGAATTTCTATTAAATTTTGTAGCATTGTAGTGGTCAACAGGCAATGTTTCATTGGATACTCTTACAGCAGTTGCTGCTGAATGCTCCACCAAAACCTCTCTCAGGTCCCTCTTCTTTACTTCAGTGTTTAAAACAAGCCTGGCCATGCTTTCATTTTATTTGAAAGACAGATAGGAACAGAGGAAGGCTATACTCCTGTATACCAACTTACATATCATATCAACTTGTAAACTCATTATAAAACAGAAAAATAAAATAAATGCCCTTTTTGATTTTTTTTAAGACAATGGCTACATTAATTGGAAGTGCAAATAAAGACAGAATAGTAAAAGTTAGATTGAGTCTTCATCTAAACATGAAAATAGAAATTATTCATGTCTTGCAGTACGAACTATGTATTTAAGAAATATCAAGGAGCACATCATTCTATTTGCTGCAGCATGCAACATTTTTGTTCTCTAAGTTGACATGGTGCTCCATTTTGACTTGCTGAAAAAAAAAAGATGCATCTTGCTCAGTGCTTTTGGCCATAAAATATGTTTTTACATGTAGAATACATAAAGTGTTTACATAAACCTCTGAATATTTTAGAATAGATCTGTCTCATTTGATTCACAATCCTGCAGCTGTTACTCACTGAACTTTCTTTTCTGACACAGTCAAATACCCTGGTTCTCAGATGGAAGATGACAATCAAGCAAACCAATTTCATTACCAGTTCAACTATTCTGGTTGATTGCTTTCAATAAACAGAGTATGCACTGTTTTCTTCTCTGTCTTCTACAGATCAGTAAGGTCTAACACTTGCTTTAGACATTGTTTACTCTTATTCATGATCTTCCAATAAAAGCTGTATTGGGTTTGCATGGCGAGGTTTTGGGTAGGGTGGGTGGGCATGGGGGTGGCTTCTGTGAGAAGCTGCCAGAAGCTTCCCCCATGTCCAACACAGCCAATGCCAGCCCGCTACAAGAATGGACCCGTCACTGGCCAAGGCTGAGCCCATCAGTAATGCCTCTGTGAGAACAGAATCCAGAAAAAAAGGGGAAGAGAAAAAAAGGCTACAGACTTTACATCAAGAGAGAGGAGTGAGAAGGTGTGAGAGAAACAATCCTTGCAGGCACCAAGGACAGGGAGGAAGGAGGGGGAGGAGGTGCTCCAGGCGCCGGAGCAGAGATTCCCCGCAGCCTGTGGTGCAGACCATGGTGAGGCAGGCTGTCCCCCTGCAGCCCATGGAGGTCCATGGTGGAGCAGATGACCACCTGTAGCCCGTGGAGGACCCCAACCCCCATTTCCTGTCCTCCTGTGCTGCTGGGGTGGAAGAGTGGAAATCAGGAGAGAAGTTAAGCCTGGGAAGCAGGGAGGGGTGGGGAGGTGTTTTAAGATTTGGTTTTATTTCTCATTATCCTCTGATCTGATTCGTAATAAATTAAAATCCAATTTTTCCCCCAAGTCGAGCCTGTTTTGCCCGTGCCAGGAACTGGTGAGTGATCTCTCTCTGTCCTTATCTCCACCCACGAGCCTTTTCGATATATTTTTCTCCCCCTGCCCAGTTGAGGAGGGGGAGTGATAGGATGGGCTTTGGTGGGCATCTGGCATCCAGCCAGGGTCAACCCACCACAAAAGCACACACTACTCCACTTCCTCACTCCCATGCTGGCTACGGCACTTACAGCATGGAGAGTATGACAGGCACACATCAGAAATAATATGATATGGATAGACGAATTAAATTTGTATGGTCTATTAAACTAATATTTATTTAATTTCCGACCACCACCACCAAATTGGCCACCACAGCTGAGGTCTGTCTGTGACAGTTTGACCCATCCCCCAGCTCTGATGCATCCTCATCTAGCAACTCCCTCTCTTCAAAAAACTTTTCAAGACTGTAGGCATTCTTGAGCACCATCACAACAGCGTTCTGTCTATAGTGTATAATTATTTGTGCTTACAGCTGCCTCCTCCATGTCTCCCGATGGGACAGCAGACCAAAACCCCAGAATTGCTCAGAAAGGAAGTGAGGGCCCTGCTGTTGCCCGAGAAAATATAGCAAAGTACAAAATTGGAGTTGTAATTTGAATGGTTACCATCCAAATTTCTAGTGTGTCTGTGGTTGGTTGGTTGGGTTCCAAAAGAATGAATGAGAGTTCAGAACATTTCTAATATTATCTGAAATGGGCAATGCAGCCCTACTTCATATAAAAAGGATATAGCATAATGAAACACAATATTATTTTAGCTGATGAAAACAGAGAAGAGCAATTCCTACCTTAAACAGTCTCTTGCATTAACCAGATATAACAAGGACAGACCAAAACCTCAGCAAAATAAATATAACCAGCCATCTAAAAATTAATGTTTATTCTTTTAGCTGTATTCTTTTTATCTCAAGTACTATGGTCATCTTTATCCATCTTTTGCAGAAGACTAGAAGACTAACTGTTCACCAGTGCTACACTACTTCTTCAGTCATCGGCTGCAATGTGACAAAAGCTAAGTGCTATTTAGTCATCTTCTCTATAACAATGCTTTAGAGAAGGATTTTTCCCTCTAAGATTAAAGACAGAATAATACAAGTAGACATGGTACATTTTCTAAAGAAAAGAGCACTGTCTCCCTTAAAGTAGAATAAAGCCCTAATCCTTCCACAAAGCCAGCAGCTGAGCGAGCATGGCACCAGGCTGCCCCCACCGCCTTCTGAGAGGCCACGGAAAATTCTGACTTTCAGAGCTTAAACAACATCATTGCTTTTGATGTACTTCCAAAAATAAAAAATGCACCTGCCTTAAATTTGCCCATTGATAAGTGGGCACAAACTGGTCATCCCACCAACAGACTACCTGAAAAATGTGTAACATTCCTCCAGATGCAAATATGAAGTTGAAAAATGAGCAACATGATAGCTGAAGGAATGTAGGATTTTAAGGGTGCTGAGACCCGTAGAGTCCAATGCACTGTCTTTACCCAGCTTCCAACTGTTGTTAGCAGGGGAGAAACACTACAAGGAACGCTGATAGTCACTGCTTCCAGGGCTCAAAGCCTAACGAAACATTATCGCTTCATGTCAATTCCCACAGCTCTTGGTTCTGAAGAAGCACTGTTGCCAACAGCAGCAATATTGATAACGCCAGACTTTGTAATGGTGCTGCATGCGTGACGACTTCAGGGCACTGGATCTGAAAGTGCCTGATACACTGTAGGCACTACCATTAGTGATCATAATTTCAAGTTAAATATGAAAACTTTAGGGAAAACAAACGTGTCCTCAAGATATTTACACTCAAATGCAAAACATGATTTGACTTGACGCACATTTTGAAGCAGACTGCTGGGCTGCACATTGTATTTGCTAGTATTAGCAGCCCTTCTTCACACGTCAGTAAGATACTTCCCCCTTAGTCCATCACTTGCCATGGGTAAGTGAAATCCTATACTCAGTCAGAAGTTTCAGGGTTAATGTAGATCAATTTGGTGAGGTTCTAAGGCCGTTTTGTGCAAAAAGCCATCTGTTAAACCAATCTCTATGAACATTATGGACACCCATTACTTTTAGAAAGACCACAACTGAAGAGAGGTAGCTGCTGACAACACACGTTTCTCCATACAGCCTTTCATTAACAGGCTCCTTCTCATTTAGTGTTCCACTCACATCCTGAACGTATGTGAGGATGTAGACTTAAGCATCATAAATAAGGGACAGATCTTTTAGGAATGTGTTAGTGTTTCCAACCATAATTTTATCTGTTTTCTTATTACTCACTGGTTTCCTGTGTGGATAAGCTTTCCTTCTTAAAAAGTGTTCACCAAAAGGAGAGCAGAGAACAAGAACAACTAAAGAAGTTTTAAAGTTTTACAGAAAATTATTTTTCCCCAGCAATAACATTAGGATTTAAAAGTCTAAAGTCATTCAGAGATAAAACAAAATCTTAGATCATTGAGATGTTGGTCGTTTCTCTTCTTGTTTTACAGAAATAAAATTCCCTTCCTAGCTACCAAAAGACATATTATTACATTGTTTAAAGAAATATCCTACTATACTTTCACAGTTCTTATAGCTCTTCCCTAAGCATCTGCTAACAGCCACTCTGATGAGCCACTGTATTTGGTCAGGTTCAGCACAACTGCTCTTACTTTGTACTGGACAACAGTCCAATCCAAAATTATAACTTCTATTCTTTTTAAAGTGAAAATGAGATCACAGCGGAGAGAGTACTCTCTCCTTTTCAGGTCACTAAAGTGATGTGTGCTTTATGCTGTTCAAAAGTTTGAAATATGAGAAACAAATCCCAGGAAAGATGAACTGGAGGAATATGCAGGTCAAAATGTCCAAAATTCATCTTGTACACAAGCTGGTATCCTCAATACTTTATTTTTGTCAATTTATTTTCCCTTACATATAAATGCAACTTCAGAAGTAGCTGTCATATTCGGCAGTCAGACATACAGAGAGACATGTATAGACACAATATTCCTTTCACTGGTAGCTGGTATTATATTGTAAAGTATACTCATATAAATGATACTTGTTTAAATAATTCTGGTTGCTGTTCTTTTCCTGTTTATATTAATCCAAATTTTTACCTAAATGCTATTTTATTCTTACTTAACAAATCCCCCTATCGAATAAGAAACTGGAAATGGCTCTCTTTACTAGCCCCATAATATTATAAATGCAATGCGACTAAACTCTAATAAAAGAAAAGGAATAAACTGTAAAAGATGACAAACTGGCATTGCTTTGTAGCTCACTTGGGCGTTGTGAGGAGCAGGTCCAACCTCAGCGAGCAACACTTAGTTTCAGCACATTGTAAAGCTATCTCGTGTTGAGACTTAGGGAGAAATTAGAGCTTCCATTCAACCCAACAGGCTATGGTAGAAATTTATCCTGCCTGGTCTTCATTAAACTTGTAAAACATGACTGCTAGAGTGCAGTGCATAACACCTCTAATAACACAGTTTAAACACCACTCAACACAATAGAAGAGGTAGAGAAACGTGACAGAAGTATTAAAGCTAAGTCAGCCTTGAAATGTCTAGAGTTGTTTAAATGTCTATCTAAATCTCTTTGGACTTGGAATCAAGAAGAGAAGTCTTGTGTGAACACAGCAATGTTTTTCTCCAATACCTGTTTGCAGTCAGGCTTCAAATATCAAGAAAAAGACCAAGAATATCAAGCTTTGTTGAATAAAAAACCCCACATTTTTTCCTTCTCATGTCTCACTGGCTGAAATCACTGTCACCCCTCAGAATACTTAATTCCAGTGAAATTCTTCACATCAAACAGTTCCTCCATTATCTTAAAAAGGAAATATGAAGCAAGTATTCTCCAAGGGAGAGTAAACAGTAATCTAACTTGCTGTCAAATTTTAGTGTGAGTTGGGAGAGACAACACTCAGTAAACACGAAAAAGAGCCTCAAATAAAATGAAAACAAATTTTAAAAAAACCAAAACCAAAATCTACCCAGAAATTACAAATCCAGTGATAAGACAAATTGTTTTTGAAAGAAAAGATGCTTTTCTCCTTACTGGTTTCGGCATTAGGACAATATTCTCTTAAAAATACTGTGTCTATTATTTGTCTCCGAGTATTTTAAAAGCTTATGTGTGGTTTTTTTTTCTCTAGCTAGGTTACTAGCTTACAGCATTATAAACAGAAAGTTAGGTGATACTAAGGGGGTTTAGTTTCAGAGAGACATGTCCAGTCAAACTTTCAAGTTCTGCAGGAAAGAGCATGCTTGCTTTCAATGTTTTTAATCTTGGGAGAGTCTTCCCCTTTGAGGCTGAGATCTAGTAAAATTTCAGTTCTGTTGATGTCACAAAATTTATTTTATTTCAAACTCCAATATTAATAAAAATTCAGTGGAGATATCTGAACATGGGCTTATTGAACTTATCTTGAGCTATGTTGATGGATAGGAAAGTAATGTCTGACACACAAATAAACTTACAGAGCATTTGCGAGGATCTGGAAGGCTCCCATCCAAAAGCATGTTGTTTCTGTAAGTCTTTTTCTATCTTTCTTGCTTAAGTAGTACAGGCAGTAAAATTATTTCCACAATGTTTCTTCATAAAGTAAGTGTTCAAGTGAATCAGGACTTGTAAACAAGCTCTACTGAGGATTCATGCTGCCAATTTAAGATAAACTATTTTGTATATTCAACTCCATTTCTCTGGTAAAATTTCCCTAATGAAATGTAGTAAAACTCACAAACCATCAGATCAACACACATCAGCAAAATTAAACCCCTGAGAATATTCACTGCTTTATTTTTATTAGTACTGCTTTAAATATTCAAAATGTATGGGTCATAAAATTATGCTTAGGGCAACATTTTCTCATAAGTTCATTTGTGCATGTTTTTCCATTTAAAAATGAAATAATTTAAATCTCGATCTCTAATGCAGAGACAAACAGCAGGAGTAGTGATAGGGGCAGATCTTAACAACCCCATCCTCAAATTGTTAATTTTAGGCTATTTTAGGGCTAAAGATGCTCCAGGCAGCAAAATAAATGTATTTAAATGCCTAAAGCAGTTTATATAACACTTCAAATTTCTACAGTAGCCTTCACATTCCCTTCCTTACAAACACAAGATAAAATTACTTGGAATTTCCTTTTATTATTACTGAATATAGGACAAACAATAGCACTGTCAAGAGTCAGACAAGATGACCCATGATTATTTTTCATGGAAAGATCACAGGACAATATAAAATCTGACCAGACAGTCAGAAAAATGGGTTTCCACATAGTTTACACACATGCCTCTCGGCATACAATTTATCATGTCATTACCCTGGTCACAAAACCCAAGAGGAAAAGTTCACATCTTTACTTTCTCATAAGAGATGCTCTGGCATGCCGACCAGCTCTCAGCATACCCAGAGACAGCACCCAGACCCTGCTCTGCAGTCTTACACTCGGCGTATCCCACGGAGATATCAATCGGCATCACTATGCACAGCATAAGCATTGGAAGGTCACTACGTGATTTGAAGGGGAAGACTTTTTTTTTTCCTCTCAAGCAAGCCAAGATTGCTTGCAATATGATGTGGATAGCTTCAGGAGATAAGGGATGCATTATCTGCAGTCACTGGGAGAAGGGTGTCCTCACGTTCACCCCAAGAATAAAGATGCTAGACCCCTGCTGAGTTGCAGAGGGCAGCCTCGCAACTCCTCATGGGTTTGTTTTTTTTTTTGCCAAGTCTGAATGTAAAAGCAAGGCTGAGGAAGAGGCAGAACGAGGTGGCAGGTTGTGCAGTCAGCCTGGCAGGCACGGAGAGAAGAGAAGCCGTTGCTCGCAGGACTTGCAGGAGATGTGACACTCTGTGTTTATCCACAAGAGCTTGGAAGCATCAGGGACGATATTCAGAGCAAGCTACTCGGCTCCACAAAGGGGGCTCTGAGTTGAGCTGCAAACTGCCCAACTTTCAGGTTAGCATGAGATAGACAGGTACTAAAGCCTTCTGGTGAGGTAGGGACATCATGAGAAGGTGGCAATATATCATCATAGGACTGTTTGCGCCATCAGGAGAGGATACAGAAGCTGCAAGAAAAGCCTCTATGTACAGCCATCTCAAGTACACTAAAAGGCTTTTCCCTCTTTCTCTCCTTCCTCCTTCCCTTCTCTCTTTCTCCCTCTCATTCTTTCTTTCATCACTGTGTCCTCTAGGAACAGACATTAACTTTCACTTTCTTTGCCCTTTGTTTGCAGGCAAGAACAGAAGCTTCCACGAACAGATAGTCCTGATGCCAGTGGCTCCTGGGTACGTACAGAGCAACTGCCCAGTACTGTGAGGATTCCCTGTGTGAAGTGGTGGGGTGTGAATACCCATCTTGACTTTGTAAAAAATGTTGCCACGGTGCAAACTGGCTGGAGACTCCCAAAGGCAGAGTACTGCCTGGCTGGAGTCTTTCTTGGTGTTGAGACAGATATGTATCACCCATGGACAACACCCGTTGACAGCCAGATTGGCAGCACAGCCAAGGAAACCTGGGAAGGAGCAACAGGTCAGGGGCTTGGATCCAGCAGTTATCACCAGGAGAAGCTTGGAGCAAATCCCAGACCGCTCCTTTCATCTTCAGTCAGATCTAGGTGCCGAGTTCTATCCTTCCATGTTACTAAGTTTTGCATCCAAGAAAAGCCTGCCTTGGCTCTCCCTCACAACAGGTCCTAAGTGTAGTTTCACAGAAAATTATTCTTGAGGAGAATCTGAAAGTGTACATCTGATTATACCTACAGGCCTTATGGAGAAGATTGTTTTTCAAAGGAAAAGAAATGAAATACAATGCACATCACATAATACGTGGCTTTAAGACAGACAAACGGACCTGAAATGCACAGCTTAGGTAGCTTCTCTTCAGTTTGTTTTTTTTTTTTGGTTCAAGACATCCCATGCCAGACAATGATGGTAAGAATCCAAACTGATTGGCCATACAGAAACCACTTTATTTGACTACACAGTGAGGTAAGAAGAAATTTTTGGCTAAGAGTTTAAAAAAAACTTTTTGAGGAATCCAGTGAAGTTACAGAGCAAACAGCAAGAAGGAACAACACTAGGGAGGTGCAGAAAATTATAACCTTTCTCTAGAAAGCTGTCAACATTCAAACGTGACAGGACAGAAACCCGCATGTGAACACGTATGGAGACCACCCCAGAAACACTGTGTGATGTTATAGCTGGTTGAAAACCATTTTTAACAAAACAAGCCTTTCAAAGGCAGGGGGGGAACATAACAGCCAAAAAAAATCACCTAAACGCTTTTCATAACAGAGTCTCAATAGAATAGTATTTAAATATTAAGACTTATAATTGATGAAATAACTATTATAAAATATTATGTTAGCAATAATATTTCCTGAAACCTCCTCCTTGCATTATACTGCTCTTTATTCTAATTTCAGGCAGCCTTTCTAACATGAAATGCCAACATGGTACACATCAATGGCCTCGAGGGTATAATTAACACTTGTTATTTACATTTATTTTTTAAAATAATTAACGAGGAGCATGTCTAATGAATGGTAATGGGGCTTAAATTGAGACACAATATGTCAACTACCTTGCCATTTAGAAGCAAGCTCCCATGCAGCTCGGGTAGGATTGGAAGCCTGAGCTGAAGCGAGAGCCCTGTGGGTAACGCTGCTGAACACGCTCGCCTGTCTCTGCCAGCAGAAACTCCACAGCACAACGTGTATCGGCTGTCTATCGGGAGCTCTGCAGAACCTGTTTTTCACATACAGCCAATACCAATGAGTCAAGGCACTGGTTTGTTTTTTGTAGGCTTCAGAGATTAAATGGAGGCTTACCCATACTAAACCCGCTCTGATCCTCCGTTACTACACTCTCTCTGCTTTCCACTACTTAAAGGTATGTCCTCAGCTGACACAGTTTATAGGACACGGCATAAGCAGCTACTCACGCCAGAATAAGCTTCTGACTCAGAACGAAGCTATGCGTAAAGAAAATCCTCACACAGTGATGTACTTTCAAAACGCATGACCTCACTCTTCCCCAGTCAGGCTCGCAAGGGGAAACAGACCCAAACAAAACATTTTGTGGAGTGAAACCTGAAACCAGTGTCTGCAAGTTCACTTCAAAGAGCGGAAGGCAAATTGCAAACGTGTAATCAATGTAACCGTGTTTCTGTCCACTTAGTAAAGGAATAAATCCATTTCCCCAGCATCCTGAAAGATTTTGCCATCACAGTACACTTACTTAGGGTAAAAGCAAAGAATTGACTTATAAACACATATTCATTCAAACCTTATTAGTGGCTGGGGTGCTGGTACTACTCATGTCCATGACCTAAGATAAAAAGCATGCAATTTGCAATGATTCTCTAACAGACTCATGTAGTCAGTTCAACTCTTACAGATTTAGAAAAACTCCCTAGTTTTTAATGTATGGCTTCAAATGTATTTTCATAAATGATGAGCAGCATATATTCCATAGTGGGCACAAAAAAATCACAATAGGAAGAAAAGCAGAAGGTCCTTGTGTTAAAAGTGAAACACCTACCATACATCAAATAATCAGATGAATGAAGCTCCAGGTTGTAAATACGATAAGAGGAGGAAGTAAAAGGAATGTGATATTTTTCAGCATCCATAAGCAGAAGAGTTGCATATGTATATCTCTAATTATCTTCCTCTCCCTGCCTTTAACTTCTTCCCCTAAGTCTTTCCATCTTCAGGCTATTTTCTTCTTCCTTTCAAGCTCCTCCTTGTCCTCTCTCCTCCCAGGTAATTTTCCTGGCCTCCTGGTGTGGGCTAGACTGCTAATATTTGAGGCAGTCTACTCAATTTAGGCAATTCTTGCAAATACCAATACTCATGAGTAAAGGCCGCAATACCTAACAAAGTTATGTTGACACCAGCATAACTACTCTACATAACTCTATAAGAACAAATTAAAGAAATGTAACATGAGGATTAAGAAAAACAGGGATTTTTTTATCTAGATCCATATTATGCTGCACGCTATATACAGTGATAGAGTAGAAACCACCCCAAGTAATGGGGCAGAAAACCGTGAATGGGTTCCTTAACACAGCTAAAGCAAAACTGCAGCCCATACAATTATCACTTCACGCTACAGCAAGTCTCCTCTGCTGTCTCCACTGTCTGTTAATCTTTTTATATATATAAACATGCACGTATGTGCATCAGCTCAAAGTAAGAAGAGAAACAATGGTCCTATTTCAATGCTAAATATTTGAAGTTTCAAACCAGTCAAATATTTTTGAATAATTGTATAAGCAAGGGGGGTTCTGCAACTAAACAACGGTTGTTTTGACTACGAAGTATGAGACACAAAAAAAGGAAGGGTATCACAAACACATATATACAACCATGTGTATTTCTATACTCAAAGCAGGAAAACAGCAACCATAATGCATATGCTAAGAGAAACTAGAAGGTGGTATTCTAGACAGAAAATGTACTGTACCTGTAATATCTGTCAGTGTGAATAATTTCTTGGCTGCTGGCTAGAATATATTCTGCAGTTCATTTTGTTTTATCACATTATTCACACTTTTTTCTGGAACAAGCAGTTCTCTTCTTATAAGACTACACTCTAGTGGAACAAATGAGCTCAAGCCTATGATTGATTCTCTAACATAGTCAAGATGCTATAGCTTTATTCACCTTTTTTTTTTTTTTTTAAATGGCTTTATTCATTTACTACCTCCAGCATGACTCCAGAGTGTCGGCTGCTGAGAAACTGCCTTGTCAAAGGTTCCCTTTGCGCTCAAGGAGGTGGTGGTGGGGGTTTGGGGATTTTTTTTAATAGTAAATTCCATGATAAGGAGGAGGAGAAGTGCCCACTCCAGACAGACTGTCTCTGCTCACCAGTTCAAAAAGTGCACTCCCAGAAATATTTTCTAAAAGCTTATCACTCTAAACATTCCTCTTCAGCTCTGTTTCCCTGATGAAATGCTGTGCAAGTCTATTTGGATCAAGGCAGCAACTCCCTGTTTTATTTCCTGCTGGGGAACTGGCAGGGATGGGAAATCAGCAGTGTCCTGACCAGGGCCCCTTAAGAAGCTCAAGTCATGCTACAAATGAGAAGGTTTCACACAACACTGTTCAGTTATAGTGTTACCAGAAAAAAAAAACCTCAGCTTTTTCTTCCAAGTCTGTAACTTTTTATTTACTGCTGTAATAACCAACAAAAATAAAGGTATTTGGGGATACACAATTCACGCATAAGTCACCACATTCTCTTCTTGCATAACTCTCATGCTAAGAGTAGAATGACCAGGACTACCATGGGTTCCTGTTTCTCTGGACTTGTCTTTTTTTTTCTGGTGGAAATTTTGTCTTTAAAAAAAAAAAAAAAAAAGGCCATTTGTCCAAGATTTCCCTCGATGTCTCAAACCCACAACACATGGGCTGAATGGCTTATGCACAGTTATTTCTGCTCAGGAAATCCCATGAAGAAGTACAGGACAAATTTATTCAGTCTCATTTTCAAAACCAGGCATTCAGAATAATCCTGGACAAGTAACTGCATTCCTGAAACATCCTAGTAAAGCAGAGATTTCCAAGAGGCCACCAGGAATAAAAAATAATGTGTTGTACCATCTGCTAGTTTTACAACTCAAACAAGCGGTAAAAAGATTAAAGGAAAATGTGGAGGTTGTTCAGGTTTAGGTGCAATCTAAAAGGAACCTAAGTCACTTTTCTTTATGACCAAGGAAAACAGCTAAACTGAGTTGGGCTCCATCAACTGGAAATAATACCAACTTGCAGCCAATTCTACTATATAAACGTTGAGCGCAGATGAAACGCAATGGCAAATAAAACTGGTTTTAGAATAAATGGTGAAAATAATGTTGCCCATGTGGAATGATAATATGCACTGATACCTCATACTATAATGTTTTTGCTCTTACTTGTTCAAAATAACTTATTTTCCTTTTAAATGTAAGAACTTTACATTGCATAGCAGACAGTTTATAAAAAAGTAAGTCTCTCAAAGGGAGACAAGAAGTAAAAATGTGCATGAATTTAACTCAAATTTCATGTAACAAAACGACCTTTTCCAGTTCCACTTTAAAAAAATAGAAAAGCAGCTGCACAATTTACACTGCCACAATCTTTTAAAGGCTCAGAAGGTTGGATAAAGAACAAAATTCAAATATTTGGAACTCAACCACTAGATTTTGGACTTCCTTTTCCAAAGTTTTAACTTTGTTTATCAGCAGCTCTTCTGTTGTGCAAATAAAATTATAACCACATAACTGAGCAAGTGAGAGATGCCTTACATTAATAGCATTCTGTGAAAAGAACAGCTGTGCAAAAGCAACAGGCAAACCAAAAATGACTAAGAGCAGAAGCAAGCTAGGAAAGCTCATGAGCTTGAGGATCTCAAGAGAAGAAAGTCACCATTCTCCAAAAGCTCTACCCCTCTACTTTTCCAATGTATAGCACATGACAAATGAATGGAGCAGGACTTCCCAGGAACTGCAGGGGCAGCAAAAGAGGAAGCCAGAGCTGGTTCTTGCTTCTGTGCACAGAAAGGCTTCTTCCTCTTAGAAAATGTCTCATCATATCAGATCTCAATTCTCTTGTGGGTAGAGACTGAGCCCACCTCTCTGCTATAAAACTAATACTCATTAGGTGCTACAGGAGTGAAAAAAAAAAGAAGAAATAGTAAACATCATCTTTGTCTCTCTGAAGGACATAAGAGTGAGAATCACTGACTTCACACAATTTGCTTTGAACTTGACTTGCAAACGAACACCAAATCCCTTCCCCTGCAGTAAGGGAATAGTTTTGCAGCACCGCACCCTGCCCCCAGTGTTACACACTTATCTGTGATTTTTTTGCTATTACAGCTGGCATGATTCACCTCAGGTTTGTACTAAACATGAAGCTTTTTTCTTTCTTCTCATTTTTTAAACCACTCATGTTATTTTCAGCTTAGGGGAGAACCTGTATCTCTTACAGGATAGCTAGAAGCCATTCCCAATTTGGCAATTTGTGGCTCACATTCTTCATTTTTCCTTCTTTTGACATCCTTGTCAGTAGTTCCAGAAGAAAGGGGGCTCCCAGCTGCTGAACTGCCTGGTACCCTTTCACCTCAAGTTGAGGCTGCCACAGGCACCACAAAGCAGCGTGCTGCTGCGGTAGCATCTTTGCTCTCTGCCTGTGTAAGAGGCTGAGCATTTGGCACTCTGCTGAATGCTTAATTCAACTACAGCTAATCAGAAAGAAATGTGTACTCGATCTCAGCCTCCTCCTCACAAGCAAGGACTTCTCATCTCTCCTCCTACCCCTTCAGCGCTGTAATTTAGTGCACAATTCTGGGTCTGTTATATGCTACTTGGAAGTTATCATTGCTCCAGCTATTCATGGCTCATAAAGTATTGTTCTGTCAATTGCATTGTACGGCTCTTTGTGTGGAAATGATGGATGAAATGGGATACATATTACTTAATGATTAGACTTCTGCAAAACATGTTCAAACAGATATGCCAGACTTGATGGTACCTTATTATCAATGAAACAGAGACAGCATAATGGTGCCACGTATGTATTTCTCAGCAGTAAATGCAAGTGAAATGTTTCTGTTTCAAACCCCAACGGCTCCTTAGTCTCAGTTATTTCAGTTCAGCTAAAGATGACATGCTAAAATGAGGGCATTTATTACTAAGTGGCATTAAGAAGGGGGATATTTAACCTACCACTGAAATGCTTACAGCAATGCGTGGAGAAATCATCTAATGTGTGCTGGCAGTAATTTATGACACTGGAAAAAATGCTATCATCTTTTTTTCCACCGTCTGTGGTCTGGCTTTGCAAGCCCTGAGGAGCAAGTTTGATATAATACGGCTAATGAGAATAAGTGAGCACGCTGCAATATTCTTAAAGGGTTTCACTGCTGAGTCTTTGACTCTTTATACTTTTTAATTTCCTTGTACAAACAGTGCAGTGAAAACGGCAAAATCCATTTGGCTGGTCTGTGCTACAAATTAAATCCTTGATTAAATTTTGGCAATTACTTCTCCGGGTCTTTTTCATTTAAGCATTTTTAATTCATTTGAATAAGCTTCTTAATCATGATTCTGGCAATCCATTGTATAGCAAGACAAACTCTAATAAATACTATAATGCAGCAACAGAGAAACAGAAAGATGGATGGATGCTGAAACGGGAGGGTTCTGTCTTTTTTATTATTATTATTTTGGTAAGTGTTGCCTATATCCATCTTCCGTGAAAGTTGTATTCTAGTCTTCTGTGATGTTGAAATTTATCTCATTATGTGTTGACATTTCCCTTTGTGATGTCAAAAGCTAATAAAGACTCCAGGTAGGGTTTCAAATCCTCTTAATAAGAGGGTGGAAGAAAGATTAAATCATCCTTAATGCACAAATCAATACTATAGTCAACCAAAGGGTACAAATTAAGAGGGAAATGTGAAGGGCTGTCACTTTTCTAGCAGGAAAGATGCTAGATGGACATTTTCATTGAAAGTGCTTGAATTTAGCTACTCAGCCTTTATTGCACAGCATTGTGTTACCTACTGAAAAAGTATCCCACAACTTGAGCTATTCTCTGAAGGGTTTTGTTGTTGTTGTTTTGGGGTCCCCCCCCTCCCCCCATCTGTGAAGACAGACATGAGCTAGCAGGCAGTAAAGTACCTTCTTACCCAGAGAGGAAGGTCCAGAGCCCTCTGAGTGTAGAAAGCAGCACTGTAACATTTTTGGTGCAAAAAGGATATGGGGAAAAGCAGTGGCAACTGGATGAGCAGAAAGAGGCAGGAGAGAATAGAAATTAAAATAAACCCTTCAGGACAAACAAAACTGAGTGGGACTGATTAAAAGTTAACCATTTATTTTTAATTGTGCTACCATTTTGCTGTTGATATAATGTGTAGAAAATATTGATAAATACAGAGGCTAAAACATTCATACAATGTTTATCAGTGGCTCTAGAAAAGAAGGAGTTAAAGTCTTACTGCAAGGCAAGCTCTCTGTTGGACATGAAATATGCTAATATATAACCTGCAGCATCCTTACTCCTGTAACCTCTGCAAATGCTTAATCTCACCAGAAGAGAAAAGACAACCTCTGTGATCCTGAAAGGATAAACAAAGGGATTGCAGATGCCCTGTTTTTTTTTCCCCCTACTCTTTAAGCCAAAAAACACTTGTAGATGGATTTGCTTCTTTTTCCCACTGCGTTCCAGAGGCTTGGCTTTATGTAGTTCAGAAAGGAGAAGAATTCAAAAGCCATGAATTTATTCAGGTGCACTTAAGTACAACTTCACCTCTACCTTACATTGTGAGCTCATTGTGAGGTGAGGGCATAAAGCAGCCAGGTAAATAAAAGACTGAGACAAGAATCCATAGATTATATTAAGACTTAAAAGAGGGGAGATGCTAACTCTTGTCAAACTGTAGTAATGTTGTATCTGCCTCTCCTTGTCTCCAAAGACAAGGAGACTGAGTCTTAGGGATGTAAGTTGAAAGGTGAACGTTCTAAATACTGGTTAGTGAGCATGCAGGGTATATAATGAGTGGGTAAGCTCACCTGCTTGGAATAAAGCAGCAGGGAATAATGGTATCTTACCCAAATGAGAAGTCTGTCAATGCCATATACCTCTGCTTACATGCCATTTCACCAATCCTTAGATATATTTTAAATTTCAAATGTTGGGCCACACATTTTAGTCTACAAGTTAATAAAATTGTCGTTTTCTTTTTTTAAGCCTCTTCTCATGTCAAAACTTCATTCTCTAGAGTGTTCTTATCAAACCCATGTTATGATCCTGAATGAAAAGCTAGTGCCTGAATAATATGACAATGAAGAGGGGGAAAAAAATCCTAGACAAAGCAAAAGAAAAAAATCCTTACTAAGATAAAAACCTTCATTATATCACAACAAGGTAGCAAACACTCCATCACCAGCAAAGAAAAATAAGCTATCATGATCTATTATACAAGCATAGTGATAGAAAAATAACAAGGAAAGAAGAACTCACAAGGAAATTACAAGCTCTAGGCTTCTAATTTTGTGGATTTTTGCCATTTTATCTACAGAAGTTGGCACGGAGAAGCATCAAGAGCCACCCTTAATCCCGAATCATCTTCTTGCATAAGTGAGGGACTATGAGCCTCCCAATACCGAATTAAATATAATCTGAAAATTGTTTGGCACAAGTAAAAGTAAAATGTCACATTTGGCTGGTGTGTCAAATGTTAGGCCTCATTTGTAAGTTTAGATGATTGAAAGGGTAAGATCCAGAAGTCAAAGCTAATACCCTCAGGATCAGTATTCTATTGCAAATGGATTTTATTTCTGTAGAATCACTTTAATTTAATAAAGACTGGTAGAAGATGCAAACACTTTCTCACCACGATTAGACACTAAGGCCCAAATTATAGTTCTTGATGCACAGAGGTGTCACTAAATGAAGCATGGCAGTGTAAGGGAGGTCACCATCTTCTATAAGTAAACAGATGTTGACAACAATGTCAACAACTCCAATTCTACTCGCAGCTGGGCTCTTCACAAGTGCCCATCATGTGCTGGTAAGACACTTCTGTTTTCTACATAGTCTGATCAGTTTTGGTGTGAAGGAAAAGGTCCTCTATTTAGAAAGCAATGGGAAATATAACTACTGGCTGGTTACCTGGTGCATCAATAAATTTTTGTCATCAATTATTATGTATTACAAGCTTGGCAGCAGGAGGGATGCATGACTTCCATAACCAAAGGCTGGAGAAAGATGACACTACATTCAGACAATTCCCTCTCTTAACTAGCTATCCCCTGGCAAGCTTTTTTCACAGTTGTGGGTTGGGTTTTTTGTTGTTATTATTTTAAAATAAAATCTTCCTACGAGCTTCAACTCCAGCTCATCACAGCCTGCCAAATTCATCTGCTTATAGCCTTAGGCTGAAACATCTTTTAAAACTCAGCTTCTACAAAGCCCAAGCAGAGCAATTCCTACACCTGTGCTGTATCCACTCCTGCCTCACCCGACCCTGCACAGCTGGCACCTCCTGCCCAGACGGAGGGGCACCTTCAGCATCTGGCACTGGCAGAGAGACACCCTTCGTTAATAAATGTTGGGGGCAGGCTGCATCCCAACACTCATCAGGATATTACCATGCAAGCCAGCATGTTACCCTTCTCTATTCAGTCCCTAAAGGAATTGTGTTTGACAGAAGTGAACAGCTGCTGTGTATTTAGAGATGTGAATGTATTGTATTGTTTAATGAATTGTGTCATTTTAATATAATTATTACTAAAAATCTGAACGTAAGCCTATTTTTATTTATGCTTAGAATTTTTACCCACTAAGCATTTTCAACTCTGTTTGCAGCCAAAAGTGCCGCCTTTCCTTTCTAGATAGTACCAGGACTGTAGCTGCACTGTTTGCACTTGAGCCAGCCCTCCTGCATGCCACTAATATTAGTATCTTGCATACAGTATTTCTGGGCTTTTAACAAATTACATCCACGCAAAGATTCCTGTTCCTCCTCCCTTTTTTGTCAAACTCATATTACCCCAGTGCCTCCACCTACATATTCTTTCTTACTTAATACCATGACAATAATATCTATGCCAAAAAGTCTTATGCATGAATTATTCCCTCATGTGCAAAGCAAGTACCTCACGTGGAGGAAAGGATGAATTTTAACAAACCACTTTGTGCTACCAATATCTGAACACACTTGCAGCCTAACAGGCACCGCTGCAGCTCAGCTGCTCTCACTGTCAAGCCCTCGGCAGAGCTTGGCTCCCATCTTGTACAAGGACATGACGATTCAGTTTTGATCCCAGCGTTCGCTTTCCCTTCTGAACAACGCCACTGAGAAACTTACGGAGTTTTCGGAACAGGAGGGAAGAAAAAGAGAACACAGGTCATGACGCTTTGCTTCCTTGTTACTGGAATCCAGAGCAGACTCGGCTCTGCCTACTTGCCACTTAAGTTTACTTCAAGGTAAAAGGCTTTCAGAAGCGGTGCTCTGCCTCTAGCAGGAGACAGATACAAAACGACTGGTCGCAAGGCTCTGGTGACCACGTGCATTTGCAGGCATCTCATTTTAGGCACTTATCCAACAACCTCATTTTTGAAAGTCATCTGGAATCCTTCTCTGGGGCTGGGATCCTGGGCCTGACACATGTTCTTTTTGGAAGGTGTTTCTGGTTTCCCAACTGTTGTTCTGCATTGCTCTGGGGCTTACAGACACTCTAGAGCTGGACACAGCCTTGTGGCTCATCCACATACCTTTATATTGCTACATTACTGGGTGGATACTGAATTACTCATCACCATGGGTCACTGAAATATTCACCTATTACTTCATTTGCAGTAGATGTTCCTGTGGACATTAGCCAAGTTAATGCTGAATATGTTTTTCACTTGCAGCATTAGACAGATATTTTTTTCTAAAAAAAAATACATCTCTATGTATCTTTCCATATAGGCTGCACATCTCTAACATCTGAAATCAATCAAAGACAGGAATGTTGCTAGCCTGCCTCACAAAATGCTTAAAGGTAAAATACATGTACACCAAACTACCCCACATTGTGTTGTTTGGTTTTTTAGGTCTTTTTTTAAGATACTAAGTATTTATTTAAAATAGTCAGACTGAATGACCTGCTGGCATACAAAATCCAATCCAATCTTGAACAGCATAGAGAAAGTGACTACAGAAGGGCAATGCCCTGTTTCTCTCTAGAGAAGTAGAGAACATCATATGAGATTATCAGGCAACAGGTCTAAACCAATTACACATAATTAATTAAGCTGTGGAACTCACTGCCACAGGACATTTTAGATGACTGTATTCACAAAGTATGGAAAAAAGAACCAATCTGTGTGGAGTAATCCAACCCCGGGACCTTGTTATTGGTGTGTCTGTATTTGCATAGCATACCCTTACATGCCTCAGAAGAAAGGCACAAGCATGTCGAAAGCCTCTCACATCAGTGCACCCAGGCATGGTGCTGTTTAATCTGGCCCTTATTACTAGTTTTCATTTGCAAATTGAAAGGGGAAGCTGTGGGCAGGAGGGATGGAGCTTGTTCCTCCCAAAGGGGTGCTTAAATCCAACCCCCTTTCTCAGAAGCCCTGAGTGCAGAAGGCAGCAGAAAAATCCTGACAGGCACTTTAATGAAAACGCAGCCTGTTGTAGTCCCTGTGATACAGAAAAATTCAAAGAAAAAGGAGCAGCCAGTGGAGCTTCACAAGGGACTACTCTGAGGGTTTAAAAAAAGAGAGTACACTGGAAATAGAGAGGATCCACACAACACTGGAGAATCAGTTAAGACTTGCAAGGAAAATAAGAGTAACAGAAAAGCAAGGGGAGTTCACGCTAGCCAAAGGGATTAAGGGGAGTAAGAAAGGCTTTACAAATACTTCATGGCAGGCAGAAAAAAGATAGAAAGAGGTTTGCCAATAAATGAAGGCTGGGACAAAGAAAAGACCGTGACTCTAAAATGAATAAATTGGATTTGAACAAGGGACATAAATAAGAGAAAGGTAGAAAATAAAAGGAAAGAAGGGAGAAAAGGCTGGTAGAGGAAAGCCTGACTGCCGCATGCCAGCATGTCTGCAAACCTCCTCCAGTAGCCTTGGCCCATCAGTCACCATTGGTGGACTTCTATGGAAGT
This sequence comes from Caprimulgus europaeus, assembly GCA_907165065.1. The sequence goes on from OU015530.1 coordinate 15,850,904, forward strand.
GGACAATGTATAAGTGCTACCAGCTCATGTGTGGCTTCTGGATTAAAGCTTATCTCATTGCAGAACATCTATAATACAGATAGCAACAGATCAAAATCACCCATAGGTTTTAAACTGCCCTTCAAGCTTGACCTTGAAAAATGCCTCTCCTTAGACTACACCGATCGCTTATTTTTGGACCGTGTTTGTCAAGAAGAATGCTACAAATGTGATGGAAATCTATGAGCCACTGGTTGCTGTGCGCCCTTTACCATCTCTGAAGCTAGGCCAAAACGGTGGCAATACAGTAAGATGTCAGTGCCTCAAGAACCACACAGCAATTTCTGGAAAACCTTGAGAATCATTCTTTCAGAGATTAAGATATTAAATAATTTAAATACATTTAAGGAAGTTTTCATTATAATCATCTGACCCAACAAACCAAATATTTGTTAAATGTAAATGCCATATCGGTGGACTCTCCAGCTTGGCTATATTTATTTTTCTCTGGGGAAATTTTGCAGCTTCTGAGTGTAGCCCAGATCCAAGCAGAAGAACAAGCCTGTGGCTCCCAGCCCCTTACCCTCCTACAGTCCCGTGTCTGTAAGACACTTTGAACAGCAGCAAAGTAAAGCTCCACAGAGCACAGCTCCCATCAACACGCAGCTTTTCACCCAAGCAGTAAGCCCCAGCTTTGCCTGTAGCCCTCGGCCTCTCATGAGACCTCCATTCCTCCACTGCCTGCTTCTCCTTCCTTGCCAAAAATGGCTCTTTAAACAGTTTACTTATGCTCTGCGTGAAGGCTCTGGGCGAAGGCGAGGAGGGCTGCTGAGCCCCGTGGAGAGGCACAGCTCACCCACTGCCCTCAGCAGCTACATCCCCTGGAACGCCAAGCCCACCTTCTCCACTGCTGCATTTACTGCTGGCTTTCTCCTAATGGTCTTCAGCTCCACACGAGCAGAGTAAGAAAATTTACACTGGTAAATGGAGGTACACATAACAAATGTACCATAAACCAGAGATATTCTGCTTGCTCCCAGTCAATTCTACTTTCAAACGCACCCAGTCTCTTTAAATTGCTGACCAGAGATGATTAACTCTGAGTATTTCCTTCCATTTTGTCCAGCTTTCTCTGGGCTTTCCCTATCACCCTCCACACAAACCTACTGAATTTGTACACAACTTTGACTCACTTTAATAAATTTAAAAAGAAGCAAAAATGAATGGAGCCCTAATACAATTTGTACCAAACCAAAAGTAGTCAGAACTGCGTTATCACGTTAGAAAATGAGCAAACCTAGCCAATCTTTCTCCATACATCAGTCTCTTGACAAAAGCATCTGAAACTGCTTCTTCTGTTTCACACAAGACATACATTAAATTCACTTTAAACAAGGGTGAATACTTAAGCTTGGGATAGATTAAAACCTTGAACTCGGATTTCAAGTACAAATGAGATTGTTCTAAGTAATACCACAGCATACATGAAACAATATGTGTCACAGACTCCAGAAATTTCCAGGCATTAAGACACAGGAGATGCTAAATGCTGCTAAAGCAGCAACCCAGATTGATTATTCCACTGGAAACCCAGAAGTAGTCAATATTACTCTAAGAATGGACATGCCAAACTATGTCAGAGAAATAAAAAGTTACCTCAAAGGCTATCCATTATTATCCTTGTTAATACTCCTAACCTTCCCCTAGGTTTTTTGACGAGCTAATGACACAGGCTGCTGGGGAAAAAAAAAATCTGCACTGGAGAGAGAATTGGGTAAGGCAGAAATCACATCTCATGTGGGAGTCAGAAAATCAAAACCTTTTTTAGATATTTAAACAGACTAATTTATGCACTAACTTCGCTTTTCAGAATAAATTTGCTGCTGAGGCCCCAAGGATGCCTCTCACCGAACTAGAATATTATGAAACAGGAACGAGTGCTTTGCTTTCTCAAAATCCCAAACAACTCTAAGAAAAAATGCTGAAGCTTATTTACAAGCATCACTTGTGCACCCTCAGCCATGAGTAACAAATTTCCATTAACACTGATTTTTACAGACAAGCTATGGGCTGTGCTTAACTTTGAATGCAGTCAGTGGCCAAGCTAGATGCTTCAGTTATTAATTTTTATGTGAACCACAATCATTATGAGAATGTCTGTGCTGTTTTCTTCATTTTCTAATTTTTCACTTTTATGTATTTATGACGAAGACTTCAACAAAACAGATTTATAAACAGGGACATGCATTATTACCCTTGACTCTTTCATCTTCTGAAATAATCTCGCATCTAGTGTAAACTTGGACAAAACCAATATGATATACATAGTTTATCTGTTCACAATAAAATTACACAGCATAAAAATGACTTAAAGATTATTTTCTTTTCTTATCTTTCATGTAAATTGAATTTTGCTACTGTGAGCCTTTTCTACCCACACAGAGGGGAAAAACAACTACTTTTTATGGCATAATGAACTGCAGAGAGAGGCATTCAATTGCATTTACATTTGGCAATAATTTAATGTCACCTATTAATATCCAGCTACTGTCTCTGGCAGTCCTACCTTGCAAGGTGGCTGACCATGCTAAATGTGCTAAAAAGGAATTTCCTCCCCCTTTCTATCTTTGTTATACTTAACCATGGCTCCCACTGTACCTGCTCCCTATCAGGAAGGCAGCAGCTCACCTTTAAGCCATTTCTGCAAGCACAATACAGTGTCTTACTCTTTCTGGGCTTGTTTGTTTTTCCTATAACCACTACCCTATTGTTTCCTGGGCAGTTGAGTTCCTTGTCTGCCTTGAGGGGGGGTGGGGGGGGGGGGAGATCATATCATATCATAGGTTTGAACCCTCCAGGTTGTGATGTTGTCTTATCTTTCTATCTAAGCACAGTTGGAAGATGCAGGTGCAATGCTGAGACTTGGAGAGCCAAGTTCTCACCGTGCCACTGATGTTCCAAACATAATTTTCTGAGAAGAAGGCATCTGTCTCAGCTGGTCTTATGGCTAAATTCCAGTTTTCATAGTTGGATCCCTGCACACCTTACGTTTGAGTACTGGTTTCCACCTGTCTAAAGCACGGAGTGGTACTGCTGTGCCTTGAAAACCTTACGGTGTACCTGTACAAAGATGAATTCATGTCACCAACGCAGAGATTCATGTACAACTGTGCACAGAGTGATCTGAGGTCCCGCAGCGTCAGAGGAAGCTCATCGTATACTTTCAGAGCTTTATCATATTATTGACCCTTTTATCTCAATCAGCCTTCTTAACACATCTTTCTTCACCAAATCCACAAGCATCTCCCTCAGGAGCCCTCATCTCCCCTTAAAATGAACATATATGAAGTCAGATCAGCTGGTGACTAATCCCAATATGGTTCTTAAAGGGTCCAAATGTTGGCAACAGTATAAAGTCAGCAAATACTTGAAATTTATGGTTAATCTTGTAATGACCTCAGCAGGACTGATTTCAAACACTACAAGACAGTTTACACAGAAAGCATGCTACCATGTAGATCTACTTTGGAGCCCCAGGGTGCTACAGAGGTTGGCAGCCAGAGCAAGGATAGGCAAAAATTCTCTCAGCCACATTTGCAGATGGACTTCTAGGTATGCTGCAAATAAGTCCCAAAAGCCAGAAAAACTCCCAGCTTTCTTCCTGGTGTCATTTCATTGCTGATGACTGTCAACAACTAAGTTTGGTCATTTGCTCTAGAAAGATTGTGTGAGCGGAATAACTGAATCCATGAGGACCAGTGGCCCAAGATCTTGGTATCTTTAAAGTCACACTCATGGATGAAAGATGCTGTGCAAGTACAAAGCTGGTTGGCATCCTCTTGCAGGGAGAGACCAGACCAGACTGGAGGAGCTGCTCACCAAGCAGTGCAGACAGCCCGCTCGGTGTTAGGGCTCGTACATCACGTTATCTGGCCAGTGACCAGCTCTGAATTAAAAACTTGGAAAAGCCTTCCTTTGTGTTTTACCATCTTAGTGCAAATTTTTAATTCCATTAGGTAAAAATTTGTAAAATGACAGAAGGACCTTATTACCTAGGTCCTGGGTTTCTCTGAAAATTACTTACAAAATCCACCAAAATCAGCATCTCCAAATGTGCAGCAGCTTTTATCTGCATGCAATTGTATGAGTAAAAAAATCAGCAAATGAGTAAAAAAAATAAACTTGTTGTTTCTTCTGCAATACTCCTAAATACCTCCTAAAGGTGACTCCTGAAGGTCTGCTTTGGAGGACTGAGAAGCAGAGTAGGAGACAGGCAGAAGAAATCAGCTTTTACAGTGAACACCTAATAGAAAGTGCATTCCTTCTATACTCGAGCACCTTTGCATACATCAGCTATGGCAATCTGCTGTCTTCTAGGGCAGAAAGTCTGACACCACTCAGCTCACTGGTATAGAATAAATTTGCCCACTTGTGAGGAAATGTCGAGCCCCTTTGACACCAGTGGCAAAACTTCCCTTGGCTTCAGTGGAGGCAGAAATTTATCCTCTAAGTTTCATTCAAAAAGTCCCAGGTTTACTCAGTGATGTTCCTCTGAAAGCTTATAAACGGATTTGGGTCAAAACTTGCAGAATACCTACAAATCTACTATGTACCATGACCAGCACAGAAAATACATTGATTTTAACTTGGAATGTGAAAACAAAATTGCAGAGAAAGGCCTGTTGTAGACCAACTGCTATCCTCTCCAAATTGTAAGAGAGATCAGCAAACTTTTATGCAGCATTAGTGGCATCTTCTTGTAGCTAAAAATAACTATTCTAATGCTATCTACTGCAGTCACACCTGGTTTAGTCAAATGCTTTCAACCCATCCTGTCTAGTCTTTGTCCAGACTCAAAGCAATTGATATCAAGAAGCAGCTGATACCAAAAGGTTCTTTTTCCAGCCTCAAACTCCCTCCACAACCTCTTCACCTGAACATCTTGAGTATGTCTGGGCCTCATTAATTTCCTTCTTTCTCTTTACTTCTCACTCATACTATGCTTTCCCTTTTTTTAATGCACACCTCTACAGTATCCTGTTCTCTGCTAGGCACTATCATCCCCTCTGTCTTCCAATCCACCGTGCATCACAGAGAACGCAACCAAGGCAGAAGAAGAGAGCAGGCTTTTAACTTCAGAGCTAGAACATCACTCGTGGCAGGTAGCAGAACTGATAATAAAAAGAGATTCATAGTTTAAAAGCCTGAATTACTATGGAGTCTAGTGAACCAAGCTGATGCATGTGTCAACCCCAGGCAATGTTTCAGATCTTGGAATGACTTCTGGGTGTCCTGTTTGATAAATCCCCTCTTACTGCTGGGTACTGTAAAAAGCAGTGTGTGAGAGAAGCATCCAAAATTTTAACTTTCCCAAATCTCCATAAAACTTCTCTAGATCTTTTTGGAAGAGGATTGAGGAAACGCTGAGAAGAGACTACGTCACAGAAGTTTTCTGATACTCTTGTTTGGAAAGAGTGGCTCAGCAACTTGCCCAGATGTAATTCTGAAGTGTTGCAGATAGGAAGATCATACAGAGCATGTGAAATAATTTCACTGAAAAGTAAAAATGCTGAAGAAGTCACTGTGCCAGTACAAGGGCTCTGTACCATCAGCTCTGAGTGGCATTCATTCACAGTCATGGAAAGACAGCAAGGTTTCCATAGATGTAAGGAAAATCTGAGATGCAGTCTGAAATGGACAGCTTTCAAGAGGTATGGCCAACACTACAAAGCCTCTGTACTTGTTTCTGGAGGGGCATTTTGCTCTTTTTGTTTCCAGTCACAGACAAAACAAGGAAGGAAGAAAAGTTCTCAAAGATTCAAATTTGGGTTTTAAATAAATGTCCCACTATCTTGTGAGAACCAGTCTTTTGTGGAACCAGCATCCTCCCCTCATAAAGGGAAAAAAAAGAGAAGGTTTTAGATCTTGACTAATAAAATGAAATACTAACCAGAGCTACTCCTCTTCACAAAACTGCTACACAAAGACATCATTTTGTGTTGCTGATATCTGACCAAAGGCAAGAGGCTGAGCAATGTGCCTTCATGTCAGGAAAAATAATGCAATGCTCAGATTGTGCCAAGAGTGTTGTAGCCCACTGGGGCTGAAAGGGAGGAAAAGCAAACAATAAGCCTTTGCTTTCTCAATCCACAGTGCTGCTTCGAGGCTGAACATCCCAGACTCATTCCAAATGTTGCCTTCAGAGCCAGTCTTCCTTCTGCACGGCTGAAGCAGCTCTAGCTTCCCTTGCTCAAAACTAAACAAAAAATAATAAAATAAAATAAAATAAAATAAAATAAAATAAAATAAAATAGTAAATCACAAGTTACACTTCTTCCTCTGACTCACTAGGCGTTGCTATTCAATCAATCAGACAGGGCTTTTGCCCAAGCACCTTGCAGTCTGAGGCCAGCAGTTACATTCTGCCCCCACAGATGTTAAGAAGGCTTTGCAAACTGTTAGTCTGATACTCCTCTTCCAAAACTCACTGAGTGCTACTGAGCTACTACTGATGAAAAAAACAATGTCCAAATGTCCCAATGAGAACAAAACTCTGAAACACCACTCTGCCATCATGTTTCTGAGCCTTCTTGCAGATTAAGCTTTGAAAAAATTAACCTGTTCTTTTAACTTTTTTAATTAAACAACTACCTTGAGACAAAGTATTTAAAACACATGTAAAAATGAATATGAAACTCAGTATAAAAATACCTCCTGTGGATTTCAATTTTGCTTTTAGACTCCTCTTGGGAAAATTATTTTAAATACAGGTGCAGATAACAGTGGGCTTGGATAAAAAACTGGTTTTCAATAGTTCAGGGCTGGATTAAGGGCTAGTAATTCCTCTAGAAAGCCACAACAGTAAAGACAGTCTGGACAGGCCCTGAAAGCATATCTATGCACCTTATAAATCTTGGGCAAGATTAAATATTGCTCTTAAGGGTGTTAAGAAGCTGACAAAACTCCCACAAGTATAGTGAATAGAGCCAAGAAAGACAACTAAAACTAGTAGTTTTGGACACCTTTTCCTCCCACAAGAGGCTGAATTGTCTGAGAGAGAAATTCAGAACATACCATTAGCCCAAGACTTTCCAGAAAGGCACTCTGGGTCAGGTTTTTATGGAATTTCCATGCTTAGGAGTTAGGTATCTATCTGATTTTTAAAATCTCCCTGCAAGCCTATTTGCATCTTTAGGTATCTAAAATAAATTTAAGATTATAGTCAATATGTCTCATTTTCTCCCATCTAGCCTCCATAACTTAATCAGCCCAACTCATTTCTTTGAAAGCAAGAGCAATTAAATCCTTTGTATTAGAACTGGGTCCTATTAGATCTACTCCAGAAGAACACCTTCTTAAATGAGATCTGCAGGAAAAAGACATCTGCTGAAAGAATTGGGCTGTAAATTACTATTTGAATGCTGATGGCATTTGGAAAAAAAAAAAAAAAAAACCTAAACAAAAAACTAAAGAACTAAAAGCATTTAAATTTCTATGCTTAGAGAGGTATGCTTTTTAATTAGACGGGAGAGTTGACAAAGCTTGGAATAAAAATATTTTCATGTGCTGCGCCTGCAAAAACAGATCTCTCTCTTCAGTTCTAAGAAAGCTATCATTTGGATGCAACTGTGTGCTAACTCTATTTATGGAGTAGTTTAAAACAGTTCACTAATGTGTTCCAAGAGACAGCTCCCTGGGAAAAGTCGGCATCCATGCAAGCAATGAAAAAATTGGTCTGTGGAAGACATGCCTTGTGGTAGAGCGGGAGCAGACGTCACGTTTGGTATGTCCTGCTCCATCCTATCTGTTTTGAGATAGCCCTGCATTCTCTGAAGGCAGCTCAGTATCTCCAAAAGGAGTACAACCCTAGTGCGCCACATATTAAATCAATTTGTCCTGAAGGAGGCTGTGCTAATGACAGCAGCAAAAAAATGAGAGACGTCTCACTCTTTGCCTAGTCTAACTTTGGAAATAAATCTGTGGCAAAGGAAACGTTTGTACCTGATCCAAGTAAGTCATTACTGAATGAGTCTGACAGATTGATAACACTTTATTTGATGCAGTAATAAAAATTTTCAAACAGAAATCAAGATGTCTGCTTTCCATTTTAAACAAGAATGCTGAGAGGTCTGGTATATTCAATTCAATATTCCAGATATATATGAAAGTAAAAACAGGTCAGTAATAAATATTTGTATTTTTTGTCAAGTACTATAATTAAAGAATACTGTGGAAGGGCACCTTTTACCTCCATACCATATAGCAAACACAGAGATGCCCAGTAATGAGCCTGCATATGGAAATGGTGGCAGGGAGACCTGTGCAGGTACACAGTTGTCTTCAAGAGGTCTCCCACCTGCCAGCCAGGCACAAGGCTGAAGCAGGGTTGGTTACTCACTGTCCTTCACAGGGCAGAAGACAAATTTCAAGTGCTGAATAAGCAACACAGATAAGTTTGAGGAGAAACCAAAGTTAAGGAGATGGTTTGAGGGAGCATTATTATGGATGTCTATGCATTTGGTAGGTCATCTGATCAGAGATGAATGGAACCGCTCGCTCCCATGAATCTAGTTAGGGTTGCAGGGCATGACCTCTTTTGTGATGAGCAATAAGAGATCAAGGCAGACCTCTTTTGTGATGAGCAATAAGAGATCAAGGCAGATCTCTGAGGCTGAGTGTGCAAGATGACAGATAAGCAGAAAAGTTTCTTACCCCAGACCTTCCTTCCTTTCTTCTTTTCTTCCCCTTTCCTTTTTTTTTTTTTTTTTTTTTTTTAATTCACAGATGCCCAAAGATCTCTGCCATCTTAGCAACCTGCTGGGAACTGCCAGGTGAGTAAACAGCAGAAAAGCCACAGTAACAACCTACACCTTCCTCTCTTGGCTGGATTCACCAGGTAACACCGGGAGTTTGATACGCCCTGGGAGCTCAAAGAGCACCATGGGCAGCTGACTGTCTTGTGAAATAAGGATGATTAAGTCAGATCAGAGTCATTGTTTGCCTTTATGACCCACATCTAGTCTTTCATCACATTTACAGCACTTAATCCTTCAGAGGAAATGCTCCTTTTATTTTGACCATTGATGTATTCGGAACAGTCTTGAGGGTCAACACAGTTTCCTTCTTTCTTCCTCCCAAGCTACATTATTGTTACTGTCCCATGGGAAAATCAGGCTTCAGCTTATCACATCAGTTCCTTGCAATTTGATGAAGGAGCTCCCTGAGAGGAAAGCGAGCAGGAGGGAGAGCCGGGGCGCTTTCCAGCAAAGGACTGAACTCTTCCCCACCTCAAGTGTGTCTGCCAAAAGGGTGTGCCGTGAGCTTTGGTTGCTAGTTCACAGAGTTGCCAGAAAGGTTTGGCTAACATCAACAACATTTTCCCCAAAATACAGACTGTGCAATATTGTCATTCCACCTCAGATCGTATTAACAGTGGTATTCACATAATATAGTTAACCTGGGGAGCTAATCACTGGTGTTAATAATTCTGTTTGTATTATTCAAATGCTTAGTGTATTTGAATGATTCACAAAAGAAAAATAAAGAATATATTACATTTAAGGGCGGGGGGTGTGTGTGTGGGGGGATACGACGACACTTATTTCGCTCCTCCATATCTGTTCACTTGTTTTTCACAGAAGACCAATAGATACACATTTTCACATCACTGCATTTTTACTGAGGTCTGTTCATTTGTCAAGTTTTGACATCAAGGATTTCACGTCTCAGAGAGATTTGGGTTCTTTAAATTTATTTCCCAACTTCTTTTACAGAGTTTTTGACCAGAATAAAATATTTTGCCTCACACCCACAATGTGACATCTTTGCACTCCACATATTTTGCATTTAAAATAATACAATAGTAGACAACCAATGGAAAACTGACAGACTAAAATATATAGGCTTATAAAAAGAGGACTGCATAGACAGGTACATTTAGCAAAGTAATTTTCTATCAGCCTATGAGTATCAAATATCTAAATTCTTAGCTCTTTATTCATTCACCTTTGGAAGGTTTAGTTGCCAATTCATTTTCTCAGTCTCTCAACTTCATAAATTTTCATTATTTGCATTTTAATACAAGCACGACCTTCATTCTAGATTCAGAATGGGTTAAGATAGGACAATAACAAAAGAAAAAAAGTATGCTTATAGGTGGTAGAAGTAGAGTGAAATGAACAGAAGGAAAAAAGTTGATCACAGATATGCAAAACTTCAAACACCGGGGAGAAAGCTATTTGTTAAAAATTGGAAAAGAAGAAGGCAGAAAAAGCAAAAATTAATGGAGTAATGGTTAACAAAAACATGTTATGAAACAGGAAGGAAAGACATTTAAGTCCTTTTAAAAGAGTGAAGAATAATATAAATATCAGAGGAAACCATAGGCAGGGAGGGCAGCCTGAAGACGAGGCTGCGGATGTCAAAATGGAGAACACGGAGCGCAGAGGAAGGGCACCCGTAAAAGGTCATTCTTTCCATCCATTGCATAAGTTGGACTTTGCCACATACTTCTAATACTCACAGCACTTTCTGGGGTATGTGCTGACCTTTTAGGTTTGTCTACTGTAATATTTTCTTTTACTTCAATATTTTTCTTTAAACATTTTGAATCAATGATTTAATGTCCTGTTAAGGTAGAGCTCTAGTAAAAATAAACTCACACACAGAACAAAAAGAAAAAGCAAGGAAAATAACCCTTCAGAACATTTCCAACTTTGGCTCTGGACACAGGCAGAAGACATCCTCCTCAGGGCTAACCTCTGAGGCTTACTGGGGTAGCTTCAGTGGTGTGTTGAAAAGCTGCCTGGAACAAACACTGTTATACACAGCATCTCTCAGGACACTAAAAGCTTAAGGGTTGACACAGCAAAGGTTTAAGTCTGTGACTGGTGTGGCACTCGAGTATTACTCTGGGAGCCAAAAGACGTGGGTTATAATGCCAAGCTCTGACATAATGGCCTCAACCGAGAGAGTTAAGTTCTTTGGGACTCCTTCTTCTCCTACGGTCTTATAAAGACCATACAGACCAGAAACGCTCAACACTGCCTGCTCACGTTGTTCCACTCCAGGTACACATGGACAGCCAAATAGCAGTCCAGTGCTGACACTGAAGAAGAAGGGAAGATGAACGTTCTCACACAGAGCAATTCTATTGGTAGTGTTGGTATTTATGGTCTAGCAGTAGGATTGAGCAAGTCTAACAAAAACTAAACTAATAAATGAGGCTGAAATTCATGGTCTGGTTAAATAGAAATGTCATAGTTCCAACCCAAAGTATTTCCACTTGATGGGGGAAAATAGATTGAAAGACTATAGTAACTAAATGGATTAAATTAGTCAGGAATGTGACCAAAGATTATTAATAAGAAAAAGCAAATTGAAACAAACAAAAATTTTATAAAAATGGAAGGCTCTATATATTTCATCAAGATTTGAAAAGACAACCCCATCATCATTTTCCAGTGTTCAAAGTCCACAGTTATTTCCTTGCACAGAAAGGCAGACTGATAATTCCTTTACATCAGCTAAGGCCTTTTTTTTCCCCTTACTCTTTCCACAAAGCCCTTCTTGTCACTGGGAAATTCCTTAGACAGCAGCAGGCCCTGTTATTAAGAATCAACAAGACACAAAGCTCAACTTCTGCAAAGCACTGCTCATTCAGCAGATATTAATTTGAACATCATTTGAAATCAAAGTGTCTGCTGACAAACAGCTCAACAACACTGGAGAAATGTAAGACCCAAGGTATAAAGCAGTGAAAGGACCTTCAGATTTGCACACACCTATGCATTGTTGCTGCACTGTTAAGTAGGAGTTTTAAAACTGATGTTCTGAGTCTCAGCTTCTCACTCATTAATCACAATTTAAATAACCAATTAAAATGGACCTCAAAAGACAAGGAAGCCTTTCACTTCTCCTGTCTCTCCTGGAGATGAAGGTTGAAGATGTTTTTTTCTACTTAATGAGCTTGGTTCTACAGAATCCTATCTGCAGATTGAGGTAATTTTACTTACAAAAGTTCTTTTAAGAAAAAAGTCAAGCAAAGTCTGTATATCTTATTTATTCATGCGGGGTATACTCAAAACAAAGCACAAATCTCTAATAGCAATAACAAGTCCTGCTTCTTTTAATATGTTAGTTTCACGGTCAAAAAAGTCCATTACAGAAGTAAACTGTGACCACAGATAGCATATCCAACAGTAGGAATTAAATTTGTTTGTACTTTGTTAAAGAATAACAATGAAAGAGGGTTCCTGAAGAACTTTGGGAGGAGAATCTCACTCATATTTTTAAAGGCTACAGATGACTTGCGATCAGGAAAAAAAAAAAAACTAGAAAGGGAGGATGTGAGGCTCCTGATTATGAAATAATGTTTACAAGAGCCATATTTGCATATTAAATATATTGCTAGTGCTATGAAAATATAAATACTTTTGGCATATTACCATTTGCTTACATGGCTACAAGATCCTGGTACGTAATACTAGCACCTTCAGTTCTTAGAGGTGCTGTGTAACTTGTTCCCAGCAAGTTAAAATTTTAAAGAGAGGCTTTTACATACTTTGTTTTCAATCTTTGCAAATGCACTTTTGAAGATCAGCTCAGATCTGGTACTCATTTGCAAGTGAAATACCAAAGTTGACATGAATTTTAGCTCAATTCATCTAGCAGGGTAATTTCTTCCCATTCTCCCTTTTGGCATGTAATGCCTCCTTGTTGACTTCTATTTAGTCACTAGTGTTTCAAAGGAGATATTGGTATATCTTTTTAAGGAATTATTGTTACTTTTAATTGGAGCCATTTGCCCTCTGAAAAATCCACATCACTGATGCCAGCTCCTCCATTTCTGACCTCCATTACCTCCCTGTCAAACTGGAATGGAAAACAAACAGCTCTTCCATTTAAATCAGCTCCTGCTGTCAGTGACAACACCCAGAGTTACACAACTAACAAGAAAGCTGAAAAAAACCACACGACCAGCGATTGGGGACTGCTGCTGCAGAGACTGTCTTCACTCAGTTCAACCTCTTTAATCCCAACACGGTGAGAAAGATGAAAGGAATTCAGATAAAGCAGAAATCAAATGGAATTGCAACATCTGGATCCAAAGCGTTCTTAGGTCACTGTTGGTGGGAGATACAAGGAGTTTCAGGACTGAGCTGAGACCTAATTTAAAGCCCGTTGCATGGAAAGACCACCAAATTTTATGTATTTTAATAATCAGTCCTTTTCTGGAGGTAGGAGGAAATCTCTTTCCTGGCTTTCTAAGCAGAGTTGGCACTCTGGCCTAGCTTGAGAACAAGCCGTCTGCAGGCAAGTCAGGTGCATTAGTGCTCTTCCGACCAAGCAAGGCTCAGGGGAGGGAACTGACTGTGCATTTTCTTTTTTTTTTCTTTTTCAATTTGAAAGGTATTTTTGCTTTTGTATGGGTATCTTGTGCATGTACTATGATGATGTCCAGATGCAAACTGTTGCAGTCCCACAGGGAATTAACAAAGCCATGAGGTGTTCAGCAAGATCTAAACTTTCAGAGAGTTCAATGCCTCTTCTGTTACAAGGAAAGCTAAGACGCAAGCACTTGCATATCTTCTGGCAGTGCCCAAGAATCCTCTTTCAAATACCAAGTGTAGGAAAGGCACACACCTAAAATATCTCTTTCTTCTTCTACTGAAATAAAAGTAAGACATATCTCGCCCACTTATGAGAACAGGGGGTTGGACTGCAGAAATAAATAAATATATGATAGCACCAGGTCTGCTGCCCCAGCAAAAAATGAAACATTCAGGGATCAGCATTTTTCTCCCCAACTACTTACAATCCAAAGTAGATATTTCAGGCTGGCAAGTTATACCTCTGAGGACAGAGTTATGAAATAATTTCTCCCCCAACTTGACAATAAAATGTGAGGGGAAGAAACGACAGGCAGGATAAATGTGCCTGTCAAACAACTAGCAAATAGTAGAATCAAGCCTTAAGCACTGTTAAATAAAAAACAACAAAAGCAGAAAACCCAAACCTCTGAACTTTTGTCACAAACTAAATTAATTTCTCTCCCGGAATAATCCCTCCAACCCACCTTCTATACAATAGATATGTCATGTTGTTTGACACCTGGCCTGAAGGCACTTGACAATCTGTGGCTAAATGCTAGGATTTGGGTTTTTTTAATTCATTATGCCCCTTAGTTTACCAGATTGTGGACATCAGGAAGAAGAAAAAAAAGGATGGAGGAAGGACAATTTTTGATGGTATTATCAATGGTAGAGGTCAATACCCCTTTTCCTCCATCTTGGGGCACCTAAAATTAAAAAGTGTCTTTTGTAGTCAACAATTTCTGGTGAACTGAGAAATTATTAAGAGAGGGTTATCTCATAGAGCAAAACCAAATCTGAATAGAAACACTTTAGCATAATTTAGAAAAAAACAACGTGACAACAAACAAAATCAATGACATAATGTTCCTCTTGTGTCTACCATGAGCTACATTGGGCTAAGAGCTCACCCCTAAAAGCTCTGCATGTGCCGTTGCTAATGCATGGGAAATGTGATTAACTGACTGAGAAAGGCCTAGAATTACTCCCATTCTGACTAGATTACTGGATAATTAGATTGGTGGCACTCTTCCCTTACTGGGCTGTCAGATTAAATCCTGCTGGTTTTCTTCAGATAACTGTCATGTTCCACAATAACAAACAGGGACTGACACCAAGCGCTTTTCATGTTCAAAGGATGTAAATGCCTCTTCTACCTCCACTAGACCAATAAGACAAATGCCCAGTGCACTTACTATTTCATTGAAAATGTCATTAAATTTGATTAAAACATACCTAGTTGATAAACCTGGTCAAAAACATTTAATTTGACTTGATAAATGGGAATCACACGGTTTAGAATACTCATCTGGTTGGTTACTTAATGGAAGGGCAAAATCAAATTATGCTTTAAAAGAGGTAAGAAGGAACATCTCAGAGTTCTGCTTACCAAGAAACAAGTCTCTCATTTGCGTGCTCCTTCTGTGGGTCTGTTCAGTCCAAGAAAGGAGCTGGCAGATATGTTTGGATCTTCCACATTTGCTTAAAGTGGGAAGTGAAAGCTTTCCATATTCCTGAACTCCCATACATAGTACTGCACCACTTGTTAAAACAGTAACAGGTAGATTTACGGTATTGGGATGCTCTACTGTCTCCTTGAAGAGCTTGATAGAGCTTGACATTAACTCTGCTGTCCGACCGGACTGGAAAGTAGAACTACTAGTTCCCAAAATACACAATGTTACTATTTTCAAACCTGTACATGTGAATCTCATGAGAATGGCTAAAAACAAAACCAAAACAAACTCAAACCAGCACAGGAACTGAAACTTCAAGAGTTTAAATACATGCCAAAGAGTACAAAATCCAAAAGGGGCTGCTTTGATTCTGTGAGTCCTTATAATGTCATACTTTCAATTTTTACTCAGCAATAATGAGGGTTAGAAATGTACTGACCCTTTTCCTGTTTATATAAAAGCTGAGATTTTCACACAGAGGCTTTTCCACGAACAACTGTAAAACACAAGGTTTGTGCTAACATCCCACGGGCTGGCAATAATACTTTAGTGCAAACAAAAATCTAAATATATTACAAAATATATTGCCACATTTCTAATTGTGAAACAATTAACTCTAGCTAGAATGCCTTGTCTTCATTCAGCAAATCCACTGACCCCAGCACAGGCTTTTCCTGAGCAAGTTCTCAAACCTAAGATGAAATGAGTAAAACACCAGACATCGCCGTAAGAGGATCAGTAAGTTTGCTGTTTCTTCCTGAAGTGATCCCTGCATAGCAAAAGTCTTCTGAAAGATAACAAGAGGTGCAGACCAAACCTTGATTTGGCTGAAAATACTTGTTAGTCTCCCATCATACTGAACAGTAGAGAGGAATGGTGCTTAGTGGCCCTTAGGCAGACTGCAGCCCAGTCCCAACAGCAAAGCATCTGTCCCCACGGAGGCACCTGCCTGCTGTCACAGCACCACTGGCCTTTCTCCTCTGGATTTCAAGGTGGCTGCTATTTAGAATAAGGCACAAAAGTTGATGTTTCAGACACTCCAGTATTTTTCTTTCTCACTTTACATTATGCAATGTTGCCATATTTGGAGTCTTCCCATGGCTAGTTAATAAAGGTAAAGTTTTCTGTACATCTGGTCTCACTGGGAAATTTATGCAATGTGATGAAAAATGTATCTTTTGAAGTTTGTACAAGAAAGAGAAGACTGAAGCCAAAAAAAAAGGTGGAATATCTCTGATAATGCATGTCAGAATATCAAAAACGTTTGAAGCTGTAAAGCTATATCTGCATTTTTTTGCCTTCTAATGACTTTTAATTTGTTTAATTTATTTTAAACTGTAAAAGTAGTTTACACTTATTATTTTCAGATGAAATAGGAAAGGGGTAGAGTTATAAACAGCAATGGCAAAGAAGCAGAGAGCAGATAAGCAGCTAAACCTGAACTATAGGAGTACAGAGAAAAAGCTGATGTTAAGAAACAAACCACTGTTACATAGCTTGCATTTAAAACAGTAATGTATATTTATCATATCCGATATGAATAACTCCCAAGGACTCGCAACAATAGTTAGAATAACAAACTTAATCAAGTTAACTGTATGGAGATATTCATCTAGAGAGGTTTTTTTTCACCCACAGGTTCTGTTTTTTATAAAACTGGATAAGAATAATTTGTCTTTTTCACTTAGGGTTGAAACAGAACCATCTTAGAAGGAAAATGAACTGGCTGATTTACAATGCCCAGCAACATCAAACAGCAAGTCTGGATAAGAAGTGAGTGACACTTTACCTAAGGAAAACAGGAGATGGATTTTAACAGGTTTCTTGAATTAGAATTTGACCAAAATGTTCCAATTAACCTCTTCCAATCTTGCAGAATAGGATGGATGGTAAATATTTTGAAGTCCTTTTTGTATCAAGGTGCGTAAAAGGGAATACATGCTCAGATACTCATATTTATAACTCTATTGGTGAATACATGCTAACTTGTTACCTTTATAAGATGGAAATGAGATTAGCAACGCAGCACCTTGAAGAGACCTTGTCATTTACATATGTCTTTGAATGCTACAGAAAACTAAGTTCCCAGAGAAAACCAAAGTTCCTGACAATTAATGCCCATGTGTGCATAACAAAGAAGTGGTGTAAAGCCTCAAATCTCCATTCACTTCAAAGGAGCCAGGCTGATCTGAATCCATCCAGGGCATGATCTATCACATACCCTCACCCATTCTGATCACAGAGCTACCACACTTCTCACAAAACTATGCATAAGAAAACTGCTGATGGGCCAGAGCCTTGGCTTGATAATTTTGGGCTACTGGATATAAACATGTTCTGACCATTACTCAGTGGAGTGGGATTAAAATCAACACAGAAAGGGGTTTGGAGTCATCCTTTAATAAATGATTCTTCATCTGAGGAAAGGAAGGAAAAACATCTACAATGGCTAGGTGCACCTTCACTAAAATTTGAAATACTCTGCTTTTCCTTAATTGCACTGTTAACTTTTCCCCCTTTGAGGCTGCTTTGATAATGTTTGAAGAGGTCTTTCCTGGCAGTGGCAGCAGGAGAACTCCATTGCCCTGGGCTTTCACCCTCTGGCTCCTTCTGGAGCACGTGCATTTGTGCTCACTGTAATGGAAGCCATCTCTGATGTGGACACCTGTCCAACATGAGCTGAATGGAAGCCACTGACAGCTTTCACAGTGCCTAACAACTATCACATGTTAATGCATTTTGGCTGACGGTGAGTGGGATTATGATTAAAGCCAGGATAGTAGGAGTAGGAGGGTTTTAATCCTGTTCTTACATGCACTGGGGAGCGAGGGCTCTTCAGTTTCTAGGGCTATCATCCAGTCCCCTCACGAGAACTGAACTAAACCAATAATGTGATAGTATCCACCATTTAATGTACTTTGGGTAGCCTTATTTTAACAAAAAAGTTACTCATGCTGTTACATTACGAGGATCCCTAAAACCTCATTAGCAGCAATGAAGCAGATCCAGTGGCAGTAATAAACTCTAGTTTAAATTAGAAACAGCTACATTTTGCACATCCACACACAGACACATGACCCATTCACTGATAACCCAAAATGACCAATTTGTTAAAGTTTATATAACTCAAAGAGGAAAAAATAATATGCAATCTCTTCATCTAGAGCAATAAATCCTTTATTCATCCTACAGCTGAGCTGTTCCTCTTATCATTAAGGAAAAAATAATTAAAACAGGTCTTCATACACCTTTGCAGAAAATTGCATTTCAGAGTGAGATGTGGTAGAGCCAAAAAAGGCTCACATTTATTTGCAGTGTGTGGTCCCTGCTGTGAAACACACGACTTTTGCAAGAGCCACTCACATTTTAAACATTTCCAGTTTGCATGTTCACTGCAAAATATCATTGCTAAGTTTATATTCAAAAGGCATGGCATAGTAAAAGTTCTCTTTAAGCACAAAAAGAATGCTTTTTGGTTTACAGCTAAACACCCCCCTCCCTTTAGTCCACTGAGAAAAATGCTACACACTGCAAACACAAATCAAGTTTGCTTTCCTCTACAAAAATTTCTATTTCAACATCACAACTACTATTAACTTCAAAGGAAGCTGACAGTTCTCCACCTATTAAATTAAAAGACAACCAACTTTCAGGTGGAGTCACTGCAAATTAATTCTCCCTTACAAGGGCACATTAGGTCATTTCCTGAGCTGATAGTAATAGATAGCCCTTTCCGTAATGTAAGAACAAATGAGTATAGCCAAGTCGTCTTGATGTGAAAACAGGAGGACCAGGCTAGGCTAAGCTCAGGGAAATGGTGTAGGGCAGCCTGAGCCAGCCGTGCTCAGACCCACCTCCACCACAACTCTACCTGCAACTTGAATCTGCGTGTCCATGCAGAAGGCACTGAGGCGCATGCCCGAGCTGGAGAGCCGCAGGAGGCATGATCTGATAGTGCCGCTCTTACAGCCCCTTTCCTTCCTCCTTTGCCATTTTGCCCTGTGAACTTGCCAGCTATGGGACAGAGCTGGCAGACTGGAATCAAAATGGGCTGAGATCGGTAGGTTTTCTCTTACAAGCTTGATCTCTACCATGTCCTCAGCTTTGAGGGGCATTTATTTTTTAACTGATGTATAGGAAGAAACAGAGTTGGCAGGAACATGCTGTGTAAACAAGCATCAAATTACTGACATTTTCACTTCTTGCTGAGTAATTTGCCAGTCATGTGAAAACATTAGTTAACGAAGCCTAAAAATCCAGGATTTTCTCTTCTTACTAAACTATTCTAGTAGCTTAATTTCTTAGAATGCAATGACCTCCAGGCAAAACACTTCCTCAAGCAATGGGAAAAACCCTGCTTAAACCTTGCCTGACCTCAAGCTTGTGCAACCCCCTATCTCTGCATACAGAGACAACAGTGAAGGTGCCACAACATCCAGGTATGAGGCCAACCTCTAATGCATCTATCATCACCTGCTATCTCCCACCTAAATCTCTTCAACTACTTGCAGCAAGGGTTGCTCTTCTCTTTTGATTTGTACAGGACCTTGTGGACTCAGAGGCCCAATCCATTACTACTGCTACACCACAAATAACAAAGTCTCCACAGTGTCCATGTTAAGGTCAGGATCAAAATACGCTAGATAGTGCAGAGCCAGTTTTTCTGAAAACAAAATGCAAAATGCACAGGAGTTTCGCCCCTGCCTGCAGTGAAGCCACCACTTAACCCTGAAGGTCCTGAGCTCATGTTGCAAGCTGAAGAGCAAGAAGTATGCACTGGATCTCTGACACCTGCCTCTCATTATGGGAACACAGATTTCCCCTCTCTAGCATTTCTGCTTTTTATCTACTGAAACCTCCATAAGTGTGCTCTACACCGGTTTAGTGAATTTCCATGAAGAAGGCACAGATTAATTCTCATTATTACCATGATTATCATTATCACTGAGTTAGTACAGAAAAAGAAAAAAACCGAAAACCTCAGACTCCCTGATCACCAAATGAGCTTAGGTTTAATTATAAACAAAATGGGCTTGATGGTAGGTTTTTGCAGAGTCTCAGACAATCAAAGCTACCAATAAACAACAGGCACGATGGAAATAAATAAACTCTTTTTTGCTTTGTACAAAAGAAGGAAGCCTGAGAGCCAGGAGTGCAACAGGGTATTTTACAGCACACAGAACATCAGTAAGAAAACCTATCCAGAGATGGCTACGCAGTCCGTTGTGTTGTTTCTGGGGGAGTGATGAGAACACAGGTCAATAAGGACAGCTGGCAGATTTGCCCAAGCCAGAAAAGAACATTAAAGCGTTGGGTGTAATCTGACAGCATGAAACCCCGGAGGAACTCTGGGCTTCCCCAGCAGGATGTGGGAGCTCTGGGTTCAAGGCCCTACATCCCTGATACCTAGCAGGCTATAGCTTTACTCTCTTGCACTGCCCCAACAATTATTCAGTTACTCATACAAGGTGGGAAAGGTCTGGGTGAGAGAGAATGAGAGAGACTTCTTTCACGACAGCCAATAACTTGATGGGTGGGCAATCACCTGGCATGTAAGAGACCCTCCTTAGAGCCTCTGCTGGAAATTAAACTCCCACAGGACTGAATCCAAGCCACCAAAAACTAGGTAAGTTCTTCAAGCTCTGAATTATTAATCTTTCTGAAGAAGAGAGTTTCTTTCACTATTAAAATTCATTTTGGATGCTCTAGGGTTTCTTGTCTAAATACATTTCTATGGCTCCCCCCACACCACCTTTGGTAAGGTAAAAAAAACCTCAACGTTTTCACCAGCATATTTATTTATTGTTGTAAGTGGCAGAGCAACGTGAGGTTAGGTGGTTCAGCGAGATCAGTGATGAGGGGTCCTACAATAAGAGAGATGTAAACCAAGTTTTTGAAGTCCAGGAGGAAGAAGGTAGAAATATTGAAAACTGATGAACAGCCTAGATAAATTGAAGTTTCATTGATTCTGCATTCAGAAAATTGCACTTGGAAGGTGCAATTCACTTCAGTAGTGAATTAAAGTGTTAGAATGTTTAGGGTCTTGATAAATAGAATTTCTTCATGAAAAATAAAGTCACCTAACATATTTCAACAAAGAATAAAGCAACTAGTCAGGTGATACTGTAGATTAATATATAGGATCAGGATAAAGATCATTTGTTCACACAACACATTGCAAAATAAATCAAGCAGGCTGAGTATCTTCTGTTACACTGAAGTCAGATAATTGCTAATACATTGACATATATTATTGATCATGATACTCATAACTTTCAGCTCAGAAAGTGGCCACTCATTGTCCTTTGCAAGCATTTAATAATTCCCATTGCTTTGGGATGTTAATATTCTGGTTATCATATAAAATGCATTATGGCTACTACACAAATCCTTTGCAATCACAGTCAAATTTTCTGAAAATGGAAAGGAAACCAGCAATACAACCAAGTGAACCTCAAGGAGCCTGAAGTCTCAAGAGAGCTGTACAGTGCAGACAATTAGTTTCTGCTTACCAGTAATGTTTTGCAGGCAAACACATGGGAATCAAACCAAAAAAATCCCGTCATAAACAAGGAGAATAGAAAAGAACTCTGAAGGGGGCAAATCGCAAAGCATAGGAAGAAAAAAAAAGAAAACAAAAAAACCCCAACAACTCAGAAAAATATTTTGAGATGATCAAAGCTTGCCTGTGTTTCACCTGTATAAGGTCTTTCCCTTTCCTCTACCTATTGATACATATCCTGCACTGACGTTTTGAAAACAATATGAAACAAAGTAGGTTTATTTGAAATAGCATCTTTCATTATTTATTTACTTATAAACCACAAAATGCTATGCAATGCATTTGCTGAGATTGGAAAAAAAACCCAACTTTTTATTGCAGTCTGAATCATTTCCTATTTTCTTCCATTACCAAATAATAATTTAACACAGTAAACAAATACACACTCATTAAAGTTTCTTAGCAGACTACATCTTTGAGTCATTGTTCTGGCAAAATGTATTTACCTGAAAGCTCTCAGAAGTGCTTTGTGAGCAATCTTACACAGGTAATGAATATAGCACATGAAGATAAATAACGTAGCTTCTGTGTTCCAGCACGCTGAAAATCCTACCACAGGCTGCAGAAGAGTTGTACATTCACTGAATCGTAGAATGGTTAGGGTTGGAAGGGACCTTAGAGATCATCTAGGCTATGCTCATTTTACAGTGCTCCTCTGGCAGCTCTCGGGCTGGCAATCACCAACCTCGTCACCGCCTGAGCCCGGATCAACGGTACGTGGGGCCCATCAGAACACATAACCTGCTAATCTGCACGCAGCTCGGGAGGCAAAGCCTTGGGTCCACAGTGGGCACACAGAGGCTGGGGAATAATTCTGTGAGCAGCGCACGTAACATGGGCAGTGATGACCATAAAAACCACATTAAATGATTCAAAGGTACCGCTTGACTGCCTTGATGTAGCTTAACACAAGCCAGGGTTTAAACCAGCCACCTGGAGATACACGGGGGAGCATGACCAGCTTTGCGGGTCCTGTACAGTGCAACACATGAGCAAGTACTGAAGGTTTAGAGATTGAGAGGGAGAATAGAAAAAAATTTAGAAAGAAGGGGAAAGGAACAGGAAGCCACCTTCAGATGCTGTTCAAGACTACACACGGCAGAGACCGCAGAAAGTTTGAAGGAATTTGGCTTTCTCCTAAAGCTTATGACATGTGCATGCACTTTTTGTTTAGATCTGTCTTCTCAGCATCATTTTGGTACTCAGGGAATACTACTTGGGTTTAAGCAAGTTTTTTGCCATTTATGACAGTCACTGTTTATGGTGCTCCCAGAGGGCAGAGAGTGCAGGTGCTGAGTCCAAACTAGACCTGCTGAGATAATCACCAACACGTGTTCCTGCTCAGGGTATTAAAATCCAAATATGGAAAAATTGCACAACCCTGTCCCAAGACAGGCTGTAACCAGGAGGCTGAAGGCTGGAAAGAATTCTGTTGCACAGACTATTAAAAAGCCTGATTTTAAAATTAAGAGAACAAATCCTCTTGTCCTAGATACCTAAATAAACTTTGGGATAGGGACAGGAAGATAGTGCCCGTGCATCCATGCAAACAAAGTTGCAGCAGACTTTGGGTGAGACAGGCAAACAAGGCCCAGCCCAGGTGGCTGAAGCCAGCATCCCTAGCCTGGGAGGAGAGGCTGCAGGGTTACGCTGCTGAAGGTGCACCTAAAAACCCCTCAGGAGCAGAGCTGGGATGCCAGGCGATCCCAGCAGCATGAGTCTGTAGGCATGCACCCGAGCCCTTAGCTGGCAGCATGCTCATAGGGTTGCTGCCAAGGACTTGCTCTCAATTCACACTAAAAGCATTAAAGAAAAACACAACAAACCAAAACAAAACTGGCCAGACAGTATAGCACAATCCTGGTTTTCCATATGGTGCCAGCGAAGGATTTTGAAGCCACAATACGGTGCCATGAAGCAGAGGCGCTGTCCTACAGGCAGCCCCGCTGGAGGTGCGTCTCCTTCTGCATGGTGGCATGGGAATGGGAGGTGCAGTGGCCCCTACAGCCCCAGAGCAAGCAAGAGAGAAGAAACAGTGGCACCACATGCCTGCCACAGACTCCAACAGCACGGCCAGAGGAGGACTAGCACCCACTGGTCCTCCTGAGACACCCTTTGTTCTCCACCATCCAACATGTTTTGCACAAAGAGGAACGGACAGCCTCCTTCTGAGTGACCTATTACAAATAAATAAAGTATTAATACTAAGGCAGATACTGATATTCTTACAACTCTTATTTATTTTAGGACAACTCTTATTTATTTTAGGTTTCTGGCTGCAGGTTTAACACATCTAGTAGGCTGAAAACACACACACACTCCAGCACTGTCACCTATACTGGTGGCACTGAGCAGGTTTGGAAGCTCTCTGTTTTTTTCCATCAAGCATCTGGGACTGGTTATTTCTCAAATCAGCCCAAAATTTGTCAGAGGGCATGCCTTCTTCTTCCCCTCAACAATTTGTAAAACGTTTATTTTCCAAACCATAATCAAAATTTGTTCAGTAGGTATTTTAGCATCTGGGACTAAAAGAGGCTGGGGAGGAAGGAACAAGCTGAGAGAGATAAGGAGGTAGAGCAGAAACAATCAGAATTGAGAGGGAGGAGGAGGTTCAGACTGGTTTTACATGTTTCAAAATATTTTACATTCTAAGATAGGACTGTGAAGCCCCAGATGACACGGAGGTCTACGGTGATACTCTCTGCCGTGGTAACCTACAGCACTGATATAAAATACCAGGGGAAGAACACATGTAGTAGCCAACCATTATAAAACAAGCAAACACCGGTTTGTTTTTTCTCCCCAAAAATCTTTTTTTAAATCCTGAGAACTCCAGAATTACCAGTCTTCTGTCAGGAGTGGCTCCAGAGACTTCTGAGCTCTGTTTTGAAGGCCTCCTTGTTACTTTATCATCTTTTCCATTTCTTCAGCCTCATCTCCCTATTTAATGATAGATGTGTCAAAGAGGTTGATTAGAGCACAGTTTTGGGGAGCCAGGGCACTGCCATGATAGCAAATCTAAGGAGAGACAGCCCAGATAAGAATATCTTCAAAATAGCTACAGTGTGAAAAAGAATTTTAGTCTACTTAAGAATGGAGGCCAGATGAAAAAGGCATCTTAACTCTGCTTACTTCTCTGCCACTGACCAGCTCTGGCACCATGCTGGACACCCAACTGCACTTCATGATCTATCCTTTGAGTACCCAGACATACCCATCTTCACAAAACTCCTCATAATCTTAAAATGTAAGGTACAAAACCCTTACAGCAATCCTCTAGTAAATGTCCATTAAATCTGCCTGTGTGCCTGAGTCCAGGAGCCTGCAACCCTACCCAACACGAGCGCTTAGCGCCTTAGCTCGGGCTGTACCACACTGTGCTTTGATCTCTGGGGTCCTCAGTCCAGACCCTCTGCCATTAGACAAAGCAGTAGCCACTGCTATAGCAGTAGCCATTTCCTATAATAAGGAAAAAAAAACCCCAACATTATCTCCATGATTATATTAGTCATGCATAAATCACAGGAGTGATACTTTATAAGGAATCCAAAATGTAGGTTACATTTTCTTATTCTCTATGCTTTTAGATAACTATTCCTCTAGACAGTACATGTCACGGTATTAGAAGGATATATTGAGGAGGAGTTTTGTTCCAAAGGGCCATCATGCATCAAGGGCTCACATAACTAAAAAACAGAGTTTGTACTGTAATGAACAGATAATGATAGAGGAAAAAGACAAAACAGTGTTTCCTTTTAACCTTATAATACAATCCAATTGCTCTATTAAGCTCTTTTTGCTATAATGGCTGCATGAAGTTACTTACAACATAAATTGAGGCAATTACTAGCCTTGATTCTCATTTACCCAGTGTGCAATTATTCCCATAGCCTAATCTACTCTCACTTCCTTCCTTCACATTTTCCAAGAGGTGCAAAGTAGCCCAAGTATGAACAGGCACAGAGCTCACTGAGGTTGCATTTTAGTGTGAATCAAGAATGTGCATTTGATGCTAATTTCCTAATTATTCCCACTTGCCATGTGCTAATTCATACCACAGAGTGGTTGTGGAGCACAAGAACTCAGATCTTTTAACTTTACCCAGTAGTTCAGTTCGGGAATACACTTGATGTATTTCCACCACTACCAGGCATGTGGTCTTACAGGACCTGATGAGAACTAGTGTGCAATAAAAGCCTGCTGAAATGCACAATGTGGATGTCAGCTCTGCCCAGATCTGCTCCCATTAGTCCATACTGCTTCTTACTGCAGACATAACCTCAAGGCTGGACTTGGGCAAAGCCCTACAGTTCTCAGCTCCGCAAACATCGCCCAGCTGAAAAAACAGACCCATTTTTATTCTCTGTTAATGAATTTAATAGCATTATGCTGATCTAAAGATGAAGCAAGTGAATAAGGAATTCAAGATCAGAAATAATTTTGGTCCCCTTGCTTTACACCAGCATCGTTCCTAGCAGCAGTGTCCAAGAAGGTAACATAGAATACCTGTCAGTCCTCACTGAGTGTAGCAAGGATAGAAAGGTCAACTGCTCACAACTGCCCCCAGGTCTTGACAGAAATGTTGAATGCTTTGGAGCATCGGTTTAAGAAAACACCACACTGATGGGGTTGCTAAAAATTCCGTCATTATTTCTGTGGGAGCAC
Source organism: Caprimulgus europaeus (assembly GCA_907165065.1). The sequence goes on from OU015530.1 coordinate 15,877,159, forward strand.
TAGCACTACTTCCAGAGAAAACTTACTTAAGTATTTACTGTCTTCTGTAAGTGTGAAATTGAATTGGTTAATAATTTATTTTTATTAAAAAAAAAAAAAAAAAGAATTACCAAATCTTGTTTTATGGATGAGGACATAATAGTTCTCACAATAAACATGTCCTGAAAAGTATCAAAACCCATGAAAAAATGCATTATTCTAAGTCCCACTTTGAAACAGAACTCATAGCAACATAGTCCTAATGACCATCAACCAAAATCTCCCCTTCACAGTCATGGTAAATGTGTGTGTGGCCTGGAGTAGTGAAAAATATACTCATTGGGCATAAAGTAGTCTTAGTATGTCCTGAACTAGTTTGTAGGACATTTAGTAGCACTTGAATTTTAAAAGTCAACTTAAATTGGTGAGATAAATAACACATCTGTACCTAACCTTTTATAAAGAGAACAAGCAAATAATACCTGTAAAGTTTGCCCACATATTTGCTGCCTATAAGACACAAAGCATCATCACACCCACTTGGGGAAAAACAAAACCCTCCTTTTGAAAGGGCTTTTTCTTATCAAAGAATGTACAAGAACAATGTAAAACACAGACCACAGAATAAAATTAAATACTTCAGAGAAACCTCAACATGTCAAGTCATCCTTCTGTCTGTATAGGAAGTGTCTTTTTAAAATATGGCAGGAGCATATCTAGTCTAATTAGCCAGTTCCATGCCATGATTACATTAATGTTGTGTGTCTCCTAGCAGTTTTACTAGAAAGGATTTGCACCTATTCAAACATTCTCCTTTGCTTTTGATCTATGTGGGTTCTCTCCCCCAACTCCTCCACATCTCTATTTGCCTTCATTGAGTGGAATGAACAATTTTCAAAAGTATATCCAAGAAAATATTTATACTGCAGTAAATTACAGAAAAAAACAATACTAGTGAAGCACTGTTCCAGAAAAAAAAAAAAAAAAATCTCTTTTGTTTTTTTTCTTCCCCTCTCTGGAAAGGCTGAGCAACAAAGCAGGTGCACTGGGGAAAAACACATCTGCTGGCTTTGCACAATGGAATGGAAAATCCACTTTGTTTTATTACCATTTGAAGCTGCCTACAAACTTCAGTGGGGAAGAAAAAAAAATTAACAAAATCAATCCAGATTTTTCTTGTATATTCTTTAGGAAATTCCATTGTTAAAGCAGAGCAGTAAGAAGTTTTCTCTTATTTTTCTTCCCTCTCCTCCCATTTGAAAGCATAAATCTAGGAAGAAACATCTGGTCCTCACTTTTTAATTACGTCTCAGTTATCTCAGAGGCTTTCCTGGAGGCAGACATACCTACAAGGGCTTACTGTCAAAACTAGAGGAGTTAAAGGGCTGCTGTATAAAGGGATCTACTATAGTGGTAGATTTGAGACCAGTGTAAATAAATAAATAAGATCATGCCACGTAAAACTTCCTCTTTGGAAGAGAGAGAGTAGTGACTGTACAAGCAGATTGTGAGCTTTGACACTGACAGAAGCACAGCTTGGGGCAGGGCAGAGAAACCTCTGAGGGGAGGACAGAGCCAGGGATAGAAGGAGCATCCAAACCGGACAGTGGGAGTATCTCATCCGCCTGCCTCTGGCTGCTGGCCAAACCTTTTCACACAGGCAGCGAGAGCAGCCCCTTTTAAGCGGCAGAAGCAACGCTCTCCATGACCATTTGTGTTTCTCTCCAAACGAAGACCAAGGGGAGCAGAGCGCAGTGGTGGGGCCAGGAGCCAGGCAGGCGTGCAGGTGGGCTGCAGCAGCTTGCCTTGAGGCTGGTACTTGCTTCCTGAGCCTTCCCCATCCCAGGTGCTGACACTCTGGAGACCACAAGGGAGGAGCAGGAGAGCTGCCAAGTACAAGGTGTTATCCTGGACACTAAAACGCCTTGCTACAGCTCTGAAGCACGCAGTGATGTAGATATGAGAGGATAAGGAATTCACAATTTGTTCAGGCTGCAGTCCAGCAAAAAACACTTCAAGCAGGTGTATTACCAGCAGAGCCACCAGCTCCATCACATACAGGAAGCTAACATCCAGCTTCTCATCAGCAGGATCCACACCATGCTGAAGGGATCAGAGGGGATCACTTTGAAAAAAGGCCTTTTTTTTTTTTCCTGCTATCCAGTTCCAAATTTCATGTCAACCTGGCCATAGTATCCCCTAGAGTGCAGTGGAAACAGCAGAGTGCCAACCAGAGAGATGTGCTTCTCTTTTTCTCTGCACTAATGTTTCTGCCACAGCAGCTGAAGCCAAGAACAGCCCTGTTCTGTGCTACGTTCTGCACAGGCAGAAAGTAAGGAACAGTTCAAACATGAAAATTAACAAATGCAGAAAAAAGCTAGAGGGAGCAACAAAGATGACAAGAAGAAATGAGTTGACCAGTGTCACACAGTAGACCAGCAACAGAGTGCAGAACAGCATCCATGCTATCCCAAATTTGAGTCCAGTAGGCTATGTCACCTCTTAACTGAGGGAGTTGGTAATATCCACTACGTCATCCATGCCCCGGCAGTCTGGAGAGAAGGACCAAAATCTGAAGTATTAGACACAGATATTGTTTCCACACTCAACACTACATTCCATGCTTCAGAGCACCTCTGAGGTGACGTATCCTACACCAGAGCTCTGAATCCTGGAAAGCATTTTACCATTTTAAATTATTCGGTAAAAAAAATGGTTAAAAAGTCCTCCCTCTTTTTAGACTTTTGCATGTTTGTGTATATATATATATATATATATATATATATATGTACTTATTAGATATTAAATCTAAATAGTATGTATTAACAAGACAAAGTATTTTCTCCCTGTTCTTTCCTTTATACTTATATGAACATAATGAGGTTCTGCAAGGAGGTTATGTCTCACAGTACTATCAATAACAGAGTGGTAAATAAATATTTCATCAGCATCTCTTTAAAAGACCTCTGCTCACAGTGTATCTTGCTGGTAAGGTCAACCTGACATAAACCAGTTCTCAGCAGGCATCTCCTGGCTTTCAGAGAAGAAATAGAACTTAAGCTCTGCAGATGATAAAGCATCTTGTGTCAAAACCAGTGCCTTGTGACTTTGGCCTCACAGTTAAACCTCAAAGGTCTGTTCTGAAGTGATGTAACCCACTGAAATCTTTGTTCATTGCTGCTTTTAAACTTCATAGTGGTGAACAGAGAATATCCTCTAGATTAACGGAAAATTATGACAGGCTGGAGAAATACGTACGCGTAACAAAATGAGAGCAGGAATTATTTTTAAATTTTCATTACCTTTCCTCACCACAGATAATTAGCAAGATGGAAACAGCTGATGCAGTTCTAAGTAGCCTAAGGCATGACAAAAAAAGTATATCTCCTATTTTGATTAGCAAACCAATACACACCCCAGTAGTCTCAGTTGTTTGGTGTTCTCAGGTAGTAAGGAATGGGTATGACTCCTCTTGTTCAGAATAGAAGGGTGCTGACCCTGAACTTGACTCAGCCATATTCAGGGGATGGAGTTTTCCCAACTTTTACATTCTATGTTGGCTGTCATTAGTTTATACAGCCTTTCTTTCAGTCAAATACACAAGACCCTTCAGTCCTGAGCTAGTTCCATAGTCCATTTTAAAAGTTTTTTTCTAAGAACGAGCAGCTTCCATCACATAACGCCCTTGCAATGTGATCCCACATTGAATGTTCATATTCAATTGCTTGACCTGTACTGGGAAAACCCCTCATGAACCTACTACTCCTTATGCAGTAGACTCACGTTTGGCAGTGATGGATACTGCTGGCAGGCAGTGCTGTTGGCCTAGTCCAGCTATAAAAGGCCAGTTGGGGTGTGTATGTGGTTTCTTCACTACTCTGATTAACTTCAGCATCTTAGATGATATGTGGTATTTATGGATTAGAGGCAAAGATGGGAAACATTCACTTACATTTTAAAACCACCGAGCCTTAAATTTGGGATGAGAAAACACAGAAGGAATTCTAGCAAGGAGGACAAGTTGCTTTTGAAACTGCTGCAGTAGAGAAAGGCATGTGTTTGGACAAGATTTATTCTTATATATTTGAGGACCGATTAAGAGTAGAGCCCTGTCACACTCCTTCCAAAAAGCTCACAAAGAAACAGTCAAGAAGCCAAATGGCTTCAACCTCATCTCCCATCCCCCTTCAGAAACCCCGCTGCACACAAGTGATGCATTTGATGGAAGGATGTCATGGAGACAGAGAAGCTAGCTTGACCCCAAAGAGGTAGGATCATACACTTACTCTTTAACTTATTAATCATTTACTTAGAGAGAGATTCAAAAAAATTTCACAAAAAAAAGGCCTAGGGCTGAGGTGTCCTGAACATTTTTGGTACTAAACTCTCCAAGAATAAAGTGTCCTGTATACTTCAGAGTGAAGAACTGTTAAGAAAGATAAAGAAAGAATCCTGGATATTCCAGGTATTTCAGAAGTGATAAGTATTTGAAGCAGGGTAATACACCACAGGAAGTTTGGTGCATCGGTTCTGTAATGCCCTTTGGATTTCCATGAAGGAAAATCCTGTGAAGAGAAATACAAACATTCACAAAGACACACAAAACACACAATTGAGAGTGAGACACAAAGAAGCTAGCAATGCTGTAGCTAGGCCAGCAGCAGCAACAGTGGCATATGCCTTTTTGTTACCATGACATAAAAACATATGTACAACACTTACATCCTGCGCCAGGGAGCCTAAGCTGCACGAGCTTATCCTAGGATGAGAAAACCAGTAGAGAGCTTCTAATCTGAATGTAGTCTAGACAAGCACAGTATTTGGGAAGAACAGTAATGAGGGCTAGTTATCTGCTAACTGCATAACTTTTTACAGGGGACATTAAGTTACAGCACAAATGAGGGCAGCGGCTTAGAGCGACTAAGTCTCCTTGCCATGACATGATCCAGACAGCAGCAGCTTGTTTCCACACTGCAGTGCTGGGCCTCCAATTCCTCTTCCAGCAATCAACAGTGCTCCAAATGGAAACACAGCTATGGGAATTTGCTTCCTTAGCCTTCTGCACAAACACATACACGTTTCCTTCGTGCGCCTTTAATCTTAAAAAAGGAGCTACCGATTCTGAAGGCCGTTGGCATCTCTCCCTCCTTCTGCACTGGCCCATCCAGCACAAGATGTGTTACCAATACCTTTCTATTTCCTTCCAAAAGAGTCTCTGGTTTCTAAAAAGAAAGGAAAATGAAAGAGCTGGGATTCTTCCCTAAAGTCTCAGTGGATATTTGTTTTCTCTGGATGACTATTTTCCTACATTTTAGCAAACGGACTGGCTGTGTAACCCTCCTCCTCAGCACCTGGGAAGCACATTGTCAACTCTGGAAGTGTTTATTCTCTGTAGATTAAACAGCATTTGCTGGATGGTGATCACAGAAAGTAGTAAAAACAGATGGACAATGATCTGTCCAGACTTCCAGAGCTCACCATGAGAAGGCTACTTACATAAAAATATTTTGCTGAAGGATCAAAGGCTTTTCTTTCCCCCTTTCTCTACTCAGTTACATGAGGTCTGTTATATAAACATGGAAACACAAAACAACCATCTTAAATAATACTAAAACTCTGACTTTTGAAACTAAAATTCCAAGTTAGGCTATTAGAAGCAATGGTTTGGTTGTTAAAAAAAACAAAAAACAAAAAACACACAAAACCAAACCAATCCTATGCATGATTCTTTTCCCATTTCACCTGCATTTCAAAGTATTTTTCTTTTTTTTCCAGATATACTGTCACTCCTTGGTTTCAGAGGAAATAGCAAAACTATTTATTCTCACTAGAGCTCCTGATCAAACCAATTTAAAAGTTGACATTAGCACGTTCCCTCGTGCATCAACATGGACAAACAACGTGCCAGTTAAAAAGCCTACAGGCTTTTATCTAGGAATAAGAAATAAAGAACATTTTTCAAGGTGGTGAGCTTGACCCTGAGCTTTACCTCTGACAAAGTCTTAAGGTCACGCTAAACGACAAGATGAACATGAATTCCTAATGTAGCACTGCTCCAAGAGCTAATGTGATGAAGGGGAGATACAAGATGTGTGAGTACAACACTCTCCCTGCCTTTGGCTCTGGTGCTCACAATACAGGAACTGTGAGGTCCAAGTTCTCGCTTCCACGCTAAGAAGGACTTGGAAAACTAGAGCAGTTGCATGGGAAAAAGCAAGAATGATGAAAGGATCAAAGCATTTCCTTCACAGTGTGAGATGCAAGATGATCAATTTATTTAACTCATCAAAGAGATGGTTTAGAGGTGACTTGATCTCAGGCTATGAGTACCCATATGGGAAACAGAAATTTAATAGAGGGTTTTCCAATCTAGGAAAAAATTACTGAGATCAAACAGCTAGCACCTGAATTTTGTTCAAGTTATAAAATCATTTGCTCACTCCCTGCCACCGATCCTGATTCTGTAACCATCTGGTCCTTCTTCATACACTTCATCTCGAAAACTAACCAGAAAACTAACCAAAGAACTATATTTAATAAAAAGAGAAAAGAGAATTCAAAAACTACATGAACAGAAAAAACCACCAACAATCTGAGCTGTATGCAAATAGTATTTTCCAAGCTCTAATTTCCCTTCCATCCTTTGTCGATGTTTTTCTGCCTCCTATGTTTCTATTAACATAATTTAGAGTATTAACTTCCCTGTCAACAAACACTGTCTTTGTACTTATCTTCATGTAATCAGGTTTCTGTACTACATGGGAACTAAAGAGAGATAGTACCTGTACCTTACACACAAGGAAGCGGGAGCTAATCCCTAGCCTGGAGAACAGCAGTGTTCAAACCAGGGATGGAGCATTGCCACTTTAGTGCCCCTTCAGAAGGTTATCAAGGGGACAAGGCGACTGTCATTTCTGCTCCTACACAAAATGTGGCCTCCCATGCTTTCAGGCCTTTTGGGGTACTGTTTTGCAGTACCCATGGTGTATGTATCTTTGCACAGGCATTTAACCAAGAGAAGAATTTGGGAAATGTACTGTACCAGAATGTCATGGTGCCACTGTCCAAAAGGCAGGTGGCATGAGAAACACTTTTTGCTTTTTTGCTAAAAAGAAATTTTGTATAGTGTATTAAAAGGTCTGAGTAACACTGGAAATTCATGTATGCAACTTTCAGTATAAAGTCCATTCATTTTTTTAGAGTAATTGCTTTTATTTTTTCTTTTATGATAGTTAAGCATTGGACTTTGACAGACAGTTTAAAAAGAAAACATAAGGGAAGTCTCAGAATAGGTTTCAATCTAAACAAGGGAGAAAAAGGTTGGGAAAGGGAAAAACCTCATGTAACCTAGCATGCAAAGTAATAGTGTGATTGTTTAGAGGTGCATGCTTTCTTGGTCACATCCTCAATATCATTATGCCCTATCCAGAAACATATAAGGAAGCAGGCAATATGCCAGCCTGTATCACAGGAGAATGGTGAATGCTTTGGTATTAAAAGCTGCTGGCGCAGTATAGCTGCATGCTATACATATTTAATCCACAAGCACCAGCACGGTGTAAGCTCCTCTGAAAAAGCATTTTGCCTTGTGTTTTTTCTCAATACATTTAAAGCACTTTGTAAGAGTAATAGTCCTGGGATACATACAAAGAAAAGTATTTGCCATACCAGCGTGTGAAATCCCCGAGCTGACAAGCTGTGTTATAACACAGAACAGAACACCCCACACTTGACTTCCCTAAAGAGCTCTTCATGAGCAGCAGAGTCAGACTCAGAGACCTCAAAAGAAGGCTAATTAAGAGCTGTCTGTTATGAAAAGTTTGGAACAAACTACAGAGGTACAACAAGGGAGGACAGAGGCACATGACAGTCCAGCCCTCCGCCTGCATGATCCTTGTAGGGCACCAGGCTACAGGACCCTGTGGTCGCTCCATACCCGCTCTGAGCCTGTGAGCAAGGAGCCTGCCCTGAATAAGTGGGGCAAGGAGGGTGACAGGTTCCTCCTTCCCTGTCTGTACTGTCACACTGGGAAAACTCAGATGCTCTCTTTGAATGAATAAAGTAACAGCTCTGCATCAAGACACAGGGAGGAATGAAGAGACAGTCTTCTCTCGTAAGGTCCCTCAGCTTCTACCCCATACCATGAGCTGCACCTTTAGTGATGCAGATGTGCCCTTGAGAAAATAATTATTAGTTGAACACCCTCAAGGAGGAGGAGAGATATCACCTGCCTTTTTCAGTGGTAACACTTGTACATCTCCTCTGGATCAGGCCAGAGCTTTGCTCCTTGTGGTCCTCGCCCTGCCAGCCCCCAGTGCGAATGTCCACTCCGTGGTGTGAGACCAGGGCCACTCACCTTCTTATTTACACCTGTGTGTGTACACAGACTCACAAGAAATAAAGCATGAGGGAAACATGGGCATTCATGTCATTACTGATGAGCAGAAGGAAATTCATAACCATTTAACCTATGGAAGCTGGGGAGGAGTTAAGCCTATCTTCCACCTTTCTAAGGAAGTAAACAAACCAAGTGAATTCTTCTTTCCCCACGGATGTCTCTGTGCCCTTCCCTTCTCCACTACTGAGTAGTGCATAAGTTATTATACATTAATACAAGTATCAAACGGGGTCTTGCCCCTGACAATAAGTACTCTTCTTGCTCCCTGCTGCGGGAAACACGAGATGTTTGGCTAACTCTCCTCCTCTTCTAATTTATGGAAAAGAACTACAATGCTGACTAGCAATTACAAGGAAGATTAATGATTTGCCAAGAGACCCCTTTGTACTTTCAACTACCAATACAAAAGCTGCTCTTTGTTTACAGAAAACAGTGTTCTGAGAGAAAGTATGACGCAGTTACCAGTTTGGAAATCTTCCCCAGAAAACTACAGGCTGAATATTTCAAGCCAGCACTATGGTAAGCCCTGCTTTGCACAGCGTCTGTATCAAGTACGCCCTACCAGGCAGAAACTCCTCCAGCTCACTCCAACATTTTAGAGAGGGAAACCTCCATCAGAAGGTAGCAAGCATGATGCACCATGTAGCCAGTTAAGTTACCTTAATGCTGATCAACATTTTACTCAAAATACTGCTACTCCAGAAACAGTTATGGAATCAATTGTAAAATCAAACAAAGATTATTTATAAAGTACCTTCTCTCTGTCACTACTTTTTTTTTTTTTTTAATTTAGTAATTTTTGTAGGAAATGAGGACGAGAGTGTCACTGCTTGCTATTTCAATGAAGCGAAATATATTTTCTCCAAGTCCCTAGAAAGCACCAGTATGCTTTCTAGGTGTCACTGGGTTCACTGTGAGGCTTCCTGAATGTCCTTCCTCTGTGCTGAATTATTCATCTTTGTGTAGCTTAAAATTAAACCAAGTCCTTTACATAGCACTACATGAGAAAAAGACAGAGGCCTACAAAAATGCACCTAGTTGTTTTATTTTTTCAGTGTGACTTTCTTGCTTTCAGGTTTTTATTTAATTTCAGAAAAAAAAAAAAATATGAGCAATACTAAGAAAAATAGAGTTATTCAAAATAGGAAGTAGGGTGCAGAAATCAGATTTCTATTGAATAGAATTATGCATAATGTTCTCAGTAATGTTTACTTCCACCAAATACAGCTCTAGCTTCCCATATACACATACATATACAGAAGATAGATATTTTCACTCTACACAGTATCTTGTAAAGAACAGAAAGCTTTCAAATTCCACTAAAACTGGTGAGAACTACTGGTAATTAATCATATTCTGGAATTATTCTGTGACTTGGAAGTATAAGCACTAGGACAAAAGAAATACACCCAGTGACTAATATAAAAATATGGGTGATTTACTAATAAAACCACATAGCTGAACAGGGGATCATGCTTCCTGCCAACACCTTTTTTATTTTTTTATTATTATTATTATTTATTTATTTATTTTGTGGAATCTATGAGGGGAAATCACATCAGGGAGTCACTGCAGGTATTCTCCTTGTGACTACTTATCATTCCCACAGTCAATCTATGCGTAATTTCAGTTTGCTACTGCTACATTCAGATTACCAACAAAATGCTGTATATATCAAACACCTCCATTTGCTTCCCAATACACACAGTCATGCCATTTGAAGACAAACAGGTCTGAGTCTTACGCCTCTAAACATTCCTACCATCTACTTGGGAACAATCTTCCAAGGATTGTGATTTGTGCCACTTTATGCTGGGTACTTTATGCCTTAGGTAAATGTGATTTCCTCACTCTCTTTCTAAAATATATATTTTCCTGTTACTCCAGGTAGTTAAACCAAATAGAGTCTAATGCATTTTCTGTCACCTAAGTTGCAGAGGAACCACAGTCAGTCTAAACACATAGGCAAGGCTGTGACCAGCTTTCGCTTACACACAATGACCTGGAAGTCACCATCCAAAACTGCTACTCAAGCTAGCACAGTTTACTGGAAATCTCATATCCAGTGCACTGACTGATCTCACTGCATGTGACTCCGTGCTCCAAGGCCAGCCTCAGCCCCTTTTGCTAACAACAGAGCTGTGTTTATAGGGCCAATTTCATAGGGATTTCCCCAGGAACTCATTCTGTTCATGTTCCAAGTGAACTGAAAACCAGAGAGCTGTAGTTAGAAGAGAGCTGAGCTAGAGACAGAAAAGCTTGCTGAGCAGTTCATATACTTCATTTTAAACACACAGTTAAGCTCAATTTCTCCTGAACAAAAAAGTATGATCAATTACAATACTATAATTGCAGCATACTTTAAAATATTTTGCTGAACTAGAGCTTGAGTTTCAATTTCTTATAGAACCTGTTAAAAAGATGGAAGGCTTTTCTTGCTAAGCCCATTCAGATATGTCTTGTAAAAGACTTGTAATTCAGTTGCTACCAACAATAAAGCATTTAAACAGAAGATGATACTGAAGACAGCACATGTAAAATAATGCAAATGGACAAAAAAAGACCAGAAATTAAAATGTTACCATAGCATTGCAAAAGCTAAGAAAATAGTGACAAAGTATATAAATAATGAAATTTAATATTCAGTCATAGTGTTTCCAAAATGCACTATTTTCTTCTTTTTTCCCCTTCTTCTTGTCAACATTTAACCTGCATGCTAAGTAATGGAGCATGCAGGGAAGGAGTGGTTGCTGAAATGAGTATTTACACAGCATTAACTGATATTTTCAAAGATAAAATAATTAGCCTTAAAATCTGATATTTCAGAAATGACAGGACAAATACCGCTGGTTAAAAATGTTTGACTTAGGTGAAACAATTAATGATTATTTTTATGAACCCCAGAGTGGAGTTTGTAGGAACCACACGTAGTTTGTAGCTAGTTCTGGAGTAAGACTTTTGGAAAACTCTGCTTTATATGAAATAAACAACTCTAATAAATGAAGGCAAGCCATCTATTTAAATAAATACTTTCTTTCATCAGAAAATAAAATCCCTTGACTGAACATCAATCTTCCTTACAGAACTGTAAACTTTAAAAACTACTTCCTACCTCAATAATAGCTATAGGTTACCTGGCTATAGCTAGCCAACACACTGAGTTAAAGTATTTTTTTTTTCAGTACTGAGCATAACGCCCAGGCACTAAAGAAAGATATCAAGGTAGTATTGTCACAGCAGATAGTATGCAAGTTGACTAGTGAAACAGACCAGATTCCTAAATATCCCTATTTCTGTTTTCTGCAAAAGAAAGGGAGAATTTATGAAAGAAAATCCTAACACGTGCCACGTATATCTTTAATCAAAGGTTCATCTGCATTCCTGTTCCACAGGACAGTGGACCTCCCATTATCTTCAGAAAGATTAATGTTTCTTCTATAATTGCTCTCTTTTCTGTGCTACAATCCAAAGGTGCTGCCATACACTGGAAACGGGAATTTAAACAGGAAAGAGGAAATGCTACAGATGTATAGGAATAATGGAATAAATTTCACCTGTTACAAAGCAAAGAATGTTTCTTTTTGGGATGAGAAAAGGCCAAATTTTCAAAGAGGAATCATCTCAGGCTCTACATCTGAGCTATTACCAGCTTCCACTTGATGTGAAACAATTTATACACAAAGATCAGTACTTTTCTGTGGAAAAAAAAACCTACTGCAGAGTTCAATTACCTTTATGCATAACTATCTCCCACCATTTCTTTATGCTGGCAAACTTTTCGTGTACTACATACACAAGGAAGAATCTTACTGGGAGTGCTGTGAATTTACATAGCTTTTTATCTGTCACCTAAGGATGTGACTAGTCTCTCTGCATGAAGCACTTGGTACCATTTATGCATTTGAAAGTTCTTCTGCCTATAGTAAACCAAAAAGAAAAAGTATTTATTCCTTTTTTATATCAGTTCTTCTTTTCAAAAGTTTAATTTTCTTTTCTGTTCCTCACTCTCAATCCTTTCTTAACCTTCTTTTATTTTCACTTACTTCTTCTATCGACTTTCAGTAAACATGTTCAGGAAACCTCTAGATAAGATGGTGACAGATCTAGGAGAAATAAAAAATGCATAGCACCAAAAGCAAAAAAATACATGAAACAACATGAAAATTGCAGAGCAGGCAAACACTCTCTCTTTTCAAAGTTTCCCACAATCAGCTCTAACATACTTCCCATAAGTAATACTATCTCACAAACTTGATAGATAAGGTTAAAACCTTATCCATGTTATTAGACAAAATCTCGTAATGCCACAATGCGCACTAAATGTCCAATCTGACACCTAATAAATATGTGGGAGGCTTTCCATCTACTTCAAAGGTTGCTGGACTAAACCCTGAGTGTGTGGGCTCACTAATGAGCAACCTGACTTGTGCCCATGAGCCAGGCAGAGGAGAGCTACAAGAAAATGTAATCTCTGCACTCATAATTGCTTAGGTGCTGGAAAATGGAAAACCACAGAAATAACGCACTGGTTGAGACACAGCCACAACACATTTGCTTTTCATGTATTCTGCTAATCAAAATTTGTGACACCTGATTTGGAAGAATAAAAGATTTACAACTAGGAAAAAAAAAAAACAACAAACGCTTAAATTTGCTATCTAGAGTGGATTCACAGCTCACTCACAACCTGACCAGGAAGAGGCAGTCATTTACACCAGTGTGGAGACAGTGCAGAGGGAGGCACACTTAGGGGTATGATTACACTGCCTTGCAGGAGAAACCCACCCACAGCCCTGCAGAGCTCTCCGTAAGCTAATGTAACTTGTTAAGAAAATTAGATACAGACCTAACAAGAATTATTTTCCCAAAAGTAGCTTTAACCCTCGCACATCCACTAGTAGTATCAATCGAAAGCTTCTTAAAAGTATCAGGTCTTGAAAAGATTAAGTTGAATTACAAACTTGCGACTGGTACGTTGATTTACTTTGTGCTAAAATACAGCCAGCACACAACATTGGCTTTTTACTGCTTTATGGAGTATACAATTACATGAAATACACATCAAACTCATCTAAATAGCTGGCCATTTAACTGTCTGTTTGGAGCAGCTGCCCACTCTGTCATCCTGTGTGATCTAAAGCACAGAGTCAAGTCAAGTCTGGCTGCTGTTTATAATTTAAGATAGGTAGCTCTGAACAACAGGGCCTTTCCCCCTCCTCCCTCCCAAGGAAGGGAAAGCTCTTAAAAGGTCAGGCACCAATGCAGTTTACTGAATAAAGCTCAAGTTTGAAGAATGTGCCTTCTAAAGTGATTTTACTGCCTGGGATGTAATGAGTTTTACAGGCTCTCTTTGTTAAATTGGCCTGACAATTTCCATTTCCACTTGCTTCAATCATATTAACAGAAGCTAAAGTTCACAAGTAGTAAAATATTTCAGTGTACTGTGTTGGATCTCTAAAAAATAGATCACACACTTGACAAACATATAGGACATAACGTTTGGCATTCCATTTCATGTTTGGCTTGGCATGTCTCGTTTAGGGCAGGACAAGATGCCCTACCACACTATCTCATTACTCATGGAAATAAAACACAGTTACACCAAGGACTTGACAAATCCCATTAGGTATGCCAGAAGGACAAGACTGTCCCAGTGAATTGGTGAGGAAAGGAAAAGAGAAATATTGGAGATGCTCCACTGAAGAGAAATGTACTTAACATCATAAGACTTAGACATACAAAATCTGGGTAAATAGGTAAGAACTGAAAGAGGAAATTCCTCACTGAAATAAGAAAAGGGAACAAAAAAGCAAAGACAGCAGGGATAATTCTGCTTCTCATTAGAAGAGCACACACAACTCTGCTGCTACCTTATCGTGTATTTTCCTTTGCCTTTTAAAATCATCAGTCCTCAGAGGATGGGATGGACCTTCCTCTATCGTTGGTAAGTGTCTCCTGCTCCTTGGAAGGTACTGCAATAACAATGACCAACTAAATAACAATGACCAACAAATGATGGTTTCCTCTTTTCCAATGCTGAAATGGTTCAGAAGGTTTTGTATAGCTCACAGAATATAGGAAAGAAAACATCAGTGAATGATTATGGGATGCACAGGAGGATTTGAAAATGATCTTGCAGTAATTCAACACAAAGGCTTATAATGTGCCACACAAGAGGTTCACCCATGCCTTTGTATTTTGATTTACAAACTTTGCTTCCCAAATGTTTTTCTACATTATTTTCCTAAAGCACCAAAGCTCTGACCACCCTATAAGATGGGCCTATAAATCTCTGCACTATACTGAGATTTAAATTTATTTACTGTCTGTTCAATTTAAAGTCCAACTTTGTGCAACCATAAGAAGAACTTGGCCAATAAATATTTTTCCTAATTTGACCCACATTAGATGACACACATAGCAAATGGAGCATCTTGACCTATATGAAACATCCAACAGCAATATACAAACTCACTGAGTAAGGGACACAGATCTTTAGGAAGCCTGTTAATGGACTTCTGAGGCTCTTCGGAGGTAAAAAGATAAAAGGAAAATCAATGCTCTCAAAGCAATTCTAAAACAAAAAATTTGGAACTGTGCATTATCACCCAATCATCCTCATAAACATTAATAATGCTGAAGGAGGTCCAGATACAGTCATTACTTAATATAAAAAAGAAGTAGCACTTAAACAAACACTGTACTCATCACTCATTGTTCCTCCTGAGGCCCAGACCACAGTAACTGGTTTGACAGCATAGTAACCAGCTCTGATGTAAAAGATCTCCATGATATATACTCACCTGGCGGCACTGACCGAAGGTGGCAGACAGTACGTGAAGGGAAGGTGAGTGCATAATGGGAATATGGTTCCCCAAATCCCAGAAGAAATAAATACCTGTAGCAACTGAGGTAAATCAAAGCTGTATGAAAAGAAATGTTCAGCTCATTTAGATGCAAATATATCCAGAGACAACTATGCACCACCTCTAAACAGTACTGCACACCCAGTATTACTTCCATTGTACCGACAAATGCCTGTCTTCTCTATAATAATGTTGTCTTTGATGTACCTGCTGTGGAAGAGTTAAGGCATATTATATTTACATTCAATCAACAAAACTTCATCAGCACAGCAAGATGAACAAAGATCATATCCATAGCAGGCATCTGACCTTTCCATCTCTCTCTCCCTGAATGCCTGTGTGCGAGGCAGGCAGGCGTGCATGTGCACACGAGCAGAAATGAAACATAATGTCTGAAATCTACTTCTGGCCGAGGCACACCAATATTTTCTCCTATGGTTTTTTGTTCACTGCAAGCACTGGATTTTAATCTGTACCATCTACAGAGATATGCACAGAGTTGGTGCTCAAGTAATGACGGAGAATAGAAAATAAATTTGTTATATAAATGTAATACCTTTTAATCTAAATCACTTTTTTTACTAATTCACAGTATTTAGCCAGGACATGGCCTACTTGTTATAGACCACTGAAATGAAACCTGTGCATATTGCAGGACTTTGGCCCAAGAACAGATTATTGCCCATCAGCCACTTTTCAGAAACCATCTACATGCACATTTTTCTGTGAAAGTATATGCAGCAATTTGAGGTAGTTTATCTTTCAGTAAAGAATAAATCACCAATTTACTACTTTGAAATAAATTGTTGATGTGTCAGAACCTTGATAGTTTTTCACAGTTGTGTGTCTGATCCAATCTGCCATTTACCATCATGAAATAAAATCTTTACAAATAAAATGAGCAGTAGAAGTTAATAACACTCTTGATGCTACTCTTCCAGCTTGAAAAACACACACAACTTAGCAAACTGTAATGGTCTGACGAGGCACTGGACAGCCAGCTTTGGTTAACAAGGCTTCTTTTTTAAACTCTGCAGTCTGTAAGAAGCTACCAACCTCTAACTTGCAGCAAGCAGATTAATCGGAGGTTTCTCCTTAGTTAAGACGGGGTTTGGAAACTCCAGGCTGGCTTTAAAACAACTGAAATGTACACTGCTTATACGAATCAGATGTGATCCTCTTTCAAACGTGGTTCTTGAAGAAACTGCTGGAACCTTACCTATGATTTAGATCGCAGCATGCCTCGGTTGCACCTCCTTCCAACTCCTCGGATTTGTGACAGAGGAGACAGTTTGTGGGTTCATCAGGCCAGAGCCCACACCGCCGACTGCCTCCCTCTGAAAATTTGAGAGTTACCCAGAAGTTGCCCCAGTCTCTTTGATTTTGGTTCCAGCTTGATGGGCCACGCTGACCTATGGGCATGATTCTGTTATCTCAGCTTTGCCTTTGGGCTTCACACCACTCACAGTAGGCATACAGGGCCTCTGCTGACAGACACAAGAATTTTGTGGAATGATTTAATAAGGATGTTTTCCTCTAGCTATGATTTGAGCTTTAAAGGCAAATCTGACCTCTTATTCCTAAATACTTCCAGAGTAAAATCTTGCACCATGCCACCAAGGGTAAAAAATAAAAGCAAGTTCTATACAAAACTAATGTTTATTGTTTGTTTTTAAAGAAAAAAATAATCTTTTGTTTGTTGTTGGTTTTTTTTTAAACCAATATGTTATTGATTACCAAGTAGCACAATATAAAAGATTTTAGGTTTTTTGGCGAAATACATACTGTCTTGGATTATTTTTTTAAAACAAAAATTAAGAACAAGTGCTAATGGGAATAAAATTAAAAGATCAACAAAGAAAATCTGTTGATCAAAAAAACCCCAATATATTACATTTCTACTGCAAAAGATGACAGTAAGCACAGATGAGGCAGTAAAGTATTTTACATAGGTGGCATATCAGCTAGGGAAGCAGAATGCCAGAATCTTGAAACAACCCAGCACATCTTCCTAACAGAAGACTTTGTATTCCAGTATTGCACACTGAATGCATCTGTTAACTTTGGGTCCAAAATACAAGTCTGCATTGTAAACCAGCAAACTTCAGAGCCATAAATCACTGCTATGTAATTCTGAGCAATTTTATTTTTAAACGTGACTAGAAGTGGCAGCACCAACAAGGCTGAGGGTCATCTAAATCATCCAAACTTCCTGATTTGAGCTCCTGCTCACAAAAATCAACTACCTTAAAACAACTGAACTTGATTCCTTGAAAAATATTTGTAAGTGCATCTGTCATCTGGATATTTTTATTGACACAGCAAGATTTCATAGTTGTCTAAAACAAATATTAGACACAAATATATCTCAAGAGTGCCAATTTGAACAGGGTAGATCATTCTCTCAGGAAACATTTTTTGCATGTATCAAGGTTTTTCCTTACATAATATTTGTAGCAACAGCAATTCTAACAAAAAAACACAATCAACTGAAACCATAAAAGAAGAACTAGTAAAATACCCATTTGCTTCTCACAGATCTATAACTCAGGCCTATATTTCTCACCATTCTATCTTCATGTTAGAACTTTTTAGCAGTGAAATATCTGCTCA
Organism: Caprimulgus europaeus; assembly: GCA_907165065.1. The sequence goes on from OU015530.1 coordinate 15,895,015, forward strand.
GATAATACAAAGCAGTTGGTGATTTGGGGTTTTTTTAAATAATCTTAAAGGTAATAAAAACCTGCCAACCCCATGGAACCTAATCCTCATTTCTTAAAGCATGTGAGATTTTATCATGATTGAAGTAAATGTTCCTTAGAGCAAAAATACGAAGATTTAATATGTTAGAAACTCATCTACCCTCTACTGGCATTTTCTCATTTCCGCTTTTCCTAGTAAAATGCAGCATTTTAGAAAGCATTTAAAGTTTAGAAACACATACATTTAACTTATTTTCTGTATCTCCTTTTTAGCTTACCATATTTTTGGAATTATACACAGCTAGAAATTAAGCTCTAGGACACGGGCAAGACTTTCCTAGCATAACTCAAGATCCCGAGCCATCACATTTACAGTGTTAAAACAACAGCCAGCCAGTTGATATAATCACTGAGGACAAGCCAAAGAACAAAACTTCAACTGTGAACACTTGCACATGCTTGGAAGGGCATTTTAAAACTTACACTTATAAAATGTACCATCTGCATTTGACTCTCAACTTGGTAAAGCATTCAGAGATTTAACTTTAAGAGACCAAATGAAATTCAACAATTCAACAAGCAAAATAATGCAGTTTATACACTTGCTAAAAAGAAGAGTTTCTGTTGCAAACTCTAGTGTGCTCATCAACTGACTAAAAAGTAGTTAAATATACGTGTTAGGCAAGGTACTGCCCAACTGAGAGATGGTACTACAGCACTGCAATGACCCTCTCTGAAAAATAGTGCACAGCTCTGCTCAACCACATTGAAGAAAGATGATTGTAAGCAGAAAAGATATAGAAAAGGGCTATTGATCAGTGGGTTATCACAAGAAGAATTGGTCTCTCCTAGAAGGAATACTTTGCCTGCCTTGTGCAACATCCGGCCAGCCAAAATTCACGTAACTGCAACAAGGTGGTGGGAAGTGTGTAAGAAGACCCTAAAAAGAATATGGAATATTTTCAATTGCAAAAGGAAGGATGCTAATGGGATATCATTCTGCTTTACAAATGCTTCATGTGGATTAACAAAGGTGGAAAAGACTAAAGGGAAAGGAATGCACTCACATGGAAACAAAGAGGGACATTACAGAAGGGAAGACACTTGTGAAGGCAAAGATCACAATGAAAAATTTCCAAAATATTAAGTGAAAGACTAACACAAAAAATGTTATCAAAAGAATACCAGTAAACAGGCAATAAATAGTATTTACAGGTATCATTCAATGCCTGATCTGATCTATGGACCGTTAAGACCAGGTAACGTGAGGGCTGTGTTTTGTGAGAGGTTTTCATCACAGTATGAAGTCTTTCAAGTCTCAACTACTACAAATTCAAAAGACCACTCATCAAAGAAATTGAGAAACTTTTAGTAAAATCCAGTATAAAGGATAAGGCAGTAGATGATGCTCCCAGGAGAAAAGTGCCTAAGCTGCTACTTTATCAGACTGTGTCCTGTGCCAGGCTTCCCAGATGTCTTGTGATCAAAGAGAGCCAGTAAATTAGTCACTTACAGGAGTGCAGAGAGGTACCCTGGTAACTAATCTAACTGCTGACTGACATAAAATGTCCAGCCTCTTCAATGTACTCCCATAAGCCAATCTGGAAATTACTTACACACTCAAGAGAAGTGAATAGCATGCAACAGTGCAATCATTCAAGATGAAACTATTTATTTGAACTTCAAGCAAAGCAGAGTCTGCATCCAACACTCCTTTTTAGCATAGAAAGCTTGAGTCCAAGAAGAATTAGAAGATTAATCATACAAAAAGAGATCCATTACGTATTTCAGCTAATGAAATTTTTATTCTGAAAGGGAAACATTTCCATTACCATAGGCTCAGCAGCCTCAGGAGAGAGGAGGACAAAGCAGCAAGACCCCTGCAACCCTGTCACAGCCAGATTTCCACCTAGTTTGTAGCAGTTCTAGCTCCTTTACCAAACCCATGATTTCCCATGTGAAATGTACTGTGCAGTAAGAAGATAGTCTGATGTGAATTAGGTCATGCTATGAGCAGTGGTGACCTTTCACTGATCAACAGTTTTTAAGCAAGGGAAAAGACTTTTTGGAAGCTAAGATGCTGCAAAGAGCCTCCCTTCACTGACTCCACGTGCTGCTTTATGCTGCATTGCTAAAATAAAGCAACACAGCCACATACATGATAGTCCTGGTTTTCCATAACCAGCTATAATTGGAGTAGGTGACTAGGAAAATGTTCAGATAAATGGTGGGATCATAACCTTTTATGCAAAATGGACAAATAAGTTATGGAAATATCTGGGAAACCTTGAGGCTGTGTAGCTCTACTTTAAGTCATAGGCACAGTTAAAGCAGACAGTAAATCACTAAACTTAATCTCAGATTGTAATTGTAAAAATTTAAAAACGTAAGAATTGTAAGAAAAATAATAAAAAAAAATGTTGCTCTTTTGGTTTTTGCCAGTTTTTGCTGACAGATGGAAAAATACTGGATGAACGTGACCAACATCGAATTTGCCTACTATTTCCTTCCTATTTATACAGTACATTCCTAAAAAACACACAGCATTTTATTCCCAGTGCTTAGAAGAATTACTAGTAAACAGTCACACTCCAACAGTACATACTGCAAAAATACCTCTGTAATACTTTTTGCTACTCATGAGAATTGCATTATATTATAAGATCATCTATAAATGTGTGCATACATTCATATAAATATAGTTACTTTTACCTGATACTTATCAACTATGCATGTACATACTGAAAACTCATATGTCCATTTACAGAAGTGGGATACTGCACTGGACCAGCATTGTATATTAACAAGTGTCATGGTTTAACCCCATTTTAACTGGTGTTAAACCCACAGCCACTTGCTCATTCTTCATTCTCCCCAGGCAGGAAAGGGGAGAGAATCATAATTGGCACAGTAAAGTGGCAAAGACATCTTTGAAGATGGCGAAGCCTTTCTTCAAGGCATCTTCTCTTTCTTTACCTATCATCAGCTGCATTTAAGAACCAAAAGTGATTTAACTACATGAAGAAATGACATCTGAGGCACAGTCTTCAGTGATGAATCTCAGAAAGCTATGCCCACTTATTCAAAGTCAAGCTTTCCAGCACCAAGCCTTAACTATCCCAACTCCAATATTTTCTGACTTTAGAAATGAAACATCTCATACTCCCTTTCTTCACTATTTATTTTCCTTTTTTAATCTTGATAAAAATATCAAGATTGCTGATGACTGACTGATGATTGCCAATGACTGGTAATTACTGAACACACCCCACTTTGTTACTTACTGGCACCCAGATAAGCAAAGTTATATCCATCCTAACATGAAAAAAATATACCTCCTATCAAATATTATACACATTCTAAGGTCCAACTTTTCCAACTATAAAAATGCATTTACAGCCACTATCATCAAAGTGTTCACTGTTCTCCATGGTTTTCAGGACTGCAGAGTTATGAGGCATAGTACAGGAAATAACTGTTGTACCTCTGTTACCGTGGTGTAAGGGGTACCTTTGGTAGATGTAAACCTCTCAAAGGTCCCCAGGACATACCTTTATATAGGTTTTTTGGGAATAAGCAAAGACTCCTTCTGCCTACACAGCAAGAGAAACTGGCAATTCAGGGTTCCTAGGTTCTCCCATGTGTCCACCATTTTGGACTATGGCTCATAAAAGGGTCCTTTTCCTCCACAAGCGCTAGGGAAAGCAGAAGAGCATTAATAAACATCCTTCCTAAACAGGGATTCATCTGCACAGCGTGAGATCTGCTGCAGTCCCTTCCTTTTAGATATGAAGGCACATGCTGCAGCATTGCTGGTAACACCATGTCCAAGCAATGGGTGCAAGATAAAATGCACAGGGGTATTTCAGTAGCCCCTGGAAAAGGTAATGTCCCCAAGCCTGATGACAGAATTGACCAGACATTGATCCACTGGTGGCATTAGTTTCAGGTATTGTTCAGCTATACAACAGACAATAATGTGATCTAAGATTTAAGGAAAACTGAGATTAAACAATCCCAGAATTTAAGGCAGGCATTTATAATGCCTTATTTATACACAGATGTGGGGGTTTTGGGGGGTATATTTCCTTTTGACACAACATTGAAAATATGTCCTCATACTCGGGGTTGTACTTTCTTCATTTGCTGTTTTAAAGGAATAGTTATGTTATATATATATATATATATATATATATATATATATATATATATATATATATATATACACGTATATATATATAAATTTTTTAACTTAAATTCTTTCTGGAGTACATTTTTCTAAAGCTGACAGTTTTTATTTAAAAAATTGATCTTCCTAGGTTTAATCAGATATGTGCATTTATCCTTGTACAAAATGACAAATACCTTACAAAATATCTGATACCAGCCAAATGTACCCTTCCTCTGTGTATCTATTTCCCACATCCCAGGCTGCAGCACTACACAGCATTAGCAATACTCACCTCATGTCCAGCATATTGATATAAAATGACCCTCTAATTGTCCTAACAGCTGTGCTCTCGTATTACAAAAAACACTTTACCATGTTTCATGCTCATTACTTAGCAACTGCTCCTTGCTTCTAAGAACCACATCCTTATTTATGCATGCACATCCTGGCACATCTTTCTTAAAAGTGGAAAAGGAGCAGAGATTAAGGGAAGTTATGATGCATTTCATAAAATCGTAAGTGGCATGAAAAAGATTCATGGGGAACAAGAGCTTTCTGTCTCTTCCAATACAAGAATTAGGCAAGCAATCAATGAAATCAACATTGCACTTCTAGAGCAAGCAAGGGAGATGGTTCTTCAAAGAACACCTAGTTAAACTGAAGAATTTCTTAGGGCTGGATGTTGTGCTGCCAAGCTTTTAAATGCAAAAAGGGCAAAGTAAATTCTTTATTTGGGGGTGGGAAGGCAGTTCTACAGAAGGCTATTTGAGAGAAGCTCAGGAAACCCCAAATTGCTGGAGGCTAGAAGAATACTCTGGGGAAGTATCCTCAGACACTTGCCCGGTTCTTGTACTCTTCTGTTGGCAAGTGCTATCACGCACTAGCAGAAAGAGAATCTGACGTCAGAGGAACCTTTGTTCTGGCCCGATATAGCCAGTCTTAAATTCTTATATCACTTACATGTTACATCACATCAGTGTTAGTCTAACATGGCTGCAAATAGTATCCAGTCCTTCATATCATCATAACCTCCCCTTCTGAGCATAAATACATAAAGGGAAAGTCCAAAGACTAAAAAATTCAATGAGCTGCCATCATGACTCAGTTTGTTGCATGTATCATGAGGAGAGCCTAATCTGATAATTTTATACAATGGAAAAATAGAGGGGTTTTTTCCAGCAACAAAAATTATCATTCATTAGTGAACAAAATTGCATCTAAACCTAAATTTATTTAGATTACAGTCAAACCACTCAGACATGTCATTTGAATGGGAGACATTCATTAATAAGGAAATAACAAGCAGTTTATTCACTAATACAGTAACATTTAGATATTCAGAAGGGGATGTGTATGTGCACAGGGAATATCTCTGCATATTACTAGTAGATTTGTGTTTACTGGCAGAATATGCACCTGTGTATTTCCAGGCTGATGAGCTGTTACACAGGCACTCACATCAACTGAGAAGAGATGCTACTGAAGTTTGCACACCTGCTTTCCAAATCAAACAAAATAATCTGAAAGTGGCCTGATTTTCACACAAATCGCATTGCTTTGTAGAATCTGTGTCTCAGTCCAGATGAAGTGGTACCCCAAAAAGCATGCACATGGTGGTTATGTGAATCATCTCTTCCTGAGGAAGCATGCTAGATACAATGATTTTTTTGTTTCTCACCTTACAAAAGCATAGTCCTCATGCTGAGCTATAGAAGGACATGATTAAATGATATGTCACTGAAAGAAAGGCTATGTCCATTTTCTACCACAGTAAAACTTTTGAAAACCACAAATTTTTTATCATTTCAGAGTGCACTGGGTTTTTCCTGGTGAGTAAAGATGTGCTTACTGAATTTAGAACACAGTTTCTCTCAGTCTGAGCTGCAGATTCCCAAGCTGCATAGTTGTGGTCGGATAACTCCTCCGTGGGGCATTTGGAGTTTCCTGAGTATGGAGGGAAAAAAGAATTAATTTGACTCCAGTGTTTAACTCATTTGCAGGACTCAGATTTCCTGTTCTGCAAACATAAAGGGTTTGCACAGAGTGTGTAAGAGCTTCCAAGATGTATAGCTATGTGAGTGCTAAAGATAGGGAGCCCCATTCTTCTCTCTGGCTTAAACTGCCAAAGCTCTGTGGATTTCAGCTGTGTTATTACCAATTCAAATGTGTTCCAAGTCAGAGGAAAGTCAAGAACAATGTGTATTTATGAAAAAATGCCAATTCTTGTTTGGCTGAAGTTCATAACCCGAAAAGAACCCAGTAATTCCACTATTCTCCAGCCTAAAAGTTGGCTACATCTTTCACTTATCAGCATCTGTTCTGTGGTGCAGGGCATTAGCAGCATGGAGGTGGATATATTTACTGATTATTTACATTGCAATTTTCAAAGGCAGAGGAATGTTTTAATCTTAGATGAAGTTACAGGATGAAAAAAATCAAGTCAATCTAGAAACTAAAGCAGTGCTTGAAGTAAAATACCATGGCAAAGTCTATTTGAGGTGATACCTAGAGAATAAACATGATTGTATGTGCTGTAAGATTTTCTAAGCTAACTTAGCGGTTAAGAAAGATGCTGAGCTAAGATTTTTGGGAACAAAGGAACATAGCACTGACCTAATTAGAATCAAAGAATCGTTTAGGTTGGAAAAGACCTTAAGATCATGGAGTCCAACCATAAACCTAACACTGCCAAGTCTACCTCTAAACCATGTCCCTAAGCACCACATCTACATGTCTTTTAAATACCTCCAGGGAAGGTGACTCAACCACTTCCCTGGGCAGCCTCTTCCACTGCTTGACAACCCTTTAGTTGAAGAAATATTTCCTAATCTCCAATCTGAACCTCCCCTGGCACAATTTGAGGCCATTTCCTCTCTTCCCATTGCTTGTTACTTGGGAAAAGAGAATGACACTCACCTCACTACAACTTCCTTTCAGGTAGCTGTAGAGAGCAATAAGGTTTCCCCTCAGCCTCCTTTTCTCCAGATTAAACAACCCCAGCTCCCTCAGCTGTTCTTCATAAGACTTGTTCTCCAGGCTCTTCACCAGCTTTGTTGCCATTCTTTGTTCACACTCCAGCAACTCAATGTCTGTCTTCTAGCGAGGAGCCAAAACTGGACACTGTATTCAAGGTGCAGCCTCATCAATGCTGAGTACAGGGGGATGATCACTGCCCCAGTCCTGCCGGCCACACTATTTCCAATACAAGCCTGGATGCTATTGGCCACCTGGGCTTTATTCAGTCAGCTATCAATCAATACCCCCAGGTCCTTTTCTGCCAGGCAGCTTTCCAGCCACTCCTCCCCAAGCCTGTAGCGCTGCATGGGGTTGCCGTGACCCAAGTGTAGGACCCAGCACTTGGCCTTGTTGAACCTCATACAATTGCCCTCAGTGCATCGATCCAGCCTGTCTAAATCCCTCTGTAGAACCTTCCTACTCGCAAGCAGATCAACATTCCTGCCTAACTTGGTGTCATCTGCAAACCTACTGAGAGTGCACTCGATCCCCTCATCCAGAACTGGTCCCAGCACTGAGCCCTGAGGAACTCCACTTGCAACCAGATGCCAACTGGACTTAACTCCATTCACCACCACTCTTTGGGCCTGGCCATCCAGACAGTTTTTTACCCAGTGAAAATTATGTTTGTTCAAGCCATAAGCAGCCAGTTTCTCCAGGAGAAAATTCCTCTCCATTAATCAACAGTAAAGTCCCATTCAATTCTAGAAAGTAGAATTGTGCTAGGTTAAGCACTTCTGAAAACTCCCAAATAAATTTTTGTGTATAAATCTGGCAGGTGTGGTACTAGCCCTGCCAATGCACACCCTCTTTCATACCAACTTATATGTTTTTAGGAGCAATACATGCAAGCGGGAAAGGAGAGCTGGATTTAAATATCCCCAGGATTACTTGATGTTCTTTCAAGAATGGCTCCAGCTAATGCATTCTATGTTGGCTTGTGAATGTGCATCTGAAAGCAGGAACAGGATCATAAGCTCACTTCACATAGCCTGCCATATAGTTCTCAGGTAGAAACATGAAATTTTCCAGTCTGGATGAGACTATGAAGTCCTTCCATTAATGTCATGTACCTTTGCTATCACCTCAATCCATCACTGTTTTTACAAAGCTGTTCACTGTCTTGATTGTCTAGGAAGCTCATAAGATGCAATCATGTGCTACTGCAGATTTTCTGAAATTTAAAGCTAGCATTTTGCTATAGCACATCTGTGATTTGAATCCTGAATTTAAACACTGTTTTATCTGGAAAACAACTTCCAGGTTTGGAAAGGCACATCTTCTGAAGAAATTTTGTGATAAAACCTGATACAAACTAATAATTAAGCATTTCTTCAATGCTTTTACTTCATGGATGAATCATTATCTTCTAAGGAATGGAAAAATATCCTGTATTTACAAAACCTACACTTAAGGGCCAGCTCCAGCTAGGAAACTATGATTCCCTATTACAAGAGTGAAAGATAGCCTATGCAAACCAACAGCACGGGTAGGCAGGGAGAGAGGATGAGGAGGGCATGGCTTTGACAAGCACTATAGAAAACTTGGGGCTTGTGGTTATTCATAGAATCATAGAATGGTTTGGGCTGTAAGGGACCTTCAAGATCATCTAGTTCCAACCCCCCTGCCATTCTGTGGGACTCCTTTGGTACAGTTGACTTGGCAAAAGAAATTAAAGGACAGAGGCAATGGCACCAATTTCCAAATCTAAACCAAACCACCTTTCACTTCCTCCCAGACACCATTTTTCATTGTCATTTAACCCAGGATTGTTATCAATTCAGGTCAGTATTGGTCAGGCAGTATGGACTGTGCATAAACACAGGGAGAGACAGTTAACATTTTAGGAAGATAAGAGGAATGTTCACTGCAGAGTGCTCCACACACATACATTCAGTTGTGCCAAATGCCTCTGACAAGTGGTGAAGCAGCAGCCCACGCCTGGCTGTGGAAACAACATGGAAGGTGGCCAGCATCAGCACAGCCCAGTCCTCGGCTTCTCCCACATTGCTGAGCACGCCGGGGTTTCCAGAGTCACCAGCTCCTGCTCTAGCAGCAAACAAAGTCTTTTGTAGAGCCAATACAAATATTTGACTTCACAGAATAGTTTGCTGGGGGACAGGGGACAGGCATAGATAATTAAAGAATGGGATTAAAACAAAGCCTGATAACTTCAATACTGAACTCTGTATTGAATAAAAATCCTAGCACTCTGCTTTGGTATCAAAAGGCAAATTAACTCAGTCAATAAGGCTGTTACCCACAAACACTGTCCAAAACAAACCACCCAGTATGCTGAAGTCGGGTTAGCTAGTTTGCAGACATTTCAATCATGAATGAAGAAACCACTTGCAGGGTCCAGTGTATAGGCTGTATTTCATAGTTTGTAAGGACAGCATTTTTATTAAATATTTTCATGAATTTTTAAACTGCAAAATACAGAGAATTAAATTTTTCCATTAAAAATTTAGACTAAAGAAAATTTTAGGAAGAAGGGCTTTCACTGGAGAGCCTTTCCATTTTCTGCAGTTTTGATTTTAAGGAGCAGCCCTTTAGAGTACTGCTACATGACAGAGAAAAGAGAGAAGTAATTTAAGAAGAAGAGAAAATGAAGCTGAAAAATGAGTGAGGAGGGAGAATGGACTTATTTGGTCAGCTGACTCATACCAGAGCAATTCCTGAAAATTCCAAAAGCCCAGAAAATAAATAAGATTCTTCTGTGGGATTTCCTCTTCTTTGGTCCTTTGAGAAAAACCATCTAACTATAGAGCAACCAGCTCTTTGTACCTCCTTAGAAGCTCTTAGGCTTGGCTCTGTTCGATGGGAAACAGCTCCCTTTTATGTTTCACCTAGATGGTGATTACTCTCTGTATTTAAGCTTCTGCACGATGGAGAGATTCGAAAAATATCACACAAGAAGCAAAACCACATTCTGTAATTCGCTTGTCAAGCACAACACATCAGAGCCTATTGGCACAGTCCTTTTTCAGAACCATCTCCTTCAGTGTACTATCTGGATGGCAATTACTGCAGCAGACTACTCGAGAAATGTTCCTTGGACTTTGACAACTGTCAACACTAATTAAATATTTCTTCAATGTCCACATTCCTTGCACAGGTGCTGAGGATGTTTAAATGCATTACACATACAAAAGAAAAACCCAGAGATGACACGCATTATCAAATACTTTTTAATCCTTATAAATGCATTCGGAATAACAGCAGGACTGAAAACACCTCCTTAGTGAACGTGTTTGTTTCAGCCCTCTTGATAGGCTGCTAGATATTAAAGAAGCTATTATATACTCTCTACAAGAACCTACCTTTGCCTGAACTTCCACTTTTCACAATCTTACAGTAGACTAGAACTGGAAATAAAAGATGGTAGAGAGGATCCCAAAATGTCAGTGAAGGTATAAACTGATTGTACAGTCTACCAACTTCAGGCTGACACAAGTTCAGACACTCAAATTTATTTAGACAACAGACTTCTGGTGATTCTTCAGGTGATTCAGACTCCTCGGCATCATTAGAAGCTTAATATAAAGCAGATTAAGAAGTAACCTCATGAATATGTGATTCTGGTTGAAGGACTATTGCAAATCCCAATAATAGTTGTGGCTACAGATTTTATGAGAACATTGATGTGTATTAGCTTCCTTGCCTACTTGTCTGAGTCAACTCCCATACTACCAAGATTCTCCTTATTCTTTTTCCATGTTCCGTCTATAACATTTTTCTAGAAAATACAGAAAAGGAGCAGATGGAAAAACCCAAACTGATAGATAAACCATGCACATAAGCATTGTCTTTTCTGTGTCGTGTTTGTGTAGTCCCTAGCACAAGGAGACAAACAGTAATTCCTGTAACATTATCCAGTGGTGTATCAGTAGTGCTGTTCTCAGTAGGAAAACAAAACCAAAAAACCACCTGGAGTCTATGAGCCTGGGCAAGCAGGCACGACACACACACAAACAAATCTGCACATCTGAGTTATTTCCAAAGGCAAGCAGGAAGCACATAGTAAAATAAGCTAGGCCAGTGAGAAGCCATTGCTCAGCAGTTCCATAGCATTAATTCTTCCCAATAAATGAAATTGTTAATAAGCACTTTTGAAAATTATGGACAACGTAGACAAACTTCATTGGACATAAGACTGTGGCAGTAGTCAAAACTTCTGGTTCTGCTACCCGTGTGAGGGAAACGCTAAAGAGGCAAGGAGACAACACATGGCTGTACAAGAGCCTCATGCAGATGTCATGGAGGTAGGAGGCTGTGAGGGTCCTTGTCCCCCCAAGCAGACAGCCATCCATGGGCCCATGAGACCTCACCTCCCAGCTGCCACCACTACCTCTGCAGGCATAATACTGCTGTTCCTCTACCTCAGCTGAATCCTCTTCTGACTACTTTACACCAGGCTGAACAACATCCAAGATAACAAAATGAGAGATTCAAACATGTTTAAAGATGTTTTATTTCCTGTGTAGGGTTACAGGGTGTATTAGCCTCGACAGAACAAGTCTTCCAACAGTGATGGGACTTGAAGCATCGATCCATCAGAGTTTAACCTTCTTCCAGAGGCAGCACTCTGAAACAGAATCAGCCAAAAAGGTGTCCAAAAGCTATAAAAATGAGGGAGGTGGCTGTATTTAAGCATCAATAAAATGAGTAGATTTTACTCAAGTATCCACAAGATACTTCTGCTAGCCAGCATGGGTGGGGGTTCAGTTCTGCTTTTTGTTTTTCAAAGAAGATTCCTGGATTTCTATGAGAAAAATTATATTGTGTTAAAACTGAGAAAGAACTTTTTCTGAGCAAGATTTCTCTCCAGGAAAACATCACAGACTATACCGACACTTCAGGATACTTTCTCTCACTAGTAGAGGAGGCCAGCGCATAGCAAAAGCTGGCCAACGCCTCTTCCACTTTTATTCAAAAGCATCCACGACTGGACTGAGAGTTTTGACATTTGCTGAATACAGGTTACAGTCTTCTCCAGGGCCTCTACTGGGGCAGTTTCACTGCTTTACAATGCAGAACAAAAGATACAGGACTCTCACTGTATTTTTTAAAGGTATAGCATACAAAAGGTTTTGATAATTTCTTCACACTTACTCTTTTTTCTTTGATTTCATTTGATAGCCATCATTTATGACTGACTAAAGTAGTTCTTGAAAGAAAAATGCTCTGGATAAACTTTCAGAAGTGGAGGCTAAATTCTTCTTCTGCCTCTTTCTTCAAAGCTCTTCTGAGCCCTCACTGTTGATTCAGACACTGGCAGGTAATGCTGTCTCTCAGTCGTTATGCAACTTGGCTTCAAATATGTGCAAGAACTAACATGTTTCTCCAGATAGATTTGCTTACCTAGGCTCCTGCCTTCTCAGCAATGTGAGGAACTTGGTATAGAGTCATCTCAATTTCCTTTGAATCCCTGTTTTTCTAAATACTTTGATTTTTTTCAGAGATAGGAAAAATCAGTTGTATATTTATCTTGAACTATCAAGCACTCTAAAAAGAACCTATCTTGGATTCCAGGCACCATGGTTAAGTAATAAAAATACAGTCAGTCTTATGCAAACAAATGTGTACACACCAGCAGTCTCAAAATCATGCAGGGAAAAAACTACTCCCACCACAGATCCCTCAGAAAACAAATCTCAGTGGTTGGTACAGCCCTTCCCACTCTGAAAGTATCTGACTTTGCTTTTAGCCCCCAAAACACTGGACAATCCAAAACACAGTATTTTAAGTCACCTTCTGTTTTGGTATTTCCACGCATGCAAATGCTGAAATGGTTCATTGTTCAGAATAATGAGAATACCAAATATAGATTTATCCTTCAATCCCATCTTTAAATCTCTAATTTTAAATCTACAGCTTTACAGGTTTATGTAGTCACAGATTTACTGCTCCCCAGGAATGGCTATCTGATATCAAGCAGTAGAACAAAACTTATCTCCTGTCTTTGGTTTCTTTTTCACAGCTTGACTAATGCATCAAATTGCCTACATTTTAACAGGGAGATGTAGTATATCTGAGCAATAAAATAGCACAGTCCTTCGTAGGTGTTCACATTTGCCAGCTTGCCATCTTTTACCCACTTGAAGCAAATATTTTTTATCTCACGTGTCAATAAAAACTAAGAGCCAATAAAACAGCATAGCTTGCATTGTGGGGCACCGTTAAACAGAAACATATGGATGACATGGATCCAGTCACTTTAAGGCACAGTGAGTGTAATTCAGCAGAAGGCAAAAAAAATTCATTGATCACCAATAATTTTGGGAAAAAAATAAAGTTTTTAGTATGATATTGTTGAAGAACAAAGGTTTAAATCACCAGTGTTCCTGTAAATGGAAATATTCAAACATGGCGATTCTTTATTAATTGATTTGCCTGGTTTTGTAATTACCTGTTTGTTTTTACTGTTTGAGATTCTAGGCTGGCATAATTTCTGCAGACTGATTCAGGCAATATTAAGGACTTCTCGTGATCCTAGGGCAAGGCATTTTTAAAGTACAAAGCAACAGCTATTTTTGCTGGTCAACACAGTCTAGAGCCCAAAGACACATGATAAAGCCTTCAGAAAGGCAACAGTCAGAGCACATGACAGTCATTTATTATAACCCTTGTCTCCTTGTCAGCCCCTTTGCTTGGGGACAAAGGGCAATTCCAGGACCAGTGTCTGAGCTCACTGCGCTTGCGACAAGATGTACAACACGGCTCCTGCAGCCTCTCTGAACAACAGATGCCAGTCACCTCCGGATAACTTCCAGCAACTATTCTTTCAGCAACCTGCCACACTTCCATTTACATCCTCAAAATAAAAAGACAGGAGAAGCCAACCCAAGGCAGATCAAACAAACTTTCCTTATGTTCAGTCAATCACTCCTTCAGAGAAGCCCACCAGGCACGTCAGAAAAGAATAACTTTTCCAAGACAAAGGAACCCAATGAAGACAATTCTGAGGCAAGAAAAGGCAACTCTTTCACACTGCAATCAGCACAAAGGCATTTCCAACTGCTCTGTCACTCCAGCGCTCTCCATCTTACAATCCTTTCCAGAGAAAGGGGCAGAGTGAGAGTATCAGAGCAGAACTGATCACATGAGACACAGCTCTCAAGAGCACAGATAAACCATAGGATGAATAAGGTGCTGGAGCCAAAGGATGAAAAAAACCACTTGGAATAAGCAATCCAAAACCTTAAGAAAAACAGGAGCACAACAAGCTATTGGAAATTTAACCCAACATCTCAGATAATCCTTTAATAACACGGTTGCTCTTACCTTTGCCATCTGCGCCTGCACGCCATTTGCTTTGAGAGATGCTACTGCTTTCTGTGCTGCTGCCGGACTGTCAAAATCTACAAACCCGTAACCTGAAAAACAAACACACAAATACACATTTGCATTAGTATCCATGTGTATGTGCACAGATAGACTTTATTTTTATAAAGAAGGAAACCCTTTCCATTCTCTCACATTGTCTCCCTGCCACCACCACCAGCCACCACACCTCTATTTCTTACACCTTTCCTCCTGAACCTAGTAGGGTTTAAGGAAATGCAATGACTTGAAGCTTCAAAGTGCAGGAAGGTATGCAGTAGAGTGGGAGAGAAGGCAGCTCTTTGCCTGATAAAAGGTGCTTGGCAGCAGCAGGGCACATGCTTGTGGGGCTCTGTTGCTCTGGAGTCCTGCCCCATCTCTTCTGTAAGAGGAGGCAGCAGTGCAGCCCTCCCTGGGATACAAAGCTACAGCTTGCAATGGCTGGTTTAGTGAGAAAACAACACCCTTTCCCTGTCCCTTGAACCCAAACAAGTATTAAGCTTCAGAAGAGGAGGGTAGCAGGTCTCAGCAGTAGGCTGGGGCCATCTGTGTAGGGGCAGGGAGCAGAGTCTTCCAGCAGGTGGGAGCAATTAAGGGAGAAATTGCAACCTGCTCTACAAGTGACTGCCAGATAGTTCTAGAAGATGGTAAGATAATCAAGTCAAAGCCTGGTCAAACCACATCCCTTTCATGTCCCCGCCCTCTGTGCTGGAACAAGGGCTAGGTCTCCACCAGGAACTGCTTCAGGGTATCATCTGAACAGCAGCTTAGTGAGGTTAGATCTTAGGGATTGGCAAGGGATAATCATCTGCTTTTAAGTGGCTTTCCTACTCTCCGTATTTGCATTAGTTTAGTTTATTAATCAGCCAGTCACTTCCTATCTTCTCTTCTTCCCTCTTCATTTTCAATTCCTTTAGCCAGCAAGACGGGGATGTTCAAGCAAGACCAGTGCTGTTAAGCCCACACTAAACATCAACAACTCTGAAAGTATTTTTATTTTACTAAAGACACAAAGGAGGGCAAAGAGGACAAGGAATGGACTTTTCACAACTTTTAAGCACTGAGGTATCTCTGATCTTCAACAGCATTCAAATGTCTTGCTCATAAAGATCTCAACAGAGTTAGGAAGATTTAAAAATCTCACCAAGTACCTAAAGCAGCTGCATATATTTCACAATCCATCCAGGGAAAACCCCAGCCTGCATCTTACCAAGCAATTATAGCACAAGTAGGCACGTGCTGCTTGGACAAGCTGTGGCCGTGGGCCACCTCTTTGGCATCTCCCTGGAAAGCCATAGAGATGAAACTGAATGGCCTGAAAGCTTTAATAATATTAGCACAAGCATATTTATAGCATAGCAGCTCCTTTGCAGACATCTCCATTTACTAGGTCAATACACGTCATACAGGAGGCAACCACAGATATGCTTTCCTGCCATATCCATTTTTATTTCTTTTGCCAGCCTTTCTTCCTGCTCCTGGGAGGCCTCACTGCCTTCCCCTCTGCCGGGATCATATAGGTATAAGTGTGCCTCCTGTGATCACCTTGCCCCCACAATTTACAGAAATCTCTTTACTACTGTTTTGGTATGTATGCATTACTTGATGCAGGGGTTAATCCAATGATGAAAGAATTTTGTGCACATAAGACTTTTTTTTGTTTTTTTGCCTTAAATCTCATTCACAAAGTGTTAAGAAAATTAAAAAGCCATAAGAAAAAAAGAAACAGACAAAATTGTTGAAGAAACTGCTGACTGACTTAATGAACATGAAAAGCACTACTTTGATAACAAATTCAAGACCTGAACCTTTGTGTTCTTTTGTTCCCTCAGTTTTATGTTTCGTTTTCATTTGTTTGTTTGTTTGGGGTGAATTTTTTGGTAGGGCATTACTACACATTGACAGAAAGCCTAGAACAACTGCACACTGGGACAGTACATCTAATAAACACCACCATGAAGTGCACTGGAGTTTGGTCAACTTGAGGGGTGGGGGGTGCTTCACCTGCTCAGATTCTCCCGTCTGATTTTCCCTTTTTATTGCTACTGAGCACACCATTTTTAAATCAGCTTGCTCTACATTGCCTTTTGCTTTGCAGTGTTATCCAAGCTCCCTCGTTGCTGCAGAGTAGCAGTGAAGCTGAGGCTGCTTTGAATCAAAAAATACGCTACAAGAGAGAAAGAGTCCTTCCTGGATTTCTCCAATGCCTTTGCCCTTTGGGAGCGCAGCTTCTAGCAGGAAAGAGGAGATACAATTAGATTGCAGCTTCCATCTTGATACATGAGAGATCCTGACAAGAAGCGAGAGCTGCCAAGTGGGAAACCTGAAATGCCTTGGGAAGGCAAGGGCTGGCTTGGATCAAACACAGAGTAAATTATTTTTTAGGATAGCAAGGTGCTCTTCTCGGGAGGCTAAATTTCTTTTTATTTCTCACCACATTCATGCCCAAAAACTAGGAGGTGAAAGTGCAAAAATAAGTTTTAATATTGGCATTAAATACAGATAATAGAGTGTAGATTTGTATATTTATCATCAGTGTACAGTGCAAGATTCATATATAAAGTAAGAGAAGGGAAATGATTTTTAATATGACTTTCTAGAAGTATTCACATCTAAGTTAGTATTGCTTGTAAATATAAACTGGAATGTCTAAGAATATTCCAGTGTTGTATTACAGAGAGCAGATATATCTAACATAGTGAATTATGGAAGATTCACATCAGTCTACAATATCTACAACCATGAATATCTTCTCAACATTTGTTCAATGGACACAAAAGGCTATATAACCATATCAGAGAGCCAGTGAGAGTCTAGAGACAAAAAAATCTTGCATCTTTAGCTGCCCATTATACATTCCAGAATTACTCCTCTCAGCCTCACTGCAAAGCTGCTCTTTTTCCTTCCCTCAAGTTAATTTTCATTCCAAGCATCATTTTCTGGCCCTCCCCACTCCCGACACATCTCTCCACCACACACAGAACATCAGGACAAAATCACTCCATGGCTGAAAACCCGTCCAAAGAACATCAATCTGCTGCAAAGGAAGCCAAATTCCCAGGCTGTTTCAGCATTCAAGTATCCTTATAAGAACCCTGCAATGCTATATAACAGAAAACCAGGCATGCTGCCTTTTTGTACAGTTTATGTTTTTCCATGTAGCTGTTTATAGCCTATGTTGGTGACCTACACTAACATATTTCATTTGTTTATAATCTCACTTCATTTTTTTAGGTCTTGGGGACTAACAAAGTAGCAGTGGCTTTTTTTGTTTGGGCTTTGGGGGTTTTTCTTTGTTTTGGGTATTTCTGTTTTGTTTTATACACTTTTCAGGTTAGATCAAGTTTAGTCCCCACAGACGCTAAAGCTGGGTCTTGGAACATCCCCTCCAGCTCTCCCCAGAGCATAAATGAATCCCCAAACTCTCTGTGCATGGAGTCCTTCCCTCCTGCCTCAGTCTGTGTTCCTTCTTGCCCCAGACCGTGCTCCCTCCTGCCCCAGGCTCTGCTCCCTCCTGCCCCAGGGCTGTGCTCCCTCCTGCTCCTGGCTGTGCTCCCTCCTGCCCCAGGCTGCGCTCCCTCCTGCCTCAGTCTGTGCTCCCCCCGGCCCAGGCTGTGCTCCCTCCTCTCCCAGGCCGCGCTCCCTCCGGCCCCAGGCTGCGCTCTCTCCTGCCCCAGGCTCTGCTCCCTCCTGCCTCAGTCTGCGCTCCTCCCTGCCCCAGGCTGTGCTCCCTCCTCTCCCAGTCCGCGCCCCCCCCTGGCCCAGGCTGCGCTCCATCCTGCCTCAGTCTGTGCTCCTCCCTCCTGCCCCAGGCTGTGCTCCCTCCTCTCCCAGTCCGTGCTCCCCCCTGCCCCAGGCTGTGCTCCCTCCGGCCCCAGGGCTGTGCTCCCTCCGGCCCCAGGCTCTGCTCCCTCCGGCCCCAGGCCGCGCTCCCTCCTGCCCCAGGCCGCGCTCTCTCTGGCCCCAGGCCGCGCTCCCTCCTGCCCCAGGCTGCGCTCCCTCCTGCCCCAGGCTGCGCTCCCCCCTGCCCCAGGCCGCGCTCCCTCTGGCTCCAGGCCGTGCTCCCTCCTGCCCAAGGCTCTGCTCCCCCCTGCCCCAGGCCGCGCTCCCCCCTGGCCCAGGCTCTGCTCCCTCCTGCCCCAGGCCGCGCTCCCTCCTGCCCCATGCCGCGCTCCCTCCTGCCCCAGGCTGCGCTCTCTCTGGCCCCAGGCTGTGCTCCCTCCTGCCCCAGGCCGTGCTCCCTCCTGCCCCAGGCTGCGCTCCCCCCTGCCCCAGGCTGCGCTCCCCCCTGCCCCAGCTGCGCTCCCTCCTGCCCCAGGCTGCGCTCCCCCCTGCCCCAGGCTGTGCTCCCTCCGGCCCCAGGCCGCGCTCCCTCCGGCCCCAGGCCGCGCTCCCTCTGGCTCCAGGCCGTGCTCCCTCCTGCCCAAGGCTCTGCTCCCCCCTGCCCCGGGCCGCGCTCCCTCCTGCCCCGGGCCGCGCTCCCTCCTGCCCCAGGCTCTGCTCCCTCCTGCCCCAGGCCATGCTCCCTCCTCCCCCAGGCCATGCTCCCTCCAGCCCCACCGGCAGAGCTGTGCTCCTGCGGCCACCCCTGGCAGGTGCAGCACAGGGGGTTTGGCTGCTCAGGCCCACATCCCTCCTCGCCTGACTATTCCCTGGCTCCTTCTGTGAAAAGACAGGGGGCTGGCTGGAAACATCCCCCGGGAGGGATTCAGGCCAGGGTCTGCTAATCAGACCCTGCTGCTCTAACAAAACACCTACATTTCTTTTTCCTCTTGTAAAAACAAGTGCAAACCCCACCAGCCCCACCCTTTGCTAGCCTCAAATTCCACAGGGTTTGGGTTTTTTTCCCCTTCTTTTTTTTGTGTGTGTGTGTGTGCACTGCCTCATAAACATTCTGGTCAATAGATTATAGTCCCCCCCAGCCCCCCCAAGTTTTTGTGCAGAACATAATGAAAAATGCACTCAGATTCTAAACCAAGACCTTCAGACTCTGCTTACAAGAATCTATCACCACCACAGGAAACCAAAACCCAAACTATTTCCCCTTTTTTCATGAAGCATCGTGCCCTTTTCCTTTAAGAGCTCCAAATGCAAATAGGGAAAGCTGTGTTATTCCCTGCTGCTTCAAGAGACAGGAATTGAATTTATCACTAACATGAGCCCCTCAGCTCAAGTGTACTTACATCGAGGGTGACTTTAGCACTCCAATGCTACAATAAGTATTCCAGGATCCCAAGGTTTTTTTGTGGAATGACATATTACTAGTTTCTACATGCAAATACACAGGAAAAAAACTCCCTAGATAAGATTATCTAGATTAACTGTTAAACTTTTCCTCTAAGAAATAAAATGTCCGTAATTTTGTTTTGGCCTGATGCTATTAGGGCTAAATAATTAAATTTAGGGAATAAAACCACTGGTTTTGTACCTTGTGGGGAAAGAAAACAGCTCAGCATCAGCAAGCACATGTTTATGGCTAGCTGCAGTAAGTGCTACCCAAATACACTGGCAGACACTAAACATCTCCGTCTCCTATAACCTAAACGGCTGGGGGCCTCCCGGTCTCAGTTTCTCAGTTCCATAATTAAGCTTGGCAGCAGGTTCAAATGAATTAAAACTGAATGTCACTATTTCCTCAACAAATCCCTCATCCTTGTTTTTTCTTACTTGTCAGGAGAAGACCAGCAGAACAGCAATTAGTGGTAAGCAGTGCAGTGAAAAAGAACCAAGTATACACTAATTAGGTCACTCGCCAAACACATTCATTTCATTGGCAGATTTAATCAATGTTTTCCTGAGATGTCTTAAATCTCCTATGCTAATTTAAAGTTTTGTTATTGTTGTTACTTTAAACACAGATGGGATGCCTGGAGATTTTCAATTGCTTTCTGCAAATCCATTTCAAAATAACAACCCCTCATATAGTATATCATCAAAATTTAGGCACAGGTTTTATTTAGGAAATGGCCTCTAATTTTATGCCAACATTTTTGTGCCTTCAAATACCTATGGGTACAACTTTGTGGATTTAAGTAATTGCAGGTGTGTAGAGCTCTTAGCCATCAAACTCTGAATTGCCCTGACTGATCAGGTACTTAAGGGTAATGTCAAACAATTTAAGGGACTGCCCGCCACTTGTGGTTCCCACAATTATCGCAAAGCGCTGGAGCAGCGGCACACAGCAATGGCCAGCTTCCACACAGCAATGGCCAGCTTCCACACAGCAATGGCCAGCTTCCACGGCTGCACACGGGCTTCACAGTGCCCTCCAGGGAGCTCCGCTCACGTCACAATGGGAGTGAGGGCCTGGATGCCTTTCTGGAGAACTGAGGCAGATCCTCTGCTCCTGCTGCAAGTGGCATTAGTTACTGCCTAACAGCTGGGGCTGTTCAGCATGGAGAAGAGACAGCTCTGGGGAGATCTTACAGCAGCCTTCCAGTACCTGAAGGGGCTACAAGAAGGCTGGGGAGGGACTTTTCATAAGGGCAGGTAATGACAGAACAAGGGGAAATGGCTTTAAACTGGAAGAGGGTAGGCTTAGATTAGATATTAGGAAGAAATTCTTCACTGTGAGGGTGGTGAGACACTGAACAGGTTGCCCAAGGAAGTTGTGGATGCTCCCTCCCTGGAAGTGTTCAAGGCCAGGCTGGATGAGGCTTTGAGCAACCTGGTGTCCCTGCTCATGGCAGGGAGGTTGGAACTAGGTGGTGTTTAAGGTCCCTTCAAACCCAAACCGTTCTATGGTTCTATGATACTGGAAGTAAACGAGAGCAGAGGTTTCACAGTACCCTGGAAGTTTGGTCCCCCCGTTAGTACTTACAGCTAGCACGGCATGGCCCTTTTGGAAGACTTTCTCTGTCAGCAGACATCAATTCTGATGCCATCGAAAAGGAAGCTGTCACGGCTGCTGAACAGATCCACACCCACAGGGGCCAAGCTCTGCCCTCCTCCCAGCCCTGAGCACACCTCCAGGCCTGGCAGCAGCTCCCTCCTTCCCACTGGTGCTGCCCTTGCACTGGCTCACCCACAGCCACCGAGGGGTGTGAAAGGGCAGCCATGCACCCATCTCAGCTCTGCACCCATCCCAGCTCTGTCCCGATGGCTCATTTGTAAATGAAATGAAAGAACAAACAGAAAGCAGGAGAAGGATGCTCTCCCAGAAGTGAGGAGCGGAGTGCCCTGGCGTGCTGCTGAGCTGGAGCTCTGCAAAGGCGCTAACCTGTGGTGGGGAGCAGAGAAGGGAGAAGCCATGATGAACGAGGGGGATAAGCTGGGGCTGGTTAGCTCTTGGCTTCACAAGGCCAAACATCATGTCCAACCTGATCAGGTGCTGCTTTAAACCACTTGAATTCAAGTCAGCTAGTACTCTGCATTTTCCAGCTCCTCCCCCAACACAGAGACAGGACAGCACCCAGCCAGGAGACCAACATGGAGAGTGTAGGTTAATGCAATGCATGTGCCCAGGTAACCTCGTTATCTAAAAAAATTAAAAGTACCTAAAAATACTGATGGGGAGCTCACACCTACTGAAGAGCTCTTCTGGTTCCACCGGCGTCAACAAACTCACTTCATCAAAAGTTTTCACGCTTTGTTTCTGTAAGCTAACATCTTTGCAACAACAGGAGAACACAGCCAGCCTGGCAGATGGAAATGCTGGAGGACTGTCCCATGCAACCTTCCCTCCTGCAGGTCCCTCTGTACTAGCGGTTGCCATGGGAGTTGGAGGGAAGCCACAGCAAAGGTGGGACCCCACCTCTGCCATTTCTCTACCTTGGGGACTTTGACTTAGGCACAATGGCATTTTTTGGCACCATAAATTTTGTGTAAATTTTGCAGAAAATTACATAATAGTGGAGACTTTTCTTTTTATAGCTAAACCCAAATTTGCTTATGTGTAACTACAAAAATTCTGTTATACCTAAAGCTGTTTTCCTAGCTCTAATGTACCAGACCACTTGGAACGCTGCTTCACAGAATCACAGAATGGTCAGGGTTGGAAGGTACCTCTGGAGATGATCTAGTCCAACCCCCCTGCCAAAACAGGTTCACCTAGAGCAAGTTGCACAGGACTGCATCCAGGTGGGTTTTGAACATCTCCAGAGAAGGAGACTCTACAACCTCTCTGGGCAGCCTGTCCCAGTGCTTGGTCACCCTCACAGTAAAGAAGTTTTTCCTCATGTTTAAGCAGAACCTCCTGTGTTCCAGCTTTTGCCCGTTCCCCCTTGTCCTATTGCTGGCCACCACTGAAAAGAACTCGGCCCCATCCTCTTGACACCTGCCCTTCAGATATTTGTAAACATTAATAAGGTCCCATCTCAGTCTTCTCTTCTCTAGGCTACACAGGCCCAGCTCTCTCAGTCTTTCCTCGTAAGAAAGATACTCCAGCCCCTTAATCATCTTTGTAGCCCTTTGCTTCCCACTGGGATACAATGTCTTTTTAATGTAAGAAAGTTTGCAGTCCTTGTTCCTGGTCATCTAGAATTCAGTAGATCAGATCTGAAATCCAGAACAGACAAGACTGAGCACATCATACACATTGGGTCTTCAAGAGGTATAGAGGCTGTCTGGACAAAAAGGAGGATAGAGTAATTTTAAGAGGGTACTTTCTTTTTCTCATTTGTGTTTTTGCTAACATTGCTTAGAGATTGGAAATTAAAAATCACTCCCAAAAGGAGTGTGATGAGGGAGAGGAATACTAGGCTACAGAAGAGGTAGCAGTCAAAATTACTTGTTGAATTGAGAAATTTTGAAATTAAAAAATATTTATCACAAATATCCTTTTTTTTTACTTTATAATGTCACCTCCATATACATCTGTATAAATACATGCATACATTTGAAGACACTAGTGTTTCACCCAAACACTAATACATACACACAATTATGCAAATATATAATAATTAGTGAGATGTTTCTCCTTCATGCTTAGACAAAGCCACTTGAATTTCATGAGATCCCAAGTCAATTTGAGTTGTAAAGTTCACTTTTGCCCAGCACTTATTTAGAGTCACTCTTAAAATGCAGTACTCATTCTGAGAGTCAGGTAGCCCACAAAAAAGTGATTATGCAGTAATTTACTATGCAGTTTTCAGACATTGTTTTATGCTCAGATAAAGAACCAAATTAAAGTCTTATAAGCCTTGGAAAATTAGAGTTAGCAAGCAAAGAGGTTGAATCACCCCTGAACACAAAATTACCAAAACCAGCTTTTTCTTTCATTGTTTTAAATTGTGCTAAAATATTCCTACAGCTCCAAATGCTCAGAAAAATAGTAAAATAGTCTACGCTATTACTATTTTTAAACCTGTACTTTATAAAAATGCTCTCAGTGGCTAGAAAGTGGTGAATCATCACCTTTTAATTAAACCAGATAATATATAGTAAGAAAAATAATTGGAAATGGAGTCTTAAATGCGATAGAGAAAAGATAGTCCCTTCATTTCAAATCACTCCCCAGAGACACACCTACATTGTTAAGTATGCATATACAGCTGAATTTTTTTGTTTGCTTTAGCTTGATATGGAAATACGGCACAAAACTGTCACTTTGATTATGTTCCTGCAGTGATTTCTGTTGCCTCTTGCATTATTTGAATTGCCTTTGTAACAACAGAACCGGAGAAAAACAGCACTGTAGGTAACTAACAGACAATTTCTAGACATCTGTTTGCAAACACATTCTTAATTTGAACATTCAATTACTTTGATTTAAACAGAGTGTATATGAATGCAGGTTATTATTAATTGCACAACTAATTAATTTTCATATTTACATGCAAAATTGAAGTATGGAACTCATTATGATCTTTTCTTATACTTTAAAATGTTACTATATTGAAAAATTTTTGCAATCTCCAATAAGTAAAGGTAACAGTACAAAGAAACCCATACAATCTTGGCTGTGGGAAAGAAGTACTTATACAATAAATAAATAAATAAATAAATAAATAAATAAATGTGTATTTTTCTGGAATGTAATCCTTCCAAAAACATATTTTGAAAGAACGGAAGCAGATCTCAAAACTGGCACAACCTCTCTGTGAAATATGGCTGCAATAACAACAGTAAGTGGGAGAGGGGTGAGCAGTACAAAATTATCAAATTTACTTATCAAGAAAATTATATTGCACATGACTACCCTCTCTCAACATTTACACTGCATTCCTGGCAACTCAGAACCACAAAGACTGGCAAACTGGAGAAAATTCTGGAAAGAGCACAAATATAGCCATAAAAATCCAGATTTGGAAATGGCAGAATTCTTTTTGATTATCCCTAACAAGAAGCCAGGTGTTTGGGGCCTTAAGAGTGAACCTAGTACCTATGGGCAATCAAACTGCAGCACGTGACCAGCACAAACAGTGAGATGTAAGACTTCATGAGGACCTGTCAAAGAACAAAAATGTTGGTGAAAATAAACTGAGAGGGAAGTTGAGAAATATTTCCTGGTATTCTGCTAACAGTGCGAACTTGGATTAATCATACAAAGCCTGTGATGGAAAACTCATTGCTCGAGTTACTAAATATGGACTGAATAAAGAAGAGAACATATTGTAAACCTTGCAATGGCAGAAGGACAAGAGATAAACACGCTTTTCCATCTTTAACTTCTTAAGTTCCTCTCACTGCACATCCCATTGATTCGCTGTCAAAACACAAAATGAAGATTCAACTCTATTTTTAAATACAAGGATAGCTCACATCTACATTTTCCATATAAACCAACCAATTATTTCATATTACAGTTGTTTAGTACCATAACATTTCATATGGGTGTATTTGTTATATAACGTAATCATTGAGATTATTTTTTACTAGACTTGTTTAGCATGAGACATTCATTGTGGCTCTGCAGCTGCGCTACATTTCACACTTGAAGCAGTGACTGAAGAAAGCAGAATGTTGTCCCAAAAAACAAGCACTGCAAGAGCAATGCTTAGTTACATATTTACATAAAAGGGAGGGAAGGATACAATAGCAGTTTCTTCCCCTGTCTGAAGAAATACTCAATGACTCACAAGTGAAAATATTTCACAATACTTCACAATACTCAGAACAAAATAGCCAGAACTGGAGTTTCAAATTAAGATCTCCTTTCAGATACAGAGTTACAATATCAATTAACAGCTTCGCTGAAAAACTTGAAAGGAACTTCACACTCAAAATTAAAAAAGGGCTCTCTTTTTAAACAATTATTTCTCATATTCACTCTCTTCTCCTATTACAGTGACATCCAGATGCTGAAGCTCCAAAATACCACAAGAAAGAGTATTTTCTTGGTATTTCCAGCCGGCAGGAAACACTGACACTCTCATGAGAAAGTCTGTTCTTCTGAGGTTTCATGCTCAGTTATGCAGACTCCAGAGCTTTACTTAGCTTGGAAAATGTTTGGTTAAGATATGAAACCAAATCTCTTGAGATTTGTCCATCACTTATTTTAGAGCTGAGTGACTTGAGTAAAAAACCTGGTGCACAGAAACAGTTTAGGAGAAAAAAAAATTAAAAATCATTTGGACATTATCTCTGAAAGCTCCCAGCGCCTGTGTAGACAAGCAATTTTCTCTTCTAAATACTGGACCTCAGTTTACCTGAAGCTATGCAAGTTATCCACCAGCTGTTCACCAAGAGCGTATAACCTAGGAAGCTATGAGACTAACTCCAGCGCTCCCACAGACTAGTCAGAAACAAGTGTTAGTATCATCATGCTAAGCACCTTTCAGGCATGCTGTGTGGCACAACACTCCAGCAGGCATTTATGGACAGATGTGGACAAAAGAGATTATCAATGGGAGCTCTGCTTTCTGTGTACAGCACCTATGGAAGACAGCAATGAAATATTGGGGGGAAAAAAGAAAATGAAGTCCTTCAGCAGTCAACTCTGCCAGCAGTAGGTTTTAACAATGATACTAGGAGGCAAAGGAGGATGTTCTGTATCACCCAGTGCTCTTTGTCAGAAATGAAATATTCCATTCTCTTCCTCCCAATGCTGGATTGCTCAGCAATCATAACATTAAGTAACTGCAAATACTCGCAAGTAGGAAGAAACAATCTGACAAGAGAAGATGCACTTGGTGATCACACTGTGATTACTGTACTTTATTAAAAATAATTTTCATTTCAGTATGTTGTGACAAGAAAATAGAAAGCATCTTGTGCAGGCTTCAGGAAATATTAAAATAACCCAAGGTGATGAACATGTTATTATCCAGCCTGTTCCAGAGGGAGGATGCTCAAGTACTGAAATGGTTTTCATTTCAAATAGACATTCATTTTCAAGACACCACACTTGAAAAATTGGACTGTATATTTGTCATACAGTAAGCAGTGATAAAGAGCCCAGCAATTTATGTTCTTTATGCAAACCACTTGTAATTCAGCAAACAACTATAGTTTCTAAAAGGCAGCAAAGTGATAGCACTTTCCCAAGAAAGTGAAATGTTTTTTTCATGCCAGTTGGCCAATTCTGGCATGTCAACCTTTGGATAACATGCAAAGAGCTCCTATTCCAACCCATCAACACTCACAATGGCTTGGAGCTTGAGGCAGAGATGAGCAATACCTTCTGAATATTTCATGATTCCGATACTAAGAAAAGGATCCTGATACCACCATCACCATAACGCTAAAATACCAAAGCCCTTTTGAGCAAGAGGGCAGCGTGCTTTCAAGAAATGGGTGGTGGTCACAACCACTGTTACACCTGTGCTGTGGAGGTGCACAGCAGAGATGGGAAGCAGAGAGCGGGATAAGCCACAACACACGGGTCAGACCAAACCCCATGTTAAAGATACTGTGTAGATTCAGTGACCAATGATTTTGGTCTTACATGGCATTTCAGACAATCAGAATTTAAGCATCCTTTTAGTGTTATAGCTATATTACCCATCACTGTTTATAGGGTTTTCTTTTTCTTTTGCAATAGATTCTTTTGTGCTTAAATACCAGTTGCACCTTCTGAGCCTCTCATCATATATCCACCACATCTATCTGTAGCGTGAAGTTCAGAAAATGCTATTATTATGGTACAACAGAAATGGCTATTAGTTTTCCAGGCTGAGAAAGAAAAAAAAAAATGGAGAAGAAATCACATCAGAAAATCTTTTTTCAAGATTTTTCAGATTCAAGATAGTTCTACAATCTAGGTAAGTGGAAGATGCAGATAAAGGGGTTGAAATGCTGGCTTTTAATCTAATCTGAATTTCTGAACCTGTAGAAGTTTTCTTATCATTACAAATCACATACCTCAAATATATGAAAAAGAATCAAGTGAATAATATAATGTTTAATCTTAAGCAAACACCTTTCTGTGATTTAAGGTAGCTATTTAGTGTTATTTTGACTGTCAGCTTGCACTTAAAATCCTGCTGGTACAGTACACAGCAGTCATAAATTACAGAGGTATGATGAAGGATGCTTTGTGGAGCCCATACTGAAGCCACCTGAATGACTATGAGGCTTTGGGAGGTCAAACATGCAGAAGGACAATCCCCATGAACAAACGCCAATGTGTAGGAAGCTTCCTGCACACTGAAGTTCATGTCCACAACAAGCCTTCACACAGCCTGTAGAGAGAGAAGGCAGAAATATGAGACTGGAAGAGGCTTCCTGGGTCATTCTGGAAAGCAGATGACTATAACCCTACACTAGATGTCAACATGAGGTCACACCAGCGACTCACATAATTTCCCTAATATTACCCTTTACCTCCTGGAAGGATTCTTGTACTGCATTTGTTGTCTTCATAGTTGTGCACATTTTTGGCTTGGACACCTACAAGATCATCTAATACTTCCATCATCCTTTTCCTTTATTCTCTACAGATAATCTTCCAACTTCCCATGCAGAGTTTTTCCTATTACCTCCTAAGTAGATTATTTTACTATTGGATTTGTTCCCCGTTTTGCACAATCCAGTCTTCAGGATCATCTAATTACCTTTCTGTGTAACTGCCTAAAGCTCCCCAATTTTGTGTAACAAGCAGGTATCAAGGGAGTTCTGGGAGCATTATCATTAAAGATGTGAAAGCTGGTACATGCCTTAAAAAAGAGAGGTAGGTGGGTGCTGCCAATGATGCTGACATGTCCAAGCCTGCGTCCAGATCATAATAATAGCAGCAAGGAGCTACATCAGTAGTAACTACCCTCAGTAGTTCTTCCTGAATGTTCAGGCACCTTCTGAACATAAAAACATTTTGTTTAGGGTCTCTGGAGAACCTTAAGGCTTTAACTAAAGACCAAACTCTATTCTCTTTAAAAATGAAAGTGAGGACAATTCAGATATAATAACATTCTCTTATTTACAGGGGATATTTTATTTTTAGAACTCTACAAGTCTGCAGTAGGATCTGGGTTTGTTTGCAGAGAATGGTCCTATATCAGTTTAGTACATTCAAATAAACCAAAATGAAAGAGAAAGTAGGGAGGAGTTTTGCCAGGACACACAAACCCAGCAAACATATTTTGTCTAGGCAGTCAAAATGCCTATAAAGAGAAAAAGACATTTTAAGAGCCCAGCAGTATCCTCATACACCGTATAAAAAAAATAAAGAACCTGCAATCTACGATTATTTTTTAGTCTTTCAAGAAACAAAGCTGCATCTCCCATACTTGCGTGTGCAGGTTCTTGGTCAGTCACTTGGCCCAGGTTCATTACAGGAGGCAAGACAGCTAATAGTCACAGGGACTGCAGCGCCTCTCTTGCTCAGATGCCAAGTACATGTTGGTGTTGTCAGTGCGAAGATGTGTAAATGTTTTGAGACTGAATGTCTGCTTCCTGTCAACAGCAAGAATTAGCCAGATGAATATCCGGCACGCATAGTTGTGCTTTCTTAGAGTATGAATATTGCACTACAAAATTTGCAGGCTGCTTGGTTTATCCTTGGCTTGCTCCTCTCAAAGCTGTTTTTGTGACCAAGCACAAAGGAAAGCAACTTCCCATACCTCCACTAGATCCTGGAAGCAGTGAGGCATGTGGGGAGGAAGATGATGAGGTAGCAGTTGGCTAAAAAAATTAAGGGAGACACACAGAGTACTCAGGGCCCATGACCAATAGGGTGTCTGCAAAAGGCAACTGATCTCATTCCCACTCCGCAGAGATGGCAGCCTTGGCAGCAGCTTGCTACACTGCCTTCCTAGTTGCTATTCTGCGTTTCTGGGGCAGACCTGGGACTCTTTCTTCCAGAGCTTCCATCAGGTGACACAGGCAGGTCGTGCATAAATCAGAAGATGGCATATCCATGTATTTCTGTATATAATGACATCAGAGAAGATCCTGTACTGGGTATTTCTATTACAGAGCGATTATATTGTGTTACATGACCCTGAGAGCAGGTATATTTTTCACTGCTACAGGGTAGGGGTGAGAGGCACATGGACCTGATCACTATATCTGGCTGGGAAAGGAAAAAAACAGTCCTCGTGTTCTTACCCCTCAGGATAGCAGGTGTCTAATTCAAGTAATCATTCCCCAGAAGTGCAGAGTCCCTCATACACTGGGCTTGGAGCCTCTGAAGGAAATGGATTGCCACTCTCACATCTAGTCAAGGGGCACAACGGCCTAAGCCCCCGTAGCGCTCTCTCTCGTGCATTTGAAGACAATACGAGGTTCCAGCAACAGGCACAGGAGACATTTGAAAAAATGAAACTTTCTAGCCTTCTAGAAATTATACCATCCTGTTCTCTCATTTTATTGCTTTGGTTTTTTTCCTTTTTTGTCTATGGATGGCTAGGACAAACACTGCACATGAAAGAGAAGCAGCCTTTCTTTTCCTTTATCTGAAACAAGTAGATGTGGCAGATGAAGGACCTTGTACAAAACATGATGGTGTGACACAGTGGGAAACAGGCTACAATACTAAACAGCCTTTCCCTCCCTTAGCTGACATTGCAACTCCATCTAACTTGGCATGCCCACTTCAACTTCCTGTCAGGCATTTTGTCACTGAGGAAATTTGCATTTATTGCATCAAGGCCTTTTTGTCTCAGATAAGGAAAATGAAAATCCTTTAAAAAAAAAAAAAAGAAATCCCTAGCAAATTGTGTGATTCCAACGCTAATGCATACATGTGGCACAAGTGTATTGCACTTGTTCAACGGGCTAACCAACAGAATCAAGCTTCCCTCAGAAAAGTCAACATTTCAGTGTACACTAAGAAAATTGAGAAAAAGTCAGCTTCCAACCAAAAAATAAACTCCACATTTAATAACTTAAAATGAAGCCACTGAAGACTAAACATCTGGGCCTTTTGGATATCATCCCAGATACTGCGTGTAGCACCAAAGCTCTTCATCACTGTATCCTCTTAAGGATTTGAATGAAATAATTTCCCCAATATACACTGTTTCTCTGCAGAGCATCACAAAAAAGTGCCTGTTGCAGTAAGATCTTGGGGCAAGGTCTGTTTTTTACTACAAGTGTGGAGAGCATGCAGAACTACAGTGCTTTGGTTTTCTTCAGGACCTCCAGGACTTCCCATAACACAAATCACCATTCTGCAGCAGTGGCAAGAGCAACAACCCGCTTGGACCACAAAAGAAGCCAAACAGAGGAGGATTACCAGAAACACTCCAATAAATCAGTAGCCCTTCTAGAAGCGCTAGTGGAAGTCAATGGGATTTTCTGCTCCTGAAATGCAACAGGCACATTCACAGTGCATTATACCAGCATCCATTAGAGACTTCCCACCAGAACTGAACAAGGTAGCACACCTACCTTGGCACAGAGCAGTGCATTAACAGTACAGACTTCGAGGGTATTTAGGCCTGTTTCTCATCAAGTATGAAGAGACCTAGCAGAGCACCACCATGCCAACAGTTGCAGTGCCAGCTTGGAGAGGTCTGCTCAGTACAGCACTGAGCTGCATGTTCCTAGATGCTCAGGAACTTTTATAAACCCCAGTACCTGCACAACCTGCTTTGAGATCTCCACTGTTCCCCGCTGCTACACTTCACAGTCAGTACCAGCCATGCTCAGAAGCAACCTGGAGTTACTGGGATTGCTCAGGGATGGCTGCACAAAATTCTGTAGCCAGTTCTGTGCAAAAGGTCAGATTAGATCGGTGCATACGTTTAAACTCTGCAAACTGCTGAGAAAGAGCTTGTGGAACATGGCCACTGGGAAGCAACTGAACCAGCACATTTCATAAGCCAGAGGCACATGGATTATAACTACAGCCAAACTACACAGTGCAAGAGAGCCACACAAAAGACAAAAAGCATTGGATAGGACTGAAACAGAATTAGCCTTAATAGACAGGGCCTCCCTAGAGCTTTTATGCTCATGGCCAAGCAAAACGGTTCTGAGCAGGAAGACAAGAACAGCAGACTTCTGGCACGGCTCTTGAGACACAAACAGTATGAGAGACTTGTTCCCATAGTGGAACAAAGAGGTGAAGCAGACCCCCTTGAAACAAACAATTTCTGGCCATTGTACCATCCAAACCAACAAAAATAAAATTGTTTCATCTAAGTTTTCACTTTATTTCTGTATAAATAAAGTAGAAAATAATAATTTTAAATGTTGCTAGCCTTTTTTTTTTTTTTTTAATTGACCTTCCTCTACTTCCTCTAGCTCATCACACACAACCGCATTCTCCCTTTTTTAGAGATATATTGGTCTTAGGAAGCTCTGTAGTAGGGTGTCCTTTTGTTTCTTTTTTCCAGACAGCCTTGTCCATTTTCTTTCCAGCCCTGAGATGATCACTCATTCTTCACTTTCCAGCTCCTCCTCTCCCTGCTCCTCTAAGGTGACTCAAAAATAGAACGACTCATGCACAGGCTAGGAAGATGGCTTGATTAATGACTTTTCCAGTCCTGTAAGTCATTTCAAAGAAAACATTCTATCCAGGGATGACAACAGGGAAGATGTTTCCATAAAACCCTGCATGCTTCCAGCAAACACCTAATCATACCAATGGAGGCAAGAGAAAGTAAAGACCTCATCCTCTGGCAATGCAATTCTTTTCCTTTTCTATTTATTTGCTTTTTCTCTGTTTTTCCCATGCTTCCTGCTGCATTTCAAACAGCTTTTAATCTTTCTTTTACTGCATTTTATATATTTTTGTCATTTTCTTGTACCATCTCCCCTTTCCTAGCCTGTTTTTCTACCCTCTCCAGCCCTCAATTTCCCTTGTCTGCTAATTTCAGCTATTAAGATGGAAACAGTAGTTCTCAAAAAAAAAACCCACCAGCTTCTAAAGTTGAAACAGGACAACTAAAAAGGCAATAGATATCTTAGGAGTCCAGTACAGAATACAAGGGCTTTGAAAAAAGGTGAAAAGTAAGCAGAAAGGTCTGTTTTGAAATAATAGTGCAACAAAGAAACCAATTAGGTAAGAAATAAAATGAAAACTGAACTAAATCTTTGCTTGGAATTGAAGCTTTTTTCAGCTGGGGGAAAAAAAAAAAGTTAGTATACTATATCCATTATTTTTTTTTGTCCAATATGTTTCTGTACTTACTGATTTTATCCAAAATAATAGACTTGCCAAAATATCATGAGAGTCTTCCTACTAATGAGACTTTTAGACAAAGAAAATGCCAGAATTTCTAGATAAATCGGAAACAAAAAAGTACTGGGTACTTATATGGAAAATTTCTTTCATGAAAGAGTCCAGCCCCACAGCCCAAGCACAACCAGGCCCACTAAGTGCTGTCTTTTTAACACACCAACATTTTAACCAGCTTTGTAAGATTCAGTGTAGCTGTCTCAGGAGGGGCTTTGCTATCAACACCCCCCACCACAAAGGACAGCCTGGTCCTAGCTAGAGGGCCAAGGGCACAGAACAAAGAAACTGGAATCTTGATGGATGCTGCAGTTTAGGGTTGCAGCACATTTCTAGGGTAGCTTGAGAAAGCCAATACTCTGCTGGTGTCACAGCCTTTGGTTGCCTGCTGCAGTGGTTCCTGCTGCAACTTGCTTCACGGGCACTTGCTTCTGTCCCATACACACGGTTAGAAAACACTCAAGATGGAATTGGGGCCTTGGAAAGTTTTTGAACACACTTAACTATTTTTTATCCGAGGAACCTGTATCAGAAGATTATTATTTTGCTTCTCAAAGCATGGTTGCTACAGGAGAAAACTTGTTCACCAAAGCACAGCTGAAGACAGCCCAGCCCAGGTAATGTTGACTAACTCAGGAGGATGGGAACCCCAGATTCCTCATGTGTCAGTGGAACTGGAGTGTAGCTCTTCCGTAGGACATTCCAGAGCACCAAAGCCAGATTCATTTTCTGAATCACCTTCTGAAGGAGCTTCTCTCTGCAGGTTTTATACAGAGTCTAGAGAAAACAGCTTTTAAACTGAGACTTTTGTGTTTGTTTCTAAAACTGGGCAGGATTAACATTTCCCTCTGCAAGAGTCACTATTCAGCCTTTATAAAGCTTACAGCGTGGGGTAAGAGCCAGCTCCTGGCATGTGCCAAAGGGAGAAGAAAGGAAGGGAAAGGAGGGCGAGACTCTCATGCTGGGATTGTACACAGAGGAAGGGACAGGGCAGCAAGGCACTCATGCAAGGCATGGCATAGGTGGATAAGGAAACAAACAAACAAAAAAAAATCAGGGATACTTGCACATTGGATTCTGGTTCTAATAAATAAAAACTAGGGCAATGCACCCATTTTTATCACAAGGCTCTGCTAATGAGAACACTACTAATGAGAACACAACATGGACGAAAGCATCTCTCAAAGCTCGTTCATTCCACACCAAACACTTCCCAGTCAAAATCCAGAAAGACTTCCTAATAGGGATTAGCTCATTTTCATTGTGAGCCAGGGGCCTTTGGAACAAAAATACCAAGTGTTTGGTCAGGAAAAGTAATTTGGGCCAAATATTGTTCTCATTTGCTCTCGGTCTTTCTGTCCCTCCCCTCTCTGATCTCTCCCAGTGATGATGAAGGCTACAACTGTCACCACTGCTTCCTCCTGTTAGCACATAGGAAAGACTCAGGAAAACAGCTCTTGCTCGATTCCATTCATTGCAGCTGGGTCATGCGGGCAAACCACAGCGAGCCGATACAATGAGAAGCGAGTATTAGCTGGAAAGCATTAACATTTTTCCCTCAAATTCTTCTGCTCCTTTACATCTTTTTAAAGCAGCGTGCTACCACATATATTTTAAGAAGCTGAATGAATTAAAACCAATTAATACTTTCTTATTTAGCTTTTTTTTTTTTCCTTATAAAATAGCTGGAGTATACATGAATGCACAATATTACATGTACACAGAATGACTTTTAAATAAAAACAGGAGGTCAAGCTCTTGGTGTAATTCAGCATATTGACTACATACCCCACCCTCCTATTCAGCATCCTACTAAATCCTCAAGTGCCTTCTTAAATTTGCATAATACATATGTACTATCATTTGTATCCAAATGTGGATGGATACAGACATACCAAGGAACAAACAACTCACTACATAGATGGACATGTAATCATTCTCTGATTATGGCTGATGCCCAACAGATTAGCTAGCTAGTGGAAGCAACTCTATATCCACCAAGCTGTCTCAATTTAATGAGCATCTCACTCACCCTCAATGAGATTCTCTTTGAAATGAAAATGCAGAACCCAAGTGTTGTAGATTTTGGTGGTCTTTTACTTAACTGAGAGAAAGTAGAAGAAAGAATTATAGACCAGGTACATCTGCTGAAGTTCATCATTACCATGGGAGATCAAAACATTTTGCTTAGTCTCTTTTTAACTAAAATAATTTAAGACCATTTTCATTGTTACTTCCCCAGGCTGTACCCTTTCAATAACATTTCCACTGTTTTTAATCTAAAATACAATCACCTGCTTCACACACAACACACATAAATTTCCAAATCTCTCCATGCCAGGCAAGGGCAGTAAATTGAGAAAAGGACAACAGTAACTTCACACGTGCAAAGCCTGATTCCTGGGAGGGGATCAATAACAGCTGACCTCACTCCAGTCACAGGGCAGCTGGCACCAGGTGGGCTGTTTTGTGGCTGGAGGTCACTAGTGCCCCGAGTACAACCGAGCCTGATGGTGTCACAGGGTAGAAATGTGCAGAGATCCCTGAGCGAGCTCTGAACAAGGCAGCCTGGGTGCTCGGAACAATACAGCTGCAGGGCCCAGGGAAACTGGTCAGTGCAGACCCACGTTAGCAGAGCAAGTGCCTCACAAATATTTTCACTCCTCTCACAGCCTAAGAAGGACTTTTTTTTCTTCTTTTGGCTCCACTCACATCATAACTTTATCAGCTACAGCCATCTTCCTAGCAAAAACAGTAATGCTAAGAAAATCTCAGAAGTTTTTCTATCTCAGGTTCCCCTTTGGGGGAGTTACTCTCTCCTCTCAGGAAGGAAGGACTAGTTTGTCCAGCTCACAGGGCTACACACCGAAGGTTGAAAGATACAGTTCTCAGTGATTGTCCTAGATCACCAAAGAGGGGAATGTTACCTTATTTTATCTCCCTTTCTATTTATCAGTCAAGCTTATCCTTTTTATTCTATCCACTACACCAATGTTAAACGGTCTGCAGACCGTCCTATAACTTAACTTATTGCTGCCTCAATTTCTTCTTCTGTAAAATGGAAATTATACATTCATATTTACCTTTTGGCAATTAGACTAACTAATCCAATTAACAAGTTATTGTGCATGTGTAAAGCACTGTAAGCTCCTCAGATGCAAAGCGTTACAGTTACACAAAGTTTTATAGTTATTGTTGTAAAAATAATCAAAATTCAGAGGGGAAGAGAAGATGCCAGCTGGCAGACTGAATATCCAGTCTCACTTATTGGCAGCAGTTTCATTGTAGTAAAAGCAGGACCACTGCTGATTATGCAGGCTTCCACTTCCAGTCTTAAACTGGTTAAGGATCTGTTGTCAGCTTATTTCACAGAAAACTCCTTGTGGCTCAAAATACTGTCTGAATAGGTTTTTTTTTCCATGGAGCCAGGATTCCCAAAAAGCAGACAACCTTAAGCACATGCTTAGGGTAAAACCAGCTTTTAGGTGCTTTGGTTAATCAGACTCACAATTAAAAAAACTCCTCAATATAAGAAAATGAAAAGGTTTTTCCCTCCCAAAAATACAGATATGTTAAAAGTATTAATGGCCAAACCCCCTCTTGATTTAACTCATTTCTAAACTCCACATTTGCCTAAAGTTTATTTCATCTAAGTATATGCATATATATACACATACATAAAAACATACATATTTATATATCATTTATCATTTAAATAAATCTCTTCCTTGGGGCTTCTGCGTTGGTATTGCAGAAAGACTGTAAGACTCTACGAGGCTTTCACTCCTATTCATGACACTTGAATAACGCGGGGGTAAGGGTAAATTCCAATTAAAAAAGACCTTTCTGGCTGGCTAAGAAAAGTTACACTAGCCAGTGATGCAGAAAGATGGATACATGGCACAGGACTTACCAAAGTAACAGACTCTATACTGGCAAGCATGAACTCTTGTGGAAAGCTGAAAGGTAACAAAATCTCTGAGGATTTGCAACAACTTCTGAAAGAGATTTTTTGAACATTTGAACCATGGCTGCATCAGCAAAAGCCAAAAAAAATGTTATGGAGTCAACAAACAGAATCTCATCCTGGAGTAATTACTCATCCTGGAATAAGCAATAGTTAATAAGAAGTAGATAGAAAGCCACTGAAAAATGAAAATAAAAACACAATTTACTCGAAGAGACAAGGTGGTTAGCACTCACAGGAAGCATCGTTAATTAAGACTTCTAAAAGAAGATTCCTCATCTTATAGGAACGTATTAGCAACTGATTGCTCCAAGGTAGGTTTCAAAACACATGAAAATGACAATTATGTAATATTGTAACTAAGTAAAAGACAACTGTGATGTTCTCAAAGACGAATTCTACATTTTTTTATTGGAAAATTCCCAAGAATTAGAATGGGAAATTTCAGTGTCCTGTTGGGGATGTTGACAAGGCAGTAGAGAAAACAGCAGGCAAGTCAGACACAGGTAACCACTGTTGATTCAGTAAAAGGCCAAAGCAACTGGCAGAGCATTGTTTCCCCTCATCTGTACCCACCATATGCTTTGAAATGTATCTATGTATTAGACCACGTCCTCACGATATCAAAGGAACTACTGTCATGAGTAATCTAATTTCTGATTAGTAAAATTAGAAACCAAGCTCAGGAAAACCCAATATTCTTACAACATAAGAAAAGACAACAGCAGAAGACTGACTGGAGGATCCAACAGAAGATTTGATACTACTTGAGAAATCTAAGCTGAACTGAAGAGCAGGCTTCAGTGTTCTTAGGCTTAGTTCAGATCTCAGGAAGTCACTACTGACACACAAAAATTTTGTCTACATGACAAATGAAAGGCAATGCAGCAGCTACAGCTGCAGATAGTTTCCAGGGAGGCTCATCTGAAAGCCTAGATGAGCAAGGATACCAGCACGAGAAACAGAACAAGTCAAATGGAATGTTAAAATCTCAAAAATATGTCCTCAAAGAAAAAGGCAGGAAAACATAGTGTGTAAATCAAAGGTGATCTAAATGACTCTGATTATTGGTGACAGGCAAAATAGATGACCCTTATTAGCATATCTGAGAGAAGAGTAGACTGGATTTCACAGTCCAGAAGATCATGTGCCTACCAGATTTTCACCTTCAGAACAGTTACTGAGAAGCACATCAAGTGGTAAAACAAGCTTATTAATCAGTTTTTGATAGCATCTGACAGCCCCCATCACTGCTCACTCAAACACTAACAGAGGCATCTGAAGGCTGATCAGGAGCAAAACAGATCTTTGTTGTTGCAGACACCGGGGGCTGTGGCTGGGTTGTTCCTGGCACAGGAGGAGAACAGCGTAAACTATTTGTTGTTTTTACTGTCTTGAAAGACAATGTAGAAAGAGTTCCATTACCCTTCCTCCTGTCCCTATAGTAGCCACCCACCTTCTTGCTCATCCCAGCACTTTGTTGGCCACAGCACCAAAAAATGTGGGTTCCCAGGGCTCTTTCATGAGCCCAGTTGCCCAAGTGTAGCAACTCTGCATCTTTATATGCCATGGGCTCCTATTAAAAATCACAACAAGCCTTAATACATGCTAGCAAAGTGAAGCAATGAAATAAAGGCATGGGGGCAAAATATGTTGCTTGTCTTCTGCACAGATTTTGATATGAAGAATGGATAAATAGATACTATCCAAACATCATCTTGGCCCTCTAGCAGGAGACTAAGGTTTGGCATACACTACCAAATAGCAGAGTCATCGTTCAATTACCACACAGGCATGCCTCAAAACTTCACACATAATAATGAAAACACAAACAAAATGCTGTTAATGAGAAGTTAACAAAAATTTTAAAATCACAAATTAATTTGGAAAATAAGGAAACAGAAAACATGACAGAATTCACATAGTTGGCACTGGCATGAATATTAGGAGGGCAAACTGTTGAGCATTTACTCATCAAAAAAACCCCCAAACAAAATCTGCCCATCAAAATCAACACTTAGGACTGTACTCTTCACTTTAACAAACTGGTATAGACAAATACCCTCGAAAGATGTATTTGTTGTATGTTATCTCTGTAATTAATTTATCTTAAAAATAGGACGAAAATACCTAGTTCACTTCCTAAGAACAAAGCCTGACCATGTATCTCGGCAGAAGCACCACCAGCAGCTGGGGAACATGTAAGGGAGCTTCTTCACTGGCTTTTCTTCAGATAGGGATAATATATGGGACCTCATAGAGAGAATGTATCAAGGCCAGGCCAGAGGTGTCAACACCTGGACAAGAGCAAGCTCGTATTTGATATTACAGGATTTATTCCAGTTATAATACATAATTTATAGACATTTATTGCCCTTATTCTGTTATTGTCTATATTCTATTATTGACTGCACTCCACAGGATATATCACTGGACCTACAAGCATTTCTGTTTTTTTCCTTGCTATTAAAAAAATTATACGTTTCTATTGTTAGCAGCTCTCTCATCTCAGATTTCTTGGAATTGGTGACATCTAAAAGTCGAACCCAACTGTCTGTTTTCCTAATAATTTGTGATTTTTATTTTTTTTTAATGTTTGGGTTTGGCAAGATGAAACTTGAGAAACTGGGATAAACAAACCTGACTAAACACATTTTGCTACCTCTTCAAGTGCTATTTTAAAAGATGATTTAAAAACCAGGTTACTGCAATAATCATTGATTATTTGCATTACAGGGTAGAAGAAAGGCTTACATTAAGCTTGAGTCCCACATTGCAAAGCCTTGTAGAAACCGAAAAGGGACATATATTTCATGTCTCAAAGAACTATGGATAAAATATGTGTGACAATTTAAGCTTGGGAGGCCCAGAAAGGTTATTTATTTTCCCTGTCTAGGAAAGAGTCATTTGTTTGTTTAATTGTACTGTGCCTTTTAACAAGCAATGCTAAGGAATCTTCCATGGACAGGAAAAACAATACAGTCCATACCATTTTGGCAACCGTGCCTATTATTCACCAGATACCGTTATTCATATGACACGCATTGTATTTGCTGCAAACGGGAGAAACATTTGCTGTTGTGCTCAGCTGAACAGAGAACAGCTTCTCAGCCACGCTTTATCTATTTTTTTTTCAAATATTAAATATTACATCACTGTGAAATAAATTAATTGACCTGTGCTGTGAACAAATAAATTACAAAATTCAATATGCTGCTTTGAATTTGCAGCTCATTTCAGCAAGCCATTTTTGCAGTAGCTCTAACAGATGAGTTAAGTAAGCCTTTCTGACAGGTGTAAAAGCCTTTCATACCACTTGCAAGGTTATGCTAGCGAAATATGACAGCAAACGTGGACTAGTCACAATATCATATGTTCTATATCAGCAAGTATCATAACAGAAAGGCTCACTACACCAAATAAAATGCACTATGGGGTAAGGCAATGGGGGTGCGGAAATAATGACATAGCAG
This sequence comes from Caprimulgus europaeus, assembly GCA_907165065.1. Next base: position 15,935,489 of record OU015530.1, read on the forward strand.
ATGAGGCAAGAGCTGGGGCTCTAATTTGGCAGGTTGCTTTGCCATAGGATTAACCCAAATGAGACCTCATTATCTGAGAAAAATAAAATAATGACCTTATCTATCAGGATCATTACACTATGTTTGGCTAAGGAGGGAGGAAGCAGCATTTATTTATTTGTTTGCTTTTTTTAATGCTACGAAGAGTCAGACAAGATTTTGGCAGTTTTCATACGCCTTGCCTTCCTCTGCCATCCTGTTGTGTGCACTTTTTCAAAGGGACTGTAGTGACCTCTTTTCCCAGATGTTTTGTATTTGAGGAAGTGTCATAAATCACTGCTGGAGCAGGAGATATTGCTGGCTCTGACTCCAAATTTGAGTTTGATTTTGTTTTGCCTAATTAGTGGCTCACACCCACCCCCTTGGCTCATGTGCCTGCACCCTCCTCCAGGCATACTTTGCAAAAAAACCATTTTAATGGCCTTGGCCAGGAATGTTTTTGGTTGTTACCAAAGCCAGGTGACTCTGCCGAGTGCATCCATTCAGAGAACGGTGAATGCTGGAAGGGAGCTATTTCTCTATCACAGGACTGAACAGCTGATGAGCCAAACATCATCTAACTACTCACTTGTGCTCTGTGCTCTTGGAAAGACCTCTATCCTGGAAAAAATGAGTCTGTGTGGAACTGCAAGCTGGACTTCAACCAAGGTCTCTGTGCTACAAGGCAAGTGCTGCATTTGGTATGTGATCCAGAAACTTCTGCAGAAGGTTCACGTGAATTACACATTGCCTCATGTTGAGAGTCAGGCAGCCAGGACATATTGTTCTAAACATTTTTGTTCACATGAACTTCAACTACTATTTACCAGCATTCAAGGAAAAAAAAAATAAAAAAGACATGAGCACAGATCTAATACTTTGATTTTGTACTAGGGAGACAGCTGTTTATACCAGCCTGCTTCACATGTGTGAAAAAGCACAGCTTACCAGGACAGTTGAGGGCTGGCAGTGAGCAGAACTGAAAACCAGGTAGTTTAAGTTCCTCAAACTTGGATTCATGCAAACAAAACAGATTTTTTTCCACCTCTCTTTTTTTTTTTTTTTTTTTTAAAAAAAAAAAAGCCCTAATGGGTCTTCAGAGAAAGAAACAAGAACAAGTGAGGTATCAACAAACACAAAACCAACTCACCAGGATAAATAAACTGGGGATTAATTGTTTTGCTCTATGACCATCAACAAAGTCTATCAGCTTGCATCTATTTCTAGAACTTCCAATTCAAATTACATATAATGAGTTTACAGTACAGTTTTTAAAGGGTCTCATCTGAGTCATAAAGACTGAAGCAACCATTAAGCCCCATTTGTTAACAGCAACGATAACTACACTGTCATTACGCACACTGTAGGACACTGTACTACACAAAGGACTAATGTTATTGCACCAGACTAGAAGCACTTTAAAGTCATCTTGTGCAACTAGTAAGACAGGCAAAACACATTTTCTGATTGTAAAAAGCATTCCGGAAATTGCTGAAAAGCATACATTAGCATCAACTGTACATTTAAAATATTACATTTTTCTACCATTTAAATAGATGGTGTTCACCTGCCAAGTTTAGCTTTGCAGTTTCTGTTAACCATAGTTATCAAAACACACAACTGTTGTGGTTAAATTTTCATTTAGGTTTGATGATAGTTTTGCCCTCTTACTCCCTTTAAATTATTTTCATTTGAGGCAGCAAATTCACCCCCCCTTCTTTTTTTTCTAACAACATCAATTAATATGTTATTCTTGTTATAACTGTTCACTGAGTCTAAACAATGACGTGTTGTGTCAGCAGATAGGTTAGCGAAAGTGATGAAAACTGTGGAGCTATACTTGAAGCTTGATGGGTAATCAGAGCTTATCTACTTGTAATTAATTTGTCACCACACCAAAGATTTGAAATTGAAATCTACTGACCAGATTCTGACCTTAATGTATACCTGGAGAACACTGAATATATGAGAGTTTATTCTAATTTATGGTGGCATAGCTAACATTGGGTTCTGGGGTGTGGGGTCTTCAGTGCTAAAAAATCAGGGTTTTTGATAAAGCACGTACTTCTGAAATATTGTTAGAAAAACTAGCTTGATCTCAGTCTTCTGAAGATCTTTATCTTCCCATATCTTCCCACTTATTTATAGAAAACAAAATGGACAATGACAAGCCACAGGATCTTGTGGCCATGATATGTCAGGCTAGAAATCATACTGGAGACCTTTGATAGCTCTTCTAGATCAGAAAGGAGGTGTCTCTGATAGACGACACTGACACAAGGTGTTGCAGTAGTACTGGATCAGTGTTACGAGGACTGGTAGAATGGATATCGAGTGATAACAATGCTACCCTACCGCTTAGGTGTTTGCCTCAAGAAAATAAGTTGCATTCATATAGGCTGTGTGTTGCTGAGAAGTGTATGGTTTCCCTTCAAGGTTTCACCCAAGGTATCCTCACAAAGCCTTGTGTCTTAGATCCAGAGAAAGCAGATGTATTGTACAGGATACACTAGTTTACAGAGACAGATCAATCACAGCACAACATTCACTTTGCACAGAAGAATGTGAAAGGAAAGACAATTTAGAATAAAATAAATTAAAAAAAATCAAGTCTCTGGAATCCCCAGTTAATGATCAGTCTACATACAGTTTTAACTATCATATTGCAATGATTTCTCTAGCTAAAAGGGAAGAATTAGAACACTTTTTATATAGGCTTAGCAAAAATAGAAGGAAAGAAAAACCTGGCCAAATCTGTATGTTGAAGGTATAGAGAAAGCATTATTGCACCATTTATTTATACACTTCAGAATGAACAAGGCATGATCACAGGGAATGAGTCTTTGTCCTCTCTTTTTTAAAAAGTCACTTATTTTATCATTATAAATTTTTGAAATAATTATTTATAAAAGATTCTTTGCAGATATTGATTTGGGGACATACGCCTAAAGACATAACCACTTAATATAACAAACATCTTAGTTTAGAGTTAATGTTCCTGGTAACTACCAAAATGTCTCGGCTTAAAGAGGGCCTTTCGTCTGAGGGAGGAAGATGGGAGATACATAAATCTGATGGCAGAACAATGTTTTAATCCTCTTATCATTCACAAACTTTCTTACAGTGTTTACTAGCTACTGCAGCTATTTAACTTGTAAGTCAAAGGCTTTCCCACATTTTACTATGACCTCTTGCTAGATGCTCCTGCCTGCAAGGTTTTGACATCTCCTACTTCCCAGTGGAGTCAGTATGTATTTTTTAATGCCCTACAACTTCAAGTGGTGGGTCACAACTTGCTGTGTGCTGGTGGTGAATTCATCTCTAAAAGTTGGATGCTTACTTCTTCTCATTAAATTAAACTTTTAGGCCAGACTAGTGAATTTCTTACTGGTTTGCTCTAATTCCTTCTAGTCTTACACTCTTGACTGCCAATGCAGACTATGCTGGGCTGCTTCAGGCTTTCCTGTGACTGAGTGCAGCCTGCGAGCAGCGCTGGCCCAGGCGTATTCACCCTCCTGGGCTACAGGACCCAGTGCTTCAGCTCTCCAAGACACTCATCATTTTGCCGCAACTTGTTCCTGAGGCAGACACAGATATTGCAGGCTCAGCAGCTGAATGGACTGGGAAATTGCCAAATAGTTTTCCTCTGAAAAATACTCCAATCTGTTTAAATTAACACAAAACAGTATAGCAGTTTCCACAGACCTTTCACCTCCACGTTGTAATTTCTACTCAAAGTTGCAAGAGGGCTAAGGGCGGAAGAGCAGCCTGAGGGTCAGGACACCCTTGCAGGCTGGAAGATGTCAGGCTGAGCAGGAGCTCCAACCTGAGACTTCCAGCCCTCAGCCAGTTGTTTGGACAGGATGTTTCTTTCTGGTTCTTTCTTACAGGTTATGACGCTGTAACAGTGCCAAGCTAAGGACAGGAGAGAAGCAGGTAAAGAGAAAATACCTTTTACTACATCAACAGATGGTTGAAAAAGATACTTTTGCACACACAAGCTTTATTCAGATTTGAAAAAGCAGCAGACTGGGGTTTTTTCCCCCCCACCTCTCTCTTCTCCCCTGTCTCCATTTCAAAAAAATCTTGGGTTCACCCCAATACAGAATAGGTGAAGAAAACCTCGAAAAAACTTAACAGATGGGAAACCCATTTTTTGCCGTGTTTCATCCAAGAGTATTAATTCACTGCTGACTACATCCGACAGAGAAGTTGGACCTTGAAGGGAAAAAAATTACTGTAACAGGACTCCAAATGAACATAGGAAAGTACTAGGCAAAAGCTTATTTCTAACTTAAAATAATTTACGGAACTGCTGTTCCAGCTGTCACTACTTGCTCATATGCCTCTTCCAAAAATAAAATAATTGGTAAAAAAAGAGAGAATTTGACCCCCCCCAAATTGTGCGGAGATTTTGGGGTTTGAGTCTGAGGATATCTGTAACTACATCTACTTATAAGTGAAATATTTACAGACAAGAACATTTATGTTTGGGAACAGTCCGCGTTCCTGGCTTTTTAATGATAGCCAAGAAAATTGTCCTTCCATTAGTTCAAACTCCACGTTGAGATATTGGCTTTGCTATCCAACCAGTAAAAACACAACTCAGCTGAGCTGCGCAGATGTTTTGAACTGGTCCAAAAGGCCCAGCAATCTGATCAGCATCCTACCACCTTAAAGTTGTTTCCCTGAGCATTCAAGCACACATCTGTACTGCATATTTCTCTCACCAATGACATCCAATAAAAAGCAACTAATTTAACCAGCTTGCCAGTAGATGCTTCAATATTTCACTTATGTCAAAAAGAAAACAATTTGTTTGTTTTAAAAAAAACACAGCTGTTTAATACATCATTGCTGCTTGGACCTGGGAAGCCAGGCATCAGACACGCAGCTTACAGAAGTCACTGAAACCAAGGAATAAAAATATATCTGTAAAAGTGTATATTGATTTTTTTTTAAGGATGTGTGGAGTTTTCCCTTGGTGTAATTCAGCATGTCTTGTCAAAGAGACACTTTATGTGTGCAAATTGAGCATTAATCCTTTCAATCATTTGGGAGCCAGTGACTTTGTGCTCTTGGTCCCTTGTGCCATTGGCGTGTGTACGCTTTCCTCATACGTTTCATACCAACGTGCCAGTGTTGTAACCAGCAGGGTGGGACTGAAGGCTTCCTCTTAACTGCATTCACTTCTGATACCATTGTGCTGTCTTTGTAGTCCTTAAAAATGGACAAGCTTTGAAAAAGCTCACAAATACTCAAACTGTGAAAAGACCCGCTGCATTCTCAGGTTGCAGTCACCACTGGTGCCCACTACTCTTGCCCAAAGACCTCAAAAAAAACATTCCCAGCAAACACACGTATCGCCTTCCTTTTCACAACCCAACCCCTCCTTTTTTTCATCTGCAGGTATTTCTAGAGTAATTTGGCCCTTTCCTTTTTACTGTATGTGATCTATTAGCTGCATAACTTTACAGACCAGGATTTAAGTTTCACAGTGATTCGCAGGCACTTAAAACCTTGGGAGCTGAGGAAAAAAATGGACTAATGGAGGCTAATTTGTCTGGCTGCCCATGCCAAAACCATAAAGAGGACATGAAAATAAGAGAAATAACTGTGTGGATAGGTGGTCTGGCTCCGAAGAAGATGGTTCTTGAGTCCTGACATCTGGGGGAGTGATCATTTTCCATTTATATTAAGTTCAGCTATTTATTAATATAAAAGTATTTTACAAAGGGAAAAGTAATGTGGAACAAATAGCAACTAAAAAAGTCAGATACAACAAAAAGGAAAAAATATAAGACATATTAATTTTCCATATTTAATAACGTTTGTTTCTACAAGCCTAAAATATTAGTTCTGTCCCTTTATAATAATTTGATAGATATGGTATTAAAAATACAATGATACCAGAAATGTGTAGAGGGGAAAAAATGCCAGCAATAAACTATTTTAAATGATAAGAACAACTAATGGCATTCTCCAATTAGAAAAGTGACTAGCATTTTTCCCCCTTAATTTTTAAAAAGTGTTTAATATTAAGAACTATTTATTATTTCCTGTGCAGACTTTTTGAAAATTTTTAATTAACTCCATAATTTCCACTTATCCTTCAGCCTCTGAAGCAGGTATCTTGACAGTGGAAAATTATCTGCGAGTACTGAAGTGTTTAAGATTGGGAAAAACAATGTGTAAGGTAGGTTGGTTGTGGGATACTGCCCTAGCCTTTCACCTCTGCTGAGCTGGGGGAAAAAAATAAAATAAAAAAAAAAAATCTGTCATCAGTCAGAAGACAAATGTGCTTTGTGATATGAAAGAGTCCCTCAAGAACACAGTCAGAGAAATGAGGAATGAGAGATACACTAGGACTCATAACCTACTTCTGCATTGCCGTGAGCCTGCTTCCTATGAAAACCTCACCAACGCACGCTCCTTCCTACTGAATTTTACCTGGACCCACCCTAGGAAATCCTTGAAAAATCTAACCTTTCAATCACTGAAATCACACACACACACACACAGGCCCTTCAACAGTTTTCAGACCTACGTTCACCTTTATTTAGAGTTCTCAGCATGGAAAATGCTGGGTGAATTCCTCCTGCCCCTGCCTGTATAAAGAGGTGTTTGTGTCCCATGCCCTGCAGCCTCCAGCCAACAGCGGGAGCCCTGCCACTGCCCTCAGCACTCTGTGTCACAAGCCTGCTGGCAGGCAGCGAGTTTGCAATGTTCAGCCTCCTTTTCCTTCTCTTAATTTAACCCTGTAAGCCTTCATCTTACTCTCCTGAATCATCCTCCAGGTCGGGTGTTAAGGAATCGCCTATGCAGATCACTCCCCAGTAACTCAGGACAAAATACCTGTGTGCCAGGAGAATGGTGCACTCGGGAATAACTGGGCAGAGATGTTTCTACTACGATAATTTTCCTCTCTGCCATAAACACTTAAAAAGCCAGGCAAGGCCTGTAATGTTTGTAGGGAGTACAGTGACATTCTCTAGTCCAGCTCACAGAGCTGGAACGTAACACAAAAGCTTTGGGGCACAAATTATTTTTTCAGAGCTCCCTGTATCATCATTGCACTGCTGCAGCTACAGCTCTATTTCTACAGTTCTTTCCTCCAGCTACTAAATGCCGTGCTTAGGGTGGACATACTGCAACAAAGCTGTAGCAACTGTATTAAAATGATATTCTACAATAGTATATTTTCATGAGGCTTTACACAGGGTCAGGGATTCAACCCTGCCATTAAAAAGAACAGTCAGCCAGTAAATATCTTGTGCCATTCTTCCCTAGCAGGAGTGTAATTACACCCCAGCACACCAAACCACTCTATCTTGTCCTTGTGACCTTTGTCCTTTAGCAAACCCACAAAGGAGGAAAAAATTTAAAAAACCCAAAAAAGCAAGCTAGCATTCTTGCTCCAAGAGCATCACATACTACTTTTAATCTGCTTCAAGATTTCACTGCCCTTAGAAACACTGAACTCTCTTCTGTGTGAACAACCTGACAAGAAGCCAGGCAAAGGGCCACTCGTCGGTCAACAGGAAGTAAGCTGGGACAAAAGGTCCAAGTTGAAGAACGCTTCTCTGGGCTCTGTGTCGCTGTGCAGCCTGCGCCTGGGCCAGAGCCAGCATAAAAAGTACTCCGGGTAACTGTGGGCTTTGATTAAAAAGCCACAGTGCTTAATAACAAAACCTGACTGGAGAGAAAAGAGGACCGAAAAAGAAAGAGCCGAGCTTATGAAAAATAGCTCTTGCCTTCAGGCTCGTTTTTAAAATGTGTTTTATTGACTTTTTACTCGATTAAAGGATATTCTTATTCTCTGCTTAGATACTGTCCACTGCTTTATGCTGCACATCAATAGGTAAAAGCAAAAGGCTTAGGTAAAGCAATCCAGAGCCACTGTGTGAACGAGTTCATGTTTCTCTCAGCGTCTCGGAAAAAATGAGCTCTTGAACTATTCGGAAATCTCATTAAACCCACATATGGATAGAAAATAATTGCATTTCCAGAACATCTGTGTGTGCACTGACACTAAATACTAGAATACGTGTAGACCCAACTGGTTTCTAAGGACTTCTGAGTTAACAGTTGCGAGAAGCAGAAGTTTCCAGGCAGCTGAACCAAGTGGCATCACCAGTACCAAAAGATCTGAAAAATCCCTAAAGTGGGACTTCGGGCAGACATACGAAGGCTCTTTAGATATCACAACAGGTGTTTCAATACTAGCTGCTTAACCACAAAATCAAATCATTTGCCTGACTTGTGATAGCCCTTTATACATACAGAGAACATGTAAATATCTCTTGTGTGGGAAGATCTGTCTGTAGCCATCCCTGCAACTTTATTGTCTGCAGCTTTGCGGGATTCAACCCGGTGTCTCTCTCCCTCCCCATCTTTAAAAAAGCTTCTGAATTTCTTTTGCACATAAGGAAAAAATATCCCTAAAATAAGACTCAGAGCTCAAATATTACTTTCTAAAACAGGACTGTGGATTCCTCTCCAAGTAATTTTAGCTGGATGACTAAAAATTTCAACTGAATTATTAAAAATAGAAAGATTCTTTTTCCTTACTGCCAGAAAATTTCCGAGTGCCCTGAAGTCAGTTGGCTCAAAAAGTATCACTAATAAATAACAAGAATAAAAATAATTCACAATTTAAGATTTCTCATTATAATTTTTAATTTTTATGATAAATCTTTTCCACTACATGATATGGTATGCTTATAGAGCCCCTTCTATTTAAAACATGGTCAACTAGTTTTCCTTAAAGTTCAGGATGACACCAAAATACAGGAACAAATTACCAACCATCATCTGTTTGGCTACCTCCTTTGCAAGTTCTCACTCCATGAAAAATGCAAAGCAGCTTGCTGCTCCTTTCCTGAAGGTGACCTCTCTCGTAAATAACTCGTGTTTACCCTGATGTACTGGGTGGTGCCTGGACCTGAACAGTCACTGATGAGCATGCAAGAACTTGCTGCCGTATGGTGAATTGCTCATGGGAGCCTTCACTCCCTCTCTCCTTCCTTTGTTGACTTTGCCATATAAATAGCAAGAATACAAAGTGGTAAGAAGAGATTTTGCAACGAAAGTAATCTAATATGATGCTTAGGTCATGCTGGGGACATACTTTTAACTAAGAAGGGGATTGACCGCCTGGCAATAGCTTTGAAAAACACATGCTGGAGTTCTTTGTGGTAGCAAACTGGACAATGCCACAGAAGCACCAAAGAGTAGATCTTACTGCAATGTGTGAACAGGAAAGTGGTGCTAAAAACCAACTAAAATAATCCATCCAGTTTGGAGGTTTGTGCCTATTTATGAAAGTCACATTTCATGACCAACTGGCAAAGTCCAGAGGAGAACAGAAAAATAATTACAGGCCTAGATAGTATGAGCTAAGAGGAAAGACTGAAATAATTGGGGTCAGTTATTGGAGAAGGCAGAGGAGAGACAGGATAACACTCTTCTGGCAAATTAACAGTTGCTGGAATGTGTAAAGGTAAAAGTATTTTTCCATGTTCACTAGGAACAGTAGCCTAAAACACAGAAAGGAAAATAGATTAGATGTCAGAAAAAAACCCCTATGGGTAAGCATAGCTTGCATTGTCTGGGAATGTTCAGAAATCCCAATCATGGAATTTTTTGGGGATAGGATGCAGGAATAACTGGAGGAAATAAATCAGATATTGTTAAGCCTGCCTTAAGATCAGGTGGATGGACTACACAAATTCTTACCAGCCCTATTCTCTATAAATATTATTTTTACACAGCTCCATTTTAATCTCACTTGAAACTACAGAATTTACGCTAATATTACACGGGATATCTCTCACAACAACAGGTTCCTACAACCAAGCTGTCATTGATAATTTGAAGCCTGTAACAAATATGTTTTGTAACTAATGAAACGTCACAGATCTTAAGCTAACTACCAGCCGAAGAAAGACTGCATATTTCATTGCAGTATTTTTTCACTTCTAAAGACACCCACATTTTTCTCATGTTATCCCCTGTAAATTAAAAGACAGATTTCTGTTTGAAATCCTACATATGAAGTGGACATACAAATCTCAATTTTATTAAAAAAAATGCATAGATATAAATTTCAGGCTATTCAGACAGTCAATCATGACACAGCTGGCACTGCTGTTGCTTTGTCTGTTACAGCCTGTTTGAAATTAAGTTCATCTCTCACTCTAAAAGCTTTCAGAAAATTTGAGAATGGTTTCTGATCCCTTTTATTTTCAATACTCAGTAACAAGACCTGTGGAGGACACCTGCTTCTACCTTCTGGACATAACTTCCTGCAATTTTAGTTTGATTGGCAGCAAATAATAGACCTCAAAACTCTGTGATAGCGGTAGCCAGCTCTGTCATACTGACTTGCTGTAGTCATCCCCTCTAGAAGTCAGACTTTCAGCAGATTTATTAGAAAATCTGAAAGATATTCTAGAGTACAGTGTCTGAAACACAAGGAACACTGATTTTCTATTGCCTTCTTTTGTGGATTTTGTGTTGTTTTCTCTCCTTTGTTCATGTGTTACACTGTCAAGCACATCGGAATTAACCAGAAGATATGACCCAGATGTCAGCGCATTTGTAGTGGAAAAAGGCAATTTCAGAGTCTAGTGCTTAAGAAAAGTTTTGCGTGATTTCCTACAGCTGTTATCCATGTGTTTTTTCAGGATAGCTGAATCACTGCACTGTTAAAGAACTGAAACAAACATGCAAATCACACTTAAAATGCAAATCCACAAGATACTTTAATGTGGGATGTAAGTGTAACAGAGTATTTGGGGCTAGTACTGATAAATAACCACTATGTTATCCTTGACACCAGATTCTGGATTCCAAAACCAAAAGCCTACTAAACATATGTATTTGCCCTATGTAATTATAACATCCTGATTTAGTCACTGGAGTCTCTTCTTTCCCTTAGGTTTAGTCCTGTTTATTTGTGACATGGTGTGGTTTCTCACTGCACTCTAGAATCTAGAAAAAAAAAAAAAAATGAAAGTCTGTGGTTTAAAACAAAAGCTAAATAGAAATCCTTCCAACTGAACTGCATGTCCAATGATTCTAAGGGCCACAGCAATGTGCATCTTATGAGCTTTAAAAAAAATAAATCCTTTTCTCTTGAAATGTCAAAGAATACAGGAATTGGTTTGCATTATGTTATGAACAGTGGTGCGATCACTCTTTATTGTCTTCACTGCCTTTGAATAAGAAGCGTTTGCCCCAGTCTGTCACACAACAGCAATATGAGTTCAACAAGTGTTACGCTTACCCTAAAGAATAGATGAAAACAAACATCCGTGCTTATGAATACACTGCACTTGGGTGGCCATCTGCAAGAGAAAAGATGCTGGGACCAAAGTCTCCTCTGGTATGATTCCAATGACCTCCAAGTTACACCAAGACCTACTTGCCCACTACACTTACTGATACACATCAGGATTTTTAAATAAAAACACATCTTGGGTGAGAGATTTCCAGAAACAGATTTTTGTTTTGTACACAGCATGGTGTAACCAAGTGATCCTGTCCAGCAAAACACCAGAAAAGTTCATTAATCAAGAGCCAAAAGCCCACACTCTGTATTTTTTATCTTCACATAATTTGTTTACATAAACTCTACACAATATTTTTCAACCCACTGTTCCTTTGGTATTTACTTATCTTCCTAGAAAAAGCTTCCTGCCAAATAAATAATTAGAATATAGATTTTCCCCTTCCTAATTATTAATTATTGCCACTAGTAAGAGAAGATATTTAAAGAGATTTGATAGTCAATAACAGCCTACTCCGATATGTTCGTCAGCAGTCCCGCAGTTCCAGCATTTCACACCATTTCTGATAAAATAGCATTAAATCGTTAGAAAAGGCAAGGCTTATACAAAGGCAGATGGCTGAAAAGACCACTCTGGGTATCACATCCTAGGCCATGGCTTAATAAGGCCTTTCTGGAGGAAAGAGAATTTTGCAGCATGCCTACTGAAGTGAGCTGCCATCCCTGGAAAAGCAGGCAGGGTTTAATGGAGCAAAGAGGAGGGGACAGCAAGGGAGCAAGTTAGCGAGAGGGGAACAATCTGCATACGCTGCACCCTAGAAGGTGGCCAAATATTCACTTCTGCAGGGCAAGGAGTAGCATCTGGATCAACAGAGAATCCTTCCTGCATCTCAGAATGATCCTTCCATGCCCAGAGCTCTGGCTATAATCCTAGGTAAACACTTGATAAGGGTCCTCTTATGCTTCACAGCAGAACACAGGATCCCTGATCTCAAAATATTCTACCACTGCCTAAAAAGTTTTTTTTATAAAACTACTAGAAAAGCCTGCATCAATTTCCCTTCTAGCACCTTCATTAGAAGTCATTAATGATGGAGATAGATACATTCAAACAGAAATGGTGACCTGCAGGACAAATCACAATGGGTGTTCATGGCAGAACTTGTTTTTCTCTTTTACAATAACTTAAATAATCACTGAAAAGACACCTTTGAAACAGGTTTTGTTAAAAAAAAACAAAGGTGGCTTATCAATAAGAAAATAACACATCCTCAAAACCAGCTGCTTCACATTCCTTTCATCAATCTTTTGGTTGCTTTAGTCAAACATTGACAAGTTTAATGTATTGAGAGCTAGGAGTTTGTCCTTGGCTCTAGCAGGAGGAAGGAAATGAAGGCCGAGCACCAGCCCACAGTAAACACCCTGAAAGCCTTAGGAGTAAATTGGGACCCGAAAAAAACCTCTCATCCTTCCATGCCCTGGGATCACCCCGTGCAGACACCACAGGAGACGCAGATGTACGTGTGCGTCACCCTGAGCAAGGACAAAAATAGCCATCCCCGAACCAGAGCACCTTCTTTTGGATACACTTTGGGCAATGCAAGAGTAGCAGGCATAAGCCCCAGCACTATATTTTGGACAATTCCAAAATTTCTCCTAGGCTTCATTTAAAAACAAAAACCAAAACAAAAACTTGTCTATACAAACACATATAGCAGATTATTCTGCATTAACACAGAGCAAACAGCCCCTGCCAATGCAAGCATACACTAAACAGCCAAATAGATTCTTCTAATTTCAATTTTGTGGGAAAATCTGAAGGGAGCCAAGAAAGTACAGGTATCTTCAAAACACATACATGTCCCATAAGTCACAAAGGCCTTGAAAAGAAAGACTGAGTCATAGCACCTGTTGCCTGCTGAGAGCTGACAGAGTGGAGAAAAGAAGTGCTGAGTGCTATTGTCCTGAACCATCCCCACACATCAGGAAACAAAAAATACTGGTGATACTGAATTAGAACCTCTGCTTCCTAATTACAGTTTCGTACAGAGAGTTTGTGAAACCAACCGATCACAAGTTGTACTAGAACTTTGTCCTGTCTTGCAGTGTCCCAGAAGAAAATGCGTTTATCCTGGCAATCTGCTGGTTAAAGGAAAAAAAGACAGCTGCAAGGCTGAGCTCTAGTCCAGATCCTATTTCCCTGCAGAACTGGGAACCTCTCCAACAATTCTCAGGACAGTCCTTGCTTTCCTTGAGGCTCCTTGTCCCCAGCTCCTTCACAGCTTGCTATGAGAATCAGGGCAAGTTCAGTCCTGTGTAAAGATCTCCCAAGATAATTTGTTTGGGAAAGAAAGGCATCAACTCCCACCGCAAAGACAGCAATCTTTCCTGAAAGTTTGTAATACCAACATGTGAGCTCTTTGGTATTACAGAACATGTCACTGTTGCATGCCAAATTCAAGACACTTGTTTTATCTTACACATGGTTTACATCATTAATTACTAAATTCATGTTAAACATAAGATTGAGTATATTTTAAACATTAGCAAAAACTGGTCATATGCCCATCCTTACACTAGTCACCGTCCCCCAGCTAAGAAGGAAGGTTATGTTCATTCTCTGGTCTTGTTCTTCTTTAGTCCAAGAAATGCAGTGGCTATGCTATTGGGTGAAGAGTACCTTTGGCCACCCAGCTCTCATCAGGTTAGGAATACCCACAGCTCATTGAGAAATACCATTGGTGTGGGTCAGTGTCACAGCCTATTTCCTGAAAGACTGTCCTGATTATAATGTAAGCAGTGCCTACCACGGCTAAGCCAGGCAATAGCTTCAGAGTCAGCCAACTAAACTACCCAACTGACATGTTCACCTAGGATTATAAAAAGCAAGTGTTACTTTAAAGATCCTCCATCTTCTCTGGGTATTATACATGGTCAACCAGAGGGAAAAACATTTCATAGTAAATACTGACCTGGAAAATCTGTTCTACCACACACTTTCTTTAAAATTCTGTAAAATGGGATTAATAGTACTTCTCCAGCATCCTGGGGTGTTGAGAGATTAAATGCATGCAAGACTGTGAGGCACTCTGGTACTTCAGCAATGCAAGCTGTGGAGGAATCCAAGATAGACAGATAATCCTCATTTATACCAGATGGGGAAACACTGAAGCAGAGAGAAGTTAAGCAACCTGTCACTCAAAAAAAATATGTGGAGAGAGCCACAAAGATAATTTCATCCCCCTCTCCCCAGTACTTCAGACATTTGGAACAAGCTTCGACATGAAGAATATCACTGGAAATAACAGCATGGAAGACACGTGACTAGCAGATTTCCAACTGCATAGCCCAATGAATATAAACCACCATCTCCTCTACCCTGTCACTGGTGTTAGCATCTATTACCACATAAAATGACTGAATGCAGCACGACTATACTTATTTTGATAGCAATTGTTTAAGTCAGTCAAGGGAAGAGCTGGCTGTCACTTCTAATCCTTTACTATGAAAGGTGGCAGCACCAGCCCTGCCTCAACCCTTCTGCAGCATCTTACACCTCTGAGCACCGAGGGGCTCGCAGCTACCAAACCAGTTTCATGGCAATGTAGTAGCTAATGACATTGGAAGAATGACTCATGATTTCCAGTGGCAATACCACTGCCTGTGTGGTTTCAAGAAAAGAGCTATCAGTTGAGGAGTAGCAATTTAGAAGCCATAAATGTGGGGACAGATAGACCTGTGGGATTTACGTGCGTTAGCTTTACTTGCAACAATAGATTAGGAAATCAGATCGAGAGATACAAAAAAAAAAAACAAGGAGGGAGAAAGAGGGAAAACCTGAAGTTAGACTGATGGGAACTGCTGCAAACTCTGCACTTCTGAAAAGATAGGTCTGATAAGATGATAATTGTAGGTTAAAAGAGTGTATACCTCCCACATTCAATCACAACGGTTACACAGCTATGGTATTTCCCATATGCAAAATAGCCATGTGTGGTGATTTAAACCACCCAGGAAATGAACACTTTACAGTATGATTGTTTTTACTACCAAATGTTCAAATGAAAACTCAAGATTTTTCAACTGTTTACAAATTTGAAAAATATATTGCCATATCTGTAAATGACTAAGCACCGATATTTCACCTGAATTTTATTATTAATTTCTTCAAGCTCAGGCCTCCAGAAATGTCCAGTTTAAAACAACACTTAAAAAAAATAGGGGAGCTGTAAAAATCATATATTTATAACCTTAATAAATAATTTATAGCAATTTGTTATGACAACACTATTTTGAACTCAATGATATGATTAGGCAAGAAAGCAGAGTACTTAAATATCAAGTTTTATGCACATTCTCACAGCACATATAAATCTATATTTAAGCTTCTCCAGGAACAGCATAGGCATTCCAGTCAATCACTTAAAAAGCAAATACAGTTGTCTGAATTTTTAACTATCAAAAAGCTGCGATAGTATAACATTACATTCCGCAGTTCATCTGATTCTCTCTAGAAAAAACAAAGTGCTGAGCTCATCGAGTTTAAATTTAAAACAGCAAAGTACTGTGACCAGGCTTCTGCTTTCTGATGGCAAATGCTGTTAGAATACTCTGCTCTCCCCAAGACTAAAATGTGTCTCACACTAATCTAAATGGTACTTTCCATGAACACTGACAGCATTGAAACTCACTGTGTACAAATACTAATGGAGAATGACAAAGATATACGGCCACAATAAACTCATTATCATTTCAAAAGCATATGCATGGAAACATATCTTTGAGTGTTTATCCAGCACTACTAGTACATTTTTATTTACCTGAGTCACTGTAGCTATCATCTGCGTGAAGAGTACTGCTGCATATTTTTAAGTAGATAAATTTGGAATTTTCATACTAGTTCTAGTAGCTTCCATGGCTAGAAATCAGTACATTTCCTACAATTGTGCAATACGAAAAACATGGAATTAAAAAGGCCATCTCCATTTTTAAACTTGGGTTTATGGCACAGGATTTTAAAATGCAGACTATATATTTATCATTCCATAATTATATTTCACTTACCAGGACTTTGTGGTTTGGTTTTCTTAATCACACTAATTAACACAGTCTTTTTCTGGTCTAAATGGTCTTTACAAATTATTTACCTTCTGGAGACACTTGCAAAAAGTTTTATGAGACGTACACGGCACAGCAAAGAAAACTCAGAAGGTTTAATCCTAGCTTTGCCAACACTCCCCTCTATGACTATGGACAAAAGACAACCTCTCCCTCCTTTCTCCTATAACTTCAGTTTCCATTAAAGGACCTCAAGATCGATTAATAGATCTCCTGTGAGATCTTAAATTCATTAAACTATTTTAAGGAATAAAAGTTCTGATTATTAATAATTTTGTCTTATTGCTGATCCATTTAAACACAGACACTGCAAAATCACTTCACATGCCTATTACCTGCAACCTCTCAAGCTAACAGTAGTCTCCAGTTTGAACTTAGGAGTTGCTCCTGTTAGATGAATTAGCAGGCTTCCATCAACTCCAAGGGAAAGACTAAAAATGCATGACTTCAGAGTATCCTTTCAGAGCACTCCTTATTCTTAATTTTTCTGCTTAGTATTTACTATTTGCTTTCAGCAATTTTCCTCAGGCCTAGTATCATCACTGCTTTCACACAGCTTGGCCTTTCTTCCAAATCGATTTTCTATGGGAATATGGTCCAGAGAGGATTTCCTATTTGTTAGGTGACAGAATGCCACAGATAATATTTTCATAGAATGATCAACAAAAAAATAAAGCCCTATGGAAATTTAAAATTATAATTTACAGGACCTTCTGCAGAAGAAGTTGACTAATGTATCCTAACAGATAGAGTCTCTAGTAAGTGATTTGGTTTTTTCCAGGCAAAGCTCACATCATTCCTACTTTCTGGGATGGTATATACCATATTTTCCAGATGACAAGGGCATGTTCTTTCCAGCCTTTACTCACTCATCATCTGAGACTTGGGCTTGGGTTTTTTCTTTGTTTGCTTGGTGGTTTTATTATTGATTTTTAAGATGATTGGTATACATGATGGTACTGTGCTCCCTTTGTAACTGAAGGGCAGACTTCTAAAAGGAAAAATTATCATAGGTGCCCTTTCTGGAGGAAGGAAGAGAAGAAATTATGGTTTGGTTAAAATTCAGATGACTAATGAAAGACTGAGCATTTGATTCATTAGTGACGTGCTTAAGTTTACCCACACTGGCATATTACATCTAAGACACAGACAATAATAAAAGGAAAAAATAAAAAAGAGGAAGGGCAGATGTAGTATCTGTCTGCAAATACATGAGAGAATGTCATTAAGCAACAGAGAGGCTGATTATTCACATTACCAACCAAGGGTAGAATAGGAAAGAAGGCCTTCACAACCCTTAGAAATCATTCCAGAAACAGTGCTGATTGAAGAAACATGCAGACTGAGACTTTTGAAAGGTTCATGCCAGGTCACTCACATATATAACACATTTTAAAAATCATCAAATTATTAAAATCACCTATTCCCTAAGTATTTATTAAGTAGGACTTCCCGAGTACATTTAAGAAGTGTCAGACCCCAGCTGGATTTCAAATCTGATGATAAAAACTATGACCAATCTCCTTCTTTAAAAAAAAAAAAAAGAAAAAGAGCCCAAGAGAAAGCAAACAAAAATGGTTTAAGGGCACTGATATATAAAATCCCAGTTTATAATGTCACTCACACACTTACCTGGGGTAATACATCTTCTTCTGATCACTTTGATACCAGCAATTTGTAAACAAACCAGAGGGTTTGTTCACTCATGAACAATAACATTGAATAGAGGTCAGCAGGAACCGTTTTACAAGGAAGACTGCTGGAGCTAAAATATATCTGTTGGGCTGAGTAAATACAAGAAAAGAGGAATGCATTTTAACATTGAACTATAATACTGAAGGGTAAAAAGCAAAAGCCAAAGAGGGAGATGAATTAATTAGTGTGGTGCCCAGAGGTAGGGGAGGAGGGATAATGAAGAGTAGTGGGATTAAATTAGGAAAAGCAAAATTTAGGCTGAGTATAAAGAAAAAAACCTTACTAATAATGAGTTTTATTATTTCGGGAATTAGTCTCTCAGGTGAAATGATGGAAACACCTGCCTAATATTTAGAACTTTTGAATGTAGGTTGCACAAAGGCATTAATACATGATACACAAAGTATTCACAAAGGTATATACACTTTGGGGAATAAAACAGTGCTGGTGGGGACAGAAGGAGCAGATGTGGACACATCCTGTCACATCTCTATGACTGGTACAATTACCAACACCTTCATGAACTGCCCAAAACACAGCCTATGCCCATATCAGACAAGCTGTGCTTTGAAGCATCGCTCACGTGGAAAAGAGACTGGCATGCGCATGAGAGGACGGGCACACAGGTAGGTGACAGAAGTGCCTGGCCCAATGTAGTCCAAAGCACAGCAGGGTAAGGAGGTATTAGCACACTTGGAATAACAGATGGTAGACTTAGACTTGATGTAAGGAAGAAATGTTTTACAATGAGAATGGTGAAACACTGGAACAGGTTTCCCAAAGAGGTGGTAGAAGCCTCATCCCTGGAAACATTCAAGGTCAGGCTGGACGGGCCTCTGAGCAATGGGATCTAGTTGAAGATGGCCCTGCTCACTGCAGGGGTGTTGCACTAGATGACCTTTAAAGATCTCTTCCAACCCAAACCATTCGATGACTTTGTTCCTGATTCCAGCACTGACTCTCTTTGCCACCCATCTGGAACTTCCTCAGCATTCCCTGACCCACCACAGGCAAAACAGTTTGAAAGCAACAGGGAAAGAAATCCATAAACAAAAATGTAGAATTTCATTGTTTTAATTCAAGTATTTTGTTGCTTTGGAGATGAGCTCCCCACGCCACAGCGCTCAGAGGCCAGGCTTGGTGCTCTGGTCACCGCACGCTGGTTTTTAGCACTTTCTGGAGTAAATACGGCAGTTCAGAGGCACGACTGCTGTAGCTGCTGCCTCTTCGTTTGGTTCACAACGGCCCAGCCAGCCAGTTAACTGCACCAGAAAGCAAAACAAAGCATCCCTTCAAAAAGGGCTGCAAGGTGAAACTGCCACCGTGCAGTTGGCCATCAGATTTCTTGTTTATAGCTGTTTTCCTGCTCTTTCAAGTGGGAAACATCACCCAAACTGGTTCTAACATTTTTCTGGATTTTGCTCTGCCTATCTCACATAAAAGTAAAACTCAGCAAATGCTTAGCAGGCAATGCTGAGAGCACTGCAGGGACCACAAGTGGATAAACAGTTTGTGCCTAATGACAGGCAGGTCATTCACCCAAGTGGGGGGGGGGGAAAAAAAAGGAAGGGTTAAACGCTGTAGCTTTATCAGGAAATTTGAGGGTTTAAACTGGAAGCAATTTGTTCAATGGCTATTTTGACCATAGAACTTCCTAATCTCAGTTCCCATAAAGTTTGGCTTGGAGCCAGCCAGAATGGTTCGTTTCAGCTGCACAGATATCTTCCACAGAGGAAATAAAAGGATTTCAAACCCCGGAGTCATTTCCTTTGGTTCTCAGCTCATTCAGAAAAAATGTCCTTTCGGTCAGTGATATCTCCAACTTAATTCCTGCAGCATGACTTTAAAAAAAAAGGTCTTTGTGGGAAACTTTTTCTGAAGGTTTGGAAGTGTGCCCTGTAAACTCTTTGCCAGTTGATGTAAAATACCTTCTTTCCTCCCAGAAGCTTGCAAAGCACAAGGTCCTCTCCTTTTCTGCATTAACTGAACTCTGAGCTTTCCAGAAGTTCTTACTCATCTTGCAGTCCCATTTAATAATTAAAGGAGGTACTCACACTCATACACATAAAAGCAAGAGTTTGCAGAACTGCACATCAAGATAATCCATTACATGTACTCGAATCACAAGGAGTAATCCATGTGCAGCTTCAGGTGTAGCAGTGCATGCAGAGCAAGTAAGCATTTATCAAAAGGAGCAATGCATTGTTTTCCCAGACGTACCACATAAGCATAATACATTGCACACATCTGCGTCTCACTTTCAAGACCAGCTGACAAATATTTGGAGATTTAGCCCCAAATCTGAGAAGTGATCCAAAGGATCCAGATAGGATGTTTAAAACAAGCATCCAGGCCAGCCAACATAAATGCCAGGAGCATAATGTCCTCTCCCAGTGAGTGCTATACCTGTTCCTTGCGGTTACCATCTTAAACACAGAGTCAGGGTTTCACTGAAATAACGGAGATAACATTTTCTGACATGCAGCCTAGCTGTAATGACCTAATTCATTCCAAGCGTGTGAGACCTGGGAACAGTACCTTTACATCATCACAAAAGAGAAAGGAAGCTTTGCAAATATATCTTCAAGCCTGTGATATTTCTAACAGTACTATAAAACAAAATACTGAGGTGTAGGGCTCAGTATAAATAGCAGCAGTTGTGGGTCCTGTAATAGCAAGCCTACACATCCTTTGTCCTAAAATGAACTTCAAAGCACAAGGTTGCATCAGAACTGACAAATTCTATGAAGATTAATTTTAGTGAAACTCAATACTGTGCTTCAGCACACATGTAATGCTGATGTGGACACATCCTAAGGTGGCCCCTTCTATATTCAGAAAATTCAGAAGGCAGAGTAAAGGACACATGCAAAATGGAAATGTTAATGAGTTGAACCCTACTGTCAACTTCAAATGTCAACACCGATCTTCTGATTGATAATTAAATTGCTCTTTCCAGGAAAGTTTATCACTAGATTAAAATTATATTTAGTTATTATTTATGAATTGTGACTTGTGTAGCTTACATTTAAATGCTCACAATTGTCAATTCTTGCATTACATGCAAGGTATTATATGAGATGGACTGATACATCGATTTTAATAAAGTAGTTCAACACCCATATACACATATCTATCTATCACTATATAGATAGATATCTCACAAGCTCCTTGATAACACTGCTCTGCACAGGGCAACTGAAGTCTTAAAATTAAAGGCCGCCTTCACCCTAATTCAAAGATTTTCTTACAGTGCCTTGAATAGCACAGACTAGATCTGCAATCTACAGTGTGAACCTCTACTAGAGAGGAGATAAGCTATAATATTAGACCTTATTTCTGTTTTCTGAAGGAAAGTGGGGAGTTATCTAATTTATAAAATAAAGAAAGTAAGTAAAATAAAGAAGGATGTTTTTCTATATGCCAATCCAAACATTTCTCTGTTTCAAAGTCTTCTCCATTTAAATCCTTTTTTACCAGGATAAAATAACAATGCAGAGACACTGATGCAGCATATAGAATGAAAGGTGTATGGGAGCCTTATAGAACAGCTAGTGTTTCTGAGGTTAAACTGGACCAAAACTGGAATTATAAAGGTACTTTTTCCCTTTTTTTCTTTTTTTCCTTTCTTTTTTAAAGTTATAAGTAAATTCAAACCAAATGTTGACTGGAAAGTTTCTCCCTTTTTACATTCCACTTCTCTCTTCCAGGAATGCCAAACTCAGGAGCAGAGTGTCAGTAAAGACTGTCTAAACTGAAATGAAATTTCTGGTTTCACTTAGTCCTGTGGGCAACATGTGCTTCCACTCTTCCATAAAACACAGTGGGAACACAGGGCTTTAAAATCATAATCTGAAAATCCCATTTTCTTATAAGCCTTATTAATGTGAAATGACTGAGTGATAGTCTCGACATTCAGTTAAAATAATAGGGGAGCATTTCATAGCCATTCCTCTGTCTTATCCTCACTCCCAAAACACAGTAAGCTCACCTTGCTGGGCTTTCAAAGGTTAATTTGACAAAATCCATTTTGGAATTTATTTTTTTTTTTTAATGTGCAAACCTACAGACATTTCCTAGGCCTCACACTGGCAAACATGCAGGTTATTTGAAAGCAGCTGAACTGTAATGCAGGCACGTTTCACTCCTCTGCCTCCTGCCCCCCGGCATTTCAGCAAACCAGCGCAGCACAGCCAGCCAGCCTGGTTAAGGGCAAGGGAGATTCCTGGCCCTTCTTCAGCCCATGAGCCAGGACCTGCATCAGGAGGCACCCTCCAGGGACAGGCTTGTTTAAAAGGGTGGCAGAGAGCAGTGGAGAGTGCTCCAGCCTCAAAAACCCTGAGCCAGCACCCACCAGAACCATTGCACATCAGCTGCAATGGCCCCAAAGAGAGCAGCCCTAAAGAGAGTATGTCTCCCTGCTCCCTCCCCAGTGTTCCCTGTGAAGGTGCAGATACTTTGATTACTGTAGCAGTTGAATTAAATGATGCACTAAAAAGCTACATCTGACCATACTTATCTGGCTCTGAACTCACAGCATCAGGAGAACTCTACACCATAAGTGCATGGGTTTGGACAAGAAGTTGGTCATCAAACCCTCACTCCATTCTCAAGTAGCCTCATGACACAACTCCTGTCATAAAACCTGAGCTTGCTCAACCTCCTGTACCAAAACTTTGCTGCTCTGGTGGTCAGAAACTCTCACCCATATTTCACCCATAATTCAATCACAGCCTGTTTATCTTCACCTATTCTTGCTGCCAGCACTATACACACTTTTTTTTTTCCCCACCTAATACCACAAACTGATTTCTTCACAGACAGTGCCTTTCCTATTTTGTTTTGGTTTTGTAAATGTTCTCCTAAATTCCATTCTCCACCGATCCCTCTCTACTTTCTTTTGAATAAGAAGAGCCCCAAGGTTTCCAAGAACTGAGACCATAGGAACATGAGTTTGACTGCACAGAAGGAGGAGACAACTCTAGTGCTTGATCTTATGGCAACAACAGGAGGGGAAGTCAAACAGGTTAGTTGGATAGAAAGCTGAAGGAAAAACCCCATCAAATACTCAGGGAGAAGAAATAAAGGGGGGAATTGCTCAATTTACTATCATTTCTATGTCTTCCCTATGGGAGAGCCGCACACCTGAGTGCATTGTGTAGACAATTTATTGTCTTCAGCATGAAACTCTGTCCCCTGAGAGCAGGACAGCAAAATGGGAGGGACTGAATGAGACAGAGAAATTCAGCACCTGAACCTTCAGGGACATCAATTCCAAGCAGTTGAGGCAAATCCCGCTAAGGGAGAGGAGGGGAAGGTTCACAAAGGATATTTGAGCAGTGTCATACAGCAGACCCAAGTCCATTAGGGCAGCCACCAGCCCAAGGCAGCATTCAGGTGGTGAAGTAGGATATGAGCCATTGCTGATCTTCCCCACTGAGAGCTGCTGACTTTCCATCCTTCTGGCACTGAAAGCATCCCTCTAGAACTTGGAGCTAAGCAGAAGGAAGGAGCAGGTTGGACTGATGACAGTCCTCTCATCAGGCAAACAGATGGGGGAGTTGGTAACCTTGGAGGAAGTCAGAGGGTGATCACTAGATCTATCCCTCTTGCAAACAAAACAACAGGCCAGAGAATGTTAAGGGGACATACTGGGATGGAAATTAACCACAGAGACACTCAAATATGATGCCGACAACACATCCGCAACACAAGTAGCTCCCTAAATGTTTTAAGCCTAAGAAATAAGATGAATGAACTGAAATACATACTTCAGTAAAAAACCACTCGTATTAAAAGGACTGTGAAAGGAGGCAGAGAGACACTAAGGTATAATGTGGATATTACAGACAAAGCAGGCTGTGCTGCTGGTGGAGAAATGATCAGATTAAGCACAGCAGCAAGTAACATAGAACCTGCAAGAACTGAAATCCCACACCTAAACATGAAGAACTGTAGTCCTGCATTACTGGGGAGCTACCTCTGCTCCTGACTGCCTGCTGGGATGGAAACACCAACTACCAGGGGCAGAGAAGGATGCAGAAAAGCAGTAAGGGTAGAAAGAGAGCGGAGTGCTCATAGGGGACTTTAATTATCTGTATGCAGGTTGGGTAAAATGAGATATAATGCAAATATCACATTTTTAGGTGCTGTTTCAGAGAGCAGCTGCTTAGGAAGCCCAGAAGAACAGATGCACCTCTTAATTTGAAATGACCACAGCAGAGGTTATGGGACAAACTGACAAAAGTGAACACTAACAAATTGCAATAACAGATGGTATTCACACTCCCTCTTTGAAAAGAACTCCAAGATGCAACAGCTGACTACACACGCTACCAAGTGCCGTGCAGCTTCTTGCCTAAAACCAACTTTGTACCTGAGGACTGGGAGGTGGCACACGCGGCAGCAGTATTCTGAAAAGATCCCAGGTGAGAACAAAGTACCTGCAGGTCTGTAAACGTGGTGTCAAATGATCAGACATTACAGAAACAAGTGCAATATCAATGGAAATACAATATGTGGAAAGAGTTAACCTGGCTTTTGTAGGTTTGCCCCACAGACCTACTGGAGTTCTTTAAAAAGGTCAACAAGCCTCTGGATAAGGGTGATCTGGCTAACATAGTCTGCTTGGAACTCTGAAAGGCATTTGACAATGTCCCCACAAAAGATTTCTTAGGAAACTAAGCAGCCATGGCTTAAGAGGGTAAGCTCTTAGATAAACAATTGGCTAAAAGATAAAAACAGAAGGCAGAGGGCATGGTCTTTCTTACAACAGGGGAACAGCATCAATGGACTTCCACATGGAGCTTTGCCGGGGCCCATGCTGCACAACCTGTTTCTGAATGATGAGAATAGGCTAAGCAGTGAGGTGACGAGATTATTCAGGAGAAAAAACAGGAGGGGACAGCTGTGAACAACTGCAGAAGGACCTTATTAAACTAAGCGACTGGCTAATAAACCAGCAGGAGAAATTAAACGTAGATAAATGAAGCAATGCATATGGGAGAAAACAATTCCAGTTTCACATTATAAAATGATGCCTTTTGAACTGTCCATACAACTGTCAGCTCCATACCTGACCAAAAAGGCAAACTGAATTCTAGGGATGATTGCAAAAGGAGTAAAAAGCACAGCAAAGAATATACTACAGAAATATTTACACATATTTCCCTGTCAGCCCCTCTTTCCCCATAACTTTTGAACCAATGGACCCTATTCAAACAAATTTGACAGAGGACACAATCTCAAATACTTTTAAGTCCCCAAAACTCAAATGTCATTACTAGACACTACAGAACACACAGCAGAGTCACAAAACAGAGGCTTATTAATCCCAGCAGCCTCGGAAGGATTTGTGGCACGGCATACACACCTCTCCTTTAAGTGTAACTATTTAACACTTCTACAGCAGCAGCCCAAGGAAGCAGAGCATGGCCAGCAGTAACTATGCAATTCTTTCTGATGTAAAAACTCACATTCACCCAGCCTGTTCAGTATGTATCTGTCTCCAAAACTCCAGTCATATTTAATGTCTGTTCCATGACTTTCTTCTCTAATAACTAGCTATACTAGCAATAAAATCTGGTTATATTAAAAAGGACATAACTACTAAGATAATGTGCAACAAATAAACAAAAATTAAACACTAAAACATTGAACCCAGATTTTTCCTCAGCTTTGAGCCTTTTTTTTAAGATATGTTCCATCAATTATGTGGAATTTACCCTGCAATTTACTGTGAGCTGAAGTGACTGACAAAAGCAACCAAGATACCTCAGGCAAACCGGGTCACTCAGACTTTTTCTTGCTGTTCCATGATTAAAGGTTGACCACAAAAACCTTTACTTTCTGCAGAATGACATGCATGGTTGGTTAAATATGCAGGCAATTAACACAGAGATAACATGCATTTAAATGTAGGTTCCATTGACCCCCATCTCCGGGCTGCAACCTTTGCTCTGAAAGCAGACAGCTTAGCAAAAATATTCAATTAATAAAAAGCCATGAAGGGCAACAAGTCCATTTTAATTCATTTAAAAATAAATGGTGTTTACTGCTCCATATTTAATAAGTTCATAAACAACAACACCATGACTAATACTGTAAGCAACAAGGGCATGCAGTTGAAAAAACCTCATAGAGCCCCGTTTTTCTTGTCTCTGCCCATGTTCTATCCCAACTGTGATGATACAACTTGCTGCAGCAACTCGAGTACCCCCACCACAAGTGTTCCTTACTGCTTCCACCCTCCCCTCCCAAATGCCTTTCTGGGTAAAACCAGCACAAGCTCTGGCTACACCACAGATAAGCAAGTAGTGATTTACTGTGGTTACTTTAGATGAAGTAAAACTAAATCCACCCTGCGTTTCCTTCTGCGGGAGCACTGAGTCTCCTCTCTACGTAGCTGCTCATTTTTTGAAATTTTGAACTTGGTTCTATTTGAAAGTCCCAATCTTCTGGCACATTTGCTTGAAACTGGCCATAAGTTGTAAAATTCTACGTGAATAAGAAATTTAAACCTTGGAGACTCTGAAATTATAAACCAAACTGAGAGATGGGGTTTTTTAAATGAAAGAAAAATTGAACCATTTGTAATTTTTCAATCAAACTTGTAATTTGGGGGTCCGGAGAAACCACATATCATATCACTGCCATCTAATGGAAGAAAACATCAGCTGATCACTGGTCCTGAAAAAGACCCAGTCAGACAAAAATATTTCACCAAGTAGGAGAAGTTGTTTCTACCACCCCTAACATGGCCTCCTCTTTTTTTCATGTATAAATTTAGTTCTCCTCAAAACATTCTGGGTTGAAAAAAAATCTCACTAAATGTTATCCAAATGCATGACTATTCTCAAAAGAGCTGAAAGACTGGTTTGGGGTTTTCTTTATTGGAGAATTCAGTATTTTAAGAAAATGTTATTTAACTCCATTCAAAGTTGTAAGATTACTCACAGTACCTAACATTAATTGTGGATACTCATCTTTTTCAAAGCCCTGGGCTGCAAAGTCCATAGGACAAGGTTTTCTTTTATTTAATTTTTGTACAGTACAATTGTTTTACATACTGTCAGTTAGCACCTAGAACCTTACTGCTGCATGGCTACCATAACTATAATAATAGATGGAGTAATAATAATGCCCACCAGTTCCTTCCCCAGAACTGGTGTGGGTGGGTTTTTGTTCAGTGTTGAGGGAGCTACATCTTTATTGCCAGAGGTTATGATTTTTCACCTGTGTTGCACATATATTCCTCCTCTAGCAATCCTACACCACCTCTAAATAGGCAGCCCTCAAATACCCAGAAGGGACTGACTGAATAAAAATGATGGCATGGTCTATTAGTGTTTTACTTTCACAGTATAATATCTACCAAGAAAGAGAACATTTACTTAATTCACTTGGGTAAGAGAGTTCTACTCTTCTAAACAAAAGCCGGGGACATGTGCTAATATGCTGACTTCTCTGATTGCTGGCATACTGCAGAAGTGAAGTCACACTATAATTAACAGATCTGATTTAGAATGCTTCCTGTTGAGTACCTGTGTTCAATAAGAGTCTGTTTATTGGATTTAGTATCAAATTGTCAGTATATCAAGTAAGCAGTTGCTTTGCATATGCTGTATACGCTGTGAGGACATAATGGAGTTGGCTCTAGCAAAACTAAGTTGCCGGGGACACTGTCCTCCTCTGTCTCTGCCTTGGGGTTTCCACAGCCCACCTGCTGTGCTGAAGGTCTTGAGACTTTTGAGAAACCAACTTCTAAGCAAAGTACCACCACTTTTGGGAGAGATGACCTGCCTTCTGGCAACCAGAGGCCAAACATATTTACTGATACATGAGAAGTTATATATCATAGCATCAGAGAAAAAACGTTAAAGCAAAGTGATTCTGCAAGACCGTTGAAAAAGCCAATGCGTTGCATGTCAGATTTAAACCAAACTGATTATGAATCGCTGTTCAAAGAGAAGAAAATTTCTCTTCTGCTCAATTCTGTGATATGAAATAGATATTTCCAAGTGTGCTGGGACCACTAAGAGCCTACTAACATTACCCAGTCCCAAAATGCACTTCAAACACGTGCCAAGCTATTGGCAAAGTTTTATACAGACCAATGAATCAAAACATTAATCACTGTGTACAAATGGAAATTTTACTTTTTTATTTCTCTGGAAGGAAACAAAATTAAACCAATTATCTGACAGTGATATAGGCCTGCAAATTTTGGAAGCAGTAAATTAAGAATAATCACAGATTAGATATGTCACAGAATACTTGAGCATCTTGGGTCTCCTTACAGAAAATATTTGCTAGGCCATGAGTTCATTTATGAAAAGATAATGATCCAGGAAATATTTTCCTTAATTGCAAAGAAGCCGTTTAAGAAAGTGTCTGGGGAACTAATTAGAAAGGAGTTTCCTCTGTAGAGGATCTGACTTTAAACTCCATAAGCAATTTTTAGAGGACTTGCTTGAGAGCAGCAACATTTTGCAGACACGGAAGCAGGTATGTCTCCGAGTCCTCACCATGGCAGGGCAGCAGCCAGTGCTGGCATGCTCCAGCTATGGTAACTTGCTGAGCACAACTCAAACTCACTCCTGGTTCACTACAGCAGATGTGGAAAGCATTCAAAACTACATAAATAAGAGAATCTCCACCTCCAAGCCAAAGCGAGATTTTGCGAAACACTCGCCCATTTGCCAAGACACATATAATGCCTGGTGGCCAACGCAATAGGTGCCAGGAAAAGAGTTCACTCAACAGCTCCACACACTCCCACTGAGTGCCATTGCTTCATGACGCTACCTAAAACTCTGAAAACACATTATCTGCAAGAGTTCAAGGGGAGAGCTTTTAATATACACAAGATAGCTTTTTTTAATATACACAAGAACTTCTCCCCTCCACCCCTCCATCTAGTGCCTAGTAACTTCTTGAAATAGTCAAATTTATAGAACATCATAGTTCATGAGCCTGCAGATCAAACAAACTGATTTGATAGGGTAGAGTGTGAACTTACAACACTCCACTGCTGAGTGAGCAACCTCATGGTCTCTTACTGGTAATTCTTTTCATTTTATTTTGATGGATGCCTGCCTTTAGGGTGTTTAGATGTCTCCTTTAGGTATTCTTCCTGAAGACTTGGCTCTTAGTCTAATGTTGTTTCAAAGTAAAATAACTTTTTAATTTAAACAGAAAAAAAAAAAAAAATCACAACTTTTACTTATACAAAATAGGAATGAAACTGATGTTTCAAAAAAATGAAAAAAAGCAACCCTAAAAAAGCCCCTCCAAACACTTATAAATTTTAAACAAATAATGCTGTGTCAATGTATTTCTTGTTATCCAAACCTTAGCATGGCTAACTCAAGAGATGTGGGTTTATCAGCTGGCTTGCTAAACCAAAACAGGCACAACTCAACATAGTTCATACTCTCTGCTCAAGAGAGCCAGGACCAGATTAGTTGGTGCTGCTACAGGTCAGTAGGGAGATGGACCAGCAGAGCCATGCATAAAATTTGCTAAGCGCCGACCCACACTCAGCATCCATCCAGCCTTCACAAACGCCTCAGTGTCAGAAAACCTGCCAAATTAAAATAATCCATATTGCTACACTTTTAAGAACTTGAGAGCTGTTATGCCACTGATTACATAAAACTTTGTAATGGATTTAAAAAACAAGCAAACAAACAAAATGAAATTAAAACAAACAAAAAAACCCCTAATGCACAAAAAAAATCACCAATCACCGCATTTTCTGTCCTGGCACTGAAAAAAGGATCGATTTATTTTTTACATAGGTCTACAGTTTCAAAATTAAATAAGTCTGTTTTACAAATTATTTACTTTCTACAAGATCCATTTCCCCTTGAAGCACGCTGTGCATGCCCTCCTAGTGCGAACAGTTTACAGTCTATGATCAGGCACAGACCTACATGGCTGGATTTTTTTTCTCTCTCAAAATGGCAGTTCTGAGAATCATAAATAACACAACACAGTTATTGCTATTTGGGCTTATTCCCAATAAATAAAATTTATTAACTAAATAGCTTTCTATGAAGCTTAGCTCTTTCTTCACTAGCTTATTATTTTTCACACACTTGCTCCATGTTACTAGTCACAACCAAATTGTTCCATCTCAAGTATAACAGGAATAAGAATTAATAAATATAAAGTGAAAATGCATAATTTAATATGATCACAAATAACCGTTAGCCTTCATAGAATATGTGCAAAAAAAAATTACCTTCTAAAATTTGAAGTTATGAAAGTATTTGGTCTAACATATACACCAAGGTATATCTACTATAAGTTTTGTTTATCAGAATATCAGAGCAGGAGCCTCCTGCTCATTAAGCTCCAACACATTAGGATACTCAGGGATGCCGGTGAACTTAAGCAGATGAGTAGCACCACTGACATAAGGCAGCACAGACTCCTTTTGGGAGATATGAAGCAGCGCTTTATCATGCCATTCCAATTATCTCCAACACTTACAGTAAGCCTCCAGTTATCCCATTTTTGTTACACAAATAAACTCTCAATTTATAAAATAGGTCATGGTAAATTTTAGGTCCTGGTCTAAAAACAGCAAGGCAACTGGGGAAGTAAAATTGTATATGATATATGGTGGGTTAACGCACATAACCTTATGGCATTTTTTTACCATAAACCCACTGCAATCCTAATGACTGCATATCAGTTTTCATGTTTTAAAAATGAGTAGATCATTGCTAACATTTCTCAACAAGAAAAATGTCATAATGAAATATTAAAATTATAAATAGAGTCTCTATAGCTCCCCTCATCACGTTAGGCACATTTCTCTCCTAAGACAAACACTGCTATTCAACAAATCAACTCATGCAGGGTTTGAAAAAATATACATAAAATGAAGAATATGCAGTTGAAGTGTTTGTCTCCTACACATTATTGTGATTCATAGGTTTTTATTTAAAAAAAAAAAAACTTCCACAGGTGGGATTTTGGACTTTTAGTCATTCTCCCATGCTCATCTTCTCAGGTCCTAGCGAAATGCTCTGAATCACATGAGCTCCTGATTAAACCAGGAAGTAAATCTGCATGCATGCAATTAAAGTGTCTGCAAGGGCAGATACAGATGACAGTAATTCATACTCTAAGAAATGGGCTTGTGTATTTGGCAGATTAACTGTTCTGTATTCCATTGCTATGAGGTATGGAAACTGTACTGTGAAACAACCATTACTCATTCCCTCAGCTCTAAGCACGTAGGTCTATCAAAGGCAAGCCAGTCTGGAGAGGGCGGGGGGCAAGGGCTGGAACGAGAAGAGGCTACGCGTTTCAGATTAACGCTTCTCTTGAATGGTTTCTTTTATTTCATTTCCCTTACTTTTTAAATTAGCAAATACAGTAGACCCAGAAGGGAAATGCACAAGGGGAGAGGGAAAGAGGGAAGGGAGAGGGAAAATGCAAAAGCAGCCAAAACTCTCTGACTTGTTCATTAGGGTTTTTGTGTTTGAACATCTGAATGAATCATGTGTCTGTTTTTCATTATTCTCCATATGTGATTGCTCCCTGCTTTGTTCAGTGATTTCTGGCCATTTTGTCATGACTGCGCTTATTTTGTTTTATATATTGTTCTATTACAGGGTGGTTGTTGCTTCTCTGCCTCACTTAGCAGTTATACCACCAACAAAGAGCAATATGAAAATGAGAGGTTACATCAAAAGGTCTCCCTAGCAAACTCCATTGCAGCATGTACGAACACTTTAGACCTGACTGCTTAATTCATACCAGGGAGAAATCCTCAGATAACACTATTCATTCCTTAGCATGACAGGAATGTAGTGGGTGTTTTTTAAAAAGTCTGAGGAATATTGGAGAATGACTTAAAGTCCATTGCAGAGTGTTTTCCTCCCTTTTCTAAGGGGAAACATAACACTCCTTGCTAAGCAGTAGCCTATTTTAACAGATCTGCACATGGACATACGGGGTATTTGAAATCATGTCTTTGCTATATTAACTATTTTCCACTTTCAGCTCTACTCTACACCTTCATCAACACACAGATAACACCAAAATAGATTCTGAAATCTCCAGTCATATGATAACTTCTATCATCTCCTTGAATTTATGCCACCCCACCACACCGTATAAACATCACAGGGTGATGTCTTCATTTAACAGGATTTTGCATACTTTGCAGAACATGAGTGATATCCAGAAGACTGGAGAGGAGTAAACAAAATGCCTGGGGTTTTTTTGCTTTAGTTTGTATTTGTGGTTTCTTTGTTTGTTGTTTTTTTTAAATAAGAAATGGATGAATTAGAGACACTTTAACATAATTTCAACTTGTGAAAAAAATCTTAGAGCAAATAGTCAAATAAACCCATTCACAGAACTTCACTGGTAACAGGTGATTAGTACCACACAGCATGGATTTAGCAAGAATAAAGAGTGTCACGTCATAATTCCATCCAGAAGTAGGTAAACAGTTTTAGGGACAGGTAAGTACTATATATTTTAGTTAAACCTAGGTTGTCTCTCATAACTTGAGCATATGGGAGAATCTAGCTAAAACTGCTGTGCTGTAGGTGCCAAACTCATATAGCAGAAACAATTTAAAAAAAGAAGTTCTCAGTGGCTCACTGTTGTACTACTTGCTGTACTGAGAGGTTTTCTCAAAAGTCTTCTCCCGGTCTTTTATTACTTATTTTTTCCAAATTATCTTGTCCAGTGGATTAGAGAAATCATTTATAAACTGTGAAGGGGACACTAAAGAGGTAAGTGCTGCAAACACTCTGGAGAACTTAAGATTTGAGAATATTCTTATCAAATTAAGCACTAGTCAGGAAAAAAACTAGGATAAAATTCAATACAGACAAATTAAAAGTACTAGCCTTAGGAGGGAATAATCAACAGCACAGAGCAGAGCACACAATAAGGAATGCATAGCTGGCAGCAGCACTGGGGAAAACAATAACAGAGCTGGGGGCTGCAGAGAATGTTTTAGCATACAACAGCACTGTTCTTCTCATACAACACCCTGTGCCTTAGAAATAGATCTGTATTCTAGATATACATAGTTATTTACATAGATGTATCAACAAAGAGGAGAGTCACATGAACACAGAGAAGACAAAGGAAATAACCTCTCCACACTACTGAAAATGATAAATACCACCTATGACATCCTGTGCCTGGCTCTGAGGTCTTCAGATAAGAAGTGAGCTAATTGGAGAGAGACTAGTAAAGTGCAATATAATCAGAAACTTAAACCAAATTACCTTTAAGGAAAAAGTGAAATGACTAGTGTTTAGTCTAAGGAAAAGATATGACAGATGCATAGCAGTCTTCAAATATATGTTTGCTGCAAAGACAAAAGGAATAAACTGTTCTGCATGCTCACTGAGTATATAAAAAAAGCAATAGGCTTAAATTGTATCAAGGGAGATTTGGGTTAGACATTAGGAAATACGTCATTATAGTGAGGAGAGGGAGTACTATCACAGGTTGCCTGAGGAGCTCAAGAAATCTCCACTGATGGAGGCCTTTGAGCACAGCTTAGAGAAACATCCCTCAGCAGAGGGTTAGAGCTGCCCTGAGGCAGCAGAATAGACCAGCTGACCACTTCAGGTCCCTTCCACTTCCGAGTCCTGGGAAGCTTTTGCTTTTCTTTTTTTTTTTCTTTTTTTTTTTTTTTTTTGGCAACCTTTTCAAAGAGGAAGGAAATTGTACACAGCATTTAAAGCAACAAAACATCTATTCTTTTTATGCCACAAAGCATACTGTTAGTAAATCAATTATGTTTATGATCTTTGAACAGCATCACTGATGTCTTAAAGATCCATCTTTGAAAATACAAATAAATGTCTCTGTCCTACAGCATAATACAACAGTGTGAAAATAAACTTTTACAAAACTCCAACTCACTGTTATATGGCCCCTACTACAATAAACTCAAAGCTAACTGAAACATAAAGAACACCAAAACCAGATGTTTTTCTTTCTTTAAATTCAACCATTCAAATTCTTCACAATATTTTCACTTCACATTTTGTGTTTCGCAAACAGTTCCCTTCCTTTCCTTGCTCATTGCTGGCAGCGGGAACAGAAGGAATTTCTGATCACATGGCACGTTTGTGCAGTGGTTACCAGTCAAACATGCATTTAAAAACAAAACAAAAAGCTAAGGACAATCATCAAGCACAGTTCCCCCAGATTCTCTCTACCCATCTTTAGACAGCTGAAGCACCTACACTGACAACAGTGGTCTCAGATGACCAAAAGCAGCAGAAACAATGTTTATAAGGGGGGACCTTATTAATGTTTATAAATATATGAAAGGTGAGTGTCAGGAGGATGGAGCCAGGCTCTTCTCAGTGGTGTCCAGTGATAGGACAAGGGGTAATGGGTGTAAGCTGGAACACAGGAGGTTCTGCTTGGATTTGAGGAGGAACTTCTTTACTGTGAGGGTGACAGAGCACTGGAACAGGCTGCCCAGGGAGGTTGTGGAGTCTCCTTCTCTGGAGACATTCAAGACCCGCCTGGACACCTTCCTGTGTAATCTCATGTAGATGATCCTGCTCTGGCAGGGGGATTGGACTAAATGATCTTTCGAGGTCTCTTCCAATCCCTGACATTCTGTGATTTTGTGTGATTTTGTGATTTCTCTCTCCTATGGACCTCAGATTATTATTTAACATACAGCCCAGTTCAAATCCAACTCCAGTCTCCTTGATTTGTGTTGCCATTTCAGATGGACAAACTTCACAAAAAAGATCAAAACAGGATGGAGTTGACACATGAGAGAACACCTTAGTTGGAGAGTAAGACAGTGAAAAGTGGCTCTGGGGTAACCCCAACCTACCTGATCACAGACTTCTAATTCTCTCCCTTACAACATCAGCAGCTCAGGCTCCTCCAGCTCTCCTAGGCCTAAGCTCCAACTCCTTCGTACCCCATATCCCACCCCAAAAGGCCATTCCTATCCTACCATGGCACTCTTTCTCCCTGTTAAACCAGCTCAAAGCCCATTAGATTCACTCAGCTCCTTTGTAGCTCCATTATGCTGCAAGTCCCCCCCCACTACAGCTCCCGATGCTGCACTCTCCCTTCAAAACTCAAACCTCCCAGCAGCAGGGACACCCATCTCCTCCCAGCTCTGAAACTGCAGCACTCACCTACATGCTACCTCGGCCACGCTGAGCTGACAGGGCTTTCTGCTTTCTGTCTTCCCATGAGGGTATTCCTTCATAATACAACAATAAAAAACCAAACAATCTCAAACCCCAGAAACGACCCAGGTCCTGTTCTTGGTGTGATAGTCAAAGAAATAGAGTGATGTTATCAGAAGTCTGCTGTAACAGTGCTCCAAAGGCAAATGCATGGCAATGCCACTTCCGATGATGGCCCATGATGGATTGGGATGGCAGAGTTTCCTAAGACTAGAATTGCAGTCTTCCAACTTATTTTTCTCTTGAGTTGCTAATAAATGCTGTTGTTGGCAGGCAATAGATAAAGGGCACACACTCCTACAAACTTCAGGAACATCTTTGGTACAGGTGGCAGGATTTTGACCTGTCTCGTAATTTCCACAAATGTCTTCTCTGCTGCTTCTCTTCACACTCTATCTGGCCACTCATGAGATATTCCCATACTGCAGTGCTTTTTCTTTTTACTAACTCACACAGAAATGCTGTCCAGAATGTGCTGCTTATCAGAAGAACCCACTCTAGTAAATCTTACTACTTTCCAAAAGATTCTGTATACCACCAGTGTAGAGACAAAGAGTCATTTTAGAGCACAGCTTCTCCCCCATAGACTTGACAGCTCTTCAGACTGGTAAATTAATAACAATTTGAGTATTGAGAACATAGAATCATTTGGTTGGAAAAGACTTTTGAGATTACTGAGTCCAACTGTACCTGTCCACTACTAAACCATATCTCTGAGCACCTCACCTACCCGTCATTTAAACACCTCCAGGGACAGTGACTCAACCACTTCCCCAGGCAGCCCGTTCCAGTGCCTGAGAACCTTTTCAGTGAAGAAATTTTTCCTGATATCCAATCTGTGCCTCCCTTGGCACAACTTGAGGCCATTGCCTCTTGTTCTACACCCAGTTACCTGAGAGAAAAGATACAGATCTGCCTCGATACACCCTCCTTTCAGGTAGTTGTAGACAGTGATAAGGTCTCCCCTCAGCCTCCTCTTTTCCAGGCTAAACAACCCCAGTTCCCTCAGCTGCTCCTCATAAGACTCGTTCTCCAGCCCTTTCACCAGCTTCGTTGCCCTTCTCTGGACCCACTCCAGCAATTCAATGTCTTTCTTGTAGTGAGAGGCCAAAACTGAACACAGTATTCAAGGTGCAGCCTCACCAGTGCTGAGTACAGGGGAAGGATGACTTCCCTGGTCCTGCTGGCCACACTACTGCTGATACAAGCCAGGATGCCGTTGGCCTTTTTGGCCACCTGTGCACACTGATGGCTCATGTTCAGCCAGCTGTCAACCAACACCCCCAGGTCCTTTTCCGCCATGAAGCTACATAGATACTGCAAATCATGTTAGTCAATATTTATCTAGGCAAATATAGCTATCCACACAGACATAAAACATGCTATATTTCACTAAGAAATGTTTTTGTACATTAGCAGAAATAATAAGAACATAAAACTGGAAGAGGAATAATTTTTATACCTTGGTATTGCAAGTTGTGGATCTATTTGTGCCATACAGAACTTCACAAAAATAGAAAAACTAAACCAGATTTTTCTTGGTAAACTTTTCCCAAAGGTTTCTCATTTTTATATAGGAAATCAATTTGCATCACTGATGATATCATTCAAATCAGACAGCACTATGTGGTTAGAAGGTAATTTACTTTTCTGCCGAAGCAATTTGATACTTGTTCTGATTTGTGATTT
The DNA here is from genome assembly GCA_907165065.1 of Caprimulgus europaeus. Next base: position 15,972,521 of record OU015530.1, read on the forward strand.
TCATTTTGCTTGTTAATGAAAAAAATTAATGAGCAATGTTACTGGAAATGCAACTCAAAGCTTTGGCATTATTAAATATGTTTGTAATATACCGTACATTATGTTGATTGCACAGTTGGAGCCAAAGCCTTGGCAGTCAAGCCACCAGTCAATCATTCAATCAGACAATGAACTCACAGGGTGGACATTTTACACCTACCTTTGCACTGATTTGTGTTTTTGTCAAGAATTGCCTTTGTGGATACTATTTTCCCATACCTGTGAAGAAAATAAAAACCAGAAATACATGTTATTATACTTGAATAACATACATAGTTATTTTCGCACACATATAACATATAATAGGAAGAGATTTAGTGCTCTTGAAAAATGTTTGCTTGGTACTCCTGGAGATGTTCCTTCTGCCACTGCAGTTCAACAAACACCTTCAGAGTTCACCTGAAAAACGCTGGTTATTTGCCAGACCGTGCCCACCTCTGGTTACCGCGTTCCACTGTAAGCATAAATGCCAATTATAGTAAGGATTTTAGGACATCAGTACTAGCAAAGAGGTTGCTTTGATTAAATTAAATAGATTTGTTTAAATTTATTTTATTTTTAGCTGCAAAACAAACAAGGTTTGTTTTAATATAGATGGACCAGATTCATCCAGGAGTAACAAAAATGCAGGAATTAAGGTCTGTTTTACATGTATGCACACACAACTGTGCTCATGCATGCACCCATGTCTGCACATATACACTCTGAACTTCTGTTTTGGTTAAGCTTTGAGGTTTAGGTGCATCTCCTAGCTCTTTCCAAGATGAATGTTAATATTTATGTGAATTTATATTGTTTCCCATAGACAGCATGGCATTGCACTGCCATTTGATAGACTGAAGAGAGAATTCAGGCAGCTACAACTTGTTGCATTAACATGCATAGGCCATAACATATCTGTCTTTACCTCACAGAGGTTAAGACTAAAAATGCACACTTAATAGTAAGTATCACGAAACTCTGGTAAAAGATAACAGAAGATGGCATTTATGGCTGAATAAAAGAGTTCAGGAGAACACGGAAAATAGCTTTCTTTTCTCAAGTCACTGATATGTCTTGGTCTCTGCTTCACTGAAGGGAACTTCCTCTAAAATGCCCTTTCCCAGATTTTTTTAAAAAGCATTACTCAGATAGATTGGGCGTTCCATTGGAAGTCTTTTTCATGGAACACAACTTTCACTGTCAATGAAGGAAATAGTACTATTAAGGATTATAATAAAATTGTATCTTCTAATGGCAAAGCAACCCCCATGGAAAATAGCTACCAGTTCATCAATTATAAACCACTGAAATGCATAGCAGACCAATTTTTATTTGGTTGATCTTTATTAACAGCAATATAAATTCGGTGTTAGTGACTTCTACTTGAAGTCCTGAAATCAGGATGTAGAAGACTTGACTGCAATTCCATTCTGTGCCTCAGGAGGAAACTCATGTTCCCTACTATACAGGAAAGGGCTCCAAGGGCAGCTAGAGCACTGTACTACATATGCAAGGCCACACCCTTCTTTGTCCAACCCATCTGTAAACATACCCAGTAAACCAGGGAGGGCTTGGGGATGGGGGGGAAGGACCAAAAAGAAAAAAGAAAAAAAGAAAAGGAAGCCAAAGAGGGAATGGTACCATCACTCACAGGGGAAAAGGAACCTTCAGGTTTCAGTGTGGGATCCAGCAAACAAATATCTCATGAAAGAGTAGCATCACCAATGGGAAAGGCTGGGAAGAGCCTGCCTAAACATAGTCTTCAGAACCAGCAGAGAATGTTTGAGGCAATTTTGTGCCCGACAAAGTTCTCAGCTGATGTTTCCACACTGGCAGTGACATGTAATCACTCAGCTTTAAAGGTTCCTGTCTCTGCATCTCTCTTTACTCTGTTTTTGTGACTAATGCAAAGTGAGACTTTCCATTTCACTGTTTTTCCTTTCCCCAAGAACCCACAAAAGCATTTGTTTCCATTTGACTTTCATTTTGGGGAGGAAAAACATGCTTTGCTTTGTTTTATTTCAGAATGAAACCATGCAGAAGGAGGGCAAACTGACCTAAAGGCATTACCAGTTTGTGCAATCCAAATTGAGCCCAAATTCAGCCATCTTTTAAGAACCAGAAAAAAATTGTACAAGCCTTCCTCGCCTCCACAAATTCCCCTTTGTTCGTTGGCTCTGCAGACAGGCGGGATTTTGCCTTCTGAAGGCAGGCACAATCCATTGTACACTCCACCATGATGGGTTCATGGGCAGGTAGTTGTGGGTTTATTTTGCCATAGGTGGCTCCACTCCAAACACATACATAACAGATTTAATGTTAATCGTGAGATCACATGCTTTTCTAAGCTCAGGTGTTTCCAGAATTGGGGCTTTTATACTCACTTATGTTCCACTTAATTTTATAATTCTTCATAGTAATACCTGAAGTTGACTTTGGCCTCAAAGTCGTTAGAGCACATGTCTTAAGAAGCCAAAGCCAAATTCTCTGCCAGTGTGATTTATGGTTGTTCAGTGGGCCAACTTACTCAGCAGAAAATATGGTCCATGTGGTGCATCTTCATTTATTTAGATTTAAAATCAAATACATTAAAAACATGCAAAAACATGCCTATCTTGTACAGTAAAGGGCCTCTGACAGATATATGGAAAAAGAATCCAACAAAAATCAGTGGCTAACCCACAACAACCTCAAATAAAACACAGCCCCTACCTAAACTTCCGCCAACAAAAACTAACACCCAGCCTCCATTTCAGCCCAGCCACCCCTAATGAATTGATATGTTGTTTCCTCCAAGTCATGTGACAGCTAAAAGTTAACATTTCTTGCCAGCAGAGACAGGCATTTGTGGTTCCACTGCTTTTATTACAGATTTCCTAGGGTTATTTGCTACATACTGTGCTCCTGCAAACACTTAGTTACACTAGAGATTCTACTCACAGAAGTAATTGTTGAGTTCAGAAGAGGTTTCCTCCCACACGTAAGCTACGTGCACACCTTCACATTTGCAAAAACAGACATCAGAGTGGTAAGAGGCACCACAATAACAAACACAGTTATAGGCAATTAGCCATATGCAGGTGATTTAATCTACTACTATAAACCTTGAGTGCTACCTCCAGAAAGTAATTGGAATTAATTTGGACACTGTTTTCCTAAATATTTCAAGCAATTATTTTACACTAACCAGAACATCAGTCTGATGAAGAATGTTAGTTGGTGTGCTGCATGAAATCAGGAAGGTATTTTGTTCCTACAAATATAGTCATATTTCTTTCTTGCATGTGTGGATAGTGGTATTAAGTTATGTCCCCTCTCCAAAGCTATTTGGCTTTCTGTTTGTGTGACCTTTAACTGTGATTTGACTCACTCAGAAGTACCAAAAACGTATTCTTCAATGGGAACACTCACAGAAATAAGGATTGAGTGCATCAAAAGAGCTGGCTTCTTGTTTTCTCATGTTTAAATGGAAGCTACTATAAAATTCTACAGTCTGCACACCTCTGTTCTACTGATATGATTTATGTAACAAATACCAGGTGTGGTTTGCTTGTCATGGGAACACATGAGCACTGTTTAGCTTCCTCCTGAGTTACAGTGCATGGAGGTATTCTTTCAAAGACTTGGAATCAAAAATTCCAGTCAGAAAAAGATAATTGTGGAAGTAAGTTCATCTCAATGCCTAATAAGGCAACCAACCTTCAACAAAATGACTGTATCATTAAGAATAACCTACTGCATCACAGTATCCAAGGGAAAAAACGTAACGAGTCTGTGAAATAGGTACCTCAAGACTCTGTCTACTGAACATCTGAACCAAAATCACTATTCAAAAGATTTCCAGACATACATGTTATTTTTCATTACATTCTTCCCAAAGTATTATCTAAATCTAAAGTAAGCAGAAATAAAACAGTTTACATGCTTTTTTATAAAACCATTTAATCCCTTACATTTCACTGTTTTTTCCATGTAATCATTTTCATTTAAAAACAGGTGATCAGATATTTGAAAGAGCTTCCATGTCAGGAGCAACTACACAAACTAGGACTTCAGCTCATTAAAGAAGGACCCGTGCAGTGAGATGGTAACTAGTTGTCTTCATTGTTTCTCATAATACACAAGGATTAACAACAAAATTATGACATTTAAAAACTGTAGAAGGTAGTAATTCCTCAGAATGGAAAGTTACTTGTGGAACTCATGGCCACAGCCTGCGCTGATGTCCACAGAGCACACCTCTACATAAAGCTATCAGATGGCTTCTAGGATGGAAGATCGGTCACAAAATTAAAAGCAAAGTCACATTTGTGGTTCTGGAAATCACATACTGACAGAAACTGGGAGAGGATAGCCGATCAGTATTGTCATGTTGTCCTTGTTTTAGCATCAAGCACCTTCACAGCTGCTGAAACAAATTCCTGTCTGACCCAGCCTGCTATTCTTACATTCCAAGAGAACTTTAATTTTTTGAGGGCAGAAATACCTTCTTACAAACATAAACATTTTTACCTTTTCATGTGTGTATTGGTTTGGGTTGAAACTGTTCAAGTCATCTGATATCCACTATTAAAAATACAAAGGTCACTTAGAAACACTTCACTTACAACCAGCGGTACCACACACCACGTCACACGGAGGGCAGGGCTAAGGGAAGGCCCCACGGTGCTGTGCACAGAGGAACAACCTCTCTGTGCAGTCCCAGCTGGAGTGCTTTTTGACGTAGCTCTGAAGAGCCCCATCCCACTGCACCCCACATTTTTTGACTACTCAGCAGACTTGGGAAAGATGCAAGCAATGCAGAATAAACCGTTAACTTACATCAAAGTTGCAGTATCAATAGATCATTTCAAGAGCTTGCAGGCAGGCGGTCGATCAGCATTTACACTGCAGACAAAGCTTGACCCGGTCATTCCCAGTAAGTTATTTGATAACTGCTGTTAAAATGGAGATAGCTCCTGAAGGAAGCACTGCATCTGCAAGTGATACCCACTTGCAAGATGTGGGAACCTTTCCAACTGCCCACGCTGATCTCAAACTGACGTGAATTTGCTGTCTAACAGCACACAAAGGATTCGAGCCATTTCTGTTCTACTGCAGGAAGCCAGGGGTGCAGGAGAAGACAAGTGGGCAGCCAGGGTGAGGAGGGAAGTGAGATTCAGCTGGGGACTAGCTCAATGCAGAGGAACCAGGCAGCATCCACCCCACTGCTGGCAGGCAACATGTCAAGGTGGGAATCTTGCTGAGGAACAGTCACCAACAAGACCCACTGGATCAATGAAGGGATTTCCTGGGAGACCACTCTGGTCAAGGCCACTCAGACTTTTCAGCTTTTCCAAGCTTTTCCATGGCATTACAGAAAACAAAAGCCTCTGGGATAGGTACATCTTATTCCATCCTTTAAGCCTGCCTTTGGACTGCCCATGACCAGTCCTGCAATGCCAGACAGCCATCAGACTGGACAAGCCAAGTCTCTCACTGCTCACCCAACTCAGTGCTACACACATGCTGCCGTCCTCACCTACACAGGGGGATGTGCAGAGACGTGTAGAAAACACAGCTTTTGCCCAATTCCAGCTACTGCTCGTATGTTCTAAATAAACATGAAATTTGGGATTTAAACCCAAGTAACCGCTGTACAGCATTCTTCCTTGCTTCATTAAACCCATGGAGTTACCATGTAATTTCCAAGGTGGGAGCTTAATAACGATATCCCCAGCATCAGGGTTCACTCAAGGCCTCAAGCATTGCTCAGAGCACAATTCACCCAACTGCAAACAGTCAGCATTTCTGGGCATTTAGGTAATATATGCTTTTATCTTGGGAACTTTTGTACTGGGATGAATTTGACCAGCAGTAATTGGATTTAGATAAGCAACTCTGAGGCTCTTTCATTCTTCTGAATTAATATATAAATAGCATAACTGGGTTTATTTTGTTTAAAGCAGACTCTATTAGGAAAATCATGGATTTTGGGGAGGAAAAACAAGCCCACAGTATGAAGGCCTAAAGTGCAGAGGAACTGCTGCTAGGTTTCTTGGAGAGATGTTGTTCCTATAACACACTGCCACATGAACTTAAAACAACATCCAAATACACACAAAACGGAAATTCACTCAGAAAGAAAACTCTGATTTGCATTATCCATTCTGGTCATTTCATCTACTCCATGACATTTTCCATGCTTGTATTTTTTCTCAAAAATACAACATATTACTATTCTATCCATTAAGCAAGATTGAGCCGCTTTGTTGTTGTTTCTTTGTATATTATTTTTAATTTTAAAAGGGAAAACTTCAGACTAAACCTTTATTCACATAACGCTATAACAACAAAATTCATGCCATTCAGAGCACCTTTTCTTTTCACAGATCACTGCGTGGCTTGCAGAACAAACAGACGAAGGTAGTTGCAGGGAACCTGCGTTGTACCGGATTAACAACACCGTGCTTCTGCAAGAGTTTAACATTCAGCTGCTCTGTCTTCTCCACTTACTTCAGTCTGGCTCTCAAGTTCACAAAAATCATTCCTTCACTAAATATAATATAAGTTAGCACAGCAATTTAAAGTAACAGCTTGTCCAAGAGTTTGACAAACACACCAGAAACAAAGGGAGAGGGGCCTCTTAAATCATTTGGTTGTACATCCAAAACAGCCCCGGACTTTGAGAAGGACTCTTGAGTCAGTCAATAGTATTGAATTCTATGAGGGCAGGTGTTGCTCAGCGATTTTGAAACTCAGGCTATGTACTTCTGTTCTAACAACAGAGTTACGAGTCCAGTTTTAAGCAGACAGCAATGAATACCACAGCATCTATGAGGAGAGAATTTTCTAGTGAATGCAAGCTGATTAACCACTGAAAGAACACAGGCATATACAATAATATCTTCTGGTACTGATATTTTCTAATAAGCGTGTAATTATTTGACTCATATAAGGGCCTATTATTTACCATCATCCCATGTCCAGTAAAAACATATTTTTCAGAAGCATCAGAGAAAGAAAAAAGCTACCAAAAACCATAATATAACTACAGGCACATGTCTACGAACACTATTATTGCATTAGACAAATAAGACCCAAGATCATACCATTCTCTTGAACAACAGCTCCATGTTAGGAAGAAAGAATCTAAAAGTCTATTTCAGATTACGGATCATGCCATTTACTTTACACTGCATTAACAGATTATACTCAGAAAACCTGCTTTCCAGAAGAAGATGCCCCTTTAGCTCAAATCATGGGGCTCTACTGCAGCCCTAGAGCAGCTGTGTTAGGTTCTTCAGTGCTCTTTTACTGAAGAATATGGAAAACTCAGTAGTTTTAGTGAAGTTTGCTTCTTGTAAAATTTCAACAACCTAGGGAGGAGAATACAGTAAAGAAATCTCTTAAAATGTGTGTAGAAACATCTGAAAATCAAAAAAAAAAATCCTCTACTTTTAAAATGCTAGCTTTCTTTTCCAGTGTCCCTAAAATATTCTGCTACTGAAGCAGAGAAAGGCATCTCACCTTCATCTTCACTAAAATGATAGAGGCATCTCACATGCAAGTTAGAAATGTATTTGCAAGACAACACAGAGATTTACAAGAAAGTCATATTTCCTATACAAACCAATCTGCATTCATCTTCTTAAACACTACATACACATTCACCTCTCGAAAAATTTACATATGAAAGTGTACAGGCTCTGGAGACTTACTGTATTTTTTTTCAGTATTTGGGAAACTAAGACAGGTAAAACAGTAATTAAAAGTAAACAAAATTGAAACAGATACCAGATTTCTGTAAATATAAAGAACTTGAACTTTCTGACCTGTCAGAAGTGTATCATTTTAGTAGCTGAAAGGTAACTTTTCCTGTAGCCTTGTTCCTTTTCTTGCCAAAATAGAAACAAAAAAAAAATTGTCTGCATGTAAATGAAATTAAGTGGCTTAATCCAACACTTGCAGAAATCAAAGGCAGTTTTTTCATTGCTTTCAGTAGGTACAAGCTCAAATCCTATTCACCGCGCTTATAATAAGGCTACAGATTTGTCACACTCTTGATACACAAGACAGAATAAAATGCCACTTACTAAAGTGGCATTCCCCATAAAAGCCTGACATTTTACAGTGTTTTTTCCCCAGTTCGTTGCAAGCAAGACACTTGGCTCTTAGTTGAATTTTTTATTCCAAATATTTTTTGTTCTGAATTAGTACTATATATTATATTCATATACTATTTGTATGTTTGAATATTGAAGCTATTTAAGGCTATTATAACATTATTGTATATAATATTTTAATTTAAAATTCTGATGTTTATATTTTTGCTTTGATAGAAAGCTATGTTTTTCCCTCTCAGTTCTGCCATGAAAATAATCAGTGTTAATAATTAATTAGCAAAATATTCTACAGTAGCTGAATTAAGTATGGAAAATGAAATTCATGCACAAATTAATAATCATGCAGAACACTTCAGTCCTTCTTCTGGGCCATCATTAAATCTTCAACTACTAATTATTACGTATTTGGAAGAATTCAGATGTCTTAAAAAAATAAAATGCAACTTTTGTTTGCAGACACTCAGCAGTGCCGCTAAATTTTCTGTATAATGACAGGATATATTATTTGGAAGACAGCTTAGGGATCTGAAACACTTCACAGAATGAGATGTGGTTTACTGTAGCCTGTCACAAGTGATAATGCCAGGCATACCCTAATTTTCAAAGAAGAGGGTGGGGGGGAAACAACAAAACATCCAAAACCTTTTCTGCTATAAAGACGTTGCTTATCAAGCAGTGGAAGAAAAAATTAAGCAGATCTTCAAACTTCAAGAATCTCCTGTATCCAGTAACGCAATTATTTCAGATATGCTGGAAATAACCCCCACAAGGTATCATTCCTGTGTGTAGAATTTATTTACTTTGTATGTTCTTGCATGCTGTGCTGTCTTGTATCTGATTTCTCATTCAGAGTCTTGCTTACTTACGGAGGATTCATTGTTAAATTACAGTTGGTATGAACCAGCATGCCAGCATACCATGATATTAATCGCTAAAGTATTCAATCATTGAACAATAGCCTCATTATTCAAGGGAACCTGGAGCATTCAGTTTGGGCAGATTTTCCAACATTTCACTAAAACTATTTACTCTTAAAAGAATTCTATGACTGCCACATATTGTAAAAAATATATATACATACACACATGTATGTCTTAGTCAGATGGTACTTCTCTAATAACAGCCAAGAAAAGAAAAGGAATTAAAATGAAAGGGAATTTAAAAAAAAAAAAAAAAAAAAAGCAGAAGAACCCCAGCTACCACCAGGGACCACGAACTGAAACTGATAATTTAAAGCTAAAACATTTTATAGAGTTCACACACAGCCCATTTGAATCAAACATGTGAGTGAGACATCTTGAGTTGACAGAGCTCCCATTTTGTAATTCACAAATTGGGCAAATCCAGGTACTTGGGATGTCTTTGGAAACAACTTAGTTTTGAGACAGTTTCTTAGGATTTTTACATTGCAAAATATATATTTCACATATTACATCACAGAATTGCTTCTTTTTCTTCAATATATTTATTTCAATGCTTTTATTTCCAGGGCTAGAATGTCACAGTCGTATTCATTTTCCAAACACCAAACTTTGACAAAAGTGATGCAGACGAACACATTTTTCTCTGCCTGAAATTTTCAAGGAGAAACAACACGAGTATGGATTTGGATTTTCATAATTACATGGACAGAAGTGCACGCTGCTTCCCCAGGACTGGGACGGAATACCTCTGATTTTGAGTTTCTTTAGATTTTAACTCAAATACAGATATTTTCAAAAGCAAAGATTTTTTGTCCATTTATTTAGGCAACTCTGTAACATAAAGGCAACTTCAGGAGAGGGTGTGGAAATGGATTTAATAAGCTATTTGTGCACAATATTTTTAAGTACTTGTGCACATGTACAACTTCAAGCATGTAAGAAGCCCAGTTGAACTAACAGGACAAACCATACTTCTCAAGATTAAAGCTTGTTCATAGGCTCATAAATTAATGTGCTTGTTTGGTGTGGAAAGTCCTTCCTACAGCCCCAGTACAGTAAACAGACTTACACAGGACACGTGAGCGCAGGTTTCCAGTCACTGAGTGCTTTGCTTTCCGCAGTGCCAGGCCCATAACTACTACAGTAATTAGTTTTAAGAGGACAAATCTGTTCCTGTTGGGAACTCACCACAACTCCCAGGCCAGGGTCCCAAAGCAGATAATCTCCAAAACCTCTTAAGTGATAGCTTCGTCCACAATAAAATTCAAACTAGGTGAAGATGCACAGCATGCAATATAGATATATAATTTATGAATTGTGTGTTAATTTTTTTAAGTTTTCAAAATGCTTTAAAAACCCTAGTAAATACAGCATTAAATGAAGAGTCACCTGTTACAAAAACGTATTTACAGGTTTTAAAAGATATGTTGTTTAAATCCCTTGTCTACTGTATAAATAACTTCATCCTTTCTAGTCCAAAGAAAGATGGACATGATTGAACATATTAGCCTCACTGTGTCAGCCTGGTAAGCATCTTTGGAGAGAGAGGGCTTATTAAAAACTGTGCTTTGGACCACACTCTTGGTTTCCAGAAACATGGTGCCCTCCTTCTGGGCCCAACAGGCTGCCTCAATTTACACCAGCAGAGCAGTTGTCTCATTATTTTCTGTCTTTGAGTGTTGAAGTTACACTTTCAGGTAACACCAAGGGGCAGGGAATATGGCATAATTAGCACATCTCATAGCTCTCTGCTTGTCAGTCAGCACTTCTGAGAACCAATGAGCCCAAGACAAACAAACTCTTAACCAAAAACTCCTCACTTTTAGGCTTTGTGCCAGCTGCTCTCACTGGACACCTTTGCCATGAGTCTTCTGCAGAAGAAAAGCCAACATGGCACTTACTGTGCTCTGTTGTGGTTCAGCTTGCACTCAGAAACAGCCAACATGGACCAGGAAGGGGTTAGATAAACCAGAGGATTCACTAAATAAATACACTCTTTATACATTTAGTGCCTACTGTCCTTAAAAGGACACTTGGCTGGTCCTGCCAGGCAGAACCATGGATGGAGAGCTATGAAAAAAGATGTGTCATGTAGCCTGTCCTTTTTGAAATATACATGGGTAGAACTGGAGGAAGGAACAAGAATTTAAATATTTTATGGTTCAGCTGAGAAATTTTACCCTAGGAACAAAAGACTCACTGAAAAATACAGTGAGTGCATCTTGAAATCAGATCAGTTACACTGGATTTCAAAGCAAATTAGCTTCAGTTGCTTGGGAGCCCTCAAGAAAAGACTTTTGTATATTACTGGCTTCAGGTGCCTTCATAAAACTAATTAAATAAGATACAATCCTCAAACCATATAAACAGGGAGAAACTGAGACTCATTCTAAGTATTGGGCATACTTTGGGAGAGAGAGAACTGTGATTCACTGGGATAAACCCACAACTCTTCCTGTAACTGGCCATGGAATATAGTACTGACAATTCCTATTGCTCTTTCCTACATGAAAAAGTTATGAAATTAACTTTCTGTATTAAAAAATAAGTAAGAAATAAATGCATTTGAAATGAGATAAACTTTTATTTTGCTTATATATTTTGAGCCTTTGTGAAAGATTCAGGTGTATTTTCATGCCTCTCTTTACATCCATGAAGGAGAGAAACCTACATTTTTTTACAAGTTGAAAGCTGAGTTTCCCATCTTATCACACGCCTCAGGATCTAAGGGTTTAAGAAACAAATATTGTGAATTTCACAATAAACTTCTGAGGGTTGGCAACACCAAGGGCAACATTCTCAGCTAGGGAAAAAACACAGCTTGGCAGCTGCATGTTGAAAACAACCTTGCAAAGACAAAAATTAATAAAATAAAATAAAAATAAAAATAATAAAATAAAATAAAATAAAATAATAAAATAAAATAAAATAAAATAAAATAAAATAAAATAAAATAAAATAAAATAAAATAAAATAAAATAAAATAAAATAAAATAAAATAAAATAAAATAAAATAAAATAAAATAAAATAAAATAAATTAACAAATCCACCTTGTATTCTATTCTCTGCTTTATAAAAAGAACTGGATTTAAAGATTTATGAAAACTCCAGTGCTGACAACCCTCCCTTTACTACTGCTGTCACACACATAAACGACAAGCATATCCTATACAGATAAATCATATTCCAGCAGCTAAAATATAATCTACCAAATCTGCTGGGTCTAAAAATCAGTAACAACTTTTACAGCGATCACCTCTAGAAGCAAGTTGACTGCTTTGTGAACATCCCATCAGAAGCAGTGAAAGCACAAAACCAATGTAAAAAGGACACAGTCTTCATGGAGCCAAAGACACATCCTACAAGAAACAGAGCTATAGTCTGCAAATATTTACAACTTTGACCAACTGAATTCCTGCTCTGGACAGTCCTGAATGCACCCAATGACCAACTCTCACAAACCAAGCACTTGCAGTATCAGGCTGTGTATTGATGCATTCCTGAAACATCTTACTCATCAACAGCTTTTGCATGCTTTCCTCCCACTTTCTCAGACCATGGGAGTTTCTGACCCTTTCCCTTTCTGCTGTTCAAGAAAGGAAGTTCTTAAAAGACCAACATCTTGAATAAGGCGGCAAAGCAAAAGAAAATGTCCAGCTCCAGCTATTCATTTCCCTTTGCTTTCTTTGGGCTTGCTCCAGAGACCACTGAGATCAGCAGAAAGACCTATGGATTTGCCCTGTTTTGCCATTTCTGAGAGCCATTAAATGTTACTCTACGTGCAACATTCCATTTTGCAAGACAATTTCCTAAGTTCAGACTTCGGTTTCTTTTTGATTTCCCACATTCTCAGGACAACAGCTCCTTTGTTCAAGCTTCCATGTTTATGGGAATGTTATCTTATCTCTGGTTTAGCCTTTAATATTGAGCAGAGTCAGAAAAGAATCATCCTCTTGTTTGAGATTTCAAGATTTATGTCTGCTTACAGTTTTAAGATACATAAACATACAAGCATACTTACAAAGTCTAAGCAAGTTTACTTTTATTAGAGCTGTTATCTGAATGATGATATTTATCACCAGTTACAGTTTAGTTCCCTTATGTCTCCTGTGAAATAGTTTTTCAAAATCTGTTATGAGAGTGAAATGATAGCATCCTAGGGAAAACAAGCTTTCCCCAGCCTGTCTGCAAGGCTGCAGCAAGGTTGGAGCAGCAAGGCTGGAGCAGCAGGAAACAGGCAGAAAAGAAGAGTAGGAAGCAAACCATTACAACAGGTGAAGGTGGACTTTCATAGCCACTGGGCCACCTAAAGTTGAGAGAGCCACTCAGTGCCACAACCAAATTCTATGATTCAGAGAAGAGACACAGACTTGTAAGACTGGAGAACGGCAGAAGGAAAAAAGCACTTTAAAAAAGAATCGCCGTTTGTCTAAACCCCAGGCAGTCTCCTCCCGAACCTCTCCATGTCCCCCATCCCATGGCTTCTCCACAATCTCTAAGAACAGCATGTTCAAGACCTGCTCAATTTTGACAAGGGGGGAAAAAAAAAAAAATCCACCTTGAACAGGAAGCCTTTTGAGTCTTCCCTCTTTGTATTTTTTAATCCCTGCTCTGCCAGTTTTGTCTCCCCTTCCCTCCTTTCCCTTCAGTGGAAATTTTCTACTCTTTACAAGCCTGGCTCTCTGCAGAAAATTGATTTCCCCTAGGATACAGCCATCCTACTGTTCTATGCATGGTCATTAATGACCATCCTGTTCACTACAGAGACAGACACGGTGGCACTCCTCTCCAGCTCCTTAGCACAGAAAGCGCACAGGGGGAAAATCAGAGCAACCCCAGAGCTTAACCATACCAAGAGTTCATCATCTCCAGAAAATACTGTACAAAAATCTATTATGAGAATAAAATAATTCTTTCTGGTTTCTGTCATTCTTTACTTCCACTGCACTAGATTAAAATTTTTAAATCTCCACTAAATAACGACCATCATGTAGTTCCCTCTCTCCAAGAGTCATATGAGAATGAACTCTAAATCAGGTGTGAGTTGAGCTAATTTGGTTTTACTTGGGCACCGGTATCAGGGTATCCAAGAATAGAATGCTTTTCAGCACAGCCTGCAAAATCTACCTGAAGATGTGAGCAAACATGTGCAGGCTGCACCTTTTGCTGTTTTAGCTGTGTTACAAGCAGTCTACCTGCTGGCTTCACCATCTCTGGGAGATCTGCAATCTCATGTTTGATTGTAGTGAAGTCTCATCCTCAGACTGACAGAAAATTAGTTTTCTGATTAGTTCTTGGTGGCTCCAATGCCAGTGGGTAAAATAAAACAATTGTACTCACAAAACAGATCAAGTCTTCTCTATAAACATCTTGGAGATAGACTGTAAATTGACTCCCTGTCCCCTCCTTAACCCATGGGGTCCGTTGCTAGAACTTCCCCTTGTCCCTGCTGGTAGTACAGGGAAGTACAATGGAGGACTGGAAGCCATGAGGAAGATGATGGAATAGTCAATACCTCTTCTTCCACTCTCCAATCCAACCAAGGATTTTAATGTGATTAAGTTAATTTTGCTTAATGACTTGCATTACTACTTTTAGCAGGACCAAAAATTAGGAAAAATATTAATAAGGCCAAAAGATGGGTATAGAGTTGTTGGTTTTTTTCCCAGTATAATTCAGCTTAGTTCCAGTTAATTTATTTCAAATAAATAGGAGCAGTGTCTTTAAATCAAAAGGTAAATGTAAAACAAACCAAATCTTTTTAGTGTCTCTTGAACAGAAAAAAAACAACCCTAAAAATTACTTCTGAAACCGGGAGAGGGGCTTAGCTACTGAACTGCAACTTGGTCTGAAAAAAGGCAACACAGCTAATGCCTGATGCAGCACTTCAGAAATGCTGGGGTAGGTAAACTGCCCAAGCCAAGAAATTCATATTTGACGCTCACATTGTCTAGCTATGCTCTGTAAATTGTGCCAGGATTTCTTTATATAATTCTCACTAATGCTGGCTGATGTTAACTGAGGAAATCCTCCACAGACAAACAGGACAATCCACCCAACAGTAGGTTCCATACAATCACATGCTCTGTGGAAATTTCCAAATACCTCGGCACAATATGGGTGAGTTAAGGATAAAGTTTCAAGCCTGAACTCCATAATTTCCTGTCTTTCACTAGTCTACACAGCTCTTTAATGCTATGTTAATATCATTTTTGTGGGTGTGATTGAATTACCCGCCGCTCTTGATGCCAGCATTAGTGGATTTCTGTGTAATAGGAGAGTATGCTTTACTGCACATACTGTTACTAAATACCATTAAGCAGACCAGCTGCAGACCTCCTGATAGCAGAACCGGAGGGCTACCTCGTTAGGAAGCAACAAGCACTTTACTTCTGGCACACAGCCTGAATCCCACGAGCCCTCAGCATGTCAAACTCGCCTCGACGTCCCCACCAGACAGCCTGCTGCAGCAGGTCTCCTGGCTGAAAGAGTGCCCAGACCTGGGAATCAGTGGAGAGTGCTGAGATCCCTCTCACAGGCCCAACATCCCGAGTCCTCCACGGTGCTGCCGTGACTTGGCAGCCTGAAAAGATAGAGATGTATTTACTCGGCGACATTTCGACTCCAGGTGCAGCGGTGGGCTGCTAAGTTCTCCACAGAGAGCGTGCCTCTCACACTGGTGACAACTACTAACTAGTGGTGCAGTCCTTTACAAATCCCTGTCAGAAGTCTTTGTGGCAAGATTAAAATGCCACGAGAACACGAGTCGTAACAATTCCAGGGCAGCCTCCGAAGGGAGATGTAATGCAAGCTTCTCAGCAGTACCCTTGCTCTGCTAACCAGCGCCTACTAATCACACGATGAGCCTGAGGACTGTGCAGAATTATCCCTCTTTAGAGGAGGACTGCATTACAGAAGAAAGCAGAGGCAGGCGAGGGGAGAGGGGCAATGGAAAGAAGAATGAGAGAGGCCAAGGAATTTAAGTCTGTTCCATGTAGGTGGCTCAGTACACAGTAAACTGCACTGACAACACGACATCATCCAAGGAGTTGCAATGTACTCTTGTCACCCTTCTCACCACTCTGACCCATCTCTTCCTCACCACGGGACACCAGGTATACTGACTGATAGAGCCATGCTCACCCAGTATCAGTGACAGATTCAGCTGCCAGCACACCCCTAACAGCAGCCCCATGTCCCCAGCCTACCATGGGAGCAGCATGGCAGGGACAAGCAATGCCATCTTGTCATTAAGACATTCTTGTTTCTCTACATCTAAGAACCAACAAAGAAATTCAGGAACCCAACAAGAACTAACAATTGCAAACCCATGTTACAACAGTTAGGTTTTTCTTACCACTCACTGAAAATAGAGACTGAACAACTAGAAGGCCTAAAAGTGCTGATGGTATTTAATAGCTGTATCATTATAGCCTGTCTCCCACGTCTGCAAGACCTACAATTACTCATGTCTCCAGTTCTATGTTAGGCTATGAGTAAAATCATAGCATGAGTATACTGCCTCGCTTTGATTTAAACTCAACCAATGACTTTGTCATATTCCATCTTGTTCTGCGGTAGTCACCAGTTTTCCTTTCCATTTAGAAGCAATTGTTTTGAATTAATTTTATTGTGAGAGCCAAGAAATTGCCCTAAATGAATCCTTCAGCTCCTTGAACTGGCTATATGTTTGTATATGTGATAGGAATTCATTTGTTATGCAGTTCATAAGGTACTTAATGAACTGTATATTGAAATATTTTGCTAAATTATTGTCATTTAAAAACTTCATAGACATACTCCATTTAATTAACAATCCTAAATTTGGTGTTAAGTAAAGCAGAGGGGACAAGAAACGTTAAAAATGAGTAGAAAAAATAAGTTCTACAAAATTAAGTTAGGTATGGCTTAGATCTAAACTCCTTATTTTCAAAATAAAGCTTCAAGGGTGATGCAGTTTTCTCATTCTATGGGTTTTTGTTACTCAAAGCTGAGGATGGACAGACACCTGATTTACAATTAAAGGTAATCAAAACCTCAGAGGTGGAGAGATGAGCTTCTGCTTCTGACATAGTGTCAGTGCCAGTGTACTGTGATCTCCACAGAGAGCATGATGTACCTCCTTACACTCCTGCTAGGACACCACCGCAGCTTTTGAGCACCATTTCTCCTGCTTAGGAACACAGGCATTCCACTTCAGGACACATACAAACAGTTATGCCCACATAAACTGTATATAATAACAAATCTCCACAAACATGAAAAGGAAAATATTTCTAACCTCAAAGAATTACTTTTAAAAATATTTAAGTTATCCCTGCAGTCCTTAATGGAATTATCCAAAGGCTGGAGAAAACTGTCTTACAATCAGAGACTTAAATAACTCCAACTATTTTGATTATTGAAGAAAAAAAGTCTGAGAAGTGACTAGGTTATAGTGTTTAAGTACATCTGGGAGGAGAACAGAGGGAGAGGAAAAGAATCTGAAAGGTCCTTAATCTGGTTACATAAAGAACCAACAGGTAAGAATCAACACCAGAAAGTTGATTTGGAAGTGGGTCAGAAATTCTGACAAGGGAACGCAGTTAAAGGAACAAACTGTTAGCAACAGTGGTAGGTTTGCTGTTGCTTTCATGTCTTCAGATCCAGAGTGGGTGCTTTTCTGAAACATACTCTTTACAACAAAATAAATTGCTACATTGAGTCCAAGAGTAAATAAGAGAAATTTAAAGACCTGAATCAAGCAGAAAATATGGTAGACCATCCCTTGATCTCTTCTGGATCTTAAATTCTATGAATCTGTGAATTATTTTATCTTCTTTAATTACTAGTTCCCTACTACAAAGAAGCTAAAAAGTTAATGTTGTTCTTGAATCAGTGAATTACAGAAAATAATTGAGGTTTCATAATTGGATTATAACCCCAGGAGTATATGAAAATGCTGAACTGGGAAGCTGAAGTAAGGAAAGCATGTCTGCTTGACTTTTTTTTTTTTTATATGATCACCAGGCAGTAATAGCCATAAATGCTGCACTTATTACCTATATTACACTGAAACAATAACATGGCTGTGATCCTGCAATAACTGCTATTTGAACAGACTGCTGTGCTTCCATGAAGTTCATACAAGGCTGGGTGTCTGTTGCCAGAGACCTTATTTCAGAATAGGACCTATATTTCCACATTGTTGTTACCTTCAGTATTTTATTTGGGGTTGCCCCCAGAGTTGTGGCTAGGTATTTTCCAAGAGAACTAGAATCCAGAGGTCTCAACTTTCCCCAGGGCTCATGATGGGACACAGAAAATATGTGTCCAAAGAAAAAACCTTTTCAGGTCTCTGACAGAGCAACATCTTTTAAAAATTTGGCTGAAAACATTCTCTCTCTCCTGTCTATATTTTATAATGAGGCTGATATAAAACCTCTGACATAATTGCAAAAATTCTAAGAAATACCTTATCTAGTGAACATCTTTTTAAAAAAAAGTGAAGACTTCCATTTTCAGTACAAATCCAGCAGCAGTGCATGTCACACAAATAATTCT
Source organism: Caprimulgus europaeus (assembly GCA_907165065.1). Next base: position 15,991,114 of record OU015530.1, read on the forward strand.
GGGAAGTTAACAAATACCTGGAATGAAGGACATGACATGCTGCACAGCACAGAGCTCTTGTCGATGCCTGTTTGGAATGGTAAGGGAAAATCTAGCAGCTGAACACAATGACTTCTTTGGTTTTGTGCTGATAATATTCAATAGCTTTGCCACCAAAGTTGGCCTGCCACTTCCCTTTGTATAGAAATTACAGGCATGCTGCAAGGTTCTTTCCATTAGCTGGAAGCAGTGCCCAGGTTATTCCTGTTTGAGGGCGGGGTGGGGAGGGGCAGGGGCTGTTGTTAAGCATAGCCAGTATTGTTTCCTTCCAGCAAAGCTTTAGGACAATGTATTTCTCAAACAGATCAGAACATGATCTGCGTCATACCATCTAAAGAAAGGCTATAGAAAAATTTCTGCTACACAAATGTCAGAACATGAACAGTGTGTCTCCATCCACTCACAAAAGTCGGTGACTCCTAAGGAGTATAAACAACTTAACTTCCTACTTCCTTCTCTGCAATCTGCACGTGCGATACAGCCATCGGTTCTGCTGTTGTCAGTCTCAAAGGACAACGGATCAGAAAGACTCACTGAACTTGTCACCACAGAATTCAGGAGAACCAATACCAAAAATATAGACAAATCTAAAAGATGTAGATGAGCTTCAAAACAGAAGAAACAAACATACCCAGAACTTTCATTGGCAGTATTCCCATGAAAAAAAACCCCACAACTACTCAAAGGACAGCAGTAAAGGAACCTTAGACAAACCACCAGTGCATCAATCAGCCTCCTCATTGGAAAGCAGAAACCTAGCTTGAGTTTTACAGAATGCCTTGAGGGGCTGGAAAATTCAAACTGGCCAGAGTCCCACGGTCAGGAAGGCTCCTCCACAGAGCAACACCCACGTTACAAAGCCATGCATTTGTCTGACAGACATGCAGAGTCTGTCCGTCCTTTGGACAGTTTCTGGCCATGAGCATTTTCAGCCTGTTAAATGCTCACATCAATAAGGGGACGATAACCTCATGGGACAATAAGGTGATGTCATGGTTGTTGACTGCCTGCACACAAAACATGCTGGAGAGGTAAAGAAAGAAAGAGGACAAGGAAAGACTGGAAACTCGTACATCTTGGAACAGATCAGAAGCAGCTTATTAAGTGTGCTTGCCCTCCTTCTATCTCAACACCCCTCCTGCTCAGTAAGCAAAACAAGAGGCTGTTATGGTCATGCTTTTCACGCTGCTACACAGAAGACTCAATATTTCTGTTATGAGCTCTCTCTTTTTTTGTTGGTTTTTTTTTTTGGATTGTGGTTTCCCCACCCACCCTCCCACCTCAAGGACTTTAATTAAAATTCATCAGAAGAAATGTTTCCAGCAGCAGTGTCTGAGAATGCTGCCTCCTCTATCTTCCATTAAATCAAGTTCATCCAACTTGAAAGGCGATGAGAAACTCTCACTGACACTCTGTCACACTCCAGTGAAGAGACAGGCACATTCACAACAGAGAAGAGTGCAGGTGCTCATTTATTACTTTACGCAGATTATTCTCCTGCCTTTCTTCCTGACAATGGGAACGTTCACATCCCAGATGGAGCTCTCTGCAGTGCTGTGGGCATTTGCTGACCTCAAGTTTTTGTTTTCCCTGATGAAAGGAGCTAGGTAAGAAGAGGATCAGTTCATTGCCTACTGGGGCAACTTTAAGTTTTGTTTTTAACAATAGAAGGCACTTGGTGATTATTTTAATGGGGATTGAATATACAAAGTTTTTTAACAATATCAAGAAAGGGAGAAAAAAACCTGTGCACATCCATGCCCATAGGTACACACTGCAAAGATGGAATATTTATATAACTGAGTTCAAAACTGCAAATCAACTGATTTCAGAAACCAAGATGTCACTCAGATAAAATACAAGTTCACTGCCTTGTACCATTTCAGATCCAGAGAGCAATCTCACAGTGTTTCTAGCAGCATTAATAAGCACCATCACTATGAAGACATTTTCAGTGCAAGAACTAACAACTCTTGTCCATAGCATTAGGTTCCTCTGCTTTTACATCTACTTTACACATTCTTGATGTTCACCATTTGGTTCCTAATCAAAGGCATTTTGACTTAAAAATATTAACCTGAAATTAATTTATTTTCCCTTTCCTGCTCATCTTAATAAACTTTTAGGAAAATCTGTGATACAAAGAACTTGAGAAGAATACAGGTTTCTCCAAGCTAAGTCATCAGTGTGTTTTTCTCTTGGCTGAACATATACATTAACAAACGAGAGGAACAAACTCATGTAGTTCCCTCATTGCTTTGAGCCAGCATATTTAGTCCAGCAGGACACCTTTGCTATGCTTGGCCCAACAGTACATCCTTCTTGGGAGTTTACTTTTCCAATTATACTTAAAGTAACAAATAAAATCTGGGGGATTTTGGAGGTTTTTTTCTTTCCCCTCAAGTGTGGGCATTTCTTTGGTTCCCACGAAGACTGATCCCTTCAACAGATTTCAGAGCCATTCAAAGTTCTCATATTACCAGGATACACAGAACCAAAACATCCACTAAGATGTAAGCAGGAACTACTCTATGGGATGCCACATGGTTCCTATATGAGCTAATCCCACTGAGCGCTCTCACCTTTGTGCCCTTTCAATCTCTGCTATATCACAGAGCAACAGTGTCAGCTGATACTAATTACAAGAGAGACAGAGATTATGTGGTTCTGTCTGAATGAATATTGAAGTCACAGTGCACTTTGCTTTAACATACACTGCATTACAGAATGCAGTAAATTCCTATGCATCTCCACAGACGACTCCAAAGACACAGGCTGACATTCTACCGCTACCTAAGTCTCAGACAGTTTGGGTTTTGTCTTCACCACGGCCAGGGTAAGAACACCAGTTTACACTGGGTACAAATTTGGTCTGACTCCATTACAGAACAAAGCATTTACTCCGGGGACTCTTTAGGTCTTTTTGGTTTGGAGCTCATTATGGGGATTTCATTTTGGCTAACCTTTATTTTATAGTTCATAGTAATTATTTTTAATTAACATTTTAATGAAGAAAAAAAGGAAAGGAAGGGAACTTACTTTCCCCGCACCTTAATTGAATCTGAATATAATACAGACTTCTTGTTATTTTCACAAAAGAAAAGGAAAATAAAAAAGCCAGGAACGTCAAACTCTTAATGCCTTAATACATGGCAGAAATGGCCATCACGAACTTGCTATAAAGCTCAGTCTAACTGAAAATGTTTTACTTGTTGCAGCTATTAACAAGAGACTCTGTCCTGAAAGGTACCTTGAACCCCTCTGAAACCTTGATGAACTCAGCAGTTTTCTGTGGGGGCAAAAGGAATGCACACAGTTCATTTCAAAAATAGTCTAGGATTTAAGTAATGTGTGTATTTTCAATTAATAACCTCAGTTACATTATCCTTGAGGCTAGCCCTTTAGTAGAATCCAAACAGTGGCAGCCTGAATATTTATTCAGATGTTCCACAGGACAAAAGCAAGGACATTCAGAATGGAATGAGAGGCTAAAATCTCACACTTGATGACTTGTCAAGGAGATAATAAGGATACCTTCAGGGGAAAAATAAATAAATAAATAGTCCACACCGTCAAAACCCCAAACAAACCCAAAATCTTGAGTAATCTGCACAAAATATGGATCTAGAAAGTATTTAGAGAAAGCATCACTCATGACAATCACGATTCAGTAGGGATTTCCCACACCTGGAAAACCATTTATCTGGGAGATTGTCTCATCTTCCTCAAGAGTCAGCCTGAGCAGCAGACAGACTTGCTGCTCTTTAGGTTTACATATTTTTACTGTTGCTGTTTTAATTAAGTCCTTCAATTTTACCATGGATGCAAAGAAGTCAAAACTTGAAGGGTAACGAGTTAACTTATGCAAATAAGAACAAAGCAGATGGAAATAGATTTCTGAAGGTACATCATAGGCACAGGCTTTCACTCAGACTATAGACTGGCCATGAAAAATTCATGACTGAGTCAAGGTGGACAGAGATTATCTTTTGAATACATGCCAACATCTTAATTGTGCAATACACAAGGGTGGGTTGGGGGTTTTTTTCAGTCAAATGTTGGGTTTTTAAAGCCAACTTTTCTTTTCAAAATTATTGGCAGGAGGTAATGCAGGACCGCATGGTCCCACTGTGAGTCAAACCACTACAGTATGTTTTTAAGAGAATTTCTGAATTCTTATGGATTAAATATAACACCATGCATGAAAATTAGAGCGACAGATAATGAATATTTCAAATATAATTATTTATATTTTGCTTGTACAATGACACACCATGCATGTTTTTCTGTCTACAATCCATAATTTTACATCTTAAGTTTGATTATCTTTCCTTTTGATGAAAAGTGTATTTTGGCTGGGAAGATACATGTATATTGGTGTGCACCACTGCACCAGTGGAGACTGTGTACCTCAGAGAAATAAATGCTAGTGATGTTATTTATTATTATTTTCATGAAATATTTAAAAATTTAGTTTTAGACTAACAAGTTCTGATGATGAATACAACCACAAATGGGTACAAAGCCTCCTTTTTAAAAACATCAAGAAAGTTTAAGAGAGGCCTAGGTCCATTTTAGGAAGCTCCTTTACTCAGTGTTTATGAAAACCCAGAATAAGATACATATGTAACAGAAAAACAGATCTTGCTTGATAAGCATTCCTATTCACTCTTTTTGATGTAACCTTTAACAGAATTCTTGTATAAAGTCCCAAGAGATACAGCGCAACATAACAGCTCCCTGCTGCAAAGAGAATTTGATGCAACTTTGCTGGACACATGTTAAACCAAATACTGAGGATCAGAACCAAACAAAAAGAAAATCTTCCAGTAGCAATTTTTTTTTATTTACTCAGCCACTGTACAGCCTACGATGACTTGTTTTCCTTTAGTTATATGAACAGTTTGACAGATTACTGTGACAAGGTTACTCTTAAATTGATAAAAGGTTTTATAGTGTCGGAACATTTGTCAGAAATGTCTGACATCATGTGTAATGGACTCTGCACTTCAAGCATCAATGGTACTCCAGTCTGCTGTTTTCTGTTTAGTGTGCGATACACACCACCCAAAAACACACAGAAGAAATACAGAAAAGCAGGCAGGATTCACCAAAACAGCCCCAGATTTTATCAAACAATTCACAGAATCACAGAATGTGAGGGATTGGAAGGAACCTCGAAAGATCATCTAGTCCAATCCCCCAATTCTGATTAAAGAGTTTCTCTTAACATAACCCACCTGGGAAAATGCAATTAAATAAAAAATGTTACACCTCCCTTAGAGGGTGGCCTCCTTGCTGAAATAAACCTGGAAATGGGATGGGCTATGATAAATGGCTTATAACCATAAGCATTTCCAGCATTCCCTGTACTTCTGAGAGAGAAATATTGTGGGTTTAGGACATTATTCCTCAGACCTGCCAAATGGCAGACATTACAAGTGATAGTTGTGCTGCTGGCAGCCTTGTCACATGCCAGAGCAGAGAAATGGGTTCAGAAGGGCTCATTTTAGGCACTGGCAGCTAGCCTAGAGGAACCAGTGTCCTGGGTATCAGCTAGCTTTGGTGAATACCTACCTCTCTTAAATGCAGCTCTCTAAATATTTTTTTACTGCAAAATAATAGTATGGTTTATAGATTGGAATTCAGGTGTTCATCCCGCCTCTAGTAAATTACAGTAATACTTTCTATGCAGGAAGCCCAAGAGCCAGCACCTTCGGCTGCGCTGTGAATACCTGTTCACACGAGGTCTGTAACGCACAGTGAGACCGCAGCTATGTAAGCTGAGAGAAAGCTCTACAGAAGACAACCATTTCTGAAGAGACAAATGTATGTCTTGCTCATACAGCAGTAGATTGCTGCTATACATACTGCATTGGTGGGGCAGAGGGGAATACAGAAGGGATTTGTACCTTTATCCACCTTTACTGTGTAACCATCTGCACAGGTAAAGAAAATGTTCCATGCTACCATGACAAATTCTTGTATTTTCAGATGTTTAAGTTTCCCTTTATCATCTTTCCCTTTTGCTTTGATAAATACTTTTAAAATTCTGAAAAAAGACAGAAAACTATCTAGTTTATCCTCACTTCCATTCCACCAAAGGATAGAAAATCAGCAAAAAGAATGTCAGCATTTTTCTTAAAGAGCATCTGTTCACACAGGAACTCCATGATAGCAAGACAAAGCCCTCTAATCACAGAGCAAATTAAGTTTAGTTGAACACGTGAAAAATTTTTCCTCAGTGCTGAAAGGAAGCTCTCAGGTACTTGATGTGCACTTCCCACATGCAGACGAGGGGTAGGGACATGCTCTCTGAACTTGGCAATTCAAGTAGCGCTGCTCATACCAGAGCCTCACGCTATGGCTGCAGCGCTAAGTGCCAAAGCTGTGAGGCTCCTCCAGGAATTGTTAGTTCATTCCCCATCAGCTGAAAGCATTTGTCTCAACTTGGAAAGGGTCAGACTGCAAGAAGATATATAGCAAAACAGCTTTTTGAACGTCAGCAGACTAAAGCCAATTTATACTGACTGAGGATCTGGCCCTTGAACTGGGATTATCGGTGACTGTCACAAGCAGGAAGTGTCAATGAATGTAGTTTGTACAAACGTCAGGCAGGTACACTCACAATTCACCTTGCATGAAATATGAAAAATCACCAGCATGTTACACTCCTGTGACCAGTGAGCCAGCTGTACCTGCAGCAACTTTAGTAGAAGAAAGTCACAAGGAGGAGTTTCAAGCCTACATAATTTTGCTAAAGTTCAGCTATCATTTCAGTAAGACTGCTAGTTCCAGCCCTGGCCAGCCATGTCCACAGAAAGCATATTTAGGGAAGTCTTTCAGCATTTGGGGTCAAAATCAGTAAAGGTAGAATGACATAAAATTGTAACATTCCATTAAATTGTTATTCCTATTGCAAGCTTCAAAACAACAGCCATTTGGATTCAAGTCAGTACATCAGCCCCAAACTGTTCCTTACTTTACCAAACTTCATTTGATCTCTATTTGAAAGGCTAATTTGTGATGAAAAAATATCAGAGACGCTGTTGTCTTTTAGAAAGGATTATTCTATTGCAAAAGCACTGCAGTTCTGCATCATAACAAGGGTAGATTTTTGTTTTTCAAATCTCTCTATGTTCTTATTTCAACAGAAAAAGATGTGTTATCCTAAATTCCACCCAGGCAATCTCTGTATGGAATCTCAAACTGGATTATTCCCCTCCTACATGTCATCAATAATAATCAAGACTTTGGAAATCCAATCAGATTCTCATTTCTACTCATATTACCCCCTACATTCAGTCGAGTGAGGAGGAATAACAGGGTGCAACATTTTAGGAAACAGCTCTTTTGATGATGGATGAGGAGTAAAAAGCTCCTTTCTGCTGCCTCTCCAGTTTCAACAGGAATAGAACACAACAAACCTGATATTTATCATTACAATCTGCCAACATAACTCTGAAGATAAACAGGGAGGTAGAAGGTGCTACTTTCCACATCATAATTTTTCAGTGAAACTGCAGTTAATTAGATGTTAATTAGATGGCTACAAGGCCACCTTCAGTGGGTTTCATACTTCTCAATTTTTGAGTAGAGCACTGTGTGATCCAGCAATCAAAAGATGTGATAAGTGACCGAGGTGGGACACCCATGTTTTGTTGTGCACTGGGTTGTGATTCCCAGATCATTGTAACTACAAAATCTGTCATTAGCGATGGTTTGTTTGGTTTTGGGTTTTTTTTTGTCATGCAAATTCTTCTTTTAATGCAAGAAATAAACCAGATGAAAATAACCAGAATTCATTGTGAAGGCCCTCACCTCTCTGTCCTCCCAAAACTCATTACCAGAAGATTTTCAACAAGCATTAATGAGCTATTCATACTAAAGGAATAATGGTTAACCTTCAAGCTCAGGAGGCTTCTGATGTCTTTTGTGGACATACATAAGTGTAAACTGAAAGGCCAGCTTTGTGATTTTCCTGCCCGAAGACACTGAGTATTTTAAAGGCACTTACGGCTGGCACAGCTTGATAAGGTCCTGGTCAGTGGTGCCGGGTGGAAGGCCTCGAATGTACAGGTTGGTTTTACTCAACTGCTCTCCACTGCTGTTGTTGCTGCTGTTGTTGCTGCTGTTTGTGCTGGGGCTGGGAGGAGCCATGGGGTGGGGAGCTGGTGCATAGGACTGCTGGAAACAAAACACAAACAAAAAGGCTGTTACTGGGAAACAAAAGCATGGCAGACTCAAGTGCTTCCCCCAGGTTAGCTCCAGAGCTAGGCAGAGAGGGCACGCTTGTCCTGCCCTCCCTGACCGCCTCCAGCTGCCCAACCCTACCGTGCATGCACACACCCCAATGGGATAGGGATGAGATTTTGGGTTTAGCCATGGCTATGAAGTGCATTATTTTACTTTTCTTTTTTTTTTTTTTTTTTAATCTGGAATTTAAAGTATCTAGATTATAAACCTATTTCATCTGGATCGCAAAATAAAGCTCTGAAATGACAGATATTCAAGAGTAACTGGTATTAAAGATAGACTTAAAACACAATCTGCTTTAAGAATACTCTTAAAACACAAATAAGACTGTCTAGCCAAAGGTATGGAAGCTGATGCCAGAAGCCTAGTTAGTCTTTTCTAAACGTGGAGCAACCAGTACACTCACAGTCAGGTGGCAGAGAGCTGGCTAGCCTCAGAGGGGGGAAAAAAAATCCAAAGCAGCCTGAAAGGACTCTGTCATTACAGACATCTTCCACAACAGAGAAACAGGGTTTGGAAAAGATGATGAGGTTAGGACATCCCACTCTCAAAACCTTACCCACTTCTGAACAACCACAAACCACACACAACAACTGAGAAATATAACTTAAAAAGGGAGGCATTCTCACAGGCTAAACAACACTATCCCCTAACTCCTTAGTAAATACACGCTATGAAAGAAGCCACACACATGCTATAAAAATTACCTAAGCATCTCGGATCTCTGGCACCAGCAGGGAATGTAAGCTGCTGCAACCATCCCTAGCTCTCTGACCATCAGTGTATTTACTCAGAGCACAGAATGCTTGACAGGAGAACGGTTGGAGGGAGAAGGCCGTGTTCTGTCACCACTGTGACCTGTGCAGAAAAGCTGAGATCTAGGGGAGAAGTCAGGGGATATGAGGGATGCTGCAGGCCGAAGCTCCAGATGGGCAGCTGGGGGAACCAGCATCAGAGCTCCAGGAATGTAACTGCCTGCTGAGAGTGGGGAAATCCTGTTTCCACAAGCTGAACAGCTTCTACTTCTAGCAGTATGCATGGTTACAACGGCAGGTAAATGTAGCACCAATGCTAAGTTAACCAGGATGTGCTAATGGACTAATAAAAGCAAAACATACACCTTTTTCATTACAGTAGCAGTGAGGTTTAGTGATATCTAATACGGTCGTTCTGCATTTAGGCCTTGTGCAGAGAAAAATACTTAAGTCTGTGAGTAATTCACATCACACTGATCAACCCCCCCTTGCATTTCAGTGGCCCTACTTTAGTACTTATAATTATGCACATACTGCATCAGAGCCTTGGTAGATGGATATTTTTAAATTAGTAGCTCTAAACTCTTTCGAACAAGACCCTTTATTTAGAAGAACCAAAAAAAGTTGGAGAACATCAGGGGACGGTCAGTGATAGGTGAAGCTCAGAGGCTCTGATACATAAAACAACACACTTGCAGCGACTCCTTTCCTGCTGCCTTCTCCTTTCTCTTTCCCAGTTTCTCCTATTTTAAACCAGGAGAGAGGAACCACAGCACCAAGCGCGAGGACATCAGAATTCCTCTGCAATATAGCCCTGGTTGACTCAAGTAGGACCCATTAAAAGGAAAAAATCAGTTTAATAGAGTGTGATCGCCATGCTAGCAAGTAATGACATTCACTCAGTAAAAGAGAAAGGGCAATGAGCTTCCTTCCCCGAGTATCTGTGTAGATACTTTTGCTGACAATCAAAAGCACTTAATGCATATGGATCATATTTCTCTGCACATGCATTTTATCCCTGGGTAATCCCCACGCACCCGAGGTTCAATGTCATTCCCATAAATAGAGAGCTGACGCAGCAGCCCAAGTACCAGCATGGGTACCTGCCTCAAATGAGTCCCAGTGCCATGGGCATGGAAATCAGCTCCTCAGCACAACCATGGCACAGCTGGGGAAAACTGCAGGCAGTGGGAACCTCCAACAAATACATAGACATGTGCGTGTTAAAACATCATATTTACATTTCTGGGCACTCCAGGGCCATGGTAGAGGTAGATGTGACTGTGTGTAGCATGTGTTTGGCTTTAGTATACCAAGAGTTCAGGAAATATCCCATGATAATCTTGCACATTTTGAGCACTGGTCATGTAAAATTTTTAAAAAAGTATTTTAAAAAGGTAAAGATAACATTCTTACTGCTGTACCCCACATCTCCAAGTTTACCATGCACACTGAATGCATGTAAATAACATAAGGCAAGGACAGAATTTTCTGTAAGCCAATAAAGGGCTATGTACTTTAATTATTAATTGTTATTATTATATATGTCTTAGCAGGCGATAATGAGTAAATGGCCTATTCGCACACCAACCTAACAAGCAAGAAGAATAGCAAGTGGAAATATACCTTTGAAACACAAAGAGCAATTTTCGTTCTATTATAAGATCTTTATCCTCACAGAGAGGGAAGCACTGGGGGCCTAATTCTAATTTAAGCTTAAGACATTTTATCCCTCTCGGCCAGCTGAAAGGAGACCTAGAAGTGAATCTAGTGAATTTCATTTACACTGATTTTAAGGCCACAGCTATATATATATATAAAAGTCCTCAGAATACTCAGAGAATTAGGCCATGGAATAGATGGTCTCTCAAGCAAGAGCTGCTCAGAGAACAGGCATACAGAGATGCCCAGGTTCACAGCAGCATCCACAGAGATGCTTTAAGGGTGGGCAGAGAGACAGCTGTACTCCACTTTAGAGGATGCTGATCTTAGACCAGCAAGCTCTGATATATTCCAAACCCTCTTCACTAATAAATCTCAGCCACTGCAGTAACGTCTATGCATATCCAACACCCCAGAACACCATCCGCAGAAAGATTACAACACTGCCTGTACTAGGACTGATGACATCTCCTGGCCAGTTGCCAGACTAAAAGCTTCAGGTCAGAAGAAAGCTTTGAATTCTTGTTTCCTGAGCTGATCAGTCTGTGACTGATGGCAGAAGTATGCGTTTTGCCTCCAAATGAGCAAAGGGTCTGGTTCATTAATCAACACGTAATAACTGTAGTGAAAGAAGTGAATGGCAGCCTGATGATGATCCCAGATACGGACACCACTTGCTACAGGATTCCAGACGATGCCGAAGAGGGGAATTGCCTGGGGAGCCGTGCGCGCACCCGACGGCAGGAAATTTGGGTCTTGCTCTGACGTTGGCCCCATCCGTGGCGGGGGCAAAACACTTAACTTCCCTGCCACAAGCGCCATGAGGAGCACCATCTTCCACACCGGCTCAAAATACCCTGACAACAGCTGTAGAAATCTGGGAACAACATTTTGCCAGCACAGGATCTGCAGTGCTAGGAAAAAAGTATTAGGCAAAATCTACATGTTTTACTTCAAAAGGGAGCTGGAATTCAGAGCTGGCTTTGCCAGTGATTTTTGAAATAACCAATGCAGCCAACTCATTTTTCAATTCTCATGCTTCATTATTCAATGGGGGGGAGTGTAAGGGGAATGAACTGGTTTGTAGATCATTCCAAGCAGCTTATTAATTTAGCATGGCTCACTAATAGGATTTGTTTTCATCTTTGAAAAATGAAAGTTCTCCTTTTTCGTTATTTAAAAGTGAGAAATTAATGTGCTTAACTCTTATCCAGTCTCAGGAACACACCCTTGCACTCAAACCCTACTGTTGAGCTCTCTCAAACAAAGTGTCCCATACAAGTGCACACTGTTAAGCATGAATAATGAGATATCTTGGTCTTTCTTACTCAATAACCCAGTAACACTGAACCAGAAGCCTCTTGGTCAGTAAATGAACAGCACTCCTCCTTCCAACATCCAGCCTCCTTATAGGAGAACAGTATTTATCTTCCCATGGCAACCACAGTACTTTTTCACTTGTTGCAAGTTTAGTCTAAAGTATTTTTCTTCCAAAGCAAAACACTACTTAAAAAGACAAATTTCAAATATTTTTCACATACAATTCCTTTTGGATGGGAATCACAGGCCCCAGATGCCAAGTCGTAGAGTCTGCTTTATTAGCAGCAGCTGGCTCCTTGGCAGGCTTCTGAGGCGGTTGGGCTTGTGGTTTTGGAGTGGCCTCAGAGCCTAGGATGCAGCTGGACAGCTATGCTCACAGACTAGCCAATTTGTTTTTATTCACCTTTGGCTATCGCAGATTTGTACTCTTTTAGCCTCTTGAAAGTAAGTCTTGGAAAGATCCCCCATTAACACTGATATGTTGACTTTCCCTGTTGTCATGAAGCTTTTATATATTAAAAAAAAAAGAGTGCAACACACAGTCCTGCGTTAAAGCATGTGTTATTTAAGCAATTGTGAATATACACTATCTATTTTGCTCTGAACCAAGTGTTTTCCAGCTGCTAGATTCATCTCACTTAAGAGTCCAATTGCTATACAATTCCCTTAGCTCCTGATTGAGAGGATAAAATAAGGTAAAGTAAATAAAAATGAATTGTACAAATACTAGTTTACAGCTCACACTAGCAAAACACTGTTCTCTTTACACCCTACTGTAAAAAGGAGTAATTTTTGAGAGCTGGAGGGCTCTTACTGGCCAATTATAGTAATGATGAGAGGATGTGACCAACTTATCTGCCTGTTGACAGGATTTTGGAGCTGACTAAACCACAAATCTCATATTAAGCAAAACACAATCATTACAGTTGCAGAGAAAACAGAGAGGTAGGGCAAATATAATAAAAAGAATTAGATAAAAGCCACAGCAACTCTTCTGCCTTCAGCTGGCTTTCTTCAGAGAGCAGCAGCACAAAAAGACAAGCTGTATTTCTCATCCATAGCCAGGTGGGACAGAAAAGTAAAAGATGAACATTGAAACTGTCGACACAGAATCTCATTCATTTTTGAAAGCCCACAGTCAAGGGAGGTTGAGTCATAACTTTCTTCTTGAGTTTGCAGGTCATTCACTAGTGTTGCAGAATCCAGCCATGACTATTATCTAGCTTCCCATCCAGCCAATGAAGGCCTGAAAGACAGAGCTCCTCTTAGACACTTCCCTACATAGTTAGATCTTTCCTTAGACATCTAAGAGAAGACAAAGAGATGTAATAGCGCACATATTTTCTAACCTCTCTGCACAGTGACAAAGCTTCCTGGAGCTGCTGGAGCATCTCCTGTATGAGGAAAGGCTGAGAGACCTGGGACTTCTTCAGCCTGAAGAAGAGAAGACTGAGAGGGAATCACAGAATCACAGAATGCTAGGGATTGGAAGGGACCTCAAAAGATCATCTAGTCCAATCCCCCTGCCAGAGCAGGAACCTTATCAGTGTCTATAAATATCTGAAATGTGAGCGCCAAATAGATGGGGCCGGGCTCTTTTCAGTAGTACCCAGCAACAGGACAAGGGGCAATGGGCAAAAACTGGAACATCTGAAGTTCCAGACAAACTTAAAGAAAAACTTCTTTCCTGTGAGAGTGCCAGAGCCCTGGGACAGGCTGCCCAGAGAGGTTGTGGAGTCTCCTTCTCTGGAGATGTTCAAAACCCACATGGATGCTTTCCTGTGTGACCTGGTGTAGGGAACCTGCTTTGACAGGGGGGTTGGACTAGATGATCTCCTGAGGTCCCTTCCAACCCCTGCCATTCTGTGATTCTGTGATCCCTGGACTGTTTCTGTAGAAGCAACAACCCACCGCTTCATTCCTTCCATTTGAAAAGGAATGGCATGTGAAAATGTAAGTAACCTCAGAAGATGAAGACAGACAATAAGCTTTGAAGTCTGCTCCATCACAGGACTTTCAATTGAGAAAAGCAGGACACACCTGAAGAGGATTCTGATTTCTCTGAAATGCTTCCAAAGCCCTTAAAAGTGATTTGCTGGATCCAAGACCAGTGAGTCAGAGCTGCTGGTTTACTCTCTCCATCCTGCCACTACATCACTGTGTTACTCCAAGCAAGTCACTTAGATTCCTTACGTCTCAGTTTACCAATCTGTATTGATTCTTCCATCCCTTTTCAAGGCTTACATAATGTTCTTTGATTACTGGATGAAATACACTATTGAAGACTCCAATATTGCTTAAAGATGGGGAAATTATTATTAAAATTTAACTTAATAACTAAAGCTATCCCTAATTCTTTTGCAGATAAAAATTATTTCTGCATACAATGATCTTGCTACTCTGTATCTAAACTGAATGAATGAAATCATTTTAAAGCTTAAATAAAATGCCAATCCAATTAGCATTCTCATTAAAAATAATTGTTTAAAAACAAACTTAGAATTATTCACTCACAGTGCTATCTTGCTCATGCTTCTTGTATACATTGATTTCCCCCCCTCCCCCATTCTATTCTAAATTATATCTTTAGTCTACAGGAAAAAGGTGTCATTGTGTTTTGCTTACCCTTTCTTTTCTCATAGCAAACAAAAAAATCACTTGTGAAAAATGACAATTATGAAACCCTTCCCCGCTAGTTCTCCAATAGGCACAGCAGTCATTCAACAGTCAGACTAAAATTGGGATTTGATGGGTCAATAAGATACGTTGAGATCTTTGTTTCACACACAAAGCTGTTGAAATTAGTAGGCTAAATACTCCTGGGGTGTACAATTCCCTTGAACCTGGCACAAAGCACTAGAGCTCCAGAAAGCATAAGCTCGGGCACAATTTGGCTCCATTTTCTCTGTTCTAAAATACTTCTCTTCCAAATCACAACTGCCCAGCTTTTAGCATTTTCTAAGCACCTACAGGCAGACAATATACAGGAAGCAAAGCATCCACAGGAAGAGGAGGAAGTCCTTTATCAAACAGTACCTGCAAAGTACATCTCAATTTTTTTTCAGTTTTCTGCATTAAAACTAACCAAACAAACAACAGCAATTCACTCTTCTTGGATATCTTTAAGAGCACTCAGCGTTCAGCAATTAGCCACGGTGACATACACTAGAAGCCTGAAATTCTTCTCACTCCTCACAGTATCTTCTATTTCCACCAAGACAAACTGAAATACGTCAACCCATATAACACTCCACTTAGGTCCCTTCCAACCCAAACCATTCTATGATTCCCATGATTATCAGTGAGAAACTTAAAAAGCAAATTGGTCAGATGGAAAGCAGCTTATTTTGAAGTATGATGAAGTTCAAATAATAAAGTGGATTAGAGCACATATCATTAGGAGAGACTGATGGCCATTGTGCCTGAAGATGAGAAGAGGCCCCAGCAAAAACCAGTCCAAGACAAGGGAACAGCACAGAGAAGAGGAGCATCATCTGCAGACTGAGAATGTCCTGGCCACCGCTGTCCCCTGGGTTCTGGTCACTAAATAGATGTGAGCTGCCAGCTTGAGCTCTTCACCCTCTCCTCCCTTCATGATGCTATAGCAAAGATAAAACCCTCATAAAGTGATTTTCTCTTTATCCTGGGGTTATGTGGGCTGTCTCTTGCTCTGGACTAAACTATTGTAGGGTTGAATTTAGGGCTTCTCGCATCCAGACAGGAGGGTACAATTTAGTCCTTAGCACTAAAAAGTCAAAGACTAGGATTAAGAGCTGTGTCACCAAATAAATATTTTCCAGAGCAGAAAATAACCTTCACAGCCTTGTCTCCTCCCGCTTATTTCATGGCAGGAGGCTCCCTTGACAGACCATTCCTGTGGCATTATTTATTTCTCAGCAAGGGAGAAGAATTCTTTCTATAGATAAAGTATTTTGTCACTTTGGCAAACTCATAAACAATAACCTATATGCTTTGACATAAATTAGTGTTATTGCTTCATTATCCAATCCACTCATATTTTATTGATGTACTGAGACTAAATGTGAACAGAATGTAGATCTTAAAAATACTAAATCTGGGTAATCTGGATGATAAAACATCACAATTCCCCTAATAAGAATGTTTTAGAGCACAGATCAAAATATGACAGCAATTAGTGCCTGTGATACAACAATTTTGTGGTAAAAAAAATGGGGTGGAAATAACAAATTTAAGCAGAAATTATTATTTGTGTTTACATTTTTTGGGCTACAACAATGTTGTCAGTCCATTTGAAGGTTAAGAATAAAAATGCAGATTGAAAGGCTGATACTTAACTTTCAAAATGTTTGCAAAAACAAACATTTTTTTGTTCTGAGAAACTAAATTTACTCTCTGAGTATTTGTTTACATGTGGCAGACTAAAAGTGTCTTGGAAATGAGATGTAGGACACACGTGCTTCATCGCGTTGCTTTTCTGCACACAGTCCACACATACCACAGCATCACCACTGGTATGAGAACCCGAGGATAAAAACAGCCCATCACACAAAACTCAACCTAAAGCACAGAACAAACCCAAAACACAGATATAATTTCTTCCCTTCTCCACTCGAGAATTTGGTGAGCAGAGATCAGAAGCAGATGTATTTGCATTTTGCAGAATGAAAGCCCAACCAAAAAGGTTTTTCAAAATCCAATCCAAGTTTTCTCAGATGTCTGTCTTATGGAAGAATGAAGCAGGAAATCTGCCACTGTTGACATGGTGAGATGGAGAAACCAGAGGTGGCAGAGCTCCCCAGGAATGGCCCTCATCATCTCCCCATGTTACTACAACAATCTTTTGTGGATGTGTACAGGGAACCTCTGCCCCCTCCACCCAGCTGTATATAAGGATGAGCTGTGCCTCTCCTCCTGTGGCCAAAGGAACCTGCAGAACATAGAGTTTGGGCAAGATCTGTCCCAAAGATAACAGTGTGACACCATCAGGTCAGAATTTGGGGCATTCCACAGTAGCCCAAGTTCATGCAGCCCATTAGGCTACAGCAACGCACTGTTCTCAGGCCAAAGGGTGCCCAGAGAAGATAGGAGCCATCGCAAACCTCACCCCATCTTTGTTTCCAGAGCAAACTTATCTAGCAAGTTCATGAGAGCAAAGAGCTTTCAAAAAATTGCCCATACCAGTCACTGCAGGCAGCACACTGCAGGAGGCAGCTGGGTCTCCAACCCCATGTTAGGAACCTTTCTGTCCCATTCTAGGTACTTCTCTACATCAATAAAATGAGATGTCTATGTGAAAGAGTGAGTTTTATAATGAAGTCACCATTACACATGAGCTAGGAAACTGTTTGGGTCCATGTAAAGACTGAAAAGAAGGAATGAGTCTGCAAGGCTTAAAGGAACTTGGTAATGAGAAGAGCTGCAGACCTTCATCAGGACAAAGGCAGCTTTGAACATCACACTTGCAACATCGCAGGGGCACAAAAAGCGTCAGGTACCAGGGAAGGTAGGCAAGATCTGCCATGACACATTTTGGGACTGAAGCACTTTCCTTTTCAGCCAGCATCACTAAGTTCTTAAATTCATATACTAATGAAGTTGAATACAGATAAACACTCTCCACTTTGTTCCTGTAGATGCTGGTGTCTTATAAAAATCTCAATTTTCTCTAGATTTCATATGTCAGACATGAGAGGTAGTGTGAGAAGTGCTATTTAATTTTCTTTGATTTAACAAGTATCTACTGTAATTTATGTTTAAATTTTCTTCCAGACAATCAATCAAATCCACTCAAGGCAAAATATACTAAATAAATTAAATAATTAATGCAAAAATAGAGAACCTTTTTCATAGATTCATAGAATGGTTTGGGCTGGAAGGGACCTTAAAGATCATCCAGTTCCAACCCCCCTGCCATGGGCAGGGACACCTTCCACTAGACCAGGTTGCTCAAAGCCTCATCCAACCTGGCCTTGAACACTTCCAGGCAGGGGGCATCCACAGCTTCTCTGGGCAACCTGTTCCTGTGTCTGACCACCCTCACAGTGAAGAATTTCTTCCTAACATCTAATCTAAACCTCCCCTCCGCCAGTTTGAAGTCATTTCCCCTTGTTCTGTCACTAACTGCCCTTATGAAAAGTCCCTCCCCAGCTTTCTTGTAGCCCCTTCAGGTACTGGAAGGCCGCTATAAGATCTCCCCGGAGCCTTCTCTTCTCCAGGCTGAACAGCCCCAACTCTCTCAGCCTGTCCCCACAGGAGAGGTGCTCCAGCCCTCGGATCATCCTCGTGGCCTCCTCTGGACTCGTTCTAACTGGTCCATGTCTCTCTTGTATTGGGGACTCCAGAACTGGACACAGAACTCCAGGTGGGGCATAACGAGAGCGGAGCAGAGGGGGAGAATCACCTCCCTCGACCTGCTGGCCACGCTTCTCTTGATGCAGCCCAGGACACGGTTATTGGCCTTCTGGGCTGCAAGCACACATTGCCGGCTCATGTTGAGCTTCTCGTCCACCACCGCTCCCAAGTCCCTCTCTTCAGAGCTGGTCTCAAGCCACTCATTGCCCAGCCTGTATTTGTGCTTGGGGTTGCCCCAACCCAGATGCAGAACCTTGCATTTGGCCTTGTTGAACTTCATGAGGTTAGCACAGTCCCACCTCTCGAGCCTGTCAAGGTCCCTCTGGATGGCATCCCGTCCCTCCAGCGTGTCAACTGCACCACACAGCTTGGTGTCGTTGGCAAACTTGCTGAGGGTGCACTCAATCCCCCTGTCCATGTCACTGACAAAGATGTTGAACAGCACCAGCCCCAATACCGACCCTTGAGGGACTCCACTCGTCACCAGTTTCCACTCGGACATTGAGCTGTTGACCACAACTCTTTGAGTGCGACCATCCAGCCAGTTCCTTATCCACCAAGTGGTCCATCCATCAAACCCACATGTTTCCAATTTAGAGATAAGGATGCCATGTGGGACGGCGTCAAACGCCTTGCACAAGTCCAGGTAGATGACATCAGTTGCTTTAGCCTTATCCACCAACATTTTAACCCCATCACAAAAGGCCACCAGATTGGTCAGGCACGATTTGCCCTTGGAGAAGCCATGCTGGTTGTCACCAATCACCTTCTCATTCTCCATGTGCCTTAGCATAGTTTCTAGGAGTATCTGCTCCATGATCTTACCTGGCACCGAGGTGAGACTGACCAGCCTGTAGTTCCCCAGGTCTTCCTTGTTTCCCTTTATAAAAATGGGGGTTATGTTCCCCTTTTTCCAGTCTGCAGGAACTTCACCAGACTGCCAGGACTTCTCAAATATGATGGATAGAGGCTTTGCAACTTCATCTGCCTGTTCCCTGAGGACCCACGGATACATCCCATCAGGTCCCATGGACTTGTGCACCTTCAAGTTCTTTAGGTGGTCCCCAACCTGATCTTCCCCTACAGTGGGTGGCTTTTCATTCTCTCTTCCTCCAAGCCCAGGAGTGGTGCATCCCAACAGGCAAAAACAGCAGGAGGCCTGCATGGATGGACAGGAAGATCCTGAACAAACTTAGGGTCAAAAAAGAAGCCTACAGCGGGTGGAAGGGAGGATGGGTAACCTGGGAGAAATACAGAGAAATTGCTCAAGTGGCCAGGGCTCAGGGTAGGAAAGCCAAGGCCCTGACAGAGTTAAATTTGGCCAGAGATGTCAAGGGCAACAAAAAAAGCTTCTACAGGTATGTTGGGGAGAAAAGGAAAACTAGGGAAAATGTG
Source organism: Caprimulgus europaeus (assembly GCA_907165065.1). The sequence goes on from OU015530.1 coordinate 16,010,874, forward strand.
GGACCTCTCCAGAAGGCAATGGGAGATCTGGTCACCCAGGACACTGAGAAGGCTGAGGTGCTCAATGACTTTTTGGCCTCAGTCTTCACCGGCAAGGGTTTGTGCCACCCTGCCCAAGTCCTAGAAATCCAAGGAAGGGTCTGGGAGAACAAAAAGCCACCCACTGTAGGAGAAGATCAGGTTTGGGACCACCTAAGGAACCTGAAGATGCACAAGTCCATGGGACTTTTTGTAACGGCCGTTAATGATAGAACAAGGTGAAATGGTTTTAAGCTGAAAGAGGGCAGGTTTAGATTAGATATTAGGAAGAAATTCTTCACTGTGAGGGTGGTGAGACACTGGAACAGGTTGCCCAGAGAAGCTGTGGATGCCCCCTCCCTGGAAGTGTTCAAGTCCAGGTTGGATGAGGCTTTGAGCAACCTGGTCTAGTGGAAGGTGTCCCTGCCCATGGCAGGGGGGGTGGAACTGGATGATCTTTAAGGTCCCTTCCAGTCCAAACCATTCTATGATTCTATGAGAATTATTCAGCAAGCCCTTTTCCTTCTAATTCCTACTTTTTTCTTCAGTGTTTTCACCATCTCTGCTTTTTAGCACTTCTCAGAGCAGGAAAAAAAAAAGAAAAAAAACAACACCAAAAAGAGGTCTAATTTACTATGGTATAAGTTCTCAGTCTCTTCCCATTTCTTCAACAACAGATTGTGCTCCTGTGCTTGTCCGAAGTTTCAAATGTCATTTGACTCATGCACTCAGAAATGCTGACTCAATTAAAATATCCATACAAAATTAAATTGCAGTTTGGTAAAACTAAACTACTCTTTTTTTTTTTTTCTTTTTTTTAGGGTATACTTAGAATGGCTCATAACCAGTGCAGAAATTTAATTTCATTGTGACAGCTTCCTTTTCTCAGTTCCCTAAAATCACCATTATTTTCTGCTAAATGTTGGGGGATGATGAGCCAAGTATCTGCTAACACACACAGATTCGGCTGAAGACGTTTTGCCTAAACTATTTTGGGCGTTGTGCCACGCGCTTTTTCCATCCTGTGCATAACAACATGGAGAACCTGAACTTGTGTGCATAGAGCTGAGGCTAAGAGTCCCCTTGCAACGTGGGGACTCGGCTGCTTTGTTACACATCTGTGTAAAATCCAAGGGAACACTAATTGGAATAATGAGGTAGTCCTGTTGCAAGCAGTAGGAATTCTGAGTTACAGGACAGATATGTTAAAATTCCCGAAACAAACCAGAAAGTTGGGGTTTTTTTAAAAAAAGATACTCTAACACATTCATCTGTATTTTTCATCATTCATCTGTATTCATCATCGTGTTTCATCCAAATTATTTATTTCTTAATATAAAAATAAGAGCTTAAATTTCCTTCTGCACTGCAACATTGCCTTCAATCTCTTCTGTTAGCTTTCTGGCTTTTTGACCTCTTAATATTCCTCATTTATGCATTATTTACTTTTTTTTAAGTATCAATTTTTTTCCCAGGAAAGAATATGTACTTGAATTAACTTCAAATGTTAAATCAGGGTAAGTAAAATATGAAATAAAGTATCCTTAATAAATTTCCTTGATAGATGTTGTACCAAGCTTTAGAACAGAAGCTTGAAGAATGTCAGCATGTAACAATAAGGTTTATATTTCAAATCAGATACATATAAATATTCTAAAAGTCTTAATACCATTTAATACCAATACCATAGACTCATGTGCACAAAATGTTGAGCAAAAAAAGGAATTCAAGTCTAAAATGAAAAATAATTTACATTAAAAAACCAGAATGGGGACAACCACAGTATTTCTAACAAAACAATGATCAGATTGTAACAGTAACACATCGTGTTACCAGCTGGTTCAGAACACCAGGGCAATGAAGTTGTCTGTAGGCATGTTGGCAACAAAAGGAAAACTGAGGAAAACACTTGCCCACTATTGAACAGGGCAGGGGACTAGTGACTGATGACATGGAAGAGATGGAGGCACTCGGTGCTGTCTTTGCTTCAGTCTCTCCTGGCAAGGTCGCTGCCAGGCCTCTTGGGTCTCTCTGCCTAGTAGCAGGGCCTGAGGTGAGAAGTGCTGCCCCAGAAGAGGAGCTTTAAATTAGAAAGCACTCCAGGAAGACAGTTACAAGTTACTCGACCATGACCATAAGGGATGTCACCAAGAGGCTGCTCTCCCTCATCTCTGAAAGGCTGGGGCAACTGGAGGCATCAGGATGTTCCTGATGACTGGAAAAAAGGCAAGCATTACACTCATCTTCAAAAGGAGGAGGATCTGTGGAACTGCAGACTGGCCACAGCCTGGCAAAGCTAAAGAGCAAAGCCTCCCAGGAGCTATGGCTAAGGTACATGAGGGACAAGGTGACAGAGGACAACCAGCATGGATGAGTAAGAACAAATAATACTTGACCAGCTTGCTTGCCTCCTGTGTTGACAGCTGGCTCTACAGAGCCAGGGAGAGGACTAGATGCTTTTGACCTTGACATCAGCAAGGCTTGCAGCATGGTCCTCCATAGCATCCTTTCAATCAAACTGAAGAAGGCATGAGCTGGAGTGATGACAAGGAAGATAAAAAGCTGTCTAGCAGGTTGGGCTTGAAGGAGAGTTGTCAGTGGTTCAAAGCCTAAGTGGCAGCAAGGCACAACCAGAAGATTGATACTGTGGCCACCCCTGTGGTAGTATCACCAACAAACGGGACGCCAGGAGGGAGTACACCCTCACTGAGACTGCAGATAACACGAAATTGTGGGGAGCAATTGACTGACTAGAGAAAAGGCTGCCTCAAAATATTAATATCAGTATATCCAATGCTATGAGAAAGAACTACTCAACACAAAACTGCTTCACCTCACGCATTATGCATGTTACAAACCCTCCAAGTTTACTTACAGAACAAATGTCTACTAAGTGATTTCTACAGGTGCAGATATATCCTATAATCAAATTCAACTGCACACAAAGGATTTACTAAAACTGAGACATCTGAACTCTATTCCTTTGCTATGCTTTGACCTCAAGTTTAGTTCATTTGCTAAAGTCATTATTAAACAACGTTCCACACAGATTTCAGCAGCAGTAGTATTTACATTAATGCAATATCCCTGGGTTAAAGGAATTAGAAATGCTGAAAATCCTATTCCATAGCTTCTTTGAAGATCTACTGTGTAGTCTAAGGAAGTACTAAGAAAAAGTAGCCTGGTTTAAAGGCAGTCAGGTTCTGAAGGATTTGAAATGAAATAAACTGGCAGGTCTTTAAAGATCTCCGAGACAAAAAGTTACACAATTAATGCCACTGCCAGATGCCACCAGATAATTAAAGTTCAAATTTGGTAAGATTATAAATTAAAGGCACTCCTCATTATAACAAATAGATTTAATCTGTTTTTTTCTCTTCTTAAAATGGGGAAGGCAACTTGGCTCCCTCCATGATATCAGGGCTAAGCTTTCAATGGGCAGTGCACTCAGCCCAGGTACTTGGAGTATCTGGGCTCAGACATGCTGCACACAATACAGCTAAAGTGGTAACTACAACTTAAGCCTAAATTTTTGGAAATCTGACCCAAGAAAACTTGAAAAGTAACTTCTTCAGCGATCTTAAATCTGGAACGGTGCACTGAAAGACATCAGCACATATCCTGCAGGTCTCCAAGGTGCATCTGAGGACAGCTGCAGGACCGAACCCTGCTTTGTGTTGGGTTTGCATGGCAGGGACCTGCTTTTGGTAGTGGGGGAAGGGGCTACAGTGATGGCCCCTGTGAGAAGCTTTGCGAAGCTCCCCTGACTCCAAGGCCCACCTGCCTCCAGCCCAGGCTGAGCTAATTAGCAAAAGAAAAAAAAACACCTCTTCAAATCCATATTTATGAGGGATAGAACTGCCTTGAAAAGAAGGTGGAGAGAACCTGAAGCAGAGGCCATTGACCTGAACAAAAGACAACCATCAGCCTAAACAGAGAGCTTGGCCTAAACAGAGACTTTCACTGCCAGGAGAAAGGAGAAGGATGGGGAGGACAGACAACCTCAGACACCCAGTTCAATAGGCATGGAGTAGAAAAAGGTAAATGAGGTGCCCTGCAGCCCACAGAAGTTCAATGGCAGAGCAGATACCCCATATGGAGGCCACGGAGGACTCCACACTGGAGTAGAAAGCTGAGCCCAAGGGCAGGTGTGACTGAATTGAGAACCCAGAGATGCTCAATGCCTGAGCCAGGGGCAGGGGGTGGCGGGACAGGGGATGACACATCCCACAGCTTGGTGGAAGGAGGGGCACTGGACTGAAGGCCCATCTACAGCCCATAGACATCCCCAATGCCAGAACTGAGAGCTGTTCCCAAAGAAGTCTGTGACTCCATGGGAAGCTCGTGTTGGAACACTTTGTTCCTGGACTTTTGGAGCCCATGGGAGGGACCTTCATGCCAGGAAGAGCCACACAGACAAACTGACTGCAACCCCCACTCCCTGCCCCCTGTGCTGCTGCAGGTGGAACATAGAGAAATCAGGAGCAAAGTGATTTGAGCCCAGGAAGAAGGGATGGGTGGGGGGAAGGTGTCTTAAGATGTGGTTGTTATGTCTCACTCTCCTACTTACTTGGATCATTGGTAACAAATTAAATTGATTTTTCTTCCCCAAGTTGAGTCTGTTTGACCATAATGGTTGAGTGAGCCCTCCCTGTCTTTATTCGAATCCATGACCCCTTTGTTATGATTCCCTTCCCATCTCACCGGGTGGGAGGGAGTGAATGCAGGACCACATGGTCTTATACCTGTGCGTGAAACCACCACATACTTACAACACAAGGAACTAAACTATCACTAAATACTTCTGCAAAGGCTGGGATCTTGAGGAAAGTAGAACATATCTAATTAAGTATTTAAATGGCCACATGATAATGACTACTCACATGGGATTCAAATTCAGACTGTACAGGCTCATGAAGTCCAACATTTCCTAACTTCTGACTCCTTTACTTTATAACCTTAACTTCCTTTAACATAATTAAGAGTACCGGATAACAGAAGCTGACAGTTACTTTTACATAAAAAACACTGCATTTGGGAAAACAAAAATCCCATCTAGCAGAGTGCTCTATATTTGGCAGTCTAATAACAGGTGTTTTGGGGAAATGACATAAGAAATGCAAGCAGAGAGCAATTATTCCCAGTACACCTTTTACTTTAGCATTTCCCAACCAGACGCTTCATGCGGACCATCAATCTAACACATACCAAAGGTTCTACCTCTTCCATGATCTGACTCATTTAGACTTTAGTCCTGAAAAAACTCTTTGTGGGAATCAATTTACAATTTAATTTGATATTGAAGAAAAAAAAAATCCTTTTATTTTAAATCTGCCACCTAAAAAAAAAGTAATTGCTGCTGCTACCTCCCATTCTTGTTTTACAAGGAAAATTTTGCAGTGGTCGTTCTTCCACCTTCTTCCTACCATTCAGAACATTTTATGTGAAACTGTCATACTGTGTCCCATCTCTTACATGGATAATCCTCAAAAACATGAGGAGGTGGCAGCCACCCAGTCAGGGGGTTTGCTATCACAATTTTTGCAAGTAAATAGAAACATCATTGACATGGTGATGCATGTGCCAAAATACAGAGACAGATTACTAGAAGTGCTAGATGGTTTTAGTACACTTTGAAAGATAAACATCTAAAATACTTCTTCTTAGGGTTTCCCCTTAAAAAAAAACAAGAAAAAAGGAATCCTATACTAAAAACATATAGATAGTCTTTTAACTCTACTGGCGTTAAATATCTGTGTTATTACTCATATGCCTAATATTTTGTTTGCAATGACTTGCCACTAAATTTCCTTCCTTGAACCCTGGGCTAATGCAGTCCTTGCAGGGCAAAAAATCTGCCCATGAAGGAAATAGCCTGTTATCCTCCTATTATATATGTCATTGAGTGCCATTTATCATTACCATTCCCTCATCCTACCACCCCCAACAGATGAAACTCTGCTGCAGAGGAGGAAACACATGCAGGAACACGGCACCCCTGGTAGTGACCCTGCAATAGCTTTGTGCTGCCATACAGTGCCAGGGCTCCCCCTGCCCCTGTCTTTGGCTCCCCACACTCAAGACCTCACCCTGCTCCCAACACATCTAGAAGAGCCTCTGTAACCAGCAGAGCTTTGAACAATCCCCTGGTCTGGCAAGGACAACCATAGTTTAAAAGTTCCTTTGTGGGCTGTATACTGAGAGTTTCTGAGGCACCATGAGCCTCCTGGCATCCTCCCCCTTTTCTCTTCCTCTCTCCTAAACATCAGCAGCTGCATAAAGATGCCTCAGAGCAACTGGAAGGACAGGAGTTGTTCAGGTTCTGCTGGTGAAATGAGCAAGTACAGGTAAGGGTCAATATGCAGAGCAGTTCCTGTAATTAGTAATATAGCTCTGAAAAATACAGCAACAGCTCTGAAGTTACACATAGGCATTCACTGCATTTCTCAGTCTCCATTATCACACATTTATTCAGCAAAGAAACAATTTTTCTTTTCTCATTAATGCTTTTGCACAATCTTTGTTAATTCTTCTACAGGAAGCTTACTAGCACATTAACACAAACCAGAAAAAAAAAAAGGCTTTGAAATATTCCACCCCCCAATGCCATCGAGTACAATGACATGCACTATAGCCTGGGTTTCCATAAGGCACTACCCTCCAGAAGCGTTAACTGCCAGATTTCTGCAGTGACAGTCTGCAAAGCTAAAATTAGCAAGCAACACCTTCTCTTGCACCTCATCACATGATAGGAAACAAACATAAATAGGGAAATACAATATGTTCCTAAAGGTGGAGTCTGAATTCTTTCATCTCCATAACAGTTTAGAATTAAAGGACACTTACACAAGCTGCTTCTTGTGATATGTCATTTGTTACTGGCATATAATTCGCTTTCTGCATAGTTAAAAAGACAACCACCTCTAAATACGCTCCTTTACAACCCAATCTGGCCTGAATCAAATTCCTTCATGTCTATGCTACGGACAAATTGTTTTATTAGGCACCACTATGTTACCAGACGCCTATTTATTCTAGTACCCTTCTGCATAGTTAACACAAACCATTGCATTGATAACTGTTATTTTACATTTCACCCAGGAGTATCACTAACTCCTTCACAGGCCACATCCTCCCTCCTGCACTACTGAAGTGCAGCTGATTGCAGGCTGGATGGCAGGAGGTGGAAGATAAAACACCAGGTCATATTTCTCTGTGTCCCCCCCCGCCTCAGCCCCCAAGCAGTGCAGTGCAGTCCTTAGCAGCCATGCAGAGCAGCCACGACCCTTCTTTTTCAATACCTTGATTTGCTAATTCAAACACAACAAAGGGTAGAATTAAATCTGCTGAAACTGTATCACGGTTCACATACAAAAAGAAAGCGTAGCCAAATTACAGCCTCATTTAGGACCTTTATTTCTCCTGCCAAGGGAAGCATGAACAGTCCTTCTCGCGTACACAAAACCCAGACGTGTGTCGCCGTGTTGCATAACACGCCGACGAATACAACAGGAGCGCACATAGCTCACACCATTCACCTTACACAGTGCTCCAACAACCTGCTTCTAACCTAATCACCACCTCACTGGCTCAGTTCTAGCTCAGCCCCACTACCTCATCTCCTCTTCTTGCTGTGGCTGAGGAGAAGGGTTAACTTATCCCTGATGCCAGGCTCTGGCTTGGCCAAGAATTCCCAAGACAGTGTCCTGGATGTGCTGAAGCCACAGCAATTTCAGCAGATCTGAGGTAGGGAGAGTCAGAGATTTTTTTCCAAATCCCCAGGGATCTGACTGCTTCTATTTTAGTATTCCTAATTACAAACATGGCTATTTTTGGTCCTAAAATGTTCTGAGCTCTTCTAAAATTATCCCCAGTGTTTTACTTGAAGACGCCCTGGCAGTGGGCAACTCCATAGGCTAGCAGCCTACTTGCTAAAATAGCATTTATCAGCTACTCACTTGAACACAGAAACGTTTCTGACAGTTTAAACTTGACTCTCAATTTAAAGACATCTTTAAAAAAAAAAAAAAAGTCTCTGGATTAGCAGTTCTCACCCAACATCCGAAGTTTGTGAACTGACCTTGATGCTTAATAAGAACCATTTACACCAACAAAAGGGAATTAAAACCAAACATACACAAAACCCCTTCTCCTGCCACAACAGCTAAGGAGCAAACAAGGCCATTGCCATTGATTCCTTTCAAGCCATTTGTCAAACTACTGGCAAGAAAAATAAGGCCCAACTTTGTTACAAATAGAACAATAAAGAAAAAGGAAGTTGAAAATTAAGGAATAAATGCTCACAGACAATAGATGGGTTTAAGTTTTTTTACTTATTTTTTTGTCAACAATCCAGGCACCAGGGTTTTCTTCACCACACTGAAAAATTACTAACAAAAGTACTAACAAAATTATGTGGCTGTTTGATTAATTTCATTACTTCAAATTTTAATTGGTTCTTTAAATATTTCATTATTTATCAGAACTTTTTAAAATATATACAACATTAGTTAATGAAACCAGGACAGGACAAACCACTTTCATCTTCATATGCAGGAGCTGATCTTAAAAAAAATCCAAATTAACTTACTTTCACTCCCTGTGTTTCTATGATTCCCATTTACAGATTTCTAAAATTATCTCAACTTCCTTGAAAAACAAAAGCAAAAACACCCTACAAAACAAAAATCCACCATCAATAAAAAAGTCAACACTTTCCCCAAACTAAGCCCACAGTCCTTCAAGGGCTTAAGAGTGCCCTAGGTGTATTTATTAGCTAGAGGGTGGCATCAGTGAGGAGGCATGCAGAACACCAGCTCCCCCATTCCATGCACCCTAGGAGACAGACACTCCTCCCACAAGGTAATGGTCCAAGGGCTCAGTCATGCTTTCATCCTCACCAAGGAGGGGCACTGCTAGCACACAAGGACCAACACACTTGCCCAGGGCAGGTCGGTTGGCAAGCAGGTGTGGACTAGGCAAGGATGCACAGAGGTGTCCCCTCAAGAAGGAGATGTAGACCACCAGGACCTCAACGTAGCATCACTCGGCTGAAGACCACTGCTTTGCAGCAGCACCTGATCTCTTCTTCACATCCATCACTTTGTGCTGGAGTGGAAACTCTCAGAAATGAATGTGGACAGTGGGGTTGGCACTTAGTATCAATTAATCAATTTTATAATAAATAATACCAGTCACGTGACAAGGCTGGTAAGTGATTACCAAGGTGCCCCATAAATCAGTATCAACTCACCATATTTTGAATTTAAAGCAATTAAGGATATGAAAGGGAAGGTAAAGCTGGCAGGATAGAAGTTCTCTTCACATCTAGTACCAATCTTAACGCTTGTGTGTGAAGACAGGTAGCAGGATAATTATCCTCCTGAAGATCTGCTGGCACTGCATATGCCATCAGGTTAATTTTCTCTATTTTGTAAGTTCCTTGCACTAATCTGCTGATGGCTGGTCTCCCTCTCTAAGCTGACACTTTGTCCAAATAACTGACATTATCGTTGTTATCATTAAAATAACTTCCATTCAAGCTGCCATTGTTTAACAGCCGTGGTCTGTGTATATAAAAGAAAACTTTAAAACTCATTTTCAAGATGTCTGTTAGCTGAGGAAATATTTTACAGCAGCAGTAGCTATGTAACAAGAAGGTTAAGCTAGTTAGTGTTTGTGACAATTGCACTTAGCTATTCTATCCAATGGCAAGAACATCCTTGCATTTATCAAGGGAACAGATTTAGTAAGAAACTGCACACAGCAAGAAATAAATGAGAGATGCAGGGAAAATTCGTATTATTGTGGCATCTGCTAGAGCTATTTTAGAACGGTGTCCCCCTGTGCTGCTCCACTGATGGGCTTGCGAGTATTCACTAAAATTAAACTCATTAATTCATGGCATTCATTAATAGGCCATAAAAACTTAGCAAGTCTCAGAGTTTTTTTTTATGGTCCCAACATTTTCTCCATCCATTTAGAAAATGTTACAGCCTGTGCTTTGCAGTGGCCTTTGTGCCCTGGACCTGCTAAAAGAAAGGCTCCTGCACTTCCCTCCTCTACTGCCAAAGAAGATATTCCTCGTGGTGTGTCCTCAGCTCTCTTGCATATAGAGCCAGTCTCAGGAAGAGTTTGCCCTGAGGGTTATTTGTTCCTCAAACTGGATTTCAGTATTAAAACCAAAATTTTTGTAAGGACAAATCAGGTTCTTTGTTCCCAATGGTTTTGTGCCAGTTTCCTCAAATGCATGTGAAACCTCAGTTCATCTTCTGCTCTGCCTATGCACAGGTGCTCTTCACACAGGACAGACCAAATATTTATGTCCTATCATTTTTGGGTTTTTTTAAAAGGGCTCATTCACTGTCACATGAAGCAGAGACCACCTCTTTTCAAAGTAAGCTGTTCACCAATGTTTAACCATGTTTTGTCTCCCATTAGGATGTGTCAGTTTGACCAGACAGTCAGAAAGACATCAATGCAGAAACAGCTCCCAGCAGGACTGCAAGCCCTCTGCTCCCTTTGGCAAACCTAAGCTACTCACACAGGCACCGAAATAATTGGGGCAGTGTGAAAATAGACTCAACTGTGAGAGCAAAGGTTGTGTAAATCCACCACAACTAACTTCCAGAAAAATGTATATATCATCTCTTACCCTGGTTTTTAATTTTTTTAGTTGGAGTTACATGCTATGGTGTGGTGGTTTGACCCACAGTAGGACCTGCAGTCCTGCATTCACTCCCCCCACCTGGTGAGATGGGATGGGAGACACAACAAAGGGGGCACAGGATTAGGAATGAAGGACAGGAACGGCTCTCTTACCAGTGATGGTCACGGGCAAAACAGACTCAACTTGGGGAAGAAAAATTAATTTAATTATTTGCAAATCATCCAAGTAGACAAAACAACCACATCTTACAACACCTTCCCCCACCCCTCCCTTCTTCCTGGGCTCAAATCACTTTGCTCCCAATTTCTCTACCTTCCCCCTCAGCGGCACAGGGTACAGGGAATGGGGGTTCAGTCAATTCACCTCTGCCGCTCTTCCCAGCATGGAAGCCCAGGAACAAGATGTTTCAACACGAGCTTCCCACGGAGACACGGACCTCTTCAGGCTCAGCTCCCAGCTTTGGCATGGAGACACCCACGGGCTGCAGACTCACCCCCCACTCTGGGGGTCCATCCCTGCTCTGGCAGCGAGCAACTCTCAGGGTCACAATTCCATCACACTTGCCCTCAGGCTCAGCTTCTCTGCTCTGGCGTGGAGTCCTCCATGGCCTACACATGGGTCTCTGCTCCACCACTGAATCTCCATGGGCTGCAGGGGACTTCGTCTTCTCCTACTCCACGCAGTTGAATGGGGTGTGGGTCTCTGTCTTTCCCCTCCCTCCTCTTTTCTCTGGCAACAAAGCTCGTTCTCTCTGTCTGTCCTTTGTTTAGGCCAATGGTCATCTTTTGTTTAGGTCAACGGCCTCTTCCCCAGGTACCACACCTTCTTCATTTCAGGACAGTCCTTCCCCTCACCAATCTGGATTCCAGAGGTGTTTCTCTAGTGCTCATTGGCCCAGCCTGGGCTGGGGGGTCTCTGCCTTGGAGCCAGGGGAGCTTTTCACTCTCACAAGGTGGCCCTTCCCCTACTACCACCCCCCATCCAACACACAAACCCAACACATATGGAAAGGTCTAGTTACCTCAAGAGACAAAGAGGGGAAAAAATTACTGGGAGCATAAGACAGAGAAATAAAATGGTATGTCTGAAATTTAAACTAATATGCTAATCTAAAAGCCTCCTTACTAAGTGTCTGTCTTTGGAACACAAAAAGCAGAATATATCATGATTTGAGTAAGTTGCACTTAGCAATATGAAAGGTAACTGCTGAATTGCTGATTTCTATTTCTGGAAAGATACAGTTTATTCTGCTCCTGGCTATACCAACACATTAACTCTTAATGTTTTCAGTCTCCACACATGTAGTATCAAAAGGGCTTTTCTTCTTTCTCAATAGGATGATAAAGGGAGATCCCACTCTCTTAGCTATATAAGCATTCCCATGAAAACCAAATCGCTGACTTTTGGGTGAAAACAAATAATATATATCTGTATCATCAAAATGGCCATCAGCTTAGGCAGAGAAAATTATTTGCACACTGAAGAGGAAAGTGCCAAACTGGAGAAAAGAGCATCTGCTATGGAGGTGGCTATTATCTCATGCATCTGAACACCACTGGCCATTGAAGTTCACATTACATATTTTGCCAGATACTTCATGTTCAAGGCTCTTAGATGACACTAGCAGGAAATAATCAAGAGCTTGTGAGGCCCATCAATACAGACTTTATACACTTTGAAAGGCTCTACTTTCAATGGCATATGCCTAGTCTTCTTGCTCTAATGCAATGAAAACCTGAACTATTTTGCTGTCACTGTCTCATATTGCAAACACTGTAAGCATCGCTAATGGTAGCACTCACAGGCTAACAACTACTTCTATACCATCCATCCTGATGTGCTCTGTTGGTTAAGCATTTTAATGGAGGTCTCAGAGATTTCAGAAAGAGAGCAAAGAAATGAGAGAAATTGCCACTCTGCAGCCTTACCTCCATCCAGCAGAAAAAGCAAGTAAGTGGCTTCCCTCAAAGGATGTACAGTAAGTGCTTTTCCCCTGGGGATGCCATGAGGAGGAGAGACTCGAGCCTGCTCCCAAACCTGCATGCAGGAGCTGTGCTTCTCTGCCTCGGCAGTGGCAACTCTCAGCCCGGGGCCCCACATTCAAATCCGCTCAGTGAAAGGCTTTTACGGGTGTACTCTTTGCTGTTTTGTTGGGTTATCATACACTTCTCATCCACTCACAGGGAACATATCAACCACACCTGGTGCCCAGCAAGTCTTTTTTAAATACCCACCTCATGCCTGTCATCAGCAGATCACACAGGAAAAAATGGAAAAGGGCAATGAGGCTGTTCTTTTAGGAAAACAAATAGCTACTGTTCTTTTTTATTTTTTTTCCCCCCACAAGTAATATGCATAATTGTTCATTTCTGGAAAAGCAACTGAAAAAAAAAAGTAAAACTTTTTTTTCCTTGTTAATTCTCAGTCTATGCCTGTGCTTTTCTCAGAAGGGATCAGGGGAGAAAAGGAATGATAAAAATACAAACTGCAGCAAGAAGAAGAGCGTACAACAATTTCCTTTGATTCTGGGAATGCTAGACTCTAGAAGAAACTCGGCTGCCTGGGTATCTCAAGGACAGATTCCCACGTGAGATTCCAGCCCGGCTGTGTCACAGACACTGACGGATGGGTTTCCCCAGCCTTGAACAACCTAATGGAGCTTTTAGCCGATTTGCATACTGGCTGTCGCTAGGTGAAACAGGGATGTGTCAAGGACATTAAGCAGGCCAAGACAAAAGTGTAATAGCCCTGTATACAATATCATTTCTTACTGTTTGCTATTCCTGCCCCCCCTCCCCTCCCAGGCACAGGGAGAAGAGGAGAAAAAAAAACAGCAGCCTCGCTGGAAGCTGGTTCTGAGGCAGCAAGTTCCTGCTCCTGGGAATGGGCTGAAGCAACAAGACAGTTTTCTTGCAAAATGGAAGAACAAAAACACTGCCTGGATAATTACTAGTTAGCTTATTTTATTTTTTTTAAAGCAAAATATTGTTGCAGTCTCCCAAAGCCTGCCTATATTAGTGATCTATTTTGGTCCCAGCCTCACAAAGAGGAGCACGTGGAGGCAATTCCTGTGCCTGAATGGAGTCCAGGAGAACACTGCGAGAGCTCCGCGCAGGTACCAGCCCAGCTCCGAACAAGAGCTAAACCTAAGGCTGAAGCTTTCCCAGGCCCAAGTCCAGATTTTCTTGCGTATCTCATAGCACCTCACACATGGCTGTGTCTTAACAAATTAACAAGAACAAAAAATTGAAATTGGACTCGCAACAAAAATTTACAGCTGATGTGAAATACAAGGTCAAGCCCTAAGGGTGGCCGAATTACCTGCTAAGTTGTTGCAGCTCTCACTCGCTCCAGGGAAAAGCACACATACTTCATATTTGCCCAGCAATCACCACAGCTTCTTGGCTAGATTCTGCTCTCAATCATGTTAGAATAACTCAGCTATTAGGCCATAAGGTGTGATTGGAAAGTGGGGCTAAACTGCCACTTGTACGAAAAGCAGCCCCTTCAAATCACTTGAAATTTTGTTGCCATGCCTTCTTCTCCAGACTTATTCCTTTCAGCTTGCCTGTAATGCACATTGGAGGGTCCTCTGTTGTTTAAACTCATTTTTTAACATTTACTAGAGATCAGATTAAAAATTAAGCATGCAAACAAAGGCTTCCCTGAGGAAAGCTTCAGCTCTGCCAACCAAACTGCACACAGCAGTATAAAATGTACACTGGAAAGTGTCGAACAGTATCTTTGACAACAACAAAAACGATGCCAAAAAGGCTCAGAATTTAACCCAGCTGAGCCATACTACTTCAACACTGAACAAACACACTCATATGGGATGCTACTAGATGCTAGAGATCCTCGGCAAAGAAAGGCGTGCAGATCCACGATCTGTTTATGAGCCCCTTGCTCATGTTGAGTAAACATCTACCATGAGAACATACAGAGGACCAAGAAGGTAGGTCCTGGTTTGCAGAGCAGCTACCTCGTTGCTATTTCTGATCTTGTCATTAGTTTGCTGGGTGATTTTGACTAAGCTGTCACTAGGGACTTCCCTCTCTTCTAAGCAAAATAAGAACAATAATTTGATTTTAAGGACTTCTGAGATGTTTGAATAGCAAGGCTCTATAAATGAATATTATGATTGTCAATAATTGTCAGCAATATTTTTCTACTACTTCCATGGTTCTTCAAAATCAGACCCAGAAGTGGTGCACAAAAGAGCTATCTAACAGCTATCTGCAAATTTAGGTCAAAGACAAAGGGGTGGAGAGGCATAAAGCCCAGAGAGTGTTTTTGCTTGGGTTATGTGTATACCTCTGTTTGTTTAGTGTTACAAAAAATGTTACAAGATAAGTGTAAAGTAATTCAGCCTTTGGCAGGAGTCAATTATATATGCTAATTTTAGCTGGAGTAGATTACACTTGAAATTACAGGATTGCATGTGAGCAAAGCCTTCTATAGTGAAATCCTGCTGATACTCTGTCAAATCTTGCTTGCTGAGCCCCCCTTTCTGCCAGCTGATTTTAATCTGCCAGACTTTTATTGTGAAAAGAGGATTCACACTCAGTGTGACAAATAAGCAATTCAATTTAAAATTCCTCATTCAGTTCAATTACACAGAAGTATGCATGTAGCTACTCAGTAGTTATGACAGATTCTTTTAAATACTCTTTCACATGGCTTGATTTTAAGACTTGCGAGGATATCAGAAATATATAATCCAATCAAGGTGTAAATTGCCAAATTTCTACAAATCAGGGGAAAATTTTGTGGTCATCTTATAGTAAAGAAGTTGAACAATTTTTTTCTTTTTTTCCCATGTGTTAACTAATCCAATACAGCATTTAGATTTCAACCCTTCCTCATTTCATCTTTCTTTTCAACAGACTGCAAAATCAGCAGCACAAAGGCGAGTATAACAGAGCCAGAAGTAGGAAGCCTAAGGCTTAGTCATAACAAGGCTAAGCCTAACAGTAAACTGCTTTTTGCACTTGAGTTGCTCTGCTGTAGTGAGTACAGACTCAGCAGCTCATTCAAAGTGAGCTGAACTAATTTAATTTAAGGTTGCATTATGCCAGGTAGACAGTTCCTAGGACAGTGTGAAAAAGTAGAGAGTCTAAAAAAAGGTATTTTATATGTAGCAAAGAATATGCAGCCCAACAATATCAAATGTCTAAAAGTCAGGAGCCTGTGCAGAAACTTATCTTCCTAATGGAATCATCAGAGTAACACTCAACAGCATTAGCATTATTTTACAAGTGACATTTTAACAAGAGAGATTTCCCATTTTGTATATATATATAGGTCCTGGAACTAGAAGAAATTAAAGTCAAATCAAAACAAAATTATTCAGAGCTTGACTTTGGTGTTTTCAGTTTTGCTTTTTTTGTTTGTTTGTTTGGATGGTTTGGGGGTTTTTTGGGGAGCGGGGGTTGTTCTTTTTTTAACTCAGTTGCATTTACTTGATAATATGGATGTCAATCAGAAAATTTTTGAATAGTAAAGGGGCTATAAAAGCATAAAAATTATTAACAGTACTTTCTACAACAAAAAAGGTTTAAGAGTTTTATATATACAGCAACAGTCCGAAAAGCTGACCTCCTTTAGATCTTGGGTTCACACCTCAACACCGCAAGGCAGGTTCAAGATTTACAGCTTAGTGACAAGTCTGCCAATTCATCACCACTAAACCATCTCAAGTCCTCTCTGGAAGCAGCACAGGTCAGAAAAGGAAACCACCAGCTGCTGAAGAGATCTCTTTCCAAATAAATTCATTCCACAAGTAGCCAGCCTAGCACTAGCACACACATATAGAGACTCTCCATCGATATCTGCACTATGGCTGGGGCATACGAGTCTTGACTTTTCCAATTGTATTCCAAAATTTTAAGTGTAATTTTTGAAAAGCATTACTGCACTTAAGCTGAGTTATTATAGAGAGTCAAGAAGAGAAGTACCACCACAAAGCTCCAACCTGTCTGATGGTTCAGTTTTCTCTAAAGACAAAAGCAGCTGTCCTGTCTATTATCTTACAGCATATCTAGTTGGACTCGTTAAGTTAAACACTAAATGACAGACAAAACTGTACTTCTATCAATCTTTAATGGAAACTATGAAATAAATTAAACAGTGTGTGGGAACATCCCAATAGAGGGTTTTCTGTTGAACTAATGCTGATCTGGCAAAGAAAAATCAGGCAATTTGTGATGGTCCAACCAAAAAATGCAAACCCATATCTATGCATCTACAGTACGTCTACCTGCATTAAATTTTATCAAATATACTCACAGTTCAGTTTAAGAGTGACTGACTTGAGCTTAGTTTAAACCTTTGTCCTAATTAATTTAAACCATACTACTGTAAAGCCAAGTGAATGTTGACTTAGGCTTATGCATACAGTCTTTTGCATCAGTTTAACCACATCAGTTTGAAATCACACCATTAGTCAGACTAGTGTCATTCTGCCTTTGCAGCATCAGACACCGAAACCCCATTGAAATGCAGCGACAGTCCTGTGCTTAATTCCCTCAAATTCCGTAGAAAATCCTATCCGAAACTGTGAGCAGGAAGCAATCATAACAAAACCTCTCGGAGATGAACTGGGCAGCCCACACCTCTAGCAGAGCTACTGCTTGTTTCTTACAGCCCCTCATTTAGGATACTTTAACCACATGCTTACACATTTTGCAGAGGAACAATAGGGTTACTTACGTGTTTATGGATAAGTTATGCTTAAATTCTTTGCTGGGACCGCAGAAATCCCTGTTTGTATACCTCTGCTCCACTTTTAATACCTCTTCTCCTTAAAATCCGTCACCTAAAAGCACTGAGGCAGGCTGAAGATCAATGGTTGGTTGAGGACCAGCCTGCCAGGTCTTCTTCCCATCCAGTGCCCACTGGGAAGTATAATCAGAATCACAGAATGTCAGGGATTGGAAGGGACCTCAAAAGATCATCCAGTCCAATCCCCCTGCCAGAGCAGGAACACCTACATGAGATCACACAGGAAGGCATCCAGGAGGGTCTTGAATGTCTCCAGAGAAGGAGACTCCACAACCTCCCTGGGCAGCCTGTTCCAGGGCTCTGTCACCATCAATGTAAAGAAGTTTCTTCTCAAGTTTAAGCGGAACCTTCTGTGTTCCAGCTTATACCCACTGCCCCTTGTCCTATCATTGGACATCACTGAGAAGAGCCTGGCTCCATTCACCTGACATTCGCCCTTAACATATTTATAAACATTAATGAGGTCAATGGCTGGAGTGCTGCAGGGCTCATCTCCCCCAAACAGACTCACACCAGGAGCTACCTGTTGTGTTAAAAGGCAGAAAGATTTGGCAGAAAATAAACCCCTTTGCATTCCAGCTTATCCTCAGATGTTAGAGGGGCTGGGCACAGCTGGGCTTAGATTCCGAGTTGTGTCCAATTAGGCACAATCAGTGTGATCACATTCAATGTATTGAACTACCACAGCTCCGGATTCACTCACAGTGTGGCACTACAGTCCAGTGGCATTCAAATGAACTAGCGTGGCCACCTGGTTGTGTTCTCACATGTTCTCATAGCTGGATTAATGAATGGTGCAGTTTATTGAAGGAGCAGAATACAGGTTCTTTTGGATTGTAAATGATAAATATGCTGTCTGCAAAAACGAGTGTAGGTACTTAAGAACGTAAATCTACAAACATGCTAAGAGATCGAAAAACAACTCTAGAGAGGTTTTCTACGTTTCCCAGGGAAGGTTCAAATCTCACTCAATAGGTGTTCCCATGACGGGGCAAGAGAGGTTCAGCCTGTGAACTGGTCCCAAAAGTCAGCAATAGTTCGTGATGGCATCCTCCCAACTTGTCTGCGATGGTGTCTTCCCTAACTTCCCCACTTTCTTAGGTCATTTTTATACTATTTTCTTACTTTCAGGTGGAGCTTGAGTGACTCCAGTCATATATATCTTTACTATAAATGGTTTAAAATTTCCTCCCTTTGCTTTTAAAGGTATAGACCAGAGGAAATTCAGAGCACATGCTCAGTGAGGGCTGGTTGCACCTTGGAGGTGGGTAGCTTTTGGGATGGAGGTGTAGTTTGGCATTATAATAACATTATAATAAACAAAGTTCCACCAAGGACACGGTTTTGGCAAACTGATGAGAAACTGTTGGCTCAGGGTAGCAACCATGCAGCTTATCAGTTCCACAGTACCACCAAGTTCCCCTCTGCCATGCACAGAGCCTGGCCATGGTGTCTTCAGTCCGCTCCACCCACCATGCTGTTTCTCTTACAGTCAGTGACTCTAAGGTTGCAGGCTGTACCTAGGGAACTACCATGGAATGGATTTCTCATGTGCCAACCACACTGCTCTGAAAGCTTCCTTCACACTGTACCTTCTCTTGAGACGTAGGTATGAAAGATTTCTAAGTCACCTCCAGTAATTCCATGCTACCAGAGGCAACACCAAACCTTCTGCGTGGCCTGACCAAAGAGGCACTCCTACTTTGCCTCTCCATCACTGCAGTTACTCTAAGGCAGTTGGAAAAAAGGATCTGATGGTTGTTAGCCTATAACTTTGCATACCTCACCACTGCTATTTCAGGAACAGTTTTCAGATGAGTAATTTGGCGAGATTCACTGTTTGCAAACTGCATACTTGGTCTAAAGAGCACTTACAATGATGTCTACAGCACCAACGTTCAGGCTGGAGCACGCTGTTTACCCCGCTTTCCAGACCACCCATCCTGCCTGCTTCCTCACACTATTGATTACTACTTGCTCTTTGGAAAGTTCAGCTAATGTTCTGATACTTAGGCTTATTTATTTATTTATTTATTTATTTTTAAATAAAGGCAGGAAAAAGAATTAAGTCCAAAAAAGCCCAGCCTAAACTAAAAAAGTTTATGTCCTGTCATCCTCCATCTAAGAGAGCTGAGAGGAGCAGTCGGATATAAAAAGACAAGTTCTCTAACTGGCAGCTCTCCACCAGCCTTTACAATTAACAAGCTAGCTCATTGTCTGGGTTCTTATCTAAATTACAGTCTAGGCATTTTCTGCTAACATATTTTCTGACTTTTTAAACACTATACTGTACAGTACCTAGTACAAAGGCGTCTTTCTCTAATTCTATTTAATTCTCTATTTTCCTGTTTTAAAAATTAACTACTGTAACCATAGCCTTAAGGAAAGAAAGGGAAAAGGGGGAAAGGAAAAGAGAACATACTTTTAGCAGGAGGGAAGAGAGCTGAAGTTCAGGTGCTGGAGTTTTCTTTAAGGCAGAGACAATTAGTACTCACTACTTTTAAAAAGACTGGAAATCAAATTAAATGAGACCTGAATCCTTACATTTCATTAAAATTGAAGATTCACATGCTTCCATTTTCGGTCTCATCATTTTTGTTTTATCAGCACTCATCAACAGCATGGCAGCTGCCAGGGGAAGCAGGATCAGTCCCTCCTTAAGTTTCTGAACCATAGAGTATACCTTCACTTTTTCTTTTCTTCTTCTTTGCATTTTTGTATCTCACCCCATTAGAAAAAAACACATTTAAAAATCAAAAATATACCCTACAGCAGAGTTCCAAAAGAAAAATGCTAAGTGTCAACACAAAAACTATGTTCCATTATGTCTTTTTTAGATATGGCAAATGAAGGATAAAATACACAAAACATAGGAAAAGTATAATAACGCATTTCACTAAAACACAGAAATAAGCATCTTTGGATCAGCCCTCAGTAACAAACACTTTTGATAGTTCTATTTATCTGCTTTTGCTTCTTGAAATTCCCCTCCCAAGTCATACTTTGTATGTCCAATCTTATATGTATAGGCAGGTACACTTTCCAGCAGTTATTTTTTAATCTCAGATATTGGAACTTCTTATAGGACATTTTAACACCAATTATATAGAATCCATTACACTCTTCTTTTGGCCAAGAGAAAAAGGGAATAGGTAAAAATGGCACCTGCTTCATAAGCTGTCTGTTCATTTTGCGTTTGCGGAGTCACTAATGTTTCACTCCAAATTAAAAACCATTGCTTTCTCCCACTCCTGAAACAGAAAAGCAGCAAGGCTTTTTTCACCATGTATTTCATCAATAGGAATATTACTTATGTGACTGAAGGCAAGCTAGAAAAAAAGAGTTTTCCTTAACTTTTCCTGGTGAATCTATAAGACAGTCTGTCAATAAATGTATTAAAAAAATAATCAGCAGTAATTACAAACCATTGAACAAGCATAAACAAGATTCCCATGATATCTTTTAAGTTTGGTTTTCAGCACAGAATTTTACCAGTGCCACTTGTCAAATCTGGCTGTCATTCTTTAAACTGGAGAGAAAGAGAAGTAAAGCTTTCTTTGATCCAGAAAGATTACAGATATGGGAAACTTCTCAAAATTTACCTTAACCTTTCACTTAATCATTGTCCAGACACACTAAATCATTACGCTATGGGCAAACACGCTTACTTCTGAAAACCTCCTTTAGAAGATTCCTACCAGCAAGTTGGTGTTGGCCAAGGAACTTGTTTCCTCTTAAAACTTACACTTCTTTTGATTCTACAGATTAATTCAGGTTTTTCAATGTACCAGTAAAGAACATGGATTTGGGTTTGCTGAGTTCTTTACATTCTGCATGGGATGTGTTGCTGTGCTGTGATGACAGTGTTCCCTCTGCAGGTGCAGCCCAAATTTAACGTGATTATGCACTGGGACATTTTCCTCATACAAGAGCTATGGTTTCAGACTACACTGAGAAGTTGGCAATTCGAGATATGAAGTTAAGACAAATGCTCTCAAGTATGTATTCTGGTGGTTCTTCTTATTTTTGAGAATTATTTCATCCTGACTTTTCCCAAGCAGCATTTATTGCTAAGACACGTTACCATCCCCTTGGTTAGCAAACCCTAAGCATCATCAGCAGGGTGACACTAGTGAGGTAGAAATTGCAGCAACTTTTAGTCTGCTCCATCTGGCGCCTGGAACCAAACCAGTCCTCTGATGGAAAGCTATCGTGATGTCAAGTTGATTCTGACCCATCATTTCAGCTCAACACCAGCAAAAGCACAGAGCTGCTTTGGGATCAATAACCTAAAAAGCCGTTACCTCTCATTTGTAATCCAAACAAGTATGTGGGAGACAAAGAACTAGAAGACTGAGCCCAGACTCATTTCTTCTGATTTTACACTTTCAGCAATTTGCCTTAGCCATGCATTTACCAATTAGTCTAAAAAACACCCACATTTTGGAGGTTAAACATATATAAATTGTAAACAGATTGCAGCATATGCTAACCCAGAGTTTTGAACATGAAGCATTTATTCAAAGTGTAAGGCTTTTATGTGAGAAAATAATAATACCTTTTCTTAGCTGAAACATTTTTAAAGGTTCATCTTCTCTGAGGAAAGCAGTAAAAGGCAGTGTGACAGATAAAAATCCAGCACAGATCATGTCCACATTCACATATAAAAAGATATTTTCAACATTTCAATTCAAAGACTGGCAATAAAAAACCTCCTCTTGTATCCTTAGGATGCCAAATAATCAGTTCATCCATGTCTCAGTACTGACTTACAAAACCATGGCTTGCCTTTGCTGTGTAGTTTTCATATACAAACGAACTGAGGATAACTCATTGTTACGGAAGTCAGTGGGATTGTCAGCTCCTTTATAAAAAGAGGAAGAGCCAGCTAGATACAGCTGGCTCAGAACTCTGGAAAAAATATTAAAGACGACAGAAAGAGCATGATGGTTTGGCTCTTCTGCAGCCATTATGATATTGAGCAATACACTGCAAAGAACTATTGCAGTAAAGTGCTGCAAGACCACCTCATTGCTGAATAAAGGTCATGCAAGGACTCTGTTGAATACTCTAAGCTGTATGGCTAAGTCTGCTTCTTCTGAGTTATTTTTTTATACATCTTCCTACCACAAGTTTTGGGTTCTTCCCATACTGACAGAAATGCCACAGCGGTGAATAAGATCTTCCCATTCTAAACATCACCCTAAAAAAATCTAAATTATTTGTTTCAACTTTACCATAAAAAAAACCATTAACTGTTCTGCTCAAAATGGACAGAAGAGACTCTCCATGACTCCCGTTACAGAATGAAGAGACAGAGGTGGTGTCCTTGTCTCAAGGAGAGACAAGGGGATACTGCTGAGAGCTCTTCTCCAGGGAGTATGCTGGTTATCCAAGATGTCCCCACTCCCCCATCCCCACTGCTGTCAGTGACAACAGCTAGACATACAGAAAGCAGCATGCTGGGACATCCCTGGGACACCCACCCTGCCCATCAGGCCAGTCCTGACATCTACCCAGTGCCTGCCCTGCTCACATGCCACTGCCTAGTACCCAGCACCCATCACTAGACTGAGACCCAATGATGTTTACTCGGCCTGAATGGGCTTCTGGGCTTCCCTCTCTTCTGCTTTCTTTCCATTACGCTATGTTACAGCACTTATATAAGAATATAACGTATACATTATAAAGATACGTCTGTTTCTGCCTACATAATGTATACAGCATATGTACACAGTAGAGAACACACACATCAGCAAAAGGGCTCTTCATATTACAAACAGGGATTGCATCAGTCACATTAAGAGCCGACATGGTAAAATGATTTTGCAATTCGTACTGCCTTCCATATTTTATATTTTCAGAAGGGGAAAGCAAAGAAGAAACTGGAATTTCTCCCTCTAGTTACTCAGACCATAGAGGCAATGTAATTCTGCTGTCTTCATTGCATTATTTTTCCCCAGAAACAGTAATACTCCAAAAAGATTAAATTAAATAATACTTTAAAAAAATCAAGCAGTTCTTTAATTTCATTTCAATACCATCTTGCTCTTCCAACAGCCTCTGAGATGTGCAGGAAATGGCTTAATGATGTGCCTTTATTAAAGGGAAGTGCTGAGGTATCTCTTTACATTGCTCCCAGCCCCCAACAGTTTGCACAGCCACCGCTCAGAGAATATATATCTGCCAGAAAAAGTGTCTTCACCAGAGCCTCCTTTTGTCACAGAAGCTGCAACAAAAACAGCACTTACAGGACATAATCGTCTCTACTCACAGTACCTCCTGAACTGTAAACACAGTTTAGAAACTGCACGCCATGGAGCTCAGGCGTGTTATCTAATCCTTTAGAAACTCTATCCTACTGCAAACACGGGGAGCAGCAACGCCAGCCAGCACCATGTGCTTCCACTTACCCACCCACTCCCTTCCCACCAGCACACACCACCCCTTAGCCCTGGCCGCCTATCACGGCCACGTAACACAGCTCTCGTGGCCAAAAAAACATCAGGGCCTCACCTGGGAGCCTCTGCTCTGCCTGTCACCCTCCTCATTCTGGGAGTTAAAAGCAAGTGCACCTATGCACTCTATAGCGTTAATGTACGCTGTTGTCTAGAGCCCACAGAGCTCTCTCTATTCCCTCCCCCTTGCCCGCACCTCACCTGTACTGCAGTGAGAAAACATAGCAAAAGGAGAGCTTTTTAATCCTGTATTTAGGGATGCTGTCCTGGCTCTCACAGGAGGCCTGTTTGAAAGAGTACTTACCTGAGCAAGCGGCACAAGGCTCTCTCATCTATTTTGTTAGCAAAGCAGCCAAACAACCCAGGTGACTTTGCAGCCGCCTTGCTGGGCAGCACTGCAACAGATCGGGCTTTGACCTGCCATAACAAGGAGGACATGGGCTTTTTTTTTTCTTTCTTCTCCTTTTTTTTTTCCTCTCAAAAAACAAAAAACAAAAAAACAAACCAACAACCCCTTCAATTACTCAGAACAAGGTAATATGAGCTAACTAGAAAGCCATTCTTTCCTTTTTAATTTTTTTTTTTTTGCTAACAGCACTGAAGACTCCTGACAACACATGTGAGCAGAAGCTTCACTCAAAGTGGCCTTGGGAGCAGCAAGAAGTGCTTGGTATCAGTTTCAGAGCTCAGAGCAGCTGGGATGGGAGCAGCCCTTCACACATCCTCCTTCCAGCCACCAGTATGGAGCCAGAACCCCACTCCCAGCACCAATACAGCTGCCCACTGCAGTGATGCCATCATAACTTGCAATGGGATGTGGCTACTCCATAAGAAAAGCCAACAGTGGCTGTCAGGTGAATAGTTCTAGGCAAGACAAGAGCAGAACTGAAGGGGTGTGGGTTTTACCACCTGCCCCAGATCCCGCCAGATCAAACTGCCTGAACAAACGCTCCCTTTGGTAGATCTCACCGGCGTGAAAAGCTGCTGCTTTTCCATGAAGCATCAGCAGAGCTGGTTTTTTTCCTCCTCCCATACTTTCTATCTAGCTTACATTTGGTGGTAGGTTCACTGAGGACCATAGCACATTTTCTAAAAGCTGTTACCCATTCCCGCCTCTGTTAGTCTCTGTGTCCGCGCTCTACATCTCAGCTGAAGTGGTGAACCAGAGAGCATTTAAGTTTTAACCTGCATTGATTTTTAAAATGTGCCTGTAGAGAAACAGGAATCTTCCTCTACAGATTAATTTACAAGATCATCGTGGCAGCAAGGTCACACACACAGAACAACTTTTTGCCACGCTGTTACCCCGTAGGACCTGATCTGGTTCTCCCGGTGAAATCAGCTTTGTCGTTGGGAACTCATGGGTCCCCGGTTAGTGTTACAAGACTCAAAATGTGCATTTCAAAACCACACACAGAAGAATAGCACACTCAAAAGTGTATTATTTACTACTATTTCTTACACAACACTAGTTTTAAAAAACTAGTCCCTTTATTAAGGGACAGATATACTGCAGATGATGCTCACTTGTACTCGGGCCAAACACCACACTGATCAGCTTCATTCAACAGCTCTCTTGCGTCACAGATCATGTGCTCAGCAAGCACAACTTCAGTACCAAATCACTTTTCCCTCAACTACTTCAATGTTCTCTACAACCTTTACAAGATCTCTGAGACACAAGAGAACATTCATTCATACAGCAACAGAAACTAGAGCAGAAGATACTGTATTCCTTTGCCCAAAATTATATACCCTAAAAGAATTCTTACCTTGTCCTCAGATCAATTATTTGCTCCAGTACAGGGTAATTTTTACTGGATTAGCTTACATTGGTCTAGCAAAGGGATATGAAAATTTTTGCTTGCTTCAGGCCAAACATGACTTCCAACACCACTGGAAGTCACACACTGAGTTAGACCTTAGCAGTAGCCATGTGGAGATACAAGTCCATTTGCATTAGACTACACAAATTGAAATCGCAGGCCACATTCAACATGCAGATTGTGCCCTAGCAGGCCTGGTGTTGTGTGCATGATTAACTACCAGTCTTCTAGGGTAATGTGATGAGCTTACCTGTGTGTGTCCTCTACTCAGATTGCCCCTGAAAATCTGTTTTGTCTGCCTGCGAAACAGAGTTATGCTACATTTCAAATAACTTCTAGGTGCCGTTTGACTCCCATTGACATGAGTTAGAGGTGGACTGACAGCAAGGAAAGGCAGTACCAGCCTCACAGGGAGCAGGAACTACCAGCAAGTCCCAGCTCTGGAGCTTTGCTGGGAGCGATGCACTGATGTGCACCCAAGATGTAGTCATATGATTAGTCAAACCACATCATGGCCTTCAATGTAGCATGGATTAATCATAACAACAAGCAATAAAGACATCTGTCCAAAGATACTGCTGCATTAACTACCTACAGAGACACAACACCACTGATTCTCATGGAAGAGATGGAGATGGGGACCGAGTAATGAAACTGGGAGTCAAAGGAACGCAAGGGGAAAGAGTTGCCACAAAAAAATTGTGTCAGAGAGATCTGGAGCATGATGCAAACTAGACAAGGAATAACGAATAAATCTCTACTGGCCTTCACACTTGAGGCACTCAAGATTAATAAAGCAGAGGTGCTCATCTGACATCCAAGTTTTTGGAAATCCTTTTCGGTTTTATTTTTTTCTGTAGAAAAAAAGTTTAGACAGAAAATGTTTAAGAATGAAGCATAGATTTCTTTAAAAGGTTTCTATCACATAGGGTACGAGCAAAGTCTTTAAAAATCATGCCTGCCTGAGAAGTAAGGAAGGCCTTAGAGAAAGCTAATTCACTTTTTGTAAGAGAGTCTGAAGAAATTGTATCCATTTTTATCTTATTAGCATCAAGCAGCTGACATTACCATGAAAAAGTATCATGAATCTGCACCATTTCAGAAGTGTTTCTACTCTACAGCTGAGGACTTAACAGACAAAGCATCAGAGGGAAGAGATTTTTCTGCTTCCTAATTAGCCATCAAGTGACACAGTGCTCCTTATTGTCTGCAACAGCATTTTGGGAGATGGCTCCTAGGTAGGTTAGGTGACATAGCCCATGGACAGCTGAACACACAGTTAACACCACTGGATGAAGCTGCTGTAGTTTTCAACCAGAACTGCTTACTCTCTCCTTGTTTGCCAGCTACCTCGATTTCCCCACATCTCACTCCTTCTCAGTCTGTCCCCCCCACTCCAAGTGCAAGTAACGTCGATTTTTGAACTCTCAATCTACATTACACAATGCATTCGTTCAACAGTTTTTCCATCATCACTTTGCAGTCACTTGATACTTCACTAAATTCACTAAAATTTTACAGCTTACTAGCAACACAGCAAAAATGTTTTATCAGCATGTACTTCAGAAGTTAGGCAGGACATCTAAGAAACTACCAGACGCACAGAATACAAGACATTAAATTTTGCATCCTTGGGAGAAAAAAGCAAAAATACTTTTAACCGTGTTTCTACCTCGCCTGCTCCAGACTTTAGGTGAATACCTCTATCTTCTTTGGTTGCTTTGCTGATTTCTAAACTATTCTTTGAGACTGATGCTTCAACTTCCTTAAAAAGCATTAAGGCAGTTCTGCTCACATTTGTGCCAAGTTTGGACTAAAGTTATCAAACTAGCTAGCTGCACTGGTAGGTTGCTGAAAAATAAGCCTCCATGTAGAAGCTTTCTGCATTATACAGTAAAGGAATACCTCAATCTGGTTCCTCATGTTGGGGCCAGAGCTCACAACACTGCAACTCAGATGCTCACCTGGTTGAGCAGCATCAGGAACACTTTTAGCCCCTTACATTTTGTGATTGCTTATACTTCTGGGTGAGTTCTGATTATAGCTCAGCAAACATTAGACAAAAAGTAATTAACCATAAGTGCATTCATTACAGGCAGGTACTCATAAACCACAATATGAACATCAACTGTGCTTCCCTAAGTGACAAGGAGTCCCTCAAGGCTCAATTACTTGCCACTTTTTGCTTCATTTCAGATGTTAGCAGTCATACTCTTTCTAAATGGGTAGTAACTACCAATAACCATTTACAAACAGCAATTAAGAGTTTTAAACTGATACCAATGACTCCTCTCAAAACTGGGACCAAGCTTTACTTGATTTTCCCAACTTCATAGATAATTATCTTGGTGTGTTCCATTTCCCATGTAATTTACTTCAGTAAATCACTATTATTCAGAACATACACACAGCTACAAGTTTACCAAAACTGCCTAGGCTGTAACAAGGATGCTGCCTGAAGGTGAGAAGGAATATTGATACGTCAGATAAATTTTTCTCCATAGCCTAGATCCAGGATCAGTGATTAATGATGGATGAGACCGTGTTAATTCAGAATACTTCCTTATCTCTAAATATAATGCACAAACCAGGATGAATAAGCTCTCAGAGCCCCATCTTTTCTAAAACCAACTCCTCCCCCTTTTCAATAATTGAGCTTAGTCTGACAAACATACCTCCAGCAGATACTGGAAGAAATCAGTATGACATAACGATTAACCATGTATTTATTAATTGATGGTCTAGTGCACATCCACATGACCACACTTGTTTGGCTTCTCTACTCCTACACTTACCTGTTAGCCACACAAACCCATTCAGATAGGAAATAACATCAACAAAACACCAAGCCACAAAATCCAAACATGACTTGTCCCAGCAGTCCCAGAAACTGATTAGCCAAACCAGAGCCTGATAACACACTGTGAATGTTGACAAAACATCCAAACGTCTGCCAACCTGCAAAAGAAGAAACTTCCAGAGAACTTCCAGCAGAGGCATCTGAGCTGATCACAACAGCAAACCTGGCAATTCACACCACAGGAAGCCAGAGCAGAAGCAGCAAAGCTCCTGGCCCCACAGGCCAGCAGAATTACCCTCAGCGATAAAATACAAAGCCAGGTATTTCTAAGTGTTCATCAATGCCCTTTAAAAATATTTCCTCCATTATCTAGAATATATTTTTTTCTTTCCTTTTACCCTGAACAGTATGGCATCTTGCATTCCATTTTATGCATTTATTAATGACTGTTTGATCCTCCTCATTTCCATCAAACATTGCCATCTATATACCACAGACTTTTCCATAACGAAGGTAGTGGGTAAGCACCACATAGAATTTTGAAGATAGTGCAAATTTTGCCTGTGTTAACAGTGAAGGATGTACCCTGCTTACATTTATTTTATTTAGGATTCACCCTGGAAAGAAAACCATACTCTTCAAACATTGTCAAGGGTTTTTTGTAGGTTTTTGGGGGGTTTTTTAAACCCTTTAGTATCACCTGCATCTCTCTTCCCAAAGGTTGTGGCAAAGTGTACCTCTAGAAATAGAACATGAAAAGTTCTTTTACAGTTATTACCCTGAAACCTAAACAAAAGCCAGGACCAATAAAAATAAAATGAAAGAATCTATTTTTTTAAATCATATGTTCAACTCAGATTTTTCAGTTAAAAAAAAAAAATTAATTTCTCCAGATGGAAAAAAAGAAGCCACCAACAAAAAAATCCAAATATAAAACAATAGGGAGGTTAGTGACAGTGCTTTCCTAGTTGGTTTTTTTTTGGTGGGTTGTTTTTTGTCTGTGGTACGTATGTACTCCAGTCAGATTGGGAGAAAGAGAAGCGATAGAAAGAATACTTTCATCTTTCTTCAGAGATGCATGGAGACGTGCTTGAATGGGGCTAAGGGAAAAGAGGAATAAAAGTGATGTCTGTTTTACAGCACAAACTTTCAAAGGCATACTACTTGAAATCAAGTACCTAAACATAGCATCTGTGGTAGTCAGCATAAAAAACACAGATCCAGCCAACAAGACTTATTATTGCCACGATCTCTGATGCCGGGCTCATGCAGATGCCGACTTGAAAACAATGAAAATTAAAACTCGTAAGCAGCAGCAGTTAAAGTGCTCAAGAACATTGATACCTCTCTTGCAGAGTGCCATTGGCTCCTGACAAACCGATTCAGACATGCCAGGTAAAATGTTCCAATCTGTGCATCCCTCTGGTCTGTCTGCAGTGCAACGTACGACTTCAAACAGCCCTCGGTAAACAGTCTCCACATCACTCCAGCCTGGGCTGAATTTTAATCAAGGTCCTTTAAATGCCATTGAACAAATCCATATACTATGGATTGCTTCTTGTATGCCTCTGGCCAGCCACTATTTGGAGGGTCATTTATTATTTTTAGAAAGCCAAAACAATCCAAAGTAACAATACAAATTACAGCACATCTCGAAAGCAGGGTGCAGGCATTTCTGGGTATTTCGCATTGCATGTGAATGAAGCTTTTATTTATTCCTGTAACATGACATAGTGGATACATCCACCCAGTAGTCACACGAGAGGAGGAGCTAGATTTATCTCATGATTAAGCAGTAGTTAAGTTTTCAGGCCACTCACACATTAAACTTGGACTCTATAATTCACGTATCGTGCACTAAAGGTAACCAAAGGGCAGAAATATGGGAAGAGCCCTCAATCATAATAGTAGCAATAAAGAGTCTACAATTCAAAAGGGATGCTACATATTACGAAAGCACCAAGCCTGCTTGTAAACCATTTTTTGTGCAAATCCATGGCAGAGAAGGTTAGACTCTGCCTATCAATTATCAAAGCAGGAGTACGTCCTCAGTAGATCTACAGGCTCAGCAAAAACTCATTAGAAAACATGTGTGTGCCGGGGTGGGGGAAAGCGCGCTCGTCATCTGCCTGCTCTGTTCTGCAAAGAACTATATTAGGGAGGTATAAGCCAGCAGACTGCTGACTGCTACAGTTCTTCCTGTCTCTCATAGATAAGTCAATTAATCAAACTTTGCCTACTCCCTGTCAAAAAGCCTTTCTCTGTCCCCCTGTTGAAATACAGAAAGAATGCAAGGGCTCTTCCTCCACCTGCAGGTTCTCCCTTACTTAAGGAGGGGTTCCAGTCATTTGGGGAAAACATTATTTCACGCTGTTCAACAGCTTTACAAAAACCTCCTTCTCTTCTCTGACTTTCTCACAAATAGAGCAGCTGACCAGCAGGGAGAGAAGATTTTCATCTGAAGAGAGGAGTGGGGCTTAGCACAGCATCCGAGCGCAGCCCTCAAAGCCACCGTAGGGGTTCTGACACCTTCCTCCTCTAAACTGTTGCCCACAGGTTTGGGCCAAGCACCACGCGGGCCACCCTGTGGCTTTCCTAATGAGTTGAGGAATGGTGTTTTGAAGCCATTTGAGGCCATGACAGGCAGACACTACTTTTGTGGCTTCAATGTGTTGCTTCACGGTAGAACGTTCCCTTTGGCTTTTGAATTCCTCACAGAGAGAGGTTGAGGTCAAGTCTTCAGTGTGTTTCTCCTGACTTCCACCCCCGACTCCAACACGGCAGCCAAAGCAACGTGCTCTAGCAAGCACAGCAATGGAGGACAAATCACAAAGCCTGTGTGTCCTAAGCCTTAATTCTCCTCTGGCATAGAGAGTGTAAAGGAGAAAACAAATGTGACCCATAATTTCCAACTCCCTTTCTGTCAGGGATAAAGCCAACAGGACATTGCACTCTGGCATCCAAAAAACAAGGGAATTCCACGCAAGCAAGACACATTCTTGCTTGAAAATAAGCAATAAAAACAATATGCAGTATTCATTCCTCCTGCAACTTTGCCCAGGTTGATGGAGTTTGAAGGCATATGGACCACCCCTTGACTTTGTAATTGTCAGGCTGTAATTTCAGTCCTGAAGGGCAGTCTCAGAGCTTGCAATCATTACAGCTCTGTAGGCTGATGAGGAAAACCAAAGCAAATCTTTTGCATAATGCATGTCTGGGAAATGTGTCCCCCATTCTCTCCATGTCAGAAGACCATGATACAAGAAAAAAAGCAGCAGGAGATGAGATGCTGTTTTTCTTCTGCCATTCACATCCATTATGGGAAACTTTGGTGTATAATCTTTATTGGAGGCTCAATAATTATTCTTTAAGAAGTACATTGAGTCCCCTTCCCAGAAGCAAAGAAGAAGGAAGAGTGTTCCCCTCACATCTCAAAAAGCCTGAGGAACTGGATTTGTACACATCCAGAACTCACAAATCTGCTGAAAGCAGATTATACCTTTTTGTTCAATTGCTAATGGTGCAATTAGTCAATGTGTAAGTGACCCCTGTTGCTCTTGGATGGTATCCTAAACCAGAAGTGCTTCCCAAAGACTTGGGGGAAGAAAAATTTAGTTCCACTGAGGCTGGATTTCATTCAGACTTGAGGAAGGTGTGAAAAAGGCCAAAACAAATGTGGGTTAAGGCCATTTTTGGTATTGCTCAGCCAGGTATCACTACTCGATGAGTTGAGAGTCCACTGAAATCAAAGGAAACTCTACTGCTTGTTACCATTTGTTCCATCCACCTCGGGATTTTGCTCTGTGATTGACAAGGTTCTTCAGTACTTTTGTAGTAGATATTTCTTCCATGCTATTGCCTTGATGAAATGCTAAAAATGACTAGTTGTTGAATACAACCAATTCCCAGAATACACTTGTCTTGGATTAGTTTCTGAATCAGGTTCAGACTAAGCATTTTTAGGTCTATTTTTATTTGTGTTGAAATAGATGCTTTAGTGTTTGTAGCTGTTTGAGCAGCAGCTGTTGCCACAGACTACTTTGTGGCAGCATGAATGGGAATTGGATTCAATGTTATTATTTGGAAATTATTTAAGTCCCCCTACCAAACTCTCCTGCATATAAATTTTTTTCTAACAGTTCTACAGTTTCTATGAAAGAGAATCAAAATGTTCTTAAGTTCCTCAAAACAAGGATGCCATACTCACATTCTAAGGATATCGTTCTGGCTGTGGTCAAAGCCAATAAGACACATTTGATTTCAGTTAAAGAGATGTATCTCTTCCTAATTTTCATGTGCCAGACATTGACTAAACTACTTTATTTGGCAATCACAGACTAAGGTATTAACTAAGAAAGAAATTTCTAATTGAAGGATTCAGCATCTTCCATAATCATAACCTCCAGGCTTTTAAAAAAACCTGCAGAATCAAGCAAGAAACTCTAGTTTTTCCACTCCCTAGCTTTTAGACAGCATCCCTAAACTCACAATGATCAATTCTATGAATTGAATTTTCCCTGTGATAGTTTAACTGAGCTGGCAGCTAAACAAGACACAGCCACTCACAGAACCCCGCCCCCAGGGATCAGGGAGAGAATTGGAGGGGTAAAGGTCAGGGGACTTGTAGGTTGAGATAAGAACAATTTAATAATTAGAGTAAAAATAAAATTAAAAATAATAAGAGTAATAATGATAACAACTACATATATGTGAGTGATGCAGAGTACAATTGCTCACCACTCACTGATAACAGTCCCAGAGGAGCAAAAAGGAGCCTTGAAACCAAATTCACAATCCCAGAAAAGCGAGTCCGAGTGATTCCCACGAGAATACCCCCCATTCTGATCAGCCCCAGTTAATATACTGAATGTGATGTAATATGCTATGGAATATCTTACTGGCACATCCAACTGTCAATTCTGGGTTTTACTAACACTACACTTTTCTTCTCCACTCCCTCTTCCAGTTCTCTATTCTTGGAAACTGCCCAAGCACAGTATCCTTGTAGTTACCAACATTGTTCTCATAACAATCCTCACTGAAACCAAAACACAGGGCTTTCTAGCTGCTAAGAAGAAAATGAACCCTATCCTAGCAAAACCAGGACATCCCATTCCAACAAAAATCAAAATTTTGGAAATGGAAGAAAATGTAACTTTTGTCTAAATACAAACACCTTTTCTTCTCTAGTGAAGTCAAAGTAATTTCAGTGCAATTTATGAAGGGGCACTCCACATCAATTAGTCAATGTATATACCAAATTCTTAACTGAAAGATAAGGATTATAGCCTCCTCACAAATCTCTCTCCAACTCTTCTACTGTTTTCCTCATGAATTTGTATTCACTCATCCATATTGTGCTTCTCCCCTTCCCTTACATGCACGGCATGGGTGCGTACTCTGACATGTTAAACAATTCAGAATGGCTAAAGAAAAAATTTTCAGGTCAA
The DNA here is from genome assembly GCA_907165065.1 of Caprimulgus europaeus. The sequence continues at coordinate 16,044,878 of OU015530.1, forward strand.
GTAGCTTATCCTAGTGGTTCTAGAGACAACAGTTTTTGACAGAACATGAAGCATATTCTTTGATTCTTCCCACTTCATAAACTGTCTGATAAGTACCTTGAAACATCTAAGCAAATGCACCCATCAAATGAAGCAATTTAAGGCAAGTAAGATGTTTTTGGGAAATCGATACAAAAAGAGAGAAGTTAGCCTTTTATTCAGCGTCAACTGCAGATTTTGTGCAGGCACCAGTCTCAGAGATTTTTCCATGAAAGAATTGTTTCCATTGGCTCCTTGACTTTTGGATTCTTGGAGTTATTCTTCTAAGTGATGTTTCCCCATTTGCAAAACCTAATGATTTCCATTTGTCATCTTGATTACACAATGTATGCAGAGTCCATTTTACAATATAATATTGACTAAAATATTAATAGAAAGTGATGACAGGAACCAATCCAAAATAGCAACACGCACTTTGTTATTAGCTGTGTAGTTCCCACCATTAAATAGCCTATTCTCCTTAGTTAGATTTTAGCTGTTGCAGAGCTAGGAGTCAAGAAAGGAAAAGAACCTTTGAAAGCGTTACCATTTTCAGGCTCTGCAGCGTGTTTCAGGAGCCAGCACAGCTCAGTGACTCATTATGCATGTAAAACTTTGCAGAAGATCACCGATCAGTTCCAAAGTCTCGTTTCTTCAGCCCTTGAGTTGAAAATTAGAACATGGCATATAAGGAATTTTCACCTGAAGTTTAAAATGCCTGTATACATAGAAGTTTAATTTATTATTCTAATGACTTTCACAGCTTGAGATTCTCACTGGGAGACATGCCTGTATGCATTTAATAAGGCTGCAGAGATTGGGACTATTCCTGAAGGACTTTCTGAATCATTTCCAAAGCATCTTTTTATAGCTAGCAAAGTATAAATTATGTAAAAAGGCATTTAGATAGATACCATCAAATCTATTTGACTGTTAACCCCTCTTTGTTAGATTCTTCTATAAACCTGAAAAGAATCCACTTTTAGCATTCCAAGACCATGCTCACGTATTTAGATGCGAAGATGTAATCGTTCAAATAGGGGGAGGCAGGAAGTCTTCATGCTCTTCTCCTTTACTCTCAAGACCTAAACAGCATGTTCATGACAAATCTTCTGTCCTATTACTGTGACATTTGTAACTCACAAACATAATTAACGATCCCAGAATTAGATTTTTTGGAAATCTATTAAAGAGATCTGATGTACTCTCCTAGTAAATGGATGCTCTCCCTACTGATGAAATCCTAGTTCTTTGGGGAGCCAAGAATGGAGAAGAAACGTTCCCATGATCCACATAAATTATCTAGTAGCAGAGAATGAAGAGAGCCAGTGGCAGAAAACAGAGTTCCAATTAAGCCAGGTAATTTTTTTTGCCACAGGATCTCCCCATAGATAACAAAAGATCAGGGTTAGTGCAGCAGCTCTCTGCCCCTTTTCATAAAGGGTACTTCATTGCCTCCTCAGAGTTCACGTATGACAATGAATATTAAATAAGAGCTTCACAGAGAGGGCAGGAGTGTGAAATTCTCTAGATCGGCTACCAGGGGCTAATTCCAAGTCAAAAATTTCTCTTCTCCTCATGAGGCAGTTCTAAACACTACACTGTGCGTTTCTGCCATTTGAGGTCAAAAATACTCCTAAGAACTGCACATCTCCAGTTTCAGTGCCCTTGAAACCAGACAAGAGCATTCAGCCTCAAACATGAACTGCAGCTTGCCTGTAAACCAGACTCAGATCTGAACATCCTTCTCTTCAACCATCTCTAATTATGGGAAATCTGGATTTGCTTTTTAGCTGGGTAAACAGATAAAGTGGCTAAAGCGTTTCTCACACCATGGCAGAAGACGAGATAATACACACATCAGAAGTGCCCTCTTCCCCTTCACTGCATGACTTCTTTTTCACGAGGCATGCCCAGAAGTAGAGATCATGTTAAACCATTTGACAAGAACATTCACTATTCTTTTCCCCCATCAGAACTGGCTGCAAGATTCTAGTTACAAAGATATTTTGTCACTGTAAGTGGCCACTTTTCATATGCGCCAGCTAAGCAGAAACAACCTGAGACTTATGAATACTTATCAGATTGTGTGAAAGTCACAGGCATCACACTGCTGTCCGACTCTCAATAGCAGGGGACTTCTGGGTGTCATTTGGGAATGAAAGGATGCTGTCATTACTCCAAGAGGAAAAAGAGAGCCAAATGAGACTCCTTGTGAAAGCAAGCCAATGATAGAACATTTTGATTAGAATAGATGACACCAAGAAATTGTCTGCTGGCAACCACACATTTTCCAATTACAGGAAGGTACAATCAAAGGGAATTTCTTTTCCAACTCTCATTCCACTGAGAGGTTTCTGAAACCTTAAGTTTCACGAGACAACAACCTCTAGAGATGAAGAAACAGGGAAAAGTATTTGCAGCAAATCTTTTTCTGGGGAACAAAAAGAAAAGTTTCCTTACTTGTATACACATGCACTTTCCTTTCTGCAACTGATCTTGTTACTGTACAGGATAAAATCCTGCATTTCAGAGAAAACAGGCTATCAAGAATACTCTTTAGTAAAAACATGATGCCTGGCCTGAGCGAGAGTTCATTGATATTACCAATGAGCAGCGCTTGCACACGGCCAGCACAACAGATCTTCATGAGGAGCAGAAGACAGCTGTGTGGAGAACATTCATGAGCTGCTGGTACCCAACAGCATTCAAACCTGCATCAAAGTCCAGCTCAGAGCTCTCTGTGTGCACTGCCAGGTCTGCACGCTGGTGACTGCCCCATGGCAAGGCAGCAGCTGGGAGGCATCTGTGCTCAGCTGCCTGCCCCTCTGCCTCAGCTCTTCTCTCTCTCCCACCCATATTCCATAGACGTTCTTTCTATTTACATCAATAAAAAAAGACATTGCTAATATAAGTCTGTATTTTGGGAAGGGTTTAGCATGAAAACATAACTCATGTGCTTCCTCCACCAGATCCTTTCCTCCTCAGTCACCAGCCAGACATTCCACCCTGGAATAAAGCTCTTTTACAGACTACTCAAGTGAATGGAAGGATTCAAAAGAGGTCATCCTGCTGTGTGAGTGCCTGATCCCTGCAGTTAGAGAGACAGTCCCTCTTGAACAAATTTATATTTAATTCTACAAAACATAACTTATCTAAGAGATGGAAAACACGTTGTTTTAGGTGTGGGAAACCCAGAAACCAGGGAAACTTGGAAAGCACCTGGAAACTGCACTGTGATCATCCTCTCCACGGTCACTACCCCAAAAAAGGTGTTGGCAACTACACTGAGGACAGTCTTCCTCTCTCTCAACTGAAAACTCACCATGCACCTCAGAAATGTTTACATAAAGTGTTTTGTTGAAATTGGTAGGTACTTGAGTGGGAAAAGATGAAGTATGGAAGAAGAGGTGTTCTGTAACTTCCTACCCAGCTTTGCCTACAACTCTCTCCAAGTGGTCAGCCACAATGAAAATGAGTTTATATGCCTGCTGAGAGCCACAGCAAACCAGAAAACTGAACTGACCTTGGATTAAGTTGAGGCACAGTTTGTAGAAAGCTAATCATGTACTTGCAAGTCCAAATAAAAATAAGCACATAACACTTTCAGCTAGATCAGGGAAAGGGGGGGGGGGGGGAAATCAATACTAAATACGCTGGAAAATGTATTTTGTATTTTGAAACACAAACAGAAACTACTCATGGTTCAAACTCAGATAACAGTGTCAGTGAAATAAAGGTTTTAGCTGCTATATTAACTGAAATGTTTAATGTATAAAATTGTTAGGTTTTTCTCCACATTTTTCACTAAACTTTTAAAGAGTTCACTTGAAGTTGACTTTGTTTAAGTATTAAAAACCCAAACAAACCCAGAAGTGAGCAACACACAAGATGTTCCAAGCAGAAAAGGTGGGGGTTTTTGATCTAAGCACCCTTACATTAAAGGACAAAGAATCATTAACTAAGATGGAAAGCTTTAGGTTTACTTGGTTCAATGTAAATCATTTTTTCAGCCAATTTTTCAATTAATCTACAGATTTGAAAGCCCTGTATATATCCAGCTCTGCAGCTAACATGCCTCACCCCTTGACCCAGTCCTCTAGCTCTCCTTTGGGTCACTTTTTACATGGCTTGGGGTGGATGTCCCCAAGTGATGTTAGCACTCAAGTACAAATGAGCTTTTGAATAGATGGTTTAGATTAGATATTAAGAAGAAATTCTTCCCTGTGAGGGTGGTCAGACACTGAACAGGTTGCCCAAGGAAGCTGTGGATGCCCCCTCCCTGGAAGTGTTCAAGGCCAGGCGGGATGAGGCTTTGAGCAACCTGGTCTAGTGGAAGGTTGATGGCAGGGGTGTTGGAACTGGATGATCTTTAAGGTCCCTTCCAGCCCAAACCATTCTGTGATTCTATGATTCTGTGATAATGAGAGCACTCCTGCATCGCTGTTGTTTCCTGAACTTCAACTGCTCAAGTTTCTGACAGGTAACTTGCAATGGGGAAGGGCCTGGGACAGAGCGGTCTCAGCGTTCCTCAACCAGGAGGCACGTAACCCAAGGACCTCACCTAAAAGGGAAAAGTGCTGTGCTTTCAAGTCAGCCCTCCAGTGCTCGTGGGAAGTCTCCTAGGCGGGAACCGCAGTCGTCCCTTGAGAGCCACGCTCAAACAGCCTGAAATCCACGTCCTGTGAGCAAATTAAAGCTGTGGCGTTTTTCTCAGTTTAGACCAAGACACCAATCTCCACATCAGCTGCTTTCTGCTGCATCCCAGAGGCATGGTAGCATGAAAGCCTTGCAGCTGACCTGTGACAGATGCCCCAAAGACACCTGAACTGAGAGCAGTTTTAAGGTTACCACAAGTGTCACACTTGTCCCAGACGCATTTACACTGTGGGAAGCTGCAAAGCTCTCACAACACTGCTCACTCAGTGACTAAAACTCACTTATCCAGCTTCCAACCGCACAGTCAATGCTAAAAGCCTTTCGTGGAGCTCCTTACATAGGTAAGCCTGAGAGCAAACGTGTGACAGCCTTGCAGGAGCACAGCCACAACACGCTCTGAAGAATATGGACTCCATCTCGCTGTTTTCTGAAGCACCACATACATCCTGGGGACTAAGGAATACACATCATTAGCAAGAACCATTTCAAATTAAGAAATGCTATTCATCCTACAGTTGTCTTTGATCACAGCAAGGCACCCTCTTAGGCACAGAGGCCTTTCCAAGCAGAGTTCACCTCTGGCAAGCACAGTCATATTTGTAAGCTAATGCTATTGTTAGAAAATAGCCATTTATGTCTTTGAGGATATAAAAACAATGAAATTAAGTGACCAAATCAGACTTCACAAATTTTCATCTAAAAAAAATTAAATGCTTGTATTAATTTAGAGGTTTGTGGGTTCTTAAAAAAATTAAATCTCCCAAAGGTATGCTAAATTCCAGCTAGATACACGACTTTCAGTGCCATTTCAGCATCCTATTTCCAACATGCTTTATTACCTTACACTACAAATAAATTTTATTGTAGAGCAAATGGGGACTGAAAACCTTTAGTGGCACAATGCAGATATAAGACATTCAAGTAAAATAAAGGTCAAACATAAATGTTCAAACAGCAAACAAAAAAGGAGGGAAAGGAAGTGGAAAGGAAATTCTTTATTTTACATTAAAAAGTTACTTTTGTTATAAAAAAGATGAAATAAAATAGTTTAAGTTCCCATGACCCAAAATATATCTTATTAATGTGGCTCCACAACAAAGCATGTTGCTATGCTGTATAAATTAACTTTCATTTTCTGGAGACAGAAAGTGTGGAGTGTTTTGTCTAGCTATATGGACCATGAACAATGTAGCAATTTCAGAGCATTCCCTTCATGCATAAAAAACCCCTGCATACTATTAATATATCCTGACTAGATTAAAAGTCTTGCAAATGATTTTGCCTGAAATGCCCTAGTATGAGATCTCCTTTAGGGAAATATCTTCAGCACCAATTAGTTTAATTGACAATGAAGCCAAGAGAGTAGCAGTGAAGAGACAGAGACACAGTAGACCAGGAAAGGCTCCGTTTCCACATTTGCTCTCACATCCTGGAGTTTATTTGCTATTAGTATTTGCAGCCTTCCCCACCCTAACTATTTATATTACTCCCACTTCATGGATATGTTGAAACTGTAAATCACGGGAGAGCAGTGGAGTAAAAAGTAACAGGTTATCAGCACTGCAGCCATGCCTCACACACTTTTTTTTTCCTTTAAAGGCCCTACTTTCATCACTTGCTGTCCCCAAGTAGCTGGTATGCTTTTGAACAATTTTAGCACACCATGATTGTTTTTCTCCAGCCTCCAGGGAGGAAACAAAAAGAGCAAATTTAACCTACACAGTGTGATAAAACTGTGAGATCTTCTGCTTTCCCTTCCTCACTCCCACCACTGTGCCCTCCAGAAGTAACTGGAGCCTGCCATCCCATCAAACTGGTGACATTTTAGGGCCCCTATGCAAGGGGGGGAAGAGAAGAAAAAAAAAAAGTTGTTTCAACCTTGGGAATCATGTGGAATCCACATAATTTACTATTTCCTGTGATTCATCAAACTTCCTTCTTCCCAAGAGTAATTGGTCACCACTTATTTATACACCAGAGAGAGGCTTAACTCCAAAGGTCAGTCCAAGATTTAAAAAAGCAGATCATTTGTTCAGGAACTCTGGGTGGTTTGGGGTTGGGGTTTTTTTGGTTGTTTTGGGGGTTTTTACTTTCCCCCCTTAAATGTGAAAAGAATAACTAATGCGTTTTAAACACGCATTTAGCCTGTCGGAAAAGACATGGGCTACCATCACGAAGGCAGCATCTCACAAAAGAGCTGGGACGCAGAATCTTTAGCAAAGAAAATTGCCTGTATACACAGTACATTGGGCCTCAGTTGCAGGCAGGAGGACTAGGAAGCCTGGGAGCATGTGACACGACATGACACACTTGCTTTGGCAACTTCTTCCCACATTTTAAAAGAAAAGGATGTTACACATATGGACCAGTCGTGCCTTGACGCCCATACAGATGGGATGAGTGCTGGTGTCGAGAATACTTTCGCAGGAAGAGTGTGTGTGTGATTTGGTGTTTACAAAGCAAAACATTAGGTTTCTCTACAATAAAAGTGTTTTATCTTTACCATAATAAGAAATAAGAAAAAGCCATTACAAAGCTAGAAGCCCAGAGAAGAGAAATAAAACCAAGCAGCTACTCCTCAAGCTCCAATTTTCAAACAAAACTGTCATTCTAACATTAAACATCTACTCTAAACATGCATGCACTTTTAATATACAAACACTAAGAGACTATGGAATTGAAAGCTTTCTCTAGCTAAACTTCTGCCCAGTTTGAGTTCTCTCTCCATACCTTACAGCACTATAAACCCTGCCTGCACAAAGGTGTGAAGCAATATAAAGATAAACGCTTGACTAGGTTAATACCACATAAACTACAAAACTCAGTTTGTGTCAGCAATTGATAGGATTCATGTTAACGTTTTCAGCAGTTAAACGCTGAGATATAAAACCTCCAATCAAAAGGAAAGCTTACATATATAAGCATAAATGCACATATATAACAACATCTATGAGAATACAGCATGTGCCATAGTTGACGTTACCAGGGGGACAGACTAATTCAGCCTGTTTAAGAACTAGAAAGTGCAGCCCAGGTCTAATTTAAGGATATAATTAAAGAATATCAAATATATTTTAATTATTATACCAGGAAAATAAAAGAAACCAATAGAAGCTAAGCCAATTGTTATAGAACAACTAAGTATTTTCTAACCCTCTTACAGATTCCAAAGATCTCCTTTATGGGGAGTAAAGGAATTCCAAACATCCTTGCAGGGCACTTTGCCCCAGGCATTAACTGAAATTCCCACCATGATCCAGACAGGGAGAAAAAGAAGCAGATTTAAAATATATATATATATATATATGTTTGTGTGTATTTATATGCAAAAATACATGTATATTCGTTGAACACCATGTAGTCAATTGCATTTCAGATGAGGAAAATAGATAGAATTAAATACAAAGAATATTTAGTGCCTTAATTATGATTTTAAATATGATTCTTTGTGACAAAAATCGCACATGTAGAAATCCCTAGAGGTTTATGAAATAAATCATATGTAATTGCTTTTGTTCATATCTTTAGGACAGGTTTTGTTTCTTTTTCTTTTTTTTTTTTTTTAACCTTCTTAATTTTTTGTTAGGAAATACTTGATGTCTGAAAAAACAGGAATCTCAGACAAAGCCTTCCCTTCTTCAGCTAAAAACACTTTTTCAAGGTTTTTTTTTTTCCTTTTTGTATTCCTATATACCTGCCTAACACTGGTCAGATGTATAGTCAAGATCATAGCTATTTTTCCAAATTAGTTCAAAGTACTTCTTCTACCCCAAATTAATCATTTTAATTATGCTGTCAACAACTGCATCAGGGTTTCAAATCAAATCTGTTTTGCTAATGAGATCCTGCTGCCATACATTTTTTACCAAATACCCTTTTAAACAGCTAAACTACATGTTAGGAGATTCCATTATAGGCATATCTTCCTATAGACAATCACTTTAAATAATTTAAAGAACACACTTTGAATAAAAAACAAAACAAAACAAAAATCAATCAACAACAACAAACCCTCCTAGAAGTCCTGTCTCAGGAAGACAGGAATTTTTGTCTTTCATTCGAATTCTCATAAAAGTAACAGCAGAAAAGTCTGTTCAAACTTAAGTATAGCAGAATAGCAGAGAAGGAAGACAACCAAAAAACCTCACTGTGAGAATTTACTCCTTCCCTTTTTCTCCCTCCATGATAAGCTGTGCTCCTTTCTGGTTCTGCATTTACTTCAGCGAAACCTTTCTAAATTGCTAGAGTTTTGACGCAACAAAAATATGGACCAGTAAGGTCAGGATTTTGCTCAGCCTTTTTCTTCCCATCCCTGGGGTTCCTTTAAACATCACAAAAGAGCCTGGAGACAAGACTGTCAGGTAAAATTCACAGAACAAAAGAATGCAAATTGCCACCTATTACCTATCGGGCACATTTCAAATAACCAAAAGAAGTCTAGATAAATGATAAGATTGCAGTCAATAGCTCATTTCTGCTAGAAGCAACCACACAGTCCTGAAAGGAAATACACTGCAGTTAAACCAGTAGTGATTACTGGACAAGAAAAACATAGTTACCTTTTAACCACGGCATAACAACATTTACGGATCAAAACCCTGTCATTAAACTCCCAGACCGGCCGTGCTCTACGTCTTCTCAGAAATATTTCTCAAAAACTAACATTATCATAGAATCACAGAATGGTTTGGGTTGGAAGGGACCTTAAAGATCACCCAGTTCCAACCCCCCTGCCATCAGCAGGGACACCTTCCACTAGACCAGGTTGCTCAAAGCCTCATCCAACCTGGCCTTGAACACTTCCAGGGAGGGGCAGCCACAACTTCTACTAACAATACAGCACCTGACAGTATGCATACCTTGCATTTTCCTTCCCACTTGAGCTTCCATAAATCCCATCCACCCTTCTACGGGACTAAATAACTATTTTTTTAAGAAAAGTAGTAGCTTTTGTAAAGTCACACGCTTAATGCTGCCACTGAAGCAAGGTGCTTACAAGCACTTTGTGTTGGCCTAACCTCTACTCTTTTGAAAATACCACCCTCGGGCAACAAAATCCTTGGCCTAATTTTCCAAATTGCTGAAGATTCAGCAGTTTCTAATCATTGCACAGGAACTACTGGGGTGTTAGTTTGAAAAACAGGCCACTTATTGAATTCCCTTAGGACCAAAGCTTGGGATGCCTAATTTTACACAGCCATTTTAAAACAAAACAGCCTTAGTCAGCCCTTTTGTGTGAAGTTTGGCCAAGCAGCCGGCCCCTTACCATGAGAGCCTAAAAAGGGGGAGACACTTGAATCCAGAGAGAGGATGGCTGGCGGGGTGTGGGCAATAATAAGAGCGAGGTTTACAAAAATTCACAGGCAGCAGAAGAGGTGAACACAAAATTGCTACTCCCCAAATCCTGCCATGCTACAAACCACCAGAGAATAGTTGAAACTAGCAAGTTATCAGTTTAAAACATAAAAAAGATAACTTCACATCACAGAGGCCAGGGCAGCAGGTAGCATACGCAGGTTCTAAAAGGGATAAGAAGCTATGGGACAACAAATCTGTTAGCAGATACTAAAAAGCAACAGGCATTTCAGAGATGTCCTCCCTCTCATGCCAGATCCAACAGCTGTGGATGGGGCAATACCTGAGGAGCAAGCCAGGCTGATGCTCATGCCACCCTCAGAGTTGGTGTACTGAGCTCATGGGGCCCCTGGCTTCATGCACAGGGGCATTTTGGCTTCTTTATGCAGAGGTGCTTGGGAGCAACACACTAAGCTGCTAGTAACATATCCAACCTTTGAAGCACTTCCCTGCAACAAGCATCATCTACTAGAAGTGTGGAGGTGAATATACTTCACTCTGACTCTGGTGTGGGGTTAGCCCATCTTTCCTTCAGCCCCAGAACAAGATAGGAGAGAGTAGAACAGAGACCAAAAAGGAGTAGGAGCATTTTTTCTCCAGGCAGAATTCCTTTTAGCACAAATTCATCACGTGTGAGATTCAAACCAGAGGAGGGTAGGCAAGAAACAGAGCAGTTTATCACACATGCATCACTCAAAGCAAGAGGACTGCAGCTGATGCTGAGAAAATTAAGCATAAAGATTAATTAACAGAGAACAGAAGAAAAAAGCACAACACTTTCTCCTGTATTTGATGCTGTCATAGTCACTGCTCCATTGCAATGCTGATGTTACTCAAATGATGTGCTTCACCAGTACTGTCCAGAGCAAACCATTACTATCCAGAGCAAACCATTACCCAGTGAGATGCTTTGAGATTCACTGCGAGTTACTCAGTTTCCACACACAAGGTCCAGGTTGCAGTACTAGATCTTACCAATACGCCAATCTACAACATTTACACCAAGACCAGTTTTTGGTCCTCAAATATAAAGACAAAATGACTGGAGCTCACTACAGAAAAGGCTAATATTAGAGCTGGATAGTGTTTTATTTATTGAAATACTCCCTCCTTGGAAGCTTTTTATCAGGGGGTGGCAGAAGTGGCAAGTACCAGGAAGAAAGGAAAGGAAAGCAAGTAGAAACCATCATGAATTAGCTTTTTGGAAATGCAACATATGTATCTATTCTACAGGAAGACAAAAAATGGGGCTATAGCCCTATTGGTTAGACTCTCTTCTGGATCATAAGAAATTATGTTAGAAAAATCTGTGTTAGAAAAATACTGCTTAACTATTCTCCAGGTCTGTATGCAGTAGTCCCCAAGCAGAGCATTCTTCAAGGTAATTCCTGCTGACCAGCTATCAGCAACAACCAGTAGAGCAGAGCAGGATTCCTGACAGAGCTAGGTGCTGATTTGCCCTGGTCTGCCTAGGCTGCCAGGGGCAAGTGAGGTTGGAGGCTCCCAGGGCACTGAGAAAGGCCTCTATACAGAACATTGCAGCCATACAAGCTCCACCTCATTGGAGCTTAAAAAACAGTTTCCAGTTGCTATTGTTCAGTATTTTTCTCTGTATTACAGCTGCTTAAGAATTAAAAACAACATGCACAGAAAAGGACAACCTGCCATACAGAAAGCAGTTCTCTTGCTAAAATATCAAGCATTTGGAGTTTGTAAAGCAAGAGGTAGTTTGCATCTGGAATATTCTGTCCAGTTCTGGGCCCCACAGTTCAAGAAGGACAGGGAACTGCTTGAGAGAGTCCAGCACAGAGCCACCAAGATGATTAAGGGAGTGGAACATCTCCCTTACGAGGAAAGGCTGAGGGAGCTGGGTCTCTTTAGCTTGGACAAGAGGAGACTGACGGGTGACCTCATTAATGTTTATAAATATGTAAAGGGTGAATGTCAGGAGGATGGAGCCAGGCTCTTCTCAGTGATGTCCAATGATAGGACAAGGGGCAGTGGGTGTAAGCTGGAACACAGGAGGTTCCGCTTAAACTTGAGAAGAAACTTCTTTACATTGAGGGTGACAGAGCCCTGGGACAGGCTGCCCAGGGAGGTTGTGGAGTCTCCTTCTCTGGAGACATTCAAGACCTGCCTGGATGCCTTCCTGTGCGAACTCATGTAGGTGTTCCTGCTCTGGCAGGGGGATTGGACTGGATGATCTCTCGAGGGCCCTTCCAGTCCCTGACATTCTGTGATTCTCTGATTTTTGTCACCACATTACTGATGAGTTATTTAATGGTAATAACTGAAAATGGTAGCATGTAAAATCAGCAAGCATCTGAATGGCGCTGAGCAACTAGAAGGGAGAAAAACCATCATACATGAGGTCAAACTCTAGGGATCTCTACAACTTTTACACAGATCTGCAATGTCTATTTTTATTCATAGATTAAGCAATGAAAACAATAATCAAAGCTGGATTTAAGTCCTTTGAATATCCCACAGGAAGGTATTTTATAATCCATTGAATCTATTTTGCAGTTTGAGAACATCAGTATCATTAGCCATGTAATAATGAAGTCAAAGCATTACCCATGCAAGCTAACATGCAGACAAATTCTGTCTCCTAAAAGTCTGGGTTGTATTGGAACATATTTTCTACATAAACATTAGCAGTGTAATCCAACAGATTTATAAAATGTATTTTTAAAAGCTTGTTATCAAATATTATTTTATGCGCTTTATGGCAAGGTTCTAAGGTAAAAATTTAATTTAAATGTATTTAAACCAGTAAACTGGTTTAAGCATTATTTTGGCAACTTCATCTGTCAGGAATTAATTCCTCCTCCAATTTCATAGTATGTTTCATAAATTCTTGTAGACTGAAATTGTGCCTAGCAATTATTTAAGAAATATGACTCAAGAATCTATATATAGTTTACAAACATTTGCTAAAATGTTTGCCAGCAAACTATTAAATACTTTTGACTTTTCCCATAATATAGTTTGATTTCTGGTTTGGTTTTTTCAATTATGGAAAATAATTTTTAAGATTAGAGATACAAGTTCAAAAGACAGGTCTTGTCCTGGTTTAAAAACACACAGTTATGGGTAAATCTATTTCACTCAGCTGACGATCTCCCTCCTCAAAGAAAATAACTCTTGCTTTTTATAATGTCATCAAACCACTTTTCCCACCATGGATTTCCATTGCATCTTTCTTTTATGGGACGTAAACTCCGGCAACAGCCTACATATTCCTTCCATTCCCATTTTGCCTTCCTTGACTGCAAAGTTTCATTGGCTGCCAGCCTCCTCTTCTTTTCCCCTGTAGCAATTGCCAGGATTGGTTTCTTCTTTGAGATGCCCTTCACATGCAAATACTGGACACTGAAATAAAGAGGGTTCATTTCTCTCCCCTCTCAACAACAGGAGAAAAAAAGCCACCTGATACGATGAATCAGAAGACTTTAGTGACATTTTTGATTTTAACATCTCATCTTCAAGTAATGCTGATGACAGTCTTTTCTTTCATAATTACCATTTTGGAGAAACTATATGATTTTTTAGAGCTAGTGGATGAACACCAAAAAATCACAATGAGAAAGCAGCATTGCTGAGAGCATAACACAGGCTAGCACAACAAAACCAATAAATGCAAGATTAAAAAGGGGAATTAAAAGTATGCATCATTAAACAGTTTATTCAATGAAAGATAGTTTCAATAAATCAGGATTTTAACAAAAAGAAGTTTGTCTTTGATGATCACATAAGTCATGTTCATGTAATTCATTTCCTCATACATTACCTCTTCGTGTATTTAGGAAAAATTAATTTTTTTCCTGCTAAGAGAAAACTAAAATAATTGACTATTTTATGAAGCTCCAGCAATTCTAAAAATACATATTTCTAGTTAAAATTTGGGTCTCAGTGAGATAATGTAAGATAACTAAGATCTGTACACTTACATAAAGGTGTTTCCTTTCCCATTTGAGAAGCACCAGGTACAGAGGGCAAGTTGAAAAACTTCCAAGCAAAGAAAATTAAGCAGAGTCAATTTAATTAGAAATGCATTTGCACCTTAGAAATCTTTCTCCCAGTCTCTCTGCATACCACAATCTTTATGTAAATAAGAAAAACAAACATGAACAAAAACCAAGTGGCCATGTTCTAGCACCTTTTAACTAAGAATAGGACCTGAGAAATCAGATCCAAATAAATATCTCACTGGAAAAAACTTTCAGAAATTGGTGTCAGCCCAGCCGTTGTTGTCCTGTCCTAAACCTGCACTACTGCATTCTGTGCTTTCCATCACATCCACTCGTTGTGTACACAAGTGTATACACAATAGCTTAATTGAATGAGTTACAGTTATTGGCTTTTAACAAAGCAACTACTGAGGTATTTCCACAGTGCAAAATTCTACTGAGACAGATGATTTCTTAATTATCAGGTATATTTTACTTGCTCCTTAAACTTCATTGTTCTTCCCCCCTCACATTTCCAGTATCACTTTATTTGTCCTATAATTATTTTTCTCCGCAAATAATTTAGTGTTATGGAACTTGCTGTATTGATGCCACACAAATCACAAATTTAAGAAAAAAGTAGATAACTAGGTTATTCAGAGTCAACTTATTTACAATCTGCTCTATGAGGAATAAGTCCCCAGAGCACCTGGAACCCTGGTTTGCCAAACTACGAGAGTAGTTTGTAGTACTACTACTACTAGATCACAAGCTACGCGAGTTCAGCAATGCTAGGATGAGTCACTTCCAAGAATCAGCGTGTAAACTAGAATAAGTGTCATTACTACTATTAGACAATAAATTACCAGCAGTGAGGATAAGCATGAATCCTGTGGTCATATTTATCTTAATTTTCAGCAATCCTAAACAAAATGTTCCTTAGGTATTTAATAGAGAATTTCCTATGCAGACACTCACAGACCTTTATTGTTACCTAGAGAATGTTTTAATGTGTGCATAGTGTGGCTGACAAATAGCAGTATGAGGAAAACGGGTATTGTTACGTAGGGTAACTTTGAGCATGTCTGACTAAAACAAGTGTACAGCATTCAGCTCCTCTTTATGGTCATGCATCAAGAACTAAAGACTTCGTTACCTGTAAATTCGGCAAAATATGTTATTTTGTATATTTTCCTGGCCCATTCACTAACATTTTAGGCTGACTCAAACACAGGACTACGTGGCTGGACAATGCATTATCATCCATAAAGTTTAAGTAGTCTTTTCGCCCTACTTTAACAAGCCAAGTTTAAGGTAGAGAGGTGAATGGCAATTCAGACTGGCAAAGTTTTATTTTCCCTGCACTGCAGTTAAGTTATTTCTAGGGAACACTCAGTAATTATGAGCCCACACAGACTCTAGTCTTATACCTTGACCCTAATGAAAGGGTTTTTTTTCCCCTGCTCACTATCACAAGAAAAGATTTTCAGGATGTGCATTTCATCATGACAGCTCCTCCTTACAGAGCTGACCTCTTTGCAGCTCAGTGTTTGGAAGCATCAGGGGAAAAAATGCAGAGCAGCCTAAGCAGAAGTCATACATCACTTCTAAAGACCACAAAAGGAGACTAGAAGTCACATTCACATCAGTGGTGCTGCAGTTAAGATATAAAATCTGGTCCAGGAGCTCTCTCTCCCTTCTTCCTGGTGTTTTTTACCCCTCCAATCATTCTCACACAACTGTTAAAGCTTCCTGAAAGTGAAGTGTGTGCAAGGGTAAGATGATCACTTCAAATCCTTAGAGTTGAGCACAAGTCACAGTTTAAAAATGTAGATTTCTTTCTGGGCTTTCCCAATATTTCAATATATCTCCCAGAGAAATTTTTGTAGAGACCCCTTTCTCCTCAGAATAGATCAAGAGGCAAATCATAACGAAGCAGTAAGCTACTGCAGAAACACTTAGAAAAGGGAAAACAGGACCATCAGATGAGCCCACCTGAGTTCCCATGCCACAGCCAAGACCATTGAGCCAGAACAGGTACCGCTGCCCCTTTTCCTGCCAGGGCTGTGACCAGGGACACAAGTCAGGATTACAGCCCAGCTGTGCTGTGCAGAAAGGGATCTTTCAACTCTACCCAGATCTGTAGCATAATAAACTGAGACCTCAGCTCAGGAATGAATTGCATCTGCTGAAAGCATGTTTCTCAAAGAATATAATCCTGGATTATTTTGTCTTTTCTACCTTACACAAACTGTAAATTTTGAATGACTCTTTTCATCCTTGGACATAATGTAACAGTCCTTCAAGATCTGAGGAGCATTCAGGACTCACACCATGACAACACATAAGGAATCAGTATTCCTGCATAGCACCCAATTCATAGTCAGACTAAATGGTTTGAGATGTGCTATACAAGAGTTAGGTATCATTACTGTCATCTGTCTCTTCTATACCAGAAAAAAACACTCTGAATTGCAGCTTTCCTTGTTTACACAAAGACAAGGAAATCGGCTTTCTATCAACGCTTTCTAGGGAACGCACAAAGGCTGCCCTAGAAGACAGGCTTTCCAAGTCTGCCACCATAAAGATACCTACGGGGCAGTAACCTATGAAAACGCCTTTGAAGTGGAAAGTGTTGCTCAAGGGCATCCTGAACATTAAACATATTATTGTACCTATCCAAATAATATTCTGTCTACTATTTTTTTCTCTATATTAGTACACAAGCACACACACGTTTGCATCTTTTTTATAGTTGTTATAGATACTGATTGTATTACAATTACATAAATAGTTATATGCATACATATAGCAAAACATGTTACATATATAATTGTTACATTGTATATAGCAGCACATTTCCAAGTCAATACACACACATGCATAATGAGATGAAAATTATTTCCTTAACATTTTAGATACTGGTTTTCATTATAATTCATGTACTTGTGTAGTTTTTCCCTCATTGCCTAGCTGTCTTCTGAAAGTGCTGTATGCCAGATACATCATATGGAGAAACAGAGATCTGGACTGACATTTTTTTGTTTGGTTGTTTTTTTGGTGGATTTTGGTGGTGGTGTTTTGTTTTTTAAACATATAACAAGTACACTAAGAAACAGGAAACACTGTATTTTAATTGTGCTGGCCAACAGGAATACTTTGTAGGTAATTGCAGCTGTGTTTTCTCAGGCAGCTCAAATACTGCAAAGTCAGAATCCTCACAAAGTGGGAAAATGTTATCTTTTCAAATGAGAAGACAGAAATAAAGATAAAGCGACTTCCTCAAGGCCACTGACAGACAGGAGAAAAGAAAGCAAGAGAGTTAGTCTTTCAACCATTTGATCTTTCCTCTCACTAGAGGCAGGCTTCCTTCTCAGCTGAAACAGGTTTATTTTGGGGACAGTTAAAAAAATAGCTTCAGTTAAAAGTCAGTGGTTTTTTTATTTGGCTTGCTGAGTTAGGTACAATGGGTAAGTAATGGAGAGACTCATTAACTCCTGTGCTTTTCACCACTGGTTTCAAAGCAATCATGGAATTAGCTGAAAATTGTTCTCTGGCCCATCCATGTTTTCTATTGAACGATTCTCATGATGGAAGAGCCAAGATCTGTGACCTTAACTTGGCTCCAATAATGCAGAGAGCAGCCTCTCCTCTGTGGTGAACTGAGCCTTGAACAATTTCATTAAAAGGAATCATTCGAACAGATGAAATCGATGCTCTCATAACACAATAGTCTAAATTGTTAATACAGGTCCTAATTTAAAGCAGGCAAGAATGTAAATTTTCCCTATCTTCTCCTCTCACAAAACTGCACGTGTTAGGCTTTTGTAGAGGCATAAACACCCCTGAAGTATCAATAGCGTAAGTTCAACATTTATCCATTTCAGTAGCATCAAAAATAACCAGAGTGCCTGTTCCAGTTCTCAACACGCAACTGCTCAAATCTAAGCACACAGCTGAAAGTGGGTGGTCTATCTTGTCAACAACGGATGTAAAAAATCTTTGGGTTTGTCATCAAACGATACTTCTGCTGTGAGGCAGTGCCAGTCCACGCACTGTGGATTCCAAGTGCTGGTCACGGTAGAGCGTTCAATCCCATACCGAGAACCTTATCGTGTTACTTCACATGAAGAATTACACAGTCAAGCAGTCTGACAGCTTTGCATGCGAAGGACAATTTCTCCAAAACAAATGCCAGCAGCTTCCTAAGTTACCAATACACTGCTCAGCAACAGTGACTTACTACTGCCACCACACCAAAATACTTTCAGATGCTTTTTCAAGGGCAGCGCCAGGAAGCTTTCAAATCACACATTCCCATTTTAATGAAAGGTGCAATTACCGAGCATTTACCTTGTATTTAATTAGAATGAAACATCAATAAGGCTCATTTAGCATCTCTCTAATACGTCAGGAACTTTTGCAAAAGGTGGGAACAAATATTAGTTTTTGATTTATACAGTTATGCTGCAGAACAACACTGCATTTGCCCAGCTGATACTGAATGACTGAATGACAAACAGTGCCGTTCTGTGAACTCTAAGGCAAAGATAACTTGGCTGTGGCTCTCGCACAGAAGACAAATCAAAGACTAATTTAAAATCAGTATAATTTCCGTTTAAATAACAACAATGAAAAGGATTATCATATGCAAGATGGAGAAATGCATCTGTTTTTCTGACCTAGCTGTCACTGTTTTGACTGCTTCCTAATGCATTCAAAATTACAAATAGATGGTGTATGTCTTCTGAAATAAAAATCCAAAGATAACAGAGACAATATGATAATACCTTTGCTGAAGACATCACATGCAACACAATTGATTCTACTTTGCCAGTCTCGTTTCAGTATAAGCCATTTCTTATGCTGCATACCTCAGAAACTCCTTTCCAGCTGGTGGCACAGTTACAAGCCAGACACAAGGTCTAATAATAAATTTCCTTCTGGCTCCACAGTCTTTTGCTGTCCCAAGCACACTTGTAGTCACAAGACTCTAGATCTAGATCTAAGTTTCTACTAAGATCTGTTAATCAAGGAACAACGCAGTAACTCCAGCTCCGCTGGACCAACTGTTTCGTGGCTAGGAACTGTAGGAACCACCTGCAGCTTCTTCCCTAGAGACCAGAAAATGGTGAGGGAAAGATGACATATTTGGAGCCTTAGAAAATTTACCCAAGCAAAATTTACTCCCATCCTGGAGCTGGACCTGCATCTGTCACCCAAGTACTCACTGAATAAGCTTGCCAGGCAGTGCTGGGGCAGCTGGGATGTACAGATACTCATGAGGAAGATCATGGCTTGTTTGGCCAAGGAGAGCTCACAGCATGCTTGATTAACATCCTGCTCCAGAAAAGCTCTTATGCCAAATGTCATTATGGGAAACGTCCAGAGCAATTTCTGTGTCTTTACCCTACAGTACAGCTGCAGGTGCTGGCTGCCACTGACTAGAATCTTCAGGACCAGGCTGTTATGAGATTCTTTTGAAATAAAAGCCTCAATGCCTGTTGTAGCCACTTGACTATGAAATTACAATAACAAAATCTTACTTTCAATGAGTTCAGTGCTTGTACGTTACAAGTTGACACTCAAGGAAGAAAACAACTTAAGAGAAATTTGTCCTTCTAATTCAATATTGAGCAGCAGCCTACCAGGTAGGAGTGTGTATATCTGTTACAGGAAAATTTAAATATTTAACATCCTGTGTGATAAATATCTAATATTTACTCAAGCTTATAATGAATCCTTGTCTAGGAGGAGAATATGAAATCGCACTACAACTATGTCGTTACTTAATTAAATTTCCCTTTTTTAAAAATTCTAATTTGCCAGCCAGCTTGCTAATGATTTCATGACCATGCTACATAAATATTATTTCCCTGATTTGCTTTAGATGTGTTCAAGCAGATATTAAAAGGGCATAAGGTTTGCCAACAGCCTCTCTGCTCTCGCTTACAGAAACACATGACAAAAGATCTGCCATAGAGAGCTCAGAAATGAGAGGAGACGGTCAGAGAGGTTCAGAAGGGATCCTGCACAGGTCAGGGCTTTGAAATAAAGCATAACAGAGTATCTCAATGCTTTCTGATTATTTCCTGCTCTGCACAGGTCAACTGTACACGGTCAAGACACATTTAAACAGGAACATCTTTGAAAATGAAGGACTGCAAGAGACAAAAAGAACAGTTCTTTGATTGAAGCTCCGGACCAAAACTCTTTTGAGTTCAAATCCAGGATTCTGCCAAGCTGACTGCAGGATTTTAGATGCTTTATCCACTCTGTGTGCTGCTTCCAATGGGGCTTAGCTGTACTCCCTACGCTTTGCAGGTAATCACCTACAACAGGAGCAGGGAGCATGCACATCCCTGGGCACATCCTCCAATTAAAAGCAGAAATGGGTAAGTTTTGAACAGATTGCAAGTATTCCTGTGCTACAGGAGAGGAACAATCTGTGAGCATGTGTGTGGTAACACTGACCCCAGCTGCCCTTGGAAGCAGGTGCCAGGTCTCTGTGTACTTGCATAGGAATTAAAAGCTCTTCTGTCAAGTCAGCCTCAGCCAAGTCCTAGACATCCTTCTGCCTAAGCATACACTGAAGCTTTCCCTGACTCACATCAACAGGTCTGGTTTGGTTTTTCCAACCAGTGTATACACATACAAAATAAAAAATAAACAATACATAAATAAAAAAGCTGCAGTTACATTTTCTGATGGAACCAATGTAATGGGCTGAAAGGTGAATGAAGCCTCTGAAAGAGACTCTAGCAAAACCATACTTGCATGTGTTCTTAGTGTATAACCATTCTAAAAACCAGGGCAGTTATTCGCTTGGTTTGTTCTCAGTACATGTTGTCTTTTCTCCCCAGAGTACCAGCTCAATATTTCTTCCCTCACAATTAGCATGGTCTCCTAGCCTCATTGCAGGTGAAGTTAATATAAGGAATCAAAGTACAGCTCTGCCTATCTTTCTACAGGTAGCAATTTTGTTACATCAACCTAATACATACCTGTCTGTGAGACAACTGCTCTGTGTCACAGGCCATCTTGTAACCGTCAGATGACAACTTTTCAACACTGCCAATCTGAACTGCATTCAGGTAATGACAACATTGCCAATTCTTCTGGTTTTCTCATATTTGATGTTTTATTTAAAACCCCAGCTCCTCCAAATAAATGATCAGCTAAGAATGTCAGCTTTCACTTCCTGAAAGCATACTTCCAGCCCTCACACTGTACATAAAAGCTTGGGAACATGAACCAAACATACACTGATGTCTCAAAAATTCAAAGGAAAATGAAAGAAACCAATGTGTTCTTTACAAAGCATCATTTTAGGAGATCAGTCTCTTTTCCACCAAGATTAAGACAGTTTTCTAAAGACAACGTAACTAACTACAAAGTTTACTTTGAATTTAAATGAAAAAATTGCTTATAATAAGAAAAAGGCAAAGGTATACAAGGCAAGTTTGGGCTTCTTTTTTCTTGCTCCTCCTCACCCTCCTCCCCACCCCTCCAAAGACTGCTCATTAATCCCAAGAGATGGAGCACTTCATATTCACTAAGGCTTAGAATTTATGAGGTGCCTGCAAACTTCGGCATAAAGTAGATCTGTTAGGAGTTCGTACTTGATGTTGTGCAGGGACTTGGGGATGGACTGATTGCTTGGAAGGGGTGTCCTGAGGATTTTAACAAAATCTTTAAAGCAAGAAAACACTTTAAGTTATCACAGAAGGACAGTAGGGCTTACTTAGCTGAAAATAGGACCACAAGGAGTTAACTTCCTCTCTCCTTGCGCTCTTTCCTCATGTTTCACTCAAATGCTAAAGAATGAATCTATAATGCCAAGTTTCAACTTTGCAAAACACCGCTTTCCAAGCATTATGCATTTTTAAATAAAAAATGGTTTAATAATATACACTCATGTACAAGCCAATGCTGTAATTGCAGATTCCTTAGAACAATGAAAGACTAAAGAAATCCTTAATTTATATGGCTCTGCAGTGCTATTTAAGGACATCCCTGTATTGCTGTAGAATTTCAAGACAAACTCTCACACTGACATGTGCCGATGACCTAGGTAACCCTACCCGGGGTGGCATTTTAGTAACCTCCTTGCAATAAGTCCAAGGCCTGAGATGAAGCAATGAAAAGCTATCACCTACATCCACCCCATCTGCTTTGAGGTGTGATGTGCTCAGACTCAGTAACAGTCCTCCTGGCAGAGACCCGAGGAAGGCAAGGAGAACTTCTGGCTGGGCTGGACATAGAGACAAAGTCAGTCACTGATTATTTGTGTGGCACTTGCTGAACAGCATCCTTACGCACATTTCGACACCACTTGATGCTGGGAGACAAAAAACCTGCACACACACATTTTGCTCAAGACTTTGATAACAGACCATCTGGGAAGGAAAATATCGCCAAGGGAAACTTGAGCTCCAGTTCAGCATCCAGTATATTCAGCATCAAGGGATTTTAATAAGAAGAATAGCAGCTCAAAAGAACAGAACAGTTTGCCAGGAAAGACAGAAATCACCACAAAGAGGTTTCAAGTCAGACCTATCAGTCAGGGAGACTTTGGGCTTCATTCTCCTCCCCCTTTAGCTCAGTGCAGTCCCAGTAATGTTCCTAAACTCAAAGGAATTTCACAAGAGAGGACACACTATGTAAATGAAAAAAATCAAATCTGATGGGACATATTTGTTAGATGTATAAAAGGAGCAATTATAGGAAGGTAACAGGTATTGTGGCACTTCATATGCTCAATCAAAAGGTGTTAAAGAAAAAAAAAAAAGGCTTTAAGTCTCTCCATTTTATGTATTATCTACAACTGTAAAAATTAAATTCAAATTGGGAGGACAAGGGCTCCTGCCCCTTCCAGTGAGTCACTATATGCACATTTTCAGTGCCTATTCCACTACAAATCTAAACAATTGCAGAATAAGTTCAAGAATGCTGATTTTGTTTTGTCTGATGTTACAGACCATCGCTTCAAGAGTCACAAATGAAAAAGCAACATGCTATACTGAATTAATTTCTCATTCAGTTTTTATAATCCTGTAAACAGTGTGATTTGCACACGTATCACCCACATGCTACCTTGAAACTTTTCCCCAAATGGACAATATCGAAGAACCTAACATTCCTTTCCAATAAAACTGCTTTTACAATGAGGCTATAGGAACAGTTTCCTGCACCCATGTCATGTTTTTTTTAAAAAAAATACATAGGAAAAAATAACCTAATCAGGAAACACACAAGTTATTTGGAAGAATATTTTTTTTTTCTTTTCTAGGGCTATTAATACTTCACTAAACTGCGCTGTAGACCCATCACAAGTGAGATGTCTGCAACACCGATTAGACAAATTCACAAATTACAAGAGACCACAGAAGTCTTCATTTATCCATGGTCAAACCTTGTTATAACTTCAGTTATGTGATCTATAACCAAAACCATATGTGTCCACAACATTTCCGAACAGCATCAACCTGTGTTTTATGGCAGCCCTCACAAAACGCTCTCAAAGAACTGCATGACATTGCCACTGATGGTTAGAAATAAAACCTCACAGGATGGAGTATCAGTGGGAGTGAAGAGTTAAAGAAAGAGCCCTACTTTAACATAAGGAAAATCCTTTCCCACTGTTGTATAGATACAAAAAAAAATAATTGAAAGTGATAAGAAGGGAAGTGTTACAAGAGGCAAAAGTCCCCCTTCACCCACCCTGATTCTTGTGGAATAACTCCCATTCACTCCAAACAGAATCATTTCTAATTATTGTTTGATGGAGCTAGAGGGAAGGAGGGTGTACAGTCATCTGAAAAACCTTTGATAATGTTTCCCTTAACCTTTATTAAAAACACATGGATCTTTCCTCCACTCAGCAGCCAAGCTAAAGTCAGTTTTTAAATACTAGCTGCATTCTCTCTTTAGTTCTCCTTTATTAGGATAGCACAACAGTTCCTACAAGAGAATTAAAGCCAGATGCTGACAACTGGGCCACGCACTAATGCATTTCTTAAGTCCTAAACATATGCACCTCTGACCTCCATGGTATCTCTGGGCAGCTGTATCTAATACACCTGTTGCACAAGGTATTACCTGTGATCAGGTATGGCCAGTGTAAGGAATGTGATAGTTGGACACCTCCAGTTCTGAAAATCTAGCTCTTCATACTTTGAGGCATGGATAAGCAGCACAGTTAAAGACAGTGTATTATGCAAAGAGCCAGCAGTATATTTTTAGATTTTATAAAGAATTTTATTAAACCATTTTAAAACCATGCACACAATGACAAAGTCGTCTTTCTCTCTCACTTGCCTTGAAAAAGTCTATATTAGCAAAAAACCACAACCTTGTATGAACAGGTTGTGTTCCACTTTCATACCATGACTTCTCTATTACTGAGGGAACACGTGAAGGAAAAGTGAGGCACTGATAAGGAAAAAGAAAGAACTTCCAGAAGCTGGAAAATGGACCTCAGTACCAATGCATTTGGTAATCCTGGCCTTTGACCCAACGAGCTTAGTCATGCCCGACATGGAGCTGGGAGCTCTGGCAGAGACAAAGGTTCAAGGATGCGGTGATGGGAGAGTGACATTCCTGGCTGTTACAGGCACACGGGCTCCTGGTTTGGGGCAGGGTGTCTGGAATCAACACTGCCTGTCACAGCCACAAAAAAGGTACAAACAGCTTTGCTCTGGGTACCACCAGACTCATGCTGATGATTCTTCCTCCTCTGCCCTCTCTAATAATGACAAGCAGACAGCAACTCCCTGGTGAGTGGGTTTGCCAGACGGTATGGCTGAACTTTTTCTTCAGTTAAATACTGTGAATTTAATAGAAAGG
The DNA here is from genome assembly GCA_907165065.1 of Caprimulgus europaeus. The sequence goes on from OU015530.1 coordinate 16,069,711, forward strand.
GAAGAAACCCGATTCTACAGCAATGCCTTCAAATAGCCTACAGAAGTGAGCAGAGATTTATGGGTCTGATCCAAATCCCTTTGAAGGCAGTGGAAAGACCACAACAGTGTAAGGCAAGAATTCTGTTCCTGCTGTCGAAACACACAGAAGAGATGTCATCCTTTGTTAACTATTTTTCTTTTACAAGGAAGTCTCAGGAAAGGAAAATTTGGCCCTAAAAGTCAAGAAACTATTACTGAACTTTTAGATTCCAGATGAACTTATTAAATGATTCTTTAAAAGGTATTGATTGAAAACATCCAAGTTTACTTTAGCAAATCAATAGGATTTTCTTTATCTTTTTTCCATTAAAAATCCCTTTCCTAAATTACAAGCATTTTGCTATTATAACACAATTTTAATTAAATCAAATGAGCATATACAATAAAAAAACTCTTGATCAAATTGTACTTGTAGGTGGTTAAGAATGATACCAATGGTTGCTTAATACCAGCCATTGAGTAATCCCATTTGCTTACTTCTTACAAATATACTCCAAAATCATGCTCAGGAAAAGTTCATAAAACTTCTTCTTAGCTTTTTTTCCACTACAGTTTCCACCTACCATCTGAGTCAAAGTCAAAGTCCAAGCAGAATTTGAAGTGTGCTATGTTCAAATTACACTTCTAATTTGCATTACTTCTCAACACTTTTGGTTATTTCCCCCTTCCCTTCAAAAACATATTTTGTGGTTTGTTTGGGGTTTTTTTTCCAGCAGTACTGACAAGTCCAAGCCAAAGCCCTGCTCCCTGTACAAGCGCAAAATAAGATGTCTCTGCTCCAAAACGTTTACAAACTAAAACAATAGGAGTTCAACTAAAATGGATGGAACAGCATCCACTTGTTTAAATCAGCATTCAGTAACAGATTGATACTGGAATCCAATTATTTTTTGTGCATACACTTCTTGTTTGTAAAGCTACAGTATTCATATGCCCTGCATTTCAGAACCACTAACTTAGCGATTCCTTGGGACCAAGAAGGATAAAGATACAGAAAAGTCTTAATTAAAAAATAATTTCTTGCAATACTAAAAGTTGTTTTCTTAATCAAGAGTGGATATTGCTGGCAGCTGTCTACATTGCATATCTAGATTTTAAGGCAGCTATCACTTTATTATTTTACTTGTATAAATGCAGAAAAAGTAACACTGCATTAAGATTGATGCAACTAACTGAGTTCTTACAGCAAAATGTCATTCTTCTTTATTATCTTTATTCTAATACTGCTTGCAAATCATACTCTGGCTGCACAACTATTTATTTCAGGTTTGCTTTCTGAAAGCTAAATAGGAAAATACTCTTTGCCTCATTAAAAACACTTTTTTTTTTTTTTTTAGCTTTGCTCTTCAGTATGAAGAAACAGTTATAAAAGCAGAGATGTCACAAGGAAGACATACAAGTTTCCATGGCTATATTTTTGTTTACTAATAGATGAAATATGCAGAAAATTAGAAATTTAACATTTGTTCCTAGTTCCATTCTTAGCAATGAAGGCCAGATTTTGCTGGGGCTACTTGTGTGGCATCCTGCTCCACAGGCAGTTCTAGGGAAATTGTTGGGTTTCTATGTTTGGCTCAAATGTGTCTTACCACCCAAAACGAGCACAGAGGCCCTTAGCAAATGGTTGGGTATTTGTAACCGCTGCATCTTTACTCAAAAAGGAACCAAGTTTTTCCAAATTCTTGCACTGGTTCTGCAGAACAAATGCAGCCCAAGCATCTCCTCTTCTGCATGTCTGAATGCTGCTCCCAGCACCAGCATCACCCATAGCAATGTCAAGCTGGTGAACCCTGGCACCCACCTGATCGTGATACCTGTACTCTGAAACACCTCCTAAGGAAGAAGCTATTTTGTTTATAGCTCAGCAAATTTCTGCTTTGCTTTTATAAGAGTTGTAGTACTTGCAGAAATGCTCACACACAGCTGCATATTTTAGGAGTTTTAATATTCATGATATATTATGTTGGAATGGAAATCAGACAGCCAATTTCCACTGAGGCTCAAATAGGAGCTATATACCATACTCTTTTAGGATCCTATGAGGAAAAAAAAACAACAACCAGCCAACCAAACACACACACCACAAAACACAACCTAGCCTTTTATCTTTTTGTAAGGCTCACTAGCACTGTGTGAGGGGAAGAGAGAGAAGTGTTCAAGAGATGGCTAGTGGGATATGAAAGCTTTCTTCTCCAGCATAATGAGACATCAGTAAACAATATGTCAGGTCAATGATGACACATCATTTTTTACCATGCCTACAGACACAGCACCCTTTGAACCTCAAGCTTTTACTCTTCTGATGATTCTTAACCATCATAATGAGATTCAGCCATGCTAGGGACTGTGACTCGTAACCTTCCTCACACCATCCAGCTGTGCCTATTTATATGGTATCTTTGCAGTGAAGACAGGATAAAAATTTAAGAGCAGTTAAGGCTATGCTAAAATGGGAATATTACTCTAGCATGGCAAGAGGCAGTTGTGCTTATGTGCTACACTACTTACCCAACAGCATCAAACTCCCAGAGGAAAACAAAAGGTTTACACCACGCACTTCAGTATCATGCAACACAGCTGCTGTTTAGACTGCAACCCTTCAAAATGCAACTAAATCTTTAAATATTGGGTTGAGTATACCCTTCTCACACATAACTAGTTCACTGAATACCTATCACATTCTGAGCAGCAAAATGAGAGATTAAAAATAAACATAATGCAAAATAATGTGTTATTATATTATTGGAACCCTGCAGAGAAACACAGTCTTGCCAAAATCACTTCTACATGTAAGAAAACCTACAAATCTGAACTAATGTATAGACCTGCTCACATCATAGATTGTAGATACAAAGACAGCTTTCATCTCTACAAATGGATGACCTGACCAGCAATGGATGCATTCGTGCCCGGCTGTGTGTCTGTGCATGAGAGAAACATTTGTGTCTTGTATGCAACCAGAATTAAAGGATGTTAATTATTTGTTTACAAAACATTTAAATAGGATAGTTTATTGCTTGGTTATTTCTTACATACAGAAATACACACCCATTTCCAAGCACAACCTGGGGAAAAACTCATAAGCAACTTTAAAAATTATTCTAACATACATTCTGAATATACCAAATGCAGAGGATGCATTCTCAGTAATATCAACCAAGGAATTTTCTGACTCTCTCCTCCCTGATGTGTTTATCTCTAGCAGAGTTACACTTGTGGATCTTCATGTTCAAAGACAGAGGATTTTAAAGTAAATACAGACACATTTTTTCCTATCAATCACGATCCTAGGGATCAAAGATCTTTTGTAAATAGAATTTCCACCTCTGCCTCCAAGATGCATTCCTTAGAATATAAATATTCAGAATGAGATGAGTTGTATATGGTTTTCTCTCAATAAGCACCAAAGCACAGAGAAGACACAGACACACCCACAGAACTGGTAGCAGATTGATGACAAAGCACAATGGGTGAATTTCTGTATCATTAACCCCAAGGCCATTTGGCCCATGTCACTCCAGGCAAAATGACTGCTCCGCTTTGAGAGCTTAAGAGTTCTGCGGGACTACATTTTGCAGTTAGAAACAGAAGAAAGAAAGAAAAACAGAAGAAAGAAAATATCTTAAATTTACTTTGGAGAAAATTGTTAATCAGTTGAGAAGACTACTACTCTGATTTCAGAATATATTAGGCTTCAAAAACTGTCCAATTAGAAACAGGGTCTCTAAACATGTCTATCTTGATGGAAAAAGTAATATAATATTTATTTTTCCAGGTATTTGACCTGGACAGTAACACATGAAGCAGACTGAAGTTTCAAAATTATATTCAATTACTCAGTAGGACTAAGGAAGAACAGATCGTTCTTGCTTGGACAGCATTCTCCATAAAAAAGCAAGCCTTCCTGGAGGAATTCATTTAACATGGTTTTTAAACAATGCATTTTGTCTAGGCCATTACTGTATGTCTGCTTTTCTGCATCTGTGAGAAAAATAATTATTTCATTCAAGTATCCATTTCAACTCATCTGGTCCTGGATTTCATTGCATCAGACCAGCTCCACAAGCACAACATACCATATCCAGGGATATGTTACTCAGATAGGAAATTCAGTTCAAAATCAGCAGCAAGGGCATAACACTGTTCTCCACAGAGTCTAAAAAGAGGAGATTAAGAGATACAGCCCAGTTTCCTGATCCATGCTTCACCCTCAGAGAGACCACAGGGCACATTACTGCTCCTTCAAGGTGCAAAGCAGTCAAGTCTTCATTCTGCCAAGTTCTCCCTCTATTAGGTAATGCCAAGAGATGCAATAAGCTTTTTATTATCCAGGACAGGTTTACTCAGTACATCAGCACCAGTTTGAGTAAGTTAGCTGCTCACAGAAAAAAAAATAATTCTCTGAGATCTAAGTGAAACACTGAGTTCATGTGGATGATGTTTTACTTTTTGATTTTGGACACAGATGAGCACCTCTCCTCTCAGCATCTGAAATGAAGATCACACTGACCACATCAGAGTCATACCCTGTATTCAGTCAAGACAGCTGAGAAAGAATAAAGCTTATGATCACCATAGCCAAGGTATCTTCTAATGTGAAATGCAGAAGGGATAACAGGAATTAATGGATATACTTTTGATTCACAGAAGATTTTTTGTGCAAGAAGGGCTTTCCCAGATGCCTCAAACAGGATGTGTTGTTTTGATTTTGTGTCAACAGTTCTTTATCTTCATTGTGATTTTCATCTTCAGTTAACATTCATCTGAGATCAAACTTGTTCTTGATAGCATTCATCCTTTTGTGTCCATGGTTATCATAAATCCAGGATAATCCAGAAACCACATTACCAGGTATGCTTCCCTCAGCTCTGACTCTGGATAGAGCTCAGATCGGGGATGGGTGGCGGGGGGGGAGAATTCCAGGAAGAAGTAAAAGTGAATGTGCTGCTACTTTACAACTATATTAGCTTTATCTGGGAAAACATTCAAACTGTAGCAACCAAAGGTGAATTCATGTTCAAACTAAAGGGAAACTATGAATGCACTTATCTTTGAAACCTACCTAGATGCACATCAGACAGAGCTTTAGTCAGCTTGTTGCCCAGTCACGTGCAGTTAGAAAGAGGATGCCAAATGGGTTGCACTGCTCCAACCTCAGGTGGCTGAAAAAAACAGCCACACAAGTCCTTTGTTAACAGAAAGGGAACACATTTGCACTTCTGATTCTTATTCATTTTCAGAACACAGCCTTGCTGGACAAAAATTGCATTATGATAAATATTACAAGTAGTCAGTGCCCCCAAAATTAAGAGCCAGCCAGCAAAGATAGGAAAAAAAGAGTTCAACTCCATAGAAGGAAGACTTCTCACACCACCTTCATTCCATGAAAAATAGAATCAAAGTCACTTTCTCCCAAAGAATAATTCACAGTTTTTCCCAAAGTTCTCAAGTATATCACTTTACAGACCAGAAACCTCATACTACCTGCAGAACCTGCCAAGCTCCACAGGGAAGAGCTCAGTAAGGGGAGTGAAGAGGAGGGCAAGGATACTTGCTTTCATCTTTGGCATCTTGCAGCTCTCTTTCCTAGAGCAGACTCCAAGAAGAAACAGAATTACGGTAACAGTCTCCTTGTGAGACAATAGGAGTCCTGTGATAACTAGGAATGAGACACAGATACAGCACTGCTGGTCCAAAACTTCAGTGTCTCTAATAATCATTCAGAAGCACGAAGGCTGTTTTGAGCTGGACAGTGGCTCAGCACAAAGCATTCATGGTTACTGCTGGCTAAAGTTCCCTCTTACCTTAACTGATCAGGCTGCAGCATCATCTTAGCCAGAGGACCTTGACATGATGAAAAAAAAAGAAGCACATAGCTCACATAATACTAATTATTCATTAAAAGGGAGCTTATGAACAGGCTATTTGATAAGAAAGGTTTCCCTTCAACCAATATTGGGGTTTTTTTTCTTCTCCCCAAACATGTAATAGTGCTATAGCATCAGTCATCTCAAGACAAATGCACACTAACACTGTGTAGCAACAGCAGCACTAATGAAGAAGATACGTGGGAAAAAAAGAAGTCACTGACGGTAGGAAAGTTACTGAGCATTAAAAGAATAGTCAATATAAAACTAAATTGGTTCTCTATCTTATTTCTGTTGGGGGAAAAAAAAAAATCAAAGGCTGGATTCATTTTTCACTGGATCATTACTATGCTCCTCTGGAAATTGTCTGCAGTGACTTTCATTCCAGGAAATAATATAAATCTAGTATTAGAGCTGAACTCAGGAGTCACATGCACTTTAAAACCACAAATTTAATTGGGTTCTGGGATCAAAAATTTATATCCAGGTTGCATTTACCATTCTTTCAGCCTCCAATTGTCCTTTCCAAATCAGAATTGCTAATAGAAACTTCTACAAGTCTGTAACAGTGAAAACTCTCACATACTGATAATGGGCTGGATTGTGTCTAGCTCTGTGAAGGTGTGCAAAGGGGAAAAGGTCACAAAGAGCCTGCAATACACAACGTATTTTCTGCAGGGCCAGCAAGGATTCACAGCCTTCCAATTTATGGAGTATGGGCCAGTGCTAGACTCTCAAAAGCACTTGAGGAGGGTTATGGCTTGTTAGACGTGTAGCAATCAACTTGCCTTGCACAAGGGAAAAGGACAGGCACACCGCACCTCTGCAAAAGAGGCAATAATGGCCAGTCTCTAACAGAAAAACCGGTATCTTTCCTTCTGCTCAAGCTGTAACGGTCTCCAGATCTTTCAAACTGTAGTTCTCTCATCCCTACTTTTACAAACCCTGAAAATTCTTATCTTTGAGTTTTGGCCAAGCCAGGGATGCTCACGTTGGTTTTGAAGAGAAAGCAGATTGAAAGTCAGTACTTATTATGTGCCGCTCCTGAAGAACGGCACTCCTCAGCTCCGATTGCACCCTGCGGAGCTCAAAACCACATCCCTTTCTGTGCCAAGAAGATGATAAGCTAAGCCTAGCTGTTCTCAGAGAGGATGCTAGAATGTGGAATTGGCCTTGCAGTAGCTGGCTGACAATAATAGTTTTAGAAGAAACACATGTTACAGTGACAGTAGCAAGTTTAAGCTCTGGGTCATATTAGTGACACTCTACAGGTTCTGATAAAATCACAATGCCACACTGTAGCTAGAAGACCAACAGCTTATGTAATAAGTGTTCTTTCTCTGCCATACAATAGGCACTTAACTTATTCCCTCAGAAAAAAAAAAAAAAAAGAAAAAAAAAAAGAGAAAAATCTCTTATTTGTCTTTGCTATCAGAATCAGTCACAGTCTTTCAAAAAAGACCAGGAAGTCAAATCATTAGGGGAGTTTGTTGGCATTTGTTTTGGGAGTTTTATATTTGCAATTCAAATTATCTTCTAATACAGTAAAATTTTATTTCATTTAAGATGCCTATTATTTGCCATACAAATATCATTCTAAGACAATTGTTGAAGACATTTGACAAAAATATGAAGGAAAGGAATAAACATCAAGAAAAAAAAAATACAACAAAACCACCCGAAGAAATAAATCCTGCCACAAAGGCGTCCTACCATCAAGAAATGACCCAGATGGAGTTGCAGGTTTTGCACACATCTTAGCAAAAGGGTGAGAACGAATATCATTTGCCTTGTTTGTGGAACAATACCTCAACATTTTTCTTTTCTGTTAACATGTACTGATAAATACAAGTCCAGAACAAATCCATCAGCTGCAGGGAGTGTCTGTACTTTCAACATCCTTCACCAGCAAATAATATTTTCCATTCTGCTCAGGAAGTGCACCCCTTTATAAACACGCAAATCAAAGCCCTCTATTCTTTAACAAAACATGTCTCAAATTAAAGCATTAACTCTTCCCTTAATCAAAGGAGCAGCAGAGTTTGAAAATCTGAGGAGAATCATTTTGCTATTCAGATTTATCTTTATTAATATTAGTATAGTGAGTAATGACATAAAATGGACTAAGAGCTCCTTTGAGCAAAGCGCTGTGCGGAACATAAGGGACACACCAGCACAATGGGAAGCTGGTGAGTTAATACACCCTGGGACATACCCTGTCTTACCCCATACATGTGTGCTCCTGACCTATTACAGTTTCCAAGTTAGTGAAACCATTTTCATGGCAATGCTTCAGGATAGTTTAATTTAACTTGCTTTAATTCACATCCACAATGAAATTAAAGCACTCACAGTCAGCTACCAAATTTCAGCTGAGAGGCAGCACTTCCAGCAGTGCAGAGGTAAGTCCTTGAAATGCTCTGCCTCGCTTTAGACTGAGCACACATGGCCTAAGAAAGTCCTCAACTGACAGAGCTGACAACTGAAACAGCAACACGGATAATAGGTGTGTGCCAGGGGACTGGGAGAGTCGAGTCAAACAGATGAAATAACTCGTCCCAAGTTGAAAAGCACACTAATGGTTGAGCCCAGAAAATAATGGATTTCCTTCCAGACTACCTATTCTGTCAAGGTAGCTATCAAAGCTACAAGCTTGTCTTGCCATAACTTTGCAAACAACTTCTGTGACCAATACACATCAAACACTCCTACAATGGCTGCATTCCCAGACCAGTTTATCAGAACAGCTGTCTACACTAAGCTCTTGTGCCTATGGTTACAACGCTGTCTACTTACTGGGCCCTACTACTTCCAACAATATTATCCCTTCAAGTCACAAAAATGGCTATGCTGGGTCAGAGCACAAGTCCATCTAGCCCCAAATCCTGTCTTCAACAATAACCAGAATCAGATGCCAAGAGAAGAGCACAGGAACAGAGGAAGCACACAGGTACCACCCTTGAGCACACTCCCACTCTTCAACAACTTAAGGGTTTGGCACTTCATGGACAGTCTTTTGGAGGTGATTCTCAAGTATTTAGCATCCTCAGTGGATTTCTATGCAATGAAATTATCCATTCTCATTTGGAACCCAGGTGAAATTTTAGCTTCCCAATACTCTTGGCAAACCATGCTTTTTTCCTTAAACAGTGCTCAAATACCCAGCTCTTAAGATTCAAGGTCTGGTGCTCAACCCATGCAGCTACCCAAGCTGACCCACCTTTATGGCTCCAAAGAATCTTAAGGTTTTACCTCCATTGACCCAGTCAAAAGTTGTCCTTATCTATAGTCACCACATACCCCTAATTTTCAATTATCCCTTTCCTCCCCTTTCACTAAATATTCAGCCAACATCATCAAGAATGATGCCAACATGGGCCACAAGAGCAAAACTGGCAGGGAAGAAAATCCTCTTTGCAAGAAGAATATTGTTCAGGGTAGGAAGTGAGCTATCCTTCTCCACACCTGGTGTCTCTCTGCATCAAGCTTTTCATGTATGAGCAAATAGGCATCGTCCTCACAATACACAGAGATGAGTAACAGCATTGTCTCTGTATAATTCAGGTAAAGATACAAATTCATTCTACTTCTAAAGTACAACAGTTTGTGTCATTTTTTACCATGTGGTACTGCCATCACTACAACAACAATAACATGCAACTGCTATCAAGGCTACCAGTTTGTCTCACCATAACTTTGCAAACAACTTCTGTGACCAATACACATCAAACATTCCTATGAGGGAAGGGTTCCCAGCTCAGTTTATCTGAACAGCTGTCTACACTAAGCTGTCGTGCCTATGCTTACAAGAATGTGCCATGGCTAATCTGGATCTGGGTGGGATTAACTCCATACAGCTGCTGGTGCTGAGATTTCTGGCTCTGTTTAATTTGGCAAAGAACTGCACAGGAAGCTGAAAGACTCAGTCACTATAGTGAAGCTTCTGACATTTTTGTCCCTGGACCCTGAAGAACCCAAACACAACTCCAGCCAGAAATCAGTAAACTATTCAATTTATACAAAAAGGCATGTAACTCGGGTTGTAGTTTTGTTACCAGTCTAAGCTGCCCAAAGTGCAAGTTGTCTCTGACAGCAGAGTCCTGCCCTTACCATATTCCTTTGCTAGGTGTTCCCACTCCATCTTGGGTGCCAGCGCTAGCTCAGGGAGCCCAAGGACCAAAAAAAATCCAACCAAAACCAAAAACAAAACTACCCCAAAACCACAAAAAAACCCCACAAAAAGAACCCCACCATCACCAAAAACCAAAACTAGAATGCCTTAGCTTTTGGCCAGATCTGCTCATGGTAGCCACATGAAAGCAAGTGCCTGCACCAGAGAAGGAGCAGCTGCCAGCCAGGACAGAATTACCTCTGGCACTAGGACTGCACTCAGTAAGCAGCATGGTAGGACTGCGCTGGCTTCCTACAGAGCTCGGTGGCATTGCAGCACAGGAAGGGAAAGGTCCGTTTGGCTGCAGCACTGCCTAGATCGGGATTCTGCCCTGACTCTGGACAGCCACTTCTTCAGATGATTTAAATATCTATAAACATTGCCCATTCAAGATTAAACAAATCAGTTGGTCTGACAGGGCATATTTACTAATTACTTCACCAACCACTGGATAGTTTATCTAAGCCATTAAGCCTGTCTCAGCTTTCTTAATAGAGAACATAGTAACGACTTGCTGTTCAGATCAGTCAGCCTAATTTTGCAAAAACTTCACAACCTACCATCTTCATCTCTGCTGGGTGAGGAAAAGGATTAACTGGGACCCCTTGCTCTCAGCCTTTGGAGAAACACAAAGGTCTATGTGAACCTAGGACACAGAATACCCCATTCTTCACAAGACCTGATCTTTCCATATTAACATTAAATCAAGATTACCAGGGAGGGCTGGGAAACTTGCACTGGCCATGCTTGCTCTGTGTTTGGGAAGCTGAGGTTGCTGGAAATACCTTCCTAGTGTGTATCTACAGCCAATTAGTGGTAAAAGGAACCTTTAGCGGAGCCCATCAAAGCCACCCCACCCCTAACAGGGTTGCTACACAGAGATCTTAAGCTTTGCCTTCCTCCTAGAGGGAGGCAGGGATTCCCCTGCACTATACAACATCAAGATCAAATCCAGGAATCAAACTCGGATATCTTACTCATGAGATCACTAAGGCTGGCAGAAACATCAATTTTAATCAAAATCAAATAAAAAGTGAGACAGTGAACCTTCAGAGAGCTGCCACAAGCAAGAATATGTACAGCTTGACTTTAAAAGACAACAACAACAATTTCATAGCCACATCTGTACTAAAATACATTTGACATTGAACATGTTAGCCATCCCCCTTGACTTATTCCCACTGGCACATGGCTGCAAATGGCATCCCCTTATACAGAAATGCCTACAAGGCTTTGCCCCAAGAGGGAGCTGACACAACTGCACCAACCTTCCCCCAAGGGTTTTTCCCAATGAAGTTTTAATTTGCAGCTAGTGCTTTACAGTACTTTCTCCATTTGAAACTGCAGGGGAAAAAAACCACTTAAATCCGCTCATCTCTACACAACCAGGACCAACTACACCTGCTCAGTCCTGCAGAGAGAAGGAATATTGTCTTTTTCCTACTGATATAGTCATTCCTATCACCAGAATCTTTGCTCCAATGTCCTCACCAATGAGAGGTCAAGTCTATAGACTTGTATATTCTCAATCATTTAGTGCCTCCAGTATGCCTGCATTCACAGCTTTGATTTCTTAGGCCACTTCCTCACCAGGAAGCTTAACAAAGGAGTGTCAAGATATGGCCAGAAATATTTCCCCACACATACCCTTCCAACCTTCCATGATAAGAGTCATAGATAATGCCTCATATTAACTAAGGACTTTTTAGAACAAAAATCAGAGGTAATCTGTAAGATACTGCAAGTGAAGCTGTCAAAGTTGATTTTAGGAGTAAACAGAGGTTTAAGAGTCTTTAGATGACAAAGAAAGAGCCACAATGTCCACATTCAAGTAATGCAACTATTTAGGCCTGCCAAGCAGCATTTTTTTTTCTCCTTTATTCCCCATCTTTTCATCTAAGGCATTCTTCTGTGCATAAAACAACTTTCCAGCTCCTTTGTAGCCAATGGATTCCACTATGCAAAAACAACTGAAAAAGTACAAGAAAGTATAAAAAGAGCCACAAGAAGATCTAGTAGCAACCTAGACTCACCTTCAAAACTGTCCTTTTCATTTTAGTTAACGAGTTTCATCCTTGTTATAGAAACAGGGACAATTATGTTCTCCAATCTTTAAGGAGGGTGGCTGAAAATCATTAGCAACACCTGCATGGGCAAATCATTTTGTAATGCTTTGAATGAAAGATGATAATAAATTGCACTGGCATTTATGGAACATTTGCAATTTCATCATTCAAGAGAAGACAGGGATTCTGGAGGAGAAGCATGATATAAAATCTTATATGACAGGAAATAATATGAGTAGTTTGCATTTATATAGCTCCCACCACCTGAGAATATTAAAAAAAAAAGACATCAACTATATCTCTGAACATCTTTCATAAGGTTCTATAGGCTTCTTACCGATCTCAGATCAGAAAAGAAAGACACAAAATAGCGACTTTTGCTTCAGTTCATACAACAGGGTAAAAGGCAGAAGAAGAAACCACTCAGGAATTCCTTGCTCTAACTACCCCATGACTTCTTAAACATTGAAGTGCCAACTTCAGAAAAATAAAAAAATTCTCTAAAACATAATGAAGTGGCTCAGAAATATTTATCAACATTGCAATCTGGGAGAGAGTTTAGCCTTTTAGCAATATACTCTGAACTGACAGATTAAATAAATTGCATAGCATGTATGTAATTTATTCCTAAAGCAAATTCTACTGTAACTTAATTAACATACAAATACATTTTTTTTTTCCATTCAGTAATAAAAGGAAAAATCTATTCTGTTTCCTAATGAACAACAGTTACAGTTCCCTTTGTTCCAGCTCTCCAAGAATGGAAGTGTTATGAGTTTATTTCTTGACTTTTTCTTTCAACCTTATTTGTTGCAGGAATTTTGGGGGGTACTAACAAGCATAAATTGACAAATCTTCCTAAAGTCATTTGAACTTAAATGTTTTCAACACAGAAGTTTATATTTCAACATTATCATGTTGTCTAGCCCCCTCTAATGCTCCCCAAGACTCAGAACATTGTTAAGCTGAGAAGCAAAGAAGAAACTAGGTGGCTTACGAATAATTATCACTTTTTGCAGTACTTCTTTATATGCATTTCTACTAGCACACTGTTCTAAATTTAATGGGATTCTGAATACTCTGAGCATGAAGAGAAGTATTTACATGGACCAGCACTGTCTGACTTGGTTGATTTACTGTTGGTAGAAAGAACTCATTAGCTGTCAGGCCAGTTGTTGAAAAGACCATAATGCCAAAGCACAAAGTTGACATAATGAAAATAAAGGAAAGAATCTGGGCCAAATTCAGAGGCAATCTGTAAGGTAATGTAATTTATACCCACTTATGCTCACTCAGATTCCCTTAGAACTAGTTCTACCCAATCTATTGATGCAGAAGGGCCTCTACATTGATGTAATTTATATGCCAAAGAGTCAGAAACGCTGTAAGGCCCCAAAGTCAAGGGCACTTAAAGTCATGCTTTCCTACATATTGTTGTCTTCATTAATCTGTCCCGGATCCTCCCTCCTTTTACTGTTTCAGCCTGTGATTTATGGCATCGAGAATCCCTGAGATGTAATGGGCCAAGTGAGAGGCAGGATATAGTAAGTGAGTGTTCCTCTGAGGAAATCTAAGCTGATGTAACACAGAAGCTAGGGAAGCCAGGTGTGTCTGACATGCACATCTACTCTCCCCATCACTTTGATTCAATTTGAGACTTGGCTCTACATGTCCTTTATTACCACTAGCAACTGAATTTGTTACACAAATGATACCATCAGCCACAGCTCTCAGACCCTCATTTTAGGGCCAGAAAGAATATTATGATGATCTAGTTTGACCTTCTGCGTAACAGAAGCCATCAAATATCACCTAGTAACCCCTAGATTGAACACAGCAAGATGAGGATGAATGAGAAAGACACCCAATGTTGATTTAAAGATTTCAAACGATAGGGGAATCTGCTGCAATCTGTTGCAGCAGTAAATTACCAGTACATTTCAAAATATGAACCGTGTTATCTCTTAAATTTTACTGGCTTCAACTTTCAGCCATTGGCTCTTTCTTTGTTCTACTAGGCTGGATACATTTCGGTCTGTATTTCTTATAGAGAGTGTATCAGATTGCCTCTCAGCCTTCACTTCAGTGTCTCGCATTTTCTAGATCCAAACACTGTAATCTAAAGAGTTTTAGAATGAGTTGAGCTTGCACTAAAAAACATTTAAACACTCTATCCTGGTAAAAGACTTTTCATTTGGAAGAGGAAACAGGACAGCTGGGATCTGGTGACCACAGATTCCTTCTTCAGTTCCTGAGCACTTCAGGATACTACCATTTGAAATGTTTACTCTCTCTGCTGGGCTATCTGAACATACTGGGAGGAAGGGAAAGACAGCCAGGGTTGCAAGCAGCTTGACAGTTAAACCACCGCTCTTCAGTCCCTTCCAATGGTCTCTGACTGACATCAATTCTGCTATTCTGCTCTAAGTGAACACTCCAGCACACACAAAATTGTTGCACGTATCCCAGAAATTCAGATTTTGTCACTATCTGCTAATATACAAAGGTATATGGTCAGCAGTAACTCTGGTGGCAACGATGTACAGACATATTTTCTGGTTTCCTGTTGAACTACAAAATACTGTGTAATAAAAAATCCTCACACCTCAAGGGAAATCTTATTTCAAATTCCATTACAACTTGAGGAGTTGCAGGAACATGTGAAAAACACACAGAGAGGGATGTTCCAGAGCAGTGTTCTGGTCTTCTACCAACCAGTAAAGGGGATTATCCAGAATGGGATGTTTTCATGTGGTTTGTATTCTTGTTTCAAAGCGCTACAAGAAGATTCATCAGACACTACAATGTGCCACTGTTGTTTCTGATTTCAGAATAAGGCTGGCATGCTGATCTGTGCTGCACAGGAGTGCTTGATGTTGACTGTCCCAGCCAGAGAGGTGTTAAATGTTTATGCTCTGTATGAATGTAAGGGCTGAAGAATAGGTTAGCCTGATTTCTTTTGGTCAGAAATCTAACTGCTGGATAGAACCTATTTGGCTCTTAGCAAAGTCCAAGTTTCTTTATTATCTGTCAGGATTAGCTGCTGTTCATTTGAGATGTATGCTCCCCAGGAGAGGAGCCTTCTCACAGGAGCACTGAAAAGAGCCATGAGGGAGAGCATTGCTGCAGCGAACCACAAAGAGCGGCCAGCATCAACCACCAGTTCAGTGCTTCCTATCACCGAATGCCTTTCATCCTCTGCCCTCCTTCACCTCCAGACTTGCCCTCTGTCTACATTTACACCTTCCCAGAATAAAACCCTTGCTTCCCCCACCCACTTGGTAACCATCATTCAGCTAGTTTGTCTGTGACTCATCCACTTCAAAACCCTGCTGGCTCACAGTCTTCAGAAAAGAACTGGCTCAAAGCGTGGGTACTCCATCCACACCAGCGAGGAACTCATCCAAGTTGACCTGGTCTCTTTACTAGTGAAAGGCAAGAAAGATGCACTTCGTTTGTGAATCATTATCATTTTAAAACCTAATTAGCTCACAGTTATTTATAACCAAAGTATACTTTGATGGCCTGATTTCCAAAAATATTACGCACCCAATAGCTCCCACCAAATCCAATGGGCGCTCAATAGTGAGAAATAAGATAAGGCTACCCTGTTAGCTTTGAAACAAGAATATACAGGCTAACTTCTTGAACCCACTGGTAAAAACTGTGACTTCAACACATGATAATACATGTTTTAACACCTTTGAAGAGTATGTGATGTTAAAACAAAAGCTGCAGAAAAAGTGTATTATTTAAAAATTAAGAAAAATACCCCACCACCAACCAAATAGTTAAAGACATTTCTGACAGAGCTGTCGCTCCCAAGTTGACCATGCTCCTTCACCTCCATATACTCTATTCAGAATGAAGTGTCTTTACAGGGAAGGAACAATAGACACTCCTTAAAGGACAAAAATGAAAGAACCAGACAAATTTTACTTCCCACACCCCCCATAAAATTATTAGCACACTAGATGAGGTACCTGGGGAGGTAGCAGAACTTCTTTGACCAGAGGGTGAGGGCTTCAGCAGCTTCTTCAGCCATGCCTCTCACCACGAGGTAGGAATTCCTCATGTGTAATTAAAATACAAGCCACTGACTGAGAAATGTCTGGTAGAGATACATAAATGCATTTGATTTCACCTCAGAGGAAGGGAGGATGATCTGAATGACTTTGTGAGGTCTCTTCTAATATTGTGTACATACTAACAAAATACCAGTCTAACAAGGCTAACTAGACCATCGAAGATATAAAATGACCTTCTCACTGCAACATTATCCTCCCCTCTCTCCCTATTTCTCTGGGACTCTCACAGAATTCCTCCTTCTCCACGAATTGCCCATTAAATGCAGTCTAGTTGAAATCCCTCTCAATATTCAGTGGTTTACCTTCAACTCTCTCTAGCAACCATCAGCAACATTTCTCAGTCAAAAGTTACCAGAGACATCTATCTTCACGAGGCATTCATAAATGTCAGCAGCAGGACAGGTCTACAAGCTTGCTTCCATATCTGGAGCTCACAATCATGTGAGATTAAAAAGGAAAAACAACAACAACAGAGAAACAGGACCAATCATCTTCTGAATTAACCACAGGACTCACTGTTACAACTTGAAGTTCTTCAAAAATTTCTTATTGTTTGCATCCAAGAAAGGCTTCCACGCATATAAACTAAGTATAAACTAATCAAGGTATTTCTCTGACAGACTGGAAAGAAAAATAGAAAAAACAATGATTTTATTTTTATTTCTCTTTGGAATGATTTGGGAAGAGCTAAGTATCTTGTTTAGACAGACAGATTACATAGCTGGATAGACAGATTAGCCACACAAGACTAATACTGAAATGGTTCAGAACTGAATATCCAAACCAGTTAGTAAATCCTCCCACTGTAATCTTGCTAGTTTTAAGAATTTATTCCTATCTACTAATTTAAGCATTTATATTTTAAAATGATTCAAGTAAAAGACTGCAACTAATAATTCTCATGAGCTGATACAGAACTGGTATGCATCACCTGTAAAAATGTAAATATTATTTGAATGTTTTTCAAACAATCTAGATAACACTGAACAAAGAAGAAAACCTCTGTAACATTAGTTATTTGATAACTTGTCCCTTATCTGCTTGATACGACATTTAGGAAAACACATTTTTTAAAGTCAGTAATGTATTCTGATCTCTACAATGCTGCTTCCTGTACCCCAGAACCTCAGTGAAATCATGAAAAGGATAAGGAAGAAAAATGAAGAACTTTAATAACATTTCCCAAAGCAATGACTTAAAAAGCCTACTTTACTATTATAATGTAAAATTAAATAAGACTAATATTTTATTTGAAAAACCCCACCCAACATATTTTCTCAAGCCTCTAAAGAAAGATGTGCTGAAGATTGCAGAGTTCACTGGGGACTTCAAAGTTGCTATCAATCTCTATCTAAAAAGCATTCAGATCCTGCAGTGATAGGCAGCAGTATAAAACCCTAAGAGAGAGAGAAAAATAGATAAAATGCCCTTAGGAACAAGTTTCTTTCCAGGAAAACTTACTAAACCAAGGCTTAAATTGAAACAGTATTATTCCTCTATGTAGTGGCAGTTTTTCATCTCTTAACTCTCTATTGTTTGTAATATGCTTCACAAAATGAAATTTCTTTCCTAAAGGCCAAATTCTGCCAGTGCTCTTCCCACTGAATAACTCCTCATCGTGCATGCAGCGCTGCAGCTCCAGCAGCGTTGCTCACGAGGCGACACTCAGCTGCGAGCACACCCCGATGGCAGGATGGGGCCCAAAGGGAGAGCACCTCACAGGTTAGCACACTCCCAACATGGGCACTTTGCCAATAAATCACTTCTACCACCAATAACGGGAAAAAAATTAATACAACTAAACAAATCAGGCCCAGGTTTTTCCTCTAGATGCCTGCTTTGGATATTCCCACTGTTAACGCTGAGTAAGCAGGAGATACAGCAGCTTGCAGCGGCAACGTGAAACACAACCCCAGAATTTCAAAATACATGTCTGATTTTTAAAAGTCAATGATCATCTGCTGAGTGTTAACCCCAAAACCTCAGTCTATAAACTCAAGAATTACTCGGGACTGCGACCTACACCTAAACCTCAGGAGCCCTGGTGAGGCTGGCTGATGCATTCCAATCTTTTTAGAAAACTGCATTCTGCTTTTTGTGTGTGACTTTTTAGCCTTTTAGGTATACCTGGGTTAGACATTCAAGCTTTTCTCTGGAATTTAGAGGGATACAAAAAAAAATAGTACATATACAAACACACATATTGAAAATTTAGATCCTTTTGAACTAACGTACCTTTAGGAAAAATAAATTCCTGCCACTTAATGTAACTGAGAGCTGGTAACACACCAAAGCAGTGAGCATTTTTCAAAATGCATGTTTCACAAAAATAAACGCCACATCACTGCTAGAGAAGCTTCTGTCTCATTTCTCCTTGTCTAAGCATATAATCATTTTCTGACAGCCCTTGCATCCCAAACACTACAATTTTTTTAAAAATATATAAGGGAAGAAATTATGTCCATTCTCATTAACCAATCTAAAGTGCCAAAGGCAAATGAACAATAAAGTTATTTAAATCATTAACATTGTGCTGCTAACAATAAGAAGTATTACCTGGAAGAGATACAGAAATATTTGCTTTTGGAAATACATTCTATCACTGCTGTAAAAAAAAAAGTTCTTCCTTTGGTCTCCCAACCCCCTTTTTTTCCCCAAAGAAAAATACAGTAAAAGTGAGAGAAGATTTCCCTGTCAGGTTGTAACTGCTATTAAAAAAGAAAAGGTAACATTTAAGCCCTAAGGAGCTCCTGATCTTCAAAAGTGCAAAGTACATACGGTTCTAGTTGAAGTTAATAGGAGCTGCAGGTGACCAGCACTTCTGACTCTGAGGCCCCAAGCTACTGCACAAAGCACTGTCCCTTTGAAATTTCAGCCTAACATTTATCAGCAGCCAACCTGCTGAAGTGCCAGATATATGCATCCCTTTCCCCCACAGTATTTACTTTTTAAAAGCACTGAATAGTTGTAGGAAACATGGCTCTCCTGCAACATTACAGCCCTAATGAAATGGGAAGCAAGCATGAAAAAAAACCAACTCTCATCCTCCCCAAGCGCCAGCCCCCAGCCACTGCACACTACGGCATTTCTAGAGCTCATCTGCTGGCAACAGACTTGCTATCTCACACTGACCTCGGCTGCTTTGCTCTTTTGTCCAGTTCCAATTCATTCCCCATGAAGCCAGCCAGTAACATCAGCTAAGACTTTATTTTTGGAGTGCCAGCATACCAACACAGGCACCTCCAGAGAACCACACTGCGGCTTCCTTCACTTTGCTGACAACACTTGAAACCTGCCAGAGAGCGACATATGGGACAATGGCCACCAAATAGCAAAGAGAGAGAAATCAAAGCCCAGGGAAAGCCCAGGGAAACATGAAGGTAGTTGTGAACTGAATGCACACAACTGCAACCCTAAATATTAGGAAAGAAAATGAAAAAAATTAGCAATGCATGAACTGGGAAGGGAAAGTGACTCCTTCCCAAGGTGATGGAGTAGCACACAGTATATGGGTAAACAACAGACAAGTTACCATCTACCATCCAGCTCCTGGCACTGCTCTGCAACACAACCTCCCCACCAGGCCCGTCACTTCTCTCTGCTTCTGTTCCTACTCACCTTTGTGAGCCTGCCTTATTTACATTGCTCATAAACTCTTGCAGGCAGGGACTATATCTTACCCTGGTTTTGTATGCAGCGCAGCACAACAGAACTGCACAGTCAGAGGTGGTCTGCAAACAGTAAAACACCATCAAAAAAATTGAGGGGAAGAGCATGACTGGCGTAGGAAATGCAGTGTCTGTAGAAAAAAAAAGTTGTGATGGTCATATGGCAGAACAAGCACAATGGCATACACATAAGTATTGGGGGGGAAGAGAACACCAGAAGAGCTCTTAAAATGACGAGAAAAAACACTCCAAAAATCCAAAACTGAGAGAAAACGGTAAAGAGGTAGATTTGCTAAATCACACAAGAGAATAAAAGTACAGCTTCTGGCCTTCCTTCCACTCCTTTCATGCTAATGGTGCCCACGTCTTGTGCCTCAGCCTTTTCAAGGTCTGTCCTCATCACCTAAGCACTGGAACACCTTGTTGCCACTCCGGCTGGTTAAAAAGAAGGCATGAACTTACCTGACAATCTTTCCTGAGAGCAAATGAGAATGCGGAAAAGAGGAGGAAACAAAATTCACATATCTCTACCCTAGAATAGCTGACTAGGATAGAAAGGAAGTCACCCAAAGAAGGTTAAGAAATAATAAACAACCAATAATTTACTCCCTTGCTAAAAGAGCAGGAGAGATGAAGCATAAATGCAGTCTACTTCATTGGCTGTTGTTGGAGCATGGCAGTCATACTTCATTCCTCAACATAGGCTGTAAAATCACAATCTACATCTTTGTGGCCATTGGCATAGTTCCTTGTTCTGCTTTAAAAGCACCAATAATCCACCCTTGTTTATAGTGTTTTCACATATTTAAAACAAAACCCTTGGGACACAAGAAGTTATCAGCAACAGGAATATCATCCATTTCTCTCCCATCCACAATGTACCTTTGAGTCAAACAAGCTGTAATTTTTAAAAACACAACTACTTCCAACAAAACAGTAAAGAAAGCACATATGATAAAGTTACAAGCCAAGATGAGAGGAATTAAAAAAAAAAAAAGTAACAACAACAAAAAATCTAAAATAAGTCCTGGCAAGACACACAACGTCAGGCATGAGAAAACCAAAGCCAGTTGGCTTTGATGAATCTGCATCTATCAACTACTATTTACCTAACACCTACCCAGAAATAACTTATTTGCTATTCCCTTGCTGATTAACAGTGTTCTGTAGATTAGAAAAATTATCCTGAAGGACTCAAACATAGACCAGTCCTCGTAGGATGTTGATCAAATTGTGACAACTGTTTTGAATACTCTTCCCATCAGCGCCCGACGAGAGGCTCTGTAAGGGCCAGGAAGGCTGGGGCTGTGCTCCAGCGCTGTTTGAAAGTTTTTTTTCCTCTGTTACTTGGAAGGATGAAGTAGTCCTTTACATCCTTAGCCAGTGGTCCACTAAGTTTTTAATGTCTTCTGGAAAAATCTGGGCCAAGCACTATTAGAATCTCTATAACAGTGCAAGCTGGGCCCTCATCTGTCCCTCATACACACCATAAACATCCTTTTCACCTGAGCACCTTAGCAGGACTGCAGACAACCACCTTCCCCAACACTGAAATAACAGGGAATTCCTCTCCTCCAGGAAATGTATCCTTTTACCCTGGTCTATTTCTCCTCTTCCCCAACACTGAAATAACAGGGAATTCCTCTCCCCCAGGAAGTGTATCCTTTTACCCTGGTCTATTTCTCCTCTTCCCCAACAGAAAGGCTCAAGTGATGGAAGGCCTAACACTGAACCAGCTACACTAGTTCAGGCGCTCGCTTCAGGTAAATGATCTGTCAAAGTGCTCTGTAATTCTGGATACCCCACCTGGAAGTCATATCAGGTCTGGCTTCAAATGTTTTTGAGACGTCCATCTGTGGGAATTGTGGGTACTCAGCACTTCTGGACAACCAGAGATTAACATGCCAGCTTCTGTAAGGGTTTTTGCTCTATTTTCCCAGCTTCGCATCTGCTCTTATACCACTCACGCACTGCATTTGCTAATAAAACAGCAACAACATTGCCCACCTCCAGGTTCTGCCCAAAAAGAGGTGGTGTGGATGCTACACAAGTCTATCCCTAAACTCTTGATAATCTGGCATAGGCTTCGGGAGGCTGAGGCTGTTATTTGCATACAGCCATTACATGAGCAAATAAGGTGTTTAAGGCACCTCTCAGAATGGGCTCTGAAGATTAGTTAATGTTTATACAGCCCGCTGAAAATTGAAATGACTGCTACATGCTAAGTATTACCATCACCAGGGATCCATTTAAGTAAAAGCAGGGCAGAAAGTGAAGGAAACAAAACTTATTTCTTCTGTCCAGCACAATTATTGCCAGACTTATACATGCTAAAAACACCCAATAACCCATCTAACACCGTAAATTAATGTTTATGCTATTAAGTTTAGACAATCTTATGCTGAAAGCTTTTCAAACTACAGGAAATTGCACGTTCCCCAGGAACAACTGTATACAATTACAGTGATTTGGTAAAATGGCAGAGATATAATGCAGAAACTGAGTGGCCAGCAAGGCTGCTAAATCACACAGATAAGTATGTCCTGGCAGGCCAGTAGTCTACAGCTTTCTCACAGCTGTTTCTAGAGACAGGAATTATAGCCACAATCTCAAAATTCAAGATGACTCAGTGCATTGCACACCTATATCTGTGAGGCAACAGCAGACAGGTGGGATCAGCATGTACCTCTATGGCCACCCTGGAGTCACCACACATCAGACAGATTTACTATTATCCCATCTTGCATCACCAGCCACCACCCATAGTAAAAATACCACTGAAAATTACACTTTTACTGGAAATATCTGGATCAACCCCTGTCTTTCTTCAGATGCAAAAGCTCCAAAGAGATCCAAGGAGCACAAACACAAAATTCAGCGAGTGCAACGCTCTCCCAGGCAGAAAGCTCCCAGCTGCTTTGCTAAAGGCCACAGCAATACATCTGCTTTATGCTTGTTTTCACAAAGGATTGCTTAACAGTCCTTAGTGCAGCTCTACCTTGACACAGTAAACGTCATCTTAATACAGCCTAGGTAAAGCATTCAGCTTACCAAGTCCTACCACACGCTTTGTCAAACATCTGAAGGACTGCAGTGCCTCGGACTTTTTTTCTGATGTCTTTCAGGTATGCAGCGGTATTAAAGGTAGCTTTCGTGAACGCAAAGCCAAGCAGGGACTTATGTAAGAGCTATGGTTTTTATTCTTTACCTCACTCATTGTACCATTTGCTGTTCTTTTCATCACCAGTCTCCCTTCCACTAAACCATTTCAGGAGTGTTATTTGCACACGGAACGAGTATATGTTACACTGTTCAGTTACATAGGGTAGATTATCGGTTTGTGTGTATCAGCTAAGCAGAACATCAACAGCTGTGCAGACACATCTCAGCTGATACTAAAAGAAGTCCTGTCGGCGGTTTTGATCTTAAAGTAAATACACTGAAAAACTTAACTCTAATTAGGCTGAAAGGCAGATACGATTTTCTGGAATGAACACTAAACGAATGCTGCTGATAACACCATCTTTGCAAAATATCTTGTTTGGTTTATCTTAAAAAGATAACATTTTCAAGATAAAATATTCTGCCTTACAAGTGATACATCCCTGCTGTTTATGTGTTCTCAATACAAAATCTGAATTTTGTATTTTAAGCTGTGTTATGCTTCATTAATATGAAATCACCATCCTGCATCACAGACATATTAGCTGAGCTCCAAGTGACCTAATTCAATTTTAATATTTCATAGTTTGTTAAAAGCCGAAATGAAAGATCACTAACACAACTCTGACACCCCCTGTCAAGAATCAAAAGATGTAGGGAAAAGGTCATGTACTTACAAACTGGCACCAAACCAAATTCATCACTATAGAATGAGAGAACAGAAATGAAGACTGCATTTCCCATTATGCTTCTCTCTTTGTAAGCACATCCATCAACTTGCACGATACCAACAAGCAGAATTTATTTATATGCATGTTCCCCAATAAAAGGTCAGAGAGATGTGAAAAAAAGAGAAGAAATAACGACTGCAGCCTTTGTCTAAGAAAGAAGTAATTCCTTCCTTTAAAGAAAACTCAGCAGCAACAGCCTTTGAAGACCAAAAGGAGAAACAATTCCCAACCACATAAAGAAATTAACAAGTCCCTTATATGGCTAAGAACTGCAATGCCATTTTTCTTCCACAGCCAGAAAAATTAGAACAAGAGGGAAAAATGGAGCAAACTTTAAACAGGCAGTTCTCTGAGCACCAGGGAATTCACACAGGCACATCATTCCAGCTTTAAGAACCACCAAATACTATCTTCTTTAAAGGGAAGGAGGACATTACACCAGGTGAGTCTCCGAAATCTAGATTTTAACTCTCCTGCTGTAACTATGGATACCTAGCCTTAAAAACCTTTTGTGCTGTAGTGGTACACCAGGCTCTTCTTATCTCCTCCTCTGGTGAAACGCCTCCATGTGAAGCCCCCTAATCTACCTTTATCTTGCAGGTCACCAGTGCACCACCTCAAGGTTTTGCCTGCTCTGGCACCAAGACACGCATCCAGAACAGCCCTCTGCCCTATCTACTGCATCTTCATTCTGCCTCTCACCCCCCGGTAACCCTGGGGTGAAGGTTGCCAGCTTCTCACCCAGGAAGACAACCAGATCGCATGGCATGTTGTTTCAAATAACCAGAGAGTTTCCCGCAAGCAAGTCAAGCGGGACTTGAGAGTTGATCCAGCCCTGCTGCCTCCCGCCGGCGCCTGGCCGCACGCAGAAAGGCCCGGCTCCCGCACAGCTCCGGCACTGAACTCTGAATGGCTCAGCCTGGCTGGTCTCTAATTATAGCTGGGCAGAGGAAGGGCTGAGAAAGGGGGTGGGGAAGGGAGCAGGACAGAAGCCAAATGAGCAATCAGTTAAATAAAACAACATCATGCCGGTCCAACCGTAAGACTCCCCCACTCTTCTCTGCCACGTTCTGCAGCAGAGTAAGCAGAGTATTTAAATGTAGCTTCAGGATTTAGTCTATTAATGCAAACTCATAGAGTAAGAACAAAATGCTGCTTGATTTATACTTGGGGGGGGGTGGGGAAATACAAATCTGTTCAACAACTTTTCTTGTTGAATAAATTTGAATCAGACAGGAGTGACATCACTTCCACTACATGACAGCCCATAAATCATCATCAACCACATGGTACCATCCATAAAACATGTGTCATGGAGACACCAAAGAACAACAAAGTTATCAGAGAGCTTTACATCATAAACATGCAATCTTACACATCTTTGGGCTTCTACTACCATCTATAAATCAGGTGGTTTCTTTCATTCATTTGTGTCTGAATGAAGTCAATATAATCAACAGAGGAATTCCTGTAGAAAATCTGTCCAAACAATTTCATCTGCATTAAGTTTGTCATAAATGAAACACTTCCAAATGTAAATACTTAGTTTCTTAATAAATGACCATGTTTGATACCGAAGTTGACTTTACAGCAAATAAGCAGAGAGGGGATTTATTGCCACTGTGGTTGCAACAAGCATAGGAACAAACAAGTAAAACAAGAAGAAAGAAAGAAAGAAAGAAAGAAAGGTGTTTTCCAAAAGTAGGAAAAATAATCTTTTTCTCTTATTTGACAGTGTCAAGCCTGTAAAGTCTTTCAGCTAATACAAACTTCTAGGAGAAGAGATTAGACTTTGCTGCAAACCAACAAAATCAAAACGACAGGATGGCTGAGGAATTCAACAGGAGCCTCCAATCTGCAGCTACAGATAGGACAAGCAACCTTTGCTTCACTTCTCCATTTAGAAACACTGTATCCTCAAAAAAGACCTACACAGAAAACTGACTTGTTTCAAATTGCAATGAGGCTACACAGTATTTTAATCTTAAGAATTATATAAATAAAAGCAAAACCAGTTCTCTGCTCTATCCTTTACTTTCCGTGGATTAACCACACTTACTCTCTCACAGAAATTGCTAATCTTCATTGTAGGCACCGGGCTTCCTGCGAGACATCTCCTATGGCAATTAGGCTTCCACTACATAAAAATCATATCTCAACTGTGGCAGAGAAAGAAACAAGACAGAAAGACAGAGCATCTGGTTTTTGCTGCTCATTCTCTAAAATTATAAATTGAAATAAACAATGTGAAATAGAAATTATAGCCATTAAAAAAAACCAAAAATGCTGTTAAATATCAGAGGAAATATGTACAACGTAGAATCATTTTGACAGCCAATCATTTCCTTTGTAATCTCTATTTTTTTTTTTTTTTTAAACCTGCATATTGTTCAGCTGTCCTGGTTTAGCCATGGAGAACAGTACGTGCTTTGTGGGCCTGATTCTGCCTTACTGAAGACAACTGAAGCTCTGTCATTGATTTTTCAGGGGAAGCAGAACAGATCCCTCTTGCTATAACTACTATTCAATAATATTATTGTTAACCAGCTACTTATAATATTGGTATGCTATTCTGCATCAGCAGACACCATTCTCAGGCTGATACCCTGCACATTTAGAGTAACTTTCTGTGTAGAAGTGTTTCTAAACTTCCCTCCACACCCAATCTTGCCCATACCAGTGGAAAGCAATTGCAAAACAGTGCTGCACAAACACTCACAATATAGGCTGTGACAATATCCAAGTAAATCACTGTTCTCCGTCTCCCTTCTCTACCCATCTGCAGTTTTTGGTATGGAACAACTATATCATAAAAGGTCTTATTCACACATGCTTTTGATATTACACTATTTAATCACATACAGCTGTAGCTGATGAGACTGTTACAAAACACAATTTTAATGCAGCACTGGAAGCAAGTTCTGGAGACACATCAACCATTTTCCTCTACATAAAATTTCTAACATTAAAAGACTTTTTTTCAAGAAAAACAAAACAGAAAAAAAAGAAGAACAGCCCACTCCTTTCCCCCCCTACCCCTCCCTCAAATCTGCTTCTCTTCCTGGACACTCCAGACTGGGCTTGTTTGCAAGTGAACTCAAAGTTCCTGCCTGGAGTATAGATAGTGACAAACCCACTTCCCCCCACCAAAAAAAAAAAAAAAAAATCATAATTAAAAAACTCTGCTTGCAATTATATGCAAAGGAAACACTATCCAGGCTACTTACAGCAAGTCCTGAAATGAACTCAAGCATCCTTCTTGGAACACATCTTTTCTTATCTGGTTTTTAATTCATGGAAATGTAAGAACTGACAGTCTGATGACTTTTACCAAGATATTTGAATTAAAGTGTAAATATACCATCATGCCTACTTTGAAAGGCCCCCACACACTAAAAACCAAACCAGTCCCGTTCTGAAGCACTGCACTTTACTTTAGAAGGTGCACCTCGTACAAGGCATTCTGAACCGTAACTATTAACACACGGCACTTGCCACAGCAAGACCTATGCAGCCTAACCTGGAAAATGCTTGTCACCACCATCTTTTGTTACAGAAGGAAAAATAAATGCTTGCAAAATAAATCTCTATAGCATACAGTAATACACAAATGTTCAAAAGATTAAAAATTTGAACTTCCCTTTCCTAAAAAAAAACAGTTGTTTTCTTTTAACTTAAACACTTGCATTGAGACAAGATATGAAAGGAAGATCAACTAAGAGATTCAACATTATTTTAATATATATCATGGTGTCCCTTACAGCAGCAAAAGTATTTTTATCCAGGCACGTAAAAATAAATGGCAAACAAAAATGGAAAACAAATGAATTCATGTACTTCTGTGTTTTTCAGAGGAACATAACGTCTATCTTCCTTATTGTTTAAAGCAACTGGTAAAATATGAGAGATAGACATTAATGTTACTGTCAAAATTACAGCCAGGCTCAAATATTTCTAAATAGTATTTAAACTAATTCATATTTCTTCTGGGCAGCTCTGGGAGGCATTTGTGCTACGATGTACTGAATCAAACAGGGTCTAAGCGCGAACAAACTTCATTCCTAGAAATGCATTTCTCTATTTGCAAGTGTTTGCCTTTACTTTGGCACGATCACATGGGCTCCAGCTAGACTTTTGAGCTCTGGCAGCAATCCAAGCTGCAGATGGTTGGAAATGCAGCCTGAAATCAGTGTGTGGTTGATGAATTACTCCTTACACCTGACCCCTGCTTCACACCAGGCACCAAACACAATCTGAACACCACCAGCCAGAGAAGCCCTGTCAGGCATCTCCCTATCTGGAACGCTTTTTTCAAGGCCTTCTGTATGGCCAGATGGCCAGAACTGGGGAATGCGGTAAACTCGCTAAACAGAAACGTGAGTGGCAAAAGAGCATGGGATTGGTAGGTGCAAGGTGAAAAGAGGCGAGAGCTCAGCGCTGATTCCAAACACACACTTTCTAGAAGAGGCTGATGGAGCAAGGAGGGAGGCATGCTCGTGGCACCCAACTCAAAGAGGTCCCCAATTCCTTTGTGCCAAAGGATGCTTTAAAAATGGCAAAGAGAAAACATAACAAAACACAAACACACACCCAAACACGTACCCATAAAACTACTTTATCAAGCTTAAACTCTTCTGAGTACACCTGTTTGAATTTCCCAATTGTTTTTTCCTCAGCTAGGGCACGTATCTGTCACTTCACGGACATGCTCATTAAGCCACTCTTGCCTGAGGGCCAGCCTGCACACTTTTCACATCCACAGAGACAGGATTTTATTCACATAGGTGTTGGGAAATCACACTTCTGCATGTGTTCACATGTGCATCAGGCATACAGAGATGAAGAGGTATTGTGGGTATGGTAAACACTGGCTCCCTGTTCGGGTATTTCAGCCTCCTGACTGGGTAGCAGAGTCAACACCATGAGAGTTAAACTATCAAACCCAAACCATGACTAATAGGTAGGAAATATCTGGAGAATGCATGAAAGCAAACCACACGGAAATAGCTGCTAAACTGGCATATTTTTACCCCAAATGCAGGTACGGCGATTGCAAACTAAACAATTCCTGTCAGCAGGTAACTGTGGCACCTCCTCCTTTCTACCCAAGTGATTCAGGTTTTTTCAGCAGACTGGTTGCAGAGAAAGCTTACCCCAGCACTAGGTCTAACCATAAACTGCAGAGGACAAAGATAAAACACAGTATCTATTAAATTAAAGACACTCTTTCAAATACATTCAAATACTTCAGTTAATATATTTTCCCCCTTTTTAATATCATTACATTATATTTTATGGTGCTTAGCCTTGTTTTCCTCCATGCAAAATGGTAAAGAGAAAAAAAAAATGCTTTGGCAAGCAAGAAACTAAAGAAATTCAGACCACAATGCAAGATTTGCTATCATTATCATTTCATATGTGACAATTTACAACATACTCCTGTAAACCAACCACTTGAGTTGTTCGCCATCAGCGTAACTGGGGAAATTCACTTAATATCTCAAAATAAAAGACTGTTATAGATTCTCATCAGATATACACAAGCTGAACCACCTCCATGCAATACTCTTTGCAGCAGGAACACAAGACTATCCTTCACTTCCAACCATAACCAAAAATGTTTATTGTGAAATAAACTGCTAGGACAACTGGACTCTGCTCTCAGGATCTGCCTCAAGAAGTTCCAATACTGTACTTTCAAACTGCAGTTCTCGGGAAGCGTCATGCCAAAATGAGAAAAATAAGGTTACGTCTTTCCTCACGCTCGGTGCTTGTCCTCAGGAGACATACTAAATTCCTTGCAATTGTCTCTTCAAAACTGACCTTCCCTCCCCACCCCTTTTTCATTTTTGGATGACAATGGGTCTGTCTAAACCTTCAGTTAAAGTTTTCATTTCATAGGTGGCATCTGATAATGAAAGAGCACAAGTAAATTGAATAATGAGTGCATGCTTCATGTTCCACAAAAGGCTGTGAAACACTGAAGACTTAAAGCAATCAGACAAACATATGGAATCCATTTTTTCTATTTATAATCCCATTACCCATATAGCTATTCATTTACACCACTTCTGCACAATAACGTGCTAGCTATGTTAGAGGACACAAACGCAGTGTAGTCTGAGATCCTGCACAGCTCCGTGCTCCCCCATGAGAAGGACGTGATGTACAGAAACGTGGTACTCCTCAAAGAAGAGCTGAGACAACTTCACCAAACAAGCAAAGCAAAAGCAGTGTTTCACCCAAATACACTTGGGAACATGAATTTCCAAACTTTGCCCATCCAACACGCTGCCACGCTGCATTTCACAAGCTGTACGCAAATGCCATAAGAAAGCCTAGAACTTCTTTCTTAATTACAAATGAATGCACTCCCCGTCAGCGTGCATGACTGTGAGCATAAAAACACATTCTTTCTGCAGAACTGAATCCTACCACGCTCGGTACAAAGAGCAGTTTTGGGAAAATAAAAGGCTGGAGTTCACAGGACGGCTGGAATCATCCAGGGGTTTATTAGTATGTGTTGCTCCAATAGGCATGATAAAAGATACAGCTCTCTGCCACAATGTTATTTGATTATCTAACTATTAGCTTCAGACATACAATGGATCTAACTGCTTTAAAATGTCCCAGAAGCTGATGGCTAGCTTTGAGGTAACAAAATCCAGATGCTGCCTGTCTGCACTACTCTGAACTCCTAAGGTCTATAGAAGAGAAATACTTGTACGCGTGTGTATATATACACGCCTGTGTATGTGTTTATTATTTAGGTTTTTTGTATGCACTTAAATATGGAGCAAGGAAAGAAAAAGAAAAATCAATGCCACATAAAATGTAGCACCAATCTGAAATTTTACCTGTCCTTTACAGTAATAGTCCATGTATGCAAAGACAGACACACATTACTTTTCATGGGGTTGATAATTTTATATACCAGCTATAAAAGTGCGTTTAATTTCTTTTTTAAAGCATCATGTTAAAAAAGACATGGTACGGAAAAGCTATTGTTACTATTTAAAGCTCAACTATACACGGTTAATTTCCTCAAAAAGCTTATTTTACTAAGTTAAAAAAAAAGGAGCAAAAAAGGAAAAAAAAAAAAAAAAAAAGACTGGCAAAATGTAAGCTACGTGAGTAAAAGGCATGGAATGTCCAATATTTCTCCTCCAATACTCGAGGCTATTGTTCTTTCAAAAAAACACCATCAATTGTTTCATGTCCTTGGCTTGCCAGGTTTTGAGGAATAGCATCAGTCTGTGTCCCCCAATCCCCCAAACAGTTAAAGCTATAGGCAATATTGCAGTGAAGCTAGTGACTGGCTGCTGCTGCAACAGCAACAATACACACTAAATGGTCACAAAGGTAAAATGCAATTTGGATTGACCTTGAAAGAACAGAGGGAGAGACGTGATAAAAATCACTCCAAAATATAAAATTTAAAAAGGTTAAATATTATGTAAAAAAAATCTGCACAATAGTACAAGAAACAGCAGAGCAAAGAAGCAAGAAGTAACCGTGCCATGAATTACAAGGCTGCAATCGTATTGAGTCGTTCTGGTGTCATCGCAACTCCAACCAGCCTGAATCGCAGTTTTGACAATTAGTTAATTTATATAATGCAGTAGTCAGGCTATAAACGTTAATGGGAAAGTAATTTTATTAACAAGAAAAAAATAACTAATCCTTTCAGAACTGTAGCCAGACCAACGTGCTCCAAACCAAAAGTCTGGAGAAGTCAGCCTCCTCCATGGCGCTTCACCACACACAGAGGCACACGTCAAACGTCCCATGTCTTAAATGCACCACAGAAGCATGATGCGTGTACGTGTATGCAGTGCCATACGCACATGTGTGCGCCCTGCCTATTTTTTCCACCCTAAAGGACTTTAGTTTATCGACTGAAACTGTTAACCTGTGGGTGTGAGGTCATGCTTCAGAAGAGGGTGTTTTGGTTTTTTTTAAAATACAGCGTCCTAACAGGGTTTGCAAACTTTCGTTTTAGAGATCTCTTTTGTTAGTGTCCCTTGGTCACACAGGAAATCTTTGCAAGAGAACAGACTATTACACAACGGCATTAGAAAAATAAAGCTTTAATTAACTAACTCAGGGCCAGGTAGCATTGACTTCACCCAGTCTCTTCAGGAGATGCAGGCCTACTTCCCAGTCTGCTGGCATTTTAAAAATTATTCAGAAAATAAGAAACAAAAAGGAGCCTGCGCTTGGATATGCTCTCCAAACGTAGCTTTTTTTATTTCTAGATCTTTTAAATGCAACAAAGTACAGCCATATCATCCTCAATATTTAATGAAATATTAAAAGCAGTGCAATGCACTGAAACGAACTCCACCAGGTTTACAGTCGGTTGGCTCCTCGCTCTCC
The DNA here is from genome assembly GCA_907165065.1 of Caprimulgus europaeus. Next base: position 16,101,884 of record OU015530.1, read on the forward strand.
TCTGAGCTCCACAGCATCGCCGCCTCAGCTGATTAAAAGTTTGAGTTGCCACAGACAGCTTTTCTAACAGAAGAATGCTTTTTAGGCTCCGAATAAACTGCAGAGAGCACTGGAAGAGCCACCAAAACAGTGTTTCGTGCCTGATGCTGTCCAGAGCAATCCTTATCCTATGCCACAATAAACACACTACCTGCCCGGTGTTACGATAGCGTTAACCGCACCGGTCTCCCCAAACAATAAAAGGAATTAGCCAACGTCAGCAGCCCTTGGGGAAAAAAAATAAATAAATCACAATAAAAAATAAAATAAAATAAAGGAACGAAGGCGAGGGCAGACAGTAACCTTCCTGCCTCCCTCATGCCTGCGCTCTGCCTACCAGCTCGGCTCCGCGTGACACCGAACCCGAGGAAGCGACGGAAAAACCACCCAGAGCAGCGGCGAGCCCGCCGCGGGCGCCGCTCGGCTCCCCACCCCGCCAAGCGCCCGGCCCCGCCGAGCCCTACCTTGGTTTGGAGGTAGTGGGGGTAGTAGTAGGTGTACTGGGGGTACATTGGCTGCTGGTCCAGGCGTTTGCCCATGTAGCTGGAGTCCTTCTGGCTGGCGCAGGGAACTCGTCGGCAGGGTGTAGTGCCCCAGGGCCTTTCTTCCTCTCACGCCGCTATTCCTGACAGCGCGGGCGACGGAGGAGGCTGCCGAGACTTCCTCGCCGTCTACCGCGCGCTACTTCCAGTGCAGCCAAAAACACTCCCGCACACACATATATGCGTGAGTGAGGAGGGGAGGGGGGTTGCGTGTGGTGTGTGTGCGTGGGGCTGGGTAGGTGGCAGCCCCCTGCCCGGCTGCCCCCGCTGGCAGCAGCGTGTCTCCGGCGGTGCCCGCTGCCCGGCTCAGGAGGGAAACGTCCTGCAAGAGGAGCCGGGAAGACAGGGCAACTCCAAACCTCCTCCGCACAGCCGCTCGCTCTCCTCGTCCTCTGCTCGGCTCGCCCCGCTCTCGAGCCCTCCCCTCTCGCTCCCCACCCACCCCCCTTCCAACAACAAAAAAAAAAGAATAAAAGAAAAAAAAGGAAAAAATAAAGAAAAAAAAAGAAAATTAAAAAAAAAAGGGGGGGAGGGAAGCGCCTTCCCCAGCCTAGTTGCTGCTGCCTCCCTCACGGAGTGACACGGTGCTCAGGGCTTGTCCTGTCTTTCATTCAAACCCCCTCCGCGCCGCGCCGCCGGTGGGAGGGACCTCGGCGCGCCGCTCCCCCGGGAGGCCGGCGCAGGCCGCGCGGCCGCCTCCGCGCCCCTGCGCCCCTGCCCGCCTCGCGCCGCCGCGGCCCCCGCCCCGCGGCCGCCCGCGCTCTGGTGTCCGTGCCCGGGGAGGGGAGAGTGGAGCGCCGAGAAGCGGCCGCGGGACTGGGGAAAGCCTAAGGCTGGGGGGGGCGGGGTGTGTGTGGGAGCAGAGAAGCTCCACACCGCCTTTTCTTTTTTTTTTTTTAGCAGGCAGAGGAAGGTCATGGAGCCTGGTCGCCGAGCGGGGAAGTCGTCGTCCTTCCCCCCCACCCGCCGGAGGTCCCCTCAGAAAACTACTCAGTCACCCAGCAGTTCGCGGAGAGGCGACCCGAGGCCAGACATGTTAAATACATACTTTGTTGGACCGCTTATATAAGGCTTGGTTTATTTAAAGTTGGAACAAAATGGAGGAAGAGGGTAAAGAGGGGACTCTCCCGGCCTAACTGACGGGTGCCTTTCGCCAGACGCGGGAGAATGCCGCAGGGCCACAAAAGTAGTTCCCTACAGCTCCGTTTCCCGCCAGAAGGGCCGTGCCCCCCCCAGCCGCCGCAGCAGCACCGCACTCCACGGCCCCCACCCCGCAGCCGCCCGGCCCCAGGTGAGGGTCAGGTGTGGGACCCGCAGCCGGCGGGAGCCCCCCACCTGCCACACATCCCAGGTGTCAGCACGGGCGGCCCAGACAACTTGTCCTCCAAAAGGCGCAGAGGAAGAGTATGTCTTGCAAGCGGACTATAAATCACCAGTCAGAAAGTACGTGAATAACAAAACGTTTCCTCTTGTACACAAATCCCAGAGTTTCTCCTTTAAAAAAAATAAAAATATCACTTATTCCTTTAATACATCATGAAATTCCTGGGCCTTTGTACAGTGGCTTTGCCTATTTATAAATTCGGGGGGGGGAGGGAAATGTGGGGCAGCAGTTTCTTTTTGTTTTGATTTAAATTATCAGTAGTATTGCAGCAGGACTGTCAGCTGCTGCATTATCAACAAAATTGCCTCAGAAAAAAAAAGAATTATAAAAAGAATTTCTTTAAAGGGATACTTCTCAAGGCTGGTAGAGCTAAAATTAGACTTGCCAGCTGTGTTTTGGTTTGTGGGCACGTGTTTGCACATGACACGAACATGGAAATATCATGCTTTACTCTGGCAGTTTACTGTTCTCCTAAGCAGAGGGGTTTGTTATGGATTCCTGTAACTGTCCCATAGCCAGTTAGTTCACGAACAAAAGAAAGCAGCTGAAGGAAATGGGCAGTGTGGGAAGCTGTACACGTGCTCAAAATACTGCCTAATATCTGTATAAACTACACAGATACACTGTGTTTTCATCACCAGGCATTGGTAATTGTTAATTATTGGCACTTAGGTACCAGTCCTGTGCCACACGGTAGGAACAAAGGTGCCACTCTTACACAAGTATTTGCCCTATGTCGCAGGAAAACAAGTGCTCTGTTCCCAGAGCACTGTACCAGCACTAACTAGGCACTCTTGCCCATCCAGAGAAGCACTGTGGAGAACTACCACCACCCCAGCTTTCAAACCTGCTAAAACAGATTCAAAAGAACAGCCAAGTCGGGTAAACTACTGAGTATTTTGAACTCTTGCTGAAGTCCAAACTGGCCAGTACCACATGGTCCCTTGGAATCTCAGAGCAGAGGTGAATGAAGAAGAAAGACTGGAATGGGAGGAGAAGCCAGCAGTTCTCAGCTCCCAGCCCTATGCTGGGTTTATAGTGCTGCTCAGCTTCAAATACGCTGCCTCTCATGGTAGCGAGTGATACTCCAGTGATACTCTTGCTTATGCTTTTTTCTCCTTCCCCCTGCTTTCCCGGAGGGTGAAATAGACTGTTTGAGGGTTGATATCTGCAGAAGTGAATAGTGATTACTTGACGGTAGGTGATACTTTGAGCCTGACAACTTTCAGATTGTTCTTTCAACTGCCAGAATTAAGTTGTTGTGCTTCTCTCCCCACCTTCTCACTTTTCCCTCAGGATATTAACGCAGTTTTTCTTGCTAAGTGGTTTGCTTGTAGAAGAGGATGTAACCAGATTTGGGGGAACAAAGAACCTATGTGTACAGGGTGAAATAAAAAAGTAATAGTAAGGAAGTAGAAAACCGCAGATTCTGGCCAAGAGATCTATTGGAACACGCAGGGTTTGCTGTGGCCATTATTTTAAGTCCAGAAAGGACCATTTTGGCTATGTCACCTGACTACTGTATTTCACATCATGCCATAACATTTCAACACAAGATTTCCACACTCATCTCCATCAGATGCACTGTCCAGTAGCACCAGCAGTTCTCACAGCTAGGAAAAGGTTGGGAGCTGAGGAGAAGCCGGAGTGTTACCTGAGTGAGTAACAGCTCCACCTGCCTCCAGCTCTCTCCCAGAAAAAGTCTTAAATATGCAGATGGTTTGGATTTCCCTTTTCACCTGTAATCCTGACAGGGTGCTGAGCAGTCTCAGCTGTTTGTTCTGAGTGCTCAGCATTTTGCATGATTGAGCCTTCAGAGATACAAGATAGAGTGGAGGCAGCAAAAATAGGAATTCAATGTAAAAGAGTGGGGGGCCAAGGGGAGAAGACGGGAGGCAATATAGCATAGCAAAAATGCAAATGAACAGCCACAAAGGCAGATTTAGATAGCACACAGCCTCTGAACAAATGCTAGCACTGGAAAATGGAAAATTTCCATTTGCAAAATACAGACATCAAAAAGATCATCTGTGACTTGGGAGCACACTGTTTAAATAGAATTCCCTTCATTTTCTGGCCTGTGCATTTGAATAACCGAATCCACTTGCAAACTGAAATAGCAGTTTGCCTACCGAGTGTTAAGTATAAATGTTCCTCAACAGAAAAGACAAGCTGTTCGATCCCAGTGAGCAACAGTGAGCAAACTTCACAACTTTTTTTCCTCCTCTCAGAGGCTCATTACCAAGCCCAAGACGGGCCCGCTCCTGGGAATCCAGCGAGTGAGCTGAGTCCCGGCGCACCTGAGAAGGTGCTGCTGCTGCCAGTGTTGCTGACCTGGGGGGAGATAAGCGAGCAGTAGGGATCACTTCAATGGGAAATTTAGAAATGAAATAAAATAAATAAGAACAGATCAACTGTAAACCAGGCAGCCAAATGCATTTGAAGGCAGGTGCCAAAGGATATTAACTCAGCAACAACCAAAGCTGTGGACAAGAAACCCGGAGTTAACTGACAGGAAAAAAAAAAAAAAAAGAGAATACTTCTCCTGGCAGCCTGAAGTACAGGAATTACATATGCTTGGATGTATTTTTACCTTTCATAAAATGCAGATTTCTTCATTCACAAAAAATATTTAAAATGAAAAAGCGGTAGAAGAGCAAAATTCAAAATTCATGGGCTCTTCTTTGCTAAAATACAATTCTACATACACTTCTTTCTTTTTTTGTTAAGTAAGCTTTTTACCTATCCTGTGAAACCTTCTAAAGTCACAGGTATCAGAATCAGGGAGTAAATCAAATGTTTTCTAGCTCCTTACTCTTGAAAAGCAGCAATATGTATTCTGGAACTATTAACTTTTGACAAAATTATGTTCAAATTGTCCAAGTCTGGACTAGGGAAAATTTGCTCACCTAAAACAATATAATATGTTAAAAAAAAGAACAATTATCTTGGCCTTACATTTTTGACACTGTCTCTCTGCTGTAGTCTCTCTCTATTTACTCATTAAAGCTATTTCAAAGGAGACCATAGTGATGCTTGACAGCTTGTTTACAGTCAGTTCCAAGAAAAATACTGATTTTATTTCTAGATCTGTCAGCTCTTTCAGTCTAGGTACCTTAAAACTATATTGATGAACACAAAATCTTGGGAAAGGGGGGATTCGGCTCAGGAACAGACTGGGCATTGTGTTCCAGGTGGGGAGCAACTGCATTGTGCATTACTTGCTTTGTATATTCTTTTATTAGTATTATTGTTATTATTATTTCTTCTCTCCTTGTGTTGTTCTATTAAACTGTCCTTATCTCAACTCACAAGCTTAACCTTTTTCTTCTGATTCTCCTCCCCATCCCATTGCAGGGGAAGGAGTGAGTGAGCGGCTGCACAGTGCTTAGTTGCCAGCTGGGCCTAAACCACGACATTCATTTATCACAAGCTGATTTGCCTACGGATAGACAACTGAATTTCTAACAAGAGATATATCCTGGTGCAACCATCAGTACAGCATGTGGTGACTGTGAAGGAGGTAGGAGGAAAAAGACATGGAGAAACAACACACTTAGCTTAACAACGAAAGCATTAAGTGTCTGGGATCAACAAAAGTTCTCTGAGGTGGAGGGTGTCACCATTTTGAGCTGTCCTCCTCTCACAAGAGACCAAACACTACCAAGGGTGGCTTTCCCCACACATGCACACCTCCTGCCTGCATGAAAAGTGGACCAGGTTTGCCCTCACCACTTCAGCACCACAAAGTCTAGAATTAGAGCTGCAGATGGCCCAGAGTAAATCTGAAAGAGTTACTGTGTGACATTTTTGGATAACAGGAAAGGCTTGCCACCTACCTATCACTAGATTTAATTATTTTTCACTTTATTGTCTTCTGTCTTAATACTATGGCTCAGGTATTTCCACTGGTCTACTTCTACGTAAAGGTCCAATTCTAAAGGAAATGTTCAGCCAGCAGCAGAGTGAAAAATTTTGGGAAACAGTGAACAACAGTGAATATTCACTGATACCAAATTGTTTGTGTTTTCCATCTCTTACCTGCTGCACAAGCGAATGAAACTAGCAGGCAGTTGTACTGACAGACCAAAGTTATGCATTAAAGTCCTCTTTCTGCAGATGTTAATGGAAACAACCAAAGTAAACAGTATTATCTTATTATTTCATCTGCAGCTCCAGTCTGTTTCCTGTGCATCTCCAAACACTGCAAGTGTTAATTCACTCTGCAATGTAGAAGAGAATTAAGTAACGGGACCAGTCAACAGTGATGCCCCAGCTGTCACAAAGAACAGTGGGTTCCTTTCTTCACAAGCCCTCACTGCATGGTAGAGGCTGAAGCAAACATGACTGACAGGGAGAAGGACTGGTACTTCCTTTCAGTTCTGGTGGAGGTTCAGGAAGAGAGAAAGCAGTGCAATGGCAGAGAAATGCAATGTGAAGAAAAGAAACAGGAATGGAACATCAGCTGTAGCATATCACTGCTGCACCCTTAAATAGGATCCCACATCAATAATTTAGGGCTTTCAGAAAACACTAGGATTTTGTGCAGGTTAGAAGACATGCCTTTCAAAGGTTTTATTTTCTATAGCAGTTCCACATCACAAGTTAGTAAATATTACATCTGTTCTTGAGTCTAAACTCTTAAGATAAAAAGGGCAAACTCCCAAACAGTAAGAGGACTAACCGAGGCCATTTCACTCTTGGAGCATATTAACTTAATACTACCTGCATTATATGAAGTACGATTTCAGAGGGGGAGAATTCTCCACTTCCCACCTTCCTCCCTCCAAAGTCCTGCTTACTAGCCACTTTCCCCACCCCTCTGTTTACTTAAAATCAGATTGTCATCAGGGAACATGAGATTTTTTTTCTCAAGGAAGTTTATTTCTGAAGGTAATGGGGAGACATAAATATGCCGCCTGTTTACTGAGGCTCATAAACACGTAAGGACACAGGCAATTAATTGTCACTGAGAGAGTTCCAGCAAACATGGAAAATCATAGCTTTTGGGGGCATGTTTAACTAAATGTTCGCCCATCATGTACTGAATTTCTTAGTGAGATATTAATTTTGTGCTCCAGCTGAGGGTAATCACAGAACAAACTGGCATTATTCAAGTTGCTCTATGAAATTACAGTCAAGGTAAGCTTAAGAACAAAGGCCAGCAGGAGTCGAGCCTCTCAACTTGAAAGGAATTATCTTTTCCTCTAATTGAAGTGAGGGCTGTTTTGTTGTGTTTTTTCTTTCCTTCCTCTTGCTAAATTTCCAACAACACTCCTTGGCAGAAGGTCTCCCTGCAACAGGGCTATTGCAGTTAAAGCCCAGGAGCAGAGACTCATCTGCCTGGGAAAGTTAACTAATGTAATTGCACCAGCACCCTCGACAGCTAGAGTTATACCCGTGGGATGCCTCATGTGGGCGTTCTTACCCAGGGGCGATTACGCTGCTAAATGCCCCTATTTACAGAAGCCCAGAAAGACTAGAGGTCTGGGTCCTGTTCTCCTGCTGGTGCTGCCCCTGACCTACACTGTGACCTTGGACAAACGACTTCTCCCTCCCCTCTGGTTCTGTCTCACGAGCTTCGACTGGAAGCTCTTTGTGGTGAGAACAATCTCTCTGTTTTCACATTACCACAAGGGAACCCCATTTTTGGTAGGGCACCAAAACAACACATCATCAGAAATCTGTAATAATATATGTAAACAGCTTGTTCTTCCCCCATCCAGACAGCTGCTGTTAGAGAACTCACAGGCTGTGGCATTTTTCTGCTTGGGAAAAAGTTAATAGTAGGCAAGAATAAAGGGTCATCTCAGGCTAAATTCCATCACTATCAAATGTAATACTTTCTGCTTTCTCCATACTTATCCTCCCCAGCATGCCAAGACACATTTCTTCTTGTCTCGTTCATATCTGGCAGGCTTATTTGCCCACTAAATAACTCTTCATCTAATGCTGGCTGTAAATAAGGCCTGAAGGAGCCTTTGCTAGTAATTTCCATTTCATCTGCTTGGAGACCCCCTTCTAAAACGCAGTACAATTAGGGCAATAACCTTGCAATTTAGCCCAAAACTTCAGTCAAAAGTGTTTGTAAAAATAATTTTTCATTATGATTATAGCAAATTTTATAGTTTTGATGAAATGTCAAAATATAACCCCTTTCCTTTTTTCAGTTTAGTTCAAATTTTGATTTTTTGCTTTAATTTTTTTCATACAAATTCTGCCTTGACCCAACCGCAATAAAAATTTCCCTACCTGGTTCCCCTAAAAAAGGAAAAATCAAAGTCTAAAAAAAAGTCTCTTAACATGTTTTCAAACATACCTTAAGCAAAAATTATCTTTTTTCTCTATGCACGTAGGAAAATACTGTTCAGGAATTATAAAGATGAAATACCACTTTTTAAATCAGTCTTTAGGGAAATGTGTTCATCAGTTGTTTGTTTTTAATTGAAATTCATGACTGGGAAAAGCAATACGTACTTTAGGTTGCTCCACTAAGCCCTACAGTAATTCAAAGTCTATTCAGTCCAAAGTATTTTATAAATAAAGGAAAAAAAAAAAAGGTTATTATAAACTATAATCTTCGGCCATAATAAAATGCTATTCTCCTTCTCACCTAAACACAGCTGGGAAGTAAAGTGGAAAGTACATAAAAACACTTACTAGGACCTCTTGTGCCTTGTTATCAACATGTAAAGCTTACCCGTGACATTACAAGAAAAATTATAAGTGCCCACTAAATCTGGAATCAAAAGATTGTGTGTAATGATTCCCAACAGAAGGGGAATTTCCGGCTCTCAGATTCTGTCTCACCCAGATAGGAAGAAAATGCATAGCGAATGGAGAAGTACAGTTCTGGGAGCTGGGTAAAAAGTTCCACGTGCAGGGAAGCTGGAGACAAACTAATTCTCCATTTTTCAAATCAGTTCACTCTGTTCTAGGAAAGGTGGCATTCTTTGTAAGGGACAGCTTCCATTTACCACAGAACCAATGCAACCTGCCGTGCAAAATCCAACCTTATGTCACGCCAGATTACTGTCCATCATAACCAAAGAAAATGTATTGAACTGAATATATTTGGTTCAGGAAATCTGTATTTTGTCAGCTGCAGTATAGCTCATTGTCCATTAAACAGTCCCAAACTCATTCTGAACAGAGCACGCTGGAGAAATATTTAACCTCCCAATCCTATACTTGTCAACTTTCCAGAACAAAAGGGAGGGTGATACCTGACATCTAACAAAAACAGAGCTAAGACTGCCACTTTTCTGTACCAGAGAAATTATTTGGGTAAGAGATCATTTATTTCCTGCAAACAGTCAAATGCTAATTATAGCTCAAATCTTTCCTCTTTTTTTCCTCTACTATTTTTTTCTTTTCTTTCCTCCCCTCCCCGCTCTTGATTCCTTGTCCCCTTTCTTCAGTCTTGTTCATCAAATATCTCTTGCCTTCAGAAAAATCTCATCAAATCTCTACATTTTCCTTCATCTAGAAGTTATCTGTTTTGAGAATAATTTGACTGCCTTCTTTTATATATTCCAGCTGGAGTTTTTAATAAAGCACAGGGACTCAAGGCTACTGTGTTTTTATTAGGAGATGGTGGAAACTTTATAATTATTTCTATTCACATTCTGCAAACGCTCTTCCCTACTGTTCTACCCTATTCACCTCTCCCAACATCCTATTCCCAAATCGGTTTTGCTGTGTAATCCTTCATCTGTTTTGTCTTCTCTTCATTCCTGTCCTCACTTGTGTTGGGTTGGGGAAGGGAGAGGGGGGCACATTTTTGATAGTGGGGCAAGGGGCTACAGTGATGGCCCCTGTGAGAAGCTTTGCGAAGCTCCCCTGACTCCAAGGCCCACCCACCTCCAGCCTAGGCTGAGCTAATTAGCAATAGAGAAACACCGCTTTGAATACATATTTAAGAGAGGAAGAACTGTCTTGAAAAGAAGAAGGTGGAGAGAACCTGGAGGAGAAGCCATTGACCTGAACAAAAGACAACTGTTGGCCTAAACAAAGAGAGAGCTTCATTGCCAGGAGGAAGGAGGAGGATGGGGAGAATCTCAGACACCTACTTCAACTGCATGGAGTAGGAGAAGGCAAAGGAGGTCGGTCCCCTGCAGCCCACGGAGGTTCAACAGTCGAGCAGATACCAAACACATAGGCCATGGAGGACTCCACGCTGGAGCAGAAAGCCAAGCCCAAGGGCAAGTGTGACTGAACTGAGACACCAGAGTTGCTCAACGCCTGAGCAGGGGTGAACCACCAGATCCATGGGGGACGGAGATGTGCTGGACCAGAGACTCATCTGCAGACTGTGGACGTCCCCATGCCGGAGCCAGGAGCTGAGCCCGAATTGGTTCGTGACTCCATGGAAAGCCCACATTGGAACACTTTGTTTCTTTGCAGCCCGTGGGAGGGACTTTCATGCTGGGAAGAGCCAAACAGACGAACTGACTGAACCCCCATTCCCTGTGCCGCTGGAGGGAAGAAGGTAGAGAAATGGGGAGCAAAGGGATTTGAGCCCGGGAAGAAGGAAGGGGTGGGGGAAAGGTGTCTTAAGATGTGGTTGTTATGTCTCACTCTCCTACTTGGATGACTGGTAATGAATTAAATTGATTTTTCTTCCCCAAGTTGAATCTGTTTTGCCCGTGACCCTCACTGGTGAGTGAGCCATCCCTGTCCTCATTCTAATCCATGACCCACCCCTTCGTTGTGATTCCCTTCCCATCTCACCTGGTGGGGTGAGTCAGTGCAGGACCACATGGTCTTACCTGTGGGTGAAACCACCACACCACCAAACCCCTATGTTGCCAGCAAAAATACTTTCCTTTTCTTAACCTTTTATCCCTTTGGGGTTTGTTTGTTGCAGATGCTTTAGGCTCCACTGGTATTTTCTTACTTATGTCATAGTTCTTTGAATGTAGAACCAAAATACTCATTGGGGGAAAACACATACCACTGAGCTATTCTTTTTAACTTGGAAATCCATCCTGCTAGATGGGAGGAGAAAGCACTGCATGCCATAAATATCTAAATTCCTGTCAGCTGAGGTGCCTCAGCAGGGTTGTGGACAGTGTTATGGGGTTTAAAACATAGTAGAAGGTGAGGATATTAAGTTCATTAACAGGGGAAGAATTGGGTCTCATAAACTGAGGATCTAATCAATCTCACCTCTTACTGACTTATTTTCAATAAAGGGATTTAAAGAAGTTTCTGCTAGGTATAGATGTACACAACTTCCTTTCTCCTCACAATTGCAAGTTGCACACCTCTGACAGAAACATGCTTGTCTTTTCAGGATCCTGCAGCAGCAAACTATCAGCTTAAAAACAGAAAAACAGTCTTTGCCAAAGATTTCTCATCTCACATAGAACAGGACAAGAATGACAAGGAGAAAACATTAAAAGTGAGCAGGAATAAAATACTAATCTTTTGATACAGCTTTCCAGCTGAACTACAGACATAAATTCAGCTTTCAGATAATTTGTGGTTTGGCCATTTGCTACATTCCCACCAAGCAATGGTAGAAGTTTCTGTACTGTAAAGAGGTTATAGGAATAAAAAAAAAAAAAAAACCCAACAACTTAATTTCATGTAATTTGTGAGTTGTATTTTAGCAATAGATGTTTCTTTGTGTTAGTCATCTTATTTTAATGTTTTATCAGAAGGGCCAGTAGCGTTCTGTCATTATGAGAGTTTGACATTTCCCATGATATCAAACTTCCACTTGAGTGAACTACAGGTTTGTCAGATCTCTACCATTTCAGCTGCGTATTTCCATCCTGTAGGTCCCATCCTCCCTTCGAATTAATGGTGAGAAATTTCAGGCAAACAGTTTGTCCTTTTCTTGTTTCTCAAGAAAGATATGAGGTTTTTTCCCTGTTTTGGAATAAAGTGGTGCCAAATGTAAGCAAAAATGTCCGAGCTCATCAAGCTTCTTCGCCTTGGATAGTGGCTGGAAGGAGCCCAAAGCAAGGCAAGGTTTCTTACTACATGTGGAAGAGGGACCTGAAATTTGGCCAAATGAGTGACTCTTTCCACTAGGGATGTGCCTTTTGCCTTTCTTGTGAAAACTTTCCAGATTTGGCCACATGAGAAACATTTGAAATTGCATAGTCCCTGTGTGCTCAGCAAATACCCCAATGGAGTTTCTCCCTCCCAGCTCCCATACACCTCTGCAGACAGACACGGATCGGCATCTACCTCTCTCTTAGCTGTGGAGAAGTGTCTGCACAGGAAGAGGAGTTGTGCAGAGCAGCCCTGGTCTCACCTAAGCAGCACGGCATGAGGCATGGATCACAGACATGGCAGGAGATGCTGGCACCTAACTCTGGTAGTACTGTGGGGTATTGCATTATTTTTGCAATGATGATACTGCTTGAGTGTTGGAGTACTGCCCTTCACTCACTAGATGAGGAGCTGTGGAGGAGGGAGGGCAACAGGAGACTGAGTAAAAGGGGGATAGGTTATAGGAGGAGACAAGGACAATACATCAAGGCACTGGTGTTGTGAAAGGAGCCCGGAGTGGGTGAGTGTTACAGTCTAGAATGGAGAAGAATCAAACGGAGAGCTGGAAATACCTGTGCAAAATGGGACCTGAGATTAAGGATCGAGTACAATTAAGAATGAAAAAGCAGCAGCGATGGCAACCAGGTAGTTAAGAAGAGCTGAATTGATTTGTGGGGCTAGACAGGAGAAGAGATGAGCCAGAATGGGTGAGAATGGAAGGGGCAGAGATGTGTATGAGGAAAGAAGAGGACACCCCTTCCCTTCTGTATCCTGACCGTAAACCCCAAATTCCTGATGTTGACTGTTCCTCTGTTGTCAGCAAAAATCATCCACACCCAGCTGCAAAGCGATCCAGCCCCTTCTAGCACTGGTCCACATAGACAATTAAAATCTAATGCTGCCAGACTCTCTCCATGTTTCTGTGATAAACAGAAAGATTTCAACAATCCAGTTGTCAACATGCCATGGGATGGCATTTTCAAGTTCTTTTTTTTTTAAAGCTAAAACCTTTTTCACACATAAATTAAAAGAACAAGGGGAAAAATTCCATGTGATCCCACATTTAAGGTTAATGAGTAATGGGATAATTATAATGAATAATAAAAAGATAATGAGTGTTCACAGAGAAGCCCATTACAATTGCGTAGACAACCATTACTCTGTAATTTTATACCTTTTCAACACTTGACTTTGCAACCTTAATGCTTTTTTAACATTGCTTTTGCCTGTGTAATGATATATAACAATCTCCAGACACCATCTGCAGTCTTCATATTTCCTTGATCTCTTTCAAACAAATTTTAGTAGTGGGTATGAGAAAAGGCAAGTGATTACCTCATTGAGCAACAGCCAGGAGATAGAGAGGGATGCATTTGGTTGTTTCCCCTCTGCGCATTCATAATTCCTATCTCAACAGCTGGGACCACATGACAAGCTCTTGGGCTTGGTTTGTCTGCTTTAAAGCCTTTGTGTTTACAATAGTTTTGTCATATGTCTTGATTCTGCAGTTTGCTTTTCCCATTGGTCTAACAACTGAACCCAAGTTAATGAGGCTTCAGGACACAATTACATATTTAGGTTCAGTTAGGGTTGTGGCCAAGAGCATAGCATCAACCATTTTCTTCATTCCTTTTCATCTGACACTGTTCTGATGACTTTAGTTGTACATACTGTCCTTCACTGCTGGACCCATGCTTAGACATGCTACCAGCCACTTTTTTTTTAATTGGAAAGAGGCATTGCACACTTACAGACTACTATCATATTTCAAGTTTACTGCTAGGAAAAGCCAATATTAATAAGGGTTGCTTTTGCATTTCTTCAGGCATTCCATATTTTAGCTGCAAATGTCAGCTCTTAGCAAGTTCTTAGCTCTTGTTTCCAAAGTACTGTAATATTAATAAATGCCTCATAGGACTGTCCCAACTCCTTGTCACTATAGCAGCTCTGGGTCACCTTAAAGGCGCTGCAAGTCCCTAAACATCTGCATCATTCAGACTGGAATCTTAATGTGTACTGTGTAGCAACCATCACTATACTACCTGCATGCTTATATGCAGGTGGTTCTCTTGGCAGATTTCTATTTGCAGTAAAAGAAAAAAAACTGTTTCCAGTAAAGAGCAGACACTTTGGGGGACCAGCTCAGTGACTTGACTGCCTGTGGAGTGCACATTCTCATTTCCAGCCACATGACCCTGAAGCAGTCATTGCAGTCTGAGTGGAAAAGGGGAGTTAACACTAAATAATATTAGATAAGAGCCAATCTCTACTCAGCACTCTCCAAACAGCAAGAGAAACACATCTTAGGTGTAAAGTGAGAGATCAAGTAGGAGGAAACAGTAGTGAAGAATGATAGGGCAAATAAAAGACCCTCTCTGCATGCCTCTCTGAATTGGTCTTTTCAATTATTAAGTTCTTGGCTGCAAGAGAAAGGTGACAGAGATCCCATGCTCTCACTGTCACAGCAAGTCATTCACTTTTTCTTCAACATTACAAAGAATAATACATCAACCTCATGGTATTTACAGCTCTAATTTTATGCAATAATTTAGTCGACTCCTCCTTACATGAAAGAAACACAGTAACATCTAATTCGAGACTTAGCCTTGTAACAGCACTAACCATCAAGGAAAAAAAAATAATAAAAATAAAAACAGGTGATGCATGGATACTTCATTGTGTTAACTCCTATAAAGATTAATTAAAACAGAGACTCTAAATTCCAGTTTCCTGCATTTAAAAAGGACCGCCTCTGAACTGAAATGATAGCCAGCTTTCTACGTACAAACACTTATGCACACGTAACCCAGGGGGTTGGTAGATGACAGTGTGCCATTGCACACTTCAGTCCCACAGGACTGTCTGGAAGTAGTTTGACCCGGTTCAGCAGAAGTGTCTCTTAAACATCGCATGGTTTCTTGAACCAGCTATTAAAAACCACTTCCAGCAGCAGACTGTGCAAGCTGCACACCCTGCCTCTCGCTCCATCTCCCCTAGGAGCCACAACGCCTGTGGCTCTGCTCGGTGTGTGGCTCCAGTATGCCTTCGGTGCCCAGTCCCCAGCTCTGGCCTCCTCCTTCGAGCTGGCGGTTGTTGCACATCTGCCAACATGAATACCAGTTCCTTTTGGCCGGGGAAGAGGCATCATACCAAGCCCGGGATTTCTGCAATATGATACCAGGATTTCTACATTAGCCTGATGGAGCTTCTAAATTTCCACCTTAGTCACTTTATATAACACAACAGAAAGCATATTAAAAGACAAGTTGCAAAGTAAACAGCTAAAATTTCTGGAGTACCAGAATTAAGATTGCTTATTCCACCTTAACTACCCCCTGGAGCCTCTTAATTAGAATAAAATCTGCAGATTTACATCTAATTCTAATGTGAGGCTCCCCTGCCTTGTTCTCAGTGTTGAATGGGCATTGCTAACCAAATGACAAAATATTTCACATTTTATTTTCTCATCACTTTTTAATACCATAGCATGTTTACTGTACAGCATTCAAACTCTGCTCTGAAGACAGAATTATTAATGCTTGCAGAGACTTCTGAGCAGGTGTTTTTCACTACAGTGACAGCATGCTTTATAACACATGTAAATTTATCTTCCTAACCCGAGGAGACAGAGAACTATGTTCATCTCCAGTTAGCAGGTAGGCAACAAAGGCACATACAAAACTAAGTCAGCACTTTTGAGGAAGGACCTACATTTTCAGAATACCGTGCATCCTATAGCACAGTCCTGCTCAAAGCCCAGGCTTCCACCAGGAGACAGGCTCACTGGTCCCAACTTGTCTGTAATCCCTGCCATGGTTCCTCCACAACATTAAAAACTGCAGCTTCTTCTCCAACAGGCCTCAGC
This sequence comes from Caprimulgus europaeus, assembly GCA_907165065.1. Next base: position 16,117,722 of record OU015530.1, read on the forward strand.
CATGAAGCTAAGAGAGCAACCAGCAGCAACAAGACATTCCTGTCCTGCCTTGTGGGGTCAGTGCACCAAACTGCAGCAGCAAGCCCCGTGGATACCCTGGCAGTAGAGAGATCTGCTGAGCCCTGGCAGGTGGGTATTGCTCCAAACCTCGGACCTGCGTGCTAACCTCAATGTTCTTTCTCAGTAAACTTAATCCTAGTCTTACAGCAACTGAAAAGAAATATTTTTAATGGGAAAGGATGGGAAACCTTAACAATAAGAAGTTCCATCAGTCCTTTTCGATATATAAAATTAATGATACTGAATTGTAAAATTATCAGAGAATGAAGCAATAATTTTATGAAACAGAGTTAAAATAGACTCCAAAGGATTAACATCCACAGTAGATTATCCCCTTCATACTAAATTGGGTAATGGATTTCTTTGAATAGGATATTTCTTTATAGCAGAAGCATAAGATACTCTTTTTAAAAAGACCTGTAATATCTTACTTTACATATGCCTTTTTTTCTCCTTTGCTATTTGCTACAGTCATTAAGAAGTAGTGATCTTGACTGATGACACAGGCACGTATTTTTGTTGAGATGTCCTAATATAATGGGGAGGAACACACAAGCCACACGTGATCTTGTTTGGAAAGACAGAGCAGAGTTCTCTGCTTGAAGATTTCTGGTTGCTAATGGAGTACAGCGGGACTCAAGCAAGCAAAAATAGCATTGTGGTTAAGATATTGGACTAAACTTGGAAGATATCTTCTGGTTCCTGGCTCTGCAGCAGACATCCTGTGTGTCCTTGGATAAACGCCTCTTGTGAGGCTAATTTCATTTATGTGCTCATGTACATAGTAATGAGCCTCATAAACAGCCTATAAATATAATCACTTGAAATAATTTTTAAGGTGCAATCTCTCATATTCAGATTTCATGTTCTCTTGGGAAATGGGAAAGCATTTTCCAGGCTAAAGGCATGAGATGGATTTGGATCTATCTCAATTTCAGTGGCATCTGTGTGCACATTTACATTTGGCATGTGCAGACCATTACGGTAAAAAAGAATCTGCATTATTTGCACTATTTCTCATTTTCTTTCTTGGACTGGGATTGTTCCCAGTTATAGGAAGTCAGACTGTAGGAAGCAAGGAGAAACACATGTATAGATGATGGTATCTTTGAAATATGCACTGGCTCTGTGTCCTTTTTGTTCAAAAGTCTTGGAAACATCCTGTAAAAATCTGTGTGCTTGCATAACAGTTGTAATTATTCACACAGACCCTACTGTAAATCACAGACTTCCATGCACATCTGGAAGTGACACATCTTAACGCACACAATTCGTGTAGCTATAGAGTTCACAAATAAACTTCTACAGGAAGAGTGGCCTTAGCACAAATGCAGATCTGCTAGCTAGGGTGGTGCTTCACTATTTGTGGTGCAAGCTACTGCTTTGCTGCTTCAAGGGGTTTGTTGGTGCTCTGGCAGCCTCTGCTACAGATATCTAGAAATCCCAGGGAAAGCACTGCTGCTTGCAGCGGGTCTACATCAGCAAGTGGCCAGCAAGTGCAATATCTGGAGCCTGGGGCTAGCCAGCAATCACAAACTGTGTCATGGTTACACCACCATAGTACTCCCAGTTTTGTTTCTCGATCCTTATTCAGCCTCTCCCTTTTCATTAAAAATTACGTCCCTCAACATATATCTTTATCCAGTTGTTGATGCTCTGTGGCTTAGATAAAATAAAAAGTAATAGGAATAAGTAAATTATACAAGTACATTTTTTAAGTCTATTATCTATAGACACACCTATGTCTAACAGAGATTTTGTAAAAATATGGCTACCCATTTTCCAAGGTAGACATGCCTTACCTGGGATACATCATTACAGAAACTTTATCTTTTTTGTTTTAACTTAATATATCCAGTTAAAAAGCTATTAACATGCAGTCATTTCTGTAAGGATTATTTACAGGCAAAACAGTGTCTGTGTTTAAAAACTCACCTGTCAGGAATATGTTTGCCATAAAGCAAAGAGTTTCATAATATGAAGGTGTAGCTGAAGATACTTTTCATGACCAGCTAGGAACTAGTGTTCATTATTCATTTGTAAAGTAACTATTGTTTCCCTTAAATTTCTACAGCATTCCTTGCATCACATTACTGTTTTCAAATAACTAGAAATGCCAATACCATAATGAATCAGACTACTACTAAACAACCTGAGATTGTCAGAATACCAAAACATTATCAATTTCTAACATAAAAGGGAGGAGGCAAAAAGATGAAATTAAGGACATAGTTAAAAGATACCTGCTATCTCCAAAAGAAAAGCATCTGTTTAGATGAGATGCAATGCAGCTAGAACACCTGTGACTGCAACTTCTACAAGAGCTGGTAATTCAAATGTGATCACTTATATATATATAAAAGCAAGTACATAACTACTGTGTTAGGATTTTTTTTATCATTATTATTTTTCCTCCTGGACATGAGCCTTAGTGTATTATAGTTACTCAAGTGAATTCAAGTTCATTTAAGGGCAAAGGTGTGTTTCTGGAACTACCCCCGCTGTCTGGTGTCTCAGAGAATTAACAGCCTCAGCAATTAGGAGCAGAACCTTACCAAGCAGCATCCTTTTTTGAGGGAAGGGAGAGAAGACATGAAATGAAGAACCAGTGCCCTCTTTCCCTGCCTCTCAGGAAGGGTCTGAGCTATTTGTTAAATGCCTCGGCACTGGGATGTCTCAGTAACAATAAGGCCTGTGGCAAAGCAAGAATTTTGACACTCCCAAGAACTTGCTAATTTTAGCAAGTAAGTTATGTCTGGGGAGCTCAAGTGGAGAAAATGAGGATGTAGTAATGTCACAATGCAATATTATAACATTATGAATAACATCCATAATGCCATCGGATACCTTTCAAAGGAAGACTACTGATATAGTGGGGAAAAAAAAAAAAAGGCTCATATTTCATTAAAGCTGAGGATCCAGTGACAGCTCAACAGTAAACTGTATGTAACAATTACTTAATAACAGGTTTTACAGCAAGCTTGGGTAGTTTCTTGCTTGTATGCTTTTGGCATTCACTTTTTTTTTTTTTCCTTTTTTTGGTAGTTTAATGACAAGGGCATTGCTCATGCTCACAGAAACACCGACATACAAGCTGTGATCTGCATCATATTTACCGCTGTCTCACACTGTCCCTATATTGCTATTTTCTCTTTTTCAGGGAAACACATTTAACATACGTGCACAGAGTAAAGCTAAAATGAGCCTTAAATAATCTTGTTCACGGCAACAGAGAATAATGACTGTCTTCAATGAGGGGCATAATTACAACAAGCTGTCAAAGAAAACTTTAAGAAGGTTTGGGAGCAGGGGGAATTAAAAGCTATTTACCTCTATCAAAGCAGAATGAGTAAGGGTAATGAGTAATAACCCTGAGAAAATGACAACAAAGGGGAACATTCTCAGCACCATGAGTGGGAAATTAATCAAGTCCCTCTTTTGTTAACAGGTGTTAGACAATAAATTCCCTGTGTTCCACCCTGAAAAAGCATCCTTAATATCAGAAAGGGAAAAGTTATAAGAAGTAAACAAGAAAAATGCTACCTTGTCCTTACAATGCATCATTTGCAAATGTCTCAAAGCACCTTTCAGTTCAACACAGTAAAAGAAATACCAAAGTTCAGTATCTTACGGCATTTTGATTTAAAATCTCACAGAAAATACAAGGTCCTACATTAACCAGTAGGCTGGTTAATGACTACGAGATCCATGACTATGAGATCCATTTGGACAAACTGATTTTCATGAAGCTCCATGTAACAGCTAACAAAGTACCAGTGTGCCTACTGGAGATATGCAAACTTGGACATCTTGATTCCACCTACCACACCTCGGTCCCCTAAACCAGGGAATACTTAGTTCAAGTCAGAGCAGCACAATGCAGTTGTGTAAACAGAAGATTGAAAATCAGGAAATCCTTAGTTCTAAAATGGGATCCAACTGTGCCCTTTTCCTGTCCATAAAAAAGTTAATGAAGCAACATAAGTCACCCGCCTTCTCCTCCCTCTCAAACAGAAAGAGTAGTATATAACTACCAGTCTCAGTGAAGTGTTGGATGGATTAAAGAAATTAACATGGAAGGATTAAATAAGTTCACATCTTTAACACACTTTGAGGAAGAAAAAAGCTCTATATTCCTTAAATATTAAAATAGTGAGAAGATCTTTTCAAGGGAGAATTACTACATTTCCTTTCGTTACATATCGATTACTCATTAATGCAGCAAAACAAAGAAATACTGGATTTGGCAGTTCTCAAAGAATGGTTTTCACTGTTACATATGCTCTTGATTTGACATTATAAATAAAAATGTAATTCAGAGTACCTGTGATCATGTTCCAAATCCATTCCTGAGGGCTACGATTTTAAGACTTTCTGTACAAATTATCTTCTCTAATGTCCAGTCCAGTTAGTCATATACTTAAGAAATAGGCATGCACAAAGCATGTTACTGCTACTCCCTGTAAAATTATTTAAGACAATTACTTTAGATGCTTAATCATTTCAAGGATTGTGAAATATGCCTTGCACCTCTGAATCTTCAGATTTATCTAAAAAATATAAATCTGTTGTTAAAATAAATCTAAAAAAAACCCTGAAAAACAAAAGCTACTCCTAAGCAAAAAACAAAAGTATTAAATGTTCTGCATGAAAATGTTAATGGGAATGCCCGATAGATCTGTGTGCTTTAATGAAAAGCCATGAAAAAGGCAGGTGAAAAAGGCATGATATCAGATCATAAAACTGCGAGCTTAAAAACAGTTCAAGAAACTGAAATACAAGAGGGACACCTTGCCAAGATCATTTTGTCCTTTATATCAAATGTCAGATTTATAATTTGCAGTAAATTAAGGCAAAAAACAAAACAAAACAAAACCAGCAAACAAACAAAAAAACCCCCAAACAACATATTTTCTTCAATCACTTTTCCATTTTGGCAACTGCTGCAGTTGTGGCGAGGGCTGTAGGTGGCTGAATGCCAGTAGCTAGTATAAATGAGACTGAATAGGAGGGTGGTGTTGGGAAAAGACCCTCTAGGAAGAAATTAGCAGTGTAGAGAAAACATGAGAACCTTTTTGCAGAATACGAGGCACAAAGTTGCTTTTGAATTTTGCTCTTCTTTTAGAAGGCATTTGAAAATAAATAATGTTCTTCTAGCAACCATCAATAATTGTTTTAAAAGGAGCAGGGTGCTGAATAAGCAACCTCAGTGTCAAAGTCCAAAGAGAAAAAGCAGGTTCTAAAACATGCAAAGTCTAATTTACTCTCAAGCCAGGCACCTTCCTCCTCTGCCTGCTTTGGCAAGTCCTCCCCAAAAAACTTCCATAGCTTTTTTATTATCAGTTTTGCTTCCTCTTGAACAAATATAATTAAAAGTAACGGTACATAAATGTGAGAGTCATGGGCCTTGGATGAGTCAGTGAACCTATGCCAATTTATTCTAGTTGCATATTTGGCCTTTAAATGAGATTTCACATAGAATGGAATCATACAGTGTATTGGGTTGGAAGGGACCATCACAGGTCATCTAGTCCAACCTCCCTGCAGTGAGCAGGGACATCTTTACTAGAGCAGGTTGCTCAGAGCCCCTTCAAGCCTGACCTTGAATATCTCTGGGGATGGGGCCTCCACTGTCTCTCTGGGCAACCTGTTCCAATGATCCACCACTCTCATATTGAAGAACTTTTTCCTAACATCCAACCTAAATCTACCCTTTTCTAGTTTAAAACCATTACCTCTTGTCCTATTGCTGCATGCTCTTGTGAACAGTTCTTTCTCAGCTTTCTTATAGGCACTTTTCAGGTACTGGAAGGCTGCTATAAGGTCCCCCTGGAGCCTTCTCTTCTCCAGGCTGAACAACCCCAACTCTCTCAGCCTATCTTCAAAGGAGAGGTGCTCCAGCCCTCTGATCATTTTTGTGGCCATCCTCTGGACACGTTCCAACTGGTACCTGTCCTTCTCATGTTGAGGGCTTCAAAACTGGTCACAGTACTCCAGGTGAGGTCTCACCAGAGCAGAGTAGAGGGGCAGAATCACCTCTCTTGATCTGCTGGCCATACTTCTTTTGATGCAGCCTGGGATGGTTCATGTCCAGCTTTTCAGCCACTACTACCCCCAAGTTCTTTTCCTCAGGGCTGCTTTCCAGCACATCATCTCCTAGCCTGTATTGATAACGAGGACTGCCCCAATCCAGGTACAGGACCCTGCACTTGTTGAACTTCATGAGGTTCACCTGAGCCCACTTCTCCATGAACATATACAAGCCTTATATCACATATTGACTTGCTCTGATTAGAATAAGACAGGAAAGTTGATCTAGTCCCACTAAATTTTGAAGAACCTATATGTGTCTTGAAGCACACAAAAAGAAATCTCTTTTTGTGTGCTTCAAGAATACATCCAAACTTTCTGTGTGTCACCAGCCTTGCTGAGTAGGCAGGCCTATGATATCTAAACTAATCAACTTCAGAATGACTGTGAAACCAACAGCTGTGTCTGAGCAACTGGAAAAAAAATAGATACAGAATAAAGGGGAAGACTCATCTCAACAGGGCTTCTCCCTCAAGTGCATAAACTCAGCTTCAGTGGAAAGTAAAAATATTTCATTCACTACTTTGTACTGTATTTCTCCTGTGATTTGTGCTCAAACTACTTTCTTTTAAAGGTGCATTAATATCTTCTTTTAACAGCATCCCTGCTAAACTTTTCCCCTTGCTTAATGGGCCTGAAGGGATTAAACCCTTAGCAGAAAAATGCATCTGTTGTACATAACATCACAGTATTAGACTATCATAATACCAACTCATTTATTTTCATTTTGTGGAAGTATACTTTCCCTTGAGAATGATGCTACAGGGTATATTTCCTTCCTGATGCTTCCTTTCATGTATTGTATGATATTAAAGAGAAACACTTGTATTCAGACATCAGAAGCCCAACGCCCACTTTTTGCCTTGCATTTTGAGGCCACATTATACCAGACACATAGCTAGGCTGACTAGCAAAATGCTCCAGAAATCCTGCCTGTCTCAGAGAAAAGCACTGCATGTTCTTTGTGCTTGTCACACTTCTGGACACTGAGCAGACAGAAATGACTTAAATTTGCTTTGGTTTAGGTGACTTCCTTGTTCATAAATTAGAGAAAGCTGAGCTTAACATTTCAGTGAGGTCATCTGTGATCTCACTGCTGGAACACATACCACAACAATCAACATCAGCACAAACAGTGGTGCCATTGGTCTTGTGTTGTTGGGCAAGGCTTCACCTACACTCAGTTACAGCTACAAGAGTCCTTTGGTTTTGCATCAAATAGGATTCCCTGCAAGGGGTGTTCATAGTCTCCATCACATACAAAATCAAGACCAGGTAACAAAAATAGCCTTGAAATCAAGAAATTTGAGGGACTACAGTTATTCAAACTGGTAAATATACTTAGTTACTTTGGTAACTTAGCTTTGGTAAACTTATCAAAAATTGTATAGTTCACCTGAATGGAAAGATGTTACTTCATCTGTAAAGTAACTTCACTTTAAGCCTGTTAAGAGAAGTTGTGTGTATTCAGTGCAAGAATCATAAGGGTCTTCCATTTCCTAAACAGATACATGATGGTTCAGTAGGATTTTCAAAAAGCATCTGGATACCCACTCCAGGGTACACCTGTCTAGATTTTGGGCAACTACTGGCATCTAATTTGGCTGATTTAACCCCTTTCACACTTACATGCCAAAGCCTACCTGACTTTCCACCACATTTCTAATGAGTCTAGTAATGGCAAAAAGTATTGCACAACCCTTTGGAGATCAATTAAACTCTTTCAATGTTTTCTTTGAAAGAGCATAGGCACAGTGCAAAGCATTTCCTAGATCTCCACAGAGGAGATCTGTGGAGACTCTGCTGGAGCTAGAGCTGCTGCAGGCAACTGTAGGAGCAACACTCAAACTTGGGTGCAGTTCTCTCTCTTCTCAGTGAGAGGTTAAGACAGCCTGACTTTCTCTCATTGCTGCAATAAGCAGGATACAAAATAGTATTTCAGAGAGAATTACAAGGAGGCAATTACAAGGAGGCACTTTTATTCATCATACAGCACTTTTACATAGCACCAGATAATATACGCAGAAGCTGGTGGCCTTTAGACAGAACTATGTGAAGTTAGAAATAACATAGTATTTTAGTACTTTTAGTGTGAAAATTATCGAGGCAGGGGGGATGGGATGACAACCAACTCAAGCATTTAGGTGGATTTGAAATGTATCCATTCCCTACTCAACAGCACCACGGAGTAGCTAATACACAGGACGCTTCCTGCTAGGACTTGTTGGAAAAAAAATTATCAATGCTCTATAATATTTCAGAAAAACAACACTTCCAAACACGACAGATTTTCATACTTTATCTTGGGTTTTTTTAGCATACTGTGAAGAGCTTATACTTTGTGATATAATTCCACAAACAAACTATGGAGAAGGATTCTAGTTTTGTAGAGAAATTGCAGAGGTCACATATTGAAGGATAAAACATAAGACAGCTGCTTTCCTATTAGGGCAAGAGAGGAAGGACAGCCTTAAGCAGGGGCAGCTTTGAAGAATTTGTTGAATTGAGAGAAGGGTGTTTAATTCTCCTAGCTAATATGATCAGGAAGAAATACAGAGCCAATGCTTAATGGTTCAAATGGAGATGTTGGCAAGGAGCTGTTTTGGAGAGAGATAGATCTACAGTGGTTTTGACTCAATTTTAATCCATGTTGAACTGAAAATGTGAAGAAGAGTGAAAATGTACCAAATTTTCCTGACTGTTTCTTCACGCTAGCCTTTGTGTAGGATCCTGCACTCTTCCAGGTCTAAGGGCAGTCATCAGTCTTACCTTGAGAGAAATGTAAGATGTCTGATAAATAACACAAGCAGAGGATGGAGGGGGGTGGGGGGGTGGGGACAGTCATTACTTCTCTCAGTCAGAAAGGAGATTATACAGCCTGCAGTACATTTGCAATGTGACAGGCTCCCCAGAGTACACAAGTGTGTTAATCAGCAGTTAGCATGTGTCTAAATGTGCAACAAACTTCACCTTTCAAGAACTCATATTATCTAAGAGGGGGGGGGGTTAATGAACATTAGCACAAAACAGAACTATGGCTGCAAAATCCTGAATGACAGGGAGAGGAGAATAACACCAACTTGGAATCACTACAGGCTTAGCCACTGAATGATGCTAAGAAGAGCACAGTCTCTATTGATGGAAACTAGAGATGAATTCAAGCCACACATATTCCAGCTCAGTTTCAGACTTGCCATTATTTTTGCAACCTTGCACAAGTCAGCAATCTTCTGCGACAGGACTGCCCTTGCTGTCCTTTTTACCCAGTGCAAGCTGTGAGATAGTGTGCTCTGCCTAGAATAGAATTCCTGAGGAAGAAACTTGTGCTTCTTACCCCTTTCCAATACTTTCCTGGTTACTTGCTTTCATTAGCAAGAAAAAGCAAATGCATTTGACTTCCATCTTGAGGTGTCCCTGCTCATGGCAGGGGGGTTGGAGTTAGATGATCTTTAAGGTCCCTTCCAGCCCAAACCATTCTGTGATTCTATGATTCATAATCTTTCTGTCTGGACAGCTTTCCCAGTTGTCTTTCATCTTCCCTGCATAATATTTGTTTTTCAAAGACAACAGATTGTCCACTGTTGTCTTGGGACAACGCTGGGACATCTTCCCCGAGGAAGGCATTTTCTTGCTGTTCTGCCTTGTGTAAATTAGCAGCGTTATCTTCTGAGATTCTTGCTGAACCTTCGGGACTGGTTTTCCTTTAAGAGGTGTCTGTCTAAGGTGTCAACTCTGTTTTCACACTGGACAGCCAACACATACTGCTTTGCTGGTGTTTTCATGATGCTGAACTATATAAAAAACAAGGGACAGTGTGAATGGCAGAGCAAGCAGTACTATATTAATGACAGCACCTGAAATATGTAAATATGTATGCTCATTTATCTCAGGATATGGATAGGACACCTGAGTCAGGGTAGCAACCACTATTAAATGACTGGTTTCTATACCACCAATACATGTCTGACAAAAATTCACAGCCTTATTGTGCAAGTTTCTGATCTCTTTTATTTTACCGTCAGCCAATAGTTCCCATTTATTCCTTGATGTCATATATAATGTGGAAGCTCTTGAGACCAAGAACTTTACTAGGAAAAAAAAAATGAGTTGTTTTGGTTCTTCATCCATTATGGAGAAATGTTCAATTAGAAATCCCCAAAAGAGACCAAATCTTTAGTGTTTGGTATCTTGGCACTTTTAGAAAATCAACCCATTCTGAGTTGCCTCTTTTTAAGCACTGAAGATCAAATTTACTTATCAGTTTTGAAAATATGGATACACCTCTCTATCTATCTATCTATCTGCAAAATTCCATAGTGCTATCCACACATTTAATAAATGTGAGATGGGTCCAAGACTATATTGATCTTCAGGTGTTGGCTGTGTATATTAATGTCTACTTCTTTCTTCAGAGTGTATTTCACTCACTGACAAGGTAATTGGGCCACTGGGTAGGTGTAATGCTACAACCATGATTGCTCCCACAGAAAGATGCTTTCTGATTGCATTTTAAGTTACTTTTTCCCAAGTCTCCTTCATCAATAAGTGTTGACATTTGTGCAGCAATGGAGGATTACCTGAATGATGTAGGAAAGGCATATATGGAATTACCGGGTACTTGTGATGGCTGATCAGAAAGGCTATAAAAGCAATAAGCACCTGAGTCAGGTAAAAAGTTTCAATATGCACGTAATATGAGAATATAGCCAGTCTTTAAGTACTTTGTTCTAATAAAATCTGCAATAAACATTACCATGCAGGCTGAGTTTGAACTTGTCAAGCTGATCAAAATCCAAGTTGTGCATGTGAAATGAAAAGTAAGAAAGAAAAAAAAAGCTCCATCAGGCAGTAATATGCAGTTCATCTCTCAAGTGAGGAAATAATGACTCTGCATGCATGGCTTTCTGCAGGACAATGACCGCAGTTTTGGTGGAACACAGGATAAGACAAGACCCTGGAAGTCAGATTTGTTTTCTTATCCCTTAATTTAGCACATAACAACAGCTGACCTAAGGACTACTAATCGCAAACAAAGCCTAGAAATTCTGCAAGATTTCAAGGTATCATAGAAGCTAAAATTGAAAAGACTGGATCAGTATTGGGTCAGTCAGACATCTGTCCCTCTCACTGCAGGCACAGTGCTAGCCCAATTTCCTCCTCACTGAAAGTCAGGAATCTCCAGGCAGAGATGTTTGCCATGCTTCAATGAGAAGATCATTCCATTATACATATATTCCATATATTAGGGTGAAATTCTAAACTGAGATGTATTAATATAGAGCTACTCCATGGAAAGCAGAAGAGCTGCTTCAAATTATTACATGAAAGTAAAATTAGTATTTTTACCTGACTATAAGGAGACCATTATTTTTATTTATTTGCATGCATATGCATCATTTTTAAGACGGCAAGTATGACCTTGAATTCAAGGAGACCTCAGCATGCTTATATTCTGGAAAAGAGAAACTCAGCTTTCCTACATCCTCCAGCACTCTCCCACCAAATCCTTGCCTGATTTTCCAACTCATGATCGCTTCTCTCCAAACCACCTCCCTCCCAACCGACTCTTAAATACCGAGTGAGATAGCAGGAGCTGGAGCCTGCACTGAAATCAAGTTGGATGCTGAGCAGCCAGATCTTGCTGAATTCCTGCTGGCTGCCTTGCACAGAAGCAAGAAGTGCAAACCATCTGATTGACAGTGACAGGCTCCTGCCTCCTGCATAGACAAGACATTGCTCGAATGGAAGGCCAGGTATATTGTAGAAAAATTTCCTTGAAAAAAAGGATTCTCTTAACACTCAGCTTAATATGGCAGAATTGAGGACTCACATCCTCTTGATTTGTACTTTAAAACTTTCACTTCTATTTTGGAGAAGCTCCAAGAGGTAAATCCCCATCTCCTCATTCCACAGTCTAAACCAATAAATTCACAGAAACTTAATCAACTTCAGAAGTTATTCAGAAATTGTACTAGGCAAAATGAACACACAGTTCCTATCTTTCTTCCTAGTTACCTAGTTAAGTAACCCATTTTTCTTAGAGAGACTCATTTCACATTCCCCAACTACTCCTGTTGCTCTTGTCCCTAAGAAATGTAATAAAGAATATATTCCTTAGAAATGATTATTTAAATTGACCACCAAGAGTAATGCAGTTTTCATCATTCCTCAAGAGGAAGAGGGTAATTGATTTTATTTTAGCACAAATTTCACCCAAGATATATTTCTTTAAAGTCAACATTCTTACTACTCTCCAAACAACTTATTTTAAAAATGATCCTGTATTTGCCGTACCAAAGGATCACACCAAAGCTTTGAAGTGATTTAACAGCAGTCACTAGCCAAAAGAAATAATTTGTAAACTTCAGAAGCTATAGAAATTTATTGCTTCTTTTAGCTGATTACATAGCTAAACTTATACAAAACAAATTTTAATTATTGCTAAAGAGCAATAAGAGTGTAAATTCAAGCTGGGTCTCACAAAAAACCCCAACAAACAATTAAATACTATCTCAAAATAAAATGCACTAACTACAATGTGCTAAAAAGAAATGATCCCGCTATTCTAGTGAAATATTTTTTTTAAATCTTCTAAAGTCTGATCTAAGGGCTTGGCGTCCAGTAAACCTGGTTAGAGAGAGAGCTGATACAGCTCACAACTACATAGTTACCACAAGAAATCCTAAGTTTTGTTTGTGGAAAAGGACAAAACAGTTACCTCTGCTGTGTGACAACATATCCTCTTCCCATTTCACTGGTACTCAGATATCCAAAACACAGAATTGCCAATTCAGGCAACAGGTTTAAACCCGCCAAAATACCAATTAAATGTTTCTTCCCAGCAAGCATAAATGAACCATGGAACTCATTGATAGAAGATAGCAAATAAACCAAAAGCATGCAAAGGCTGAAAAATTTGAAGGTTGTCAGCAGTTACAAAATATACTATGATTCACATGTAACTGGGATAAGGAAGTCATATGCCGCTAAAGGTTGAAAACTGTATTATCTATCAAGGACCAAAATTCTGATCAGAAAATAGAGCCTGTTTTGTGAAGTGATTTAGCTAAAATTTGGCTCTTAAAGAGCAACTATAGTCTATAATTAATATACACTTTGTGTATTATTTCTTTTATACCTAATTTTAATTGTGCATTTTATTTATTTTCCATAAAATTTAAATTTAAAAAAATGAATTCTTTTCCCTTGCATACCTACCAGCATGGACAGTTGTCTACCTCTCTGAATATTATATTACTCCTAAAAAAAAAAGGATGAAGACAGCAGATGTACTGCGAAACATTTACTTAATACGACAGTGCTCCATACATACCAATAAGTCTTCATACTTTGACAACAAAGTCCAGGTGTTCTGATGAGATAATTAAAATGGAACTTAATTTTTTGTCCTAAAAACAAAGACTTTGCTACATTTCAATGTTATTGAGAAAAATATCAGGGGAATCATAGAATCACAGAATGGTTTGGGCTGGAAGGGACCTTAAAGATCACCCAGTTCCAATCCCCCTGCCATCAGCAGGGACACCTTCCACTAGATCAGGTTGCTCAAAGCCTCATCCAGCCTGGCCTTGAACACTTCCAGGGAGGGGGCATCCACAACTTCCTTAGGCAACAAGCAGGTTTGTTTAAAAAGATATTAAATACTACTTAAAAAAAAAAAAAAAAAATCCTCTTCAGATTTCAAGCTATTTGTCACACTTCTTCGTGAAGGTGGTTGTACAGACACCCAAGAGTCATTGATGACTAATGAAACACTTCACTGGGAAAAGACAGACATATTTTCAGTTCAAGTGTTTGTTCAGATGAGAGGAATCGAGTCAGTTGGCAGCAGCTTAAGTCAAACCTCAGAAGGCATTTGAGTCCTTCTACCATCTTAGCTACTCAATTCCTAACCCTTCAGCCCATAGGTAGCTTGACTTCAGTTTCGGTACAACTAATGGGCTATTACAGCTATTACTGCTTGGGGCAGTGTCTCTTCAAACACTACAGGAAAGGAAGGGATCTCAATACAGGCAAGTAAATAATTTCACTTCTACCAGAAAAAGACGCAATCAGTCTTTCTAAGGAGACCCTCACTCTCACAGGCAACAATTAGGTATTCTTTCTCTTTTTGTACCAGTAAGTCCACTCCTACTTGCAATTGTAATACTGGGTCCCACTAACCAGGTATTAAATTGTCAAAAATATGTTTGCCTCAAACTGTCCCACACAGGAACTGTTTATGGGAGGAGTTCTCCATAAAAATCTGCAAGAACAATCGTTCTTCCCATCTTTTCTTAGAATTGCTGCAACGCCTCCAAAAATGTTGGTAATTTAAAAAAAAAAACCAATACTTCTGGCTCAGAAAGTGCCTCAGCTGCAAGCTCTCAGAAGCTGGGAGGGCAGCAGTGTCCAGCACTGTGAATTTGCCCTGCTCCCATGTCTTAAGCCATCCGTATTGCCACTGATGAAAAGAAGTAATTGGGTTAGATAGAACTTTGTTTTGTGCATCTTACATTCCCACGCCACCAGCCTGTAACCTTGACCAACACCATCTCACAGCTTCTTTGCACTACTCCTTCTTTTTCTATCTGTCTCTCTCTCTCATGCTGGCCCATAACTCGTTTGTGGTGAACATGACCTTTTTTTATCTTTTCCATTTTAGAGGCAGCCACGCAGGGGATTTCTGGGTGCACTGGGTCCTTAGACTCTGAATTAATGACAACAAAACACAACAGCAGCTATAGGCAATTTATCACCAGATAATCAGGCTACCTTTGAGGTAATATTTTGAGATACAGCCACAAACTTCTTCACAACCTTCAAAGTTTTCAAGAGAACTGGGAAGTTCAAGCACAGGGAATGAAAATCAAAGCCACCTCATTGGCAAGGAAGTTGTTCCTGCCACTTCACTGGCAGAAACTTCCAATCCTGTCCAGATTACCTGAGCCAAACCCACACGCCCTTAGCTCTGCCCCTTGAAGAACATTGGGGGAAAATGCCTCAAAATGGAAAGAAGTAGTCTGAAGTGTAAACTGGCAGACCCATACTACTTGCATGAAAATGAAGGCTAGAAAAAACGCTAGGGTACGTATTTGGGAAGCTATATTAGCGAACAATGTTTAACTAACTGGTTAGAATTGTTATTCTGTCATGAAATTGTTAGTGAACAGCAGGCAAAACTAAGGTTACTTTGCTGAACTCTCCCTCATCAATTAAATATTCTTCACTTTTTCAGTGTCTGGTGTCCAATAAATATTCAGGCAGATAACTTGCTTTTTTTTAGGACAGTAAACTACTGTCAAAAACATTTAGCAATACCCTAATCTTCTTAACAATACCCTAAACTTCCTGTAGCATCAGATCACATCTCATTATCAAATTCTCAGGGCTATTCCCTTTATATGCTTATTTAGATTTGAGCTACAGTTGTGCTGGTGGCTGGCTTATGCAGCTCTCTCAGCTTGCTATTTATTTACAGCAAATAGAGCTCAAATAGAAAGTGCTTCTCCTTCTGTTCCCTAAAATTAATCCTGATAGATGACTGTGGCTCATTATAAGCAGTTTAAAAACCAAAACCAAACCAAAAAACCCCACAACCCTCCCAAGTACAGCACCTCCTGCTTATATGAGTGATGGAAGGATGTCTACGTATGCAGGGAAAAGTGGCTCTTCAGCTGGAATGAACTGTCATATTAATAGAGAGTGGAAATTTGCCATTTAAATCTGTAGCTGATTTCTACATCATCCGAAACATTACTAATTACATTTCTCATTATGAAGAAAAACAAAACCACTTGGGAAATTAGTTTTACTTCTCACCTTCTTCGTGTTAAAAGCAGAATGTAAAAATCTGAAATGAAAAACAGGAGTAATTGACAGTCTGTTTCCCCAGTGAAGGGTTATTATGGGAACATATAAAACTGGACAAGTATTCTAAATTCATCCTATAAAAAGAAAGCCAAATGCCTCTTGTTTTGTTTTGGTTTATGCAGGTATCAAATATAAATATTTCTGTCCTACGGATTACAGACTCGAAAAGCCACTTAAATATTCTGTTAAGATTTCACTTACCATCAGTACTGAATTCAAATGCGAGTCAAATGTACTGAACTATCACTTTGCAACATATTACTTACACAGGATTCTTTTAATTTACATCCAGTGCTACTAAAAATTCAGCTCTTCTCCTTTTCCACATCTTTGTGTATATAATGAACCTTATGATTTCTTACAGGCACAATCTATTGCTTTTGGTTTGACTTTCAAGTAGTTTTTCCCAAGTCATTTTTCAGCAAATGAAGAAAGCCCAAATACAACAACTTGCCTTATGAGATTTGTCATCTTATTTTATTACAAGACAGGATACTTGGGTTTTTAAAGATTAATGTATTGAATAGGTCTTTGCAGAGCATATGCTTCAGAAGCATTCACCCTCATGTCACCTCTAATATGTCCAACAGCACACTCTTTTGGAATTAAAAACCAAAAAAAACTCCAAACAAACAAATAGAACTAAAACCCTATGTAACTTCTCTCTATCACAGATCCAATTTATTGAGGCTTCTGCAAGTCTATTGAAAAAATACTTTACTTGTCCAGGTCAGATTTCATTTGACTTTCGACTTTGAAAGTGAGAGATCAAACATGTTGGGAGGAAAAATATCCCAAATGCTGCAGGAAGATCCATGTGGGGAGCCCACCTTCATTCCTACCTCAGGCAATCGTATCTATGCACAAGGATCTAATGCTGTCTCAGAACTGATACTAGTTTCAAAACATCAGGACAGCTAATGGAAACTGTTACTGCATCATCCTTCTATGGGGTGAAATGCTACAGAAAAAAATGGGTGAGTAATAAGTTCTGGTACTTTTAGGGAGGTGGTAGATAATAAGAAACTTGAGTTCCAATCTCAGTAATGCTCCTTGTCTAATTTCACTGTACAGCAGTTCTCTTAAGCTATGAAGGAAATGCTCCCCCATTGAAATACTGGGGATAGCTGCCAATATTTGTAGGATGCTACAGAATCCTTTTTATTAATTAACCTGAAAATCAGCATCAACCAAGCTGCAGTTCACAGTTCCTGACTGTAGAGCCTGGGCTATTTTCAACAGCCCACATTGCCTCAAAGGAAGCAAAAGCAATTTGCAAAAAAACCCAAACCAAAACAAAAAAAAACCCCAAAACCCAACCAAAAAGCCAAACCAGTAGTGAAAAAGTATCTTCCACAACTACCAAACTAATTTCTAAAAATTAACAAAAATAAATCCAAAAAAGTGTTAAAATAAGCAAAAGAAAAGAGTCAAAGTATTTCCATGAGACGGAGCTGGGTGCTGAGAGAAGAAGAGTTGACGGATGAATTCCAGCTTTGCAGAGCTCTGCAAGTGGGTGGTTGTGTTAAATATATTTTATTCCAGCATTTTTAAGCATTCTGAACACTTTTAACAAAATAGTTAGAAATAAGAACTATCCACAATTGACAGAACAAATGTAAGCAACAGCAACCGTACTAGCAATTATGTAAAATGTGTCTAGGGAATTTCCCTCCATCAACTGAGAAAACAACACTGAAGAAAACCATATGGGGATGGAACATAACATGAAAATATTTTAACTGTTGCATCAGGAGGAAGAACGTGAGGATTTTCTGTGGGAGCATTCTCATAGATGCTATTCCCTACAGACTATGCATTTGTCTCCTTTACCAATTGCAGGAACAGTTATTTTTATATTCACATTTTTTAAGAGCAGATACAAAAATGTTAGGTGAATTTCCTAATCACATTCAGAAATATTCCAAATGTTACTACTTATGCATTCTGGAAGTGATGCAGCAGAGAATTATCAAGGCAGCTTATTAAAATGAATAGTGTTACTACCTCTCACCCCACCCATCCGAGGAAGCTAGTTTATTATCATGCAGTACTCCAGGAAAATTATGCCTATGTTACAATTTTATTTATAAACTTTATTTAATAAAATGCTACAAAGATAAAAAACATTTTCTCCTTTTTTTTTTTTTTTTTTGCTTTAAATTGACCTATAATGACAGCAAATCCTTTGTAGGATTTCATTTCATGAGATTTGGAGACTTTAAAGGATTCATCAAAATATTTAACGGTGTTAATGTCTTAACTAATTCATCTTGGGAAGGCTTATTATTTTTTTCTCCTTGGGTTCATTTGCTGTTACTACTGCACAGCACTGTCCCTTCTGATGCAAAAAAATCCAATGGAAGCAAAGTGACTAGCCAAAAATAAGTTCACTTTAGGGTGTATGCTCTCAGTTGCAGGTGCTAGTGCTTGGATTTTTCACGGTTTGCTAAGCACTCCATTCAGGTTAGCAGATCCTGTGGGTCATATGGTGACAATTTGCATTTTCTGCAGCATCTGAAACGTCCACTCCTTGCATCATTGACAGCTAAAATTAGATATTTGGCAAAGCAGTCCTAGGAACTAAGGGCTTGATTAGGTTGCCTAATTATAGCTGCCTGGTGCCATTTGACATGCCCTAGAGTACCCCCAGCAACCACAGCAGCCTGGCAGGTAGCACGGAAAACCTACGGGAGACCTGTGGCCCCGCGGAGCAGGAGCTGTAGGCAAGGAAGGATAACCCCTGTGACATTTCAAATGGCACGGGGAACTTTTGTTTAGACCCATTTAGGAACTGAACGCTTCGTGTTTGCTATCTCTTTGTGATATCAAAGAGATCAATTCTCCTGTCTTAGCTCATTCTTGCATCGTATTCCCTCCCTTTGCAGCCAGGCTTGCGAGCTCTCAGTGCTGCTCTGCCACATGCAGTGCAGGGAACCACACAACCACAGAATGGTCGGGGTTGGAGGGGGCCTCAGGAGATTGTCCCCTGCCAAAGCAGGTTGCACAGAAAAGCTTCCAGCTTCTCCAGAGATGGAGACTCCACACCCTCTCTGGGCAGCCTGTCCCAGGGCTCTGTCACCCTCACAGGAAAGAAGTTTTTCCTTAAGTCTGGAACTTCTGGTGTTCCATTTTGTGCCCATTGCCCCTTGTCCTGTCACCGGGCACCACCAAAAAGAGCCCGGCCCCATCCATTTGGCCCCTGCACTTCAGGTATTTATAGACATTGATCAGATCCCCTCTCAGGCTGCTCTTCTCCAGGCTGAAGAGTCCCAGCTCTCTCAGCCTCTCCTCGTAAGGCAGATGCTCCAGGCCCCTCATCATCTTTGTGGCCTCCACTGGACTCTCTCCAGAAGATCCCTGTCCCTCTTGAACTGGGGAGCCCAGAACTGGACACAGGACTCCAGATGTGGCCTCACCAGGGAACACGGAATATGAAAATAGGTCAGAGCAAACTTTAATTTTAGCAGAGTGAGAGGGGTGGTGGAGAACCACTTCCAGGGAATGGGAAAAGAGGGCTTGCATACTTTCTCCATATTCATCTCATCACTGTTCATTCAGAGAGAAAAGAGTTCTGCTTAAGGAATTGCACATGCTAGTTCCTATTGAACCATGGGTTTTCCTTGGCGGTGTCTAAACCAGAATCTAGTCTTGCTTAATTTGTGAAATTTGACATGATTACAGACTAGGGTTGATAAGGTTTGTGTTTAGGGAGTCTTGATGGCATCTCTGAAGATTGTAATTCTTCATCCACCTCTCTTTCTTGACAGGGTTGTATAAAAGTGGAATAAAAAAATTGCTTTATTCTTCTTTTCCACATTAAGCAGAAAATGGCTTTCTTGAGAATATGCATTTGCACTGGACTCAAGAAAACAGACCCCCGTGGAGCATGAAATGACACTGGGGAATATATTTTCCTTGACACACTAGGTATTTTTCATCTGTCTGAGGCAGCTCTCCACCATCCCCCCTACCCTTTTTTTTTTTTAACAAAGTTATGCAGTACCTTATATCAGCACTTGTCCTCATATTCTCTGTAAAAAGAAAATGAGCACCAGCAGTACAGAGGGACAAATCATGCTTATTGTAATAAAAACAACACGGTCTCAAAGAATCAAGCACTATTTGGAAAATGGTATAAAAATATACAATGCTCAGACAGTTTCCTGATGCCCCAAATTTCACATTTACTCATGAAGGTGTAACTGATTTCCCATAAACCTGCTGAAATTACAGGAAATCTAATAGTTTGATGCCCAAGGCAGGGCCAGTAAATTTTCCCGGCTTCAGCCCAACAATTCTACTGCCTGAATGAGCAACACTCAACAACTACCACAGCGAGAGAGTCTCCTGAATATTAAATCCCCTTCTCCCTCTCATTGAGGCCAACATTTATTCTGACTGGCATATATTTCTGTTCAGATCAGCAATTTGCTTTTTTCAAATCGGAGTCGATATACAAGTGAATGGTCTTACATTTTTACAATAGGGAAAGTGCTTCCAAATCCCTCTGCTTTCTGCATTAACCTGACCTGTTCAGCTGCACAATAGATTGGTTAAGATAATTATTAGTGATATGCATAAAGTTATTCTGCCCACCAGCGGTATTGAATAGTGCATTCAGAGCCAGAGCTAGAAATGGCATGTTTCAAGAGTGGCTAAAATGGAACAAATGGTTAAAACTAGCATGTAGTTAATGAACAAGGATATCCATCAAAGTACTTCTCAGTCAGCAACCGAGATAAAAAGCTTACTGGTGAGCAAATGTCATTTTGGGAACCAGTGTAGACCAGTAGTGGCATGAGAGTCATGACAAGAGACCCTGGTAGCAGGTGACTTCCAGAGGCTCAATTCCCACCAGGTGGCACAATCTCATGGGTCTAAATCCCACCTCCCTCCCTCTTGCCTCCCCAAAGAAGGATGTGTACCCAAATTGAGAAGGAATAAGCCCATGGGAAGCACAGTGACTAAGGCACAGACTGCATGAACATGGCTAGAGGGGTTTTCTTAGAGTTGCTTTGGTCTCATTTAGTACCTAAAAATTTACATGCTGGTTTGAACCACTTTATATTCTGTTAGTTGGAATGTTTTAAAAATAGCATCCAAGAAAATTTCTTCCACTTAAGTGAGAAACATATCTCAAGTTTGTACTGTCTTAATATTAAACTTTAAGGAAACTTTGAATTGGGTTCAATATTAGTAAATTGAAATGGAAAAATAGAAATATCTTGATACTCTATTTAATAAATACCCAAGATTTAGCAGTCCCAAATAGTTTACAGTAATTCCAGATAAAAGGGATAAGGTTTGAAGAATTTTAAAATATGGGTTAGCCTATTAGACAAAATTTTGAACAGATTTTAACGGATTACATTTGGATTTAAAAGATCATATATTCATTTATTTATGCCTTATGTTTCAGCTTTGGTCTTAAATGTGTCATAATGCTACAAAGAAAAAAAACATTTTAAGATGGATGGAGATGGGAGAGTAGGAGAGAAAATGAGAAAGTTTATTAACTGTTCTCCATTTCCTACACTGTAAAAGAAACACACACTCTTCCTATTAAAGCCCTGTGGCACCCTGATGCGACTGTCACTTTGGTAGCACCTGGCAATGTCAGGTAGAGTTTCTTGAAGGCTCAGATCTTTTGACTTCTCAAATAGTAACAAATAACCTAACACAACACTTTCCTGAATCACCATACCAGGCTGAAACAATTTGTACAGGGATGCAGATTTTTCAAGGGATTTTTATATGTAGGACATTAGAGAAATGATATGGCATCTGAATTACTAATACACAACTGGTCACAAGGCTCCTTCATTTGCCATGTGCGTTGTTTAAAAGTAAACACACAAAGAATTTGACAGTTTTAATCTTCTGTTTATCTGGGAAACTGGACACCTATTCCTTATACTTAGAAAGAGATTTCCTGTCAGCATTCATGAATTTCTCTCTTGACCCTGAGCAGTGAGAGAAGCAGCCTAAGATATACTGCAAAGCCAAATGTTTAAAGTTTATATCAATATCCACGTGGGACAAAGGTAATTTACTCAGTGAAGGAAGAACCCCCCCTGCTACATTTAATCATGCTCAAGTACATGGGAAAGTGCCCTTACGGCTGTTGTTTCTCCCTGCCTTTTTAACCCAACTATTGAGAAGCCCTTTTCTTCTCATGAAACACCTTAAACCCAAAGCCTAATTAAAGTAGTAAAACACCACTAAACCTGGTGAGCAGACTTAACTCCAGCCTCTACAGTTTGCAATTAGATTTTGGGTGAGGGTAGAGGAAATCAATGTTATGTTCACCCCTTAATGAGAACATAAACACTTCTACATTAAAAGATCATTTTCTTACAAACCCCACAGGTAGGTGGGGGATTCACTTCACTTGTAAAAATACAAAACATAGGAGAGAAAAAAGTGTGTGGAGGGGAAAACAAAACAAAACAAAACACAAACAAACAAAAAAACCCCAAACAAAATCTCTTTGCCTCATGTGTAAAAGGTATTTTCCTTTCTCCTATAATCTCAGGGAAAGCCAGAAGAGGACAGAAGAAAACAACATATATATGTGATTAAAGCAACATGGTCAGGGCAAAATTCAGAGACCTAATTTGCCTCTTTCTAGAACCACAGGAAACAGGCTTGTTTCAGTCTATCAATACAATAGATAATAAAGACTGAAGCAGATGACACAAAAGTCCACATCAGAGTCAAGCACACCCTTCAGCTGCTTTTGCTCATCAGAACATCAATGAATACAAACAAGCAAGTCTTGGTTGATGCCAGTGGGGCTTATCACCTCTGGTCACCTGAGAGTTTGGACGACTGTATTCTCCACACAAGAGCAAGTGTACACTTCGGCGGTTTTTAGAGGGAAAAGCAAAAGTGCAATGTCTGTGGGAGACATTCTGCACAGCGATACAGACCATCACCTCTTCAGACTGGAAGCTGCATTACAAATGGTCAATATATCAGCAAGGAGTCTCATATGCAGCTGCAGACCTGCTGATACCACAGCCATCACTGGACATCATTGTACTAGGCACTTTGTTGAAGAAACCTTCCCTTCCCTTCCTCATGAAACTCAAGTATTGTGCAAAGCAAGAAAAAGGCTTCACCTTCCAGCTATGTAATTGGTGCAGGATGACTCTCGAGTTTCTCCTCCAGTTCCCTGTTTGGATCAGCAACTCATCCCTTTGTGATCGCTAGCCCTATTCACATCTGCTTTGGAATTACATTTGGTTCACTTCAGTTTAAATCAGAAAGTATTTTCACTTGGGGTGTAGGAAATCAGATGTTTTTATTCCCATGGCCATATGACTTTTAAAAATGGATAAGGTCAGTTTAAAAAGCAGTCCTTGAGTGGGAATGACATCTCTGTTAGGTCTGGTTTTTTGTTGGGTTTTTTTTGGGGGGTAGGGGATAGGGTGTTGTGGTTTTTAGGACTAGCTTAAACATGGTGAGAATAAAATTAACTAACAATGTTATAGGTAACAGTCTAAGCTGACTTTTGTTGAAAGAGATTATGTTTGGGTTTTTTTTCCTTCTTCTTTATATTTTTATAGACAGTTTAACTGTTTCCCCAAAAACATAATCTAATTGTCACTTTTCCTTCTGTGTGAGTTTATCATTCCTTTTTCCTCTCTCCCTCCCCCTTTTTTTTCTTAAAAAAGGAAAAATATTTTTAATCATGCAAGTTACTCTACCCAGAGAGACCACCACCAACAAAAACACCCCTAATGAACGTAACAAGACTAGAAAAAAAGGATTTGTTCACACAGAACATCTTAGAATAAAATACCAAAATTAGATATAGTCCTTCAAATCAATTAATTTCTTTTTAGTCAGTTAACAAGATTTCAATGCTGGTTGCCCTTTAAAAAGCAGTTACTCATGAAGCCATGCAACTTAGCCTTCACAAAAGCTTGGCTTTCTTTTATTAATGTTATGTGATTTATTTTTTTTCCCTACTTCACCAACATTTCAAGAGAAACAAAGTGATTGTAACATGGTACACTCAGTCCTGGAACAGCAGCACAGCCGTTTACTCCCAGACTCTGAGCATTTTTTAGATCTACACAGCAGTCTGTATTTTCTCTGAAGGGAATTATACATCTTACCAGAAGCACATATCGTTTCCATATTCAGTTTGCCTGTTGTACGATACTTGGCTGTAACAACAAATCCAATGCTTTGTCCTTTTCCTATAGCCCTTTTTACCTCAAATTAACCCCTCTGGTGCAAGAAAATAGGGCAAAAAAGCCATGACAGAGAATAAATAAAAAAAAAATTACTCCATTTTGCATTTCAGAAAAATCAAAAGGACCAAACATCTGCTCCAGACACCCTCTACTGGGAAGCATTAAGTTCATCCCTGTGCTCCTGAACTAGCTGATCATGTGTAGGGCAGGGGCTGGAGCATAAAGGTTTAATTGCCTGAAAAGACTGGTATCTATTCTATAAATTATTGTCATGCATTTAGAGAGAGGCAAAGATCTGATGCTTAAATTATTTATTTCAACAGAAGTGGGAAATGGCCATCTGACCTCTTTGATTATGAAGCAGGAAAAGGACTCTATTCAAAATTCTGTGGCAACTTGCCCTTAGGATTAGACCAGACCTGAGAGGTTTCTCCTAGAAAGGTGCAACTGTCATAAACTTATCGTCAAGCAAAAATAGAGACTGCAAGGAAAAGACTTAGACATGATGCACACAAAAAGGAACCTGACTTATTTTTCCCACAGGTGGGAAAAAAGGTCCTGAAACTTGAACTAAATATCTTTAAATTAAATCTGTTCATTTTGTTTGTAACTCTCAAGCAACAGGTATGCTGGGACACAGCTGCTCTGCAGTCGTCATTGGCTAGAAACTCTGTTAGTTTACCAGTTTACCCAGTGCAGAATTTTGTTCTGTAAACAGACCTCTTCCATCATTAACCTATTAAATATCTATTGAATACCTTCATTCTGGGCTGAAACCCAGACAAGGGTGCCTTAACTCAGTGGCAGGGTTGACAGGGCAAGAAATTCCTCTCTTCAGAAAAAAAAATATTGTGCTACATTTTTGAAAGTCCTGGCCCTCATTTTCATTGCATTAAGAGATAAAAAATAATAATAAAAAAGATTAAATTATCTAAATAATGATGGATCTACTCCAACTGTTTTAAAACCTGCATCCCATTGAACGAGTAGGAGAACCTTCACACATCCATTTCCTCACATAGCAGTGCCAAGAGATTTTTGTTCTTAAAAGACTGAAAAGACAATTCTATCAAGCTTCAATCTAGAATTAATTCTTTTGCTTTTCTACTCACAAATAAAGTATTAAGATAAACAGCCTGATTTGGTACCAAGCATTGTTCATCACATTTTCTCCTTGACGATGCTCCGGCTTTCACAATTCTGTCTGACCTGCATAATGTACTGTATGTGGGGCAGTGAATTACATTCCTTCCTAAGAGACCACGCTGAATTACAATTTCTTTCCCAGCACTCAGAGGTGAATAATTGCACCTGTCCTCCTTAAGCAGACAAAAAACATTAAGTAGTGGCCAAATGGAAAGAAAGATTAAAAAGAAAATCACTTTACAGTTTGGTAGGAAAACAACTCAATCCAACCTTTCATCAAGCTGTATACAATATGAGGATTTCTACTAGTGCAGCTTCTGAAGAAAGGGAAGTTTTCAATCAAGAAAACTACCCCGATAACAAAGCAAAACCTGAAGTGCTTTCTAGAAGTTTTAAAGTGCCTATTTTAAAATAAATGATTGTCAAAAAGAAAAAAAATCAGCTGCACATCTAGGTGTTCATGGGCAAACTATCTAATTTACATAATAGAAATAAAGAAATGAAGTAAGATGGGGGGACAAAGAAAGCCACATGGCTTCTCCAAGACCAAACAGAGATGCAGCAGTAGAATCTTGCATAGAGTAGGAGTTAATATGCTAGAAGAGACCACAACCTAGATCTCCTGACAACCTTATAGAACCATAAAACTATTCAGGTTGGAAAAGATCTTTAAGATCATCAAGTCCAACTGTAGAGAGTTTGTGACCATGCTGAACATAAAGGCTGAGTTTTGCTCTTACTGACTGCAAGTGCTTGGCAGAGAGATCTGCAGCAGCAGTGGTTCCATCAGAGCCATGCTGGCAGACATCCAAAGAAAGGTCACCAGGGCAGAAGGACAGAGCCTCAACAGAGCATTCGCCTTTGGTGCCAGGAGATTCCTAGCATCTGACCATGCCAGAGGGCTAATGTTTAAAAAGATGAGGAAAAAAGTGCAAAAGGTGAAAATACTGTAGAGAATCTCTGCAAAGATCTTTGCGATGTCTCCAGGCTCTTTCAGATTATTTCCCCTTGTATGGAAGCTGCCTGTATACCCAAGGAAGATAGGTATTTGCACATAAATAGACCAAATGGAAAATATTCTGCTTCTCGTGGAACCTAAAGGAAGCCTATTTGGCAAAAGCAAGGCAGGCAATCTTGGAGCTATAAAGAAAACCATGGAAAACTACACTAAAATATTGACAAACCTCCAATAAAATAAAAGCAAAGAAACAAAGGAGTGATGCCTTGGCAGGAGGTGGCCTTGCAGGAAGCATATCTCTTTTTCCCAAAAGCACAAATTTAACATCCTTAACAATAACCTGATATAGCACAGAAGAGAGACAGAATCACGGGGGTTGGAAGGGACCTCAGGAGATCATCTAGTCTAACCCCCCTGCCAAAGCAGGTTCCCTACACCAGCTTGCACAGGAAAGCATCCATGCAGGTTCTGAACATCTCCAGAGAAGGAGACTCCACAACCTCTCTGAGCAGCCTGTCCCAGTGCTCTGGCACCCTCACAGTAAAGAAGTTTTTCTTTAAGTTTGTCTGGAACTTTTGATGTTCCAGATTTTGCCCATTGCCCCTTGTCCTGTCACTGACACCCACAACTGTCACCTATGTTAGCCTGTCCCTTAATTTCACCCTGGTGAAAAAAACACTGGTTAAAAGCAAAGAACATAACTAACCACACCTGCTTTCAGCTAGAAGTTTTGGTCTTCAGGAACACCTCCATCACCTTATAGTTACAGATTTTAGAACAAAATTAAACACTGCCTAGTTATATACTTGGAAAAATCCAGCAAAATAGCCTTGCTTGACAGATAAGGCACCAACTTGGAATTAAAGAAAATCAAAGTTTACTGCCATTCTTTTCCTTCAACAGCTGTGTGACCTTGGGTAGGATCCCTTCTCTCAGTGCCCTTGCTTCCCTTCCTACTTTCTGTCCCCTTTAGTTACATGCTTTGGGACAGGGACCTTCTTTTCCAGTATGTTGGTACAATTCTGAGTTCACTGAAGTCCTTAGCCAGGAAAAAGTCAACAGAGCACTGTGATGAGTTGCTCCCTGAGTAGCAGAAACAAATAAAGCTTGGCAACTTGTGGATTTCTGGTTTGCCTGTCAAAAACTGTTCCTCCCTCCTTGACGTGTCCCATGGGAACACCTTCCACGCAATGCTTCCAGTGTCCCCAACATAGAGTAAGTCCTCCCACAGTTACCTTCATCTTGAAACTGACCAAAAGCAGAGAAATGACTGAAAAAAGGGCCCAAGACAGATACACGGATCCCCTTATCTCCCAAAATGTTTCTTTTAAAGGAAACTCAGTTAACAAAAGCAACAGCAAACATTTCAACCAAGGTGACAATGATCTACATTTGGATTGTTTAGCAGATTGAGCATGGCCATGCAAGGAACTTCAGAATTTTGTTTTTTTTAAAATCATGTGCTCCCAACAAAATGTCTAAATTGCTGCTGAAACATATGCCAGAAAACAGCAAGGGACAAATAATGTTTGGTCAGCACTTGTGTTTCCAGTAAAGCAACATTTGAAATTTGTTAAGGGTAAAAAGCCCCTGAAATTTCATCAAAAATAACTTTTCAATTTTGACAAATCAGTATTTCCCACAACCATGCATTTCTTCCATCCCCTTTTGTAAACAGAAGCCACTGTTTGCAGTGCTGTTGAATATCATCCCATTTGCAAGACTGGTGTCAACAAACCTTTGAAGCAAGGAGGTAGGTCTAAGTGCAAAAGGAAAATCTTAATCCACTATGCCTTCACTAAATTGGGTGGGTTTATATTAAATCAATACTCCCAATTAAGAGACAAGAGAAAGACTCCATCAGCAAAATTACTTGAAGGAGTATTTTTTGTTTCAGACTAGTCCAAAACTCTTCACCCTTGGGGGTTGCAATACAACAAGGAAGTCTCCTGAGCATGCTAATTATTTAAAATGAAAGTGACACAGTTGCTGGCCTTTTGAAATAATCAATCTTTCAAAAGTGTCAGGTGTCTCCAAAATGTGTGACAAGTTGGCAGTTTGTAGCATCTCCTCTTAAGCTCTAATACCAGGATTTTCTCTGGAGCCTGAAGGATCTCATCACCTTTACTAACAAATCCTAAAGATAACCTGTCTGGCTCACTGCAAATGAGATGGAGAAGCTAAATTAGAACCACGGACCTCTTATTTGCTAAATTAAAGCAGAAAACCATAACTAAAATAAACCTTAGAAGCACATATATGCATATATATAGACACACACATACACATATATGAATGCAGACACAAATACATGTAGCGATATGTATAGGTAGATATATATCTGTAGCTGTAAATTATAGACATTTACTAAGGTCTGTATTTACTGCCTCCTACGAGTCTATTTTACAGTCTAAATTTAGGGAATTTTTTCCCTTCTTTTAAAAAAAAAAAAAGGAAGAAAAAAGGCATCATCTGGTTTGTATTTCTGAAGTCTATTAAAAAATACCTTATTTCTGCGTGTATCTGCCACTTCAGTATGCAAGGGTAAAAGGGTAGAATCAACAAGAAAATTTCTATAGTTTCTGTTTGTAAACAAAAACTTCCCATCTTCAAAATGGTTGACCTTGTTAGCATTAGGAGCATTAGAAGGTGGTAAGAAACTTTGCAGCAATACATATTTTACCGATACTGTGGATATATATCTATATGTATTTTTTGGTAATTTCAAATATTTCAATTATCTTTTCCACAAAGAAATCTTTCTTACTGAAAACAAGTGCACAAGAATTACATGCAGAGGATTTTCTCCAATCTTGTTAATATCAATAGTTCAGAAAATAAATGTTTTGTCTTGTGGTTTTTGTGGAAAATTTGAATTTTTTTCTCTTAAAATACAAGCAAATCTATAAAAGATGTCAACAAATATCAATCCACAACATTCTTTAATTAATCTGTTGAGAAACAATAACAAGACATAATATATGTGATGTGTAAATGAGTAGTGGGTGCAGGAAAAAATAAATTAAAACAACATTCACGTATAAAAATCAGAATTCTGAAACCAAACATCTCCAAACTCAGCTTTAGGTGGAAAGTCTCCATTGCCCCAGACTTTTTGAAAAATATTTTTTGCAAGTCAGCTGAAACATGTTGCCTTATCAGTGCTCTCCACTCTAAGAGGCCTTGCCACTTCTGACCGGGGCAATCAACTTCAAGCTGTAATTGGCATCCACCAAAGGTCCTCCAGAAAGGAACGTGGTCAACCTGATCCACTCACAAGCAGTTCCCACACTCCCCATTAGCACTCCCTGGGTCTGGCAGGCTGTATCTGCAGCCTTGTACCTTTGCAAGAGCCAAGCAGAGCCACAGACAGCATCTAACACAATTACCCCAGTATCATGTATATATTTTTAAATTAAACATCTCTTTGAGGTAAAATACACTAAACTACTTTGGCTAAAGTCCTCTATTACTGGTGACTTTTCCTACAACCCTTCACACAAGTTCAATTTCAAAGCTTAATGCACAAAACAAATATGCTTGATACCTCAAAGGCTGAATGTAAAATACATTCATGGATGTTGTGATTTTTTTTTTAAAGGCCTGGCCAAGTTTTAATGGGCTGTCACACACGAATGATTATGAAAGCACTACAATGAACCGAGCTGATAAGCTGATCTGATCAGAATTAACTGCATGTGATTGCTGCTTTGAAAAGCTGGCCTAAAGAGGCAGCATTGAAAGCAATCTCACAAGTCACTGGTACTGCCTGCCTCAGCTATAAGTAAGCACAGATGGTGAGAAAAGTTAATTAAGAGACATATTTGTTTGGGGGTTTGAAATTTCCACCCTCTCCCTTCCAAAGAAGCCAGGCCACAGTGAAAATGTGTTTTACGTTTGCAGCCTAATAAGTTCATGTTTTTGAGGCTCTGTTCCTGTAGATGGAGGTAATAGATAAACAGAATAAATAATTTATGTCAGCAGTTAGCATATGCATTTGCACTTAATCACTATCCTACTCATTGCACCTGATAGCTACAACATCTTGTCAATTAAAAATATTCCTTTCTCCACAATTCTTCATTTACTGCCCTCCTACCCAGCACAGCTTTTCTCTTATGCCATAACTGACATTAGTAAAAATTTATTCACTGAAAGGGTTGTCAAGCATTGGAATAGGCTGCTTAGAGAAGGGGTGGAGTCTCCATCCCTGGAGGTATCTAAAAGATGTGAAGATGTGGTGCCTAGGGACATGGTTTAATGGTGGACTCAGCAATGTTAGGTTTACGGTTGGACTTGATGATCTTAAAGGTCTTTTTCAACCAAAACAATCCTATCATTCTAGATGCCATCCTTTTCATTGTCATTTTAGTGACTGCCTCTTTCATTTGCTCCCTCACTTCTTGCAGTACTTCCTAAGGAACATAACAGCAATTACAAAAAATAGCTTCTGGTGATAAACCTATTTTTTTTTTCTCTTGGTTGGGAACTCTCTTTCCTACCTCTCTCTAGACCATATTTGAGCTTTCTCCAGATTAAATAACAGGCTTCTGAAGCTGGGGCTATGACAGCACTCTGTAAAGTGATCTCCATCTTTAGAAGATCAAAATATATCCCTCACATTTTATATACTGAGAGTCTGTGAGCAAAGTGTCATGTAGCAGACATTTTGCTCAATGGTCCTTCAACAGTGTGTGATTCTTTGGACCCATTTCATGTTTTTTACCTGTGACTGTTATGACAGTGGCCAGTAGCACCAAGGAAAAACTAGCTGCAGCATGGTAGGGATCAGTCTCACGTGAAAGGCCCTTGAAGGTAAGAACGGGTTAATGTTAAGGACAGGAAGAATCTGAGATTTCAGAGCTTCAAGTGAAATAGAGAAGTTCTTAGAGAGACATTTCCAATTCCTGTCTACTGTACAATTTCTTTCCTTTCCAATCATTGCTGATTATAAGGACGTGCACGTGTAAAAGGAAGTTTCTTCATCTCTAATCAGACCAGGTCTATTCTGTGAATCCACAATCCACTGTTCGTGATGCTACACAATGAATCAGGCAGGAGGCTCAAGCTAGATCAGAAAGTGACAGATTCTGTTTAAAAAGATATCTTGGAAATTAGTGATGATAGAGGACAGTATTATACTGCATAAGCATTTAACTCTCAGCACTGTCTAATTCTCTAAAAAGAAGTGCAGCAGAATCACTCACTGGAAAGATCTTGGTATAAAAAAAAAAATAAGAAATTAAGAGATCTGTACTGCTTCTATTTCTAGAGAAATAAAGGCCTGTTTTGGATAGGACAGCCACACTCTATGTATTGAACACTCCCTGAATTTAAGGAAAGTTGTTTCTTAAAATATTATCTTTGTATTATAGAGTATGGTCACATAATTTACAGTCTAGCTGAAGAATTTGGCATGTATCAGTACATTGCTTCTGTCAGTCTTATTTCTGTGCTATAGGATCGATTTTGAGTAGGATATTTTACTCACAAGAATATGCTCCTTAAGTAGGTTTTACATTTCAGATGACAGGATCACATCAGAAGACTAGAGATAAACACCCAAGACCAGCCCTGCACCGAGAACCTTCCTATGTCATTTTGCAAGGATTTTAGCCAAAAGCTTGATCTGTGTACATAAATATATATACAAACTAATAATTTAGCCATTATACATATATATGTATACATACAAATTAATAACTGTATCTCACATTCCCAGGTGGTTCCTAAATATTGTTTAATCACATAAAAATGGCAGGTTTTCTAATTTTATAAACGAATACAAAATAAGTTCTTGAAAAAGTCAGTCACTGAGAGCTCAGTACATATGTTAATCCAATTTGTGTGGTAATGATCAAAACAGTCAGTTTACATAAAGCATTACAGCAGTGCAATATTGCAGTCCTGCAGTTCTGCCATCAGCAATGAGGGTAACCTACCTGCCACTGGAAATTTTTCCGATGGACTCTGCATAGTCATGCTGACAGAGAGTAGGACCTTCCATTAGTGTTGCCCACAGTGACAGCCTTGTTCCCTTTCTGCTTTTCTGTCCAAGGGTTGTCAGCGGGAAAGCATAAAAGGAGCTATAGCTCCTTCTACTGGGTCTTAAGATTCCTAAAATGAAATATTTGAGATCCTACTAGGGCTCAGACCAGGGAGTGAACGAAGGCCAGTAGTGTCTCACAGAGCTCTGCATCACCTTTTTTTTA
Source organism: Caprimulgus europaeus (assembly GCA_907165065.1). Next base: position 16,150,271 of record OU015530.1, read on the forward strand.
AAATTCTGCTTTGCACATTCCCACTAACAGCATCATTTCAGAAGCAAACACACATTGAAAGAAGTTAGCAGAAAGAAGTCTGGGGACAGACTGTTGGAAGGGGGACAGAAGTACTGCTAAGCAAACTGATTGTCTGATCCTCGTATGACATCTCAGATGTAACAGCTTGTAAACATTATCTGTAGAGCTCCAAATAATAACTTCACAGATTTAACCAATCATGCTTTGAAGGCTGTCACTGATCTAGTGGAGCATGACCAAAGCCTGTTAGAGTGCAGAATAGATACTAGCAGAAAGTCTGACATATGCTGACTTGCATATCTAGGTAAGGAGTACAAAAACATCACATATGCTACAGAGATGTATGCACATGAAGAAATTAACACATGCAACTAAATTCATCATCCCACGGGTCTACAACAAAGGTTTCAAACCCTGTAGGGCACCTCAGCCTGTAACAGTACTGTGTGCTTCATCAAAGGGTATCACATTGCCAAATCCCTTCAGAAGTAGGGACTGACTTCTACGTTAAGTGAGCATGGCAGATACCTGTGACTGCTACATGAATATTCAAGGCAGATAGAAGAGATTCCCCTACAATTTCAACTGAAATAGTCAAAAGCAAATGAGATATGAGTTTTGTTTGCCTACTTTACATGTGTACTTCTTTAAAATTACTGCACATTCTAAGTAGGCATTTGTTAGAATTAATTCATTGAAAAATATTTCCTAAGATCTGCTGAAATTCTAGCGTCCTTCCAGAAAAATGTGGGGAAAGGAAAATTAAGTGAGTCTTTGAGACGCTGGAAAAAGCATGGGTAGGAAACCTGCACAGATGTGAAAGTGCTCAAAGGACTGTTCCTATCTTGCCCAGTGGGGATAATAAGAATTACTTTGACTATTTCTTAATCTTCCTTTTTATCTTCCTTGTGTGAAGAAAGTCCATGAGAAAAGCACATTAGCTGGCTAGGTGCTAGATGCTCCTCCTATTCTGAGCACTACATGCTACATTTTTCTGTCTGCAAGCCTCTGTGATTGAATGCCAGGGGAATTTTTAGCCCCTAATATAAAAACCAAGTCATTATATACTTTGTAAGGGCCATCTACCACATTATCACTCATGTAAGTACACACAGACCCTACAGGGTATCCTGCCTCCCAGCACAACTAGGCAAAGTTAGCATCTTCCTGTTTGTTCAAAAACCGCACTGCACTGTTCACTGGGATGATATGCAATCTTTTTTTCCCTTGGATAACTCCAAGAGATGAAAAATTACTCTGTTTAAACAAACTTCCTGTCCTTTTATTTCCTAGGGTAGAAAGACTGCTTTTAATCAATGACTGCAGCACTATGGAAGAGAGATACAGAGCGTGTTCTCAGACAAAATAAAATAATACCCCTGCCTTTGGCTCAGATATATTTCTCAGGACCAGCTAGAGTCATAAGAAATTAGGATAAGAAATCTCTTAACACTGCACTTCATATGATATTTTTTCTTTCATTTAGAAAAAAAATGAATTAGAGGAATCTTTCTTTTGTTGTTGTTACATTTGGCCCAATTAACATGAATCTTTCTTGTCTCCTTCAGTTTTTCTCCAAACAGTAGACAGATCCAAAGCTTTTCTCTTGGCTCTCTTCAGGGACTTCCCACCTAGTTGACCAAGGGAAGCCAGTCGATGTAATCTTTTTGGACTTCAGTAAAGCCTTCGATACCAACTCTCACAGTATCCTCCTGGACAAAATGTCCAGCATCCAGCTGAATAAACACACACTGCTATGGGTGAGCAACTGGCTGATGGGTCAGGCTCAAAGGGTTCTAGTCAATGGGGTTACATCAGGCTGGTGACCGGTCACTAGTGGGGTCCCGCAGGGATCCATCCTGTGGCCAGTGCTCTTTAATGTCTTAATCAACGATTTAGATACAGGACTTGAAGGACTGCTAACTAAGTTTGCCAACAACACCAAATTGGGAGAAGCTGTGGACGCTCTGGAGGGCAGAGAAGCCCTGCAGAGAGATCTAGATAAATTAGAGAGCTGGGCAATCACCAACTGTATGAATTTTAACAAGGCCAAGTGCCAGATTTTGTACCTGGGACACGGCGACCCTGGACACACACAGACTGGGGAACGAGAGGCTGGAGAGCTGCCCTGTGGAGAGGGACCTGGGGGTTCTGGCTGATGGCAAGTTGAACATGAACCAACAGTGTGTCCTGGCAGCCAACAGGGCCAAACATGTCCTGGGGTACATCAAGCACTGCACTGCGAGCTGGTCGAGGGAGGTGATTGTCCTGCTCTGCTCCACACTGGTGCGGCCTCACCTCCAGTACTGGGGCCAGTTTTGGGCGCCACAGCATAAAAAGGATCTAAAGCTACTGGAGAGTGTCCAGAGGAGGCCACCAAACTGGTGAAGAGCTTAGAGGGGAAGCCATATGAGGAGAGGCTGAAGTTGCTTGGTTTGTTCAGGCTGGAGAAGAGGAGATTGAGAAGAGATCTCATTGTGGTCTATAACTTCCTCACAAGGGGAAGAGGAGGGGCAGGTCCTGATCTCATCTCTCTGGTGACCTGTGATAGGACCAGGGGAAATGGCAGGAAGATGTGCCAGGGGAGGTTTAGGTTGGCCATTAGGAAAAAGTTCTTCACCCAGAGGGTGGTGGAGCACTGGAACAGGCTCCCCAGGGAGGTGGTCATGGCACCAAGCCTGATAATATTCAAGAAGTGTTTGGACAAGGCCCTCAGACAAATGGTCTGAATCTTGGGATTGTCCTGTGCTAGGACAAGAGCTGGACTCAATGATCCTTGTGGGTCCCTTGCAATTCTCAGTATTCTGTGATTCTATGATTCTAATACCTTTAAGAACTTTCAAGCCAACTCCTTGAAATTTGTCTGCCTTGAACTTGCAAAGTGCTCATAAGTTTGTTAGTGCCCAAAGTGTCAAGAAACTACAATCATTTTCAGACATATTCCATGTGGGAGGTTTAGCAGAAACAGCTTCATACAGCAGTAAAACCTCCGGCTTGTTCTGGTGAACCTGTGTCAGATGAGGGCAAAAAGAATCCTTTGAAATATAGCAGATATCCAGTTCAGCATTTTATACTGGGAAGATTCACTAAAAAAGGTGTATCCAGCTTTTATTGTTGTCATTTGCCACAGAATTGTTGGTTTGAGCCCAGATTAAACAAATCTAAGTTAGAAACAGGAATCAGACTAATTCTAACCTTATCATATATTCTGCAACAGATATTCAAGCAAATATTAAGGTATTATTTTCTCTTGGAAACTTGACCTTCATCTGATGCTGTAGGAGGAAGAAGCTGAGTTTGCTGGAGTGCCTTGCAATGGCAGCTAACCTGTTACACCTTCTTACCACAGCCTAGGAAATCACTCCAGTCATCTGGTGAGTAGCACTGCAGCAGAACTCCTCAGTCGAGCAGGAACCAAGAAAAGCACCAAGTTTTCTAGACAGCTGAACCCCAGGACACTGAGGGCTGGACTCACCAAATAATCTGCACAAAGTTTTATACAACTCTGGCTATTCTGAAATCTCTGCTTCCCAGCAATCAGCCAAATCAACTTCCAGACCGAAGTATTGTTTCAAAGGTGCTCAATGAAAACAAGGATTATATAGGTAAAGCAATCCTAGTTGATCTACCATCAACTTCAGTCTAAACAAAGGAAAGAGGAACTGTGGAATTAGCCTAGAAGAGACACCTGTGCCTTAACTGACATTTTAATTCAGATTGATACAAAGATGTCTCCTTTTTTAAACCATTTACAGGCAGTATAGCATTCTTCTTGTACACTCTGCTGCTGTGTAGAGTCAAAGCTTGACTCATAAAGAGGATAGTGTTTATGCTAAATTATCAAAGTTAAGGAGCAGTTAATGACTTGAATAGCCACAGTTTAAGTTTAAATTAAGCTGTGCAGGAACTCTTTTTGAGCCATTATTTGAAACAAGGAAGATATCTGTGCCCTTCTGATGACAAATAACTGTTTATTCCCTCACACTAGTTTTTATAATTTTCAGTTACACCGTAGCAGAACTGAGCAAACAGCAGAATCCATAGAGATGTTCAATTCACTCTGAGATCTCATCGCCTCAGAAAAAAGATAAGATTTTACAAATTTATTCCTCTCCTTTATTTCAACCACCATGTTAATGTTGCAGACAATTCATAACCCAAACTTCTGGCCAAAAGTCTGTTGGCAGGTAAGATAGCAGATCTAAATCAAATCACAAAGATCTTGCAATAAGATTGTACAGCACAGTAGTAAAAGCTGCACCTTTCTCTATTTTCCTACTGGAATTCACTCTAGGGTGACAAAACTTCATTACATACATATAACAGGATGTTAAGATAGTATGTCCTTTAAGAAGTTCTAACAATATCCAAAGCTAAGTTCAAATTGAAACATTAAAACAACAAAGTGTAGGGTGGGAAAAAAGGAAGATTGCTTGCTCTAATGAAGTCTTCCCCAGTTAACTCTCTCTGAGTCTTTCAAAATCAGAAACTAAAAGAACGAAAGGGCTTTGCTATAAGCAGCTGCCACACCAATCTGACAAAAACCACCATCAGCCTTCAGCTGTGACCTTTCCATGGTTGTCAAATTAAAACACACAACAGTGAGGCCCCTTCCCCATTCTTCCTGGCCACCAGTTCATGCAAATTACAGAAGACCAGTAGTCTTTGGCTATCAACAAGATTGAATGTTCCCTACTGATCACATTAATGATAAAGTAGTGAATATTAACAAATCTAATGTTGAAAAGAGACGGCTTCCTCTCCTTCACTGACTCATCCATACAATTTAAAATCTCTGAAACAGAACAAATAATTCATTCATCTAACAGACTAAGTAGAAGCAGAAAAGAAGCCATCAATTATACTGCTTTCCAGCCCACATCCCTGACACTGAAACCCAGGCACACAGCGGCAATTTCGTGTAAGGAGAGGATTGCTAAATGTACAAAAATATATGTATTTCTACTGAACCATGACACTTTCACAGCTGCTTACCTTTTAGACTCATTCTAATATTTTCTAGAGTTACGGTGAGTACACATGAGCTGTCCTAACTGCCATGGGACACAAAAAGCGCTGGTGAAGTGTGCTGAACTATCAGCCCGAGTGCCTCCACTTCCCAGGGAATCATAGAGCTTACTGAGGTAACTGCAGAAAAGGTTAGAATTACTTACAGCAGGATGTCCAGCACAGTAGGTGTAGCTAGCATGGGACTGGTAGTGCAAGCTTGCTCTTGGAAAGGTGTATGTATTCCAAGCAGGTTGGCTGCTATTCCACTGGGAGCTAAAGCCAGGGCTCATGGTCACTCTCGATTTACTGTTTTGGTACGTTCTCACTGTGGAGCTGGACTATCAAAAAAGAAAGAAATGCAACGTAAAAATAGCTTTTAGGGCAGAATACAAACAATGCAGCTAAATATCATCATTGTGCATAAACATAACTGCCACACCATCTGGATCAAACTTGAATGTTTCCTGTAAGGAATGGGAAAAACAAAAAGATTTATTCTTTCAAAGATAGCAGTGAAATGGCTAAGTTGCTCTAATGTCCAAAAGAAAGACTGATGACTCTCAGACTTCAGACTGGGATGTAAATCAAATGGGCAATGGATAAGTGATAGAGATAAGGGGATGCTCTGAAATTGTGTCGAGGGTGCAATCCTGCAAGATTAATAGTTGAAACATCCATATTTATTATTATAATAAACTAAATATTAACATTTATTGAGCACATGATCAGCTATGTCCGTTTTACAGTAAATAGCAGTTTGGGGCCAATGTTTAGTTATATTGAAGTATTGAAATCCCATCTAGTGGCTAGGTAAGGCCAAGCCATCACAAAGCTACCCCTACATTTCAAATATGTAAGCTTCCAAACAGACAACAAAATTTCATGAGATTTTTGAATTACTTAAAATGTAGAAGGAAAAAACCCAACAAAACCTTAAATTAATTTATTTTCAAGTTAATTCAATAATTTCCTCTGAAAGTAACCCAGACTATGAATATGTAATTAACTTTTATTCTTTCTGGCTTTCTCTCATTTTACTTTATTTTAACTGCAGTTTTCTGCTTCTAGTCCTCATTTTCTAAAAAATATTCCTAATAAATGCTTGCACTGATAGGAGTGGTTTATTAGGGCAGGAAAAAAAAAAAAATCAGTTTTCAAAGAGTAGAAGATGCATTAGAAGTGAATGCATTTTTAGCAGATATTTAGGTTGGTCTTCAAAGACATGCAAATGTACTTTTCCCTCCATATTCTGTTTTGCATTTGGGTTTTCCTTGCATTCTTTTATTGGCAAAGGTGTTCTCAATATCCCACGCATATTTACATCAAATAATTGTAAACATAAACCTGAAACCATTGTTTTTAAAGCATTAAATTCCCAGTGACCTTAGTAAATACAGTGAAAGCTGGAGAAATATGAACACAAATAATATTTCTTATAAATGTCCCTGTTTGTTAGTAAATTGAGGCTATCCATTTCAAAAGCTATATTCAGGACTGATGCTTCATTTATTTTTAACCTCCTTTCAAAGGCAACTTTTATACATGACATGTGTAGCATTAACCAAACATCAAGATGAGCCACCATCAAACAAGGTGTTTCACATGGTCCAAGACTACTCTTCCCCCGAGTGCTTCCAAGATAAATGAGAAGGTCGGGGAAAGGATGGAAAAAGCAGAGTCTGACGCACAAGCAGAGAAAACAGCTTCATAAACATGACTTTCAGTTTCATTTCAATGCTTCAGCTTAGTTTCACTGGGAGAGGATCAGTGAAATGGAAGGAAAAGGGGATGGAGAGAAGACATACAAAAAGGTTTCAAGGCCACATTCTAGCTGTAAAAATATATACCCTGTATAATCTTTCCAGTTCGTAATATTTAATTTAGATGGGCTGGTTGTAGAAACTCCAGGCCACGCTGGCATGGGCTCAACATGCCCTCTTTATTTCTTTGAATTTTCCAAAGTTTAAGTACACAAAGTTTGCCTCGGTTATCAATTGCTGTATAAACTTTAAGTTCAAGAAAAGGCCACACGACTTCCTGCGTGTGTTTATTTCCTGCGCGGCCGATTAGGAAGCCTGAAAAGAGCAGTTTCCGCTCACCAGTTCTCGGGATCTGGACAGATTCGCCTCCCGCCCCAACCCCTACGTGAAGGATTCCTGCGGTGGGATTTCTAAAGATTGAACTTACAACTAGCTGAACACAAAGCGGATGAATGAACACTAAAACCCACACTAAACTCTCATTAGTCACTGTGTGTGACAAGTGGTTACTTTGTTCTTACAAAAGGCTTTATGGGGGAAAAAAAAAAACCAAACCAACCCAAAAAAACCCTGCCTCCACAGTTAAAGGGAGTTATTTGAAATAAATCTTTTTGTATGAATTTAAATCATGACAAATCAAAGGAAAGAGACTATGGCTACAGCTAGGGGGGGGAAAAAAAAGAAACACCAAAAAAACCTGAAGGGTTTTAATGTTGTGGGGTTTTTTCCTCTTTTCTTTTATTTTTTTTTCCTTCCCCTTTTACCCTCCTTCCCCAAGGAGCAGAAACTGCATTTTTCTTTCCTTTGACATATTACTTATCTTTCAGATCACTCCTCAAAGACAAATCTCTCTTTCTGGGCCCTGACAGGCTTGCTTCTACATGAGAGATGAAGGTTAGGTTTTGTTTCGGACAGATCAAGTAGGTTTTTAGCTATAATGTACTTCTCCGTGTACATTTCTCCCCTTTATAAACATCAGGTACTCAAGTGTGGCTGCTTATTAAGTGCTCTTGAGGAGTTCATCCCCAGCTGAATATTCTGTGAATATTGAGCTGTTGTATCCTAACAATAGTTTTGCTCCTTCCTATTATTTCTGATGGGTCTGCATTGTATGGACTAGTGGAAAATATCTGTGGCTGATGGGATGTGAAGATGCATTGTCAGCTGTGATAATTGTTGACTAATTATTTTCACTAGGGCAGCAAGCTCCACTACAGTAGGGAGAGATGTGCTATTAGCGCTGTACAGATGTGCACAGTACCTGTTCCTGTACTAGAGAACAGAGCAAAAATAAGCCTGTGTTGTTCTAACAGCCTGCCCCGGAACAATCTTTTGCCTGTTGACTGAGTTTTGTTTCGTACTTGTGCACTACACAGAAGACCTTACGTGTCTGCCACGGCATGGTTCAGCCCTGGCACTAAATCCAGGCACACAGATGAGCCCCTCTGCCCCACTTTCTGCTCCTCCACCCAGCTCCCACCTCACAGAGGGCACATTAGAGACGGTGACAAGGATGTGCCTCCTACCCAGACAGGTCACTCTGGACACAGAGACAGGAAGTGAGACCACTCCTGCTCCGGAAGGCTGTGGGAGGGAGGTCCCTGTGAGGAGACCCCTCTGCTCTGAATGGCTTTGTAGGGAGGGCTACTAGCTTCTCTCTTTCTGCTGGCTTACCTCCAGAAAAAAACCCCAAACCAATCAATACAAGAAGACACTCTCAGGATAATTGGCTTTGAAATCTTGTCAGCCAAAGAAGAAAGACATCTGCACTACCAGCCACCAAGCCCCGGGACACCCCACTGGTCACCTTGTGGCTCTCACCTAGAGTGGTTGGGGAGCTAAGATGGGAGATCGGAAGTCAACATGTTGAATTCAAGGTGTCTTCTGAACAACAAAACGCTGCACATCTCCGCAGCCTTCCCAGCTCAGGGCAGAGGTGCCGGTGGGAAAGATGCTGGACCAACTGGGAGAGCTGGGAGGGCAAAGGTACACTGGGGGCAGGTGCCCAGGTGCTGGTAGCGGGGGCTGCAGGAGGGTCTCTGTAAGGAGAGGCTGGGGCTGCCCCATGCCAGACACAGCCAGTTCCAGCCAGCTCCCACCAACCACTGCAGGGCACGGCTGAGTCCCCCAGCCAAGAAAGTGGTGCCTTTGGAAAAATGTATTTAAGAAAAGGGAAAATGCTGCCTGGGAGTAAGAAAAAAGTGAGCAACACCCCTCTGAGCACCCAGGGGAGAGCAGGAGGAGGGTGAGGAGGCTCCCCTGCAGCCTCTGGAGAACCCACCTGGGGCAGGTACTCTGGGACAGGATCTTTGGAGGATCCTGTGCTGGAGGAGGTGGATGTGTCCTGAAGGAACTGTGGCCCACACTGGAGCAGGGGAAAAGTGTGTGGGGCAGGAGAGAGGAACTGTATTCCCCATCTCCCTGTGCCACTAGGGCTGGAGAGCAGGCACAGGGTCAGCAACAGAGGAATGAAGCTGAGCCTGGGAAAAAGAAGTGTGTGCTTCTCACTATCAAAACTTATTTTAACTGGCAATAAATTAATTTTCCCCGAGTCGAGTCTGGTTTTGCCTGGGATGGTAATTGCTAAGTGATCTCCCTGTCTTTATCACGAGTTTTTCCATCTTATTTTCTGCCCCTTTTTGCTTGAGGTGGTGGAGTGAAAGAGCAGATGGGTGGGTGTCTGGCAGCCAGCAAAGGTAAACACACTACAAACTGTCAGGTCTTGTGGCACACAGGCTTTTATTCAGGATCTAAAAGTGCATCTGTTTCCTCCTAACTCTATTGATTACTTCAATAAAAGGTATCACCTCTCCCCATTACCCTGTGTTATTTATACCTCTTAGGTTGTCAATGGCAGACCACCACTGCCACTCCTGGGACAACCTGATCAGCTTTTCTCAAAAACCTTTTGCAGAAAATTATCAGATTGCAACAAAAAAGAAGTGTTGCCCTCCTTGCTATGTATTGCCAGAAACAATAAATATTACAAAGCTGTGGAGAATTTTCTTTTCCCTGAATAAGTCACTTTAGTACCTTTATACCCTAAAGGTCTGATGCAATCTAAAATTGAGATCAGTAAAATTTAAATGTCCAAGCATATTTTAAAATATTACCCTTTTTTTCTTGTGTCTTAATTTCTCTGGTTTATAAATATGGATAATCTTACTTTAAAACTTCTAAAAAGTTAACTTCTAAAAGGTTAACCTTTTCCTCATGTTTGTAAAAGTTTTGAACATTTTTGGACATAAGCATGAGTGAACTGCAAAGTATTATTAGTATTACTACTGTTTCTTGAGCTTAACTGCTTTCAGTTCTTAGTTCTTTTGATAGCTGATGTGTGAAGTTTAACAGTGGAAAAAATAGAACATAGTATTTATGGAGCACTTTTTATCTTCAAAGCACTGTGCAAATCTTAAATGGTGGCAAAACTTTTGAGTGGTGCAACATTTCCAACTTTTAAAGCAGTTTATAGAAGATGTAAGAATTAGCAGCCACGCCTTTCTACTTGTATGTGAAAAAAGCACATTATTTGACTAGGACATTAAGCAACATAAATAGTTCTGACATAGACTTAGTCTTCCTGTCATCATCATACCCATTCTCTCCACTCTTTTGCAATACAGCATCATCATGCAGTAAACTAACAGGAAAAAGATGTGCTAATCCTGAAATTCTACATGATGTCAAATGCAAGAATGACTAAATCTATCAGACACTGTTCTGACAACTATTCCAAAATGCTGTGCTTATTATTGACTCTGGCACTCCAAAAGATGAGAGAAGCTCAAATATTCTTCTCTATGTTACCTCTCTACTTGCATTGACTTAAAAAAAAAAAAAGAAAAAAAAAAGAGTGGGATTAAAGAGGTGTAAATAACATCTGAATTCAGCCTCCCACTACCTCATCTTTTAAAACTTCCCAGAGCTATGATGTCATTTTCTTAGCCCACACAATTTGAGCTGTCTCCAGTCCGCTGGATTTTGATTACAGGATGCTGCTGTCTTCAGCTGCATCTTCTGCCATTTTTCTGTGACAGGAATTGCGTTTGAAAGGTTGTCCACCCTCCTCCCCCATCACTTCAAGGGATTTGACATCCCTTATTTTGGATGTTAAAATGATTACAAGAGTTGGGAAAGGCCAAGTAGAGAAACTGCCATTCTGGAGATACTACTTGCAGGAACTCTATATATCTGTATTTGGATCAGATCACGATGCAAAGCACAGGCAGCACAGTCCTATGCTCTTAAAAGTTCGGGTGCTTTACAAAATACTACTGTTCCCATAGAAATCATAGTTTTCCCATAACCTGGAAAAGTCAGAAATTAAAATAGCTGCCCTGGAGCATATTGCATGAGGTAAAATGATGCAGTTGTTTTCTTGCTCAGAGGAAATATTAAACTGGCAAATCTGAAGTTAGTTTATCACAAAATCCACCCGCGAGGCCTTAAAGATTGTGGCAACTGTGAAATTGAAGAGTGAGAGCGTTTTTTTCTTTTGGAGTTGTTGTGAAAATTAAACATGGAAGATATTGCAGATTATTTTTTTTTTAATAGCAGGAAAGAGGAGTTTTGTGCTGGTACTTTTCCCAATGTAATCTTTCACTATAGCTTGCAAATCTTTTACAGTCTAGAACCAGATTCCATCTGTTCCAATAAGAATTGAGCTCTTAATACTTGGCCACAGCCGATTTCAAGTTCATCAAGTTTGTCTCATAACCTTTATGAAAAAACTTCAAAGACATGACCAAATTTAAGAGAAACGTTGCTTTTCCAGACATGGGATTGAAACTTAATACACTGTACCTGGAAAAACAGGATCAACTAAGAGAAATGGCATTCCACTGAAACCGCAGAGAAATGATGAGGCTATATTTCATATCTCAGCATACAAGTAAGGCTCATCCAGTGGATCCAAGAGTGCCAAGAGCCCACAGCAAACCAAAACCCAGGGTGTGCAGCCCATCTGCCCCCTCCTGCCAGGTGAATGGGGAATGCCCTCCTTGGGCTACCTGTGCTCAGCCAGCTCAAGCAAACGGGACGAAGGGGACCCAGGCTTACAGGACACAACCAGCACAGCTCAATCACTTAGAGCTGGGCACAATAGGAATGCTAAATTGAGAGACTTCTTAGGATAGGCCCCAAATTATCCAAATAACTCTCGAGGAATGTATTCTAGAAAAAGAGTCTGCCACTCTTTGTTTTTTTTTTTTCCTCAGAGTTATGCCTTTAAAACAAAATACATACAGTTTTCACACTTTTATAGTTAGAACTGCTGCCATTTCCAGTGACTCAACACTATAATTTATGTTGTACTTTTAACTTACTTGAAGGAGCAATTTTTTTTCCCAGGCAAAGTAGTTACAGAGAGTGAGCAGGGGAGCTGAGAAAATGAAGGCCTTCACAGTTTGAGGAAGAAGCCACGAAGAGCCTGGTTTTCTCCCATCATTATCCACAGCAGTGCCAAGAGGCAAAGAATTAGTAACAAGAGACAGGTCAGTGACAATTCAGATTAAAGCCTTAAAATCTTTTGGCAACCTGTGTGGATAACCTAGGTGTAATCAAAAGTTGCTGTTACCTGACGGTTCTCTAGGCAACAGGCTGTTGGGTTTCAGTCAATTTCAGCACACATGCACCTCCCAATAACATTTCCACCACCAGTATCTCAGCAGGCAAGCTCAGAGCAAAGACCAAGTAAAAGTCACAAAAAATGCTCCTGTGCTTCAAACTGGTTTCTCCAGAATAAGAAAAGAAATTCTGCATGCATAAGAGAAACTTGTATTGGTTTGTTACCCTTGTTGTACCCAGCCATAGGCAACGCTCATGCTCCTGGACTGCTCATTTGTATGTCCTCCTTCCATGGAAGGAAAAGTGAAAGGAGACTTTCCAAAGGATATTTTTTTGTTTGTTTATCTTTGTTAGGTTATTTGTAGAAAGTAAACTGGGATTAAAATGTATTTTGTTAGATGGGATTTTTATTGGTGTAGTTTAAACCTTTAATTTAGGTTTGAACACAGTGAACATCTTGACTCGAAGTCCTCTCCTCCTCCCTCCTCTTCTGTCTCCTTCACTTTGAAAGAAATAAGAGCATGTCAAAGTTTCTTCTGTTCAGAAAATTATTTAATGAATCTATTGTGGAGAAATGTCATAAGAACCCCAGAAAGACATTGAATATGGCCTTGTAATCATAGGTTATTAAGTAATTATCTTCTGAACATAAAACACACTGGCATCTGTTAAATTTACTCCAGCCTTTTTTGATAACACCAAGCTTACAATTTAAAGTAGTGAAGCATTATGTTAACCAAGATGAGCATGATCTGAGTGGTCCCAGGAAATTCTCGTAAAACAAAGGACACAAAAGGATGCTGCAAAAATAATTTTAAAAAATTAACATGTGATAAGTGCCTTTCCTAGGATCACACTGTCAGGTACAGAGGGCTCTTGTACTAGTTTGCTTGTAAATCAACAAATCACGTTTACCTGCATCTTATTTTTTTATGTGGACCTATGTACCACAGACTGAAACACCAGTTCAGGAGTTTTGCTGATTAATGACTGATTTTAGCATTTACCTGCCAGCTAAATTGGGACTTTTTACAGACAGCTAACACCTTTTGTGAAACTCATTATTTTTCTGAGTTCGGGGAGACAAATAATTATTTCATTAATACCTGAATTCCTTCCCCTTTTACAGTACCCAAAGGTATATTTCACTACATTCTGCAGTATCTTAATGTTTCTTCTGATGTATTTGTTTACTACATGTATACTCAATTACTCCCTGAACAATAAATCAACCACTGTCTTGGATACAAAATTAGTTTCCTCACACTAAATCTGCAATGTACAACTTTTTTCAGACAATCCCAAGAGTAACAGCTGGCTGACAATTGAAGCAAGTCTGCAACATTAACCAGCGAGTGCAATCCAGGCTCACACACCAGGGAAGAGGGATGCTTATGAACAACCAAAAAAAGTCCATGGCACAACATCACTTCTATAATCCTACCCAACGAGGAAAAAATCTGGTTGCTTTTCTCAGCTGCAGTAGGCAAAGTGTTGATTCCAGCAGCATATGCATATTGCAAGTCTCCACATCCACAAAATGCTTACTGTATTGAGTCTGCCTGGGATGGAGTTGATTTTCCCCGTGGAAGCCCTCAGAGTGCTGGGCTTTGTATTGGTGGCTTGAGGGGTGTTGATAACACCCCAGTGTTTTGGTGACTGCTGAGCAGTGCTAGCACAGCACCAAGGCTGGCTCTCCAACATTCCCTCCCAGTAGGCTGGGGGTGGGGAAGGTCTTGGGAGGGGACACAGCCAGGACAGCTGACCCAGACTGACCAAAGGGATATTCCATCCCATATGACGTCTGCTCAGAAATAAAAGCAAGGAGAACAGAGGGGGAAGGGGGGACATTCCTTATTTCTGTTTATTCTCCGGGAACCACAACGTGTAGGAAGCCCTGCTTCCCAGGAAACGGCCAAACATCACCTGCTTCTGCATGTGCAGCTTTGCTTCGCTTCTATTAAACTGCCTTTGTCTTGACCCATGAGTTTGTTTTTTTGTGTTCCATCTTATTTTCTCCCCTCCCCATCTTGCTGAGGAGAGGGGTCATAGAGTGGGCTTTGGTGGGCATCCAGCCAGGGTCAACCCATCACACTTACTTTGCTGAACACAATGCGGTTATGAAATGCATGTGGCCACTGGGAAGAACTCTATAAATCCTGCAAAGCTACCCAACACACCACTCTATAGCTAACTCCTGTGGATGGGTCTGCACGCTTTTGTAAACCTTGCTGTGGGATTAGGGCATTTATCAAAGCTATGATTTCTTTCCTGCAATGCTACATCTATTGTACACTAGGAGTTCTGCAGGTGCATGATTTATCCATCCTGTCATTAGCTACAATACCCTGCACACAGTTTTTATTTTCTGCTGGAGAAACAAATACTCCTCCCATAAATTGTTCTACTGCTGATTGGGGAACAGGCTCCTGCTCCCTTGACAATAAACCAGTTTGCTTTCTCTGACCATGGAGTTATAATTTCCAGCATAACAATCTGAAGCTCAACATCATTTCTTATGGAATTAAATAATATAAGAAAAATTATAGCTTACTTCTTTTCAATATCACATCTGAACTTTCATCAACTGTTAAGTGCCAACATGTTTGATCATTTGAGGGACATTACAGACAACACAACCCCTAAAGATCCAACCAAGGGAACATGGGTGGAGGAAGCAAATGTCAGATAAATTGAATAGACAAAAATATCTTCTACAACAAAAACAAAAACTCAATATGAATTTTGTTATAGGGATCAGGACTTGCCAAAGGTTTCACTTTGGCTAAAAATGTTTAATGAACATTTTAAAAAGCAAGGGAGCAAACCAGATAGCCAAGAAATCCAGAAATGAAAAGCAATTTCTTACTCAGTGAAATCATACTCAGACAGGCCTTTCACTCAAATTAAATATTCATAGAACCACATATATTGTATATGACACATTTGAATGTGAAAAGGCTAATATCCTCTGGCTTTTCCAGTACTCAACTAATCCATTAGAAATTTAATAGTCAAACCATTCCGTGGCTTCAGTAGGAGGCATGAAAAATAAAAGAGAAAGCGGAATGAACTACAAAGAGAAGAACAAAATATGAAGTAAGACGTATCCAAGACCAGCTCTCAGGGTACTCAAAATCAATTTCAACTGCCCCAGATATCTGTTGAGTATCAAATACAGAACAGAGGAACACGCACACAGGGCTAGAGAATTGTCTAGAAAAGCTGCTTTGTCTTCATTCAAGCTTTGTGCTCTCATGCTGGAGAAGAGAGAGATAATTAATTTATTAAAAGGGATGAGCAAATTATAACTGGGAAGTTGACTATAAGCTATTTGAATTCAGTGGTGCAGAGACTGGTTTTCCAGGATACATTAATACAAGGTTACAAATTTCATTAAAAAATAAGTAAATCTCAATGAAAAATGACATTAAAATTCCCAATATAAAAGACAACAGAAATACCTAAGAGAGAGTCTGTTAAGGCACAAGAGCTTATGGGATTTTGCTTTGTTTTGTTTTTATTCCCCTGGAAAACGAACAAACAAGCAATGAAAGGCTATCAAAATCCAAATAATCCTGCAGATTATTGAAAATCCTGTAGTCTAAAGTAGTGGGAAGGAGACATGGGAATCAAAACTCAAAAGTACTATTCAACGAAAAACTTAGTGAATATCTTAAATGAAGGAATAAAGCAGCATGAAGTAACAGATGCTGAAGGTTTGACTATGCAAAGCTTCTCTGGCATTGGTCAGCACAGCATTTAAAATAATGGGACTACTCATGACCTTAAAGTAAACCATGAGTATAAGCAAACAGATCCCTGACAGAGCTTTGTGTTAAACACAGTTCTCGCCTGCGTATTTGTCTCCTGCATATAAAACGCTATCATGTGGCAAGATCATAAAGAAAATTCCCTCTAGATAATGTCAATCACATGTTTCTAAATATACAAAACCACTTTTACTTTCAGGTATCGATATGAATGCAAATAGCCACCTTTCCTTCACAGAACCTTTCCTTCAAAACAGAAACTACTCCTTTTATTCTTATCAGCTAATGTATAAAAGTTTTAAGGGCTGACTTGCATTTTGGCTGTGCCACAAGTGGTGGCATTTTATACTCTATGAATTAGTAAACAGACAAAAACGACTTCAACAATACCACCAAAACTCCAATAACTTCTATTATAGTAAGGTGACTGCAGTAAGGAAAACTCACATGGGTCTGAAAATAGCTTCTGCTTTCATTAAATTACACTGCTGAGAAAAAACAACCCCAACACATTACACATTGAGGGGCTGCAAGTGAAAAGCAGGGATCTTTTGAATCCTACTGGAGGGTGCTCAAATAAGAGAAGTTATGGACACTCCAGCTGAGGCTCCTCAGAGCCTAGCACGTGGAGCTGCAGTTCTTGGCTTAGGAAATACTGACAGCTAGGGGAATAACTCAGTGCAGCTCAGCCTAAGGGATTTTTCTGCCCCAGTGCCCAATGGTATGAAGAAGATTCAGATCCTTCCTGTTGAAGTTCATCATCATAAACTTGACAGGCAAAAGGAGTGGTTGGGGGTGGGAGGGGGGCAGGGGGGGGAAGGAAAGAAAGCTCTGCTTTTGTGTTTCTCCCTGCTGTAACCAGAGCCTCTGTTCTGGTACCCAAATGTTCATTAAAATGTTAAAAAACTAGATTTAAGTACAGCTGTCAGGTCCAGGCTGCAAGAACCAGATGAGAGATGAGGAAAAGAGACTGAGGACAAGTGAGAAGCTGACCAGAAACCACAGCAGGAGGCTCTGAGGATAAACAGATACTACCCTGTCTCATCTGTGTTTTCTGGTTTGTGTTTTTGAGTCTACTTCTCAAAAGACTATACATGGAATGAATGCAGATGGAGATTTCTGTCACATTGTTGCCAGTTGGTTTAAAACCTCTGCTTCTCTAGTCAAATCCTTTCTAGAGCTGAACAGAATTTCTCACCACTCTAGAAGGACATTGGTCTAAAAAACCTAGAGGATTAACAGCAAATTAAACTAATATGGTTACCACGGAAATTTCTTTACAAGACATGTTTTTAAGTTCATATTTCTATGTCAGTAGATAGTCTCTATAGCTCTGGGCTTAAAATATACATTTCAGGAAAATTTGCCATATAGCATATTCAGTTGTACATTGTATTTCCTGACATGTGCAAGTGTTATAAACTTATAGCAGAAGCAGGAAAAATTGGTAATACCAAGGTTGGTACAGAATCTTACAACACTAGTTACCCTTGTATCCACCAAAACAGTTCAGAATGACTGCTGGGAATACTTTCGAAGATCTGTAACAAGGATGAAAAAGGGCAAAGGAAAAAAGATCGTTCTACAGCTTAAATATGGAAGAAAAATTTTATCTTGTATTCTAAAACCAAAATATATTTATGTCCCTAACCCCTCTAATTTTAGAAATATCTGTTGTAGACTGTGATTATACCCAAAGTGTTTGCAGATGCATAATTCTTCATAATTTAATAGCCCCAGTTAAATTGTTTAAATATTTAATGATCTTGTCTACCTGTTAACAAAATAAAAATTATTAAATGGACTCTGAATAGATGCTAGTAACAGCAAGATCTGAGGTTACCAATTGTTTTTACAGCTTTCTCTTTTCATTTTACAGCTCTCTTTCCTACAGAAAATCTCATATTTTCTAACTAGACCTACCTAATAAGAAATGTTAACTTAGACAGATCAACTCAATAGAACATGCAATTTTTTTTTTTGCCATTGCCTAAAGAATCTGATTTGAAACAGATACATTTTATTTCATACCAAATTTTCTAGAGAACTTATTAGTTATTGCAAGCCAATTTAATTAGTTTATACAAAATTATTTTTATTTAAAACTTAATTTCAAGAAGCAGAACATTCTACTCTCAAAAATAAACATTTTATTGTAACCTCAAATTTAAGAAGAAATTTACAGGAATGTAAGTCCTATAAATACAGTAGAATTCAGGTATCGTAGGACAAATTTTCAGTATTAATTTTATTTCATGGATCAAATCTAACTGATCAAAGGATAGCAAACTTGGTAGATGAAGCAGTAGATACAGTGTGTATTTGGTTTTTTAACATCAGAATCATAGAGTTTGACAAGATTCTGATAAACATTAATCTGCAAACTAGGATATGCCATTTAGGTGTTGGACATCAATGTTGTTCTAGATGCTAAGGTCCCAGTGCATCAAGATCCTTATGCACATGCGTAGCTGGAAGCACAGGAGGAAGTCTACTGAAGCCCAGAGGATTAATTATAGTACTAGAATCATACACAGATTTTCATCTGAAAGGCTTAAATATCTAACAGAACTGGTCCTGCACTGAAGACAAAAATTTAATTTCTTTGCAAGAACAAAAAGATGGAGACTTAGATAGGAAAGGGGGGATTTTGTTGGTTGTTTTAAAAGGATATAAATCTTCATGATGCTGGCTATAAAAGAAGACTAGGAAGATTAATACTCTCTGGGCAGCATACTCTTCCTCTTATTATCTACAGGATATCTTGCACCTTGTTCTGAAGCATTTAGCAATGGCTCATGGAACAAGAGATGTTTAATGGTCTGATATGGCCTTGCTGCATCGATCACTGTGATACAGCAATCAAAGCCAGAGGGTGCGTACGGCCCTATTTGATCTTGACAAGAGAATTCCACTATGCTAATCTCTAAAACGTACTGTCAGATTATTTCTTTCTCTCCCCTGTGCATTTCCTGACTTAAAAATAAAGAAATCAATCAATACAGCCATCATGCAAAATTTCTGAACTTAAGGGAAGTCAATAGTGTTTGCAAGTGCTTGGCAGAACACTGCCTCTGTGCGTATCGAGGTTGCAAATTGTGAGGAGCCCTACTGACCTTTTTCTTTTAATAAACTCATCTTTGGAAAAAACATAGACATTCATTATGTCTCCTGCTTCCTGGAGGAAATATTGGTGCAGCTGAGGTCTAGAGACAGAAGAGTCAACAGGAACAAACAACTGAAGTATTTAACTGTGTTGCTTTTTCCTTCGATATTCTTCTACACAAGCATGCTTCTTACTTCTACTTAGTTTCTATTAGGGCTAAATTGTTCAAAAGATGAGTCATTCACTGTACCTTAAAAAAAAAAAATCCACATTTTTGCATGGAAAAGGATGACTGAACAGAAAAGAAAAGGTGTAATTTGTACTTGAACACTTAAATTTTCCTTTAAAAACTCAAGAATTTGCAGACAAAACTGGTGTAAGTAGACAACTTGCATCTAGATCTGAAACTATGAACAGCTTCAAGCTATTCCTTAAAATCTTGGGTAAGTATTTCAGCATACCTACGTCTCTTCCATTCCTCTCTGCTTATTTGCACACATTTCTTGTGAAGTTTTTTTCACCTGTCTTTAGATACTGTTAACAGTTTAAAGTTAGGTCAATATATGAAGAATCCCCATCTGAAAATCTGTACCCTTATAATTTGACTCTTCAGGAAACAGACTACAATTTAAAGTACAAGACAGAATGAATAATAAGAGAGTTTGAGGTTTATAATGGTTTATGATGGCAAATAAAGCTTCAGCACCCAAATGCCTGACATGAAGGAATCTATTTTTATTAATTGCCTCTAATAAGGAGCACAGATAACTCTATTGATTTTCAGAGTTGATATAAACTTTTTTTTTTTTTTTTTTACTCTTCAGGATTGCCTAAGTAAGTTATGCTGAGATAGATACAGAAAAAGAGCAGAAAGATTGTTGATTTTTTTTTTTATACTACCAAGACTTGAATGTATAGGTTGCAGAGCAGTTTCCCTCAGGTTCACTTTGCCTTATAAAAGAAAAAAAGAGAAAAAAAAAAAAAAAAAGCAAAGTGAACCATAAAGAAAATTACTTGTATTCTTAAAGAAGAAAATAAAATGGTTACAAGATTGTCCCAGTTGGAAGGATAAACCTGGGTGAAATTTTGAAAATGACAGGAAAACAGCTGGGAACGCTTCCAGATGGACTTTGTTGTGCAAAGATTATAAAGACAGAAACACTATTCTTGCTTCATGATATCTACAAATAATACTAAACAATCCTGAGAGCTATAGAATCATGGGACACTCCACCTAACATTAACGATTCAATAGATAAAAACCACTCTAGGTCACTATGAAAACCAGTAAGTTTCTTCTATTGAATGTTCCCTAAAAGTCATAAAATGGCCAAGTTGCTCTGGGTGTGTTGTCAACAGCACGCACAAGTTTCTTCCTTTTAATGTTATCCCAAGCTAGGGAGAAAGAGGAAGAGCTAAGCAGAAGAACTACTTTTTTACTTTCCTTCCAAGGGGGTGCAATAAACCATCAGTCTGATGGGAGCAGATGGTGAACCAGTTCTTTCTGCCCCTTGTATCTGAGAGAGAAGTTTGTAGCTGGAGAACACAGTTCAATTGCTAAATTAATATTTACGCTGTAGTTCCACATTTCTACCCCAGAATGAAAAAGGTCAGATCATGTGGAGACAGATCTGGAGGGGGAAATCCAAGCACTGAAAGGAGAGCTAGGAGAGCTATAGCCACGTCATGTAGCACAGAGAGTAGAAAGATCACACAATGAGGCACTTTGACTTCTTGCCAGGTATACCCTGTGAAATGGATTTCAAAATAAAGTTTTAAATTACAGACGGCTTTTCCAAGCCTTTGCTGGCATGAGCACTACTGCAGAAAAGCTGTGACACCAGCAATTAGGGATAGCAGAGTCTGAGATACTAAGGGAAACTTGTCGAGCAGAACTTAAAATATCTAAGCATTTCTCCTAAATATTTGTCGAAAGAAGAAATAGAAATTGCTTTGGCTCTGCTTGCCTGTAAGTTTGCACCTTCTGGATTTTTTTGGGAAAATATTCACAGCCATTAGCTCAAGACTCCTATAAACATAATATTAATTCATGCCTAAAAGTATCAGGAATAGGGAGGCTAAAGATAGAATTTTAAAAAAATATAGCATGTGGTGTGCCAGCAACACAGTCCTACGAATTTTATGTTTGTCCTATCTGTCCAAGCAAAACAAATTGTGAACATCTAATCAAAGCTCCTTGAATCCTTCACTTCATATCTGCAAGGAATGCAGATGAAGAAGTATTTGCCAAAAGAAGTTGATGAAAAGAAAGCATACACACTTAATGAGTGACAAACAAGGCAAAGTACTCCAGTCCTGTCTTAAATGACCCTTATCCCATATTAGTACTAACTATTAATGGAAAAAAAATCAGAACTAATAATTAACATTTTAAAACATCATGTACTGTCTGCCCAAATGTTAGCATCACCATCACAAAGGGCTACAGCAATGGGAAGTGTCATATAATTTTTCCAGAAAACCTTGAAAAGTTTAAAGAAAAGATATGTTGAATAGATGAATTCCTGGTACTTAACAGAAAATTATGTTTGTCCTAAATATGTATCATGTGCCAGCTAATGAGCCTATTTTAAAGTAGGGCAGAAACAGTTCTACAGTCTCTAACACTGGTTTCCAGTGACAAAAAGTATTTAGTACTCTAACTCCCAACAGAAGATGCAGAAGGTATTAAATATAAAGGCAAATGACTGGGCTGGCTCCTGGTTCCATGGAGTCAATGAAAAATTGCCATTGGCACAGTTTCAGGGATGATTGATTTTTTTTGTTTTAATCACCCCAATGTACAATACCCCTCTAATGGCTCCACCAAGCTGCTTGTCACCCCCCCCCCCCCCCGCCCCTCCTGAGTCAGGTCTTCTAGCATAAAGAAGTAGACAAAGATGTCCAAGCCATGTGCTGGCTAACATGCGTTTAGATTTATAGTTCCAGTTTTCTGCAGGAACTATTTCAGCTCTTAGTAAATCTCACAGCACACAGACTTTGCCTTTTACTTCTCCTGCTGGGTCTAGCTAAGGATTGAGCCCCACAGCTGAATTTTGAGCATCCTTAAAGTTTGTGGATCACAAATTGTAACAGATGTCCCTGCTGTGCAGAGAGTTTTGTTTAAAGGTCCATCTGCCTGCAGACTAAAATCTGGAATTCTTTGTTCGTATCCTGCAAAACCAGATCTTTCAGATCAGTCACCATAAAAATGCAGGGATTTTTCTGAAGGGTAAGGAAGATCAATATGTTTCCTACATTTCTTCCCCTAAAAAGTGAAGTAGCTGAGAACCATCTCAGGGTTTGGCAGGACACAGTCTTATTCATGTTAACATTGCTTCCACATAATCGGTTCCCTGCTGCAGGAAGGAAATGAATATGTGCACCTATGGCTTTTTCTTTAAACTCCATATATCAGTCATCAGTGCTTTCTACTTCTGCAGGTGTGGGGAGTCACCTTTCCATTGCTACGTGGGCCAGCTGGTGGAGGACAGGGTCCAGACTATGGTCATTTAGAAGACAGAGGCAGAGAGACTAGAGCACCGGTATACTTAGCAAAATTATTTAGATATGTTTGCAAAATCAGAGCAAAAGAAGACAGGATAGTGAAATGACAGATGAAATCAGAATGGAAGTGAGAGACTACGAAGCAATAAAAATCAGGAGATGGGAAGAGAAAATAACAGAAAGGGGACAAGTAAAAGGAGAAGGAAAAAGTATTTACTATGCAATTAGATTTCATGCGGGGAAGCACTCAATTCCTTCCTCTGTACAGCTTACAATACCACTTTCAGAAGAAATTCTCCACACTCCTTGGCATATGAAGGGGGAGGAGGGGTGGGGGAAGGGCTTCTTCAGCCTCATCAGGCTCCACTGCTCTTTCCTATATTCTTCCACTAGATCATTACATTTTGGGTTTCAAATGAGAAACTTGCAGGAGTGAACGGGATACTTTTATTTGAGCAGAGCCGACAACAACTCTAGGGGTTTTCTGTGCAGGCACTCACAATACCCATGGGAGAAAAGGCTCCAGTTTCCTTCCTTGGCTTCCTCAGCTCACTTTCAGCCCAGCAGCTCTATGTTTCTTTACAGAAATAGCACCTCACTGCCTCTATGTTCTCCAATCATCACCAGCTCCCAGTGGGCCAACTTCCTTCCTGCTCATCCTATAATTGCATGAAGATACCTCCTCCTTAAAGTCAGAGTTAGCCTATTTGCAGTTGATCTCCTTGATGGCCAGCAGGAGGGCCCACAAGCTCGAGAAGGGAACATACAGACAGCCAAGAATTTTTTTGCGCTTTCTAAACAGACATAAGTGTTGTCTATGCTTAGGTCAGACCTTCCTAAAAAAAGTCCTTATTGCCCTTCCTTTGACTCTAGCAAATCATGCACAACCTCTGCTTTGTAGCCAGTTTCCTTCCTCCTGGATCAGCTCCTGCATATGCAATTGTGTCCAACACAAGCATACCTCTATGTTTCTCTCCTGTCCAAGCTGAGGAATGACATACTTCTACATACAAACTCGAAAATGATACAGCAATTTAATAAAATTAACCAGAATTCACAGGTTATGACAATGTCCACTTACTAGAAACTGGTTGGAAGTGTCCTTGTGTTTTCAATTCTTTACTATTTTAGAATGGTGCATTTTAACACCACTTAACAGGCAAAGGAAATCAAAGAGTGTATCTTCCAGCCATTTCAGAAAGCATTCAGCAACAGGAAATATATTTTTTCAGACACTTATGGTAAGTTTTTGCCATTGTTTTATAATCTGGCATCTTGTTCACCAGTTTAGAGGTAATCTGTTAGAGAACTTGTAAAACAAATCAGTATTACATGCCTGGAAAGTTGGGCAATGTTATTCATCAGTAGAGGATTCTTTTTTGGGGTACATTGATATCTTGAAACATAACAATGAATTATTTTTTCATTGAAATCATTGCAGAGACAGAAGATACTGGTCATAATAACCAGAACATGGCCACAGCTAGTATTCTCTTGTAGAAGTATCACAATTTTCTGCACGCAGTATTACTTTATTTTTATGGAGAGCCTTTATATGTTATCGAAAATCAGATGTCCATGTTCTTTTATTGCTGGTAGAATCAGAAAGAGGAACAGGTCAAGTCTTCAGCATGGCATTCACAGTTTTTCATCTATTAGTGAAATGTTCTCTATTTCCTTTCCGAGTTTATTCTGTCATTTTGTCAGCCAACGATACTGTCCTTTTGTTCACATTTGAAAGGAATGGAAGTTCTCTAAATTCTTGAAATTTCCCCCTTTTTCATGTTAGACAATTCAATTGTGACTCTTCAGGTTAGGTTCATGTGTACAGCAGTCAAAATTTGTTACAATACTTCTTAGGAGGCCTCATCAGTGGCAAACATATTCTCTATTCTTCTGCTTCAAGCATCTACCTAATCTGTTTGCTTTTAACTACTGCTGTTTGCCCAGTAAGATCTTTTACTGCCTATCTGTGACTGCACCCCCTAAACTGACAGTCCAATTAGGCTTGGAGAATTTTTAATGGGCATTCAGTCCTACTGATAGCTAGAGAGCAGTTCAGTCTCCTCTCCAAGGAAAGCCTCCTCAGGCACAGTCTAATCTTTAATTGTTTCCACAGTCATTCAGTGTGTCCAAGACTCCGAAGCTGCCACGCAACTCCATTTCCCATTTATACTAGTGGGTGACAGGCATGTTGAAAAAGGGTCAGATTTTAAAATAAGGAAATGATTTTTATTTTTATTCCCCCCCAAAAATAGAACATGCACATAAAAGCAGAGGAAGAGAATGCATGCCGAAAATGAATTAGCTCTACTCCACTAAAAGAAACTAACAAATGCTTTTACAACAACAGTGAAAAGCTGACTAGGGCCTGAACTTGATCTCACTTATGTCAGTAACAGTTTGATTCAATGGGAGCAAAGTAAATCCCATTAGAGCCTTTTGTAGAAGAATCCTAACAAAAGCAGTCACTACAAAGTAAAGGCCCTGTTCAGCCCTCGCTTACACCACAGCCATTGTAAAGTCACACCATCATAGTTGGGGGTCTGCATTCAGACCTGGAGCATTTCAGTCCTATGCTCACTGTGTCACAAAAAGCCAAAAGGAAATGCTGTACCAAAATGAGAATTGCAAACCTCTCCTGGCCATGGATTTAATACATTATTGTTAGGTTTACATAAGATCTGGCTGGGTCCCAAACATGCATTCCATGCCACTCATACTGCCTGATTTATACTGTCTTATTTGGCTGGTAAAAGAATCAAATTGGTGACTGGTTTTGAATGAAGGCAATTAGAGTGGTTGATTGGTTTTGTAATTTGGAGAACACCACTCTAGAGTATAAGTCAATTGTGTAGAACTATCCAGGTCTTTAATCACTGGTTTCCCTGTGCAAAGAGCTGATGCTTTACATCAACTGAAATTTATAGCAGTTATAATCAATTCCATTCACTCCACTGCCCCCCATATTGCTTCCTCCCCTGCCCCACACCTGGCAAAAACATGACATTTTACCAGAGAAAAAGTTAACTATAGAGTGGCCAATTATATTTCAAAGGTGTATCCAAATTTAATCTACATGGTCAACCAAGTACATGGGGCTAATTATCTTTACAGAGCATCTGACAGCTGTTGTGATACAGTGGTCCAACAGTTCCTGCTAGAAATCTGTCAGGAAGCACTTGTTTAAATTTGAATAAGGTTAAACAACAGACTTCTGCCTGCAACTCTTGGAAAACAAAGCCATTAACAAAGACACCAATTTTACATAAGTCTCTTAAGTCCCCCCTGAAAGACTGGAAGTTCTCAGCTCAAGAAGTTTTCTTTCTGAATAGATTCTGAAATAGGAAGATCAGCAGGTATAACACACAAAAACTGAGCCAAGCACAGGACAGGAAATCATACATAATTTGGCTATGTATAGTAACCATATACCTTTATGAAACACAGTTTCTTATTTAAACACACAGGTTCCAGAAATTCCAAAGCTGAGAAATAAAATTTCACTGAAGTCTTGCCTCAAGCAATTCTTTATTCTCAGCGATAGACTTGGATTGAAGCGTACCTTCATGGGATAAAAAATTCTGGAGTTACATTATATTTACTTGGCTTCTAAGCAACATCTTCTGTTCCCTCACCACAATCTACATTTCTGACATTTATTCAGAACAATGCTATGTTTTGCACAATGGCTTTCAGATCCTTAAGTCCCAGATTTTTGGGCCATTATATCAAAGGTTAAACTGAAATGTCGGTACATCTATACAACACCCCAAGCAGATGTGAAATCCTGAATTCCCCTTCTCAGCAAGGACATTTAATAATCTGTACTTCACTGGAGGCTGCCATGAAACCTCTGGTCAGCTCAGAAAAAGTGACACAACTTCAGGACTTTCCATAATGTGCTGCACCTTCACACTCCCCATTGAAATTCCTCTCTGTAGCTGAAGCCCTGTGCAAACTGACCACCACTGACCAATCAGTTTGGTGATCCAAAAATTATATTAGTAGTTAATTAAGAAAATAATTAAGTTATATTAGCAGTTAATAACATGTAGGGTTATGTATCTTTGTATATTTTAATAAAGTCTGCCAAATAGAAGGAAACTCTGGTTCCCACACTCAAGTAAGTAACAAATCTTATGATTATGAGGCAGTAATAAAACCATGTCAAAAGCATGGAGCAGGTGATGTAATTGCTAGCTGCATTCAGTACTACTTACAGTAAACAAATCCCACAGCAATTGAAATTATCCTGTTCCTTGAAACAAAATATAGAGGGAAGAAGAAAAGACTTGGATTACTGCTTTATTTTACCACTTCTAAGCAACAATGAATAACTGAAAATTCATTATCATACCGGCCGTATTGGTCCTCTAGTACTGTAAATAATCTTCTCATTCCACCTCACCAGAACACTGCACATGGCGTGTTTGAGAAGATTACTAAATTTGAATGTGACTTACTTTAAAGTAGCTGCTCACCTAGTAACATTCACACGCAACACTACACACAGAAGGACTTACTTAGACAAAAATTGTTTTTACCACTGCAGCCATTCTGAAATTGCCCAGCACATATTTTTTAATAACCCTTACAAGCATTTTGGGTAAAAAACCCCACAAACTGGCCAGATCCTTTGGTGGAGTTTCTCCTCTTAGGTGATTGGGCCCAACAGAGAAAGGATGAGGAGTCCCATCTCTGCCACCTCCCCTGATCACTGTCCATGCCTGCAGGATGTTATGGAGTTGTGTGTGGAGTCAGCAGACCAGTCTTTCAAGCAAGTAACAGACACGTTTGTATGTAAAGACATACCTCAAAACTGACTTGAGCACTTTCTTGTGCTCATCGCATCAAACTTAAAGAAAAATGCTTACATTTCCAAGCTAGGCATCCTGGGGCTTGCTGTCAAGGACAGAAGGTGTCACTTCTTCCAAGGACGAAGGCATAAATGGGTGAAAATCAGCTGTGACCATGCCTCGGAGACCTGGTTGCAGCGTACAAGCCCTCTGTGAGAAACTCTGAGTTTCTCCTCTTGTGTTCATGATGCAAGCCTGACGGGACACATAGTATGTTTGTGATATGTCTACAACACAGCTGTGCTTTGCTGCCTTCCTAGAGCTGGAGAGTAAACTCAAGAACTCAGGTTCTGGCTAGAAAAAAGGAAATGAGAACAAACAAGAAAAAAGCTGTCCTGGGGCCACGGATTCATGTCTTCAACAACCGACAGGTGATGAAGCTACATCAGGGTCCAACAGTGAACCTGGAGGTACAGGAGCTTCCAGTGATCCCCCATTTTGCAATGTGTGGTTCAGTTGCTTGCAGAAACAAAGGAAGATCTGGGAGTTCTGGATGCAGGTAAACTGGTGACCACTGTAGGCTGTGCCACGTGCCTTTCAGAGATAACAGAGGCAAGGCAGAACAGGGTTATTTCCAAAACTGCCTCCAGGCACAAGCAAATGAAGCCACAGCTCCAAATCAAAGGCCTCAATGATACCAGCCAGAAGCACAATCCATGGCAAACCAAGGAGCACTAAGCAACAGCCAACGGGAAGGAGAAATTCTTCCTCATTATTAGTGGCACTTTCAGCAGCATATCTGAAAGGGATGGTGGCAGAAAAGCTTCACATCCCTCTCTCAGCAGCAGGGAAGCTGGCTCTAAGTGAGGAGATTAAGGGATCCCATCCCTTGAGGGAAAACAAAGGAGGAAATAGTCTGCCAGAAGCCTCTTGGGCTAAAATCCTTTCTACAAGCCTGTCTTTGGGGCAACAGCAATTCAAAAATATTAGGAGTATAAAGGATGCTGCAGAGAAGAGTTTGGGGGGGTGGGGGAGGGCTGGGGACAGGGGACGGGGAGGTGAAGGTACAAGTCCTCCTCCTAAGGGCACTGGCCTCCCCCGAGGCCAAAGGCTGAGCTGCCTGTAGAGCTCTAGGCTACTAAGCAAAAGAGTCTGAATAACATCCAGATATAGGTATAATTATAAGAATAATTCTTTTAAAGCACATGACATTGTAACTCACAAAAAGGTAGCAGATGGGTATTTCATCTGTCCACTTATTGAAAAATCAGACCCTCAAGAGTTGGGAGATTTAGAACAGAGCAATCCAGCACACTTGAAGCTGACTTTCAAACCCTCTGGCCCTCCTGAACAAGGTGCAGGAGGGAGAAGACATTAGCTTTACAGCCTGAAGTTATGCTCACAAACACTCTCCATGCCCCCTGCTGCTCAAATTTAGTTTTACCTTCAGGCAAAAGAGCCATCATCCCATTTCTTAATCATACAAAGAATTTTCTTGACTGCTCAGTTAGCTGCTCCCCGCAATCCCTGCGAGCCACACATTTCTTCACAGAAGAGCAGTGAGAAGCATGCAGAGGAGGAGAAAAGCTGCTGCCGACCGATTCTAAGAGAACTACTGATTTAAAAAAAATAAATATATATATAAAAAGTAGCAATTAAAAGTGCCATAGTTGGGCCAGGCACTAAAATTTTCAGATATTTTCCAAAAACCCAGAAACCAAAACCAGGAGCTTCAAAGGAGATGAATCCTCTTGAAATAGGAGTATCAGGACTCCCCTAAGAGACACAGGAGAAAGCTGACTTGCAAATTTTTACGAAACCTGTCAATGCACAACTGAGTGATTCTGATTGATTTAATGAAAGTGGTTTGTACTGATGAGGGAGTATCTATAAAAGCAGAGTTTAACCTAGTGAGGCTGTGTTGCCACCAGCACCAATGAATAGACATAGGTTTGCCCTGAGCAATGTCGAAGTCATGCTGAAGACTGTCTTTGTGAAATATTCCACTGTTTCCCACCATGCAGTGAACAACCATTTGCTGACATGGACCATTTCATGTATCATGTACCCTTTTTGGAAGCAGTTGTATGATAATATCAAGAATAATTAACATAGAATGATTCCATCTAATTAGAATAATGAATACACTAAAGAGGTCAACTGAAAAAGATTCTAATTTCTCCACCAGCTAATTTGCAGAGGACAAACAAGGAAGAAGTAGTAGAGAGAAGTTAGAGGTGTTTTCTCAGCAGAAAAGACCAGTAAGCCTCTTGACCCAAACAGATTAATGGAGGGTACTAGAGGTGCAAAGAATAATAATAATAATAATTTTTTAAAAAATCAGAAGACTGATCAGAAAGAAAACAAGCTTTGGGGACCCTGGCAAAAAACTGATCAAGACTATCTTCAGGTAAGGCTGGAAGGTTTGGTTTGGATGCATCTTGCATCATGTAAGATGGGTACCTGTACACATAAGCACTTAAATGCTAAGGTCCTGTAAAAAAAGACTGATTGTAGTGGCTCCTACTACAATAAACCCATTTGTTGTAGACATTCTAGGTATTCTATAGATTACTGAAAAAATAGCAATTCAAAATTAAAGCATCAAAATGCTGCTAATAACATCCAAATGGAAAATGTCCTGTATTGGACAGTTTTAGCAAAAGATTGTCTTCTGAAGGCTGCCAGTGTCTTGAACAATTCATGCATCCCATTAGTTCTTGAAATAGGGAAAATTGCCTAATTCCTTTTGACAAACATACAAATTTACTTCTGAGAAAGAAAAAAAGTAAAAAATGTGTCAATGGTACAGAATAATGTTGTTCTAGATAATCAAATATTGGCAGCAGTCTTGGCAAACTGACTCTATTCGTACCACTACCACCAGATCACTTGGGTTAACCTGGCTTCATTCCACAGGGAGATGCAATTCCAAATATCTGGTGAGCACTATGCATTATTCTTCCCTTAAAAATTATTAATATAATCATTATCTGATACTAGATGTAGATAAAATGGCCCATAAGTATTTCTTTAGCTTTTAAAAAAAATTATTTTCAACACAGGAGAAATTAAACTTTAGTTAGTCTTACAGTCTCTGTCAAGGAAGTCTACAATTCTCACTATGCCTTCCTCAATTGAAACAGCTCTTGATTAGAGATCCTACCCTAAAAAAGCAGTATAAAGCAAGCGTATCTTTGCTCACTTCATCTGTTCATTCGCTAAATTCAGCTCTCTTCAATAAGCATCTTTGAGTGTCATTGGTTTCAAAGCATCACTATCCATCCTTATATAAAGAAAAGAAAAATCCTTTGATATTAACATCCTTCTTTCTTATAATTGAGTGCAAGTCTCTATTCAGTGCCTCAAAAACCCTGCAGTCTGTTGTACCTGGTTTTCATACAAACGTGGCCAGTCAGAGTTCATGTTCACAAGCTGCCAGATTTGGTAATTTTCCGTGCTGCATTTCCTACCCAAGAGCCTAAACAACACAACTAGCCTAACCCTGCTGCTTAGTCTCTTACATTAAGACTGGCTGACTGAATAAAAATTGAAAAGACCTTCTCTGCATGACTCCTCTCCAACATATAATCACAGGTCTTCTTACCTGCTTGATCCGTAGCAGAATTCATCTGTGCACAGTTGTAAAAGGAAAAGACCTTCAAGTCCCAAACCAAAAAACTAACCATAACAAGGAACTAATCCTCCTCCAGTAGACAAGGCAGCAAAAGAAAACATATACTTGATTATTCTTTACTACTGGCTGATACCCAAGCTAAAACTGCTACATTGGGGTTTCCCTGAACCCAGTTGTACCAGGATGGCTCAAATCGCTGGCCTTAGTACCCTTCTGCTGACTCTGCTCTGTTAAATCCTAGTGCTGCACATTTGGATGGCTCTACTTCCAGTCTTCAACGGCTGCCATGGGACTTGCCAGAGTTTCGCTGCCAGGTATGGCTCCTGAGCAAGAAGTTCCAGGATTCAGGAAGAAATAGGTAATGGAAACATTTAATGGAGTAAACCAAATAAGCTCATATCTCTGTGGCCATCACTTTCAGGACTGGATGCTTGCAAGCGACCGTTGCAAGTTCTATGTTGCCTGAAATTCAAATCTGCAAACTCCTCTGAAGAAAACTTCATGGGAGCAAGGCAGGTACCTCTTTTGATTCTGAAGGCAAACATTTCAGAGAGTGAAATGTCACTGAAGTGATGTTCATTCAAGTCACCTCAACAGTAGAGACACTCAAAAAGTGCTAATTAATCAGCTAATTAGATTATGCTTTGATTACAGAGACAGCATTATATAGATCAATTCTGGCTATCAATTCTACATTTCATTAGGTTCCAAGTAGACTATCATTTAAGGGAAACACACTTGAGGGAAGTTACTTGTGAGACCAATTCCCTGCCATGGGGTCACGTCAGGGTGCAGAAGACATCCGCTGTGCGCAGAGAGCTTGTACCTCAAACCTACACACACCACTGAGGACGACTCAAGAACTCTGCAGTCAGTGAGACAACTGAGAAAGAGACTCATTTATCATTACCAAAATAAAACCTGTGTGAAGTAAGGAATTCATATATAAATATCACAATAAATAAACTAGCAGATAACTTCTCTGATTTCTAAAGCTACCAAATTGACACCAACCATCTGGCCAAAATACTACTTGGAGCAGGAGAGAAAATAAATAAAAGGTTATTATTTTAATAAATATTATCAATGTGCAAGAAGACAGACAAAACTGTGCACTCATTAACAGCAAGCAAAGTCTCAGAATACACTTTTTTTTTTCTTGGCAAACACCATATGCAGAATTCTTTAGTTCTCCTTTTCCTGTATCCTGAATGCAATACGAATAAAAATGAATATTTATTAGTAAAATTGCTTGAAGATCTTTCCTCCTTCAACCCTCTTACTCACAAATATTTTTTATTCCTCATCCAGTTCAACTCATCTCCTGTTATAGCTATCAATTATCAAATAAAGAAAAAACAATTAGCATAAGGAAGGGAGAGAATTGTAAAAAAAATTTTAAAAAGGAAAGAAGAAATTTAGTTGGAAGAAACAGCAAGAGGAACAGAATGAAAAGAAGTTTGGACTGAAGGAATGGGAAATATTTTCACTTCTGAATTAGACAGTTCCTTCCCTTTCTTGCCATTTCCTTGAGTCAAGCATTTTCACTAGATAATCTACTTCACCTTGAACAGTTTTTAAAGGCAGCAGGCCTCAAAGTCTTTTTTTTCCTGCAGCAAATTGAACTAAAATGGACTTGCCTTACTAACATTATTAGTCCAGTTTCATTTATTTACTCTCAGACAAATTCCAAGGTCATATTTTAGAGACCAACACGTAAGACTAGAGAGAACAAGACTCAATGACTTTTCCTGATGCCTGCACTTACTCATGCTGCAGTTTCTAGGTAGCAGGCGGCTGCGGTGTAATGTGATAATATTACCTAAGGACCTCATCGGGCAGTGAGAAAACAAGTTGTTTTTAAAGCCCATTGATATCATTAAGGATTTTACTAGAGATTATGTTACTGCAGCAAAAATTGCTCAGTTGTTCCATCTTTCCCATCTTTATCAGTTCCCCTATGATACTATGAACTCTAGCTTCAAAATAAGTGAGGAATAAACACAGACTGCACTGACCCTGATCCTTCCCAAGTTCAGATTTAGTGACCTTGCTAATGTTCCTTCAAGGCCTGAGAAGTGAGGAAAGGAGAGATGGCAAAAGCTTGTTCTAGGCTAATGCAATATGCTTTGAAAAAGCATATTTTAATTTAGAGTTTGCTTAAAAACAACTGTATGCTATTAACAATATCAATATTAGCTCAAACTGACAAACATTCATGAAAAAATTTCTTTACAAACTAGCCTTTCTAAAAATGGATTCTTGCAGGAATTGTTGATAAA
This sequence comes from Caprimulgus europaeus, assembly GCA_907165065.1. The sequence continues at coordinate 16,183,731 of OU015530.1, forward strand.
GAAAAAAAAAATCACTTCTTCATATTAAGTAGTTATAATGGTATTTATCTTTCAAAATTTTTGATAATAGTAACAACAATGTTATAAAGAGTGTCCTTGGAGTAAGAAACATGAAAAATTCTGCAAAACCAGGAAAAAAAAACAGGTCGCAAACTACAGAACAGATATTATTGTGATGTTTAGCAATATGGTATTTTTACATTAATCTGCATTAAATAATGTGAAGGGAGATGTGGACACAGATAATGTGAATTTATAATTTTTGTCCTATGAACTGTGTATTAACTAGTAGTCTTGGTAAAAAATCCAGGTCACAGATGTGCAATTCACAAGGCTATTCCTCAATACCTCTTCTTGCCAGCTGCAGCAACTGGCCCTTAAGAGCAGAAAAACTCCTTGCTTGCAGTTCACTTTGGACCATGAACACTGTGATGAGACTAAACACTAGATATATCAATACCTAACAATGTGGCCTACATTATCTATCAATTAATATTAAATTAATTTATAATAAATGCACTAATTATCAAACAAATCTCTTTGCAACTCGCTAGTGTAATATATTCTTATGGGTTTGACTTAAAAAGACTTAAAGGCAATTGTGACATTATTTTTGCTCTTCCTCAGCTGTAAATAGTCCCATTGAATAGTGGAGGTGTTTGGGGTTTTTTGTTTGTTTTTTTTAACTAGTTACTAAACCTAAGTGATGGGACCTTGGCATCACTATTTCATTTATGTGCACAACATACAATGTCCTTTCAGGGAATTTAATGAACCATGCAGAAAGAAGAACAGAAAATATCAAAGGAGTTAGTGACCTTTGCCCCAAAAGTAAATTGTAAAGCCTTTCTAGTATTTTTGCTGAAGCATCTTTCCATATTTGTACTGTATCTATGCTGGAAGTCAAGATGTTGTGACAAATAAATAAATAAATAAATAAATAAATAAATAAATAAATAAAATTTATGTACAACCTGGGAAAGCTGATTGAGGTATCAAATGTCCACAGTTTTAGAGAATGATATAATCAATACAAGAGGCACAGGACACGCAGTTTGAATTGCCGTAGCTGGAGTCCTTTGATACTTTGTTGTTTATTTACAGCAGATTGGAAAGATCCTCTCCATTTGAACTGACAACGGGTCCACTGAAGTCCTCATGTAAAGGTCTGATGACTCTTGCAAGAGAACTTCAGAGGGTTCCGTCATCCATCTCCTCCTTTTGCAGGAAATAGCTTGTCATAGAAAATTCATTTTCAGCAGAAATAAAACTACTCATGATTCCAACCCAGACCTCTGGAGCCAAAATAGTGGAATTTAGAAGCCTGGATCCAGATTTTGCCAGTCCTTCTCTGATTTGTCATTTTTCACTACAAGCAGGAATAAACTGGGCAACTATAACATCAACTAGTCAGCTAATTTTAGTTTTCAAGTATTTAAGCTCCACTGTTGAATCAAAAAGGTAGCTGTTTTTCTTAGGACAACCTCTGTAATACTCTAGAAGCCAGCATGTGCAAATAGCACATTTCTGCTGATTTAGATAGAATAGTTTTAAGTGGAAATAGATCATATCACTTGAGCACAGCAGTTTTTATTTACTCAAGCTGAGATTTTGAATTTAAACAGTAATTTAGAGGTTAGTTTTCTTCATTTCTCTTACCTCTACTTATTTCCCTCCCATTATATGTGGAACAATCTATCATTATTAAAAGGTTGTATTTTCAAATTAAGTTCTGGGGTTTCCTTCAATAAGAATGCCTATACTTAGTGTCAATTTTGTGGGGAAAGAAACGTTTCACATTCAGTAAAAAAATCAATGACTTATAAAATGAAAACACTTCTTCAGCACTGTACTTTGTCAAGAGACCAAATGCAACAACAGAACCAGATTGGAGGAAAAACTTTCATTACAGACAAAAAAATAGTCTGAAATTACAATTAGTCAAATCTAAACCTCATAGAACCATAAGGAGACTCTCCAGGTAATAAAAAACATTGCCTTAACTTATGTTAATATGCTATAAAATGTAGAGACATGCTGAAGAACCTAAACAAGTTTGACTCTCATTTTTACTCTGATACAATGATTCAGATAAGTGGAGCCACTATTTCCCCGCAGGAAAGTCAGATACTTTGTTGGTAACAAGAAGAGTACAAAGGAGAAGTGTGGTGGTTTGGCTTGCAGCTTAACTCCATCCTAGCAAAAACCAGGACAAGGAGGCAGGGCACGGATGCTGTCCTCATACCTGAGTAGTTAGGATCATCCATGTTTAAATAAAACAAAATGGATAAAAAAATCCAAATCCAAAAGAAAATCTATTTTTCTATGAAAGATCTGACATTTTATGTGGCATTAAATGGGAATTGTTTCCCTTCTTATAGGTCATCAAAAGAGAGGTGCTGTTGAAAAGTGTCTGGTTTTGGGACAGAAATAAAGAAATCGGTACCAGTAACACTTCGCTGTTCAGAAATGCTCAGATTATCACCATGGTTATTGAGTAAGGCATGAAGAGAGAAGTGAGGAATGTGAAACTGCAAATCTACAGGTTTTAATGAGCTCTGCTATGGGAAAGTGGGTGGCTATTTCATGCCAAACCCCAGTTCTGTCACTGGTAAATAGTGGCACCTTGGGACTCTTTTTTTGCAGCTCAGTGGCAAAGGAGTCCCTCAGGGTGGAGGGGCTGAGCCCTGAGCTTGAAAGAGGTGGCCTTAAAAGTGACAAAACATTACCAATTATTTAAGAAAGGGTATTAAACAAACAGAAAAGGCCCTGTTATGCTTAGCTGCAACTGTATCTGAAGTAGTGCTTGGCTGTCTAGGCACCTCATCTCATGATAACCATATATGCGAACTAGGGAAGTTACAGGAGGAGGCAACAAAAGCAATCAGAGGTGTGAAACAGCTTCCACCTTGGGAAAGACAAAATGCCTGGAGAATGGGGTAACAAAGGTCTCTCAAAGGAAACACGAGTGATGTGGAGAGGTGACAAGGAACACAAGGATCACAAGCAGGTCAAAGAAGCTACTCGCTAGACTTAAAGCCAACAGTAGAGGGAAATTTTTCAGGAAATGCCCGGTTAAGCTCTGCAGTTTAGTCACCAGATGCTTTGGTAGGTAGCCAACGGATCACAGAGGACAGATCCAATGGTCACTGTGAAGGCTAATAGCCTGGATGCAACCTTGATCTCACAGCCCTTGAGTCACTGATTGCCAGGAATCCAGGAAGTAAGCAGCACAGCAGGACTGCCCTCGACTGGAGCTTTTCGTATTCAATACATATCCAAGTTTATACAAGCAATAGCACTGTATTTCCATGAGAAATTCTACCTGGCTCTTTCCCAGCCAAACTTCATCAAAAAAGGTATGTTCCCATAAATGCTTCAGTTTTGACCAAACTGGCTCTTTCCATCTAGAGAAAATAAATAAATAAGAAAACCCAACCAGTTCTTACACTCCATGTAACTGAACCCAGTGGCAATTTTCTTCTGAGCTGCTTCAAACCTGGAAATGTTCCAGTCAAAGCAATGAAGATACTGCAGAGTTCAGAAGAGAAGCCGCCCACTGAGCTGCTGTGCGCACGAGAGCTGTGTATAAGGTGAGCACTCAATTATGGCTGCTGCTTATCAAAATGCATTGCAGTTTGAGTTGATAATTTTTAAATAATGAGAAGGAATGTACAGCCTTTATTTAAATAGATTTGTTAAAAGAAATTTAATCCAAATTACTAAAAAATGGAAGTCATCCTCTTTCCTTGCCTCATTCTTCCCCCCTGACAGAATGGCAAAACAAACAAAAGAAAGCCAATATACCATATACCAAATATATGAATTATCTTTCACTGTCTCACACAAAGTAGTTTAAATATTATTTCCAGTGCTGTTGTCAGCCAAGACAGGGATGACCTGCTTTCTTAGAAACAGAGGGAGTTTGTCAACTGAAGGTAAAGGGTTCAAGAAATACTAAGTATATTTACCAAAAAAAAAAAGGTCTTTAAACTGGTGGTGCTAACACATGGTGATATTCCAGCAAACAGCTCTACGTACGTTTAAGTTGCTATGCATAAACTTGAATATGTCCTTGTTTGATCCATTAGAGAATAATAGTAATAATAATATTAATGGGAATAAAAACAAAGTAAGCTTTTAGAAAAAGTTCATTACAAAGGGCAAAGAAAACAGAAAAAAAGTCTCTTTTTAAAATTACAGATGCCACAGGGGAAAAAAGGCCTCCCCTCTCCACTTGGAACATTTCTAAAATCAGAGGAGAAGGAATTAAGGAGGTAGAATGAGGAAAGTTCACCTCAGAGCACAAATCAAGCGATCACTTCTTTGAGCAGAGTTATTTTTGAAGTTACCATATTGTTTTTGTTAATATTAAAGGATTCTTAAGATCAAAATCTAAGATTTTAAAAGCTTTTAAACCTTATTTTTGAAAGTGACTCATCACCTCACTGAACTGAAATTCAGATCTGTGCTAAAGATCAAAGGAGACACATTGCAACCCAAATATAATTTAAACTTGCAGTTTGTCAGAGTACCAGCATGGGGTTTTTTGCAAAACTATTAGCAGTTCCTCCCTCAGCGTGCACCATGGTAGGATCAGCAAGAACGTGTCAAAGTTAGAGAACATGCTCAACTGCATACCAAGTCCTCTTTGTATTTTTCTTTCTTTGCACATAGTTCTCCTAGTTTTAAGGCATTAAAAACAAGACCAGAAAGCAATATTGAAGGTAAAATACTTTGCCTTACTCTTGAAAATATCCCTGCTTTTATACAAGAAAAAGGCCACAAAAATTAGAGAAACTCTAGGAAAAAAATATCCTATATTTTTTCAGAGAAAAATGCTAATTTCCATTTCCCTGTTGTGTTAAGGCAGTGCCAATGATTGGCTCCATATGTTTCAGCAATTGGAGCCATATTGACATTCTTACAGTTCCTTTGCTTTCACATGCTTTGTGTCTTGGTTACATTATGCAAACCTGGGAAATCTAGTATTTCTTAACACCCTCCTCCCCAGATAAAGACTGATTCAGTTTCCTGCCTACAACAGTTTCTCTATCCCACTCACAACAACGGTGATTTCTCCAGACAATGCAAGGAGGTAGAAGGAAACCCATTTTTGGCTTCAAAAATATGTTCATTTTTGAGGAACTTATGGTCCACTGCTTAGCAACATGCAGAGATCATTTTTAAAGGCAGAGCATCCTTGCTTCTTGTTACAGCAAAATGTTAATAGATTCTGCTTGTATTTTTCCTTGAAAAACAGATGACTAGAAGTATTCATCCTGATCCAGCAACAAACTAGCAGTAAAACACTAGCTGGGCTGAGACAAAGCAGACTAACTTAAAAGCTGTAATTTTCATCAGTATTGGAATATGAGTGGTAGGATGGAAAAATCACTTTCCAACGCATAACACTGGCAAATGTATTTTTCCAAGACAACCTGTTTTTCTAATGCCATTGACCACAAAGCCATTCAAATGCATGGTTTGCTTCAAAGGAAGGTAGATCTGCTTAAGATGACTAACAGTACCACAACATGAATTTTACCCAGATGGTTCAAAAAAGTTTATTCTTCGTCATAAAAAGTACGGGACAATCCCAGCTGTGAGAGAATTCAATACTTCAATTTTCAACAATATTACTAAAAGTCAGGGAGTCATATCATGAATCTTTAGCCCCATTAAAACTCCTATTGAAGTAAGTGCTGGGAGCAGGGATGTAAGTAAGAGCAGAGCACTGAAGAGAGGAAATACTGGTTTCTTTGGATTTTACTGTCTAGCTGCTTGTAGGATGGCAGATCATATCCCCACTCCTAATTAAAAGATGAAACATCATCATAAAACAGGCTGTCATGAAACAAGTGCTTGTGGTCTTGCTGGTGTAGGGTTTTTTAATTTTAAAATCTGACAAAAACCAAATCTGATTTTGGCTTCCATTAACTTAAAACAAAAAAATTCTTGTGTGACTTCCAACAAGCAATTTCACAAACCAGAGCTTTGAAGTGCCATCTAACTGGCAATAAAGGGGTTGTCTATGCTATGGAAACACAGGGGAATTCAGAAAATTCCTTTCAAGGACAGTGGAATTTTTAGGACTGTGCTCCATTTAGAAATACCAAGCATTTTCAAAGAAGAGGAGAATGGAAAATAAAAAAAAATTCCACTCAGAAAGCAAAAATCTTCTAGCCAAACCACAGACTACGGAGAGGCTTTTTGATATGCATTTTATGGTATTTAAAAAAACTTAACTAATGAATCTCTCAAGCCATTGGTGACTGAGATCTTTCTGCAGCAAAGCCTTTAAAGCATCTACTTAGATTCAAGTCAACTGGAGCAAATGAGTTTTGAGCATGCATCAAAAATTAGTAAGGTTATAAAGTCATGAGGATATGCCAAAGGAACAAAGTAAAGCAAATTACAATTAATCAGATTATATTTACAAAATACACTTTTCAAATCTGAAGTAATTTCTTTGCAAAACAATGCAGAGAATAGTCAGGAAAGAGGAAGAAAACCACACCAAAAATAAGAAAAATAAGAAGGAAAAGAACTGACAACTCCAGGCAGCTGTATCACTGAGGAAGAAATCATAACAATCACTTTTATATTCAACAGATCTTCTTCCCCCCACCTACAAAATGTGATGACAGGAACTCAGCAGACATAAGAGATTTGAATTTTAGTGCCATATTTGTCAAATGCCATTGTGAGATCTTACAAAACTATTCAAGTTCTGGTGGATGTAAATAGTGCCACGCAGACCCTTCTCAACAACAGGCACCTGGGCTAAAATCAGAACCGAGATCCTGCAGAAGCATTAAAGAATACTGGCAAACTGAACGACCACAGCCTAAGCAAAGCACATCTTCTCCTGCGAACAAATATTCCTCACTGCCATGGTATTGTACTGGATCAGCTATGAAATCTCCACTACCTCTAATTTCTAAAATCCCATCTTCTATGATTTGCAATAGAGATTTCATTTGAGAGTTGTGTGCAAATCTTTTTTCATGCAGAGCTCCTCTCTATTTGAAATGATTTTCAAAAGATTAAGTACTGAATATGCATTAAGAAAATCTGTAGTGTTAATACAAATGGAAAAATTTTACCTTCAGCAAAGATACTTTGTAGTTTTAGAAGATCTGATGAGCATGAGCTATATTTAGCCTGACCATCCTCATTTTACAGTGGGGAAACGGTGGCAGAGCAAGTTTCACCAACTTGCTATGGATGTGTGTGACCCTGAGAGAGAACAGGACCTTATTCACAACCCCCAAGGCCCTAAATCTAAGATCAGACTACAGTGCTTCCCAGTGCCTTACTCTTTAGGTTATGTAGTTGGCATGAAGACAAACACACAAACCAGGCAACCTTTGGCCACTTACTTATAGAATTCAGTGGTGGTACCATTTGCCTCTTATGTCTTTGGAGACCTTTGCTGAATCATAGAATCATAGAATGGTTTGGGTTGGAAAGGACCTTAAAGATCATCCAGTTCCAACCCCCCTGCCATCAGCAGGGACACCTTCCACTAGACCAGGTTGCTCAAAGCCTCATCCAACCTGGCCTCGAACACTTCCAGGGAGGGGGCATCCACAGCTTCTCTGGGCAACCTGTTCCAGTGTCTGACCACCCTCACAGTGAAGAATTTCTTCCTCATATCTAATCTAACCCTCCCCTCTTTCAGTTTAAAGCCATTTCCCCTTGTTCTATCACTACCTGCCCTTGTAAAAAGTCCCTCCCCAGCTTTCTTGTAGGTCCCTTCAGGTACCGGAATGCCACTATAAGATCTACGCTAAGCCTTCTCTTCTCCAGGCTGAACAGCCCCAACTCTCTCAGCCTGTCCTCACAGGAGAGGTGCTGCAGCCCTTGGATCATCCTCGTGGCCTCCTCTCGACTCATTCTAAGTGGTCCATGTCCCTCTCGTGTTGGGGGCTCCAGAACTGGACCCAGTACTCCAGGTGGGGCCTTACAAGAGTAGAGTAGAGGAGGAGAATCACCTCCCTCGACCTGCCGGCCACACTTGAATCTCCTCATCTCTCACTTACGGTAGCCAAACAAGTTAATGGAGGTCCTGCTCTACACCAGGATCTTCTCAGCAGAGCCCTCCATTACTCTGGAGATGATGGAGGAGAATGGTGTCACGTGCTGCTATTTTAACCAGACAGTTCTATGTCAGGGAAGAAGGGAATCAGTTTTCTTCCTTTTATTTACTTATATGCATGCAAGAGGGGTTGCCTCGAATGGTCCCAAAACAGTAAGAAAGGCTTTGAAGTATAAAGAAGCAGAGAATAGCAACATCTCTCATAACAGCAGAAGCATCAGCAGCAGGAAAGCAGGACTGGAAGATGGATTAGCAGTGTTCAGCAGAAAGTTTCAGCGGCAGTCACAAACCGGCTCTTGTCTCAAGGATGACATCCCAACAGGGTGTACCCATGTTTCTCCTCTGTCCAGAGGCATATTTAGAAGCTGCAGAACAAGGACAAGTGACCATTATGCACAAGGATTCACACACCAACCTTAAAAAGGTGACAAGTAGGGTTTTCCACATGATCACACCCACAGACACTACTTTGTCAAAGGGATAATTAATTAAAGCAACTGGGTGACAGTAAATAACTGCTAAGGTGAACTCAGAGTCCTTTTATTTTGCAAACAGTACTGCATGCCATTAATTATAGGTAAGGCGAAACAAGAGTGCACCGCCAAGGAGGATACTTGGAGAAGCAGAACACGATGGCACCAGAATACTTCTCTCCAGTAAAAGAAGGATGCACAGGAGGGAGGTAAAAAATGCTCAAACAGGAACCTTAATACTGCCTGAAACAGCTCATCAATAAATTTGTCTGCCTAACATGTACACTTGATCTTAAGTAAATATCCTGAAAAACGGTAAAAAATGTCAGTGTATTTCTGTATGAAATAAGCAAATTAACAATAAAACCCCTGCTGTGTTTGCAAGAGGCCAATTGTCTTTAATATCATAGAATCATAGAATAGTTTGGTTGGAAAAGACCATTATGATCATCTAGTCCAACTGTAAACATAGTGTTGCCAAGTTCACCACTAAACCATGTCCCCAAGTACCACATCTACACATCCTTTAAATACCTCCAGGAATGGTGACTCCACCACTTCCCTGGGCAGCCTGTTCCAATACTTGACAACCCTTTCAGTGAGGAATTTTTTCCTAATATCCAAACTAAACCTCCCTTGGTGCAACTTAAAGCCATTCCCTCTTGTCCTATCACTTGTTATTTGGGAGAAGAGACCAACACTCACCTCACTACACCCTTTTTTCAGGTAGTTGTAGAGAGCAATTAGGTCTCCCTTCAGCCTCCTTTTCTCCAGACTAAACAGTCCCAGTTCCCTCAGCACCTCCTCATAAGACTTGTTCTCCAGGCCCTTCACCAGCTTCATTGCCCTTCTCTGGACACGTTCCAGCACCTCAATGTCCTTTTTGTAGCGAGAGGCCCAAAACTGAACACAGCACTCTAGATGCGGCCTCACCAGTGCCGAGTACAGGGGCACAATCACTGCCCTAGTCCTGCTGGACACACTGTTTCTGATGCAGACCAGGATGCTATTGGCTTTCATGGCCACCTGGGCACACTGCTGGCTCATGTTCAGCCGACTGTCAACCAACATCCCCAGGTCCTTTTCTGCCAGGCAGCTCTCCAGCCACTCCTCCCCAAGCCTGTAGCACTGCATGGGGCTGTTGTGACCCAAGTGCAAGACCCAGCACTTGGCCTTGTTAAATCCCATACAATTGGCCTCAGCCCATCCATCCAGCCTGTCCAGATCCCTTTGCAGAGCCTCCCTACCCTCAAGCAGATCAACACTCCCACCTAGCTTGGTGTCATCTGCAAATTTACTGAGGGTGCACTCAATCCCCTCATCCAGATCATTGATAAAGATATTAAACAGAGGTGGCCCCAAAACTGAGCCCTGGGGAACACCACTTGTGACTGGCCACCAAGTGGATTTAGCTCCATTCACCACAACTCTCTGGGCTCAGCCATGCAGCCAGTTCTTTACCCAGTGAAGAGTACTCCTGTCCAAGCCTTGAGCCACCAGCTTCTCTAGGAGAACACTGTGGGAGACAGTGTCAAAGGCCTTGCTAAAGTCCAGGTAGACAACATCCACAGCCTTACCCTCATCCACTAGGCAGGTCACCTGGTCATAGAAGGAGATCAGGCTGGTCAAGCAGGACCTGCCCTTTATGAACCCATGCTGGCTGGGCCTGATTCCCTGGTTGTCCTGCATATGCCACGTGAGCGCACTCAATATGAAGGACAATAGCATGGATTTAGCTTTTGCAGGGTTTTTATTTATTTTCTTATCATCTTTGTTGCAGTATCAATTTTGTTTATATTTTTCAATTAACAAATAATCACCCTGTTCCAGAAATCTGCAAGAGAGACTCCTACCCAGAGCATGGCAAGACAGCTGTGTTTATAACAATGGCATCAGTACTTTTCTGTCAGTAACTAAGAGATCCCTTCAAGACTCAGCGGTCCAGACACCCTATGACAATAACTAAGCCAAGCACAGAGACATTATTCATCTGCCTGAGCTCCGTAGAGTCCTGCCAGAACAGAGGCACACCACCTTTCCAGGGTACAGCTCAAGGAGAAGAGCCTTTTTAAAAGAAAAATTAAGTTATCACAGCAGGGGACCAGAGGGATGGCAGGAGATGGCCCTTCTGGGGGAGCAGCAGCTTTGGGAGTGGGTCCAGTTTTTTGCTGTGAAATGAATCTGACTTCCCTCATGGACAGCGTGGAGAATGGAGAGTTGTCCCCTACCACAACTCCCTTCTGCCTGGCCCACCCCAAGCATTGATGATCTGGCCAGAGTTACAAAAAGGAAGCCAATTCCAAAAAGCACATGTAAATATTAATGGCCTCTGACCAACAATTGCCTCTTCACACCAATGTAAGAGAAGCATGCAATGTTGTTGTCAGGCTGATACAACACCCAGCTTCAATTTGCAAACTGGTAATGCCGAGCAAATGATCAATTTCATACCCTCCCACAGCAAGCTAAATTACTCATTCAGAACACCTTATTTTCACACATATTTGCATTCAAAATCTGTTTTCACCTGTTTCTATGAGAGCCAAAATTAAAGCCTCCACTTGCTCTGTTTTCTATTTATACATTAAAATTTTTCCACACAGTAGAATGTAGTTCTCCACTGCTTCCACAGAAATCTTGTCAACAACCCACAATTAATTATACTATGTATTATTTCACTGAAATGAAATAACACCTCATGCCTCACCAACTTTTGAAATAAATGCCCACAACTCTGAGTGTGTATGACCAGCATCTGCTGAACCACCACATATAAATTTTCCATCCCTTTTGGAAAAACTTCCCACTTCTGATGAGGTTTAGCAGAAGGCATCCCAAGAAAAAAGAGGACAGCAGCTGGCAGAAAGAGGCTCCTTAAGTTCTTTCTCTCCAGGAGTTTGTGCACGCTCCCATTTGTCAGGGCCGCTTCAAAGGCTTGCCTTCCTACCTCCTTGAGAAGAAAGCATATGAGAGGGACCGTGAAGGACCATTTCGCTTCCTCTTTTCCTCATTTCACTAAGAGCTGCTATGGAGGGCATTGAGGATGAGGGGTGGGATTATGATAACCTTTTATACGTCCTTTTGTCCTGTGCCACACATAGGGCCTGCCAAGGCTGCGGACCCTGGTTGCACAAGGGTTATGGTACCTAGCCAAGGACATGTAAACTTCAAGTGCTGCCTTCTGACACTAGGAGAAAGCAGGGCACAAGGTGGCTAGATTCCTCTCTTTTGATTTTTTTCCATATACCACAACAAAAGGCCCTTGAGACAGTAACATTTTTAAAGCAGCTACCTAATTAATTTACTTTTCTGGAAGATGTGTGTAACTTTAGTTCATGCTGGGGAAGGTGGTGAGGTAGCTGTCTGAGAAGAATTCCAGCTCTAAATGCAAAGAGGAAAACAGGCATTTTAAAGACATAAGACTTCATAAGAAACAAAATGAGATGACAACCTGTATTGTCCCCAGCAGCCTTCCAACAACCTCAGAAGAGGGGGTTATTTTTCAGTTGAAGGGTCTCAGGATGCTAACACTCACCTTCCAAGTCTATCATATTTCATGTGTGACATACAGGCCATTCCAGAATGGGATAATAACATTTCCTAACATGCCTCTGTCTCGTCTTATTAGACTGAGTGGTTCATGGAAGTGGCTCTTGAGGTTTGTGTAGGGAGCTTGGAACAATAGAGTTGTGACTTCTACCGACACTTCTTGTGAATAAAGGGTAGCACAAGCAATACACTGCAAGACATCTATGAGGCTTTGTAGAAAAACTTGTATTTTAAACATATAGAGCATCTGCTTCTACTGGTTCCCACTACAACTGAGTATGTGGGGACCCAAACACAAGTCACTTCCTAATGTAGCACCAAAAAAAGGAACTTCTGTTTCTGAGGACTCCAAGTGGTGCCACCACGGCTCCCACTTAGACAGCAGTTCACCGGCAATCTTCCACATCATTTGAGAGTGTGGATAGCCATTTGCTTTTTCCACATTCAGGGGAGGAGAGGCACAGGACTCGACAGCAATTTGCATGAGGTCACACAACAACTTGAACAGCAAAGGGAAGGACAGAACTCAGGTGCTTTATTCCTAATAAGCTGCCTGACTCTCTAAATCATTTTTTATATTGACATTTCCTATGTACACTGTGGCACAACAAACTCATTAATTTACTAACAACCGTTAGTAAACATTTCTCTGTAACATTTCCCCAGTTACCAGCTAATGTTTCATTTGAAAACTGAAGCTTTTATTGACAAAGCCATTTAAAATGTAAAATGAATCACACAAACCTGCAAACAGGAGGGGAAGAGTAATTCACGAAAGAATTACACAGAGGTGTTTCCAAACATGAGAGACAAGGGCTGAGGAGACATTTCCCCAGCAAGGGGAGCAGAGAAGGAGAGATTTCACCTTTAACTGGAAGCAGCTGTCGTAACCTGCCTAACCCCGCTGGAATGCATGCACCGGGGCCGTGTCTCGCCAGGGCTCTGGCACGGGGACCGTGGCAGCTTTCCTGTGGGCAGGCAGCTAACTCACATTGCTGATATTTTATCCTGGAAGAAGTTACCATGGAGACTGGCATGAAAATGGCAATAGGCCAGCCAGATAGAGAGGGAAAATGTGGGAGGCAAAGAGTCCGGAGCTCTTAATAATCTGGCCAAGATCACCAACTCCTCAGGTCGAGTGCTGGACTTTCCACACCCACAAAGTTCAGCTCCATCTCTCCCGTAGCAGCAGCCTACCAAAGCAGGTTGGCTGGAGTAGGTAAATGCCAGCCATTACCAGTAATCTATCACAGCTCATGAACACCTAGTTAACAGGCACCGTATCGCTTCATATGCACTTGCGTGTGCAAAAGTTGTTAAAAGCAGCATTAAAACACTACAGTAAAGGTAGGTGTTTATTTCCCAGGATGAAATGTTGAATGAAAATGGCTTTCCAGAAGAGTCTCTTGTCAATTTTTTTTTTTTAAAACAAAATAACATTGATCAAGTACTGTTGTTCTACCTGCAAGAGGGATTTAACTTTTTAAGGGAATTAGGAAAAAGCTCTGATGTATTATGGGAGGAAATTTCACATTTCTGGTTATTATCCCACTTTGGGAAGTGCTGGTGGGAGCAGCAGGTATTCACCAGAGCTGTACTTTCTGAGGGAAGGACCTGAAGGACTTGGGAACTGCTTAACCAAGCCAAAATGTGCATGGGGTGGCAAGAAGGGAAAGGGAGGAGATGCCATTCCCACCAGAAGCTACTGGGAGCCTGCAGAGCACTGGGTGCAGGCTCTGGCATCTGGAATACATTGAACCTGAGGGCTGAAACATGCTCCTCATTCCGTCTTGTCTGAGCACCACTCTACAGAAAACATTTACCAAAAATTCGAAGCTTAAGACACTGCCCAGGACAACAATAAAACCTGTGAGAAAAAGGAAGAAAAAAGGGCTTAGGATGAGAGGAATTTCCCTCATGTGTGTTTTGTTGGTTTTTTTTTTAAATCTGTGTGCTTTTCCCTTCTTTTTTTTTTTTCCTAAACAAAGGCAGAGTGATGGACCACAGGATCCCCACCACTGAGTTTCACCAATGAGTGCAATAGGATTCCAACACACATTTCTGCTTTTCAGACCCATTGGGAACTTTATGGGCCATGTTCTTCCTCCATCCACAGGGCAAATGTTCCAGGAGTGATTCACAAGCCATGCCACTCAGTACCAAAACATGCTCCCTGAGGTGGTTAATTTAAGGCTGGAATTAGTCTCTTTGTGCTGACAACCTTTTTATGAAGGCAGCATAATCCCACAGAGCACTTCCTGCAAGCATTTCAAATCCTGATGTTTTATAGTGTTACTTTTTACAACATACGTGTATTTTTGAGAGGTTTCTTTGATATATGCCTTTACCGCAGTACAAAGCATAAAATACAACCCACAGAGCTTCCAGTTTACTGACATTGCTCCTTGCATTTGCGTACATAATGGCAATGTCATTTAAAATGTTCTGAAGTACAATTTAAAGCATTAAATAAAATGTTGATTTTTAATACATTTCCAATTTTATTTTTGCAACAGTGTAACTGCTGGAGTCTGTCTAGACAAAAAGGTAGTTTAATCCAGTAATCTTTCTATAAACCACTGAAATAATGTCATCTGGTTCTGCATATGTGCCTCTGGAAAAACTAATAGAATTTCTGACATTTCTGGAGATACTAAAAACACCATGAGGGACATGCAAGTATTCTCCATAGAAAGTCCTGAGGTCAGATGAGGAAACCAAATTATTTTAACAGACTGAATAGCCTAAGTTTGCATTTTATGACACTGAGTAATCATACATACCCTACAGTTTTATGTCTCTACCATAATTCCTTTTAAAACTCTCCTTAGCAGCATAATAAATGCTATAAGTCTACAGTGGCAGGGCTGATCCTGAGAGCCCTGACAGAAACCCATCAGTCATGATTCCTGGGGATGCGCCTCGTCATTTTTAGAGTGCAACTTCACAGATGGCAGCAAGTCAGGTGGTGGAAGGTGCTGGAGCACGCAGGAGCTACTTTATTCCTTTTGCCCCCAAACAAAGTATGCTGAGACTACACCAGAAGTTAAAAAAAGCCTCACTTGTTCTCTTCCCATGCCTAAAATTGACTCGATGTACCACAAAAGCTTCAATTTCAATTGATTGTCCAGTAAATAAGACTAGATGGACAAATCTTTCCTATGTAGCAGAGGGCATCAAATAATCTGGAAGCAAGTTACAGCCCTAATAATTCATTAACTCCAACTTGATAAGGAAAGTGAGGAAGGGGAAGTAAATGGCCTGAACTTCAAGAGAACAAAGAGTTCTTTACATCCTGAGCAGTCCAAATCAGGACAAACCTTTGCAAACTGAAGAAAACAACAACAAAAAAAAGCAATTAAAAGTACTGAAAAAAAAAATCCCTTGTAATCAGAGGTCCTGAAGATTTTAGAATCAACAACAAGTGTGATAATTGATCTCAAACTACCCTGAGAGTGAAATGACTGCTCACAACTTCTGGCTAGGGTCTCCCCTACTGCAACTCACCTTAAGGTCTTTTATAAACCCATTAAGCACCTGTCAAATGTATAAGCAGAGCCTCAGTTCACTACTTTTGGAGTGTTACAAATTCTGACAGCTGGGGGTTATTATTACTCACTTTTTTTGCATGTACACACACACATAGGTGCAGCTTTTACCGCTCTCCTGTCTGGCACTCCTATAAATGTTATTTGGGGACATTTAGGACTTCTTTAATGCACCTTGCACATTAAGTCTCTGATTGCTGAAAAGGCATTTGGATAAGGAAGGAGAATTAGTATGTTCAAAGGATTCCTTCTCCCTTTTTTATCCCTCTCTCCAAATATATTTCAGGAATTGTTCCTACCCTCTAACTCTCAAGTACCAATGCATGTGCCACTCTAGACAGAATACAACGGCAATTGAAAAAAGCATCACCATGGCAGAAATGCCTCTCCATGAAAAAAAAAACAGGCAGACATAGTTTTGTTTACAAGACAAATTTACATATTAAAGGCTGTATTTATCAATATTTGATTTAAAAGTCTGTGCCTGTACATTTGTTGAACAAAGCCAGATGGGTGCAGGCAGTTGCACATCTGTATTCATTAACAGAAAGGAAGAGAGACATTCACAGACAGCCACAGCAACAAATAGAGGAATGAAAAGTATTTGGTTGGACTATAAGCATTTTACCTCTGTTCATCAACAAAAAATGAAGCCTTCTTCAGGTCTACATTTATCCTTAACTTGAAGGGCCAAAGTACTTAAGAAAGTAGCTGATGCAATCAGTGGAAAGAGAGATGCTTGCAAAGGTGCTACAGACCACTTAAGACATGATTAGGTAGACCTCTCCTCCTTGGCCACACAGGGAAGCTACAGTTCCTCAGTTAGCTGGGCTAAATTTCAGCTTCAATATTTAACTGTCAAGAACAAATTAGTGTTTATAGTGAACTAAAATGATCAAATGCCTTCTATGGAGAGGGCTTACATTATCACAAATGCAATTAAGTTTTCAAGGATGTTCTTAGCACTAAAGATTGAAGCAAAAATTTCTACTTGTCCTTAAAGTTAAAAACTTAAGTGCACTTTCCAACTGAAGCTGTGGCTGCACTACTTATATGAGCATCACACAGAATGGAAAAAGATGTACAACTCAACTTCTCTAACATGCAATCTCTACTGATGGAACCGAGAGAAAATGTCTTCTACAAGAACTCATCAGTTTATAGGATGAGGCTAACCATTTGTGACAACCTACTTTTGGATACAAAACCAATAGCCTTAACAGGCAAAACAGCCATCAGTCTCACAGCTACCATCAACAGAAACAAGCAACTGCCCACAACCAGATTTTCATTAGCACCTAAAGACTCAGATCAGCAAGCCTCACACTTTTCAAGAAACTCAGTTTCCAAACCAAAACTACCCATGAAACTCTAATTGCTAAGCATGGTGGGTGTGCAACTTTTCAAATCAAAGGTGTTTCCTTGCTTAAGTGGGAGCTGAGTGCTTCCCAGAAAATAATGGTTTCATGGGTGCTGATCACCCGTAAATCTTACAGTACTCCCTCAAGACTGTGGGCTGAGGAAGCCAAGTGGAGATCACCCTGCATTAAATGCAAAAATGAACAAATTAATTATTAGGAGAGAGGACTGACACAAGCAGTGCACATTAGCTCTGACAGACCTTCCTCAAGAGGAAAACAAGGGACTGGGGGGAAGCAGCTACTGTGTTATGCCAGCCTAATGCAAGTCAAAAATTAATCTGGCATAAAACTGAAGGCATTGTGAGGAAAGGTCTTTTACATTTGCATCCTCCTTACAGTACTTGTACATGCTGCCAAATTGAGTAGGATAATGAGATCTCAGTGTGGGATTTATAGATAACACAGCACCAGTGAGGGAGATGCCACCTGCCACTGCACTGAAAAACATGCTTTTTGGATAAATGATTGAGAACATAGAGCCCAAACCATGCATGGTTTACTCTGAGTGAGAAGGAAACATGCCATACAATGGCATGACTGGCTGGGTGGATGAGGAGAGAGCAGTGGATGTTGTCTACCTTGACTTCAGCAAGGTAGCATCCTCATAGCATCCTCATAGGTAAGCTTAGGAAGAGTGGATTAGATGAGGGGACAGTGAGGTGGGTGAAGAACTGGCTCAATGGCAGAGCTCAGAGGGTTTTAATCAGCGGTGCAGAGTCTGGTTGGAGGCCTGTGGTCAGTGGTGTTCCCCAAGGGTCAGTACTTGGTCCAGTCCTATTCCATATATTCATCAGTGACTTGGATGAAGGGACTGAGTGTACCCCCAGCCAGTTTGCTGATGACACCAAACTGGGAGGAATGGCTGATACACCAGAAGGCTGTGCTGCTATTCAGTGAGATCTGGACAGGCTGGAGAGCTGGGTGGAGAAGAACCTGATGAAGTTCAATAAGGGCAAGTGTAGGGTCCTGCACATGGGGAGGAATAACCCCAGGCACCAGTACAGGTTGGGGGTTGACCTGCTGGAAAGCATCCCTGCAGAGAAGGACCTGGAAGTACTGATGGATGGCCAGTTGACCATGAGCCAGCAATGTGCCCTTGTGGCCAAGAAGGCCAGTGGTCTCCTGGGGTGCATTAGGAAGAGTGTGACAGCAGGTCAAAGGAGATAATCCTCCTCTACTCTGCCCTAGTGAGGCCGCATCTGGAGTATTGTGTCCAGTTCTGGACTCCCCAGTTCAAGAGAGATAGGGAACTTCTGAAGAGAGTTTAGAGGAGGGCTACAAAGATGATTAAGGGGCTGGAGCATCTTTATTATGAGGAAAGATCAAGAGAGATGGGTTTGTTTAGCCTTGAGAAGATAAAACTGAGATGGGACCTTATTAACAGTTATAAATATCTAAAGGGCGTGTGTCATGAGCATGAGGCCAGATTCTTTTCAGTGGTGTCCAGCAATAGGACAAGGGGCATCAGACACAATCTGGAACACAGGAGGTTCCACTTAAACATGAGGAAAACCTTATTTACTCTGAGGGTGCCAGAGCACTGGAAAACCCACCCAGATGCTTTCCTGTGCAACTTGCTCTAGGTGAACCTGCTTTGGCAGGGGGGTTGGACTAGATCATCTCCAGAGGTCCCTTCCAACCCCGACCATTCTGTACTTCTGTGAAACTCTATGCCTTTCAGCCCAAGTTGCTACCACTGATAGCTCTGCTTCCTAGAAGGAAAATCATACACAAAAATGTAACTGGATACATTGCTGTGTGCAACAGAACTTAAAATTAAACACTGACATAATTGAGTTTAGATCATAGCAGCCTCCTGCCAGTCTACAATATTATGCTTAAAACTGCCAGTAGAACATGGAACAACATAAATATTGCATCAGTGCTTTGGAGCTTACAGCATGTTACAACTTTGCTTCACCAGGAATATACTTCATGTCCT
Source organism: Caprimulgus europaeus (assembly GCA_907165065.1). The sequence goes on from OU015530.1 coordinate 16,202,768, forward strand.
CTCCAGTGGGAGCTAATAGTAATTCAGCAACCCACTGAAGTGCTTTATGCTGAATAAAGGCAATACCTTAATACCAGGAGGAAGTTGCTACTTATATACAAATTACAGAACAAAACCATCCAACTTCCTATTTCTGATTTGCTAGGAAGGATGCAGTGAAGTGTCTCAGCTCCAGCACTGGGCAGTGCTGCCATGGGAATTGCTGTGCCTTGCATCCAAGAACACTATCTCTGCAGAAAAGCCTTAGCTACTTATCTTGGTTACTAATCACCGCTTCTAGGAACACAACAGTGCGACAGGAAAGGCTCCAGTTTTGCTCCAAAATCATAGCTTTATAGAATGGTCTGGGCTGGAAGGGACCCTAAAGATCATCCAGTTCCAACCCCCCTGCCATGAGCAGGGACATTCTTCCACTAGTCCAGGTTGCTCAAAGCCTCATCTAGCCTGTCCTTAAATGGCACAAAAAATGCCTTTAAAGATTTTTAAAATTCCCCCTGTCCAATTATTTTTCCATCTCAGAAATAAAATGCAAAGTCAGAAGCCCTGCTGATAGCCCATCCTGCCTGAGAGCACACATCTGATTTTGGAGGGATGGGCATTTCCATATGCAGCAGAAGTAATGCACAGAGTCAGGACCTGCATCAGCTTCCCAGAACCACCCAGGCAGGCTTCACACTGCAGCATCAAGGGCTGGGCAGGCTCCTCCTGCCTCCAGACGCTCTGCTGGTCCCTCAGGTCTTAAAGGCTGCGCTGCCCACTGAGGGTAAGTATGTGCCTGTGTGCACTTCACACTCCTTCCCCACACCCACTCTGTGGGAATCTGCTGAAAGCTTCACCTAGCTCATGATTACACTGAAGTTTTAACTCCCAACATCTTCTCTCACACACATGCACACCTTGTCTCCCAAGGAGAAAATTAAGAGCCAGATGAGAGATGCCTGGGGCTCACAGGAGCTGAGTGTGAGGCTCTCCAGTAAATTGTTAAACCTCCAGTTACAAGGAAAATATTATACTTACTGCTCTTTGAAATGATATGTTTTCACGTGGTGACCACACATGAAGTCTCTTATGGTCACACATGGCCACCAAGGCAGTACTCGAGGATGCTTTGTTTACCAGTACAATTTTATGGGCCTTTTACTGCCAGAAAACTGGGATGAGGGGTACTGAGGGGGAGCAGAGTGTTTACATACAGGAAAAACATCTCTGAGCCCGCCAGGAGCACAAGCCCTTCATGACAGTGGTCTTGGCCCTCTTATGGTTTTTGTTCATTTCCTCATGGCTATATTGGGAACCCAACAGCCATCCATTCAGCAAGAAAGCACTTGCTTAGTAAGAGGAACCTGATGCAAACTCTCAGAAATACAGTTTCATCTCTGAGCAGCTTCTTCAAGTCTTTTCCCAAGGGACAAGATTGGTCTTGATTTAGCTTAAGCCACAACTGTGTTTTTATACAACAGTAAAGCCTGAAGCACATCATAAAGGTACCTTCTACTCTGTGGTAGGAATCATGTAGGCTTCACCAGTCATCTTTTGAGTTATTTGCTCTTCACTAGTATCCAGCACAGTCGGGGAAAAAGGAAACGTTTCAGTCTGTTTTCCCGTGCCTAAGAACTGCAGTGAAAATTATCCGAGCTCACTTTCCAACCATTTTTCCACCAGGAGTGGCCTCTGGGCACCACTCCTGCTGAGCCACACGGAGTTGTCTCAGGCTGCAGCCTGCCTGACCACAGCACTTAGAGGCAACCACAAAGAGGAGGCACCCGGCAAGTCTTCACCTCAGAAGAGCAAGAGAAAGCAGGTGGAGCAATGTCTTGTACTTACTTTACGCTGAAAGTAAAAATCTGACCTACTGCCAAACCTCACATCAGAGAAGAGTTGCAGCTCCTGATTTGGCTCAGAAGAGAAACTCATGCATTTTAATAATTCAACTCTCTACAGCATGTCATGGTAGATGAAATCACATATATTTCCTTTCCAGAGTGCTTTCAGTTGCTTATAAATTTGCTAATGTTTCTTAGACCAAAGTCAAGGCCTGGGTTCCTACACAGAAGAGACAGCTCCTAGCCAGACTGCAGCATAAGGGTCTCCCTGTCCCAACACCTCCTCTCCTCTACAGTCCAGGGCAGCCCCATCTCAGCAAGAAGGGCCTGAAAGCTGCAGGCGAGCATTGCTCAGCCAAAGTACTGCCCTTCCCCTCTTCTTGGAGAAGGTGGGGTTCCCCTGAAGCTGCTTCAACTATTCTTTATAGATCTGACACCAGAAGACTGAGTGTTTGAATGAAGGATGAAGACAGAAGTGGTGGGCTTGGCCAATTTTAATTTCCTCAGCAGAGCTTCTCCAGCTTTTCCTGCCAAACTAAAGAGAAGTCTGTTTCCAGTTCTTCAGTGGCTCCAGCCGCTGCAAAAGCTCTTTCTCTCACCATTCACAACTGGCTTGTGCTACACAGTTTATGACTAAATAGTTAATAAAAGAGAAACAAAAAAAATCCAAAATTAAAATGGAAAATTCTAAAGGAGTCATGACTACCTGTGATAGTTGAAAAACTAGTCAGGTTCTTTTCTTGCAAGTAAATAACTCCAGAGCAAAGTGCTTATTTACTTTTAAACCAAGCACACAGATAAGCTTGGTGCAAGATCCTGTGAACACACTGATGTCACTCTTTTCTCCTCCCTTGCCTGCACTGGATATAGTCAAACATCTCTTGCTTAAGGCCTATATCTTCCACAGAGCTGTGGTCTTACAAATAATTTTGCATGTAAGGAACAAAGTATCAGCAATTCTATGAAAGACTTTGTTCACCCAAAATATCTCTGTACTTGAGTGGTGCAACAAATCAGCCATCGTCAAACTAAGAGAAAAGTTACTTAATGTAACGCCAGCTGAGGAAGCTGCCCACATGAAACACTTTGCTGGTTTCCTGCACACCACCAAGCTGCATACACATCAGTTGGTAAGTCACCACAGTACAAGTCACTGCTAAGCTACTGAGGGCTTCCGCTTCAGGTTTTTAAAAGCTCACAAAACCCAAACTGCTCATCTCCACAGGAAAAAAAAAAACCTAGGCTAAAATTCTCCCCCTTGGGGCCAGGGGGAAGGGCATGAAAGGCAGATGATGGCAAAGCCCTTCATAGTAAAAAACTGATCTCACCACGCTCCTGCAAGCAGGACTCCCACACTGAGATCAGCATGTACAGAGTCCAGGGTCAAGTTTCGTTCCATTTTTTGTTATAGAAATTGCTTGGAGCCTGACTCCCTTATCTGCGCTTTTGGCAAATGGGATTTGCCATTAAGCTGTGCCAAGGCCTGTGTGCTTCTCTGCTTCCACAACTTTTTAAGTCATCGTCCCCTGGAAATAAGAAATGTGCACATTGCGTGTTGTAACAAACATCACAGGAGAATTCTGCTCTGCTTTACATAAAATTTAGCTTGTGTCATTTTAAAAAGAGATATTCGGCATAAACAGCTACATAGATGGGTAGCTGTAGATATAGATCTATAATCTATGGACACAGGAAACCCTAGATCCAGCTCCCTCCTTCATCTCAGGAAGAAACACTTGGGCAAATGGTTGGTGGTAGGGCATTTTATAGTTTAAACAACACATACAAACCGTAAACACAATTGCCACCTGAGAAAATTCCATACTGCAGTGCACTGACTGACATGTCTCCTGAGGTCATTTTAGAAGCTACTTGTGTCCTAGTCCTATGGGTTTATTTTGTTGTAGAGTTGTTCTTTAATCTCCCAGTACCTATACATCAGGACTACACACCATCTGTCAGTTAGCTGATGGGCTGAGGCTGGGTGATGGAGAGCAGAAAGCGATGAGATGTCACTGTCTCTTGTCAGTCACTGGGAGGGGAAGCGTGATTTTTCCCCGGTGGAGCACATAATGAAAGGTTGCTGACCACCACATACTTAAGGCAGACAGCATGATGATGAGCTGCTCTGAATCTCAGACAATTTCAGCACACATTGAGGACTTAGGACCTCACTGCAAGGCTATATCCACACCATTAGAAATGTCATAGTCATCAACGACTCTTGCTCGGGGTTGAGGGATGAACTTGTAACTGAAGAAACAAGAATTCTGGAGAAATGGCCTGCTCTCTTCTGAAGCTATATGAGACCACATTTTCCTTTTAATTGTCACTATTCAGTGTTAAAAAATAAGAGAGGCATTTATACTTCAGTGCCGGTTAAACACACAGAACAGTTTTTCATTCCAAACCCGAGGTTTCAGACTGCAGATGTTCTCCCCTGCTACAGTGAATTCTGAAAAGCTTGATGGTGCCAGAAGCCTTAGAGCTTGCTTGGCTTATCATTATTTCTATAGTTTACATTTATGGAAACAAAGCAGGGCAGTCAAAACGAACTGCTTTTCTAGAAGCAAGCACCAGCAGTGACACTACTTGCTACGAGAGGAAGCATTTTCAGTATCTTTTTTGCATGCAACATGGCTTCGCTTCTGAGATCCAAGCAACCTGAAGTTTCCTAGGCTGGGGCCATCTACATCTCCAGAGTTCACCAGCCAACATGTAGGATTCTGTGGTTATAAAGAAAGCTTGCATAAAGCGTATTTGGAAATGCAGTACTGCACTAGGAGCTCTGGGAAACATTTGAGCCCAATGCCTCAGAGCTACAGGGGCAGAAAGAAGGGAACAGATGTAGAATGAAGTTGAACACAGAGTTCTCAGTCCTGCAGTTACCGAAGTGAACGGGAGAAATGTAAAAAGGGAAGGGATTTATTTCAACCACGATCTCATTCCCTCTATGTTCCTGCTAATGCGCCCAAGAATTTTGCAGTTTTGGTTTTCAACGGCGACTGTTTCCACAGGCACAGAGGTAGTCCTGGTCTGCACAAAGGCAACTCCTCTGCCTGTCCAGAAAAGGCAATGGATATTTCTACCAGTCAGGATTATTACACTAATACAGCAGTATTCACTAGTGTCTCCATATATAGCTATTGACCTTCCCCCCAAAAAAACATTTGAAAAAGCAGCATGCTAGTTCTGTCATAGTGGTAAATTCATATAGACACATGTTCAGAAAAGTCCAGTTTGGGCTTTATTTTTGCAGGTCGTGAGTGCTTGCTTTCTAAATGCACCCACAGAGACCACAACATATGGCATACAGCTTTTGCAAGTAACACACTGAGGGGGGGACACTGAGGGAGTTCATTAGTGATGTGGCTGTTGTAACTTCTCCAGAAATCAAGATCAGTGGCCTTGTTCTTCTTCTCACTGTGTAAGTTGGTACATTGGTATGTACTGCTTTTGTAGAAGAAACATCTGTGTCGCCTTTGCTAAGTGCATACAAGCAACTTCATGTCATCATATGGGTGCACAGGCAATTAATGCCAGCATTTCCATTAGTGCAACACAAGTGAGACCAGGATGCTTCTGCACTGGTACGCTTACCTATCAGACCCTAAGAGTATTTGTACTTTATTCAGAATCATTGATTACCACTGATGAAAGCACCCTAGTTTCACAGCTAATTCAATTTTAAATTTATCCTCATCCATATGTAGACCAAGTCACTTCAATACATAGCCTTTGACAGGGCTTCTTTTATAACTATGGATCTCCAAACATGTAAATGCTCACAAGAAAACATGCCTTCTTTCAGTTGATGCTCACTTTGGACACTTTTACCTATTTCTTTTATAATTTTCTTAAAAAAGTAATGCTCCAGCATCCTGCAATTGCATGATAAAAATCTCATATTTTTTTAGTAAAAGCTAAAACTTAAGCCATTATTAGGAGAAAACCGAATCACTCAAAGTCACAAGCAAATATAATATATATATATATACACACATATATACCTTAAAATTAAACAGCTTTGTGAACTGCCATGTGATTTTCCAATCGCTGTGGCTGGCTTTCCTCCAAAGGGCAACCTGCATTTTCACTGCCTGAGACAAGCTGTTTCTGGCTGCAGGTTCCTTTCTACAGTACCTCAGCTAACAAGGTGAGGTAAATGGGAACTCCTGCTACCACAGCCAGGCAGGCATGATCCAAGATTGTATTTAGAAACCAAAACCAGTTAGAGTTTTCTACCAACAGCAGCAGGAAGGGGGCTGATCCCATGATCTGTAATGTACATAAAGACAGTAAACTCTCATTTTCTGCATTGCCCAAATTAACCTTTAACAATACTGAGAGATAATTACTCCAAAGCAGGCTTATTTTCAGAGACATTACTCAAATTTTTCATCGACTACTTTGTTTATAAATGATGTTGAATTTAGGCTGTAAGGCAGGAAAACAAAATACCCACTACCATTTCTTTATGCATATGAACAGCACACTTGCATACTTGCTGCAGTGGTTGTTGATGGTGGGAGCTCTCTGCCTTTGATGCCTTCTTAATGAACCCAGCATAATTGCCTTTGTGAAACAATGGCAAAGAGGATAGCAGTACTTAAATACAGCTCCACTTGAGTAAGGGCTGCCCTGGTAGCATGCCAGCTTCCCATCTCCAGGTCCTTCATAAGTCTATCTTTCCCTCTTTTCAAAACAGTCTTTTTTTTTCCTCCAATATACAAGGCCAGGATCTCAGTTGATGTAAAATGATGCAGCCTCATGTGATAGTTACTAAGTCCAGAAAAGAAGAGACATAAGAATTTTGCAGCCTTCTCCATGCTCCACACTCAGTTGTTCCAGCTGCCCAGCTTGCTCTGATGCCTGACAGCCCCACATACCACATGGGATGAGGTTTCTTGGGTTCAGTATCAGTCTGCTGGGATGGGAATGGAAATGTTCAGCTCTTAGGGCAACTTTCCAAAGCAAAACACTTTCTTTAATTAAATATGAAAAATTTATTAGCACACAGCACTTGATTAATCTCTATGTTTATTTGATTCTGCAGTTCAAGTTTTCAGCACGTTGCAATATTGCAGGTTACCAGCACACAGCTATATTGCACACACTAATAAAGTGAGCGCAAGTGGTATTTTCACTTACTTGGGAATGCTTGGTGATTACTGTATTACAAAGTGAATGCAACAGGAAAGTTACAAAGAAATCATGCCTTTGTTGAAAGCTAAGTTCATAGCTGAAAACAACTCTCAAACTATGCACAGCAGGGTATACCTGTCATCCCTAATTTGGCAGTCACGAGCTTGGCTGATTGTGATTTAGAATTCAAATGTTCACCTTGTTAAGGGAAAAAAGAAAGCCAACTCTTTTAAACCTAACAACTGAACTTAGATACTTAGATTTGAGTCTCATGAAAATAAAAGTGCCCTGGAATATGCTGCTTCTTTAATCTTTACCAGATTTCAAAGCGATTTCCAAGATCCCCTTATTGAGAAGGCAACGCACAACACATCTATAATATCCAGTGGAACCAGTGTCTGGTTTTTGTGCAAATGCAATGAGTCCTCAAGAGCAGGGCAGGGAACAGTGGGTATCTTCACACTGTGACCTTTAATCCAGCTTTGACACTGCTCACACCAACTAAAAGTCTTCTGATGAAGCTGAGACAATCCAAGATATACCATTGCATGATCAGAATGATTGTTTGTCTTTAGACTTCTCTCTAAATCACCTACGACCTTTGCATGCTATATAAATAAATTACAACTAGTATTTTAGCTTCTTTCAGACATGGCCATTATGAGAATGTCACTGACATTTTAGTCAGGATATTCTATTTAGGTTGAAATATGATAGGAGCCTAATGAGGTTTTAACCAAAGAAAGGCAAACGCTAAGAAGCCTGAATCCAAATATATCTAGGAAAATTAATGGAAAAAGCCTATAAAGACTATATAGAGAGCAAGTTGATGGTACTTAATGTTGAGCACACCCTTCTTATCTGGAGCTCTAACAAAAAAAGCAATAGCAGGAGGACTATAGCAGAAGAGATTATGCTCTGGCTGCAGTAAATTTACAGCAAGACTGAATACTACAGTAAGGGTTCACTGACTGCAGCTGGTAAGTCCTTGGCTGCAGGAACAGGATCACACCTGTCAGGGTAAGACAACACATCCTGTGGTACATTTTACCTTGGGCACCGGATGATACAAACCAGGGGATGAGCTGGACGTCCTGCATGACAGGTGCTTCCTCAGTGTAGAGCCCTTGCCCCACAGGGACAGAACTAATTGTGGAAGAAAAGAGTCTCCTGTCCTCTCACTTACCTTTACACAGAATCACAGAATGTCAGGGATTGGAAGGGACCTCAAAAGATCATCTAGTCCAATCCCCCTGCCGGAGAAGAGTCTGGCTCCATCCTCGTGACATTCACCCTTAACATATTTATAAACATTAATGAGGTCACCCCTCAGTCTCCTCCAAGCTAAAGAGACCCAGCTCCCTCAGCCTTTCCTCATAAGGGAGATGCTCCACTCCCTTCATCATCACGGTGGCTCTGTGCTGGACTCTCTCAAGCAGTTCCCTGTCCTTCTTGAACTGTGGGGCCCAGAACTGGGCACAATATTCCAGATGTGGCCTCACCAGGGCAGAGTAGAGGGGGAGGAGAACCTCTCTTGACCTACTAACCACAGCCCTTCTAATGCACCCCAGGATGCCATTGGCCTTCCTGGCCACAAGGGCACAGTGCTGGCTCATGGTCATCCTGCTGTCCACGAGGACTCCCAGATCCCTTTCCCCTACACTGCTCTCTTGTAGATCATTCCCCAACCTATACTGGAACCTGGGGTTGTTCCTGCCCAGATGAACTGCCATTTACTTAGCACTAGGCAGAGTGCAGCAACCCCCATGTCTTTCTACTGTTGTATGCTTTCATTTTTTATGGCTTTACTACAGTATGAATTGTAGAGTTCAGCCAACAAACAGCCACTCCTTTTGTTTCTGCCTCCGAAAGCTGAATACAGAGGTCCTTCACACCACTACATATCCATCAGTAAAATAACCGTGTAGTTAGTGAAGGATTAACACGTTCAAAATATCTATATGTTCTAAAGTTAATTAATTTCTAAGTACAATTCACTCATACGACTGTCAGTTAGGAAAACCAAAGAGCCGTGATTAAGCAGTATAAATCCAATTAAATTCCAATTCTGAAGCTGTGTTTTTAAGTGGCGCCCCCATAAAACTGTACAAAATTATATATATATATATATATATATATATATATATGTATATATATATATATATATATATAAAGAATTAGGAATAAAACTCTAACCTGACATTCTTTTTCTTAATTTGAATTTAATTGGATTACACATGAATTACTAATTGCTGGTTCTAGTGACCCATGGTGATAATATGAGCTCTGTATTACAATGACCTGACATTTAATTAGTTTGCGTAAGCAGAATATGCAAAGTTTTATCATAAAGTGATTTAAACTCATATTGCCTTTGGTAAAGCAATATAGTAATGGTGAAGTCCATGCATTGGTACAAACAAAAATTCAAAGAGAATCAATTACAAGAAAAATCAATTGATTACATGTAAAATGAAAACAAGCTCTGCAGAGTATTAGTACTATTCATCCAAGCTTCAAACTTTGTAATCATCAATATGAACTATATAAAACACTTCATTTACAAAATAACTCAGTTTGTATATTACTGGCAATTAAAAAAATTCCAGATAGCTCCACTAGACCTTTACACATGAGTTACAATACCACCTAGTTCAGAAATGCTTTTGGGGGAAAGCATTTGCCTGACTGGTCCTCATATGGAGTAACAGCAGCAATTTTGGCCAACTTAAAACACTCCAAAATAGGTAGGGGAATAAGCTGCCATGGACATCACTGCAGGAGGGAAGAAAGAAATCACTCTGTGACAAAGTATCTTCCCAACAAGCTGAGAATGTCTCTGAAGAGCTAACAGCAAGCTCAAACAACATAAAGCAACCAGGAAGAGGCACAGATGCCACTGAAGACCATATACCACTTAATTTACTGCTATCCATCACTGTAGTATCTGGTACAAATCAATAAAAATGTTGGCCCTTTCTGACTTCATTTACGCTTTCAGGACATGATCTGATGGGAGCTAAAATTTTGTTTTAATTTTAATTATATTTTATTTTTTAAAGTTCTTAAAGATTTATTAAGGAAGAGGGAAGTATTGATTTGGAGAAATCTCACTCCTACGCTGAAAGAATTTTTGTCCTGCTGAAGAGGAATTTACATAAATTACAGAGTTCCTACAGGTCTTGTCTTTACCTAATAACCTCTAAAATGTGTTTTGTTGCTGAGCCATTTGATTGAGACTGTATACAGCTGCTTGGTGAAATTTTGGGCATTTCTACAGAGAAATGAGTCCAGGCTCCGGAGGAAATGCTTGCTTGTCTAGAACAGTATGGAGTAAGACAGGGAGGCCAAGTGTCAGTCTTGCAGCCAACTATTAGGGACACACTATGATACTGCCAAATAACCAAGACAGTTGTTGAGCAATAACCCAAGGCCTGACATTGGAAAACAGATGCTGATCTTTGGTATGGAAAAGAGAGATCAGATGATCAGGCTGTGCTGAGGATCAGTATCTTCATTTTTGTTGCTTCTGTGCCAGAAAGGATCATTTGATCTGTGGGTCCTTCCTGGTGAGGCTCACACAGCAATGGTCTCACAGCGGCCAATCTGATATAGCCTAAAACATCTGGCTTAGTGAGTCTCTGAGGGAATATTTCCACTTTGTATTTATTTACCGGGGGAGGGTGAGGGGGTGGGTGTATCTTTCTAGTTGCATATTTCCATCTGCTCTAAAATTATCATTCTTGATGACCTTATTTGCCTTATTGGATCCAACAGGATCCACCAAGATACTTAGAAGACACGAGCAGTTGATTTGAAAATGACCTGAATAGAGGCTTGGTAATGGCCACTAGCTCCTCCAAACCACAGAAACCAATTGTCTGTAAATCCATTGCTTGCAGCTAGGAAGCTTTTTCCAGGACAGTGTGTCACACCCTTCACTTGTCACCTTTAAGTTAGGTACTGGCTGCTCCGAGATACCTGTGCCGCAGGTCATCTTTGCCACTGGTGCTGGTGCTGAGCAGAGCCGGGCTCCCGCCCAAGCAGACCAGTCCTTTCATCACTCCTTCATAGGTGCACCCTTCTGCAGCACAGCTACTGACCCACAGGATGGCACATCTCCCCCATACCAGCTCCAACACACCTCAGCGGCTCCCCAGAGGCCAACTTGCCCCCAGCCACACCAGGCCTGAGCTACCCTCTTTAAATATTACTTCACTTTCCAGCACTGCAGCCACCCAGTGCCTTACTGCCTCTGGTAAAGGAGAGCTGACCATGCAGAAATTAATTTCATTTTTGAGTTAAGTCTCTTCTACAGCTCCTTGGAGAGGAGAAAACAATTAACCAAGAACCTGCATGTCACAGACCACAGGCAGGCCATACGGTTTGGCATGTCCATCTGCCCAGTGCCAGAAGACTATAACCTCTCCCAATGAAAACACAAGAAACTAAAAACCTACAAGAACTCACACCCTCACTTGCCATTACTCTCACAAGTACAAGGTTATTTCATTCATTTGCCCTGAGTCTTACAAAGATATCTGTACTTCATTGAGTCACGGCTGATCATTTCATAATTTTCCAAAACCATATGCTGGCAACGCTGTATCAAAGTAATCCATTTCTCATTACATATTAAGTCTTTAAAACATCTTGCTGGCTTCAAAAACTCCATGCAAAGTGTATATCTGCAAATTGTTTTCAATATTTGAAATCTACGCTTTAGCCTGAGCTTGAAAATGGCACACAGCTAAAGTCTACCTTTATTACTCATTGACTTCAACAAGACTATTCATGCAAAAGATCCACGTCATTTTTAGGGCTTTCAGTAATATGTGTGTACATATATCTTTTTACTTTTAAAAATGAAGAGAGATTCTGGAGTAAGTGTGAAGATCATTAAGTGGGTAAAGAATTTTTTTAAACCACCACCAAAGTGTGATCATGCTGGAAGAAGCTGAAAAATTTCAGCAGCTCTTTTTCATTAAAGTACATTACTTTAAACAAAACCCCCCAAGGCAAGCTCTGTAAGAAGTTTGCCATGATGGGAATATACTCATGTGAAAGAAATATAGCACAATCTAGCACATTCATAGAAATGTCACTTTTAAATCTAAAGTCTATTATTCATTATTAAAAGAAATGGATACATATGTGAGAGAAACACTCATCTTGTGGCTACATGCCTGGCAGCAGCTTATATTCTTTGCAGAGTATTTTACATCCACAATAAATGTGAAAAAGACATGCATATATCTAGCTTTTAGGATGTTTCTTCAGGTTTATAGTCATTGGGAAATAGTTGTGTCTGATTCAAGAAGAAAAGCAAGCTACGTTTATCACGTAAGTTAAAGTGCCAGGAAATTCAAAGACATGGAAAAGCCAGACAAGTTGAGACACAAACGGCCATGGCTGCATCACACTGTAAGACACACGGTACTGCCCGATGACAGAGAGGCATTGTCAAGGGCTTGACGAAACACATTTCATAAAATAAAGTGGTGTAAGTCTGATTTCATTACAGTTACAGCAGCTTACGACACAAGGCATCGCCTCAGCATTTTGTGGAGGATTAGTTTGGTCTCCTACTTGAAACTAGCCAGAAAGATAGATGGACATTAATAGCACAGATGCACAAGCAAGTTATCAGAGTGCATCTACATTAATGGCTGTTACATTTCTTCTTCCAAAGCAGGGCAGTGCAAACATTGAAAAACAATCTCTTGTGCCAGAGAATCCATATTTAACCAATATATCAGGTTGACTCGCATTTTTCTTCTGCAGGATATTCCCACTTTTTAAATTTCCAAATTACAGATGTTAAAGTTTTCAATGGTAAAGAATGTAATCAGCTTATTTTTAAGCTCTTTTGACCCTGAAATTGCATAGGTGGCAGCTTCTTAAGCCCTGATGGTCCTTTCCAGATGTGCAGTGAGACAAGGCTTGGAAACTGGTGGTAGCTCTTTTGGTTCCAGAAGTTTCTCAAAACACACTGCCTTGAAGTGTGGCAGTTTCAAGATGTTGGAGTTTTTCCCTTCCCTCCAAGAATAAAAGGAAACTTACACCTGGGGAATGCAGAGAGAGTAGAAAGAGATGGAAGTCACTGTGGACTGTTTGTTCCCATCCCAGATGGAGGGAAAAGTTAAACAGAAACACTTATTTGCTGCTCCTGACCTGATGGAAGGCCTGATGATGAAGAGGTTGATTCTGCAGCCATTATCTTCAGAGTTGAACTAGTTGGTTGAATTCAGGTTGAACTACTTGGAAACTCACTTGCTTAAGGGTTTGTATATGTGAACACATACTGGAAGCGAAGTATATATTGCCTTGTATACAGCATAGTATAAAAAGGCAAGAATAATCACCAGAAAACCCTGTGTCTGCCATACCATACAACAACAGGTTTTAGTCGGGGCCTCTGTTAAAATTAGCAACAGCTTTTGCTCAGGTAGGAGCACCAGACTAGACTTAGCAGCTGATGCACAGAAGGGGTAGGCTGGTTTCTGGAGACACTTGAGGCACCAGATGACTCAAAAGGTCATTTTGAGCAGTTGCAGAGAGCCAGTGTCTGTTGGGGAGGGCAGCAAGGATCCATTTACTTCAGTAACACAGATTAGGTTCAAAACATCTAACTCAGCCACCTTATTCTGCTGTGTTCAGGAAATTGTTACTCAGCTCGTAAAAGGTGGCCCACTCAATATCTCCAGTGCTTGGCTTTACAAGGGCCTGGTGCAGCCTGCATTCAGCCACCTCTGCGATGATGCAGACCACCAACTACTTATGTCACCAGACCTTCTCTTTCAGAGTGCATGGGTTGAATGTATGATGAAGTTTTGGACATTCCTGTTTGCTATAGTTTTTCCCCCAAGATGAGAAATGGTTGGAGGAGTCAGGTCTTCTCATGACATCTCAAGAACCTTTAGCCTTCAAGTGGTACATTGGAAGAGGGAGAGCAACAGGCTGCTTGAAACTTGCACTGGGAGAGACAGTTTCTCTCTGCTCCCTGGAAAGCAAGAAGTTGTTTTTAACCACTTAGCTGTAACTAATCCGTTGCCCTTCTGAGACTCATAGTCCTTTCTCCACCTTTGCATTTGTGGCACAAATGAGAGCCTGGTTTTAAACTGCATTGTGATTTTTGTGGGCTGCAAGCACTTCCTGGAGCACACGTGGCAACAAAGCGAGGTGGCAATTTTTTGCACTTGATATCTCAAAAGAAGCTGGAAGTCATTCTATGGAAGGGGATTAAAAAAACCCCCAAAACCAACAACAACCACAACAACAAAAAAGAACCACCATTTCCTTAGCCAAAGAGCATCCTTCATGCTGCATATCAATGACCCACTGCAAACAAGAAAGGAACTTCTCAAAGGAAAGCCTGTGAGCATTTTTTGTGATAGAAAGCTTGAGGAAGTTTAAAAGTAGGCATTGCTAGCACCTCCCCTTATAAAACATAAAAGATAAATCAGTTAGTCTAGAAAAAATATACAAAACCAACAAAGAAAGGAAAAGCTTTTGAATGAATCTATTAAAATTAAGAGCCACTGATCTCGCATAGGCACTGCTCCCAATTAGAACTGGAAAGCCAAATTTGCTACACCGTTGTTGTTTTGCTCTTGTGATTTTGAAGCGATGCAAAGGGCAGAGAAACAGAGGCTGAGCTTTAATAGGAATTGTGTGTGCTCTGCTCATCACTAGAGGCAGAATGTAATCACTTAGTACAACTAAGGACACCGGAGGAAGGTGGTGAAAAAATTCTGGAAGTCAAAGTGACAGCTATATTGCCATGAGAACAAAGCTGCAGGAACAAATCTCTGCCATAGCTAGATCCTGACACATTAGGGACCTTGAAAAAAACAAGAGGTAGGTTTAAAAGCTTCAATCATTCAGTCACTCCCATACATTTACAAAGTGCAAAACCAAGGCACAATAAGTACCACAGATTCACAAGCCTAAGCATGAACTTGCTTGCTGTAACTACGTACAGTTTTTCACTCCAGTTTGGCTGAACAGAAATTCTCTTGCTTAGTGGAAGGGGGAGGTCTATTATCCCAAAGCACTGAAAACCAAAATAATACCCTGAGGCTTGAATGAACCAGGTCAAAGAGGCATCCAGAGATGGAAGCTGCCCAGCAGTCCAAATTTTGTAGCTAGCTGACAAGTACCTTGAAATTTAGGACTGGAAGTCAAGTACCTGTTAAGCACAGACCCTGCTGCCAACAAACATATCCACAGCAACGTACAAGCAGATAGGTGGACAAATGCATGTATATATCCAGATAACCTGGAAGGAAATTGTGATAAAATGTGTTTCACCTTTTCAAATACCTTGAGTAGACTTACAAATTAATTGATGTAACTTCAAATCCCAGAAAGATATTGAATGAAATGAAGTTATTGGCAAGCAGTAATTAAGCAGACAAGAAAAGTTATAAACTAACATAAATGACTCTCATACTAACATATCCAATAAACCAATTTTATTCCATGATGGGATGGGTCTTATGGAGAATGAAAAAGCATTGGCTGTACTAGGTCTTGATTTTAGTAAGGGTTTTGATACTGCTTCACAAAGTTCTCATAAATAAGGCAATCCACAAAGGTTTAGGTGAAACTGTTCTATTTGGTTCAAGACTACTTGAAAAATCACACAAGCAGTGGTTCACTGTCCAATAGAAAAATTGAATTAAGTGAAGGAACCTGTTTTCATTGTGGGACTTTTCAGTATTTTCATTAATAATTTGGTATGGTGAAAGCTAAAACACCAGGTCTGAAGAGAGTACTGACCTGGGAAAGCACTACAGATCCTTTAGAGGAAAGATTTTGAAAGAAAACAAGTATCAAAGAAGGATATATAAACAGGAGTGCTGCTCATAAGACAGCTGAGGTAAACCTTCTGCTTTGCTAAGAAGTATAAGACTTCCACAGCTGGAGTACTGCAGCCGGGTTTGGGCACAGTGTCTAATGCAAGAACAATGCAGGCCAACTGGAAGGAGTTCAGATGAAAAGAATTATCATCAGAGGTCTCAAAACCTATCCTGGGAGGAAAATTGGGGAGAAGCAGAGTTGTTTAGTCCAAAAATAAAGATGTCTGAAGGGAGGTGCAATAACAATCTTCAAAGATAGAAAAAGGCTCCTAGAAAAGAAAGGAAATAAGCCCTTTTCCATGTTTGCTGAGGGTAGGACATGTAGAAATAGGCTGAAATGGCAGCAAGGGAAACTGAGGTTGGACTTTAGGAAGCGCTTTCTAATGGTAAGCATTGTTAAGCCCTGGAAGAGTTGGCCTGCAGAGATCCTGTGATCATCATTATTTAGGCCTTCTAAGAACAGCTATATAGACATTTGCCTGAAATGTATCGGTTGCATTAGTACTGTCCCGGGGCAAATGGATGGTCTGAATGACCTCTCCTTTAAAGCCTTCCTTTCTTTCAGTTTTCACTGTAATATTAAATGATTGGAATATTAACACGTCTGAGTTTCTGGCAGACCAGCTCTCTCTTTGAAAATGTATGAGCGCTCACTAGACGAGTGCTTGGTGTCTTCACAGCATCACCTCTGAGCTTTGGTACATGGCCCAAGACATCAGAGAGGAGTGCAGCAGAACTCACAGGCAGACCCTACAGTTTGCAACAATAATTGGCTTCTATTCTGGAATAAAGAGAAGACAACATGACAAGCTCAATTTTTGTTCCTCCCCAAGAAGCAGGTATGCAGTGTTTGCCATCCACCATCTCAGCCCAGAACCAGAGGCAGGGAGACCATAGAAGGAGGGGGAGCTGGCCTCTGTGCCACACTGCCCGAGAAACATTTTCATCCTTCAGCTTAGCACAGTAACTTTGAAAATAAGATTTTGTCAGTAAATGTGCAAGCAGGAAGATTTGGTCCATTTTTGAATAGGTATTTACCCAGAAAGCTATAAAAGCTTTGCATACATTTTGGACCAGTATTTTGTTCTCTTGTGGGACTGCAGTAAAACACCAGCTGCTGTTAATGTACCTTGGTGAATAATCACACTCAGCTAATTTTCAGCTATGAATGATGAAGCACTTCATACAGTATTTGAACATAAAGAGCAATTTCTTCACACTTAAAATATATTTGATTTGAGAACCCAGTGGAGCGAACCCACCCTATGCCAGTATAAGGACAAGCTGCAGAATTAGGCAATTACTTTTATGAATCCATGATCTAGTGCAACACACAAATTCTGCAGGAAAGCTGTGACACCATTCCACAAACCAATATTCCTGCAACATTATTCAAAAGCAGCCTGCAGACACTGTATGCTTTTACCTTTGAGTTGCCACACGTCTTATACTTTACAGCTTCCAGAAATATCTCTAGAAAATCTGAGCACAGTTTACAAAGAGGAAACAGTCTGAATTTGTCAGATGACTTAAGATCCAATTTTGTAAGCCTTCCTTGTTACTAGTAATTACTCCTGCAAACTGTTCTCTGGTAGTCAGTTTGACAAAAAAAAAGCATTCAGTGGTCGGACACAGAAATTGCAGAGTCATACTACTAGCCTACATGAAGAAAACTGCTGTTGCTGTAGCACAGACTTGGGTTTGGCTTTTCAGACTCAAGTTAACCAAAGGCACACACTTATGAAGCTTTACTATGAAAAAGACATTTAACATTCTCCTGAAGCTAGGAAAGCCAAATGCTCTTGCTGTCTAGAGAGACCTCAGCTGTGTACTCCTTCATTTGTTCTTCCTTCCTACATGAATATTTGTACTAAACGGGAGTAAGGATTGTGGGCTTGGCCACTAAAAACATGCTGCCACCAAGTGTGGTTATATACATAACCACAGTGCTCTCCACTACAAAAATGTAAGAAACATGCTGTATTGTTTTACTGCTGATAGGAATTTTGGGGATCACACCACTGGAAGAGCCCTTGTAGTTATGCACAGTAGGTTGTTTACCATCATACTTTTGGTTTTTGTTACCCTCCATTCCCAAGAAGCTCCTTTGTATGACACACACAACATATTGTGGTGAGTTGACCCTGGCTGGATGCCAGGTGCCTGCCAAAGCCGATCTATCACTTCCCTCTTCAGCTGAGCAGGAGAGAGGAAATATAATGAAAGGCTCGTGGGTCAAGATAAGGACAGAGAGAGATCACTCACCAATTACACTCATGGGCAAAATAGACTTGACTTGGGGAAAATTAATTTAATTTATTACCAGTCAAATCAGAGGAGGATAATGAGAAATGAAAACTAAACCTTAAAACACCTTACCCCCAGCCCTCCCTTCTTCCCCGGCTTAACCCTACTCCCAAGTTCTCCCCCCTCCACGCAGCACAGGGGGACAGGGAACAGGAGATGGGGTCAGTTCATCATATGTTGTCTCTGCTGCTCCTTCCTCCTCAGTGCGAGGACTCCTCACACTCTTCCCCTGCTCCTTCACAGGGTCCTGCCCATGGGAGACAGTCCTCCACAAACTTCTTCAGTGTAAGTTCTTCCCACAGGCTGCAGTTCTTCCCTAACTGCTCCAATGTAGTCCTTCTCACAGGCTGCAGTCCTTCAGGGACAGACTGCTCCAGCATGGGTCCCCCACAGGGTCACAAGTTCTGCCAGCAAACCTGTTCCAGCGTGGGCTTCCCACAGCCCACAGGGTCACAGCCTCCTTTGGGCACACCTGCCTGCTTTGGTGTGGGGTCCTCCATGTGCTGCAGGTGGACTTCTACTGTATCATGGACCTCCATGGGCTGCAGGGGGTACAGCTTGCCTCTCCATGGTCTTCACCATGGGCTGCAGGGGGTACAGCTTGCCTCTCCATGGTGTTCACCATGGGCTGCAGGGGGTACAGCTTGCCTCTCCATGGTCTTCACCATGGGCTGCAGGGGGTACAGCTTGCCTCTCCATGGTCTTCACCATGGGCTGCAGGGGAATCGCTGCTGCTGCCCCTCAAGTGACCTCGGTGTCTGCTGAGTTGTTTCTCTCACATATTGTCACTCCTCCCTCCAGCTGCAACTACTGTTGTGCAGGAGGTTTTTTCCCCACTTCTTAAATATGTTATCACAGAGGCGCTACCACCATCACTGATGGGCTTGGTCTTGGCCAGCAGTGGGTCTGTTCTTAGACCCAGCTGCCATTGGCTCTATCAGACATGGGGGAAGCTTCTAGCAGCTTCTCACAGAGCCACCCCTATAGTCCCTCTGCTACCAAAACCTTGCCCTGCAAACCCAATCCGCACAGCTACCACAAGAACCGGGCTGTCAGGAAATAGCTGTTCTGATTCTGCACCGCCAAACAGAGGTCTGCACATATGGTAAGAACAATTTACTTTTTATAGAATAATAATAGGCTTGGGTAATTCCTGTGCCAACAGATCAGTGGCTACTGTTTCCACTCGGAGGTTATGAAAGATGCTGCCCTCACCCTTTCCAATGGCCTCTTGTTCTAGAGCAGCTGAGTGTTATTTTTAAGCCATAAATTTGTAGGAGAGTGGCCAGGCAGCTATTATTAACAATCATACACAATTCTGCAGAATGTGTCTCCATCCACTTTATATTCTAACACTTAGACAGCAGAGAAAGTGCAGACTAAAATAATTTACAGTCAAGTGACATTTTGCATATATAAAATATACATCTATTCAAACAAAATGGGTTCAGATCTGTGGTCTCTTTTCAAGGAAAACTTAAATTTAAGTCAATGAGAACAATGTCTGTAAAAATAGGCCCTGCCTGCCTTCAGAGCATAAGATCAAGTTTATTCTTTCAAAAACTCCTTGGTGTGCAAATCATCTTCAGGTTCTCCACTCCACTGATGGTCCAGCTGCAGTTACTAGTCTACTGTTCTTTTCCTAAATATAATGAGGTTTTATACCTTTTTCTGGTTTATTCTCACCTGTTCCTCGTTTACTTCTAAGCTCTTTCCTGGCAACAGCATCCTCTTCCCCTTGTCTATCTTTTTTGTGACACAGGACTTGAGAGCAAGTAAGGAGAAGAAATTATGAGAGTGGCTAAACGAATAAACTGGCAAAGAGAAGAATTTAGGTCCTTTTGGGAGGAGCAACAGCAACTCCTGTTCAGATTGTATGGTGATTTTTTATTTTTTTCTTTTTCAGATTTGAGAGAAGTAAAGCAGAACTAAATTTTTTCCTTTCTTCTTTCAGGTGCACCAGGAAATCAACTAAACAGCTAACTGTCCAGCCCACAACCCTCCCCCAGCATGCTGTATGAATGTCTCCCATTGCTACAGTTTGGTAATTGCCACACAGAAGTTATCACATTAATGCAACTCGGATGCCAAGAATAGTCTAAACGAAGTTAAATGAGTAAAGCATGCCTAGCAGTTTCCATTGTTCAGCCTCATAGGCAGGCAGTGAGTTGGATAATTGGGCATTCTGACACTTCCAACTCATTTGTTTCATTACACTGTGTTGCTTGAACTCAAATATCTGCCAAAATTGTGAGCGAACAGATCTAGGAATTCTTCTTGGGGAAAAAGCTGCTTTTTACTTGGATTCAGATTGATTATGCACTAGGAACTTGTAGGATTAGGAGGTTATTTTGTTTTAGGGATGGGGCTTTCTTCCTACCAAATGAAGTTTGTCACACAAGAGTAACACAGGGCAGTGAAATAAAAGCTCCAAGTATCATGCAATGGACGTCATATTAAAAGCAGACTCCTGTAAGGTTCTGAATTTCTCCTAACATCACATCCCATTACTATAACAGGGACACACAGCACTTAGCAATCACATTCCCACAGCTGGATTATTGCAGTTCCTGGACTTCTACCACTCCCATGGGTGCCAAGAGGTATCCTGCACTTAGAGATAGGCATTCATCCTCTAGCAAATAAAATACTCTTCAATTGATATAATTCATCATTGGCTTTTTCTAGCTTTTTACTGATATAGCTCCCTTGACTTCCACAAATTTTCACAGCACAGAACCACCCTGATAGCAATAGTTGCAGATTTGTCAAATTAAGCACCACTCATTGTCGTGGCCTAACATCCTGCTGGAACCCAACAATGACTCTCATGGTGTCTTCATGCTGGCGTTACAGGACATGCCAAAACAGATCAAGCCCACTTGCACATCTAGTTCAGCAACCTGCCTCCAGCAGTACCTTCATGCTTCAGGGGGAGACAAATCTTTTGTACTGTGTATAATGAGAAGAGAATTTCCCCTCTCTAGCAAGTCATACAGCAATTTGTGGATACCCTGATGGATGAGAATTGATTAGAAAGCCTTCCTTGTCAGAGGCGTGCACAAATGCATATGCAATGCGAAGGACAGTTTATCCTCTACATCACAGGAAGCACACAGTGAAATTTGCATTGTTGCTGATATAATATGTAGCATATTGCAACAGCAGGTTGCATTCTAACACAACCTTTGCCATTCAAAATCCCACTACCACTACAGTATCCTTTCAAGCAAACATTTTCAGCCTTCCTCATTTAGATGGTTGGTTTTTTGAAGGTTAGTGAGACTCACTTTTATTTGCTAAAATAAATGCAAAAAGCTTCACCTTCTTGAGAGGTGTCAACCAGCTGGCTGACCAAGCCCCCTTAAAATCCTAGCACTAGAGCTGATTGATTAATTTTATTTCTACATAATCTTACTGACCTTTTCTCCTCTTGAGAAATGCTATTTTCCAGAAATAAAAAGATCAAGATTTTCTGCAGAAACACTCTCATTTTCCAAAATTTCATTAAGGAAAAGATCGAGCAGACACTACATTAAATATCAAAATAAAACTGCAGTGCAGCAGTTGACAACCCAAAAGCACAAGACATTCCCAGTTTGGAAAGAAATAGTTCAGGTGTTAACATTTCTACAGAAAGGGCATTCCACTTTGTTTGAACCACTTCTTTTCTAACATTATGAACTTATGAATCTATGGTGGGTCAAGTTTTTTATTCTGTTTAGTTGATTTTTTTTTCACTCCAGCAATTCTCACAGCATTTAACAAACATCATATAAGCATCATAAGTTTCTAGCCCTCAAGGTTGCAAAGCACCATGTAAAAGCATAAACTGAAAGGTTTGAAATCCATACAGTAAGAAAGAAGAACAGAAAAGTTGTTGCTTTACAGTTTCTAGGAGTTTTGATTCAATCTCATCTCTTGGGAGCTAGAACCATTTTCTTGAATGTGAACATAAGCAATAGGCTGAGCAAGGAAATGAGGAAATGAGCAGACAGCATGCCATATCACTTACAAGTTTTGCACTATATAAATGTTTTATACAACTGCAGATGCACAGCACAAGATTTTTGTGATAAATGTGAAGAGGGAGCTGGTGGAGCAAATACTTGCTCACATAGGATTCAAAATAGTTCTTCCTTGTTCTGTCTCTTATTTCATATATATACACTTATGCACATGAACACACTCTAAATAGCATCTGCAGTCATTCTGGAATATTACTGTAACATTTCAGAATTGGGATACTAAGCATCAGGTGTTGGAAAGATTTCCAGAGTGATGCCAGTGTAGTCAGTGGGATTATGCCAGCAATATAACACCTACCGAATCAGGCCCTAAGGTCATAACAGTTGATCTCTCATAGCAAGTAACTCGAGCAGAATCCCTGGGAACGCTGTAAAAGTAGCAGACTATTACAAATTTTTACACTTTTATTGAATAATTCTGTTGTTTTGTTCTTGCACCCTTCTTCCCACAGTTCACAACTGTTACAAATATGCCAGTAATACACTTAAATTACTTAGTTTCTCAACTTGCAGCTCTTGCATGAATCAACATTTCCACAAGAAGGGAAAAAACAGCTACACTAACCCAGGACGCTGCAGAACTCTTAGAAACCTCCATACCTAATTCACACATGTTCCCATCATTTTTTTTTTTTTATAGCTGCATCCTTTTTATTTCCCTCCCTGGCCAGGAAAAGTCCATAACTGTGGCACGATGAAGCCTCACAGCTTACAAACAGGACCCGTTATTTTTCTAAGTGTAGAAGGAGGGTGCAAATTATATGACTTTTTACTGCTTTATTCAAGTCCGCATTACAGAATTTTCTAATCTCTCTTAAGCTTTATATTTAGTTATATACACTGAATGCTACTGTGTGTCACCTGGATAGCTGAGGCAGAAAACAAACTTTCATTAAGATCCAGCCTCATTAGAATCCCCTCCTTTAAAAAGAAACCCATGACTGATAACACAACCTTGAAGAAGACAAGGATAAAATATGATTTGATTACGATTTGATCGCAGAACAGGGAACCAGACCCACTATGCTCTAACCACTGTTTCAACTCAGGGCTCATTTGGTAGGTTTTGAAGAGCCACTAATCAAAGAGAGAAAAATCAATTTAAGTTTTCTATGTGCACATAACATAGACCTAGTTTACAAAAAAAACCCCAAAACAACCAAAACCAAACCAAGCAAACAAAAAAACCCACAAAAAATAAGTCTCACTACACTCAGTAGTATTTTTAAAGCATTTCAGAAATATCTGCATTTTTATCTCAATGCAATAAATCCATATTTTTCCCCCAAATAAGATTTTTGTACATTCTTGAACCTTAACTCCTCACTACGTGGAAGTTTTTTACATCTGATCCTCACACAGGAGTTGTAAATATTGGAAGTATTAGAGCAAGGTTCTTCAATATTTTTAACTCAACATAAATAAAAATCACTTGAAATTATTTTGGTCATGGTATTTTAACATACCCAACTCAAAACTGACTAAATTGAAAGAGTGGCTTTTAAGTGACTAGAAGTTTGACATACTCTACAATGTCTTTACAGAGCTCCTTTCCAAAGATCAAGATATCTTCCCCAAACTGAAACTTATTAAAGAATCTTGCATTCAAATAGGACCCCACAGTTAAGTTTCTGCAGGTCTAAAACAGTCAATAAAGCATATAAGCATGCTGGAAAGAAAATAAACAAACTGGGGAAAAAAAAAAAAAATCAAGACCTGAAGAGAAGCAGCATACAGAATCACAGCATGTCAGGGATTGGAAGGGATCTAGTCCAACCCCCCTGCCGGAGCAGGAACACCTAGATGAGATCACACAGGAAGGCGTCCAGGTGGGTCTTGAATGTCTCCAGAGAAGGAGACTCCACAACCTCCCTGGGCAGCCTGTCCCAGTGCTCTGTCACCCTCAATGTAAAGAACTTTCTTCTCAAGTTTAAGTGGAACCTCCTGTGTTCCAGCTTGCACCCATTGCCCCTTATCCTATCATTAGCCATCACCAAGAAGACCTCGTGACACTCACCCTTTACATATTTATAAACATTAATGAGGTCCCCCCTCAGTCTCCTCTTCTCCAAGCTAAAGAGACCCAGCTCCCTCAGCCTTTCCCCATAAGGAAGATGCTCCACTCCCTTCATCATCTTGGTGGCTCTGTGCTGGACTCTCTCAAGCAGTTCCCTGTCCTTCTTGAACTGTGGGGCCCAGAACTGGACACAATATTCCAGATGTGGCCTCACCAGGGCAGAGTAGAGGGGCAGGAGAACCTCTCTCGACCTACTAACCACAGCCCTTCTAATGCACCCCAGGATGCCATTGGCCTTCCTGCTGGCTCATGGTCATCCTGCTGTCCACCAGGACTCCCAGATCCCTTTCCCCTACACTGCTCTCTAGGAGATCATTTCCCAACCTATACTGGAACCTGGGGTTGTTCCTGCCCAGGTGCAACACCCTACACTTGCTCATATTATATTTCATTAAGTTTTTCCCTGCCCAATATGTGGAAAGGGTAGAGCAGAGGAGGAAGTAGCTAGGGTGGGAAAAACAGATAATAAATGACAGCACTGCTCAACCAGCAAAGATCAGTACATTTTAGCTGAAGAAAAAGTCAGGCTAAAAACTGTACACAATTGAAATGAGATTCTGAGCACCCAGAAAGTTTAATGAAGTTACAAAACTAGGCCAAAATCAGAATTTATTTATTTATTAAACACATGATGTAGTGCCCATCAATGACAGTAAGAGCTTTGGTAGTAAAACCAAGGAAGGGCTCAGATTCTGCTTTCACTAATTCTTGGTTCCTAGTACAGGGGCATGAAGCGTCAGGAGTGAGAAAGCAAGCTTGGAGCCTGGCATAGCCACTGACTCAGATATTGTGCTGGGTTATGGACTGCATCTCATCTGAGTGCATGGGTTGGAAGGGAAAACAAAAATAAAAGACACTCACTGTCACCAAGCAATATTATATTGTCATTTGAATCTCACACGCACACATATTTATGTATACATCATGCACAGACATATATACATTATTAAACTAGAAGCAGATTAGCATCAGCTAAATAAAAATACCCACACAGATTTAAAAGAAAAACCTCCCAAGGTACAAAGTGTTTGCCTGCCTGTGGCATCAGTTTAAGACTAAATATGATAATAAAAATCATCATGAAATGGCATATGGTACATTTTTGTAGACATACTACTAACTCATTTTTTTATTGTATTTGACTTGACACTGACAATATATCTTACTCATTAGGGGAGCTTATATTTCAGTCTCAGCTGTATGTTAAAAATCTCCCACTGTTATGTGGCAAGAATACATAAAAACAAATAGCAAAAGCACACTCGCCTAGAAAGACTTAATAATTCTCAAAATGTTCAGAAATTATTCTTCCCATGAAAAGCCCAAAGTCAAAGGGGGGAAATACAATTGTTAACCTTGATTTTTCCCTGATGCTTCATTTGTTACATCAAGAGTGCCTTGATTGGATTCAAATGCAAAGTTGCTCCCATGGCTTCAAAGTCAGACTAACTTGAAAAATGCGCTTCAACAACATTGATACTGAAATAATATCCCAGAATGCTGTCTTAATGGTTTTATCCTTATTAAACAAAAACATAACAAAACTTTGGGGGTACTATTAAATGAAATAATAGAATGATAGTAATTTAAAAAAAAAAAAAGAAAGAAAGAAAAAAAAAAGACCATGTACTAAAAAAAGAGAACTTTGTCCCCTTTTTAAACCCCCTCTGGAAATACTCCAGAGGTTCAGCTTTCCTGTGACTTTGAGGAAGCGCACATGGTTTGATACGCAGGCACGGGCTTCCACCCACAGCATCCAAGTTGGCACACCAGATACTAAAGGGAAGGTTGCCACTGTGGGCAGCACTTTGAGCAAACAGCTGAGTGTCAAACCAGACCAGATCTGAGAACCCCAGGAAGCACTGTGTCTCAGATGGAGCATTTAGACACAATTCTCCACAGATTTTTCTCTGGATGTATCTGGCCATCTGTAGAAAAGCAGTCTGGAAAGGAGGTCCACCAATTGCTGAAGAACAAAAGCTCTAAGTTCTCAGAAATCATTTAAATAATCTACAGGTAGAGGTGGCCTATAGTATCTATTATTACTTACACTCTATTTTAAGTTATCCTCTGGAATTTTAGACAACTGCCATTTCATATAATTTCTGTAGACCAGAAGAGATTAAATATTTTGGGGAGGTGAGGAAATGGCCCAAGGGCTGCTGCTCATTGTAAATAATACCAGATGATGCCAGTGTTGAAACCACATTAATTCCAACTCTTCCTTCCTCCTGGCAAAAAAAAACCAACACAGGGAAGGAGCAATGATACTTCCACTGCTGGAAAATCATGTATTAGCTTCCCACGAGGTCACCCCTTGCTCCGCTCCTAGGTGAGCTTCTGTCTAGCGTGGCTTTCTTCATAGTGAAGTCAACTTTTGGCATTTTCTTTTTCACTGGTCTAATTCAGATAAAAGCAGTGTGTTTGTGAAAAGTAAATAAGAGGAAAATGCTGTATTTTCTTCAACCAGACCCCATCTCTGGGCAAGCAATCGGAGAGCACAGGAAGAGATTCATCTGGAGTAGTGACGTCACCTTGATCAGCTGCAATAAGTACACCATCCCCTTAATTACAGGGGATAAAGATGGCAAACAGTCACAAACATACCAAAATGGGATTGTGTCACTGACGTGAATGAGCTGGAGAAAACCCTTTACGGGCACATGAAACATCAGGACAGTGAAGAGGCTCATGGCTCATCCGTATTTCTAATTCACTAGTTGTCAGGGTGTCAGAGAGACTGTGCCATGCAGGACTCCAGGCAGATGGAGATTTTCTACAAGAAGCATGTGTTGCTGAGAAGAGAAGTGGCCAGAGTAGCCTATTTAACCAATATACCTTGCTCAATAAGAAATGAATATTTTCTGACTCCTTCGCTTTGTTATAGAAAACATTGTTAGCTGCTTTCCAAGGGTAAGGATATGAAGTGGGTCAAGTTAAGCTAAGTCTAAGCTCTGAATTTAACCTGTGGTATTTCTACATCATACAACCCTTGGAATGATGGCATTTTACAGAAGGTATACCAGTGCCTTACCTAAATCACAGTGTAATTAAATATGTTTTTCAGTTTTTATTTTTGCCTTTCTGGGATAACAGGCCCAGACTATCACAACTGAGATATTTCAACTCCAACAATACTGTGATGCAGCACTGCTGATTAGTTTCCCTCCACAGAAACAATACTTTCAAAAGAGATAGAGAATCTTCCCCAGAAGGAAAATGCCAGGGTTAACAGACAGCAGGTTTAGGAGTGCTTCCATCATCACCCAGGTGGCCCAGTGCAAAAAGACGCTGCAACCCCTGGCCAGAGATACATGAGGCGACTGCACCTCCAAGCCAGATATGACTTTCATTACATTTATGAATTATGCCTGACATTTAATATTTGAATGTAATAATTTTTGTTTTAATAAAGAACCACTGGATCATCAGAATAATGGATAGCATTGGTGCAAATATAATGAAAATGCCAAGCTTTAAATAGCTTGTTTAATTATTAAAAATGTTACCGGAAAAAACTAACTTTGCATTGCTGTCAAGATCAAATGAACATGAATTTCAATCAAAAGAGAGGCTATTGTACAATATATTAAAACATGAGGCTCTGCCTACAGTAATTATTGTGCACAGTGCACAAAGGGGAAAAAAGGCAACACTATCAATCACCATCTGTCCACACTCAGTCAATACCAGCCCCTCCCCTTCTTTGTTGTACAGTTTTTCCTGTGTTAGTCATATTACACAATGCATGGGCTTTCAAGAGCTTGGCCTTGGTTGTGCAGTAAGGAAGGTGCTCGAGATCCTTCTTGAAAGAAATTTACTATCTTTTCTTCTTTGAGAAAATTGCAATAAACTATACAGCATCTTCTTTTTATTTATTTATTGGTTTTGATTGCTAAATCATCAGTCATCTGCTACTTACCACATTATCCTTTCTATATGATCATGGTGACATGCTACACAGAACACCACCTCATCACATGTTCATTACCACATTACAGTGGCAGTACAAGCAGCACTCATTCAGGCTGCTGAAGGAGTTATTTCTCCATCCAATAGAAACACAAGGATCAAGATGGCCATTTTGCACCACTGTGGCAGGTTTGCTGACTAAGTAGATGCTCTTAATTTCCATGCTAAGCAACTGCTGGGAGCAATACAGAACATGTTACCTTGCAAGAATCCCACCACTGCATCTGTGCATACTAAAAAGCTAAACTGCATAAGCATATCAAGTCCAGTGGCACCAGTACTTTCCTTTGTTTTTCAGAGAAGCAGGAGGTAGCACTACGCATGTATGAGCATTTAGTTGCATGTCCTTCTTGTCCATTTTTCTGCTTATATCCCAAAATTTTGCTAGTAGGCAATTTCTACGTCAACTAGGATGTGCAGTGTGTATCCTTGGCAGGATTCCACTGACACTTCAAAAATATTTCCTCGGCTGCTTTTGAAATTCAAGTTCCTTCGCCCCACCCCAACATGATTTTTTTCTTTTCTTAATCTGCCTTGGTTTAAAAATATCCTTTAACAAAATTGGCTAAGAGGTTGAGTTGACCTTTTATTTTTGTTCAAAGTTTTATTCTGTTATGTCAAACTCTCTTGTGCTGTATTGCTCATTTGGGTATCATTAAAGATAAGTGCCACACTTTAAAAAGTGAGGTTCAACCTTTACAAAGTTATAGCTTTATGGTAACCTAAGTATAAATTCTGAGCTATATACAATGCATACACTGAAAACATTAAAATGCAGATACATGTTCTTCTGCGCCTAGCTACAACACATCCTGTTTCTATACACCTCAGTGCCTCTAATTGTAAAAGACGCCCTTTCACAGTGGTCTTTCTCTTAGGGAAAGCATCTATGGAACCAGCTTATGCTGAAGTTGGTGGGAAGTTTGTCCTCAGGCTTCCTACCAAAGTTACAGCAGCTGTGAAAGCTTTAACACATCTGTGCTAAGAGTAGGACTTGCTGCCCATTTTACTGAACACAGAGGCATTCGTTTATTTACCCATGTCTGTGAAAATCTTTACATGCTTTAAACCGAAGATTCACAGGGATGCTTGAAATTAAACAGCAGAAACAAAATGTCTTCATACACACACTGGAGGGAACAGTCACCCTGTAACCAGGGTGTTTATCTCAAGAGAGTTATAAAGCCGTTACAAAAACCATTTTATTCCTACACTGCCCTATGATGGGGCTGCTGTTCTCTCATGGAGATGTCCTGCACTCAGCCATAAATGCCCCCAGCATTACAATCCACTAAGCACTTCAGTCCTCCCAGCAAAACACTTTAAACCCATACAACCTGAAGCATGTATCTAGCCCTACGTAGACTATTTCCAAGTTCATTTTCAAATCCATGCAGGAAAAGACTGTATGGTTACACCCCCTACCAATGTTACAGACGAAGGGAACCAGAGCAGGGTGGGGACATGGTTGTTCTGTCAGTCCAGTGGATAAAGCCTGTAAGGTGAAACCAAAGCTGCAGACTAGCTATATTTTTTCCCTAATTTATGGGACAGAGTTTACCTCCTCCAACTTCTAATGATTTTGCTGGGAAAAGAGTAGCTATTCCTTCCTACTATGCTATCACCATGCTACCTTATCTAGGTAGCCATGAAAATTTCAGTCAAAATATAGAAGATGGATTAAAGAATGTGTGAAATGCACTTAATTAATAGCTTAGTGTTTAAAGGCTTGCATTAAAGCCTTAGGTTTTTTTATCTCTGCCTCCCTATTCATACCTCACGTCCACCACACAAAGTTGGAGAGATCAGGACCACTTGGCAGAACCCTCACAGAAGCAAGAGGCACATTTTATATATCACAGCCCCACATTTTTGCAGCTAAATAACTTTCATCTTGCAGCTGGCTTATCTGTGGCTAGCGAGGGACCTAACAAGCTCCGCCTCATCTACTTAAAACTGCATGGACTTGTGCTTTTTAAACACCAGCATTGACCTGCTTAGTTCTGAGCATGGGTTTGCATCGTTCACTACAGTCATGTTAGGACTAACAGCATAGGAAATACTGAAAAGCTGCTTCAGCTCTGTGAAAGTAAAGGGGAAGGAACATGTTCAGAGCAAGCTGGGAAGGTGTCAAGTAGTAAATTAGTAATTACTGGAAAAATCCCCCCTCACCCATCCACCCCATAGCTTTTGTGGACGCAACTTCTAAGGATCAAACAAGTGTAAGTGAAACACACAAACTTGGCCAAGGCATCTACCAAAGCATTAGGCTCTCTCTGCTCTAGTTACAACCTCTAGTAAACTTGTTCCGCAAAATTTTTTAAACATTAGTTCCAAGTTCCATGTATCTTAATGCAAGCATTTTAACTGACAACAGCATGGATAAATTGTTTGAGGAAAGTCGCATCTTGTAGCTACTTTAAGACTCTGTCTGCATTGTCCCAAGTGAACTAGTTGAGAGGACAGGGGCAGAACACTGAATCTATTAAACACATTGGGCTAAAAACAGTAATTGGCTTCAGCCAACACTCTGCAGATCTCGTTGCATTATGCTGTGTTAACTTTTCATGGCTTCATGCAGGGTACATTTTTTGACATTGCTTTCTCCTTGTCCCCGTGAGAGCAGTCTGTCTATTCATTCATCTTTGTTTACATTCTTTCAATAAATTATATGGATAACTCTATTTTGCCGATTCTTCACCGCTGGCATGTTTAGTTTTGCATTTACATAAGACATTCTAAGTTTATGAATTGAATTGGAAGCGATAAAGTTAAAAGTAACAAGGCTATAAAAATGAATTGGCTTTAATACTGCAAATATGCTCACAGCAAAACATTAGCTGCAGCAAGCTTCTCCTCATTTTCTCCTGTTCCCCCTTCTCATACAACATTTGCCTCAAGCCATAGAGAAGGCACCTCGCCCGAGCCCTTCATTAGCAGTCTATCATAGCATCTAGAGGAGCATCTCTGTTTATAAACTTAGTCTGGGGCCCAGTTCAACAAGCCCATCCACAGACAAAAGATTCTGACCCAGCAGCATCACCGCCATTTAGTGTGGCGCAGTTTGGGGGTAAAGGAGCTTTCATTATGTGGAACTCAACTGGAAACGCAATAAACTGCTGCTCAGAAATTTCCCGGTAACATCCCTACAGTTGGTCAAAGAAAAAGTGACTTATAAATATATTTTTGGGGAAAAAAAACACCAAAACAACCATCAAAATAAATCAAGATTTTGCAATTGGAGAAAGAAAAGGAAATATTTCCACAAGAAGAGCTGCTAACACCCATACCAAAACAAAGAAAATTAAAATAGATAGCGCTGCCAGTCTGCTCCATATTTCAATCTTTACAGCATCTCTCCGGAAGGGCTGGTGCCAGTCAGTAACTGTATTTTTACATAAACAATGCAGACATCAGTGAAGTCTTTTAGAAAAGAACAGACATTTGCTCAAGAGCAAGTCTTGTGCTAAGCCACCAAAATAAAGGCGAGGCACTGCTGAGTTCAATTTATCACTCACTAGTTGCAGACACAGCCCTGGGAATGAGGGGAAGGCAAGGCAGGGGGGTTGCCTGCTCTTAACCAGAGAACTTGCACTCAGAGATGTTCATGCACGTTGAAGAAGTTCACTTGCAAACGAAGGGCTTTCAAGATTCTGAGCTAGACATGTATATGTGAAACTGCAATGCATGTAGTTAACGTTATACAATAAAGTATTATGAAATAATGGATTGAAAACATTTTAGCTAGATGTTAAAACCTTACTAAAATTCTAAGGTCACCAAAGAAACCAAATTCAAGATGACAAGAAATTCAGAGAGATTTAATCGTGCAGACAGGGAGAAATTTTGTGAAAATATTCTGAACAAAGAAATGAGAGCCTAATGGCAGATCTGATGATCTTCTGATGATCTAATCTTAATAAAAACTGCTTAATAGTTTCATCTCATTGATATGAAACCAATTTCTAGCTTAAACAATCAAAGCTGATTTAAGTGCTTGATATATGTGTTATTACTTACAACTAGAAACACTTATATTCCAGACAGAAGAGTATTTCCTTGGCTTACATGGCATATTATCCTGAAATTACCTAAACCCACAGCATAAAACAAACAACAATAAGAAAAGGTCATTCCCAAGAGCACAACAACAAAACAACCTGTTAGACTTATTTGAAAGGATATTTTTAGACAAAATAAAATGGATTAGTTTTCTCTTGTGATTTGCATTTAATTTTTGGCATAAATTTTCCAAGGGAAAGCTCCTCTCTGTTAAAAATGATACCTAGGATAACACAATTTCATTCAGAAAAAAACAAATCAAAACATTTGCATAATGCTGAATAACTTTGACCTTTTCAGAATGCCATTTGTAACTTTTGTGTTGACCTACATAAAGAAAAAAAAAACACAAACAACCATTTGAAATCAAATGGTTTACTTTTTTCTGAAGGAGGGAGAAAAAGTAGGTAGTAGATCTTTCCTATGAAATTTTGAACTTTTGTTGTTAGTCTGCATGGAACAGGGTTTTTTTTATTTGTCTCAAAATTTCCTATGAAATGGTAAAAGCTAGTTCCCATCAACACCAATGTTTCCCTAACCTCTCCCAGTGCTAGAAGGCATGGGTTTATGCAAGCAGGGAGCCATAATCCGAAAGCACAGCTAGGCACCTGCTGTTCATTTCTCAAAGGAAACACAAAAGCTTAGGGTGGGTTATGGGGTGATTTAAGTCTTGCATAGTTGCTGAAAGAGCTCACTAGAAAAAAAATGAGGAGGCTCGAAAAGTAGGCAGTCCTCTACCTACTTTTTTGGGGATCAGAGACCCTACCATGGATGGGAAAGGCTGAGCAGATACAGCTCTGTATCCCACACAGCTGGAGCCTGGTCTGTCGTGGTCAGTGCCAGCAGAAAACAGCAAGCACTTTCCTTCTGCAGAGGGGCAGCAGGCAGGACTGTGGGGAGCCCCATCACCCCCATGTTACAGTGCCACCATCCAGCAACCCAGCAGTCACAACACCCTAGGGCAAGATAAAAGGGACATCCTCTCACATCCCACAGCGGCCAAAAGACATCTGAAAGGAAGTCCTTGAGGAGCTGATGGGATTACTTGGAGGGAAGAAAACTGGAGGCTGGACAAGGCTGCTGGAGGTTCTCCACTGCAAGGCCAGCTCTTGGTGGGGTAATGTTCAAAGTCCATCTGATAGATGGAAATCCATTTCCAGCCTTCAGGGAACAGATGCCAGCTCCTCAGGAAATGAGAATCCCCACCAACCCCAGCAGCAAGACCAACACCACTTGAATGCCTTCTTGAGGAGCACTGCAGAGCTCACTGTACTCGTCCCCGGCTCAGCCAGTGGCAGCAGCTGTAAGAAATGGGATGCACAGATCTTGCAAGGGGTGCAGTGCCTTGGAGCATCCACTAGTGTCTTGCGAGGCACAGGAAGGATTCTTACCCCCAAAGTAAATCAGGCCAGGGTCTTATGGTCACCCTGGGAAACCCCTGAGACAGCTCCAAGTTGGGAAAGAACAGGGGTTGAGTATCTTCTGGGAGACATGACCAGCCTGTGTAATGAAGAGGCATGTCTTGCTCACATGCCCAGGGAATATCCAGCCTAACGCCAGCTCCGGCATCAGGAAGGAATTTTCCCCCAGGGCAGATTGGCACTGGTCCCTGGGTGTTTTTTGCCTTTCTCTGCAGCATTGAGCATGATCACTTGTCAGAACTCCTCTGGTCCATTTTGTCTAGGTTACTACCTGCTATTCATGCATCATGAAGATGACTATGACAGCCTCTTATGCCCTGCAGCTTGGGGGAGGAAGGCTTTTTCTTTCCCAGGGTGGGCTGACAAGTGTCCCCAAGGATTTTTTGCCTTCCTCTACAGCATTGCTCTTGGTCCCTTGCCAATGCTCATTTAGGTTATTTTGGCTAGATGTCTGCTATTCATGCTCCACAAAGGTGTCCCTTGCACCCTGCATCTGTGGGGCAGGAAGTTTCCTCTGCCCCCAGGGTGGCCTCTGGGTATTGCTTCTGAGCACAGCCCCTTGTCAGAGCTCCTCAGGGCTATTTAAGCTAGGTTCTTGCCTACTGCTCTTGCACCTCCAAGGAACCACTCATGCCCTGACTTTCTGCAGCTCTTTCTCATTGCCAGTTTGTAGTAGGAGTGAGCTCTGGTCTTCCCTTGGCTGCGTTTCCCCAGGTGTTCTTCCCTGTGCAAAACAGCCTGTGCTTGGAAGGGCTCCAGGCTTCCTGCACCACCCAGAGCCATCACTTTTCAGCTCGCTCTGCATGCTACACAAGTGCAGGGCAGGACAAGAGAGCACTTTTCGTGCAGTCTTGGCCAAGAAGCACAGTGGAGTAAGTTTTTTAAGGGAAAAAAGTATGCTTCTCATAGATACACAGTATACTTTGGTATACTGGTATCAGTATACCAAAGTATATGGCCATGGTACCATATACCACCTCTTCTTTTCTGATCTTCACTCTTCATGCTCTTGCTCTTCTGGAAACAGGGACTGCTTGGCCTGTGTTCCTGCTGCTACTTTCTATAGCTCTGTCACTTGCCTTTGCCACACTGCAGAGAATGTTTTTTCAAGCTCAACTGAAGAACGCACGAGCCTGCTCCTGGCTACACATGCACATTGTTTTAATGCTTGTGAGCATCAACTCTGAAACAGATTCAGAAAAATCAAATCCAATCCTGTTCTCACTTGTAACCTTTGTGATATGTGTCCTTGAAAGTGTTTTTGGAGATGAAAAATCCCTGGCATTCCAGGGAAATAACAGTTTCATCGATACTCAACTCATGGAGCACACAGGGAATGGAATAGATTATTATGGTTATCCTACATTATGCCTGGTGTTATGCATGACAAGCTATGACCTAGGCTGAAGGGGTCCACCCAGGAGAGCAGCTCTGCAGTGTGGTTCCCAGGCCCATCCAGGAGACAGAGGCACAGACAAGCACACCTACAACATGGCTCAGGCAGGGACTGAAGGCCCCAGGCTGAGCTGAGACATGTCCCTTGGGCCCTTGGCAGGAGACTGTGTGGCTGGGTGCCCAGGGGAGGCTGGTCCCAGCCATTGAGGCCTATGAGCACCCTCAGGACTCTGAGAGAAACAGATTTACACTCACACGTTCTCCCCTTTAGACATTTTTTGAGACAGAGTATTAGGCAAGTTGGACCTTCCCTCAGATGGAGTACTGTTGTTCTCAAACTTTTATTATGTTTTTCCAAGGGAAACGGCTCAGACATCTCTAAAAATGAGTAGAAGGAAACATTAAAAGAAGTCCACAGAGAAATGAACAGGTATTGTTCACTTTAAAAAGCTTTGCAACCATTTGGTTCAGGAGCACATCCTGCTTCAGGCTAAGGGCTTGATCTTTGAGCTTCACTAGCATCAGAGATGTGAGGTTTTTGCCATCCTGTGGAAACCCAGATGAACTGGATGAACATAGAAGACTTCAAAAAAACTGCAATTCACACATGTTTTTTGCAAATTTGTTGAGATGGTCGAGTTGCCTAAAGACAATCCACAGCTCTCATTCCTATCAGAAGGTAGAGTCCTCCTTCCCACAAAGCAACAGAGCCAGTTCCTAGGCTGGGACATGATTACCTATTCAATGCCTTCTTCTAGTTCAGGGCTGGGAAGAAGTGTCATCACATATTTCCTCAGCATGTACTGCTACGGAAAGGAAGAGGCTGGAAGAACAGAACAGAAGTAAATTCAGCTGGAAGGGACCTACAATGCTCTTCTGGTTAAACTGCCTGACGACTTTGGGACTGACCACAATTTAAAGCAAGGTATTAAGGGCACTGTCTGAAGGCCTCTTAAGCACTGACAGGCATGGGGAGTCAACCACCTCTCCAAGAAGCCCATTCCAGGATTTGACCATCCTCTCAGTAAAGAAACGTTTCCTTATGTCCAGTCTGAATCTCACCTGACAGATACAGCTTTGAGCCATTCCCACACATCCTGGCATTGGATTTTAGGGATAAGAGATCAGTATCTCCCTCTCCACTTCCCCTCCTCAGGAAGCTGGAGAGAGTAATGAGGTAGCCCTCAGTCTCCTTCTCTCCAAACTCAGCCACTCCTCACAGGACATGCATTCCA
This sequence comes from Caprimulgus europaeus, assembly GCA_907165065.1. The sequence continues at coordinate 16,239,097 of OU015530.1, forward strand.
GCACCTTCACCAGCTTTATTGCCTTAACACCCTTTTTAAGTTGTTGGGCACCGTTTCCAGGATCGCATTCCTGCACCGTGTTCCCCCGCAGTGCAGGAAAGCTGTTAGTACAGCTATAGCTAATTGTTTCGGGATGTGCTCTGTCAGCATGGCACAGCCCTTTGCAGAGAGGGAAGCTTAAAATGCACTGGCTATCAGTTTGTTTTCAAGAGTAACTCAAAGCATAGGTTTTAGCTTAGAAATCCCATGTTGTTTGTTGAAAACCTTGCTACTTATACTTAGACTATCTTTTTCCTAAAAGCCCTCTGGACAAGGGCAACTCATGGCAAGGGAATTTGTCTCTACGCTCTCTCTGCCTGCTGGTCTATCAGATCCAGATTTAGACACACTGAGCTCGCATCAAAATATTAAGTTATTTAAATGAACATACATGGTCTTGCAGCTTTCTGCATCATTGCACCAGTTTTACAAACTAATTACTATGTGTGTGCCAGAAAATTGTTTTTTGTAGTTCCTTTTATTAATTAAAAAAATTCCTTTGTATCTGAATAACATAATCAGTAATTTCATCACACTGACATTCTCAGGTGGTTTCAGGTGGGCATATAAAAAGCATATAAAAATCTTCAGTCTTTCTTTGCAGCTGCCTTACAGGTACATATGGATTCCTACCATATGTAAGTATTCAGTTGCCTTTTAGTGCCAGATGGCCACCTGGCCAGCCAGCTCCTTGCTCATATCAGCAACAACCTTCCTCTTTATGTGCTTGCAGAATTCCTTTAAAAACTCAACAACCTTTCTGTACTTACACCCCTGGAGAGTAAACTATCTCCTCACACACAGCAGTGCCACTAACTGCATCGCACTGACCCACCAGTGTTTCATCTCTTGTAGCTTTTTCAGCATCTGGGCTAATTTGGCACTTTCTGCAATTAAACTTTCAAAATGGAAGCTCAGTTAATATCAACTGTGGTAATTTTCTTTCCCAGGAAGCAGACATCCATTTTGAAAGTGCCTAGACTGACATCACCATCTTCACATTCAGAGCCCACCCACATAGTACGTCCCTTGCTGGAGGAGGGCCAGAGCTGCTGGTCATGACTGTGTGGGGCTGACTCCAGCAAGCTACTGATGGGCGAAAGCCTCATTAACCCTTCTCTCAGGCTCCATCTTTCATGATGTCATCAAATATATGAATAGTGAAGTTCATGGTCAGATCTTTTGAATTTAGATTGCAGAAAAGCATCATTCAAGAAATGTAGGTTTCCTTGTCCACGTTATATTCTGGATTTCATTGCATCTCAATAAAGTAATGCATACCAGTTCCTGCTCCTGATTAAACTGAGAAAAGCAGTGAGCAGAGATCAAAAACTCAAACAGAAGATCTCAGTCATGGACAATTAAGCCTGAAACCAAAAACTTTAAAATGCATTTTTAAAGGGGAAAAAAAAAGGTTAGTCTAAGTTTTCTATTTGCCAGTGTGTAAGCAGCTAGGACTGAAGTCACAAGTCTATACATTACCTACAAGACCACACACTGCATTCAAGCTCTTGCCCAAGGTACCTCTCCTTTTAAAGGTAGAGGCTGTGCAAATGTAACTCAACTTAAAACCACCATCTTTATAGCCCTATTTCCCATTCCCCAAAATGCAGTAATTTCTTCATTGTTATTAGTTTTAGATCTCATGCATAAGTATCTTGCAGAACATTAGTCTCTATAGAAATTTTTCAGACATTAATATTTGGGAGTAAAAACAACAGTATCTTGCTTACAACTCTAACTACAACACATTTCTTAGTTATGTTTGAAAGCTTATGTTGCACAGATTGAGGTTTCAAATCTATTTTTTTTAAAACACTTTTTGTAACCCAACCACATTACACTGGTGAGAATAAATACACTAAATTCAGCATGTTCTGAACCTCCAGAAAGACATGAATGAAGAGCCACACTAAAACCCGACTCTGATCACTTCTGCTCTCCATAAGCAGGTTAGCCAGGCTGCAATTAGCCAGGGCTCAGGTTTAAGTACTTCCCTATACTATACCTAACATGCAGAACTAACTTGCACCTCCAGTTCTCCACGGCTAAACCGTGGCACCACAGGAACCCAATCCCTCTCCCAAAAGTCAATAGCTTGCTTAGACAGTGAAAAGCTGTCCTGGTTTTTCTAGGATAGAGTTAATTTTCTTTTTAGTAATTAGAATAGCTGTATTTTAGTTTCAGTTCAGACTTGTTATGAGAAGAACGTTGATAACAGTACTGGTGTTATTAGTTGCTGTTACCAAACTCCATCAACTACACTAAGCACACAGTGGGATTTTTTGCACCACCAAAGTAGCTCGCCAAAAGCCTGCTGGGGCCACGGGGAAGAGCGTCATACTGAGTCTTTGTGCCACTTCTATCCACAGCCCATTGCACAACTCTGCAAGGCTCTTCTGAGCCTCTCATAGCAGTAATACAACTGAAGGCTTTCCCTAATCCTTCTGATCCTCCAACACCCTTAGGGACTCCTGCTAAAGGACTGGATCATCTGTAAAATAATCTAAAACCACAGATAATAAATAGGAAAATGTTTTTATTCAGCAACTACCACTTTCACAACTGAAGCTCTTTAAAGCTACAGTGGTATGCTGTACCCTATGTGGAATAGGCAGCCCATTATTGAGTTACACTTCAGGATTCCCACAGAAGAAAATTGGTGGGACACTGGGGTCTTTCTTTGTCCCACATGTTTTGCTGTGGCAATATCAGTTTCATAACTTCATCTGCTTGGTCTCCAGGTCTGCTGCCAATCAGAAAAGGCTAACTATAGGCCTGATTCCTGCCCCCCAAGCAGCATGTATGACCACTTTCTGGTTCAGATGTTTATATGCCTGTTAAGTTCTTAGCAAGTGTGCTTGAACACCTAATGGGGACATCCAAGCTTATTTTACCCTTAACAGAACCAGTGCTCCAGAATCAAACTGGTAAGCAGGGAGGTTTAGCAGACTTGGCTCAGAGCTGCACTACCGCACTGAACAATACTAACACAGGTGCAACCTGGGACACCCTCTGCATTCAACTGCAGTTGGAACAAATCTTTTTCCAAGCAGTTCAGACCTAAGACTAATGTCAAAACCAAAAATCACTTCTATCAGAAATGCCTCTCGGCCCAATCTTATGAGTTTCTTCATTTACAAGGAGGGTTAAAACTAGCCCTGAAACAATTAGCCTGCGTATCAAGCACCAAATTAGTATGCACTTGATGTCTGCTCAGCTCAGCAGGAAAGAGTTCTCCTGGCTATCGGAGTATAACCGAGTGACATCCTACCCTCTTTTGGCAGTACAGCCTAGCAAGGGGCATCTGTGTGCCAGGGTCCCTGATCCCTTCCTCCAGCTGGCAGGAGGACCAGCAGGACCAGTTACTTGTTTTCCATGTTCAGTTCTGTTCTCTTTGGAGCACTTAAGTTAGACTAGTCTAAATAAATAATCCTAAAAAGATATTATATTCACCCATAATGCAATGCCTAGAATGAAATGTCATTTTTTAAGTTTTGTTAATTTACTGTATGGTCCTTGACCAAATATTAAGTAAAATTATAAAGAATTATATATGTATAAAGTCTTTCAGGTCTCTTTTCCTATTTTCACTGCTCAGAATTAAAAAAGCAGACATAATTCCAATTTCTTAAAAAAAAAAAACAAACAACTAAGACTAGTTAGGAAAATATTAATCAGGTGGTTTTCCATCCTCTCAGAACAATTTACTTTTTTTTAAAAAAAAAAAGTTTCCATGTCTTAATAGTGCAAACTGAGATCTTTTACTGTACTCTTCATTGAACAATTCCATTTCTTGACTTTGGCTTTATTCTAGTAAAAAAAACCTAATTGAAGGAAGACAGCATTGATCCCATTTTTTCCAGAGACTGCCCAAGTAGACACACTGCAACCCAAGGTGCTAACATCCATACCATGTATTCCCCCATAGCATGATCTCCCATTAAAGCAGTAGCCTATATTCAACAGCGTGGCCGTTCTTTTACTGTGGCGGTGAGGTGCAAAGCAAGTGAAACCGCAATGTGGATATTTTCTTTCATCCCCAGCCATACCAAGAGCATGATTTTATCGGCTGCCTGCTTGACAGATGTATCACTGTTTACTCCATGTTCTTGCTTGCGGGTTACTCCTCTGATCTCTAACAGGATCCATTGGGGCTTGCCAAACTTCAGCTGCTCAAGTCTCATTCCCAATATCTCTTCTCACAGGAGCCTGTAATGCTCATCACAGGAAGCCATGTAAAATTCAGCTACTAGAGCATCCTATACTTACTGAAATCCAAGAGGGACAAAAATCAGCCCTCATATGACATGGGCACATCTCAGTTTCAAGAAAAACAGCAGCCACACACTTTAGAGTGAAATATAACCTAGGAATAAATCCTCAATGCTGGGAATAACTGGTAGCAATTTCTAGAGCCAAATACCTGCTTTTATCATTTTGTATTTTCAGAGGTTTCATATTGAGTTTCTCTCCTTTTATTCAGCAGCAGAAAAATTCTAACAGTGGGAGCATCATTATTTCTTATACTTCCTTAAAGGCTTTGTTTGATTTATGCACTGAACAAACCAAAACAAAAAATCCCTGCTTCTAAGTTTATTGAGTTCGTGCTACAGGCTGACAATTTTTTGCACAAACATATCAAAGTGATGAGAGAGATAGTCAACTCTCTTCCAACATTAAGATATTTTAATGCTATTTCCCCTAACAACTCAGGCTGATGCTGTAGTCAATTGTCATTCCTATACCGTACAGTACTTTCTGGGGTGCATGGGCAACCAAAGGGGTCAATGTTGTTCATGGGTATGAAGCTAGCACCTTCCCATGGATGACGTAGAATTTCTAACCCAGACCAGACAGGCAGAAATGCTTACAAGGGGCAGAACCCCCTTGTAAATATATTCAGATAGGGATTAAGGTTTACAGAAAATTTCAGTTCTAAAGTTGCCATATAAGACTAGCATGGTCAACCATAGAGACAGAAAGCAGCCATGAGCAACTGAATTATGCTCTTCTTCTGATGAATATGATCTCGACTGCTGTCATGCCCTTAAGATCCAATTAGCTCATGCTGGATAATGACCAATGTCCTGAAAATATGCTCATAGTTGAGAGTAATAGATTTAGCCATCAGAACTTTAGCTAAGCTAATAGATCAGTCCACTGCAAGGCTGATATAATTAGTAGTAGGTCTACTGCTAAGATAGCAAGCGTTAACACTTCTGAGGGAAGCTGTAAGAGTGTACTGGGGTTAAAGCTTTTGACACTGTACTGTCAGTAAATTTGCACTTTAAAAAGCAGGTCAACATAGATTTTCAAGAATGAGGCTCTTGCATTTCATCACCTAACATGGCATATTAGGAGCTTTCTACTAAAAAAATTGGAGGTTGCGGAGTCTCCTTCTCTGGAGACATTCAAAACTCACCTGGACGCCTTCCTGTGTGATCTCATGTAGGTGTTCCTGCTCTGGCAGGGGTGTTGGACTAGATGATCTCTCGAGGTCCCTTCCAATCCCTGACATTCTGTGATTCTGTGAAATTCATTGAGTTGTCTCTAACTTTTACTAGTTTAAGTGAAACGTGCAAGAGGATTGATCTAAAACATGAAAGCCTAGATCTATGACAATGTAAATGCCAAGTAACCAAGACAACACATGCTCTTGGTTAACAGTTAAGCAACCTAACCCTAACAACATGGACCAGTTCATAAAACATGAAAAATGGGAGATGCAGTGGAAATCACAAAAGAAGTTAACTTCTAAGCTCATAAGAAAGCAGGTAACCTTGGACACTCTTTCTGAGTTTTTGTACGCACTTTAAGTACAGTTCACAGTCTGATGATGAGTACTCTGGAAGAATCTGAATGAATTATAATGCACATCTTACTGTGTTACTGGCCAGATTACTGTCAGGTAATTAAATTCACTTTTCTGTTTATTGTACTCATCAATATCCTAAACTTCAGGCTTACTGAATTTGAAATGTATATCTGTAACTACTTTGGAGAGATAACTCTTCCTGAATCTTAAATCAAAATATAGCAGTCTTCTAAATAAACAAGAGCTTTTTCCAAGATGTTCTACAGGAAAGTAAATATTTCATGTAGACCTTTATTTCATTGCAAAAAGTTCATAGGAATTATAGGAAAATTCAAATCAGAATGACCATAGGATGTTTTTTAGTCCAACCCTTGCTCAAAGAAGGGTCAACCATGAGCTCAGATCAGGTTGCATGGGACTCTACCTGATTGAGTCTTGAAAATATCCACAGATGCACGGGTGGGCACTGGCTGCACAACCTTTCTGGGCAATCTGCTCTCCTGCCATGTCCACCAGGGCCTTTTTCCCAGAGTCACTTCCCAGTCAGGCAGCCCTAGCCAGTGTCATTGCAAGGCTCCTTCCTTCCCAGGTGCAGGACTTCGCATTTACCCTGACTTTCATAAGGTTTCTTCCAGGCCATTCCTCCAGCCCATCTAGGTCCTTCTAGATGGCAGTCCGGCTCTCAAGCATATTGACCCATTCTCCCCAGTTTGATGTCCTCTGCAAACATGATAGTGTCCTCCAACATGTTCTTCAAGTCACTAATAAATACACTAAACAGGACAGGTCCCAGTACAGACCACTATACTACTCCACTCAGACAGCTTAGGAAGAATATAGCCCTACCTGGATCTAGTTCCTAGGCCTGAGCATCCAAACAGATGTTGTGGGGTTTTTTATGCAGTTAACCATTCATCTCTAACTTGGACACAAGAGTATTGCAAGAGACCACATCAGAAGTGTTGCTAAAGTCAATGTAAGTGATACCCACTGCTCCTCCCTTGTCCACAGACCTAGTTATTTTACCCCAAAAGGCTGGTCATGCTTTACTGTTTATAAATTCATGATGACTGTTAACCCAATCACCCCTTTTTGCTTTCATCTGCCCAGAAATGTGTCATTTAGCTGTAAAATAGCTCTAGAAACATATAGCTTTTTTTTTTAAATTTCATTGTATCAGTTCACCACTCATAATGGTAGTCCTATGGACTAGGCCAGCAGGTGCTGAGAACAGAAGTAAGGCACTATTTAAGGTACTCACACTGCTCTGTTCTTTGCGTAACAGTCCCAATTCAAAACACTTGTGCCATTTCATACTCTCACTTATCTTCAATAAAGAACAAAACCTGGTAAAACATTATATCTATCTGATGTGTCCATATGAAGCCTGGGTGGAACCTTGCAACTAGTTTGCACTAAAGACCCCCAAAATGCATAACCATAGAAAAATTCTGCCTCCCACTGAGCTACCAAGGGAAACACGAGTAAGAGCACATCTTTAAGTGTCATGTTCCCATTTACTACCAGTCATTTCAAGTATAAAGCACTAAACATTCATAGCCTTTAAACTATTAGATATACATCATTTCGTTAATGCTCCTCGTAGCCAATAATACCAAAAAGTAAATACTTAAGAGCAACTGAGACACTTGTGAATAAATACTAATTTGTAAGTATCAGCCTTTATGACTAATGCAGCTTACTATCACATCAAAAGAACAGCAGAGGGTACTGTGACCACTAATTTCTTATTGCTACAGCTATCAGCATGACTACACTAACTTCAAGGTTACTAGATGACAAATAGCAAATTATGTGGCAAATATAGTCTTCCAAATCAGCAAACTCTCTTTAATTAGATCATACAGAAGAGCCATGATTCTGGTCCTCAAGTTAAATTGGTCTAGTTTAAAAGCCAGACTATTTAACTAGTGAGTGGTTTGTATCTTCACATATATCCTATCTTAGTATGCTTTGGAAAGACCAGAAAACTCAAGTGGTTAGCTTTTAGCCTTGAAGTATCAATCAAGTTGGGGGCAGGGGGGGAGAAAGGTTGTGTTCAACATGAACATACGGAGGGGACAGCTCTGACTTTGTTTGCCAGTAATGTCAGTCAAACCTCTAAATTTGCTCAGGACTCCAAGGTTAAGTATATATTTAAATACTTGCAATCAGACCTTCATAGCTCAGCCAGAGGTCAATATAGCACATATTCTCACATTGTTGGGGTGCAATGCTGACATCTCACAGATGAAAAAAAAAAAAAGCCAAAACAAATTATGCATCAGAAATAGGCCAGAAGACAGACATATCCACTCTTTCATGCATGCAGCCCACTACCTCATATTTAAAGAGAACAAAAAAAAAAGCAATAAAACAGAGAAAAAAGAATAAAACCAAGATCTATATTTACAATCACCAGAATCACATGAATGGAGATAAAACAGACTTTTAACAGGAGAAACTGAAGTTTTTCAGGAATATACTTTCAGAAGGTATTTGAAAAGGGACCACAAAACACATACGGGAAGAGACAAAAAAGAGAACATTTCACTTGCCTCTAACACATGTTAAACATAAAATGGGAGGGAGAGCCAAGGCAGCTCCTACAGGCATGCTACAAGTTAGAAATTGAGAGTTCTGAAAAAGCTGCAAACATTCAACAGAAGACAACAACTGTTGCCACACAAGATCTGTTACAGCAGATTGATGTATGTGCAGATACGTTCATCAGCAGAATATCTGATCAGAAAAGGAAAAAAACCATTCAAATCTTTAATTGTTAAAAGGATGGATAAAAGGGACAATAAAAGTAGCCCTACTCTTAGTCATAACAGGAGCTTGTGGAAATCATCTGCACGTGTTAACAGCAGAGAGAAGGACCTCGAAGCCCTGTGCAAGTACGTCACTCAACATATATGCCTTCTCAGATATTCAGGAGAATCATGTTTCCAAAGTGCATATGGTGGCAGAATTGTATACAAATTAGCCTAAAAAATAATTAATCTTCCCAAATCCAACTGATACACAATCCTTGGCTGGAAAGCAACAGGGCCAAGAGCTGCTTTTCCTCTCGAGGTACATCTTCACTTGCAACTCGAACAAGCTCTGCCCAGGCATTCCTTGCAAGCACTTTATCAGTACCTATGCTGAAGATATTTCTTCTCAAAGTATCTTTTATTTTGGACTACAATGTCTTGGGGAAGGACTATGACAGTATTTGTCTACAAACATCATACATTATCACGCAAGGAAGCCTGAAACACAAGTGTCAGTTGGTATCTGCTAACAATACTTATTGCAGTGGAACTGAAAGACCCCTTCTCTCCTCCCTTCTCAGAACTGAAGGGGGTAAGTGCATTATTGGAACAATGCTACTTAAGGTCACACAATGTGAGATATCAAGTTGTATGAGCAGAAGAGTGTTGAATTTCTCATCAGAAGGTATCTGTATGCTCACAGTTCCCTAGAAAAAGCACTTTTCGGCCAATTCATCCACTCTATAGTTCAAACTACCATTACACCTCAAAGGCCCAAGAGATCAAAGGAAATATAGTATCACCTCAAAGAATTTCATGTTTCGTGTTTGCACTTCGCAGATAGGCTGCTGCAACCAGATTCCACCAAATGGCAGGACCACAGCATAGCTCTAGAACATAATTTTTGCTTGCTCACTGGTCTCCTTGGTCAAGCAGCAGTGGTAGCTACCACTACATCATGATGAAACAGTTTGCCTCCAAATGGTGAGCAGGAGGTAGGATCATCTTTCCAAGGATGACAGTCTTTAAAAGAGGTTTTCCTGAGATAGTCCTGGAAGCAATGCTACTAACCTTATTTAGTGCAAGATTTAAATGCCTACCAGGAATTACACTCTCCTCCCAAGCAACAGAGGCAATGAGAGCATCCATAAGAATTTGAGAAGCAACTGTGACACATAACATCAGGCTAGAAATCTTCCAGGAATACCAAAGCCATACAATGATGACCTAGTCAAAAAACAAATATATTGAATTTTGTTTCCAGGAGTGGTAGGAAGGAACTCTGAAGAAGAAACCTCCCAGAAATCCAAATATAGGAGATTAGTAGAATACAGAGCTATACCCAGAGTCAAAGAAAAGGAAGCACAGCTGAATGACTTATGCCACAGGCTGAGAGAAACTGAAGAGAGAAAGGCACTGCCTGTAGTACATGTAGGAGGTGGTTTGTATACATAGTGGTTAAGAGGAGCATCTTCTGGCTTTCAGGGCTCCTGCAAAACTACAGCACAGTAAAAACATATCTTAACAAACACTTCAGGAAAAGTAATTTCTGACTGACAATAAGTACAAGTGATACCTAGTTGCAAAGACAGAATTCAGAACATAATATAGTAACTCCACTAAGAATTACAGACATGGGAAATGTCAGCAAACAAGTTCACGCTGAACTCCAGGAACTCCTGGGGAAGTAGGCATACAAATAATTCTCTGAGCAGAACAGGGAAAGTCTAAAAAAGAAGGAAAAATATGGATTTTTGCACACGATACAAGGTTAAAAAGTTAACCATAAATGCAACAAATAAGTACAGTAGAGAAAAGCCATTACAAAGTTCATAGGAAGGACTTTGCATATGGAATCAAAGCTAATAACTATGACAAGAAAAATATACCTACCCTTGCAAACCAAGGGAAAGCACACAGCAGTAAGAAAGCAAGAAGTCCCAAAAGATGAAATATTTTATACATATGAGAAAACTAAAAGGAACGACAGTAGGTTTAAATCACAGACTAGTATCAACACCAAGGACACGTTCACATGGAGCGGACACAAAACATATAGCACAAGTAAATGGCTGCAGAGATAGCAAGGGAGATCAGAATTACATCTTCACCTCTTTGCTAGAAACAGCCAAAGAAGTAAAACACAGGATAAAAAACCCAATATGAATCTCTGATTGAGAGTATGCAAAGAACCATATGCTTGTTGTCCACCCAAAGATTACACTGTTACCTGAAGAGGTATAAGCATTACAACACACACCTTTCCCCAAAAAGATCCAGTGAATTCAAAGTTACTTAGCTTTATATGCTGTAAAAACAGAATCTGAAGTTCCCAACTCTGCAAACTGTGCTGCAATTATCTAGTAGTCAGAGGGAGTTGGGTGTCACTGAAACTGTGCTAAAAACCCATCCCAGTCCTAAAATTCTTCAGTGAGGAAAAAAAGGGACCTTTCAGTACGTACTCCTGAAGCTCCCAGTGTCCAGAGCGTTTGTGCCAGGGTCACTTCTGCTAAGGGAACAAACAATTGCCCAAACAGGAAAGAGAAAAATAAATCTGACAAATAATTCAAGCCACACCATACCATTGCAATCATTTTCAAGACTGGGAAGTTGCTCATAGGAGCTATTACCAACAGACAGAGAAGACTTTAAAGTAAGGTCACTGCTAGCACAACTACAAGAGGGGAAAAAAAAAAAAAAAATATCAAGGGATATATTGCTGCCTTCTGTAAGACAGTCTAATAACAGAAAAGCATAACATCTAAATGAGAACATGAAATGTTAAACCAAACCAGTTTTAGACCACTTCAAGGTAAAAAACTTGACACTCTTGAACATTTTAACTCTCCAGGTGATTTAAAAACATACTTCAGTGTTACACACAGCAAGACAAAACACTTTGGCTGTATACTATAAAATACTCTTTAAAAGTTTCTCAGAAGTATGTGGGAGTCACTCTGAGATAGAAACATTTCTCTGGAGGCTCTAAAGGTACAATGCATTCCCCAGCAGAGCCACGACTGTTCGAGACCCAGTGCAGAGTTGGGAAGCACATTGGGATATCTGGACCAAGCAATAATAGGCTACAGCCATGCCCAAGCACACAGCAGATTTTCAAGCATAATAGGAATCACCCATTTCACTACAACAAGCAGACAATAACATCTTTATCACAGATTATTATCTAGACACCTGGGAACAACAAAAAAACCCAACCTGTCAGACATTACCTCAGTGACCGCTGTAATCAAGGCAATGGAGCATTAGGCATGATATCTGAAAATGTGAAGTATCATTACAGTAAACTGGGCCCCCTTGTCTTTGGGTGATTTCCCTGGAAATGGGAAGTCAGGCATATCACACATCATTTCCACACCACAGAAGTCAGTCAAATGGCAAAACTGAATAGCAGTTTAAATTGTTACGGCTGTTCAAGATGAGAAAGAAAATGCGTGGCAGGCCATTCTTAACTGAAGCAGCTGATAAAATCCTGCAACACCAGAAGCTGCTCCTGTGTGACAGCAAGACCTGCCAAACACACACACACACACCAGTCTGCACAGCTTCCAGATGCACGAGAACAACTCTCCTAAACAGAGCAGAAGAAAGGTCAGTTGCCAAAAAGGTTAAGTGATTACTTGCATCGAAGGACAATGCAGATCTTATTGGTTGTAACAGGACATTAAACAGCTTATGTATATAAAGCATTTATCTTCTCCTCAGTGTTTTTGACAGAGATCTCTCACAGGAGGTAAGTTTACCAATATGTAAAGCCTATGGCAGAAGAACACATAGCATAGATTATTTTTTTCTGGAAGCACTTGATGAAAGCATAAAATGTGCAAAGCAAAGGAGAGAGCCTAGATATTAAACTGTTTTGGATATCTCCCTTTGAACATTTAACAATGGGTAAAATTAAAAGAACAATTTTTAAAGCTGCATTTAATCTGAAAAAAATGAGAAAGGGAAAACAGTTTTAGATCAGAAACTGGACTTTATTGAAGCTATTTTATTAAAGATGCATGATTATTTTCAATCCAAAGCTTCCATAAAGCTTGAAACAAAATAAAAAATCTCCTCATTAAAAGTAGGTATAACCATCCCCTGATATATAAATATATTTATATTCTTTCTTAGGTAATGTATACTTTATTTACTCACTAGCTTATATACAGTCTCACTGGATATTAATAACACATTTAAATGGCCAGTATACTTAGTAACTAATTAGAGCAGAAGCTAGGTGTTGTGATTCCAAAGCCAAGCCTTGGTCTGTGTAAAGATATGCCATCAATACGCTGCTGAAATGCAAAGACAGAGCTTGCAGCACAGGAAGGTTACAAGCCCCACGCAGCACAGCAGACTGCATCCCACCATCCCCACTGCTCTGCTCACGCGCTGCAGCAGAAGTGTCAGCAATGTGCATTTGTGGGTGCCTACAGGGTGACAGCGAAACAATGTGCTGTTTTACAGAAACGCAGATCTGCTATCAAATGCTGTTTTCCTTCCTTTTTTGTTGTAAGCCACTAAGCCACGGGAACATCATGACTGCATGTCTGATTTCTGCGAGAGTATCAGAAAGCACCTTTGAAGTGTCATAACCCATAATTTAAACCTGTAATACATCTTTATACAATAGACTGCTACATCCCTTTACAGGCAGAAAAGGTTTTCCTTACACATTTTTAGTCAGGAAGAAATTTCTCTTTTAAGTGGATTTCAACACGTGAACTAACTCACATTAACAGAGATTAACGGTTTAAAGCATGCAGCAAAGGATCTGTATTTACAGTCAGCTAGATGAAGTCTGACACAGATGGTAACAGCCAGGACACCTGACACTACAGATGACACCATGTCCTTCGACAAATTCCATTATGCCCAAGTATGTAGTGAGATGCAGTTGTTTCAGACAAGCGAGTGACCCTTCTGCCATATGTGCTTTGAAACTTAGGCAAAGCAGGCCAAATTCAGGACAAAATAACAGCTTTCACTTCCAGTGTTGCCTCCCCTCCTCCATTTCTTTCACATGCATTACCAAGTATAAAAAGCATCTGCAATAAACCACTATCAAGCTTTCAATGCTGTGTTCACCAGGATGCAAGTGGGATTTCATTCGCATTCAGTACTGCTGTGCGGGGATCAGACTGAATTAAACCACTCGCACTTTTTAGAATTCTCTACAGCTCTCCTCTAAGAGAATTATCACAGTGCAATCAGACCACATCCTCACCAAGAAGGTAGTCCAGAAACAAGAATACACCATGCTGCGTTTCTAAATTACCACAAGCAGCTGAGTAAGCAACATATTAGCTGAACAGGAAGCCAGGCATGTTCAAAAATACAATTACTGCAACATTAATGTGTCACTGTCACTGGTCTAGACTTTAAAGTTGTCTTTACAAAGGGAAAGTGACCAAAAGTGATAACTATGAAATGCAACAGATGGGAAACCATCACATGACTAGCGCCTGGGAGGTCTTTGTTTTAATTGTTGCTGATATGTTTTTATAACAGTTTTTTATACCTTGTCAAAACACCAAGTAAAACCCCACTACACACGAGCTTGTTTGATGCTTTGGATTCTCCTCTGCAAAATTTCTCTCTCCCCAGTCATCTGTATACATCAGCAGCAGCTACAGATACTCCAAAGCATGGTTTTAATAAACTGAGATACGTACCAAGGACACTGGTTTAAAAGTATTTTAAGATTTAATGCTTCTGCCTCCTTGTGGCAGATACTTGAACTGGCCTCCTTCGGGATCTAGTGCCACTGCAAATGCATGTCAGCTCTGAAAAACACAGGAGCATTGGTTCTTCTTTAAAAGTCAGCAGCAAGCAGCTTACAGTTTGGTTTTGTTTGTTTGTTTTTTACTGAGTGAGAAACAACAAGAAGTTGCAGGACAAAAAGCAGCTAGAAAAAACTCACTGGAAAGTTAGTGGTGTTTCCTTCCTTTTCCTGGCTTTATGGCTGTTTAGAAAATCACAGAATCATAGAATGGTTTGGGCTGGAAGGGACATTAACGATCATCTAGTTCCAACCTCCCTGCCATCAGGGGGGACACCTTCCACTAGATCAGGTTGCTAAAACCTCATCCAGCCTGGCCTTGAACACTTCCAGGGAGGAGCATCCACAGCTTCCTTGGGCAACCTGTGCCAGTGTCTGACCACCCTCACAGTGAAGAATTTCTTCCTAATATCTAATCTAAACCTGCCCTCTTTCAGCTTAAAGCCATTTCCCCCTGTCCTGTCATTAACTGCCTTTATGAAAAGTCCTTCCCCAGCTTTCCTGTAGCCCCTTCAGGTACTGGAAGGCCGCTATAAGGTCTCCCCAGAGCTGTCTCTTCTCCAGGCTGAACAGCCCCAACTCTCTCAGCCTGTCCTCACAGCAGAGGTGCTGCAGCCCTCAGATCATCCTCGTGGCCTTCTCTGGACTCGTTCTAACTGGTCTATGTCTCTCATGTGGGGGCTCCAGAACCTTTGCATGCATCAGCTTGAGCAGAAGTGAAGCTGAGCAGCATCCCAGTACTCATCTGGAGGCCTTAGCAAGCTGAGCCCAAAGTTCTCCTGCATTTTCTGAATGCAGACTTTACCCCATTTATCCTTTTTAAGTATTGTGTGGGAATTGGTGGCTTTGATGTGGAAAGCCTTAAGTTGCTTAAGACTCTGTCTGTGTGATACTTATGTCTCCTTTTGCTACACTGCCACAAATACACTATCCCATGGTGATGTATTATTGTCACACTACAGCAGAGGCTGAAAGAGCTGGCCCGTCCTACACGTGAGAGTTATTCTCTATAACCTAGCACAGCCTTCACTTTTGGGATATATCATACAACACACATTTAAGTAACAATAGAACAGCTGAAGCAATTCAAAGTAAAGATCCCAGTGGGTCCTATACTCCTCTAGCCCTGAAGAGTAGCAACTGCTTGAGGAAAAGGTAAAAGAAACAACGCAAGCCAAGAGCAGGACTGCTCCAGAGAGGGTGATCCTGTCATCTGACCCCTACTAAATCAGCAGCTTTCAGAGCCAAGTGTTAGAGATGCATCATTTTGCTGAAAGCACCTCAGCAGACATTTTTGGTCAGGTCTTGTTTAATAGTGTTGAGCCTATCCATACCTTCTGCAACCACAACACTGCACAGCAGTGAGCCCTCTACGTTATTTATTCCTTCCATGAGAACAATATTCCTTTTGTGCTGGAACAGATTGCCTAATCAACCCCTTGCAAGGTCCTGAGAAATGACAGAACAGGAGGTGGATTCTCTTAGTTTTTATCAGATAACTGAGATTCTATACACTCTGACATAATTCAGAACCCCTTGAACTTTCCTCAGTGCAACTGAACTTTCAGCTTACTCTGCCCAAGAACTTTTAATTTGCTACAACTGTCTCATCTCACTGTTATTTCACTTCTTCAAATAATTTAGGAATGTACTGATCAGAAGCACAAGAACAAATTCAAATTGCATCCCAATTGCAACTTTCCCCTACTGTGAAAAAGGATAGTTTTCCTACACTTTCAACACTTTATTAATCTACAGAAGAACCTTTCCTCATTTTATGAGGATTTAGTGATTTTTTTCAATTTGCTTTAGGCACCTTCAGAGAAAGACTCCAGCCAGACCGTTTTAATGTTGAAATCCAAATATGTTGCAAGGCCCATACCACTTTTAGTGGTTTGCCAGTTCCTATATAGAGTTCAGGTAGATGTTCACCTTCCCTCAAAAGATGCCCTCACATTATTTCTAAATTGCAGAAGAGTTTTCAACCAGTTTCCTTGCTGGGTACAAGCCTGATATATGTGATCCCAGCAGCCCTTTAAGAGACTGGCATCGTATGCAACATCTCCAAGGTAAGTGACAAAGAATAAGCTAGAGTTGGAAATTTGGTTGTTTAGCATACCTCTGGTTCTTAAGCAAGCCCAACCAAGAGTGATCATTTTATTGTATACAGGGACCAAAATGGAATGATTCTTGAGAAAGATCGTATCTACGGCAATCCAGAAGAGTATGAAAGAGTCTGAAAGACTCAAAATTAATTCTTCTACACTGTAATGTGCCAAAGTACATAAGGAATTTTAAAAAAACAGTAGCAGCTGTAAGTCCCTAAAAAAAAAAAAGCTTTCTCACTGAAAACAAACAAACAAACAAAAAATCACTACAACTTTAAACAGGAGGAACTCTGAAAGTTTGGCACAAGAGTAACCACTTAACATGAGAACACTCCAGTTCATGGACATTTACCATAGCAGTCAAAACACACAGTTTTTTATTATTTTTTTCTCATACCTCTTAATGCAGCTATATCAACAGTTTCACAGTTACTATTATAGGCAGGATTTCATATCAATACTTGCGCTGCAGAGGCTGGTACAGCCACTATTGCTTAGTAACCATGAAACTCCTCAGATCCTACAGCTGGGAAATAACATCATAGAAAAAAAAAAAAGACTAAGGAGAAGTTAGGAGAAGACTCTGGATTTTAAAAAGAGCAAAGCTTAAGATAAGTATCTACTTCAGACTGCAATTTAGTTATTTGACTAACAGACTGAAATCAAAGGATGTCAGACTGTAGTACTGTGATAACAGACCTGGGCTTGGTTACTAGAACTGAAAACAAGTAGCCAAAGGGCATGGAAAGACTTCCATTCTGAACTGAGCATTTATGTTGGCCTAAATCAGAATTTAATGCTATTTTCACTTACTTTTCCACAGCAACTTTTCCAAAATAAGCGTTTTGGCACAACATTTCTCGATAAAAAAAATCAACATGCAGAAAGTCATACAAACAAGCATGAGATGACATCCAGCTCAGATAATGCTTCACAATACACAGTTTGTCAATATGTAGTAATGTGATACAAGCATTGTCCTTTTGCACAGGAGGTCAAGGAACACAAGCAATTGAAGCTTGGGGGTAAATACTTCTTTTGCCAAACTGTAAATGAATCCTAGGATTTACACTTTCCCCCAAAGAAGTGCAAGATCTCATTAATGACTCCTGCAATGTCCTCTTCTTGCCAATTCATGCTTTTAATTTGTACTATCAGATAACCTTTGTGTGCTTCACTCAGTAACACAGAGAATCTCCTCCTCCAGAAGTTTACAGGGTAGTACAGGAAGATGCACTACATTCTTTGAAGGAGATAGTTGTGTTTCATTTTCCAATGGGAACCAAACATAGTTTGCTAGCTTTCTGCATAGGGTGTCCTACTACAAGGACTAAGTATTCTTCAATTTTCTCCTTGTATGGTCTATTTTCAGTTCAATAGAGCTGGTTTTCCACTGAGACCATAACATCATCTGTTTATGTATTCTGTCAAGTGTTCCCAAGACCTACTTCAATTGTTTTTCTAAGTGTAGGGCCTCTGCTGTAGGTCCTCAAATAAAGTGCGTGCAACATTGATCAAAGTCCTGCTTGCATTCCATGTGAGATTCAATATATTCCTATTAGATGGATACAGACAGAGCTTGATCTTTAGCAGGATAAGCAAGCAATGTACTGCAGGACACAATAGATCTCAGTAGTTCTAATTGGCTTAGAGTTTTGTCTAGTCTTTGGAAACCCATCTAAGTCACTGGGAGGATTAACAACATTTTTTTCCCCTACTCATTACAGCTGGCCATGGTTTTGAAATCACACAGCATGATTTTGCTTACTATTTTCACTGCCCACAAATGTAAACTGTGAAAAGAAAGTCTGTGTGCCTGAAGTCTGAGACACATTCTCATACTTTGACAGATTATCATTTTCCTCCACAAGTTTTGGATGGGTATGTTAGCAACTCCTACACAATATTCTAGTTTTCCCTTCTTAATTTTGCAACTGTTTTAACCTGTGCTTGAAGAGGGATTCAAACCAATCTTATCCATCAAGGCACTGTCACTCACCCACTGCAGCTCTGACGCTTTTCCCATTCACACTTAATAGCAAAAGAAGCCAGAACTGCTCATTTTATTACAGTCAAGTTCTTCTTACATTGTTGATTGTAACTTTATGTCTCCATTGAAGCCTATAGGATTGCTGTTTTCTCTACTTCAAACTTTTCAATAGCTTGTTTGTGCCTTTTCCCTTATTTTTGAAGGTTTAACTCAAGTTTTTTTACTCCTGTGCAAGGTTTCCCTTGCCCCATTAATTATTATCTTTCACTACAGCTGAAAGAAGAAATACAGGGGATTATGAGAAAATCTAAACCAAGTTTACACAAAATTGCTTTATCATACTCTTTGACTACATTATCTATATTTCAGCTTCTCTCTTAGAAGAGCTGAATATTTCATTTAGGCTGGAATTAGGGTTCTGGCCTCCAACATCAGTGAAATTTGAGGTGTTACTCCTAGTTATTTGTAAGCCCTTGGCTTTTTTAACAATCATATTCCCAAAATGTGTGAAACATTGGTGCGTACGAAAATAATCCCAGTCAAAACTGATGCCTCACTTCACAGATGGGGTGACAGTCACTCTACAGAATGTTCTCAGACACCAGCAGAACTACAGAGTACTAAAGATAATAATGGACCTTGGAAGCAGAACTCTTCAGTAGGATACCAAACTATGGATAAGAAAGAGTAATGCAAGCTTTGGTGAATCTGGGGAAGTTTCTGCTAGGAACACATCAAGAACTCCTCAAAGAATTTCTCTCCAAGTCTAAAAGCTGGTCATCAGGATGACACGGGATCTCCAGATACAATGGGAGACCCATCAGCCTGAACCTCACATTGAATTCAATTGTTGATATGAATGTCTTGTTTTCTTTCTAGCACCACATCCATGCGTTTCAGATAACTTACACTGTTGCTTAGCACCAACCAGCAAGTAGCTGATTCACCCTTGATACAGAATGGGAAAACATAAATAAATAAATAAGCTGTCATTTCCCAAGAAGTGCAGTTTGACTTCAAACACCAACATAGCTTCATTGAACAAAAACCAAACACTCACACAATAAAGATCTTAACTCAGAGGCAACTAATCTGTACCTTGAAACATGAGGACTAGCAAGCATCCTGATATAACTGAATTTTATCAGTGTTCAATGACTATTCAAGCTTATTTGGAGCCATGTAGGGGACAGCAGACCTCAAACTGCTGAAGTAAAACTGAAATACTGAGATATAATGAATGAAAGTTTCTTAGCCAAGACCAGCTCCAAGATTTGACAAAGACTCTAGAAAGAGTCCACATCCAAAAAACAACCCAGGACAAACAGACCAGCTTTGAAGACAAAGAATATCTGTTCACTGATTTAAACTGAATTGTATGTGTTGAAGAACTGGTCCATATGTTCAAGAGGTATTTTCTATCTCCAGCTTTTAAGTTTCATACAACGATAGCAATTTCATTGCTACAGGGTAAATACATTTTAAATTAGACTATATCAAGAAGCTCTAAAGTTACCATGACAGTTGCAGCAAAATGTCTTGTAATTTCTCATTATAAAGGATAACCTATCTTTATAGCCAAATAAGCTTTTTCAGCTATTCCCCTGTATGCAGCCTGCATAACTATTTTGGTTGATCCACCAATTGTTTTTTTTCAGATTTGCATAGTTAATTATCAGAATGATCATAATTTAGATTATTAAAACAATCAGCCAGCTTTTTGGTCTTTCTTGTGAAAGACAGGAAAGGTGAAAGGTTTTAGAGAATTTTTTTGTCAGAAGCTTGTTTAGAAAGGAAGAGAAACAGTTCTATGCTAGCAGCCATGGTCTGACCATCTTCCCTAGGCATGCCCCCAACCCCAGACCTGCCCATAGACACAGCTTGATGCCAGCTGTTTCTCCTCCAAAGGTTAACCCTGACCCTCAGCTAATGTTTGCTCTGGAAAATCATCAACTCCTTTGTTAGTGCAGCTGATGGTGGATCCAGCCGTGGTCTCTTGGTTGCATTTCCTTTCCAAGTTTAAGGATTCAGGAGTATGAAAGATGAGACTCATGAAGAGAAGAGTTCATCTGTTCCTTTAAATAACAGAACAGGGGAGCAAAAGTCTCCTAAAAATAACTTAAACTCTTCTGCTCCCACCTATCTTCTGATCTTTAAAAACATTGAAACACTGAAGAAAGTGGGGGAGGGACACAGCGGTACACATGTATGCTGCACCTTGTCATGCTAATTATCTTTTGCATCAAATTGATTGCCTTAATCAGAAAGCAGAACTTTAAAAAAATCTCTATGAACTGTTCATTCCAAGAACAATTAAATCCACAGTAAGAAGAATCACAACAAATTGCTGACAAGTGTTAAAACATCAGCTGCTGGCAGCTTTTCTTTCTTTTAAGATGTCATAGCAAAGTCAAAACCAAGAAGTCTACAATGGAAGATATCAATGACATTTACTAGAACACGATGAAAAACGTTAGTGCGTAAAATCCTTTGTCAATCTTTGCTATTAGTCAACACGCACACATCAGGGTTACTACAGACAGCGTAGTAGAAAGACCCCAGTGCAAGATTAAATACTGCTTCAAATGGTATTATTTGATGTTTATCTGACAAAATCTGAACCTCGAGAGAAGTTGGGAATAGTGTTGCTAGATGCAGCAAGGAAATAGTTTCCTTAAAAGACTAACAGATCTAAAGAGTTCTGAATTCAATCAATCCAATATAGAATTTTGTTAGAACTCAACTGTGTAGCTGTGTCAACAACAAAACTAATTAAGCCTGATAGTGAATGTATGTGTCTCTTGCAGCTGATTGACTTGAACTGAATTATTCCTTAAACTCTGGGGTGAGCTCATCCCTTAACCAGAAAATCTGCATAGGAGAGAAAGTTTAGCTACGTTCATGAAAAAAACACAGACACCAACAACCAGGTCTTTCGTCCCACTGTTAGATAGTACATAACATCATTCTCCTCCCCCATGAATTGCCTGATAGCCAGTGAAGGGTGATCTTGCACTTCCCTTTGGTGTGGCACTACCAGCCTCTCTCTGCTGTGCTCTTAAATTGACATAGAAACTTCACATCTCTGGAAGGTTCAAGAAACTTGTACTCTTGCCTTTCTTTGCCAAATTTGATTAAAATAGACCAATAGAGCAGTCAGTATTCACAGATGGAGTATCAATTAGCTTTCTTCACTAAGAAAACCATGCAAAATAGTTATGGGAGGAACATAACAGGAAGATCTTCAATTGACTCTCTGCAGTTTTGAAGTGAGGTTTCCAAAGGAAGTAGGGCAGCTTTCAGTGACAATACAAGATGTGACACAGAAAAAAAATTTACTTTATTGGTTTAAAATTAGTAGAACCCTATTGGTTTCAGTCTCTTTAGATCTTATAAAATTTTTCTTCTAGAAAAAATAGTTCTGAGTGACAAAATAAGTGCAGCTGACAAACTTTTTGTAAACGTTTCATGTCTACAGAAGTCATCACAACCGCTTTTATGTCCCCCTCATCCCCAGCACAGGCTCCTCTATGCAAACTTGAGCACACTGAGCAGACACTTGGCATAATACACTCATTTGGTATTTGTCATCAACAATAATTACAAAACAAGTGAATAGAGTAAAAAAAGTAGCTGGTCCAGAAAAAAGCCTATTATGGCAGCTGTTTAGAAACATCTTTTTGACCAAAAGCTTTTTTTCCTTCATGCTTATACCAAGATTAGCCAGGCTACAGATGGAGTCTTCTGACCTCAGCTTGAAAGTGCAACAAAATAACAATGGTATCTCTGACTTTGATTAACTATGAGAAAGGAAACCTGTTGTAGTTTCCTCTCACAACTGTATAAAACACAATACTCCATCTTAGAAGAGTCCTCATGTTTCCATAACCATTACACCTAAAGTTTTGGGTTTCAATGGCATGATCAGGAGAAAGTTCTTATCTTTGAATCATCAGGTCATTGTTGATATAGCATACATACAGGAAATTGGAGGGGAAACCACTGAGCAGACCAATTAGACAAAGATGCACTTAGTTTGAAAAACTTGTAACAATATATTAAATAAAAAGGGCTTGAAAAATTTAACATAATTAGTTTACCAATACTTAGGACATCTTAGATGAACTAGTTGACTTAGATCAACTTCTGCAAAGCATGTACTCTCCAGACTTTCAAGTATTGCAATACTAGACTCATGTAGTTGTGTAATGGGAATTAATTCCCAAATCCCATGTCTGGTGAGGAACATATATATCCATACCACAGAATGGTGTAGAGGGACCAGGCATATGGATTGCAGAGGACGTTTAACTCCCATTTTGTCGTTCACGCTAACCTACAAAGCACAAGTCCTATTTTTAAATATAAGTTTTAGTTTCTTTCTAAAGATATACTACTGCTAACATAGCATCAGTGATCTTCATCTTGTGGTACTATCAGATACAAAGTGTTTCTCCACAAGCAGCAACAGAAAGAATGGGTTTAGACTTTATCTAGTGCTATTACTTCTCTCCAGGCACAGGGTCTCACCCTGTCTGCAGTGTAGGAGACAGCTTTACATTCGCTTCAGTAGGCTGCTTGGTCATTTTGCTAACACAACAGGTAGCATACTTGGATGAGCAACCTTTGAATAACACTACACACATTTATTCCTATTTTGCCACTGACCAGAAGCAATTAGCTTCCTTTAAGTTCTCTGCTTCTTATTTTGCTTAAAAACTCCTCAGCTTTTCAAAGCTAAGTTTAATTTGTAGCTAGCTTGGCAAAATATACAACAGCTCCTGAGTCTTGTTTTGCTGGGTTATCTTCATACAATAAAAATAGCTTCCACATCTTGCTGTACCTATGCATTTAACCGAGTAGCCAACCCAGCGAGACACTGCCTCGTATTACTTGCCCAGCAGTCAGAGATTAACAGGTCTGCTCTGCCCTTGCCAATGACCTTGGTGAAGCTGGGTTTGTCAGCTCAGGCTGCAGATTCTCATTGCTTTAAAAAAAACAGATGCCAGGTTCAATCTTCCCTTTTGATGGCTTACCAAAAGCATCATGCTAGAAGCAGTGGCACACAGATTTTAGCGAGCAAGACTCAAACTTTAGAGTCAAGTAGAACCTTTAGCACTGGATTTCCAGTTGTCTAGAAGAAACCAGCAACCTCTAGCAGAAGAAATGAACAAGTGCTATGAGAGGTGGGACACACAAGAAAACCAGTAGCTATTATTCAGGGTTGTACTTGACTTGGCTGCCTACTACATGGGTCAGTCTTTATTAACAGTAGACAAAATCCCATAAGGCTATAATGTGCACAACGTGGCCTATACTATGGATGTAATAAAAGCAGCAAACTTAGAGTACTGACCACAGATATTTGATTTTTCCAACCCTTCAGTGAACTTAGAAGTATAATAATTCTTTCATGCCTCATGCCTTGCAACAAGTATTTCACTAGCTAAACTTGCTTCTGCCAGGCACCACTTCAAGTTTAATGAATTATCTAAGGTAAGCCTAACAGAGGCTTGTTGAAGTTCAGCAAGTTCATTTGACAAGTCAAAAAAACTTTCAAGAATTCAGGGGTTTTAAATCAATATTTGATTCTATACCATGATGACTCATACCTATGAAGATTTAAAACCAAATGTAACTAGGATCAATGTGGAATGTGAAGCAACTTCAAATGTTGCACAACTATGATTATGTATGGTGTAGAGGTATGTATAGTTCTGAAAAGATGTATTATGGAAAGGAGGTATTTAGGGATTTTACACTCAATTTATTGCAAAACTGACAAATTCCCCTCATTAACTCCAATTAAGGCCACTGAATTTTGCTACAGTTTTTTGGTTATGTGCCAAGTGCCAGGAGGTAGCAATACATTTCTGTGGCTTGGGTTGTCTGGTCTGCTTTTGGAAAGTTGCCGGATCTCATCTGACCTTTATAATAAGCTTTAACCCTAGTATAGTTGCACTGAAGTCACTCATTTAGATAGGCAGACTGGTGCAGCTCAAAGCTAGGTCAACAGTGAAGGAATGCTGTTGCCATTTAACAGGTATTCAGTGGCTTCTAAGAAAATGGTTGGTGTTCTCAGTAAATTTTCTAGTGGACAGGCACTTACCCTGAAGTTTACTGCCACAGTGACTTTCTCAGTACTGACTTTTTCCAAGTCAGACTTGAGGCACTGAAGGGGAAAAAACCCAGAAGAATCAAAACAGTTGAATACAGGAATCTTTATACCATTTACAACTAGGTATCTTCCACTAGTTTAAAAGAAAAGTCACTTCACAGGAATGGACCTTCTGAGCCATTGCTAACAAGTGCTTCAATAACATTTATGTCCAGGTAACATGCCAGATCCCACAAAGGAAACTCATTACTCACCTCCCTACTCTAACAAGTGATGAATTCCACCTGCAGGTCTCTTAATTTGGGTACAAGCAGGCTGCAACAATCCCAACTGCCACTGGTTGAACCATCCCAACTACTATCAGCAGCCATACTTGGAATAGCTTCTTAAAACTAAATAACCACTTCACTCTTACAGTGAATGATTGATCACAAGGTTCATTTTGACATCATGTACTGTGAAAGAGACTACTGAACTGACAACCATGTATAATTATCTGGTTACCAACACTTTACTGCTCCAACACATATACAGGAAGAATACAAGGGCACAAACAAAGCAAGGGCAAAGCAAAGACACACACACACACATATATATATATATATATATATATATATATATATATATATATATATATATATATATATATAACAGGGAGCAAGCAAAAGAGCTAAATTATTGAAATCTCTGACCTGGAATTCAATGAAACAGCTGCCACAGTAAAACTGGAATAGCACCTTTCCTAGCTCCTGTCTTCTTGACTGACACTTCCATCATCTCAGTCATGAAGGTGCTGTACAATAAACTATCACATGGATTGGTAGAAGAGTTAGCCTGTTCAAAATTTAGATACTACAGTGAATGTTTATCAACATCCACTGTCTGTTCCAATTCCTCTAAGAAAACTGTTAACTGCTGGATACTACAATATAGTACTTATCTCTGGGTTTAAAGAGCAGGATATTGAAGAAAACAAAAACATTCTGACCTTAATTAAGGCACTGATGCCAAGTTCTGCAATGGACAAACCTTTGACTATCTGCAAGAAAGCAAGCAGCTTGTGTTGACAACACCAGAAAGCCAGCAGCAGGGGAGCCAGACAGAGGAACATTATGGAAGTGTAGCTGAGAGCCCTCTTCTCCCATGGCCCATTGGACATGGTTTCACTTTCTGCATTTTTACCTCATTAGCTCATAAGCTAATGTCTTGATAATAGATACGGGGATGGGAAAGATGCTGAAGTGTTCTATATAATTTTTAATGGCATTTAAGACACACCAATTATTCTGCAGGATTCTGCAGGCTCATTTAGCACCTAATACCAAAGGTACACTCACATATTTCTAGAAAGTAATATAATCTAAGCATTTCTAAAGATATTTCTGCTAACAGTTCTTGTGCAAGAGACACAGAATATTGTCACAAAGGTACCAGCCAACAGTAGGGACCAAATGAATGGTCTGCCTTGGCCAACTCCCTAGTGTGCCATCGAGCAAGAAAAGAGAGTACCTCAAGGTCATTCAGAGGGAAAGCATCACTGTCTTCTGCTTGTGTATAAAGTGGATTTATTTGTGAAACTTGTTTATGTGCTACCCACTTTTTGTCTCCCATCAACAGCAGGGACATAAGCAGATTTGGAGGGTTGTTGTCCCATTCTTCTTTCTTTTAGGACACTTCACCTATGATTTCTTTCAATGCCTCAACCTTAAGCTGGCATTTGAACTATTGCATTTCTCCTGTTTTTTCTAAAGAAAAAAAATAAATGTATTTTTTTCTTCACTTTTACATCTCCATTGGCTATACCACCCCAGTAGTTCCTACCCCTTAGTGCTCAAGTCATTACTAGTAACTGTGTACCTACGATTCCTAATGCGAGACAGACTGCCACACATGGACATGCTATCACGATAAGACACTGCCTCGGTTGCTATCCCGCTCAGCAAAAGCAGCACTATGTTAGAAATCAGCTACATCATGGTGCCTGAAAGAGTGCCACTTCCTCCTTCATTTTCATCAGCAGTAAGAGCCAGTTGCACTTCAGGAAGTGCACACACAGTCTTCAGAATACCACAGAAGGACAAAGTTCACTTCAGAGCTTCTCATAAAATTGCTGAAGACTTGTTCACATCTCAAGTGATGCTGCTAGCCAAGAACAGCGACATAGGTAATTTTAGGTCATTAGCATCAGCTTGTATCTTCCCCTTGATTCCATCCCTCAAGCCAGTTTAGTGCATCTGAAGGCAGTAAGCTCCAACGCAGCTCCGTGGATGCCAGTTCAGAAGCTGAAATTTGGTTTGGCTTCCCTTCCCACTCTGAAATCCTTTAATTAAATAGATTAATTCCTTGGCTCCAAAAAAGATCAACCTTTTAGACTATTGGCTTCTTATTTTGACATTGAGAAAGTGAACTGCTTGAAAAAAGCTAGCTTAAAGCAGGTAGTAATGCCTCTTTCCCAGAGCAGTCAGAAGGACCCTCTTAATCAAGTTTTTAAGATGCCTCCCCTGCAACAAGATGCTTTACCATGCTCAAGAGACAGGGGGAAAAAAAAAAAAAACAAACCCCAAAACATTCTCTGAACAGCTTCACATCAAGAAAACCTGAGCACACAAATTCCACATGTCCATAAAAGCAGTGAGTTAATAGCAACTTATTAAAAACCTTCCCTAGATAGCATATTTGAGATGGATAAACACAGTTCAGCTTATCCAATACAAAATATAAGCATGTCTGGGTAGCAAAGAGCAAAACAAGTCAGTGAAAAATGTGTTATTTTCAGTGATTCATTGACCCCACCTACAGAACCCTTTCAATCTCTCACCCAACGGACCTTCAAATTTCACAGAGAGAGGAAATGAAAAAAGAGAACTTGGAGGAGGGGAGAAGGAAATCAATTTAACTTTTAACATTTCTTCGACGCATCAAAGGTCTCAGCCTTGTAGTTCTATTAGGCTTCCAGGTGGATTCTTGCAAGATGTATGTGGAAAAGCCTTCACTGGGTTCACTGCATGAGAGTGAAGAACATGCAGACAGTATGAATTTGAACTTTAATCTTTTTCTTTCCTGGAAAGCCATCTTAAAAAAAATGTTTAAATAAACTATATAGAGATGCTGGTAAGTTGCAAATCTCTGATCCAATACAAATGTTTTGCTACTCTCAGCTCATCAGAGTTCAGTATTCAGGTCTCCCAAACTGAACCATGGCACAGCTATACCTCCTACTACTTGGTGCTGGTATTTGTCTTATCTGTGAGCTACTCTTATAAGCTTATTAAACCCAAAACACAGAAGACAAAAGCTGACAATAAACAAGGATGAAAAAGAAAATATTAGAGTGTAAATGCCAAAGGAAGACAAGATTAAAGTGTGTGGGGTACAACACAGGCGGAAAAAAATTCATAGGCATGCTTTCACAGAGTAGGACAATTTTTTTCCCTGGAGATGCTGGATGGTCTTTAGTTCACAGAATGGGAAGTTCCTCAACTCTGCTAGCGATTTGACAGGATTGCAACATTATGACCAGTCTTTATTATGTACTTATCTTCTCCTCCCTCCTCAAAAAGGAAGTCAAGTGTGTAGAGTATAAGGGGCATTTCACACGATTTGTTAGGATGATCTCCTCCCATTAACAGGCAACTGCAGACATGCAGAAAGAGGGGAACAGTCATTGCTGTTTCAACCTCATACAGATTAGTGGTACTCCATGAACTTTTTCTTGCTCACCATCTGATCCCCTAGGATGGGGCAAGCAATAACCACTGAAAAAAATTTACCTTCTGTCTACATATTCTCCATTTTTATCCCCCAATAGTGAAAATTCAATGCTCAAAAAGTGGAAAAAAAAAAAAAGAAAATATGGAAGCCTTAGCAATGAAAAAGAATCTACTTTTACATGGAGAGAGGGCATGAGACTTTTTACAATACTTTGACAAAGCAGAACTATTAAGACTGGAAGGATGGTCAAATAGGCAGCTAACAGTCCATGAAGCATTTAGCCACCTTCTTTCCCATCCTAATTTGAATATAAATGAAATTCATAGTTTCCTTGGCTTTAGTTTTCAAGGCCAAATCTCAGCCTATTGGAAGTCTATACATGTGCTTCATAAAAAACAGAAATCCAGCATGTCAGATCAAGGATTTGCTCACCAGGATAATTTAAATTTTTCATAGCATCAAGGGTAGGGTAGGGGGTGCTTTGAGTTTGTTTGGGGTCTTTTGTGTTGGTGTTTTGTGGTTTCCTTGGTTTTTTGGTTTTTTTGAGGGGTTTGTTTGGTTTGGGGTTTTTTTTAAGATGAAGTGAAGGTAGAAAAAGGTCAGAAACAAGCAAAAGTAGAAGTTGGGAGAATTCAATGTTAATACGATCAATACTGAACAAACACCTGAAGAGTTCTTAAAGAGAAAGGTTGAAATACATAGGTCCTTGATTACAAAGCAAGCGTAGTCTATAGAAAAAAAAAGTTTTGGTAAAACCTCTAAATAACATTCAAATTCTTGAAAAAAAAATCTTAAATAATAATATTGCTTCCTGGCCATCCCTGAACAGCTTTCCAGCTTCAGTCTGGGTTTCTAACAAGTTCTCCTGAAAGTTTTGGCCATCGTAACCACTTCACAACTCAGTTGTTTTAAGTAGTGGGTGGGATGTGGGTAGCATGGGTGAACATGACTTCAAGCATTACCAAAGAGCATCAATCAAACACAAAGGACAGGGGGATCCAGTCATAAACCATCCCCGACAACCCACAGAGAGGCACTACTTCATTATAGGTGTCACAGCTGTACCAGCCCCTCCATGAGCGGCAATTGCATCAAACAGGTTGCCACAGGATATCCTGCAACAACCTCAGAGGTCAGCATGACCTAGCCAGGCTAATGCAGCTAGATAATACCCTCAGATTCCCTCACAGATTCATTTTAGAAGGAAGCATGTCAACCCGAGCTTCGTACCCTTTTTGACAAGGGCGTATTACCTGATGGGGCTGTGAACTGGACCATCTGCTGTAGGAAGGAGCACCAGAAGTCTTGTTGGCTGTAGTTCTCTGCAAAATAAGCGATAAACATGTCAAATATTCACTGCCATCTCTGTCATACACATAGTCAGCTTCTCAACCATTATAAACTACCATAAAAACTACCATAGTAAAAGAAATCCCTAAACAAAAACCTCAAGAAACCATAAATATGCTACACTAGCATTAAAATCAGAGAGATGAAAGTTTGATGAATTTGCTACCAATGCTCTCTTCAGCCTTGGACCTCAGAACCTCAATTTTCACCTCAACTTCAGTGTGTCACCTAGACCGCAAATTTAAATGCTGAGGCCTAACCTAAACTGGGGCTGCAAAGCACTGCCCTTCAGCTGAGTAAGCAAACATGCTGTAAACTCACATTTATCCCAGAAAGGCATCATTAAAGGGATTTGTCTGCCTGTTCTGTGAAGTTATATGAGTTTTTCCCTAATTCATAGCGATGTTTCATTCTATACTTCATAGTAATTTATAGAAGCTGTTCTTAACTCACAGAAAATAAAGCAAAATTGTTCTTTCAGAATCACTTCACCTAACTCAAAATGAAACTTGGGCTCTTTTGGAATAGGCAATAAAATATTTTTTTACAAAGTCATGTTTGAAGAGAAACCACAGTCATTACAATTTATCCCTGTATTTCTTTCATCCACTTCCCTATATTTGTTTTCTCAAGCACTAAGAAAAAAGACCATAGCATGGACTTTTATCTCTATATCATGTGTGTTACATACAGACCTTATAATCAAACTGCCTTTGATACTGCAAAAGCATCAATGCAATATGGTGTCTAGGAGAACACCACTAGTTATTTTAATACACGTTATGCCTGGTTTCAGAATTATTTTATACCATGAACTTCCACGCCAATTTAGGCTAGAGCCTAACGTAATACAGAAGGCCTCCAAATCTATCCATCACTTCTGTGAATTTGGTGCTTCTAAAAAACCTCAAAATACCACATACCAGAGTCAGTAGCCAAATATCTTGTAAGTGTATTGCTGCTATATTGTATAAGCTTGGGTATTACAGAAACCCTCTGAAAACAATGCTATCTATATCAGGAAGTTCAGTTAGATTTGAGTTACCTACTCATGAGACCTGAATTCAAACAGGCTTTCCAGACATTAAATACTAATTTATCAGAACTTTATTTCACCAGCAGGATGCTAATAGGGGGACAGATCCATATCTGAACCATATGGACATAAATTATACTAAAAATGCAAGTAAGACAGTCAATGTGATATTTATACCACAATATAGTATATACTCTTTGTAAGTATGAAAACTTGCAGCTTTTAACACCCAAGGATATAGTACATTTCTACACCAATTATAAGAACTAGGGCTTATACATCACCACATATTCTAAAGCTGGCATGTCATTCCCACTAATGAGAAACAGCCACTTCTGTAACTGTGCTTCTGTGTTAGTCTATCAAAAAGCAGTAATTTTACAAATTTAATTATTAGCATTACTGTATAGTGGATTTAGCTTCTACTAGACACCCTTAGAAGGATAGGCATTTTTTTAATCAACAAATACGTCATGCAACAGAATAACACTTTTTTCTTGATATAAACTTCAGAAAAGACAAATTGCACAGTGTTGATTTCAGCTTTATAAAAACTTATGAAAAATATCTCCATTTGCTTCAGAAGAAAGACTGGTCAATCTATGAATAAAAAATTGAATACCAAGATAGCTGGAGCCTTTCTGGAAGTTGTTTTCCAACAAGATGACTTTCTACAAGCACCACATATACTTCTTAACTTTTATATATATATATATATATATTATGTCTACCTTTAGTATTGTCCAACAAAAAGTGCATTTTCCTCCAGCAGTGGTTTCATTACTTACTTCAACATAGGTTACCTCTAGTATGTACACTTCTACAGCAATGACTCTTTCAAACTCTTCCACCTCAGTTTCAAGGACATCTCAAAGAAAGATATCCCACAGAGAAACAGCACTGCAATATCACAGAGAAACAAGAGAACCCTTTCCAGGCCAGGCAGCTAGCAGAATACCTCCAAAGACAAAGGCAGAAGATTGTTTGTCTAACATTACAAGAAAGGACCAGAGCCTCAAAAGTATTTAGAAGCTGACTTTCATCTTCCAATTTGATTAAGGAACACACTTAAAAAAAACCCCAAAAAACAAACCCAGTGGTATAAGAGCTCTAAGACCAGCATCTATTTCCCCTCTCCTCTCAAGTTGTTTTTTTTTTTACCTTCATTCATAGATCAATGTATAGGATCATTTGCTTGTTCCAAGGCAAGCAAAATACTAGGTTGTAGAGCAAAGGCTTACACTGCTCTCACACAGGAGCTTCTATATCAGATCAGAGTAGGTTCTGAAAGATTTGGAAAATACTTCCATCTGAGCTTCTCTCCAAGTTCCAAGAGGCAACAGCAAAAAATACAAAGGCTAGACTACATCCCTTGAGACAGCAGTTAAAATATTTGAGGCAGGTGACTTAAAAAGCCATGCATGAACAAGCTCCAAACACACTCCCTACTGTTTCACTGCAATCAGTAGAAATTGGACAACCTCACACCTAGCAGCCAGGATCACAAGCCAGACCACACTCTCTGCTGGATTAATAGCCTTTGCACAGAGCTTGCACTATAAAGGAGACCTCAACATCGCATCTTCACTATGTATTTTACCAAGAAGAACCTGGGCTTCATGTAGCCCCTTAAGCCACATCCCTTTCTTCAGTTAAAATCACCTTCCTCATCACTCTCCTTTTTGAGAGAGAAGCAGCACACACATAGATCATTTAAGGACTCTCCCTCTGGCACAATTAGCACTTGAGCACAAACCCCAGATATTAAACCCCTTCTATTGTCTTGGAGAGGTGCCTGACAGCATAATTTAAAACACCTCAACCAAGTACCTCTCATCTCTCCCAGGGCCTCCAGCAAGCCCTCACTCTTGGCTAGTTTCATACCCAGCCCTCCAACCTTCCCAGCTCATTTCTGCTCCCTGCAAGCCGTCTCTTAGTTTTACGTAGATACAAATTCCTTCCCAACAATTAAAAACTAATTAGGACTGACTGTTGTAATTACCTACTTGCCTAAGCTGTTCCTTATGTCCTTGCCCCTCCTCCTCTTTCCCCCCACCTGTGAAGAGAGTTTAACCTCACACAGCTGCAGGTGACCACCAGTGACTTTAAAAGACCAATGAACTTCTGCTGAAAACTTACAAAGGTAAAACCATTTTCACAGCAGACTGTACTTATGAAGGCAATAAAACTGCTAATTGGACATGTGGGTTTTGGTATCTGAACTGGAAGTTATGGGAAAAAAGAGAGAGAAAAGCGGGTGGTCCCCACACCACTGCCTAGATAACAGTCAGCATGAGAGGAAAAAAATCTGATGTAGGTACAGGTGCAACATGTGCTCCAAGCACATAGCTGGACCCACATGAGGAATGCTGATGAAACATCAGGCTGCCTCCAAATCCCAGTGAGAGCAGGAAAAAAGTACTTTTCACAGCAATGAAGTTACACAGAAAAAAGAACAAATAATGCAGTGCATGTGCAAAGCTGCTGGTTTGTATGCAGTTTGCAGGAAAACTTTTCTCAGAAGATTCCTCCTATTGAGCGCAGTAGGTAACATAGTAAGAAGCCAGAGAAAAACTTTTAGAAGAATATACAGAAATTTGAGTATGACTCAATTGGAGAGCTCATGAAAAGATATGTTACTATCTCATTCTTGGGCTAAGGCTATTAGTGGTCGTATATAATAAAAGACAAGATCATATACAGTCCATAAATAATTTCTGACTCAGTCAAGGAGAGCTTCAATGTAAGACCACACTTCAAAATTTGGAAAGAAAAGCAGAGCACAGAGCAAGAGTTACAAATGTTGTTACTCTGACAATATTTCTAAAAGCAAGAAAGAGTGTGTATTCTGATAACAAAGCCAAAGTTTAGAACTTGTTCTACAGCCAAATGAACTTATAAAGCCTTCTGATGGGCATGGCAATTCATCCCATTAGCTTGGAAAAGTATCTTAAGATGAGATGAATTACTGTCTGGAAGTACCTGTCTCTTCCCATCCACTCACTGGAGTGAGAGGCTAAGCAGCCAGTGTAATTGAGATTTCTAACTTTGGACGGCTGATGTTAGGTGAAATGAAATCTACCCACACTCCCTGTTCTCTGTCCTACCAAGGGACCTAGACAATTTGTCCTCTTCTAGGGTTTAAAGAGGTATTATGGTAGCAAATTTGCTATGTAATCAGGGTGCTTTTGAACTGCCTTGTGAACTTCTACAAACCGTGTTGATCTTTCCAATGAAGATTGCTGGTAAAGATGTGAAATACTGTTTTGACTTGTAGGATTTAGAATTTTTTGGCTGGGCAAGAAGAGGAGAAAAGATTTTTACTTAGAGAAATTGTAATATTAAAGCAAATGGAAGACAATGCTAAACACTTAATCATATGAAAACCATTTTTTCAGAGAAAAAAAACTACTTAGACTTATACTTGTAGTTCTTCAAGAATACAGTTATATAGGACATGATATGCATTATATACTACCAGTTCCTGGGCTCTTCAATTTCCTGGCCTAAAATCTTGCTGGCATTCAGCAGGTATCTTGCTCATTAGTTTTACTAGAGATGTTGCTTGTTTAAAGACTATAGAGTCCAGCTGTTTATGTGAATGCTGACATCAAACTCAAGATATATTTTGCACTGTCCAATATCTAGATTACTCTTTTTCTATTATTTGTTATGGAATTTCCATGATTTTTACTTAAATTCAAAAATGAAGTCACTGAACAAAGTAATAGTGACATCTGACAACACTGTAAGATATTAAGGCACTGAAGTTCTTTTTTTGAAGCTTACTTTCTTTTTTTCATGGAGGTTTGTATATCTGTGACTTTTGCAAAGAGGAACCAGTAAGGTTATGTTAAAAAGGAACAATATTCAGCGGCTGCTTATTGACAGATACAGGCTCTTGGGTTCACTTGTTTATTTAAATTTATTTCACAGCAGGAATTTATGAAGAGAAACACAAGTGAAAAATAAAGTTTTAACCTCTCCTACTGCAAAGGGCTACAATGTCCTTTATGATTCTCCAGAAACAAATAGTGGGTGAAGTTCTTTTGCCACTAACCATAGTAGATGGGGGCTGGGGCAGGTTTTTGAATTTTCAAGTTTTCTTTCTTTTTACTTATTGAGCTTATTCCACAATAATGCAGTATAGAAAATGATAAGCTACTAATTTCTATATACAAGTTAAAAAGAAAAGATGACAACTTCTCTGATTTTATCTGATCAAAAATAGTCCATAAAGGAATCACAGAGTCTGGAATTTGAACCAGTAATATCTCTTGAAACAACATAGACTTCATGCCTACACATCAATCCATCCCTGCCTCTGGTCTGGCTCCAGACTCCCTTAAACTTTGTTGATTCTCTGTGTGGGGTAGGACCTCGCACACTTCATGATACTAAATCCTTCACAGCCTCTTCCTCACAAACATCATCTCAACGGATCAGAGGTGTCAGCTCAGTGCAAAGGGTCTCTCCATGCTTCCAATCTGGTATCACACCTGGCTCCATGGGGAGACAAACCCCACCGAAGCCTGTTCACTACAGATATGCCACTCACCCAGGAAGCCATTTTCATGTCTGTGCCATAAATATACACGATTCCTTGCTCTCTTTGAAACCTCGTCCCACGTTTCAACAATACCAATACTAAGCTGGAAACTGCAGCACATATCTAGTGCTGCTCTGGACATAAGACAAAACAAATCACAAATACTTTAAAGATCCATGGTTTCTTCAATACCATACAAGTAAAATTAATTTTTGGGTTCTCATTCCTCACAGTTAAAAGAACTGCCTGGAAAACTGACTTCTTTCTAGTGAGACTAGAGCACTATGACATTCCAGAGAGACTTTTTTTTTTTTTTTTGGTCAGAAAAATGAAGACAGAAAAGGTTGATAATTAGATTAATAACAAGAACATCATTTCCTTACAGCTATGCAGCAGTTTTTACCACTTGATGGCAAACATTGATGATCATGGATTTAGGACATGAAATGTAGTGGAGCAGACAGCGCTGGAATGACCATACATGGCATGACAGTATGGTCTTCTCTTCAATGCAAAGGGCGCATGATACATTCTTCAACTAGCTTGGCAACTGAGTGAACAGCGTAAGCCAAAGTGACATCGTTGTTTTGCAGTGATGAGATGATGCAAAAGAATCATCAAATATATTGTCCCATAAAAGTGTAAAATCAAGAACAAAGCATTAAAAAAGCAGCTGATCTGGATACAATGGTCAGGACATAACATGTAGCAGAATTATGAGAGGTAAGTTTGTAAGTAAGTTGTAAATGAAATATTTTTATAAGTTGTGTATGAAAAAGTGCGCAGTGGGAGAACAAACTTTCCTTAAGATCACTGCAAAATGTCATCAGGGATTACTTCCTCTAGCTTACAGAAATCAATGTTACGACAGGAAGAGACAGAGCAGGAGAGATATTGACTGAGCTGTCAACCATACAGTACATCTCTCTGAACCTGTGGGTTTGGGCTTTGATGAAGCAAATGCATTCAGGAGCCGTTTTTATAGGCACTCAGGCACTCACTCCAAGTACTCACTTGCATTTTATATCCACTGTCTACTCTTGGTCATCAACATAGTGACTCATAATTTTTGAGGTGAAAGTGTCAAAAGTAGTATAATTCATCTATTACTCACCCCAACAGTGGATTCTTGACAGTTTAGCAATTTGACAGGGGCTCTGAACTATGGTGTAGGGCTCATCATGGCACTGTGATTCCTCACCTTTTTTCTCTTTGTCCACTCCTGATTACCAATTTAATGTAGATATTTTGACACCCTGGAAGGGAAAAAAACTCTGGAAAAACCCAGGGATGAAAATATCCTCTCTTCCAAAATTCTCTTTATGCTTACTAATCAGGAGTTTTGTGTTAAACAATAAAAACTCAACTTCATGACCTCCCACATCCTACTTGATTGTTAGACGTGATAATTAACGTATTTGAAATTTCAAAGTATATCTTTAAATGGGGATGAAGACCACAAGCCTTTTATATCTCACAAAACTAATAAGAACTGACACTACAAATTGCACTGCCCATCTCAAACAGCATCTACCTTAGCAGAACTGGCTGGTCAAGCTCGAGCCAACAACACTGTTGCCATTAATTCCTTCTCCATTCCCATTTGTATTGGCCAATGAAAGTGCAGCATACTTGAATCACAAACTAGCTGAACAACACTTTTTCTTAGGAATTCTGATATGATGAAAGAGCTTCTCATCTTTGTGGAGATGATACGTACACCATGATTTGCTGTGCAGCCAGCACTTTCTTCCCAAGCCAGAGAGTTTGAAGATAAGCTGCAAAGAGATAGAGGAACAACCTTCAAGTCTTCCAGATGGAGTTGACATAAAGTTGGCATCCTTATCCCAGACAATGTACAATTAAAAAATTGTTAGGAAGTCACCAGACTCGGAAACACGCAATAAGAAAAGGAGGAGAAATCATCTCAAACTGAGTGGGAAAAAAACCCAAGAAAAACGAGAATATGGAAACATTCAATGCTTTGAGGTCAAAAACTCTCAAGCACTACAGAGAACGTAGGGGGGCACATTACAGCCATATGACAATCATATAGTCAGAAAATGTATTTTTAAATGTTAGCAGCTGCTTCTTTGGAAAAAATTCTGCAAAAGTAGTCTTTATATACTTACTTTACTTTATATACTTACTTTATATAGTATATACTTACTTACATAAGTAAGCATAATATTATTTTGAGCGATGTTATGTGATTTTACGGTTATATATTCTATGGTTGGACTTGATGATCTTAAAGGTCTTTTCCAAACAAATGACTTTATGATTCTATGATTATCAGCAATCAGTAACTTTAATCAGTCAGGGAACACAATAGTAGTGCCCAGAGAAGCTGTGGCTGCCTCCTCCCTGGAAGTGTTCAAGGCCAGGTTGGATGAGGCTTTGAGCAACCTGGTCTAGTGGAAGGTGTCCCTGCCGATGGCAGGGGGGTTGGAACTAGATGATCTTTAAGGTCCCTTTGAAGCTATGCCATTCTACAATTCTATGGTTCTATGATTACCAGGACACCTACTCCTGTTGAAAGAATGCACAATGAAATATAAGATCCATTATCAGAAGAACTGGGAACATAGGACATCTTTTAGGTCCTTTGGACTCTCACCATTTTCCTGAGTAAATGAAATTCTGGGGCACAAGGAGGTGCAGGGAACTAACTATAAAAAAGATCGTTTTGGTTACGGCAGATAGTGGAATGGGATTAGTTTTGTGGGAATGAAAGATGTGGTTTTCTTCAGAAATTTGCATAGGTCTGCAAAAATTGAATTAACAGGTATATGTTGATTCCAGACAAAGGGATAACAGCAAGTAAGTAAAAGAATTTCATTGTAGTGAGAACTGTTCTCTTCCAGCAGCTATTCTGAGAAACATATCTGTCCCATTAAAAAAGCAGACAAGAAATATGAAAAGTGACCCAGAATCTTTGATTATTAAAAGGTCTGAGGGGTAAAAAGATAATAAAGTGACGACTCAGAAGGCTGACATTGAGTAGGAGACCTTCAGAGAGTATAGAGAGTATAAAAAAATCATTAGAGGAACAAAAGCAAATATAAAAACAATGGATACTTTCATAAAGGTGTGTGGGGGGGATGGAATCTTTCTTTCTGTCCTGGATTTTAGCTGGAACAGAGCTGGGTTTCTTTTTAGTAGCTAGAACAGTGCTGTGTTTTGCTTTTCAGCCTGGGATTTGTTACAAGAGAAACACTGAGAACATCCCAGTGTTTGCATTTTTGTCACTGGAAGTGAAGGACTTTGTGCTCTGTCAGTCTACAAGCACAAGATCTGAGGGGGCAAGGAATATTTAAATTAATAAGCTAAATAGGCATTTGGATATGCCAGTGGGGTATTCCAGATCATATCACGTCATGCCCAGTATATTAGTGAGGGGCTCCTCCTCTCTCAGCTCTCTCTGGCTTTGGCTTGGACTCTTGTTCTTCTGGGATTGTGGTTTCAGTTCAGGATTGTCGCTCCTCCAGGATCGTTATCTGGGAACGGGCCAGGCTTGGTCGGCGGGTGGTGAGCAGTTGCACTGTGTATCACTCATTTGTATATTTTGTTACTGTTATCATCACTGCTATTTTAATATTAGTATTATTTAAAGTTTTTCTTTTATTTCTATTATTAAATTGTTCTTATCTCAACCTACGACTCTCCTTACCCTTGTTCCAAATCCTCTCCCCTGTCCCCTGGGGTGGGGGGAGTGGGTGAACGGCTGTGGTGGCTGCTGGCCAAGGGCTAGCCCAGTGAAACTATCACACTTTCTTTTATTAATATTTATGAAAGATAATAAGAATTCAGAATTATGCTTACATTGAAGATAAAGCCAGAACAGAGAAGATCCTTGATAAGACAATGCGAAAGACAATGGTGCAGAAATTCAAATAAAACATGGTATACAGTTGATGTAAAAAACAGAATATTTTACATGTATTTCAGTAGTGGAAGGCAAGGACATGAATCATGAAGGTTCAGGAAAGTACAAAAATAAAAATCTTTATTTGCAAACAATGCAATCATAGAAAGGTGGAGGCGGTACTCGAATTATCTCTTTAACGGTTCGATAGATAAAAGTGAACAACAAAAAGGTATTTTCTAGATAAATGAGTCATTCTCAGAAGAATCAAATTTTTTAAGTCTTCAAAAGGCAATTAGATATTCAGTATAAATGCTGGCAATTCCTGCTAAATTATTAAGACCAGGACACAATAAGCTTAGTCAATTTTTTTACAATCTAATTTTGAAAAGATGCACAAAGAGTGGAAAGAGAAAGTCACATTTCCAATTTCAAAATAGGTATTTATTGTAAATGTAATAATTATTTGTACATTTCTTCTCATTACAACCTCAAAAATCCATCATCCATACCTTTTACAGACACATACTCATTAAACAGAGGAAACAGTGGGAGACAGCAAGTATTGGGTACGGCAAAGAGCATGATGTTCCCTCCCAAGATTAGTCACCAAAAATAAAAACAAGTAATCAATTTCAGTCAGATGTTATCTCAAATGCTGATATAAATGCAATTAAGGTGTAACTTCTTAGAGGATTTAGGAAGAATATGCTAGTGGGTCTTTGGCCTGTAGGGAGAGGATCTGACATCTCAGAAGATCATAGCACATGCATGCAACTGTTTGACATGTAGAAAGTTGAGTGCTTTCTAAGTAGGAAGACCAATATATTTCTGCTCTGTTTCATAGCAATCCAGCGCTAAGGTGGGAAGAGGAAGAGGCCCCATACTTTCCAGAAGGGTCCAGTCATTGGGAGAGTCTGGGGTTGCAAGGAACTGAAGCAACCTGCCTTGACTTCTGAGCAAGTGACTGCTGTAGAAAAGACAAGGTAGGAAAGAAAGGGTGTTTTCAGATCAAAGGACATAGCAAGAAAAATTCAAGGAATATAAAACCATGTAAATAGGTATGTAATGGCAAGATTTTGAGCAAGCTTTCTGTCAGGCAATGACATGAAGTTGTAATGAGTTTGTTAGCTTAAACACCTGGCAGCATTAAATAATAGTATAAGTTTGTGGGAGGAAGAAATTCAATTATTTGCTCCTTTGAAATTTATCTTTACATTTTTATTTTCCTAAAAAGTCACCAAAGTAAAAAAAAAGGGATCATTTGACTAGATTAGCACTGATACTGCCTAATCATCAATTGAGACAAAGAGCTGACAGAAGTGACTCAGTGAGGTGATGTCCTACTGCAGTTTGCCTGTAGTCACTGCGAGCATAATATAACTAGCACGGGTGACAGTCGCTGTGACTGTACAGCAGTACGAGGTTTACTACCTGTCAAACACTACAGCAAACTCCCTGGGCTCCTGGATACATAAAGTCCTCTCATTTTGTTGCAGACACTTCTACAGAGCATTACTGAGAACACAGCTGACTGTTTTGCACTGGATCCACCCCCTCACTTTTATTGCCCAAGCAACATGTTGGATGTGATTTTTTATAGAGAGACTCTAGTAAACCAGATAATACCCTTTTGCAAACAGTGTGCTCATTTATCTAAAGGCTGTGAAATCCTACACCTATTGTCTCCACCTGCTTTCCTCTTCTAGCAGTACAGCTTTTAAGTTCTCCTTGTTTGAGCTCCTGTGCTTGCTCCTCACTTTCACTTGCCCTCCCCCTCCCCCAGATGTATCACACAATCTAAACCCCAGCACCACAGAGGTGAGCCAGGCATTCAAACTGGGCTGTCACTGCAAGAGGAGAGATGCGACACAGTGGCTAGAGCAGCAGTATCTTCAAAAATACATCATCCCGGTTTCTTCAAATGCCCCTCCCTGCACCGGGATCGAGGCGTACCACAGCAATAAATTCTTCTAAGAGCCCTTAAATTTATCAAACTAATTGCTATATGTGGAGTAGCCATTCATCTTTCCTGGTAACACTGCAACGCATGGTTTTGCTGTAAGATTTTTATTTTTTCTTAATGTTTCCTTGTGATTAAAGCATTAAATAAAATAAAAAAGTAACCACTGTCTACTTTCCGGCTAATGCTTCTTTTTGAAGCCTGGAGTTGAGGATGGAAACACAAAAGATAAAGAGAACTTTCAACACAAAGGGACGAGTATTTCCCTGGTCTATTCACATGCATTCTTAGCAATTAAGACACTTATTTCTAAACTGCAGAATGAATAAACAACAACCATATTTTCAGAAATTTCCTAACAACCTTCCTTTAAATTTCTTTCTAGAAATCTTGCAGTAAGTCTCCATTCATTTAGCAGACAGTGTAAGTAAAATTGGACTGTATTTTAGCTGAGAGGGCAAATATTTAAAATAATAATATTCTTCGAAGTTGGTCAATGAATAAATGTAGAAAGAGACTTCAAGGAAAACATAAGCAATAATAAGAGGCAAACTCAGGAGTGTGAGCACGTCCTTTGGCAATTTGTTCAGCGTACAGTAACCTTGCTAAATGAAGAAAATCCGAAGTGCATTAGGAAAGGCTGCCCTCTTCAGACAAACTTAATAAAAGGTACCCAGAAGAAGTTCTGTGTCTTGAAGTTAAAATAAAAATGCGGTGAAATGAACCATGCAGTATAATATCAACATCATATCAACCTTCTGCTTAATAACAATTTGCTACTACACTTCTTGTCATTAGCTACATACTAATGCATGTTTATTTAGACTCACTACAGATCCATTTATACATTTTCTATAAGGCTGTTAAAACTTTCATATGCTGAAAGACAAAGACATAATTAATTCTGAAAGCTATTGAGTTTGAGCTTTCCCTACACTGTCATACGGAAAAATAACCCATTTTGCAGTGCTGAATTTCTATCACACAGGAATTTTCATTAAACATGAAAAACTTGCTTGTTTTCTTTAATAAATCTTGGAATTTACATACATTTTGATCTCCATAACAATCTGAAATAGCGAGCGGAAAAATATTTTTGTTACCACGCTTGATGTTTTATACTTGATGGCTATTTTTAATTTCTTTTCCTTAAATCCTTCATGAACAACGAGGAAACTGAGCTTACTTAGCCAGAAAGTTACTTGTCTTTTCCTCACTATTGGTCATCTGAGTGTCTTTACACGTAAAATTTTAGATTTTTATCTTGCATCACACCAAGTGGCAAAACACAAGGCCACTAGCTACTTTCTAGATGAAAAGGAATGGATTTTCATAAGGAAGATGACTTGTATGAAGAAAATAACTCTA
Source organism: Caprimulgus europaeus (assembly GCA_907165065.1). The sequence continues at coordinate 16,281,562 of OU015530.1, forward strand.
TCTGGGTTTATGACTGTAAATAATAGCCTCAACTCATTGGGGTAGGTGAGGTAGACATAAATATTTTTAGTGGTGTTCTACTTTTAAACCTAAAGATGTATAATGGAATCTGCCAAGGAGATCCAGAAATACAGATTATCCTTCACTATACCAAACCTGATACATACCTATCAAAACTTTTCAAGTCCTTTAACGGGACCTGGAACTGTACTAGGCAAACTTTAAAAAAGTTTTAAATACAGCTCCATAAAGTTACTCCAGAACAGGGAGCAGAGATGATGCTACAAAGAGAGGAAGTATCACCAGTGACAGAAAGATACAAAGGATTTAACAGCCAGCTTGGTGGAAGTCATCTCTCCATGCATTCTTAGTCAAGGTCTTTGTTCTAGCTTTTCAGCAGAACCTACAATGTCATGATGTCTCAGGGGAACATACCTAGCTGCCCAATAAGTTTGTGAGCTGAGATATGGCTCTTCTTCATTGCAAAACACCTTTTTTTTGGTCTCAAAGCACTTCCCCTAAGCACACTAAATTAAGTTAATTCTATATTCTGCTCCAAAATTTAAACTGAGTTTCCTGCCTCCTTCACCACATTGCACAGGCGTTCTGGACAAGAGGTAGTATCTTCTTTAACATCCCTTTCCACAGGAAGTCTCTTGAGCCTGTGATCATAGAATCACAGAATCATAGAATGGTTTGGGCTAGAAGGGACCTTAAAGATCATCCAGTTCCAACCCCCCTGCCATCAGCAGGGACACCTTCCACTAGACCAGGTTGCTCAAAGCCTCATCCAGCCTGGCCTTAAACACTTCCAGGGAGGGGCATCCACAACTTCTCTGGGCAACCTGTTCCAGTGTCTCACCAACCTCAGTGTCAAGAATTTCTTCCTAATACCTAATCTAAACCTGCCCTCTTCCAGCTTAAAGCCATTTCCCCTTGTCCTGTCATTAACTGCCCTTATGAAAAGTCCTTCCCCAGCTTTCCTGTAGCCCCTTCAGGTACTGGGAGGCCGCTATAAGATCTCCCTGGAGCCATCTCTTCTCCAGGTGATACAGGCAGCATTTCTAAGCGTACCTTAATAAAAACCCCACACTCCTAACTTTACTATGTGAGGAAGTCCCTCTAAGGGATTCTCTTTTTTTTGCCTTTGTTAGATAGGATTCAGTTTAAGATGTACTTTAAGTTAAGCATTCCTTAAATGCTTTGTTGAACTGGGGCCTGAAACGGGACTTTAATTTCCTTAACAAATCTCAGTATACCTTTACTATGATAAATGCAGAAAAATCAGACTTTCTGAAATAATGTGTCTCAAGGGCACTAGTACAAGCAAATTATGGAGAAGTTAAATAATGCCAAATTACAAATCTCATATCTACCAACACTTATCCATCTGTCTTACCAGGATGCTAAGAAGCAGGTCTTGTTTAAAGAGCTGGAAATGAATACTTGCCTTTTAGTCCCCTTCTATACTACGGTATTCAGTTTCATGTATAATTGATGGGATGAAATTTTAAGATAGATAGAGTAAATAAATTATGAGTATTCAAAATATCACCCATTTGCCAGTAAACCCCTGTTATTTACACTGACTCAGCCACCTCTCATGCTGTATCCTTATTTATAGGAGCAGTATTTTCTGTGATTTTGTGCTATATGCTCATTAAAATGATTTTGATGGAAAACTTAACCATGATTTTGTAATAATCAAAATACAGTACAGTTTTGTTTGGGTATTTTTCCTTCATTCAATTGAGCCATAGTGTTAAAGAAAGGCATACTAGTTGAATACCAGCATTTTATATGCTATTGCTAGTTCTTGCACAATAGAATTCCTGAGGACTGTGCTGTAATTCTTTCCTGCAGAGAAACACAGGGGTGTCCACATTGGCATTCTTGAATTTTTTTACGCTGTTAAATTATAAGACTGCTTGTACCACGAAGAGAGATTGGGTTATGAATTTTCTGAAGTGACAGATTCTGTTCTATAAACCACTGGTGAGTCTGGGAATGTCATTCAACAGTTTCAGCTTTGGAATTAATTTTATTCTCCTTCTTCCCATGAGGAAATTAAAAATGTTCACAGTTTTACTGAGAAGGAGTGTAGTTTCCATGACAAAGTCACATCCCTGGGAAAACTCCAGGTACTTCTTCCAGCCATGGGAGAACAGAGCCATGGGTGTACAGAGGTACAATCCTGTCCTGACAGCTGTGAACCTGTTGTGAGTTACTGAAAGTCAAATAAGCATCTTAAAGTCTTCTCTACAAGATAGCTGCAGCATAATTCTTGTAAAAGATAAGGCTAATAGACTAGGAAAAATAAGAGAATACGTTCTGTGTGATGCACGACAAGCCTTTTTCTAAAAAAAACCCCAAATCTCTCTTTTCTCCCATTACATGCAAGTCTTTCCACTTCTTCCAGGTCCAGGCTGATGGGAGGGCTAGTCAGGTATGTCAACTGTCGTTCAGCATTACAGATGTGGCATCAAAAGTGAACTGTGAAGTAACAGTCTGATACCATTTATAAATGCTAATATCATATTCTTACACAAATTACTTCGTTCAGTGACAGTTTATAACCGCAGCATCCAGAGTCCATTCAGGACGTCATAGAATAAGTAACTTGAGCAGCAAGAACTCTCCTCTGGACAACAGTTTTCAGGAAAAAGAATCTGAACAGGTTAATTAACACTTGGAAATTTATTAATAGAGAAAAAACACAATAAATGACAGTTTGTAATGGGATAAAATACAAATTCATATTGAAACACTAGAGAAAGCCAGCAGAAATACAGGGACAAGACAGACATTACTGATTTTTCCTTAAATAAAACAAAAAAGCACCCTAGCTCAGTCCCAAGCACTGGCTGATAAATTCACTCAATAGCAACACCATTACCAAAATCTTCAAGCTTCACAGTCCTCTCAGATACTCAACTTCAGACTTATAACCAGAAAATGGGGAGAAATTAACAACACCCCTCCCTATATACTCAAACCTCTCAAATAACATTTCTGTGTTAAGCTGCCCAGAGAGGCTGTGGAGTCTCCGTCTCTGGAGATGTTCAAAACCCGCCTGGACACTTTCCTGTGCAACCTGGTGTAGGGAACCTGCTTTGGCAGGGGGGTTGGACTCGATGATCTCCTGAGGTCCCTTCCAATCCCTGCAGTTCTGTGATTCTTTGTAATCTCACTACCGCGTTTTGGCATCCAGATGATGGGCACAGTCATCAATTACACTTTTTCCTGAGACAGCCAAAACAAGGAGGGGGCATCTGCCTTCATTCTCCCCTTCTCCTCTAGATAATTTCTAAAAGCTCTTGAGAATTTCAAACATTCTTGGGATGCTGAGACTACCATCATACTGCTCCTGAGTGTGAGTCAGGTTGTGATATTGCTTAGATCTGCTACTGGTGCAGATGTCAGAGTTGTGCTGCAACTCCGCCCTCTGCAACAGCCACTGCAGCTACTGCACCCCCCGTGACCAACACTGGAGCCACTCCAACCCCTGCAACAGTCACCACCACTACAGTTACTCCAACCTCAGTGCCTGCTAAGGTTACTCAAAGTTCGGTGAAAAGCAGCACAGATAAACCAAAGAACCAATTCGTGCCAGTGTCAGTCATCCCTATACAGAAGAAGAAATACACAAAGAAATCAGTTCACATAGTAAGGGATGAGGAGGAACCTGGGCCATCACCAGTACTGGAGGAAGAGTCAGAACCAGAGGTAGTGAGCAATTGCACTGTGCATCATTCATTTGTATATTCTGTAATTACTATTATTAATCATTATTATTTTATTTCATTTAGTAAATTGTCTTTATTTCAACCCATGAGTCTCCTTGCCCTTATCCTTCCAATTCTCTCCCTTACTCCCAGGGGAGGCAGAGGGGCAGGGGGAGTGTGAAAGAGCACCTGTGTTTGGCTGCAAGCCAAAGGACTGAAACCACCACACTTCTGTTCAGAATTACTTGATATTTTATCTGCAAAAAATATAAATATATAAAACTTGAGGCTACAGAGCCTATCTCCAGGTCTCTGCAATTATTATAGGCACCAACTCGCTTAGGTAAAGACTAGGTGATTTCTAACACCTTCTTATCACATTGAAGACAGATAAACCTAGGTCGACCATCAGGCTCCCCAACATGCAAAAGCCAAGTCAGTTTTTGCATTGCTTTACTGCTTTGCAAGCACAAGCATGGCTGTTCACAAAACATTCACAGCCTGCTTTCAACACCTGAGCACTTTGGAAGGCTGAGTACAGAAGTTTTCACAACCTTAAATGTAAGCTTCAGTCAGCAGATGCAACTCTTGAATAAGACAAGTAGATCTAAACACCTCAGTACTGGATTTCAGGAAGCCAGGCATGTGGAACAGAAAAGCTCACACTCACAGACCCAAACTACAGTTGTCTGTAATATCGCAGTAAGAGCTGAAATACAGAGGAAAAACAGTTCTTCTTGGGATGTGTTACAAAAAATGTATTCTCTTGGAAAAAAAAACAAACAAACAAGAAGGAAAATGAGCTGATATTCATTAAAAATGGAAGAAATTTCTCAACAGTACAGTTTTACTCTACTTAAACACAATATAAGTCCATTCAAGTAGTCAGCAGTGGCGTAGGGAGAGGTTAGTTTAAAATTTAACCTGGCTGTTCAGACTGCAGGCAGAAAAACCACAATTCAACCTATACAACCAACTTATGTTCAACCAAAAAAAATCATTAGATAAGGGCATACATCCAATGGAGCCCCAATGAGTCCTTCACCAGGTGTACAGAAGAGTTTCAAGTTGCATAATACCATCAGCGTGTTAAGCTGAGTCCTGTGTCAGGGTACTTGGTTAATAGAAGTATAATCTGCAGTCGAAGCAGGCCAGCTTTCCTTATAACATGAAAATTGTATCCTGTATGGTGCTTATACACTGGCTGCATTAATAGGTTTAACATTCCCCTATTTACCAATGGGTGTTTCAGCACACTGTGCTGGGGAATGATTCTGTGCTCGTCCAGCACAGCTTATTCCAGCTCCCTCAGAGAAATAACCACTTCTCTTCCAGCTGCGTGATACTGGTCTAATGTCCAATTTCATAACACTCCTTAGGTCCAACTTAGGTATGCCAACATAAGATCATTGCATTGGCTGGGACTGTACTCACAGACATGGATGCTGAAAGAGGCCTTGGCAAAACAATCACTGAACTCACATTTGGCCTGTGTCCTTGTACCTTCAAGCTGGGATTTTCAGAGGAGGTTGAATTTCGCTGGTAGATGAACACATAATACCCCTTCATTGCTTTGAAGAGGCCGGTCTGAAGTCATAATAAGCCTGCAAATAGTGATTAGCATTTAGAGTGGCAACTCAATAATAAAATCTCTGTGAGACAGATTCTAGTTTTCTGGAAGTGAAAGACACTATTCACATTTACCTCTCAGGAGCCCAATTTTGGTCTCATACTGCTAAATGAGAGGTCATAAGGTACCAGCTCTAGTGAATTGCTCCTAGGCTCTTCAGGTAAGATTTAATTCTTGGGGTTTCATTTGCAAGCTTTCTGGAAGCCGCAGTTTGCTGCTCCCTGCTCCATTCCCCTTCCAGGCTGAAGAGTGCTACCTGTTGTCAGCCAGGCTGCAGGAGGCTGGAGTGATACCTTCCTAATCCAAAGCCTCTGCCTCCTCCCAAGCAGGCATGAATAACCACCTCTGAAGTCTGAATTTCCCACTATGCCTGATCCCCACATCCAGAGCCAGACAGAGCTATGGGGCTGTGAGGGACTTTGTGGTATGCTCTGCACCTCTCCTACCTGCTGAGGCCAAGTCGATGGTAGCCACTTACAGACCAGCTCGGTCTTCAGCAAAGCATTTCATTGATAAATGTTGTACAGGACTAGTTAAAAGCACACAGGAAGGATTTTCATTCCTAGCTGCTTCTGTGGAAGTAGGAAACTGCCTAACAAATCAAATCCGGGCAGACTGTTTTGGGAGAGTAAATAGACAGAAAAGTCTCTTGATGCCCATGTAAACACCGTTACCTCTCTTTTTACCTTCTGCTGCAGCCCACACAAGGACGTTGGTCAAACAGTTCAGAGAAAAGACCAAGCACAGGCTTAGGAGCTGTACGTTCCCCAGAGAAGACCTCCTCTGCTCTGATTTTTATAAAACAGAAAGTATCTTACTTTTCTCCATTAATCTTGAAATCTGTCCCATTTTCCACACTTCACTATAGAAACCCTCTCTGAAGTCCCCGAAATAAAAATATTAACCAGAACACCAAAGTGTTTTTAAAATACTGTAGCACTCAAGCCTCTGTCTGACACTCAGTGGCACATAGCAATTTAAAATTATTGAAGCTCTTAAATTAAGTACTTAAATTTGAAGGTGATCGCCACTCTGAACATGTGAATTGCACAGCTATCTGAACTATCAAAGCGCTTCAATTTACTCTAAGCAGGTCATTTTTGGAAATGATAAGGGAGCCTGTGATTGCCCAACCTGCGCTGATTTAAAGCTACTGAAGTTTTCTATTAATTTTTGCAAGTACTTGAGTGATTCTGGTACCTTATAAGAAGCCTGTGCTGAACACATCTGAGCATGTGTGTAATTTTTTTTCATTTTGCTTATAATTAGCAATTTTGCATCAGTGTTTTCCTTCAGGAATCAAGTCTAAGCAGGTGGTTTTCCCCAGTTCTTCCACAGTTGTGTGGATATAAAAAATTGAACACCCATATCCATTTTCAGAGTCTTCAATTCACTTAATATACAGCGTACAATTTTCTCACTGTACTGAAAGTTTCATTGCTTTGTAGCTACAAATTGAAACTTATAATGCTCATCTCCAGGAAGCGATCATTAATGCCTTTTTTTTTTACAATAGCATATATTTAGTCTTGCAATTTTGGCACACAGTGCCTTTTGAAAGTATTTTCTTAAATGAAATAGTAATAGCTAGTTACCCCCTGTAATATATTACTCAGTGATGAAATAGTTATATTCCGTACACAACCCTTTTATAGCTGCAAGGACTGTAGAAACACAAGGGATCCTTAAACTCCAGGATGATTCTTTCCTCTGCCATCTAAAGTAGCTTAGGGCCAGAATGAGGCCTTGCCAGGTTTTCAGATTTGGACAGCTTTCTACATATTCCCAGAACTGTTAAATATTCCACTCTTTCCCACACTGCATAAAGTTCAATTAGAGATATTCTTTTTGTGGGCCTCCTCCAACTGCCCCATGGCAGAGCTGTCACGGCTAATGCCCTGCCTTGATTCACAACTCTCAGCAAATATTCTCCATTTTCCTTTCTGAATAGCTTTAACAATAAAGCAGAATTATTTGAAAACTGACGACTTCTGGTATTTGTTATAAATTAATTCCACTCAATGCCTAGTCTTTTTAGGGCACTTTCTTTCTCTATCAGAAATAACTTCTGAGTTGAAGATTTGTCAGTTAGCCTTTCAGTTGTAGGCCCTTGAAAATCAAATCTCTTTTAAATGGAAGCACATTTTGGCTGTTTGATAGCATTTCCTTTTAAACAACTGTACTGACCCATGATCTACTGCAAAGGACGTGCATTACCACTTGTATGCTCTGCCTCCTGAAACAATGTGTGAGCTGGGACCTGGGGGATTCTTGCTGCAATAGCTGTTGTTTACTCACACCTGATTGATAACCAGCTCATGTTTATGTTGCTGAACAGCCCTCAACTACATGGTGGGGATTTTGCCATTTGGAAGACTTCTGCAACCTGCAAAATCTAACAAATTCCAGTGTACAGCTTCTGAGTCATACAGTGCCTGTGTTGTATCCATCTCCATTTTTCAGCATAATGTTCAGTCAAATACCAGAGGTGAGAATACAACTGTGCTTGACATTAACCTGTTATCAAATCATTTGCTCAAGTTTACATTGATTTAGCTGTGTATGCTGTACCTTGATAAAATTCCTTTTATTGGCATACTGTGACACATCAAGATGTTTAGAGTAATTTATAAAGATATCTGTCACGTGATTTCAGAAAAAGTATGATTTTTTTTTTTTTTAAAGCAATTTTATGTTCTCCTGAATGATTAACCCATGTGTGAAAAAACAGTTGACAGGTTAAATTTCCAGATCAAAATCCAAGCTTCGGCACAACCACTTGTTTTGTTTTGTTTCATGTGCCAATGTTGAAGAGTTTGCCTGTCAGTGGAAGAAGTGTAACGGTTGCAGTTCCTTAGCTTGCTAACTGCTGTGATTGATTGCTCACATCTCCTGTCTTTGGTATTTTGGCTACAATCTCACATTCCCCATTATTCTGCAAGGTTTTCTTAGCTCCTTGCTTTGCTGAAGAGTTCAACAATTTATCAGCCATCTCATTCTCACAAGTATTTCCCTGGTGTTTCGAGCTTCACCTGAAGTTTTCTCAAGTTTAAGAATTGTATCTTCCTACTGTGCCTGTAAAGCAAGTGCCGTAATAGCAATTTCAGAATGGTCAAAGTCTTAAGTTCAGTCATTGAGCTGGTAGAATATTTTATTACAATACCCTTAACAAACTGTTTCAACTTCCTGATGAAATTATCCTTGTCGTTCCCTTCGTTTTCATGCTGCCTTGTACTGCTCTGGCCTTTGTTTTACAACTTTTGCTGCCTCTTTTTTCAGAGGTATTTCTGAGGAGTTCATGCTTTTTTTGGCTTGTTTCTATTCTGTCCCTCAGTTATGCAACTTCAGAGACACTTTCCTGAAAATCAATAACAGCTGTTGCAGCATCTACGATACCATAATTCAAAAAAAATAAAAAGAAAATGGCATGTCAGTGCTGACTTGTACAGGATCTGAGCCTCAACACACAGACTCCTTTCATCAGTACAACTGGAAATTTGTCATGTTGTGTCTTGATTAGCCTTTTCCTTATGCTTTTTCTAGGACTGTAAAAACGAAGAGTTGGAAAAGAATTACACAGCTGTTCTGGCCTCACTCTCTGCATTAAGTTGGGATCGAGCAGTTGTAGTCTATCCCTGGCAGAGTTTCCTTTAACCACTTTTTAAAAGCCTCTAATGACAAGCCCTGAATGACTGTCCCGGTGTTGTAACAATTGTTCACTATTGCTTCCCAGCGTTCATGCATGTTTTGGGAGATGAAGTTTCCCCTCAGGCCTCTTCTTGCTAAATTAGACAAATCAGTTCCTCCACCTTGTTTCCATAAGCACGTTTTCTAATCCTATTTTCCTGTTGTTCTCCTCTGGGCTCTAACCGGTCTGTCTACTCTTAAGCCCAGCTTGCAAAATGGTATTTCAACTGCAGCTACACCAGTTCCAAGAGGAGCAGAGTGCTTTTCCTGCCTCTGACAAATAAGTTAAAACATCCCAAAGTGTCACTCTCATGTTTTGCAGCAGCATCACAAAAAGGGGTGCTTATTTTTAATGATTGTTTTCTTCAGTCTTACCAAACAAAAACCCCTTCTAACTTCTAATATCAGCTCATCTCATGTCTTAAAAACCTGACCTAAATTTCCTTTTAGGAGAAGTTATAAACCAATTAAACCGATTCCCTGAGTCTCCATTTAGATGACTCCTGTGACTAACAGACACCCATATTTAACAATGGTTTCTACTCACCCTGACTCTGGGCACTGACTATCATTTTTTCCTCATGCTGATCTAAAATACAGGGATTGTGCTTGCTCAATGCTTTCTCCAATATATTTTGACCACTCCAACTTTTGTTTCTGCCATTACCACAAAGATACCAGCCTAGCAATGTTGTCCATCGGAGCATGCTCATGAGTGACTCCACAGTTGTAACTGGCTCTTAGCCTATGAGTTTATGATGCTGTTTCTGAATTAACATTATGCTCACTGAATAGTAACTATCTTGCATGCTTGGATATATTACAGATTTTTTAATTTTTAAATTGCTTTTTGTCAGCACTAATGTCTGCACACTCCAAGAATTTAGAGCTTCCATTTGTTCATTTCTTTCATTACTGCTATCAACTTTTATTATTGCAACTATTGTTCTAAAGCTCTAGAAATTTACTTACATACTTAACTTCAGAAAAGACTGTCGTCGAGGCCAGGCTTTACCAATGACTCACATCAAGACTTGCAAAAATTGCCAAGTCCATCACCTTGCTAGTGTGACTACCTTAGTGTATTTTTGATGCTTGACTTTATTTTGCTAATGAGTATAAGTTATACAACTATCAATCAACTGCCAGTCTGGCAAACCAGTGAACTTCATTCCATCTAGCCTCTTTGACCTGTTAGACTGAAGTGGCCCTACTAGGAGTTAAAATTCCAGCCAGCGGAAATGATAGGATCATTGAAACAGAGTCTGTTTCATTACTGCAAGGAGAAGCCCTCAAAGACTGAAATCTCAGTGGTGGTGCTCATAAAGATTAACATTCCTGCTAGAAACCACTGCCCAGCATTTCAAAACACTTCTGCCTACAGCTAATGCTCAAATGTATACTTAGGCGATGAAACCAAAGTAGCCCAGTTTGGGAAGGTGCTGAATACTCACAGCTTTCAGCAAGTTTTTGGAATTAAATGAAAACAGTAGGTGAAATAACATACCTAAGAGAGGCAAATACAGTGGCATATGACTATAGTCTTTTCAAGGTACAAATAAATCTTTGTATGAAATTAAATTAAAAATTCTTAAAAGGTAAAGTGACTAATTGCTTCTTTTTATATAGTTTAATTAATGGCTTAAAGCCAAGAACAGATTTAAAATTAATCAAAGTTTCATAAATAATTGTGACTTCATTGTGATACAACCCTGAATAATGGACTAAGTAACAGATTAATCAATTGACTGATTCTTCCACTGAACAGAATATCAAATGAAAATATGCACCTATTATTTATATTCATTTGTATTTAGATGTAAGCACATACAAATCTGACTCCCTGCATTGAAACAGGATGGAGTACTACAGCATGAAGTGTTCAGAGAAAATTTGTCATCCATCTGAAACTGCAGGCAAGGCTGGCGGTAACACTCACGCTCAGCACATGGGGCCCAGTGTTTGATGTGCCAAGGAAAAGGTACTAACGCTTGCCCAGACCATCCATCACCACCACTTCTTTGGGAAACTCTCTCCCCATTCTCTGCAAAAGATTCAGGGCCATACAAGCAGGGCACAGAATCTGGATAATATAGTCCATCTGCACAGGCTGTACACAGCACTCTTAATGCCAGCGTGCAGATTTGGGGTGGATGTAGGGCAACCAATGCAGTAAAGAATCTCTGCCAAGCAGAGGAGTCTTCACCCCTACAAGACTGATACCACTGCCTCTCTGAAGGTTTCAGTGCTCCCAGATAAATTCATATAGTTAGGTTTTGAAAGTGCTTACTATAACAGATTCAAGCCAGCTTATAGTATGCAAGAGCACAGTTAGTTGTTCACAAAAGGACCTGAATGTGGAGGAAGACATGGAGATAATAATGAAATAAATATATCCATAAGTCTGCATTTAAATAAAATAAATAAAATGTTTTGAATATAGGGCATCTGTAAGTCAGGTGCTAAGCTAACAGGCTGACAGGCCAGCATGCTTTCTTTTACTCCTTTTGCTAGTTCTAGGTTCCATTTTCAAGTATCAGGTCACATTTCTGATCAACGCTGCATATTTTCTTGCCAGCAAAGCAAAGAAATACAGATCCTCTAAAATAAGAGTGCATATTTATTTGAGAGCACCCTGCAATATACCAGCAGCCAAATTAAAATGCATTTAATATTTCTTGTGTTGGCTTTATATTATTTATCAAATGCTTCAATTTAGTAAAATATATATATATATTATATGAGTATCTTTGAAACTACATTACCATTTCTCAGAAATCTCCAACAAGGGCTTTGTTGTTCGAAACTGCCTTAAAGAGAGCTGTGCCAAAGGGAGCTATTTGGACGGCACAACAATGAACTTTATTGATCTTGTAAAAGCCATAAACACTGTTACATATTTTTAAGTGCCATCTATGGGCACATTTGCGATCAGCTGATAATGGGAGTGTATGTGTGCCTATGTATTGTTCTTAAAGACTCTACCACTGTGCACCAAAGGATTCAGTCAGCACATGCTCCAAAACTTCCAATTCTGGAGTGTGATATTTGCAACCTTAATGTTTTCTTACTGTAATTATCTAAGTTTAATTAGCATTGACCCTGGAACCACAGTGGAAGTGCAACCTTATCCAAGACTGCAAAGATTTTCTGTTTTTTTTTATTTACAGTAGGTGAAATTGTTCCAGTTGTGGCCTTGATAACCATATATGTGTGCCTGTCCATTTGTTCCCATGAAAAAAAAGGAAAAATAAAATAGAAAAAAATAACCTGTGCACCTAAATGGCAGGAAGCACCATATTTGGATAAGCCCTGTGTGTATAAAAAGCACCAAGATACAAAGGAGTGTCTGTGTCAATGTATATTAATGTATGACTTATTGTATTCCTGCTTGCCTGGTCCAGCAGAACATCTGTTAGAGCATGTCTTTGCTCCTACCCAGGCACCTTTCCTTTGCTTAAAACCCTGGGTCTGGCAGAACAGCATACTTGCACGGCCACATCTTATCCCATATGGAAATAAAGCATGGCTAACTTGTGTACCCAGACTGGGAAGCCCAGAAAGGAGAGCTTTTGCAGTCTGGTACCATAAACGTAGCCAATGTCAACAGAGTTTATTATACAGTGAACATTAAAGGAGAGATTTTCAAAGAAACCTAAGAAAGTCATGAGCGACCAGGGATCAAACACCTTTAGGTTCCTCTGAATAGCACAAGGTAAAACAAAACAACCAGTACACCAGCCCATACCAATTGCCACATTATACTGCTCCCCGAGGCTTCAGTCCAGGAAATCAGGATCTTGTTTACAGAAACGTAATTAAAGCACTTTCCTTGCTTTCCTGTAATAGACACTTTAGCACCTGGTAATCAAAGGGTAATAGCTGAAAAGTCTGTCCTTGAGTTTCACTAAGACCATGCACTAGAAGCCTATTTGCCCTCCTGGTCATGCCCTCCTAGTCATCTTTGCCCCATTCACATGTCAGGGCTTCTTTGACTCATTGGTAACAAACATGACTGCACACCCCTCAAGTCTCTGCTGCTTGGTAAGCCAACCTGCAGAAGCTTCCTTCCCCTTCCCACAAACAGGAATTTAACTATCACGCTTTTTTAAAAGGCTCAAGCTCTTTATGCTGTTTAAATGTTTAGACCCTTATACCTGCTGTGATCTGAGAATATCAAATGGGAATCCTGTCCTTAACACCCACAAGTGATCCGCATACATGCTTCCTTTGGCTCAGACTGTGCTCAGGCCCATCTGTTTGAGAGCACCAATCCTGCTAGCTGCTGCAACGCTCACACAGTGATGCTGAGGGACAGGAACGCTTGCTCACATAAGGCTACAAGAGTCCTTTCCTTTGCTTCCACCCCTACAGTCACGCTACATCACTTCTGCTGTAAGTCCCTCTGAAAAAGGGTTCACATCTGCTCCTTCAAAGTATACTGCCATGGAAGTAAGATATGGTCCAAGGGAGCTCCACCTATACATGGTGGCTGCTGCAGATGAAGCCTGTCTTCACAGGCTTGCCCAGGAGCTCATGTCCATAACAGAAGGCTGTAGTTCAAAAGACAAAAAGTGATTTTTACTGCGGACAAACCTCCTTCTTATTTGAAGGAATTAATGCAGGGGAGGTGTCACAGGGAGCTTCAGAGCTCCCCACACACATACTCAAGTCCTCAAATTCTAATGAAAGGCACAAGTCAGAAACAAAGGATGACGAGTAATGAAATGATTAAAGAGTAAATACAGGTCAAAACTCCTGGAACACATTATAATTTAATATCTCATTATTTACTAGGCACATTGAACATAACATGAATTTCCCCCTGCTCCAAAGCCCACTTCATATTCCACAGAGCCTACGCTTCTGTATCTGATCCAAGTTGAGATGAAATTGTCTTGTATATCAGACAAATGTACTACAGAGTAGCCTACACTTCAATAACACACAATCTGAATGTTCCCAACAGTCCAACTTCCACATCATTTAAAGAATTTGCACTCACACATTTTCAACACAAAAGAAGTGGCCTTAGCAGTTCATAACTATTAAGCAGTTATTTTCCATGCCCTTGTGACTGGTAAATAATACCACAGAGAAAAGAGTAACCAAAGGTTTGAATGAAAGATTCTGCATAAACCTAGAAGTTCTTGTTTTAAATCTGCGCTATCGTGTTGGTTCAGCTCGGCAGGCTTTGGTCTGAACAAACATGAACTTCAGGGACATTTTAAATTCAGCTCTGAATCCTGACCTGGATTTTCTAAATGACCTTTGAAATTTGGAACTAAATCCAAACGTTGCAGAGTCTCTACCTGGAAGCCATTCGCTGATGGATTTTCATTCAGTCTAATGTAGGTGGCAAATTATGCCGGGAATAAGTAATTTTTGAGAGATCCAAGGTCTGGCATACATACTACTGTATCCAGCAGGTCTAAATGGAAAACAAAAGTTCTACATTTACCTCTGAGGCTTCTGTCTGATTTATTTTGCTGCTCTGGTTTGCATTTATTTGATTGTTTGTGCCAGGTATAATGGAGAAAACGCAGGCACTCCTAGGGAAAGCTGTAATCTGCAGCGCTCTGAGGCAGCCCCTCAACCACAATGAAGGTACCTCTGAATCGGAGCAGAAGGGAGAGATGGCAACTCGCAGCTGGACAGGCCTTTGCAGCTTGCCTAGATGTCAGCAAACTACTCTTTCCTGTCTGAGATTGAGACAGGCATCTTTTTACAAAGCAGTGAAGCAGATACTTAACTTTACTCACATATTTCAACTTTAAAATGCACTTAACTGCTCTGCTGAACACAGACAGACACAGCCATGTGCTGTGCTGCTCTGGGGACGCAGGGTCAGTCACTCTCAGAGCACTGAAAACTTCCTAAAAACTCCTGAAAATGGAAAAGATAATAAATACTGTTTATTGGGTAACTACTCCAGTGTCAAGAGATGGCAATTAGGAAAGTCTCCCTTTTGCAGTCTCTGACAGCATCTGATGCTACACTATGACAACCCCAACAATCCTCTACCCTTTTCTGTGAAGGTAGACATTCAATATGTGTCGGTAAGCTAGCAGAGCTTTCCTGAATAGAAACTAAAGAGAAACATCATCACAGCAGTCCTCTTCTGACTTGTACTATAAACTAAAATGAATATAAAAACATAATTCTGAAAAGCTGACTGGTGCTTATTATTACTATAATTTGTCTTGATTACATATTTCCATGTACAATTAAAAATAATAACAAAGAAATATACTTTACAAATGCACAAATTTTCAGAGGCAGAAGTCAGTCACCTTTTCAGATGTCTATCAATTGCTTTGGCAATGTGTTGAAGAATCACAGAATCACAGAATGGCAGGGGCTGGGAGGGACCTCAGGAGATCATCTAGTCCAACCCCCTGCCAAAGCAGGTTTCCTACACCAGCTTGCACAGGAAAGCATCCAGGCGGGTTTTGAACATCTCCAGAGAAGGAGACTCCACAACCTCTCTGGGCAGCCTGTCCCAGTGCTCTGGCACCCTCACAGGAAAGAAGTTTTTCCTTAAGTTTGTGTGGATCTTCCGATGTTCTAGTTTTTGCCCCTTGCCCCTTGACCTGTCACCAGTCACCAACAAAAAGAGCCCGGCCCCATCCATTTGGCCCCCACATTTCAGATATTTATAGACATTGATAAGATCCCCTCTCAGTCTTCTCCAGGCTGAAGAGTCCCAGCTCTAGAAAGAAAATACATGAAGACTAAAAAAATCAGTCTAGTCACTACCTGCAGGAACTGACTGTCCTCCTTTAAAATAACCCATTATTTTTATGAAAATGTAAAACCCAAAAACTTCAATACAGATTGAGAAAAATGTCCAGGTTCCAGGGACAGGAAGAAAGCTACCAAAGCAAGTATTTTGTTTGCTTTTTGACCATTTCGCCAAGCAGAACTCCCTGTAGTGATGTCCAGCTCTGTTTCCAGATTGGTTACTTGTGGCGGATGGAGAAATGACCAACTCCGAAATGTGTTCAGGCATCAGCACTTTATTGAAGCTTTGCACTGCTTCTATATCCTTTTTTCCTCCTCCACGCCCCAAGCATGAGGCACTCTTTCACTTTGGATTCGTTACCCCTTGTCACACACGCGCCTGAACAACTGACATGATTGGATAATTCCACCTGTTCATGAGCCATTCTTTTACTTCTGACTGGTTACTAATTACAGCACACAAACCATCCTTTTCTTGTCTCATACACATTCTTGCTTGGTTTTGCCACTTTGTTTTACTTTTCACTCAAGGTCAGGAATTAATTGCTCAAGGCTGAGGCCGCCTGCAGCTTTGGCTCTTAAAGCACCAACAGTTACTGCTGAAAAGAAGCAATCTGCCTTTGACTATACCTTAATCTGCATTTTTCAGGACAAGAATTTCTTGGCCACTGGGCTGATGACCCAACTAGAATTTTTAATTACCCTCTGCAATTCTCCCATCTAAATAGCACTATGTCCTCTGCACATTTTGCTATCTCACTGTTCATTCTCTCTTCTTAATAAGAACTATGAACACATTTTATTTCTGCTGTACTGGAAGAAGATTTTTGTCTTTACAGATTCTTCAGCATGGTCATCTCTGCATTTTGTGTGAGCAGTGGTAATTTTTTAAATTGCACTGTTTTAATTCATATTTTGAATAGAAATTACATGTAGATAAATAGAACTAAGTTCCTACCAAGATGAAGACCACTGGATTCAGGATTATCATACTGTTTTCTGACTAGTATTATGTGCGGTTCAAAGATGACCTGAACTTTCTTCCCTCATCTTAGAAAAAGAAACATGAATCAAGAGTCAGCCTCCCATTTTAATCAAATCACCCTGATTATCTGACATGGATCTAAAGGAGGAAGGTTTAAATAGCTCCTACAATGAAAATATTTCAGAACTAATCTGACAGTACAAGCAAAAAGAAGTAATTAATAAAAGCAAATGAAATTACATTGTGGTAATCAGGGAATGGCTCAGGAAAGGGCACAAAGGTTACAAGAACCAGCTGATTACTGTGGATTGTTTCTACATAAAAAAACCCAAAACTTCCATGCCCTTCAGGCTACTGAAAAGGAAGAAAGAAAAAGGTAAAAATAAATGTGTCTGTCTATACAAAAGCATTGCTGGATTGCAGTTTGCTGGACTTCACGAGAAGAGAGCAGTTTCATATTAATGAAAAAAACCTGATTTGATGATAGTTTTCTTTCTAGGGAATCAGGGATAGCTTTCTGCAATGGAGTTAATGTGGGTGTTAACTGAGTGGCAAATCCTGAGCCAGACCTCTTGCTGAATGCTCAGGAAGGAAAATCAAAAACCAAGGACAGAGGTCCCATTTCTTGCCCCTCCCATCACAGCTCTTAGGAATAAAAAAGTTGTATATCGCCCCAAGAGCCTCTTACCTGCAGGTATTGCTGATAACTCTGTTGTCTTCTCACCAGGGCATAAGAGAGGAAAGATACTAGAGGAATGCCATCAGGCTGTGCGGACAAACCCCAACAGCTATGGAACAGTTTAGGTTCACCTTACATCAAAATGTAGGTTTGCCACTGAGCTCTGGCCAATGTGAAAACTGATAAATCTTTAGAAGACCCTGCGAGCACTTCCTGAGCCCTTCTTCAGCCAGTGAGAAGTTATCTGTCTCAGGTGTTCTGCCTTGAAAATGTAAAGCAAACATGATTCTTACAATAAAGTGCCAAGGAAAAGAAATTTATGTATCCAAAATTATAATTCATCAAAGGTCAGACAAAATCTACCACATGCTAACAGATTAGTAACCTCAAATATTAACAAAAATATTTTAAAACCTGACAGATTAACTAGAAAACTGCAAAATAAACTGGTCTTTGGGAGAACATGTTACAAGGCCATGATTGGACTGCCTTTAAAAACTGGTTTTCCCTATAAGATTCATGTCTTATTTTTTCAGCTGTTTGTTAAAAGCAGGAACTAAACCAGAGCTGGATGCAGCTGTAACTCCCTGCAAAACCCTCTTCTGGAAGAGGACCAGGTTAGGAGACTGCAAATTGAAGAGCTGTACTATGAAATAATGTATAGCCATCATCAAGTGAGGTAACTTGGAAACTGGAAAGCCTCATCTTAGACTTAATGCCTTAATTCCAACACATCATTCACACTGTGAGAAAAAAATGGCAGAAACTGAAAATCTGTGAAATAAAGTTAGAGAAGAAAAAAAAAAAAAAAAAAAGAACAAAATAAACATTGTGACTGTCAAGGTGCTGATACTAATTTGCTTTCATTCCTGCAACAGGTACTTACTATCTGGTCTGCCAAAATCGGACAGTATCCTTCATGTTAAAGTTCCTTCATGTTGAAGTTATTCTAAGGCCTGATCTAGTAGGTCTTTAACTAAATATTACTTGATCTAGTAGGCCTTTAACTAAATATTACCTATGAGTACCTATGCCAACCATTACTACTAAAAATGGAGTATCTATCCACTCCGATGCCTAAGCTCAGAGGTATTCACCTCTCAAAAGTTTTGGATTGACAGAAAATAAAACTGTGACAGTGAAGGACGTGGTTATGTGGTAAATAGTGGAAAAATTTCCTTTTAACTAAACACAAAGAGTAAAAAAGTTTTCTGATTATGAATGATGAGCTTGCACTCAGGGCCTAGCTAAATCAAAGCCAAGCATTCTCAAGCACAGAAACAACAAAAATTATGATTGCATAATAATCATATGTGTTTTGATTATACGCACACTACATGCTCCTGCAGATCCTCCTAGCACTTAGCTCAGGCCCAGCTCATCTGCTGTGCCATGGCTAACCATGCCAGCCCCAAACCCACCAGTTTTCATCATTTTATAGTTAAGAAAGTGAGGAAGAGTTGTACAAATGTAGCCTGAGGACTACCATTTTGCCAGAGCCCTGCCAATATCTGCCCCCCTGGAGCAGACATAGCAGCAGACAGCCCCTACAAGCTCAATCATACACATACCTACATGGACCAGGACTCAGCACGCTCTGTGTCATGACTGCCAGGCCAAGACTCTCTGGCAGGCTCCATGAGATCCTTTTACCATTTTCCAAGAGGATATATAAAGGAAGAGAGGAAAGGAAAAACTCTTTCTTGGATTTTATATTTGTGTACACAGGTTTTAGAGGACTTTTTGGACCTTCCCAAAATTACTGAACCAAGAGACACCATACCATGGACAAGAAATGGGGACACACATTGGAGAGGCATCATCAAGATTCAGTGAAGGAACACAATAAAGACTGCTGCAACAGCCATTTTGGTCCTAAAGTTTTATGTTTAGTGTCCAGAGCAAGGGTTGGCTTGATATATAACCAGACACAGGTCAAGATACTAGAGACAAGCAAGTTATTTGCCCTCAAGGACTACATCTATGCTGTTAAAATAACAAGGCTAGGTCACAGGTTTCAGTATTTGCATGCCATTGGCTATTCTGGGTGCTCCCTTAGTCCCTGGCTTCATGATCCCCATGGGATGGTTGAATCAGGTCACTAAGTTTTGAGGAGCAAGAGAGTTCAGCAGTATGCACACATACTGTGTCACACACTTTGGCTTCAGGGCCGTCAAAGAGTCTTTGACACATCTTATTTCTTGGTATAGAGACGTAGGTGCACAAAAAGTGTCCTAAAAAGCAAAGGGAGAGGCAGCCATGTTACCAGTGGTGAAATACAGATGACTGTAGTACTCATCTTCAGTACAAATATTAGTGGCAGAAAAGTTCTGCGGTGCCCTGGTTATTCTTTCCTCCATAGCCAGGATGTACCCTGGCATGAGTGCTCATAATGCAGGTGTTCCCATCCCATGGAAAACATGCCAGTCCTGATGCTTGCACCGTTTCAAAATCGCAAGGAGTCAGGAACTGTTGCTGCTGCTGATGGTGGTGCGTGCTGTAGTACCCTTCAGAACAAACCCTCCTCTAAGAGATGGTAGAAATGACAAATTGAAGTGTTAATTTGTTAAACTGCAATAGCACTGTCAAATTAGCCTGGCTTAATGTTAAAAATAACTCCATTCATTACGACAGAGCCAAAACAAGTATCAGCTATACGGCCAAAACAAGCAGCATACCTTTTGGTAGTAAAATTCTGTGTGCAGAGCAGTCTTCAGAGTCCAAAAGAAAAAAACAGAGAAACAGGTAGGTGGCTCAGAGTACTCAGCTCATACAAACAGAGCAGGTCTGACAGGATGTTGCCTCTGAAGACGCTTCAGAGAGTGAGTGTGTGCATCTGCTGAACACCCCTGAGGTTCACCAAAGGAGTGTCTCGAACCCTAGCTTCTCTAACTGCTGCTCTGGTAGCATCAAAGACTGTTCACTCATGACAAAACCAAGTACCAAGTAGTGAATTGCTTCCTAGTGTATAAAGAAAGAAAAAGTCACAATTTTTTTTTTGTGGATGGAGGTAAAGCTGAGCCTGTTCCAAGCATCAGGGCCAAAATATTACCTACAATTAAAGCATCATTTACAATGTTGTTGAGGCTACATGAAACAGAGCCGATTACAGGTCACTCTGCAGCTTGGAGGTATACTGGCACTGTGATGGCAGCAGTAATAAAAATGTGTTTGTGTCAGTAAAGTAAGCAAACATGACTCAAAGCATACAGGCAGTACACAGGCTGACTAAGAATTCATTTTTCTAAACGTAACCACAATTTGAAGTGCCAAGGCACAGTGGCCTACAGAGCCTCACCGCTGGGCATCTGCTGTGGAAATCTAACAGGGCGTAATTGAAATTAATGATAGAAGAAAGCAAGACTCACAAGCCTACCACAATTGCTGCTTTGTAAAAGTGAAGTATTCTATCATTGATATATTCAGGGAGATACTAGATAAGAAGCTCAATATGAGTAAAAAGCGTGAGACAGCAACAAAGACAATGGGGTGCTGGGTTGCACCAACAGAGGCATCACTAGCAGAGATAAAGGAGTCATTATCCCACTCTATTCAGTCCTTGTTAGGCCACACCTGGAATACTGTGTTCAGTTTTGGTCCCCACTATACAAGAAAGATGTGGACGGGATGGAGAGGATCCAAAGAGAGGCCATGAAGATGATCAAAGATCTGGAAAGCCTGCCATGTGAGAAAGGGCTGAGAGAACTGGGTTTGTTCAGCCTTGAGACAGGAAAGCTTAGGAGAGGCCTCATCACCATGTTCCAGTACTTAAAGGGTGGCTGCAGAAAAGATGGAGACTCCCGTTTTACAAGGAGTCACATGGAAAAGATGAGGGGTAATGGCTGCAAGTTACTCCTGGAGAGATTCTGACTGGACACAAATGGAGAATTTTTCACAATGAGAACAGCCATTGGAATAATCTCCCCAGGGAAGTGGTGGATTCCCCAACACTGGACACTTTTAAGATTCAGCTGGACAGGGTGCTGGGCTGTCTTGTCTAGGCCGTGCTTTTGCCAAGAAGGGTTGGACCAGATGCTCCTTGTGGTCCCTTCCAACGTGATACTCTGATTCTGCGATTCTATGATAAAATGAATCTACACTATTTGATAAAATACCTTTGTGTAAGAGTGATGAAGAAGGGGGGTACATAAATGCAGGCATTGCAGAGGCCTTGCCATATTCTCACACCAGGAAATACAGAGTTGTGGGGAAAACAGCCCAAGAACAACTGGAACAAAAAGCATAGCCTTCCCCATCTGGGAACTTACTCCCCTTATCTGGGCATCATCTGTAAGACCAGTGATCAAAAGATCAACGAACTGCAAAAGATGTCTCAGTCTGCCAGGGAATTTGAAGAATGAGTGGAATTTGATTCTGCTTTCATTTCAATTTACCCTGCCTACATGACAATTTTGTAACACACTGTCAACCTAAAAATATTTGTTCTGTTGCCAGTGTCCTAAATCTACAGAAAGGGAAAGAGTGATATTTTGATCGTGATGGGTAAATGGCAAAAGCATATGAAATAAAATGGGGGTGTGGTAGCAGTGGGAGGAAGGGAGAGCTAGGGGAAGAGTCATTCCCTAAATAACCCAGTAAGCCAATACTTTAATACTCATTGTGAAGCATGATCACGCTGCTAATGAAGCAATAAATCCTCCCTTGCACTGGTGCTTGAGGGAGAGGGGGTCAGAAGGTGGAGAGAGCTCCCTTTCCTTTCTCATTACAAGCAGCAATGCAAAATGCTTTCATAAAGCTCAGTACTGCCCTAGAAGGAATAGCCAGATTATGCTTCTCCTCGTGAACCCATGACACAAAATGGCATGGCTCCTTGACTCCTCTGGTTTTCTTCTTAGGAACCCTCTCCTACAGCCAGCACCAAGCCTGGCCCTGCCCTCCTTGTCCTCCCCACCGACCTTCATCCACTTTGGGACTTCAATACTTAACTTCCAGATCTGCATCAGCCAATTTAAGCATAAGCACCACTGATTAATGCCTAATCCCCCCCCCCCCCCACATACATATACTAAAATGTTTTTATTTAAAATCGTAAAGGAGAGAAACATTTACTTTCCCCAAAACTGAAACTGGCAAGGAAAAATGAGCAAAGCCTCTCCCTAATTAACGCTAATCCGCCTGCCTGGTGTACGCACTAGTGAGGCAGCTACAGTATGCTGCAGATCAGAAGATAAAAGCCCACTCAGGACTTCCACTGCTTTAGAAGCACAACATCTGTTAGCCACGTTATTCTGCAGCTACCCAACAAGCACAGCACTCTTCATAACACTTAATAGCTTATGCACCATGTATGCAGCCACTGATTCAGAGGTCCTTGTGTTCAGGTTTCCATTTGCATAATCCTCAAACTATAAAACTACAGGCAAATCTGGGGAGTGTCTCCCTCTCCCCTCTCCACCCTCATATGGTAAGTGAGAGCTCAGGGCCAAATTCTGGTCCAAATTACGCTAATACGGCTCCACTCACAATCAGCCCAGTGTAAAACAGAATGGTATCTGACTGACTCCATCCTTAATTCACTCAGTGTGAGGAATTAGAATAAAATTGCAAGAAATCTCCTTAGAAGAAAACATTTTAAGTCATCTTGTTGTAATATCCTTGATTGATTTATCCACTACATTGTTATTACAAATTAATAAAGGAAGGGCATGCCTTAATGGAGTCTATAGTTTTTTCAATTACTGTTTTCCTATTATTCTTTCTATTATTCAATTCACCAGCTTCTTCATATAATTTATCTATAACTCCAATGCATTATAGTGCTTCTGAATTTATGAAGCATATACAAAACATATAAATCCTATTAACTCATACCATCATATTTATAATTGACTCAATTAAAACATTCTGTGTGTCTACAGTATATAAAGGGGAGTGAGAATAAAAATGAGACTAAGGGGTTAATAAATTCTTGATAATTTCTATTTTCTTAAACATCTCTGTCACAATGGAGCCAAGAGGCGGCACGAATATGCTGCATTCTGCTCCTTAGACCCTATAGCCCAGGATGGACTGTTAGAGAACATAAGAGACTTGAGAGCAGCTTACAATGTTTTTCATATTCATTTTAAGGCCAAAGGGACCATTTTGTTGTTCTAATAATGACTCCTCGCATGTCACAAGCCCATAGCATTTCACTCGGGGATTCCTTTTTAAAGCTAGCAGTTTCTGGAAGAGTTTGGTTTTGTTTTTGAAGTATCCAACCTTCATTTAGGGATTTCCAGCTCTTTGTTCCAATTTTGTAACATAGCCTCACTGATAAAAATATACATCCTGGCAGGTTTTCATACCGTATGTGCATGCCCGTGTTAGGTATCTAGCTTGCGAATGATTCAATAGATCAAAGTGAAGGACTCAAGTTCCCTGCCTAGTCAATGAACAGAGGCAGGCAGTCAGCTCCAGTGTAAAGAGGCTGAGCGTCTAAATGAGATGCCTGAAAGAGCTAAAAACACATTAGGAGAATAAATACCTACCCCGACTTCTGTTCTGAGCTGCTCGAGATCCTCCTCCTACTCATAGCTGTTCCTTCCAACTATTGTCTTTGGCAATATACTTCATTTGCTAGACTGAATAGGCAGCTACTGTCTCTATAGCCATACATGCAACATCATAATAATTAAAACAAATCGAATTTGCAATGTGATATGAAGGCAGGTTTTCAGAACTTAGATCATTTACAGAGGTCTTATCTCTTCTTTTTTTCCTGCTATCTTTATTCCAGTGCCAATGTACACTGCAACTCAACACAGCGTTTAGGCAACAGAATCTAAGTGCTACTGAATTGAATTTGTGCTACAAAGTCATTTAAGTGCTTTTGAAAATCACACCCTTGAACTCTTATTACGATTGCAGCATTATCCTGGCCACAGAACCCCTGTGCAACATCAATGTATTAATTCATATTTGTAAGGCGCTTTGAAGATGCTCATACGACTGCATTGCACCCCGCAGTTTTTCATTGGTGCTAATGTAGCACAACTCTGTTTCTCCCTCCCCCCAGCCTGAACCAGTCTATTGAGAGCAACAGGAAAGACCAGAAAATGTGTTTTTCCCATACATTTGAGAAGACAAATTTTGATGTCCCAGCACGAATTATTCCACACCACACAAAAATGCTAATGAAGCCTTTATTCTATAACCTGACAGATGTTTCTGATGCACTGTTCATTCATTTCGTACTGTACAAAAGCTAAAGTTTCAAACTTTTGGTATTATGACAAAATTAGCATTATTCATGAAGACAAGCCATCAAAACTCTACTTGAAGCACCGTCCCATTCCTCAGAGGGAATGATATCCAAAGACATAGCTGAAGATTGCCCTCCCTCGTACACTAAGTAGATACGTAACATCCACACATGCACACAAGGAGTCCACAGGGCCCCATTCATCGCCCCACGCACCTTCACTTGTCTTTTTCACTAGGACCATCTTCTGCTGCACATAAATTACAACCCTAATGGTTTATATTTATTTTACATACCCAGACCACACAGCCTAATGCTATTCATACAGGGAAACGGTTCAAGCAAAAGAAATGCCTGCTTTTGTGACTATAACTCCACAGGGGAAGAGGTGAATCCAAAGATTTTGTGCCTGACCACCCTATTCCTCTGGTGCGGGGAAGTTTATCTCTCTGCCCTTCTGTTCCAACAGCAACCAGTGTCCGCCCTGGGAGCGACCCCCTCCACAGCCCCTGTCCGTCCCCCATTGTCACACTGGTTTTGGCTGATGGCTGTGCTGCACCTCTCCTGCTGTCTTCATCCCCATTCCTTTTGTCCTATCATCTTCTACACATCTACACAATTTCTTCATGTTTTTTTGACTCTTCTTGCATATCCCTATTCCCTTTTCTCCTCTGTTCCCCTAAAAAAGCACATTAATACTCCAACCTACTCTGTCTCCTGCCCTTGTCACCGAACCAACACCTGAGAAAACACTTGTCCTTTTCTCTTTGCTTTCTGGAGTAACTGTCAGGAAAAAAAAAATATATAAAAAAAATTTTGTAAAAAATATAGATTCAGCAACTACACACTGTTACTTGGAAGGAAAATTGTCCCTGGAGTAGTGATTATACATATAAAGACAATAATAAGACTGAAGGCTGCAAAGCTGTGTAGTAAAGGCAGAAATCTTAAAATCTGTCTTTACAATTCTCCAGAAGTTTAATGTATAGTATAAAAGAGTCTATTTTACATGTATGGAAGTGCTATGAAAACAATTTATTTACCTGTTCATCACAAATTATACTGTAACACGTCTCAAGAAATGCATCAGGAAGAGGATAAACAGAAACAAATATGTATGAAATAGATGCCTAGAAATGAACATCTCTAATAAAGGATCAACCTTTTTTTTTCCTATTTGCAAATTATTGAAATTGTATTTATTAACAATATATACTAAAGTTGTTTTCTACTACTATAGAGCTGAAGATCTAAGGGATGTGGTCTATTACTTATCAAAGACAAGCTAAGTAGTCACCTGATCATTGATTTATACACTTACATAGTACATCAGTAGATACTCACACAAGATAAAGATTTCTAAAAGCAGAATTTAACCAAGCCAAAATGGTCTATGTCAAATTCATTACTGTACAGCACAGGCAGACTTAGCTAAATGAATCCTGGAAGCATGGCACAGATAATTTAGCTACAAGCTTATCAAGAATCATGATGGAATATTAGACTAAGGATGCAACCAAAAAAAAGGAAGATATGAGGACTTCTCCATTAAGATCTGCAAATCCTAAACCTGATGTCCTTTCGTTCTGCCAGGCTGAATCCAAACACCAGATGTATATACAGAATCCCTGTTCACTGGAAGAAATACACTCTTCAGAGAAGCAGTCAAAAAAATCCATACACCAATCATATACCTAGAGCAACCAACTGGGCAATGCTGAGAAGGATGCGATACTGACACTGTCCTTCCTGTAAGTTCCCATGGAGAGCCAGAGACAGGCTCCTCCACTGAACTGGATGGATGGCAGGGGAAACAGAAAGGGGACCTTTCCTCTTGCACAAATTCAACTACTTTGTGGTTCAGGATTTCTAACATTGGAGAACGAGAAAAGCAGGGAGAATTTTCAAATACCACTTGCACTGTGACCTGTTTTACAACAGGACAGTGCAGTTTGAATGAACCCAGAATGAGACAGCAACTGACTACAGTTTTCCTACTGAAAAAAAAAAAAAAGTTTGAAAGTATTCCTGATCAATATGCGTTTCTATGGAAAACAGCTCCCTTCCTTTCTCTCATGAGTTAAAAAGACAGCAGCCATATCTGCCTCCTGATTAACTAGATATAATGAAGAAAATTTGAGGATGAGGGTGGTGAAACGCTGGAACGGGTTCCCTAGCAAGGTGGTAGATGCCCCATCCCTGGAAACATTCAAGGTCAGGTTGGACAGGGCTCTGAGCACACTGATCTAGTTGGAGATGTCTCTGTTTATTGTAGTGAAGGTTGGACTAGATGACCTTTAAAGGTCCCTTCCAATCCAAACCATTCTATGAAGGACCAAGTCCTGCTAGCACATGTTGGTGGGACTCAGCATATCTACAAGGTGGTGGCCAACAAGAGGTTTAGGAGCACACAGCTTAGGCAAAAGCTAAGAGCCGAGGAACTGTGTTTTACCTGTGGAGTGTGAACATTTCATGGTGCTCCCTATAATCCCAGTTCCTGTTTACCCAAGCAGAGGAGCTATCAGCACATACTCCCACACTGCCAGCTTACCCAGCTTCCCTCCAAAGGACCTGTAGCAGTCAGGTATGGGACCTGCATGCAGTCAGGGTGCTTTCCCTCACTGAAGGTTTTTCACTGTTCCAGTTTGGAAATGGTTGGTCAGATGAGAACAGGTCTGGCCATGTGCACCAGAGAGAACTGCAGCATGGAGGGTCTCAGGGACAAAATACTTTGTAAGTTCAGACACCTCTGAGCTAAGGCAGTGGTTGTTGAAGGATTCCTTATTTCACTATTTTGTGGGCTATAAGAGAGACAGTGGGATTAATCTAATCTATATTTTGACATCCGCCATACTAACCTAGTCACTCTCTATTCCCTTTTTAGTCTATGGATCTTTTTAGTCTAGGTGTCTTTAGGACATGGTCAATTTAAACTGTTTTCAATGTCTTAACTTAAGAGATGAAAATCACATCCTCCCTCATGGCAGAAGAATGGGTCTACAGGACCAGTAAGTAGAGGATATCTGCTATATGCACACTGATGTACCATGAGAGGCCGGATCTGTTTCTTTTATGTGACTACGTCCTGTGGAGCTAGCCCTAAAGATCACAATGACTCCTTCTGTCCTTAAAATCTATTAATCTTCTAATTAGAGCTAATTAAAATTAAATGCATTTTTACTTTTTTTTTCCTAGACAGCTATCTCTTTCATCATTAAAACACTGATACTTTTTAAACAAGCTCCCCTAATAACATAAGAATATTAATACACCTTATTAGTATTCTTTTCTAATAGTAAGACCAGAGGCTTATCAAATCACACATTTTTATACCATTAGAAAACAAAGTGTGAAGCTACCACAGGAATAGGCTACATGTAACGGCCCACTCATGAAAAGCTTGCAGTGGCAGAAGACAACAGGAGATGTGACATTTAAACACAGGTAGACCATTAATATATAGTTTAGAGCAATTGAAATGCATGGCACAGGATTTGTTGCCTGCCAATCATCCCAATTAAGCAGGCATGTCATTGATCAGGATAGCAATTAAGAGGATTCTAGGGTATCAGCAATTTATTCTTAACAGTCTCAAAACTAATTGCTTTCAAGCCCAAAGACAGGTTCAACATTCTTTACAAAAGAGAAAAGAGAGTTATTGGAAAATTTCTTGTCCTTTTCCATGAACTACCTATGGGCTGAACCAGATGAGGAGAATTTACAATACTCCAGAGCTCTAACACAGTAACAAATTATTCCATCATTATCCACTGCTAGTGATGGGAAATGACAAGATAAAACAGATACAGTGGTTTTTTTAATCTGGATTTGTGATGTCCCAATAAGTTAATGAGCAATTCAACCTCCAAAGCCAGCACATGGTAACGCAAAGGGCTCTGCAAGACGGCCAGCGCTGTCCTGCAGGTTCTTTGGGAACAAAGAAGTTCAGCCCTGCAAACCACCGAATGCTTGGCACCCATCTGAATATATTCAGTTTCATACCAGTGGGACTCTCCCCATAGTTACATGCTCTGATTTGAGTCTTTGGGCTCAGCACCCAACACCACCCAGGTCTAACCTCTGAGAAGGGTGATTAGTTTGGCTCTTGACCGTCTGTGTTACAAGGGTGTTGGGATGCTCGGTGGATGGCCAGGGCAGGTCTCTGCCATGGCAACTGTGCTCAGGAGAAAACCCCTGTGCAAGCAGGTGAGACAGGTATTGCACTCCATGTAGCTGAGAGGCTCTCAGGAGCTCAGCTGCCACAAGGATGAGCTGGACAGAAGGAAACGGATAATTAAACGGGCAGAATGAGCAGTGCCGGACCACAGGAACAGTAAGGAGTCAGGATTGGCCATAACCTCAGCCTCAGCACAAATCAGAGAAATAATGAACCTCATTAAATTTACAGTGAGAAACCTTGTGTCTGCTGCAGTACATTGCTCTATGGTTTTGGAGGGGTTTTTTCTTCTTTTCTGTCATATCCTTTCTGTTCATATAGCTTTTGTTCATGTGCATCAGTAAGGAAATAAACAACAAATATCTTAATTGGAATGTTTACATTTTTGCTTTTCTTATTGTTTTGTTTTAACATTGAAAGCACTGTGAATTGAGTGAAAAAAGTTTTTTAAAAAATGTAACACCTCCCAAAAGCACACTGATGTTATTTGAATGCTCATGTAGAGAAGCGTGTATGAATATTATATTGAAGTTATCTTCAAATCTTTGCATAGGATTTTGCCTTTCCAAAAACTCAAATATTTGGTACTATAGAAATACTTTATCTATTTTAAAATATTTATTATGCAGAGAGCATAATGTTTGCTGTTCATTATAGGATACATTAATTACCTCTATATAAATACGCTATTTTACAAACTACGCTTTACATAAGGTGCATTTTACTTTAAGTGCATAATTTCCCTCTACAGGATCTGCAGTTCCTACAGGGAGATGGCAACAGTGATGCAGACCTCCAACACACCAGAGACATGAAGAGGAGGAGGGAACCTTCTCCTTCTCAGTCCTTGGAAAATGCCACGTCTCTGGCCAGTTCAGCCTAAAACCTCCAAACCCTTACACAGAAAGTAAGGACCTATCTGGTCCAAACGGCCCACCGAGCCTGTGTTCTGGCTTCATCTCCATAACAACACCTAAACATCTCCTTTCTCTTTCCTACCTGAATTTAACCTCCCCAGACCTCTAGATAAGGGAATTGCTAATACCTCTGTTTTAGAGATGTCAGACCCAGACAGTTCCCTGAATGGGATTTGGAAGTCCAGAGCCTCAAGAGTCTACTGCCCTAACTCCTGAACATATAAACCAGGAGTGTTTTTAAGAAGCATCTCTTCTCTTTTAATGAGCCTGAGACTTTTCCTCACGGTTCTGCTTTGGGTGTTGTTTTGCAGTCTTGAACAAACTGCCACGTCTCTCCCCCAGTAGTTCTCCCTGTAAAACTAATGTTGCCATCCTTTTAAAAGGCTTTGATATCCTAGCCTAACAGATGCAGTTCCTATTTATCCATTAAATGCTATTTGGCATAGTGGACCCTTGCACCCAGAGCCAAGAAGAACATCCTATTAACTTGCTTGTAGCCTAAACAATAGTAATTGCAATTAAATTTCAAATTGGCTTTCACAGAGGTCAGCGAGGCTGCTGTGGGTAACACAGGACTAAAAGTGCAAAACTAGCAATTAAAATAGCCTCAGTCTCTAGTAATAAAAGGTGCAGGAGGATACTATATATACACATACTGATTTTTTAGCCAGTGTAAATGTCTTTTGTAAATGCATATTTGGCAACTCAGCAGGTAAACAAATGGGTCAATGAGTTACGAGAAAGTTGTTTCTTTGCTCTGTCATTTCTGGAGGGTAAAGCCTGCAACAGCCTGCATTTTAAGTAAACCAGACTCCTTCTACTTGCAACAGTGGAACTGTTGATTTATACAGCTTCATGGCTAAGCATTTGCTTAGAAAAAGAGAGCACAGCTCTAGACCCCAAACCAGCTTTTTCCTATTAATTTCACTTTGCTTGCTTTATGTGTAATGCAGCCATTTGAAATCCTTCCATCTTGTTTGCAACTTGAATCATGTCTCTATTTTTAGAGGACTTGAAGCTATGCTATGACTTCACCAAATGGAAAATGTAATCACGTCTGTGTTATGTACAGCAAAGTGTGTGCCCTGAGCCAGATGAACTGCATCATCAGGGTTTTGGACAGAGTCAGATTTTGGGGATAGTAACAATCCTAGGAACCAGCCCTGCCAGCAGCTTGCATTAGCTGGAGGTTTGTGATGGTCCCCCAGAGAACAGCGCCAAGGCAGCACAGCAAGAAGGCAGTGTCTCAAGAATGCATGAAACCAAATTACTCAATTTGTTCATATAGCAGATCGAGATCTGGTCTATTCAATGGGAAGGGACAAAGTTGACTTAGAAAAAAAAAGAAAACAAACCACATTTCTTTAGGAAGAGTGTGTATACGACATAGTTGTAACTGACTGTCAGTTTAGCTACCACTGGTAGAGATTCAAGAGGGTGAAACACTCCTCCCAAACTCCACAGGGGCTGATTTATGCCCTATAATTAATTTCCCTCCCAGAGGGTCACATTTACTACTGCTGCCTGCTCTGGAGGCAATTCCCATCTACCTTCCAGGCTCTGCATTTAACAGGAATGAGAACAGTGAAGCTGACAGAAAAACTGAAGGAACATATGGCAGTTTTGTGCACACAGAAAGGAGAGGTGTGACCAGGAGCACGCTGCTCGTTGTTCCTCTTGGAGCCCCTCAAAAGACCGATATATACACATTAGGTAACAGGAAATCAAAGCTGTTCGTTCATGTGCTGGTTTTCAAAGCTTCTTAAACTACCAATTACTAGATGTGTTATTCAAAGCATTCTAGATCAAAAAAAACAACCATTCATTTTAAATACTTAAAACATATAAATATACAACGTGCCTTTACTAATGATAATAGAAAGGCATAAGGTAAAAATACCTGCGTGCATCTAATCTGGTTTTCCTCTCACAGCAGTTTTATTGATCCCTCAGAAATTGCTATAGATTCAATGGAAGAGAATCCTGAGAGAGAAGAATCAGCCAGTGAACGTCACTGCCTCAAGGCTGGTACATGATATTTTAAAATGCCATAATAAATGCCCACAGAAGCCACAAAATCCTTTGCAAAAGGAATTCTGAATCATCCACATGTGGGACAACTGTTCCTCAGCAGAGTGGTCTTCCCTCAGTGGAGGAACTGTCAGCATACAATTATAGAACTCTGAAAATCATTAAATCTCCATGTTTACTGGAAATGCATTAGTGAGAAAATACCATTCTATTTCTCCAAATGTCTTTTGAACATAATAGCTTTTTTTTTCTGAAAATGAAATTCCCAAATCTGCTAAGAAATTATCACAAAATGTCACATTTCTGTAATTAATAATTCAAGTCTTTTCCCTACCCAAACCCATAAAGAAATCAAAAACACAATTGAAATGTTGTTTGCTTGGCAATATGTATTCTCCTTCACAGCAGCAGTTGTCACAAAAATACTTTTGGTGTTAAGAAAGACACTCTGGGCTTGGTTTCTAAATGAATTTTTGCTGGAACAATCGACATAAATCAGGCTAACTACCTGATTTACATCAATTGCATTAGATCAAATTAACTGCTAGAATCGAGCAAAACCATTCAGTTCTTCTAAATGCTGCTAAATGAAGAAAAAAACCTCGCATCAGGAAATTTGTAAGCACTTCCTAGTTGTTTGAAAAGTTATGCTCCCACTTTTAGAAATCCTGCAAAAATATTTAGCATAACATCACTCCACCATACGGTAACTTTGCTCTGTATCAATCACAGTCTTTCCTTAGCACTTTGCTCTTCAGCAATTCAGATGCTCTGCAATTTAACTTCGCTTCTGCTCCCACGTGGGGGAATAAAGGAACAGAAGGAGCGGGTTGAGCCACAGATCCTGCCATTTCCCCAGTTTCTAAATGAGAACCTGTGCCAACCAGCACAGCTGTAGCAGTAAAAATAAATAATTTGCACAGGTAAAGAACTATAACAAAGGCTAGGGACCAGGGATCTACAAAAAATATGAGTGTCAAAACAAATTTCTAGAGAAAAGTAGACCCTTTTAGAAACAAAATTACTCACACCTTCCAGTGCTCTGTGGATTTGGATGAGTATCTGATGGTGTGAAGTTGGCCCTCCATCTCCAAACGTTAGACCACTCACAGACAGACACACTGCAAAAGGCTGCCTGCAACTGAAAACCTCCTCTCTTTGGGGACCCCATCGATCCACTTCTAAAGTTCCCAGCATAATTTTGTTCGATCTCACAAAGCACCATCACTAGGCAACCACTTTTTGGTGGGCTCCAGCTCATTGCTTCAGACAAGTTTTTCTGTGCTCTATCCATCGTCCAGCACTCCTTGCCTTGGGGTGTTGAAATCTGTCAACATTCCTTAAGACAGAGGCAAACAGTTCTATTTCTACTTGACCCCGTGGCAAAATTATATTGCTTTCCTTCACTGCCTTTGAATTCCTTCTCAGCATCCATTTGCTTCGTATTGAAACCGAATTGGTAGTTGCCAGGAGTCTTGTCCTTTGGAACAGATTTCAATTCTAGTCCACAATTGTACCAGATTTTCTTTAACAGAGTATTTAAACCGCATTTTAAAGACACTCGAAGCCTTTGATACCTGTGCTATGTACAACAGCAGCAGTAGCAAAGGGGATGAGAAAAGGGGATGTGTGTGTTACTCTTCAAAGCAAAATGTGGGACAGTTTGAAGAGGTTCCCTCCTCAGTCTCCGTATTTCCTCTTCTCTTTAACATTTCTTGTCACCATTTTACTCTGACCCATCTCTCCCCGCTTTCTGACGCTCGTACCAGCAGAAAAATATGTTTTAGAAATATATTTCATCTCTCCAGCCCTATTGTCAGATTAGCTGGATCTGTTTTGACTTCTGAAGAGCACTATATGCTGCTGCTTCTTGTTAAGATTGTGCTTATATTTTTTGGATAGAACAAGACAATAGGAAACATTTTTATGTAGTATATAATTAGCCTGTGGAAACTCAGCTCCTTGGATTAGGAAGTTTCCTAAAAGAAATGTGCACCTATTTCACCCATTGCATAAAAAAAAAATACTTTGCAGAAAAGATTCTTATAAGGTGACATTTTAATGCATGGCGGAATTTTATTTCATGTACAGAAATTAGGATTACAACATTGGTGGATAAGGCTAAAGCAACCGATGTCATCCACCTGGACTTGTGCAAGGTGTTTGACACCGTCCCACATGGCATCCTTGTCTCTAAATTGGAAACACGTGAGTTTTTGGATGGACCACTCGGTGGATAAGGAACTGGCTGGATGGTCGCACTCAGAGTTGTGGTCAACAACTCAATGTCCGAGTGGAAACTGGTAATGAGTGGTGTCCCTCAGGGGTCGGTATTGGGGCTGGTGCTGTTCAACTTCTTTGTCAGTGACATGGACAGTGGGACTGAGTGCACCCTCAGCAAGTTTGCCAACAACACCAAGCTCAGTGGTGCAGTTTACACGCTGGAGGGATGGGATGCCATCCAGAGGGACCTGGACAGGCTCGAGAGGTGGGCCTGTGCTAAGCTCATGAAGTTCAACAAGGCCAAATGCAAGGTCCTGCACCTGGGTCAGGGCAACCCCAAGCACAAATACAGGCTGGGTGATGAGTGGCTTGAGGCCAGCTCTGAAGAGAAGGACTTGGGGGTGGTGGTGGACGAGAAGCTCAACATGAGCCAGCAATGTGCGCTTGCAGCCCAGAAGGCCAATAACCGTGTCCTGGGCTGCATCAAGAGAAGCGTGGCCAGCAGGTCGAGGGAGGGGATTCTTCCCCTCTACTCTGCTCTCATGAGTCCCCACCTGGAGTTCTGTGTCCAGTTCTGGAGCCCTCAACAAAAGAGAGACATGGACCAGTTAGAACGAGTCCAGAGGAGGCCACGAGGATGATCCGAGGGCTGGAGCACGTCTCCTACGAGGACAGGCTGAGAGAGTTGGGGCTGTTCAGCCTGGAAAAGAGAAGGCTCTGGGGAGATCTTATAGCGGCCTTCCAGTACCTGAAGGGACAACAGGAAAGCTGGGGAAGGACTTTTCATAAGGGCAGTTAATGACAGAACAAGTGGAAATGGCTTTAAACTGGAAGAGGGCAGGTTTAGATTAGATACGAGGAAGAAATTCTCACTGTGAGGGTGGTCAGACACTGGAACAGGTTGCCCAGAGAAGCTGTGGATGCCCCCTCCCTGGAAGTGTTCAAGGCCAGTTTGGATGAGGCTTTGAGCAACCTGGTCTAGTGGAAGGTGTCCCTGCTCATGTCAGGGGGGTTGGAACTGGATGGTCTTAAAGGTCCCTTCCAACCCAAACCATTCTACGATTCCATGAAATTACACCAGGTATGAATCTTGCTGAACCTACAGTTTACAATTTTTTTAAGCTTAATTAATACATCTGCCTCAGGGCATATGTTGACTTCATGTTTGGAAGAGAAGAGGTTTCCATCGTTCAAAAAAGAAGATTACTTTAGGAAAGTCGTCCACTCCTGTTTCAATTATCCAGTATTACTCACTGTCAGTGAAGGCAAATAGAAAATGCTGTTTAAGGATAAACATCTCTCTCTCTCTCCTCTCTCTTTCTCTCTCTGTATGCATGTATGTATGCAATCAAATTAATCCTTGAATGACTCCTTTGACGTCAGTTTTGCATGATTCATGGCAAGACAACAAAGGAGAAAGTAATTCTTTCTTTGTAATTCAGAAACATGAGAAACCTGATTGTAATAAATGTATTGCCTTATGCTGAACATGCCTGTATTCCCATTTTGAAAAGCATATGCTTTTGGGCCCTCAGCATTTACCACAAGGAGGATATAAACCTCACAGAGGAAATCACTAAGACTGGAACACACCCAGTAAAACCAGGAATCCCATACCAGTTGAGTGGAAATCCCATGCCAGTTGAGTGAATAGTTAAAGCCCCGATTGGTCAATGCTTAGTTAGTAATCTTGCAGATTTTTGAGTTGCCTATTAAAATTATCTAAAACAGCTCTCAGGAGGTGTCTTTGCACAAAGCAGATGTATAATATTGCATCAATTCCAGCAAAGAGGTCCTGCTGCCAGTTTTACACTATTCCCAATGCATCTTGTCCATGGCCTGTTCAAGTTATTTATTGTTGGTGCAGCAAGACTGCACAGAAGCTCTGACCAAAGATCCGGACTCCACTGTACCAGCCATTAAATGGACACAGGTGAAAGATTACTTCTTTCCTACAGAATCTGATTAAGGGATCCAAAGCAAAAGACTGACCCACAGGAGGAAGAACCGTTGTAGAAATCTATCTGAACCCAAACATATATTCTTTAAAATGTAAATTGTCATTCTTCCATTCATTTTACTCTGTTCTGAATGCTTAGGTTTCTACAGTCCAAAAATCATTTGTTACATCTTTTTGTTTTGCACAGCTCCTAAGGAGTTTGATAGATCTAATTATGCTCTCCTCTCTTCACAAATTTAGGGTTTAATTAGTTAAACTCTTGGTTTAGGGAAGTCTGAAAGTTATTCAGAGCAACATCACTTATATCAAGAGATATTCAGTATGAAATGGAGGTCACGTGGGCTGCAATAATTCTAAACAGGAACTTTTTCCAACTCTATCAAAACATTAGCAAACCATATCAAATGAAGCAGGACAGATCGTTTTGCAGCACAAATTCATTGGTAGAAGGAATTGATTAAAAAAATATATATATTTGTGGTTGTAAAGCAATCATTATATTATTAGCCTATGGGCTTAACAGTTATGGTTAACCATCATTACACCAGAGGAAATAGTTCCAGTGCCAGAATACTTAAAATCAGCATTCAGACATGCTCCAGTCAAGATATAACTTATCAGTAAGTCTCAATTGAACAATCTCATTTGAATTAGGTAACACTGAGCTTCTGATACTTAATATTTACAAAGGACCGATAAATCTTAAACTAGCAAAATAGAGGTCAGTTTTAGGGAAGTTTTCAAACTAGTAACGGAGTGATCTTCCCTTTCTTTTCACCTTCTTCAGATATAGCTCAATCAAAGCTCCGTTTGTTTACAAGAGCAGTGTTAGTAAACATGGACCAGAATCAGGTCACAAGTGGATAAAAACATAGCAGAACCTAGAGTAGTTAAGAGATAGGACTGATTGAAGCAATTAAGAAATACTTCTCTATCACTCCTTGGAGCTCTAGGTCAATATGGAAAACAACGTTATCTACCCCACCAGATCTGCAAGTCTTGTTAGAGAACAAGACTTCTCACCAACTTCTCTAACTTCTTGTTAGAGAAGTGAGAAACCACTTCTGCACAGTGAAAATAATTCCAAATATCCCTTCTTGCTTAAGGAAAGAGATGGTCTCAGGCAAAGCAAGAACCTTACAGTGAAAAATCTTGGTGTTCTTTGTGGGTAGGACCTGAAGGTGCTGGGCATTGTACAAACACACACAGGGTGGATCACTTCTGCCCTAGGAGGCTTAATGGGAAACGTATTGCCAGCTTTTGCTTAGCCACAATCAGAGCTGGTTTAATATTTTAGTCAGAAAAAGCCTGAAAAATCTTATCTTGTTGTATGTTTTATCTTCCATTGCAGAAAACTAAAAGAGCAGCAGCAAATAAACCTTGTACCAACTCAATTTGGAAATCACAAGTTCAGCAAAAATGAAGAGATGCAACAAATTGTTGAAGTTACCAGGTTTGAAAAGACCTTTATAGGGAGCCAAGGTGAACTGGAGGTGTAAATAAGTTTTTTAAATTGAATGAGTTTTCTGAGAAAGCTTTAATCCAGACAACACACAAGGTGAGGATAAAACAAAGATTTACAATGTCATTTAACCATGGGAATTCAAACCAAGGAACAAGGCTGCCCACCTCTGGGACAAATCCTGCAGCTCCCCAGGGAAAATGCTAAAGAGCAAGAAACTAAGAACTCTTCTAGCAGCAGGTGGACCGTGGCTACACAGAAACCCTTCCCACAGCCACGCCTATGAAGGTGCCAGAAGGCACTGAAAGCCTGTGTCCATAGGTCAACAGCGATGCAAAAACACGTGAGGACCAGGACACACACAAGCTTCCTAAAGCATGTCAGGTGCCCTTAGTGGGAATGAGAGATGAGTAAGAAAGGTTGTGCATTATCTCCACAGCAAGAACGTTGGTGTGATGCGGATGACGACAAAGGCCATGTTCATGTTCTCTCAATCCACAAACAGACCCATGTAAAATAGGCCAACACCACAGAGCCATCACTTCTTTCTTTTCCTCTCATCTAGAAATTGTCCCAAAACACATGATATTTTGGTGATACCAGTGAAGGTGACAGAACTTACAAGCTTTGGGCTTGGACCACGCTACTGAAAAACTTCTCAGTCCTTCAGAGCTCCTTCCAAAACTACCCTAACCACCTCTATTGCAAACAGTGAGTCACCAAAGAACCACCTAAAGAACTCAGTTTTTGCAGCTTCTGAGCCTTCATCAGTGCTGGCAGGTTGACTTTCTCCTCAATCAAGGCCAAAAAAAAGAAAAAAAAAAGACATCAATTTATTTTTTCAAATACTAACAAAACCCAATGGGAGAATCAGGCAAGAAGAAAATTGCAGGCTTTTCAATCTCCTGTTGTAGGGAAGTATGCTGGAAAGACATTCATAAAACGAAATGAATGTAAAGAGTACATCCAAGAGTGCAGATTAGTAAGGAACACATGTGCTAGGATTTGCATAATTCCAGCTGGTTGGTGGAACATTTAATATTAACAATAATGCTAAAAATAATGTATTTTGAATATATTTGAATAGACTATGCTTAAGCACTGCTGTTTTCTTCACAGTCAATGGGTGCTTTACAAGATTCAAAGGAAAATTCAGGGTAAGAAAATTCATCCTCAAGGGTGGTTGCAGACAGCATTGCAAACAGCTACAACTATTGCAGTGAGAAATGCCAGCGTATATAATCAAACAAGACAAAATTCCTCCACCTACTCATCAATAATCCTTTAGTGCCTGCAAGAATCCAGACATTAATTTCTTGTTCAGGTGAAGTTCTGACCTGTTTGATAGTGGGTCTAAATTAAGCACTGCAAGGCTGAGAAACTCCTGAAACTACATTGTCTTAAAAACTCATGTAGCTTCAAGGGTCTTTACTTCAGTGCCTCTAAGCTTTGAACTGCTAAAAAGATCTATCTTTTATGCTTTCAGTTTGCTCTCTGTTTAAGGCTCCTCTACCTCTAGCTCATAATTTTATTTTGTGTCTTTTCATTTGGTATTTTTCTTAAAGCCCCGCTCCTTCCACAATATGTTTATGTAAGGATTTCATTTTTTTGCTTTAAAATAAAAAAACAGATGCTCTTAGCCTTCATTATTGAAAAGAGGAGTTTTGAAAACATCACTAAGCTGAAGATAAAAGATCAAAAACCAGAAGGCAAATAAAAAGAATGCACATTTTTTTAAAGCCCCATATTTTTTCCAGCCAACATCATAATGTTTTTGAAGTATAACATGATTTATAAAGGTTGGAACTGGAGAAAAAAATACAAAGAAAGTGCCTTTTCCTGCAAGCATGAAGATACCTGCTTTACTGTACATACCAGTATTCCCAACAAGTTAATGGAACTGTTCACACTTAAGCGCATGAACATGTATGAATATTCACAATATGTGACAAAACATTAGTGGAAAAAGCATTTTTTGATGACTCAGGCTGGAGAGAAAGTTTTATTCATTTTTGTTTCTATGTACCAAAAGTAAATATCAGCCCTGAGGATGTATCCATGGCTTAGCCTACAGACCATCCAAAACTTACATTGGCAGCGTTGTATGCATACATGCATATGAAGAAAAAAAAAATAGAACATCCACCAGGCTCTGGAGTTACCAGGTGTCTAAACCAATAAATAAAATAGGGGCAGTGGCCTGTGAATAGAAAATCCTTATTCCATAAAGCTAAAGTTTGGGTGATAAGGTGACAAAAAGAAGAAATACTCAAATTGCAAATTTCCTGAAAGACTGTCAGCAGCCTCTATTAAACTCAGAAAGATCCAGTTCATAAGTCTGACTTATGAATGAACAGTAGATATGTGATTGACTCACTCATACCTCAGCTTTAATTTTTCAGGATGTCAGTAGCTTGATTTTCAGTCCCAGAGCACCTACAGCTCCACTGAAGTAGCAGGAGATGTGAGAATTCAACCTCTTTGAAAATTCACCTAAAGGCACTTGGAGTTATGAACAAAACGTAGACTCAGTTGCATGCCTATTACTGTATGATCATTATGACTACTCACAAATTAGGCACACAGTCGCTTACATGGTCTTAGTCACATGGGGGAGAGTTTCAAACACCCATCATGGGAGCACATGCCTTTGAAAAGCTCACCCTGGGCTTTGAACAGCTTTTCACAATGGAACTCTTCTAGGATTTGGTGGTGATATAAATCGTTCCTTATATATCACTGGATAATAACTCAAGATCACTGAAATAATGCTTAGTTTTTCGCAAGAGGAGGGAAACTGCATATAGTGCTCCTGGGAAATGTATGTTGCAACAAGAGAAACAATGGAGGGCAAAGATCATGCAGGAGTGAAAAAGAAATATAACAGCTCCACTGCTACATGAGGAACGTCTCGTTTTAGTCTCCTAGTAAATCCCATTTTGTTTATGGTGAATTCATGCCAGAGGGGGCAAAAAATAAACTACCTTCCTGTTAAACTCATTCACAAAATTAACACAATTGTGGACCATTCCTTGTATGCTCTGTTCCATTACAGTTTAAAATTAACACCATGTAGTTAATTGGTTTTTCATACTGTTCAACATTTGCCTTTTTATAATGGACCCACCACTTAAGTCTAGAGCACATAACTGAGAGGTGAGAGGGGAAGGTAAGAACTTTGACTGATCTCAGAGTTTCAGTCTCAGTCTCACTTAGGATTCAGAGCATAATCACACAATTAGCTTTTTAAATCACCCAAATGTATTTAAAATGTTTGCTTACTTGAATCATAGAATCATAGAATGGTTTGGGCTGGAAGGGACCTTAAAGATCATCCAGTTCCAACCCCCCTGCCATCAGCAGGGACACCTTCCACTAGACCAGGTTGATCAAAGCCTCATCCAACCTGGCCTTGAACACTTCCAGGGAGGGGGCATCCACAGCTTCTCTGAGCAACCAGTTCCAGTGTCTCACCAGCCTCACAGTGAAGAATTTCTTCCTAATATCTAATCTAAACCTACCCTCTGCCAGTTCAAAGCCATTTCCCCTTGTTCTATCACTACCTGCCCTTATGAAAAGTCCCTCCCCAGCATTTTTGTAGGCCCCCTTCAGGTATTGGAAGGCCGCTATAAGATCTCCCTTATCTGTTATGCTTTGATGACATCACTCTATACCATAAGGGTATGGCAAGGAAATATATAATATTAATGGTAGCATTAAGAAATAATAATTATAAACTGCAACCACACCTTTACATGCTCTTTTGACCTCTACTGGATGAAATGCATTTAGGCAACAGGTAAAACAAAGTTCATTGGAGTATACCATCTTCTGAAATGTTACAAAGGAATGGAAAAATAGTGATCCAGAGGGTAAAGCTGGGATTTCACGTGCAGTCTTAGCTCTGGTGAAGTCAACAGGGATTTTGCTGCTGTTTGGGGAATTCTACCCTGTCTAAATATGGTTATCTACATTTTTTTCTGGCCTATTTTTTCTGAAGGCAATAAATAACCTGCAGTTAAGTGGACAGTTCTGAAAGAGGAGGATGGGAACATAACAAAGAGCCTTACAGCCCACAAAGGATAACAAAGTGATACCACCCAGAGTCTGTGCAATGTCTTTGCAGGAGTGCCAGGAATCTGCCCATTAGCCCACACCTCAGCTCCATGAGTCTCTTCCTCTGTTCCTCGGCTAAGGACAACTTTGGCCTCTTACTAGGAGAATTATTTTTAAGGATAGGTGGATTATTCAAGTAAGTTTCAAGGATTTATGGTAAACCTGATCTCTAAGAGACAATTATGAAACAGGGAGCTGGACATCTGAATAATTTGTCTCCAAATTAGTTCCTCACAGTGGATGAATGCTTAATGACATGGTAGGTTTTGTTAACAAAAAAAAATGATAGATT
Organism: Caprimulgus europaeus; assembly: GCA_907165065.1. Next base: position 16,323,394 of record OU015530.1, read on the forward strand.
TTTCATCATAAACCCTATAAAGCTTGTTTCACCACCTAATCCTATATTTAACAGAAACGAAGAAGGTGAGCAGAGCATAATAATGATGGCCAGCTTTTACCTATAGAACTTAAACAGCTAGTTTGACATCCTGGAGACCAGGTTTTCAATTTAAAAACAGAATATAACCTGAGCTAAAGATATGTTGAAACACTATCTAAACATTATCTACCCATAGAAAATCTGCAAAGAGGAGGGAAGAAACATTTTGGGAGTCATCACTAATGATCCATGATCTAAGGAAAAAAAAAAGTGAAGACCCTATTTGAAGACCTCATATTTGAAGTAGTTCAACTGATAATGTTATATTTTCTAGTCTGCAAAATGTTAGCTTTTCCTCTCTGTTCCTTTTATTTTGCCAGAGTTTGCTTTTAGCCTGAAACATTTCAGCAAATTATATTTTTTTTGCAACTTAGTTTCAGGAATAGTCAGGTGTTTTGTATTTTCTGAGTTGGATGCAAAAAAGAGATGCTTATACATGTTAAGGTACAGTTAATTTTCTCCTAGTGCTCATAACAAGACAAGAGAGAGGCTAGCATTCCGCAGGCTTTTTTTCAAAAGAATACCAAGGGAAGAGTCACAGTTATGCATTACAGTTCAGTCACTGAAGCTGGATGGAATCCATATCATTTGCTTACATCTTTGCAAGATCTTCGAGGCACATCAGCTGAAATGCATTATTCACAATGTCAAATATTTTAGACAGGCCAGAAATAAATCTGTCTATGAGCTATGACTAAGAAATCATCCATCAGCAACACAAAAGTCATCTCTGCTGTATCCTAGTCCAAAGACCAATTGAGACGGTCTAACATATTGTCCAAGACTGGTTGCCCCTAAGGTTGGCTTTTTGCCATTTTCTCAGTTATCCCAGAAAGAAACAAGAAATTAGGCAGGAGTGAGCTTGCCAAACCAATGACATTTAAAAAAAAAAAAAAAATCAGTGCTAATTATTGTGTTTTCAAGGAAGGTGATAAATAAAAAGAAAAAATATTTTCTATTATGTACATAATGGAAAGACTTTTTAGACACTCTTCATAATCTGAGGTATATCAGCTATTTTTTCCCTAGGTTCTTCCTCTATCATAAATCCTCTCCAAAGAGCTGATATGCATCAAATTCTGAAGGCCAGAAAGTCTTTATGGATTTATCATCTTATCTTCCTCTCAGGTTAAGGGATGAGTTTAGTGGCAGACACAGGAGAAAGCACAGTACACATAAAAACTTTAAAATGGGATACTGTAAGATTCTGAAGATCCATCATGCGTCATGATCATGGGCAAGCATGCTATGGATACACTGCAGACCTTTGTCTCAGTTGCAGAAACTAGGTGATTTGCACACAGCAACCCTTGACCAGAGGCCACTGGTACCTAACCCATCTCAGAGCAGCTCCTTGTGCCTGAGCAGTGACATGATCTACAGTTTCAGTGCAGATACCCCAGCACCTGCTAAAATGGAGGGAAGGAAAGCAATGAGCCAAGGTCCTATTTCTTTTAGAATTGTGGAATGATATAGGTTGGAAGGAACCTTAAAGATGATCTAGTTCCAACCCCCCTGCCATCAGCAGGGACACCTTCCACTAGACCAGGTTGCTCAAAGCCTCATGCAACCTGGCCTTGGACACTTCCAGGGAGGGGGTATCCACAACTTCCTTGAGCAACCTGTGCCAGTGTCTCACCACCCTCACAGTAAAGAATTACTTCCTAATATCTAATCTAAATCAACCCTCTTCCAGTTTAAAACCATTAATTGCAATTGTTTTAAATGAGAACTTCATTTTACTGTAAGCCTACTGATAACAGGTTTTAAAACCCATAAAATCCTCTATCTGAAGGACTCCTGCATGTAGGTCACTTAGAAACAGCTAGTTTTGAAGGGAGGAAAGGGCAAGGTATGCTAAATACTGGTAACTTCTCTTTGTGCAGCATACTTCAGGTTCCCTCCTCCCCCCCAAATCCTGTCTTTCTGAACACTCTGGACAAACAGAACATCCACTACTGTAATCTCAATTTTTGTCAACAGCAAACTTCAATACAGGCCTCCATCTGCTGTCACTGAAGTCGATGAGAGTACTGCTGTGATAGGACTAGTGCTGGTCAGCACTGCCAACACAGCCTTATAGCAAAGATCAGCTTGGCCTTACACCACTTCAAGTGAAATCTCACTCCCTCCAAACCCTTGCCTTAGTGACAATCACTATGGAGAAAGGAAAGCACAAACTCTGGGTACTTCCTTCATCTTGGGTTTTGGGTTGTTGGTTTTTTTCAACCAAAGCAAACCAGCCAGCCCATGAACGTCCCTCTAGAACAGGGTGTACTCAACTCATATGCTGCAGTCTCGACAGCAAACAGCCCATGTTGCTAGGCTTAATTGCTATCTGGCAGCTCTAATCACACAAACTTCTCCAGCAGTTTTCGGATGCTGCAATCCTGCAGCTCTGTGCAAAAACATCAGAATCTATTCCCCCTCTTTATTTTGGACACCTCTTGTCCTGAACATTTGTCTATGCTGTTTACACTGAGTAACAATTGTCAGACTTGGTTACAAAATACTAGTTAGTTTGACTACAATTCCACCCAGACCACATTGCAGGAAAGTAGTATGTTTGGGACAGATTTCATCTCATCTAACTTTTACTTTATTTCAGAGTTAGGGCATGTATCCTAGGCCAGCCACCTAATTCCCTTTATAATCAGTGAGGGCAGAAGCAGATGAAAATTAATTTAATTCCAACACAGGTTTATAAATTAAGTGCGATGAATTTACCTCCTTAACTCCTTGACTGTAGAGGGAACCCAGAAAATTAGCTCAGGCTAGTTGCTTCCTTTCTCAGATCTAGTTAAGCAGTGGCTACATGATCTGAGCTCCATGCAATAGTGTCAGGTCCCAGGGGGAATTTGATTGGCATGTATATTCCAAAAGATTTCAAATAGCTTCTCAGTGGCTCTCTCTTTACCCAAAACACCGTATGTTCGGTAACTTCCAGACAACCTCTTAGAAGTCTAGCTGGGGTGTTCAAATGTCTTAATCTGTTCCGCTTAGACATAGAAAAATATGTTTTATGAGATAATAATATAGCAAAGTCCATCTATTCAGAGGACAACTAGCAAAACTTTGTTTTATGTTCAGTTTCAGACATGCATAGAAAAAGAGGTGCCTGTATTTTTCAATGTACTATATTTTTCAGTGTGATTTTTCATCAAATCAGCTGAACATACAAATAATACTGTCATTGGTTTTGGCATTGAACAGAAGAAATGGAGTTTCAGATACCTCGGGGTTCTATTATCAAAAAACATTTTAGTTACAATTTTTTGAAACATATTAAAAATGAATATGCAAGAAGCTATAGTGGCCTGCTAAATCTTCCAAACATGAGAACAAATTAATGACTTAGTGGGTGAAACTCTGGAATGCTGACAACTGCAAGCTAGATTGCTGTAATGTACTGGTAGCATGGTTAGCAGCCTGCAACCAAAATGTCCTATAATCTTTATGCGAACCATCAGTGTATGCCTTTAAACTTACACTGTTATTATACCGGCAGATTTTTTTGTTTCCTTGACAAAGCTTACTTTATTTTCCTGGGTAAAGTCTACACTAACACAAAATATTGGTCTGGAGTTGTTGGAAGAAACAGGTGTACATAGAAAAGAAACAAACATTAAACTTAGTATGCATTCACACCCTGTAAAATGGATTTATCTTGCATGTTGAGTTGCTGGGAGGGCAAAGTATCAGGAAGAATAATTAAGAATAAAATACAGTAAAAAGCCATGCATCCCTTTATCTTACACCCACTTTAACCCCTTGCTTGTCCTTCAACTTCCTCACAGTCAGATTTTCTTGCATGTAATTTACATATTAACTAATTTCATGCTCCATGTAAAAATAGTGACAGGTTGTACCAATTTCTAGCAGGGTAATTGCCAAGTATTCTGAAAAAAGGATAAAGGAAGACTGCCTCCAAAGTCTTGTCTCAGGTATTTGGGGAGAAAGAGAAACTAGAATGTTGCATTTATATATTTTTTTTTATTTTTTCCCACTGCTACTCTATTATTGTACCCTCTAGCTTAGGAAGTTCCCAAATCTAGGAACTTATAAGGACAAGATAACAACATAAGCTCACCAAGACATCTGCTACTTCCTAGTGCTAGAGATGGCCATGGGCAACCTGGACTTTCACTCTGGCCTGTTTCTGGCCATCCTTATATCTACTGATTCCCACCTGATGCAACAGACTCATCAGCTACAAAAGCAGGCAGCCCTGGGGCCATTGCTGGCAAAAGACATGCTCAAAACCAGTCTAAAGTAATTTTTCCTCACTGCAGAAACCTATGCCAAGACCCTGTCTTTTTGAAATCTTTACTAGAACATTTCATGGCTATTCCAAAAGACACCACTGCTGACAGAATGGAGTTATAACATACTATCCCAGAAACTCTGGCAACTATTCAGGGACTATAAAATCGTTACAGCAACTCCCTTTTCTACTACTTACCAAATATAAAGGAGGAAAAGAGTATGAGAAATTCAAACTTCTTGCAGGAAGGACAGCACATACATATTTATTTGATGGTAATTAACTCCTCCTCCTTGTTACCTTTAGATCTTTTAAGGTGTCACTCTAAGTGATAATTACTGAAGAGTAAATTTTAGCCATTTTTAAAAAGCAGAAAAACTACTTCTGAGTAAGAAAGTTAAATTGCTCTACTGAAAACAAGATATTCAAAGTCTAACAGTAAGTATATCCTGACAGAAAACAACTGTATTTAAAACCTAGAGATTCTACTTTGTTTTTATGTTTATAGGGTGATATCCTATTCTGACAAAAGACAATGGAAATTTTGACATCCATTTCAATGGTGGCAGAATTTCACTCACTGAGTTCAATGACATTTATTAGATTTGCATGTTAAATGCAGAGGAAAATCTTGTTCAGATTTCCTGCTAATCCAGACTCAGACTTTCTGCATGGCTACAGGAAAAGAGTTGGTAACCTCAGATCTTTTCTAAACTGTACAGAAATGACCCAATTTCCCACATTCTTTTGAATACCAAATCTTTGCAGCCTGTGATGTAGGGAGGAACAGCTATGTTGCACTTGCAGTTTCACTCGGTATTCTGACTGCAGTCTTTGTAACTCTGCAAGGATTTACATTCATTGTCTCTCCAGAGTCACTTGCAAAATGATTTCTAAAAATTTTCTCTTTTAACTGCTATTAGACACTGCCTAATACAGGAACAAGGAATTCCTGGCCCAAGGGCAAGATACAACCTGCAACTTAATTTCAGGCGGACTGCAGCCCAATGAGCTTGCACACGTGCGTATTAGTTATCGGATGAAAAACACAGACACTCATTAACATGACCTGCCAACCATCTCCAAGGGACCTAGCTGGTCCTTCTCAAGGAAAGGATCTCTGCCCCAGATCTAACAAATTGCAACTTAACATTACAGCTACTAACCAAGCAAGACAATATTGCAGAATATTACACAATATATGAATGCAGTATTCCAATGGGATTGTCAGGTGGGTTTGCCAGGCCAGTACACAGGGCACTGTTAGCAGACAGAGCTGTTACTCAGGCAGCTTCACTTTGGTCAAGGGCAAAGATGAGGAGGGAGGGGGAGGGAAGGAAGAAATGACTCTACTTGGAGCATCAGAGTCCAGAGAAGATTTGAGGACTGCCAAGAACAAAAATAAACAAATAAACAAGTATCCTTTTGCTTTCAAACTAAGCATTTGATACAGAAACTGAGGAGGAGACAAAATGAATATAGACTCCACAATGTCATTTCTACAAAGTTCCTTCTGAAGCAGAACTGTACTTTGCTATCAAGCAACGTTACAAGCGAATGCAATAGATTAAGAGGGGAAAAAAATGTTTAGAACTGTAGGAAGTTGCTCCAATTCTACTGTCACTTGATCTGAACCATCTCATATCCATCTAGGTTATTGCTGTTTCCTGCTATCTGTCATTGATAAATGACTGTTCATGCAGTAAGAGCCACTGTCATGCAAGAGCTGTAATCTAGTGAAGCTCCTTGCATTGGGTGGTGGGGGGAAGGAAGGAAGGAAGGAAGGAAGGAAGGAAGGAAGGAAGGAAGGAAGGAAGGAAGGAAGGAAGGAAGGAAGGAAGGAAGGAAGGAAGGAAGGAAGGAAGGAAGGAAGGAAGGAAGGAAGGAAGGAAGGAAGGAAGGAAGGAAGGAAGGAAGGAAGGAAGGAAGGAGAAGAGGAGAGAAAGAAAGAGAAGAGGAGAGGAGAGGAGAGGAGAGGAGAGGAGAGGAGAGGAGAGGAGAGGAGAGGAGAGGAGAGGAGAGAAGAGAAGAGAAGAGAAGAGAAGAGAAGAGAAGAGAAGAGAAGAGAAGAGAAGAGAAGAGAAGAGAAGAGAAGAGAAGAGAAGAGAAGAGAAGAGAAGAGAAGAGAAGAGAAGAGAAGAGAAGAGAAGAGAAGAGAAGAGAAGAGAAGATGTAGAGAGGCAAGCAAGAGAGAGGAAAATGTAATGTAATGGGTTTACATTGTCATCCTTCATAAATTTTGATCATGTCTTCAAAAAGATCTAGAAAAATCACAATTTCACTCCAGGACAGGGATGTTCATTACCCAGGTTCAAACTGTATGAAAAATTACTGTGGAGAAAATAATTCACAATAGATTTATGGCTAAATTGAGAGAAGTGGAAGTGCCATGGCCAATCCACTGCCTTTGAAATATCTTCCAATCTTGCACCCACACTAAAAACTTTGCTTCTATCATTTGAGTACCCAAACACAAGGCATTAAACCAGTATATCCCATTAATCATTCCAGCCACCTAGAAATGAAAGCTGTAATAAAATGGAGAAAGGGGAAAAAATGAATAATTTAGTAATTGATCTCTAGCTGGAAAAATATACCATTCTAAAATAAACACTTCTCTCTTTATAAGCCTGAGAGAGTCCTTAACAATATTTCTATTTTAAAATTTAATAAATTTATTAATGTTACTTTAAGAAAAAAAAAAAGCAAAACTTTTCTGTCAGAGGGAAAACTCGGGCTTCATAATTTTCATTTGTCTTATTTTTTAAAAATATCTGATTTCTTGAGAGTTTTTCAGAGCAAGCTAAGCAGATGGAAGGCTCTGTATGACAGACCTTTTCTGAAATCAGCTGTTCAGTGTCTCCATATAGTTCAAATCAATACAAAGGGCACATGGATGTTTAGATTAATATCTGTGTTCCAAGAAGTGCAAAAATATCTAAGACCATGCATTAGCTTCTAAGTTCTCCAGCAAGTTTATCATCAACAGACACATCACTTTAGAGCTGCATCATGTCTCCAGGAAAATTTAACTCGTGCACTGCCACGGTACAAGGAATGTGTGGATCCAGAGCAGCAGTAGGATATTTGGGAAAGGGAAAGGAAGGGAAAAATGATGACTCTGCTCCAAGGAACAATCTCTTAAAGCAGCAGCCATCCTTCTGCTGGGGAGAGAGGCCATCTGTGTACAACCCTGAAAGCCACTAGGAAAAAAAAAAAAATTAAAAATGTTATTCTTACTTGCATCCTACTGAGCAATCCCCTATCATGCTTCACGATAAATTCATTTGTGTGTCCATACACACAATATACACACCATATACACCCATATACACACATTTGTTTCATATACACCTGAGTAAGTGGCTTTATGCCAGCTAATGAAGCAATTCAATGCACCACTTTTTTTCCAAAGCACACAAACCAGAATCATGAGATATTACATATTAGAAAAGACATTTTAAAGTTGCACAGTAGCTGAATGACACTGTAACAGCACAAGCATTAGACATCTCTATCAAAGGCATTCTTTTTTTTTAATGAGCACAGTACACTGAATTATTAACTCCCCTTACAGAATATAAACAGGATTTCAGAAGAGGGATGAATCAGGAAAAATTCAAGGCACAGTTTGAAAACTGGAGCATGAAGTAACCAAGTAACAAGCTCTGAAGAGGTACATTTGTCAGGAGTTAGGCTTCTTTTGTAGCATTGTGGCTGTTGCCTATCCTTCCTCCTCTTAAAATCTTAAAGTTGAGCTTACAACATGAAGCCTGAACTGTTAATATCACCTCCCCAGTTAGTCATAATTAGTGTCTTTTTGAACAAGTGTGAAGTTCCATCCCAGACCCTGTGGGGCTACACTATGGAATGAGAAGAGAGTAAGTTCCTGACCTCTTCTCTCCAACAGTATGCTCCATACTTGTACCATTTTTCCTCTTCTCTACATTCTAAGGCTAAATTTTTGGTCCCTTTTCTGGCAGGAGTTTTCCCAGGCTCTTGAACATTCTTGTGACCCTTTTCCCAATCCCCTTATTTCAGCCACGTCCTTTTTGAGCTTGGGAGGCCAAGACGGCTCACTGTGTTCCAGCTGAGACCACAGCCACAGCTTTATACAAAAAGCTGTTTAATACCCTTCAAGTTACTAAATTTCTTAGTAGTCTTGAATGATATGCAGCCTAGTATCACAGTTGGGTTTTGAGTGTGGGTGTAACTGGAGCAAGCGTCCTCACTGATCTCTTGGCTCTTCTGGATGCAGCATGACTGACTGTTCACACTCAGTCTTACTTTCTTTATTCCCCACTGATCATTATCCAGCATTGTTCTGCCCAACGGATGGAAAACTTCACAATTCTCTGAAGGTATTCATAGTTCTTATTGCTCCCAAACAGAATACCTAAGGATTTCCACTACAGGTTTTGCAACTTTATCACTCTAGCCCTCTCTCAATACCAGCAATAAATGGGTTAACAACAGGAATCTTAGTTAATTTGCAGATGGCCAAAGCTCAGCTGTGGTCTCTTTCTACCCCAGCAGACTAGCCTAAGGCTCTGGATTTCCTCTCCAGCTTTCAGCCATAACAGTATTTTGCCTGTCACTCCACAACATTGGAGTTTCTGTAATCTTTTGTCCAGAGCTTTGTCAAAAACCTGTCACAGCATTTTGTTTCCAATTCCTCTTGACTTCTCCAACACATTCTCTGTGCTAGCAGATCACTGAAACATCAGTTCTCATTGTAAAAAAAAAAATTAAAAATGCTGGTGGACTACATCATGCCATAATCTCTGTCTTACTTTACTGTTGTTTTTAAATGAGGATTTCAAGTTGATTGCCAAGTCCAGATGTAAAGTCTCACTTAAATATATCATTGAATTAACTAACTACGCCTGTAACTGATTCACAGCCGAAGCTCAGTTTTCAGCAGAATTTATAGATGCAAGCCTCAGATCACTGCTAAATCCAGACACAAATCAAAGTCCTCTGGCATATGGGACCAATCGGTCTAGCAGAGGTTTGCTGCTGGAGCACTCTGCAGTGTGTGCTCGAGTCACAGCCGTTAGCCAAACCATTTCTCCCCTCTGGGCTTTGCTGGCTCCAATATTGCCCTGCTTTCCCTTTGCAGATTTGCTGTGCACCCGTGCAGATTCACTGGTGTTTCTGTATGACTTCTGGGCACTAGAATATTCCCTGCTAATCTAGAAGTGCTTCAAGGGCTGCTCTTGCCTCAAAGCTCTCCAGGATTTGAATTCCCTTCTTCAAGGAAAGCAATGGCCAGGCCTATCTGCCATACAGGAATTCAAGATTTTGACATGGGATGGGAATTGGCAATCCAGGAAGGAGAGGAAAAATGAGCAGGACACAGTGTCTTCAATGATCTCTGCTGCACCAAGGAAGCAGCTTTGTCAATGATTTTTATTTAATCTTTCTACTCTGAGGAAAGGTTATCTAGATGCTGTGGATAAATGTTTTGAGGATAAATGCTAGGAAAGAACAAGCTGACTCAACCAGCATTTTGGAAGAAGGAAAGAGAGGAAGAAAGAAAACCTAGTGTGTATTAAACGGTCCAACTTCACTTCCATCATCTTAGATGGAGAGTAGGAGAATACTGAAACCATACTAGAGGCCAATATGACAGCAGAGTTATTGTAAATGATAGCCATAATAAAAAATGCAATAAAATTACCAGGATGAACTGGTGTTATAACACTTTAGAAATTAAATTCCAGCACTGAAAAAATCACAGGCATAGACATACTTGGAAATCTGTCAGACAGTTCTCACAATGACAGCATTGCTTCCTCGGGGCTCAGTCCTTCCTTGCCTGAAATTGGAGTCTGCCTCCTTTCCAGTTTCAGCAGCCACAGGACTAGGACCTCGTCATCTTTGTCCTACCCAAGTGTTCACACACAGTCAGAGAGAGGAGCTGCAGCCGCTCTCCCCTGGATCCCTGTCCCATCCCTTGTTTGTTCAGGAGTTTGCAACATTATTGAATGTCTCATTACCAAACCAAATACCATCACACTGATTGAAACGTAGCTCAAAAGCAAGCATTTCTTGTTTCTTTACCCCAAAGCATACAGCACATAGAGCAAAAGCACAAGAACAACAATAAATCCTATATGTGCATCGCCCCTTCTCCATCACAGCTGCATTTCATCATGTCATCCAAGCCAGAGGCACCATCTCTGGGTTGGGGAATGTAGCTCTGCTCCCAGCAGCATGCTCCTCATTTGCCTGTCAGTTCAGCATGATGGGTGCTGAGTAACTCGCCTTTTTCTTTACCCCAGCATCTTTAAGGCTTTAATATTCTGTTTGATCTGTTTGAGGCTATGAGGGGAGTAAGTGATTTTCTGTCTGGCTTAGCTAGGTAGGGAATACTCCCCAGTATATATATTTCCTTTAGACCTCTTATCCATGCCATTGCTTTGACTGTTGTTTTTTTTTTTAAGACTTTTTTTGTTTAACTATGCATTCAGGCAAGTGGATATAATGCAAATAACCTGCGAGCCAATGTTATTTATAACATCGCTGCACATAACACCCTCATTCTCCCCACCACCCTTTTACTCTATAAAAGTATACAAGAGTAAACAGGCACTCCATAAAAAGAAACCCAGGCATCCAGTGTTAAAACTGAACAGCTAAGAACTTAGCAGCAGCAAATATAACCTCACCTCCTTGTGAATAATGCCTTGCTATTTAGTCTGGTTACAAGATGACACAGTGGACTGTAAATACTATGCTGGGTTATCAGCTTTTCTAGACAATCTTCAATACAAGTCTAGAAGACTATGTATGTGGAGGACACAACCCATTTGAAGGAGTAAAAGGAAGCAAATATATTTGAAAATTAAAAGAGCATTATAAAAAAAAATTATACAAATCAGAATGAAAATGCTGAAGCAAAGGCAGTATAATGTGAAAAAATTGACATACTTCAAAAGGCGGGATTGTCACTAGAGAGGAGAGGAGAGGAGAGGAGAGGAGAGGAGAGGAGAGGAGAGGAGAGGAGAGGAGAGGAGAGGAGAGGAGAGGAGAGGAGAGGAGAGGAGAGGAGAGGAGAGGAGAGGAGAGGAGAGGAGAGGAGAGGAGAGGAGAGGAGAGGAGAGGAGAGGAGAGGAGAGGAGAGGAGAGGAGAGGAGAGGAGAGGAGAGGAGAGGAGAGGAGAGGAGAGGAGAGGAGAGGAGAGGAGAGGAGAGGAGAGGAGAGGAGAGGAGAGGAGAGGAGAGGAAAAAAATAATTACTTTAACTGAACAGCTTTGCCCAACTTTCTGCTCAGAGCCTGTGAGCACAGAAGGTTCACATCAGTTGTCTTTGCAGTTTATTTGGAGGTACTGATAAAGAGGTAACAGTGTGACTTAAAATAGAAACATCTGATACTTAAGTCTCCTGCTCACCACAGACGAGGCGTAACCCTGATTAACAACATGGGCTTCATCTTTGTGGAGACTTAAGAGTATTTTCAGAGCACTTGGCCAAAAGTAACAACCCTGCCACCAGGATGAGACATGATGAGGCACCCATCTGCTTGTGTTGTCTCATGAAGAAAATGTTCAGAAGAATTTTACAGGGAAGCTTTTAGAGAAAATAAAAATATTTATTTTTTTCCTCTACTGAGGATTTCTGGGTTCACACTGACATTTGACTGAGCAGTTGCTTAGCATGTTGTACACTATATTTCATTTAAAACAACAGTGGTTACAGTAAGGTTCCCTTTTTCAACAGAAGATGACAATAGAGTAGATTTTTCACAGGAAGTTACATTTTTTCAAGGGTTTTTCTTTTCTTTTCTTTTTAAAGGCTGGAATGAAGCAAAATATGTTTGGAAGGAAGGATCTGTGGTGTGAGTGACACAGTCTGGAGGTACAAAACTTGTTTCTACGACACATTAAATATCCTACCACGGTCAAACACACACAGTAATATTTATATGTGCAAAGGATCCACAAGCATAGGTCTGCCACCTCCTCTAGAATTTGCTTCAGCAGCAGGTTTCGTAGCCATCAGCAGGCACCTGTAAGACAAAAGAGTAAGGAACAAGGGTTAGCAGAGACACGTCACACAGCTCCTTGCTCAAGAGAATTTGCAAGAATCTTGAACATCTATCAAGGATGACTAATTCATCTTCCTGTCCTGCACCGCTCTGTGACCAGCAGATGAATGAGATCTGATTTATCTGTGATCTAGGTGACAGCAGGGGCAGCATGGCTATCCACGAAGACACCCAGAAAAGCCTGAGGAGGAAGTGAAGCAGCATTACACCTGTTGCTCACACTCAGCAAGGCCACTCTCCATGTGGTGCACAGTGGGTGTTTCTACCCACCCATGCCGAGGTACCAGTAGGATGTAGCATTATGTTTTGGGATTATGTTACTCATGTTGTTAATGGTATGCTGGGGAAAGGTAAGACAGTGAGCCTGTATTTGTAATTTACCACCTAGCTCACCAAAAGGAGCAGTAAAACCTTCTGAACAGACACAACAGCAAAAACAATTAAGGAAATTCCTTCAGTTCAGAGCTACCTGGGGTGAGTGTGTGAACTGCTATACAAGCTGCCTGGAGGCCCTGGAGAGCAGTTCCTGAATTAGCAAGGATTGGAACAACTAATTGGTGATTGTTTATCAAATAATACACTAGCAATTCCACTGTACTCTAAGGTGGGGGAAGAATAAAGCTATTTCAGGTGCCACCACTGTGAACTTAGCATATTTCTGAGATATGTAAGACATATTCTTCAACTCTTTTAAGTGTCCATATGCCGACTAGACAGAGGCTGGCAGGAGGCACATTTATAAGAGCATTTATTTCAAGTGCCTCTGCTAGTTCAAAGGACTCAAACATAAATAGTTGTCTAAAAAAAAAAAAAAAAAAAGAGAGATGTGTTTTGGAGAGGAGAAGGAAAAGAATTTATAACTTTTGAGGTGGGAGAAAAGGATGGCAAATATGGTGCTAATTAATAAAAAGCCTTCTCCTTCCTTGCTGTCCCCTTGTCCCTCAACACACTAAATCAAGAGCCTGCTCTGCTATGCTCTCTCAATACTCTTGGCATGTGCTTCATTCTCTCTTTCCCTCACTCTCCTCTTGCTCTCTCTCTCCCCTCCCCCTAAAGGGGCATGAAATGAGAAATTCTAGCAAGGTTTCTTTGCAGAAGAGATGTTTGGCTTCAAGCCCAGTATACAGATGTGGGAGGGAGTCTTCAAAGAGAGACTCCCTCAGTGCTGCCCAGGGAAGTGGTACTTCTCACGGTCTGGAAACAAGGCTTTCTGGGACTCAGTGTCTCGAGCCCCACCAGTGCTACCAAGTCCCTCAGAGACAATAAATGCCCAAAAAGGAAAAAACATCTGCATTATGCTGTCTTGAATTTTTCTCAGCTTGAACTTTAGGCAAAAAGTGACTGCATGTTGGGAGGAATAGTTGAAAAAAAAACCCCAAACAAATGAAAAACAAACCCCCAAGAAACTTGTGGCATCTTTGGATTTAGTATTTACTTTTTACATACCATGTCCAATTGTATGAATTAGCCAATTTGTACTGAGGACTATTTGTTGTCTTTAGCTTCAGATAGATTATTTCTTTCCAGCAAGTCCTTGTAGACTCTTTTAATGGTTTATTGGTACAGTTATACAAGCATAGACATTTTACACTAGCAAAAAAAGCCTTTTGAAAGGACATCATTTCCATGAGCAAATTAAGTTGTCCAAGAAAAAAAAAAAAATATTTTTTCTCCCCGGTGTAACTTCATATCTACTATAGCTTTTGCCAGCATAGCAATGATGACAAAAATACAATAAATCCCTTCCTGACACAGCTGTGCCAGCAAGACTAAAGCCTTCATCTCAATGAGATTGAACTACTCCATATTTCAGCAATATTTATATTACAAGCTTTTCCCCTCACAGCACAATGTATCCTCCCCAGTTGCCTGGTTTTGTCTTGCTTCTTGCCCATACTCTGGTAACCATTGATCTGCTAGGCAACATTTACAGCATCAAGCATGTAATTGTATCCTCACTAAGACCATTTAAAAGGTGTTTATTACATACAGCTTAAAAAAAACTTCTCTCCATCATGCAGACAGACTTTCCACAATTTCTGATGGGCCCTCAGCCCCAGCTTACAGCCAACTCTAACCCACTTCTTGGTATTGCTGTAGTGAACACAGTCCCACATGGTTGTAATGTATGTTTGCTTTAGTTTTGTCTTTCCCTTCTGTTTTAAAATGCACAACATAAATCAAACACATCTAGTTTCCACAGCCGTACTTCCACTTTGAACATATGAGGAGGTAAACAAAACAGTCAGCTCTGAACTGAATCTTTTTCTGTAATTAAGAGGGAATTTCTTACCATGCCTGATGAAATCCAGAATGTTTCAGTGCAGATGCCTGAAAAAGAGAAAAGAGTCTTTAAAAGACAGTTTTTTGCTCAGTGAAAGTCTAACTCTGCAAAAACTATTGCCAGCATAATTCTATAGGTTGAGTTAAATAAATAAATACTTATCTGATTAATTGTTGCCTGGAATCCTTTTGTGCTTGTATCTCTTGAGTTAGAGGCCATATTAAAAAAAAAGTGCACAGGAGATTTGAAATCTGAGGACAACCTAAAGCTTGATTCTAAGAAGGCTCAATGCACCAGTACTTTCCCAGGGCGTGGGTGAGACAGGTTTAGTCACCAGGTGAGACAGAGAGCAGTCTGTTGCAATCCAACATTACATGGAGAGCCAACTAGAAAGCAACGTATTTAGCACATACACTGCACACATTACAACAGCCTCAAAGAAAAGAAAATCAGGTGTTTCAATATGCAGGTTTTATTCAGGTCAGCTGCATTTCAGGATCTCTGAAAAGCTACAGCAAATGCCTGGATACAAAGAACTTCACAATTTGGAGATGTTGACATCACTGTTATTCACGTGTGGGTGACATACTAGCGTACTATGTATAGCCATTAAGAAAAAAAGACTCTCCAAAAGTATTAAAATATCTTTGCAATTTAGGATGTTACCCAGTACACATTTTTGTTCACCTCAGTCTTTTCTTTTTTAAAGTTCTTCTGCCTCTTTCTTCTGCAAGGACACTCACTGAAATCCTTCCAACAAAAGCTGAAATCAATTTTTAAGGGCAGGAGCTTCTTTCATCCTGTGTTTAAACAATACCCTGGCACAAGCTGGGACTAATTACACAGGAATAGCCAGACTGGATTGGCTGAGGAAGCCAAGTGTCCTATCATGCTCACAACTTACACTTTTTGCTCCCTGGGCCAGTGCAAATGGCAACAGATCTCAGGTCCTAGCCTCCCAACCTCTGGGCCTCCTCAGCTCCCAGCAATCTCTGGCAAGGTGATTCCCTGAACCAGAAGTGTACTTTTGTGTAGGATAGCTCCTGGGTGAGCTTTCTTTAAGGGGTATGTCCAAACACCACTGTCCACATGGGAACTTCGGTCATCTACAATATCCCAGGGCAATTCCACAGCTATAGGAAGTCCTTTTTGCTAGCTTTAAAATTGTCACCTAACCATTCACTTGAGGTTGCTTGGCTCCCACGGTATGGGAGAGTGAATAGTCATTTTCTATTTGCTTTCTCCATGCCACTCGAGACCTTTGTTTTCTTCCTGCTCAGATAGGAGGTTGAAAATCCCCGAGTGATAAGTTATTTCCCATCTGCGAGTCACCCCACATCTTTTATCAACATTTCCTCTATCTTCTCCTCTTCTCCTGCATCCTTTCTAAAATGAGGGAGCAAGGATGCAATATTAAAGCATGCCATGCATTTATATTGTAGCATAAGGATCTTCCTCTTTTTTTCACAATTCCTTTACCAATAATTCCTAGTATTGAGTTCTTTTTTTGTTTTCCTTGTTTTATTCCTACTGCACATTCAGCAGGCATTTTTATACAATTATTATAACCCAAGGTTTCTTCCCAAGGGATAATTTAGATTCCATCACTGTGTATTTCAATTTAGGATTGTTTTTCCTCCTCCACACTATGCTATATTCATTAACACTGAATTTCAACCACCAGATTGGCCTTCAGTCGCTCTGTATTGTGAGGCCTTTCTGTGGTCCCCTAGTACATCCTCAACTCAGCTATCCTGCCTGACTTGGTGTCATCAGGAGGCTTCTTTGCTCATTCTCCATCTCTTTCAGGACTAAGCTGAACAGCATCAGACTCAATAGAGAGACTTCAACGGTCATTCCTTTTCTAAAAGCTGGCCACTTTTCCCCTAACCTCTATTTCTGAAACTGAAATAATTATGAATCCATGTAAGAACATTGCCCCTTATTCCATAGCAGCTTGACTTCATAAAAGGTTTTTTAAGAGATATACATTTAAAAAAACACCTTTGAAAATTTATTTGATTATAACAAAAGCACAGACATTCTGAAGCTCAACAATCTCTGCTACTGCCCAATCCTTCTTTAAAGCAACTCTTATTCTTCACATACCAAGCTTTTAGCTTCTTCTTAAAATGACAGCACACTTTACCTATACCCTGGAACAACTTCTCCCCAGCCACAGGAGCTACCCTCTCTGTGGAGAAAGTGTCCCTCACCTTTGAAGAGGGCTTTTCTCACCATACTTTCTTTAACCACAGTGAACTGCTAAACAGGAGGGCTCATTCCAGTTTCTTGGGATTACCAGCAGTTATGGGCTGCAAATGCCCTATTCCTTCTAGGACCATTAAGCCAAGGTATGCAGTAGGAGACACCGGCTCTGCAGATCTTTTCTGTAGAGTCCATCAGGAAAGACTTTTTTTCCTGTTCTTTCTTATTTTAGAAAAGCTGCAGCTCTTCTCTCCCATTCTCAGCCTTCTTGTACACATGCATAGGTTGAGCAGTGGTGCATGTTCTTACACTGACTGAGCTATATTTTCAATGACATGTTTACAGAAACTCTCTGCTTTTGAATGTCATTCAAACAACAGAATGCCCCATATGGTTTCCCACTGTTCAAGAGCAGCTCAAAAGTCCCAATTTAGACTCTGAGGTCCACCAAATAAAAAGGAATGTGATGCATATGTTCCCAGATCTAGCTCAGCAAATGTAGGCTAGAGGGAAAGAAAAACATCAACCCTGGTTACTTAAAATTACAGTAGATGAATAAGTATAATCTTCTAAATAAAAATAATTGGCTCAAATATAATGTCAATAACCCTTCAGGGACTACAGCTGGTGAGTGCCATTGAGAATAATAATGCAGTGCTTATTGCATGTGTGCACTCTAACTACAGACACTCAATCTGAGAATTTAAATTCCAATTATTTGGATAAAACTGGCTACCCTGAAACAGCAAACAGAACACACAGGTATTGCAAAGTACAAGAAACAAAAGAACTGCAAGTTTCAGACAGCGATCTAACCTCAGCCAAGCACAACTCCAGGATCGCTAGGACAACACAGGCTGTGCTACAACATGGAGCTTCTTTAGGAACAGGACCTCCACCACGTGAAGTATGGTCCCATGGCACACACCAGCCCTGTTGTTGCTGGATGGTCCTTGCAGTGCAGTGCTGTGGATGGAAAGGTGTCTGCTCATGTCCTGCACGGCCCTTTACCAAGGTACTGCACTAGAAGCAGTAGAAAATTGCTCCTAAGCAACAAAGAGTAAAAAAACCACCAAGACAACAACAAAAAAAACCCCAACCAAAACAAACTTGAAGAAAACAGTTTTGGTAAGATTCTGATTTGGCCTTCTCCAGCAGAGCTCTGCCCATTGCAACCTTGTCGCACAGAGTAGCTGGTACTTTCTCTTCCCAAGAGATTACTCTGGTGAGGGGTCAACAGCAGAGTTAAAGGATGCATTTATTCATGACACACACTCTCTACATTTCCCCAGGGCATCCAGTAGAAACCCCAATCTTCCCTTTTCAAGGACATAAACACTGTGGGAAGAGAGCAGTCAAGCCCCTGGCAGCCTGGCCAGGACTGCATCTCCTGCAGCACACATTGCTTCCCTAGGACACAGTGCAGCAGGCAGCGGGGACTGGATTCAGCCCAGCTCATTCACCGTTTAAAAACTAATAGCAAATGCAGACTCTCTAGCTGCAGATAAGTCACCCCAGAGACCTCTGGAAACTAATGTCAGCCCTCCAACTCCTGTTCCTATTACAGTGTTAATCTCTGAGGTTCATCCACACACCAGTAAACGCTTCAAGTGGGCTGTTAGCTCTATCAAAGGACTGATTTTCACTCAGATCACATACACAGAAAGGTAAATGCGACATACCAACACACACTTTCCACTATCAAAGAACAACTTAGAAGTGTCCAATTTTTAATATTACACACTTATTTACTGATGCCTGCCTTAGTAGGCATATGTAACCTAATACTGTATTTTACTGATATTGCAGATGGTATAACCAATCTCCTAAACTCTCTACACTCTCAAAGGATTAGTATGATGTGTAGAGGAGTTTTAGCTTACAAAGCACTACTTTAGTGTGTAGAGTTATTGATTTAACTTAGAAATTCTGCTATATAGTGTAGTTTTACTGATTTACCTTTTACAGTAGTGTAAGAATATCTTTTCTCCCCTAAAAACTTTGACACACTTCATTATCCAATACAAAATATTGCTCCTGGTAGGATTTCAGGGCAGGCATTCAGTAATCAAAATTACAGACTTTTTGAAAAATTCTCTGTGCTGCAGGGCTCCTCCCTCCTTACTCATGTCTTTTTTGCTACATAAAGCTGGCACACCCCCTAAACTTTCCAGAAATTTCTGAGAAGCACCCACAGTTATACATCAGCATACCCCTTCCCCTCAAGCCTTTGAGTCAGATCTGTTTTGATATAGGGCACACACTGACACAGAAGGAAGAGTTTCTCCCCACCATCTGGAACACTTTCCAAATGTGCTGATACATTTTCCTTCTTCTCGGCCATAGCAGTCATTCAAGCCTCTGGTCTCCTCTCCTCTTGAATGCTGCAGGAACCTCCTGTGTGCCACCCCTTGTCCCAGCTCACACCGTTCCAGCACATAGGGAAAGCTGCAGCTGAACAGTGCATACATGACAGCAATAAGATAATCCCGTGACATTGCTAAAAGTTTATTTTGAAAGCGTGTTCTAAAAACAAGATCAAACCCCAGAACCACTGCCAATGGCATTCTTTTCTAGTTTTTCCTCATGATCAACTGCCCCTGCAGCCATGCAACTCTAAGTCCTCCCTTCTGCCCTGCACCACTCCTCTTTTATCACTGTCCATGCAAGTATATGCTCTTCTGTTAACTATTACATGTGTTTAAATCCTCCTTTGTTCTGCTATTTTAATCACTCCCCTCCTCACCTCTATCTTTAATTTCTCTGCTATTAAATGTGATAGGGAGAATGCTTAGATTTTTACCTTGTGATGACTTCACATGGCACAAGCTATTATCAAAAAGAAGCCTAGAGTCTAATGTTGACAGTTACACTTTTCCCCCTTTTTCTTTGCAGATGTGGAGTTACATAGACAGTTAATCTGTCAAAAAGCTCGCCTAGTCTCAAGTAAACCAACTTGCCATATTTTTGTACATTCAGCAAATTATAGACTTTCACAGCTTTAATACAAAACCTACATATCAGCCCACTGCCAGTAGCCAGGGATATGACAACTGTAGTAAGGGCTTAGACTTACAAATCCATTGGTGCATATCTGTTGATTCACAGCAAATGGCCACATGTTTGTTTGGTTGGGTTTGTGTTTGCCTATGGCAAAAGCAGATTAATTCACATTAGCTTAAAACCAATTTTGCCCCAAGGAAAGAATGCCATACGGTTCTATCCCCCCCCAACACAAGGAAGTAGTCAATTTAACAGGCAAGATTACACAAAGGTCTGACTTCAGTGTCAGATATTTCACCTTGTTTTACAATCTTTCCACATCTTCACACTTTAAAAAAATACTATGAGAATTTCTGGACACTTCCAAATTCTTAATGTACTAAAAATACATATATTTTTCAGTTTTATCTAAACAGCTATTCTGCTAAGGAAAATAAATCACTGATTTCCAAAGGTACATAGAATCATAGAATGGTTTGGGTTGGAAGGAACCTTAAAGATCATCCAGTTCCAACCCCCCTGCCATGAACAGGGACACCTTCCACTAGACCAGGTTGCTCAAAGCCTCATCCAACCTGGCCTTGAACACTTCCAGGGAGGGGGCATCCACAACTTCTCTGGGCAACCTGTTCCAGTGTCTCACCACCCTCACAGTGAAGAATTTCTTCCTCATATCTAAACTAAACCTACCCTCTTTCAGCTCAAAGCCATTTCCCCTTGTTCTATCTCTACCTGCCTTTGTAAAAAGTCCCTCCCCAGCTTTCTTGTAGCCCCTTCAGGTACTGGAAGGCCACTATAAGATCTCCCCAGAGCCTTCCCTTCTCCAGGCTGAACAGCCCCAACTCTCTCAGCCTGTCCTCGTAGGAGAGGTGCTCCAGCCCTGGGATCATCCTCGTGGCCTCCTCTGGACTCATTCTAACTGGTCCATGTCTCTCTTGTGTTGGGGACTCCAGAACTGGACACAGAAATCCAGGTGGGGCATAACGAGAGCGGAGCAGAGGGGGAGAATCACCTCCCTCAACCTGCTGGCCACGCTTCTCTTGATGCAGCCCAGGACACGGTTATTGGCCTTCTGGGCTGCAAGCGCACATTGCCGGCTCATGTTCAGCCTCTCATCCACCACCACTCCCAAATCCTTCTCCTCAGAGCTGGTCTCAAGCCACTCATAGCCCAGCCTGTATTTCTGTTTGGGGTTGCCCTGACCCAGGTGCAGGACCTTGCATTTGGCCTTGTTGAACTTCATGAGGTTAGCACAGGCCCACCACTCAAGCCTGTCCAGGTCCCTCTGGATGGCATCCTGTCCCTCCAGCATGTCAACTGCACCACACAGCTTGGTGTCATCAGCAAACTTGCTGAGGGTGCACTCAGTCCCCCTGTCCATGTCTCTGACAAAGATGTTGAACAGCACTGGCCCCAATATGTCACCAGTCATCACTGGTTTCCACTTGGACATTGAGCTGTTGACCACAACTCTTTGAGTGTGACCATCCAGCCAGTTCCTTATCCATCAAACCTACGTGTTTCCAATTTAGAGACAAGGATGCCATGTGGGACAGTGTCAAATGCCTTGCACAAGTCCAGGTAGATGACATCAGTTACTTTAGCCTTATCCACCAACGTTTCAACCCCATCATAAAAGGCCACCAGATTGGTCAGGCACGATTTGCCCTTGGTGAAGCCATGCTGGTTGTCACCAATCACCTTCTCATTCTCCATGTGCCTTAGCATAGTTTCTAGGAGTGAATCTGCTCCATGATCTTGCCTGGCACCGAGGTGAGACTGACCGGCCTGTAGCTCCCCGGGTCTTCCTTGTTTCCCTTTATAAAAATGGGGGTTATGTTCCCCTTTTTCCAGTCTGCAGGAACTTCACCAGACTGCCAGGACTTCTCAAATATGATGGATAGAGGCTTTGCAACTTCATTCACCAGTTCCCTCAGGACCCATGGATGCATCCCATCAGGTCCCATGGACTTGTGCACCTTCAGGTTCCTTAGGTGGTCCTGAACCTGATCTTCTCCTACAGTGGGCAGCTTTTCATTCTCCTGGACCCTTCCTTGGCTTTCTAGGACTTGGGCAGTGTGCCACGAGCCCTTGCTGGTGAAGACTGAGACCAAAAAGTCATTGAGCACCTCAGCCTTCTCAGTGTCCTGGGTGACCAGATCTCCCGTTGCCTTCCGGAGAGGTCCCACATTTTCCCTAGTTTTCCTTTTCTCCCCAACATACCTGTAGAAGCTTTTTTTGTTGCCCTTGACATCTCTGGCCAAATTTAACTCTGTCAGGCCCTTGGCTTTCCTAACCTGATCCCTGGCCACTCGGGCAAGTTCTCTGTGTTCCTCCCAGGTAACCCATCCTTCCTTCCACCCTCTGCAGGCTTCTTTTTTGATCCCAAGTTTGTTCAGGATCTTCCTGTCCATCCATGCAGGCCTCCTGCTGTTTTTGCCTGCCTTCCTCTTTGTTGGGATGCACCATTCCTGGGCTTGGAGGAGGAGATCTCTGAGTATAAGCCAGCTGTCCTGAGCCCCTCTTCCCTCCAGGAATTCATCCCATGGTACATGTCCAAGCAGATCCCTGAAGAGGTCAAAGTCTGCTCTTCTGAAATCCAGGGTGATGAGCTTACAGTACGCCTTCCTCACTGCCCTAAGGATCTTGAATTCCACCATTTCATGGTCACTACAGCCAAGGCTCCCGAGAGCTTCACATTCCCCACCAACCCCTCCTTGTTGGTGAGAACAAGGTCCAGCATGGCTCCTCTCCTCATTGGTTCCTCCACCACTTGGAGAAGGAAATTGTCCTCCACGCATTACGGGAACTGGCTGGATTGTTTGTGTCCTGCTGTGTTGTCCCTCCAACAGATGTCAGGGTGGTTGAAGTCCTCCATGAGGACCAGGGCTTGTGAACGTGAGGCTGCTCCTATCAGCCTATAGAGGCCTCATCTGCTTGGACTCCCTGGTCTGGTGGCCTGTAGCAGACCCCCACTGTAACATCCCCTTTCCCTGCCTTCCCTTTAATCCTGACCCATAAGCTCTTGGTCAGCTCCTCGTCCATCTCCAGGTGGAGCTCCATACACTCCAGCTGGTTGTTGGCATAGAGGGCAACACCCCCTTCTCATCTCCCCTGCCTGTCCTTCCTGAAGAGCCTGTATCCTTCCATTCCAACACTCCAGTCATGGGAGCCATCCCACCATGTCTCCGTGATGCCAATCAGGTCGTAGCCCTGCAGGCACACACACATCTCCAGCTCCTCTTGTTTATTGCCCATCTACATGCATTAGCACAGAGGCATTTCAGCTGGGCCCCCAGTGAAGCTGACTTTGACTTGCTGGCTGGAGCAGCTGGAATCCCATGGTGATGCTCTTCAGGCAGGTACCTCCCAGAGCTGTTACTGGCAGTCCCAGTTATATCCCCTTCCCCCTTCCAATCCAGTTTAAAGCTCTGTCAATAAGCCCCGATAGTTCCTGCCCCAGGACCCTTTTCCCCTTCTGAGACAGGTGTGTCCCATCATCTGCCAGTAGCCCCAGTGCCAGGTAAACATCCCCATGGTCAAAGAAACCAAAACTCCACCTGTGGCACCAGCCCTGAGCCATGTGCTGATCAGATGTGTCTTCCTGTTCCATCAGTTCCTGTTCCTGCTCCCTGCCACTGAGGGGATTGAGGAGGACACTCCCTGTGCCCCCCATCCTGCAACCAGTCTCCCTAAAGACCTGACCCTTTTTAATCACTTTTGGACTTTTCTCTGTAATCTCGTCACTACCAGCCTGGATGACCACAAGCAGGCAGCAGTCTGAGGGTCACACCAGGCCAGGGAGGTTCTCACTGATATCCCTGACCCAGGCCCCAGGGAGGCAGCAGACTTCCCTGTGGGAGGGATCTGGGTGACATATGGGGCCCTCAGTTCCCCTCAGAGGGACTCACCTACCACAGTTACCTTCCTCTCTTTCTTGATTGAGCTGGTCCTGAGCTGTGGGGGTGACTGACTCACCCTGGATATCTCCCCACGTGGGGAAGAACTTTCCATCCTCACCTGCCTGGCCCTCAGTTTCCAAGGCCCCATACCTGTTGTGCAGCGGTAACTGGGGGGCAAGGGAAGCCGGCAGGAGATTCACCTGCCTCCCCGAGGAGGGACCTGTTTCCATTCCCGCTGCCTCTTGGGTCCCCTCCTCTAACCTGGTGGCAAGAGGACAGGGGATCCTGTGCTTCGTGTGAAACCTGTTGCCTTTGGCTCAGGGATGGGAGGGCCTGAGCCCACCAGTCCATCTCCTTCTCACAGTCCCTGATAGTCCTCAGCCTTTCAGCTCAGCCACCATGCTGAGCAGATCATTCACCTGCTCACAGCGAATACAGGTGCTGTCCCTGCCCTTCTCCATTGCAAGTGAGAGGCTCTAGCACTCCCTGCAGCCAGGGGCCTGGACAGCTGCAGCTTTACATGGGACCTCTCTCTGGGTCACCACATTTTTTTTCCTACATAGATCATAGACAAAGCAATCTAGCAACCAAAACCTTCTCTCTCACAAAATGATAAATTGTGCTATTCCAGTAGCTATTTAGACCTCACTGCCTGAACTCATGCTGACCCAAACATACCCATTCCCTCATTACCCCAAGCTTCATGCCATGCACATCATCAAAAAACTTATCTTCTTCCTGCTTACAACACCTCCAGCAATAGTCTTTTCAAATTAAAAAAAAAAAAGGCACACTATTTAAAATGGACTGATGTTTACAAGTTAAAACAAAACAGAACAGCACACCCAACTCTGTTCTGTATTTTTCAGCAGCTCAACATCCTGTGGTGGCCTCAGCCAGCTGGGCTCTGTGACCCCTTGAGTGATCCCTTGAGTGTGTTCCCGTTTTATCAAGCAATGAACTCTACAGCCCCAAAGCCAGCAAGAATCCTGTCACTGACTTCAGTTGGGAACAGGAACTGGCTCAGTCCTAAGAAACCTTGAGCTAAATAAAGCAGCAAGAAAAGTCACAGGCGGGAAGTGGGGGGTGTCAGCTCAGAGTACCATGGGGCACAGCTCTGCTTGTTACCAAGGTTACTAGATATTTCCCCACGTAAAATTTCATTTTCAGTTGGCAATAACTCTGCAAAACTTTGACCCCCTTGAGTGGGAATCTGGGGTGGAAATCTATTGAATATGTGCTGCAGGCTGATTTGGGGTGGAGGAAAAGGTTTCTAGACATAATATAAGCACTTTTGAGAAAGAGGTTACAGGGAAAGGTGTGGTGAGGCAAAGCTCTTTTCCCACTATCTCCCTGCTTCTGGTCTGACAATAAATAGGACATATAAAAAATTTTCCCTTTGTGTTAGGAATGTATCTAAACAAAAACCTACCTGCATTTGGACGAGGTGTTAGTTCTCAAACAGAACAGAAAAGAAAAATTCCAGTTCAAAAACTGTCAACAAAGATGTATTTGATTTTTAGCTGTTTTAGCCAATAAGCTGCTTAGGCTATTTCCGCCATTCCCTCAAGGCTCCCAACCCAGCAGGTCTGCTCCAGCCTGGAGCTGAGTGGGACCTTCCTTGGAACTGTAATTCCAGTGTGCTGAATGTTGCCAGATCCAGACCTCTAAAACAAAAGCATGGATACCGTCTTCTCCCATCACTGTTTTCCCAGTCAACATCCCCTGTTTGGTCCAGGGAACATGGAAGAGAAAGTTTTCAGAACCAAACATAGTAGGGACAAAAGCGTTGGGCTTGCAAAGTTTAGGGAGAACTAAGAGTAAGGACGAAGTATGTAGGTGGAGAAATATCTCCCCAAGCCCCTAACAACTGGCCTGGAGAGGCTAAAATAGGAATGAATGAGAAATGGGATCTGAGAGTCAGGTAGACTGAGATCATTCAGAAGTCTGGCACTGAAATTTGGCTAAGAAATCCATGGCAAGGAGTCAATGTGGTGTGGAAAAGTGGGTGAGAGTCAAAGCTCTGATGATCTTGGATGCAGAAGAAATGCTGAGACTATGCCCAAGGGATACCTCTGAGGTACCTCTGGAAATGAGCTCAGGCCTGAGGTTCAGTGGGAATAAGCCAACATGGCAGAAAATACCAAAGTCCAAGCAGAGACAGATCAGAAGAAAACCCATGATCAAGGGACTTTGTGTGGCTGTGCCAGAAATATGAGACATCTGACAAATACCTGTGAAATGAATCGTAAAGCATATTGACGCTCCTTCATGTCAGCCTGTGGGAAAGATGCTTAGGGACCACCAATTACTCCACTAGACCAAGTGGCCCTGCTTGGGGGGCTGGACAGGAAAAGCTGCTGTCTGTCCAACAACTCAGAGAGGTGCATGTTTCACACCATATCACTATCAAATTAGTTTTTTGTGAAAAGTGAGTTGGCTGGTAGCAACTTCTTCCTCCGTGCTTCTCACATCCTGTTTCATTCATATAAGTTTATTTAAAAAGATTAGATTTGGTTACCTACAGCTGGATTAATTTCTATGGTGCCTCACCATGTACTCATCTACGTTCACCTGAAGCTCAAAGAGAGTTAGGAAATTCTGTTGCCTTTCACTTGCTGGGAAATGTGCATGTTGTCCTTGCACAAAGGCCTTGCACTTTGGAGGAGATGAGAAAAGGGATATTTTACATACTTGAGAAATAGTTATGGCCATACTTAACAGTACAGCTTCTTTTCCCTCCAAGAGGTTTTCAATCCCAGTATCATACAAGATGATTACTTGCACACTAAGGTAAAAACTCATCTGAGCAGCCTCATTGACTTAGGACAGCATTCCTTCTCATGAACGAGCACAGACAGTATTGTTCTGGGTTTCATTCATGAATTTATTTTAAACATAGTGATTTCAAGTTTTGCACTTTCTGTCATTTACTTAAAAAAACTTTGCTAAATAAAATCTGTAAGCATCATTACAGGTGAAAAAAAACAGAGCTCCAAGAGAGAAGAATATTTTTCCCAGCTCACCATGCAACCCAGGAAGTGAGTTGGAAAAGAGAACCTCCTGAAGCACAAGCCATCTGTATGGGAACAAAAAATCCAGACCCAAGATTATTTACTTCATGGTAACACTTGCCCTTCAGTAAAAGGGTCAAAAAAATCTTGACTGCTGTCACAGTTCATGAACTTGCACCAAACTTTCCAGTTCAAAACACAAAGTGAACCTGGCGCATCTAGAACCATGACCCTGCCTCACCTGCCGCTCTGAGAACAACGAGGTCATTTGTTTCCTGGAAGGATGACTTAATTCAGATCCCAATGCCATTTCCTTCCCAGTGGTTGCATGGCTGACAAAGAGAAAGACAGTTCTTGCTAAACCTGTAGTATCACATAAGTTGGATCATCTCAAGGGGATCTTCCTGCGTTTCTGTTACTACTCCTTCCTCCTTCAGATGCTGCTTCTTGATACTCACCATTCAGCACAGATGCACTATTTGTTGCACAGGGGTTGGGCCAGCACAAGCCATTTAGCCAGGCAGTTTGAGGAAAAATGTTAGAACATCTTTTACAGAAGAACAAACATTGACTCATGTTAGGAAATGTCACTTGTGCGATGTGCTGTTTTGCAAGACCACCATGGTTGCACTGCCTCACTCTGATCAGCCACATTAATATTTGAATGCTGGATGACAACAGTTGAAGATTAATTCCAGTAAGTTATTCACGCCTGGAGGTTCAGATTTCCACGCAAAAGCATGTGGGCTAGACTATGGCATTTCACCACAGCCCCAAGGAAAGGGCAGTGGGAAGTCACCCAGCCCCAAGAGGGTCAGAATAACTCATACCTTTGTAAAATAATCCTTCTCCTGCTCTTCTGTATCCAGGACACTTCACTGCAGGAGATGATATGCTAGGGCCTTTCTTGCTCCCAGCCAGCACTGCCAGACAGTATGTTTACAAAAGAGGGTGTGGACATACTCAATCTCATCTCCTCTTTGTAGAAAAATGCATCATTTATTTACCCAGGGAAGCAAAAAAGGCCGTTCTCAGACAATCCTTGCTTGCAAGACCAGGACATGTTTCTGACTGATCAAGCTGGGATTGGTTTGGCTCTCTGCATTTACTTCAGTTCCACACTCCTTGCATAAGAGTCTTGATGCTGAGAAGGACTTGAGAACACGACAATGTGAGAAGAGATACTGTCAAAAAAAAGTGTGAAGGCCTATGTGGTGAAGAGCCTCTCGAGAATGCTTTCTGCTACAAGGACAAACCGTTTTCCTTGGGTGGGTACTGATGCACATGGAGCATGAAACTGATGCCCAGGAGCATTACTGGAAAGCCAGGGCAGAGGGGTTCAGTCAGTCAACACCTGACCCCCTGCAGAAGGAGAGCCAAGGAGTGCCTGCCTCCCACTGCTCATACTCTCCTTGAGTTTGAGGAATATAAACAGCAGTGAGATTATTTGAAGTATTAAATATTTTTTACTGAAATCACCATCATACACAAATTTTTCTTCTACCATTTTTTAAAATAAGGCAGGAAAAGTAGCTTGACTCTCAGAAGTGCCCAACAACCCCAGCTCAACTACAGCAACGTCTAAGGGTGCACCCTTAGCACGCAAAAGTCCAGGACTAGACAGGACTAGAAGGTACTACTTGCTGATTCCCACCTTTGGAATGGAAGTTCAGAACTAGCAAAAAGAAAATCTCTCTACTATTATATTCAATACTACCAAATTACTATGCAGAAACCACCAAGACTTCCACACTATCAGCTGTTAAAGCACATGAATCCGCTCATTATTGTCTCACTGTCTTGAAACAAACTGCTTCACATCTCTATACAACAAGTAACAGAACACGAAAATGAAGGGTACATATTAATAAAGACATATGCAAAGGGGTACAGATTGAATTCTTTAATATGCCATAGAGTATTTTAACAACTGAACCCATGTTTCTGCTAGCCAGAAGTTCATACAGAAATCACCTTGAAACATGTGGCTTTCAGTTTCCAAACAGGGAAAAATTGCAATAAAGCAACTATTAAAAGTAGCTGCAAGAACTCTACTGGTTGGTACGTAAAATCAGAAGGGTTTTTAAAATAACTGATAAGAGCGTAAGTTTTCTTAGGCTAAATATAAACAGTACAAAACACTGACCTTTAGGCTCTCTTTAAAAAAAAAAACAACAACAAAAAACCCCCCCCAAATTTAAAATCCTCTCCTTCTCCTCCCTTCTATGACTTCAGCAGAGACAGAAGGCATTTACAGTGATGTGTAGTAAAGTCAATTTTTTCCATTGCTTTGCAGTCAGGTATGCCTTTGCAAAATGGATAGAAAAATGTTGCCAGTGGAAAGACACAGAGAATTTCTGGTTGGTGCCTTTTATCCTGTGCTATTTTACAGCAGCACGAGCATGAAACAGGCTCACTCCGCTCTCATGGATCATTACAAAAGTCCAGGTCAACAAAGATCAGGCTCCCTGTCTAAACCATCAGTCGTGACCCTGATGCCAGGATTACTTCTTTTCTTCTCAGGCATCTCTGTTTCCACGCCCTTTCTGCTAAGGACACAATGAGCAGCAGCAGCTGAGATTCATCACCTTCTTCTGGCTTCTTTCAGGCTGAGTGGTTGGGACCTTGCTTATGTGATGCCAGGCTACTCAGCAGTGCCCAGCATGGTGAGGATTTGTGGGGCTGCAGATACCCCAGCCTCTGAAACACACAGCGCTACGCTGGCAAGAAGCTGCTGGAAGTGATTCAGTATTGCTGTCTGTTGAGATCACAGGAATTTGGTTTTGAGTTGTGTCTGTTGGCTGCCACAACCACTCCCAAGATTTCCACTGGGTTTAAAAAGTACCCCTTTCACATCCATTAGCCAGCAGCTGAGGTTATCACAGCAAATTATCCATGTTGTAAAGAAAGTTTTATGCAGCTACAAGTCACTCAAGATCACCAACACCTCAAGGAACTGAGGAAAAAAAACACCTTAAGGCCTCAAACCAGAAAATCATCTTCACCTTTAGGATGGACATTTTAGAGGCTCTGTTTTAAGAGCAAGCTCAGGGTTTCAGCCTGAGACACAGACAGCATTGAAACAATGTGTTTGCTCCAAATTCAATATAACTAATATTTACCAGAGGAGGAAAAAGGTTCAGAATACAGAGCAGGTCAAGTAAAAGCATTGTGCAAAATTGAAAACACCTGTGAGGTGGAGCACATATGGAAGATGTGCTGACTATTAAGGTGTAGACAGAAAGAAAAAGGGGCTTGGATTATGGCTGGAGTAAAGAGCTGTCTACTGCTATGAGCCAGCACCCGAGACTGTGAAACCTGCTACAGCCACGTTCCAAAGCAAATAGCATTAGGCAGGGCTGAGCTTAGTCTTCATGGCTTTACTGGGAAGGGCCCAGTAACTTACTGAAGAGTCCAGTGATTTCTCATTTCATCTCAGTCCCTCCCAGTTTCCAATCTACGCCTCCTGGTAAAAAGCAAGTTCAGGTGTGAAGAGGCATTTGGAAAAGAGTTGATAGTTGTCCTGCTCAGGGCTTCCTTCAAGCCAAACTAAAGCAGGGCAGAGACATGATCACTCTGAGAAGATTGTGAATAAAATATTGAAAAAAGAAAAATAAAATTTAAAAACCTGTTGTATCTAAACTACAAGGGGGAGGGCAGTGAGCTAGCTTAATGAGTTGGGGTTTTTTTCTCCTAAAATTTTGCATAAGAATCATAAGGAGCTAATGAGATAAGGAAAATTCTGGAAGAACAGGTGAAAAGATCTGGTTTTACAACCTCTCTTCTGAAGTATTTTTTCTTAAAATAAAATTTTATTAGATAAATATTAAATATTAGATATAATAAGCTATTGGAAAAAAAAAAGTGTTAAACATTTGCAAAAAGCTCTGTACCAGTGTCCTTCCAGAGGAGCTGGCTGTGACAATTCTGATGCTTCCAGAGGAAGCGGGGTGGGGCGGGGCGGGGAGCACACAGTAGTAACTCACTTGGGGCAGCTTTCAACCTTACTCACTTTTTCTAAGTAACAGTCTCGAGAAGAAAACTTGCCTCCTTTCCCTCTTTTACTGCTCCATATAGGGTTTCTCTCCTCTACCCCCAAATGCAGCCCCCCAACACGTTTAGGTCCTGATCCTAGCTGCCCATATGTGTAATCAGGTCTCCTGCTAGTCAATAAAGGCATGAATTAATAAACAGATAATTAGGAAAATAAGTATTTTCATGAGTCAGTTCTACCCTGAGTCTTGCTGCATTAATTCATGCACAAATGGCCTTAAAGCATAGGTGATTAACCCTGACTGAAAACAGACATGCTACTGCTGTACTTCACAGCAGTTGAGCATCTGAAGATGCAGTGTATCCTTCCACATTAACTGAGGCTCCTACTAATCAGAAGCCCAATGGAGCAGTACTATTGGAAATGCCACTTGATTAGTCTATGACTCAAGGAGAAGAGCCTTATTTATTATTAAAGCAAAAATTCTCATTAAACTGTATTTTTCAGTAAACCTGGGACAAGCTGATCTCCATGGCTTTTTAGCTTGTTCTGTTACAGCCTTAAGCAGCACACCAAATACAGTGTTTCCCAAAGCTGGCTGGAAAGAGCACGCAGAGCCTTTTTTCATCCTTCTCATTTTAGCTAGTGTAATGAATATGGAGATATAAACATTTAGGGAAAAACTGATCTGATATTTTTCCCCTTCCCCAAAATCTTACAGAACTTCACTTTGAGGGCAGTTCAGCTTCCTTTCAGAGCCGCTCTTAGAGACCTTCTTAGAACAGACACCAATACTCAAGATTTGGAAAGTGAGAGGTCATGTCATGCAACGACTTCAGATAATTCAGAACTGCAGAGACATCAGCAGGCTTGCCACTGTTTCACAGGAGCTTAAAGCACATAAACAAAATCAATTTCAAGTCCAGAATCCCAAATAAATAAATTAGTTACCTACACAGATGAGAGAGAGGGAAGCGGTTTTCCCTGAAGCCTCTCAGATTTACATCAACAGAACAGAGCAACCTACTGTTTCCAACCACTTCAGAATGTTAAAGGCACAACATAAATTGACTGTGTTACACCGTAACATAGTCTTAATAAATAAAACCAACATCAGTATCACAGTCCTATCTTACCTATCACTGATCTAGCCTACTCCTTTGAATTTATTATTGAGCAGAGAAATAAATGTGAAGGTGTTTGTTTGTTTGTCTTTGACGGTAATTGGTGAGTCAGTATTCACCAGCAGGTTAGCTGGTACAAAAACACTTCCATGCATGGTCCTAGTCCATGATGTTCCAGCAAACTTTCTGCAGAAATCAATAAGAGTTGTGCCTGTAAGAAGGAGTTCAGCCAGGTACTGTGAGAATTACAGAGTACAACACCTATTCTATTAGAAATAAATGAGCTCATTTACATTTTAATTCTCTGGAACAAGCCACTCTCAACAGGGTAGTTTGCTAGAGTTACTGCAGATGTACAGAAGTTATAATTTTCATCCTAAATGCACATTACAACAAAAATCTCATCAGAGAAACCAGAGAACCAACAGGCATATTAGAGAAACTGCGTGTCTGGGAGGTCCCTCTAGATCTTCATGAACACAGTCTCTTCCTATCTTGCAGTATGTTGTTGCATAGCTAAATACCACAAGAAGTCTCATTAGTTTGAATAGAAATAAGTACAGAAAATATTGTACTTTTCATTGATCCTTTGAAATGATTAACACCATACAGACGGAAATCACATCAAAATATTTAAAGCCATAAATAATTTAACTGAACAAGTTAAAATAAATACATAACAGTAACTACAGAATGTACTGATTCTCCTCTCTCTTACTTAGGGTTTCGTTTCTACGAATCTTGTAGTCCTTGAACTAAGAACCTGGCATCCCTGACTAGCTAAGAGGCAAACTCCACCGTGTAGGTGCTGCAGTGCACCAAAATACAATTTCAATTTTTTTTCTCTTAGCAAAGATTGCAATCAGAGATGGGTCAAAGTCTGCTTAGGGGATGAGGACATTGTTTTTACTGCATGCCTTTTAGATTCACTGTGATCTTCATATTGCTCATGAGAAATTCAGGTAATATTTGAGCAAATAACTATGGCTCAATAAAACAACCCAAACCCCTCAAATATTGAAAGACCTCGGAAAATAGTCTCTCTGAGTTGTGGTTTCTACAGTGACAAACACATGTTTATGGTGTGCTAGTATTTATGACAAATAGAGAGACAGAGTCCTCATTTTAAGTTGCTGCTCTTAGGTAGGGAAGGAACATTAACACAGGGCTTTCATTTCTGACCTTATCATTAGGTTGAAAGCTATTTTGAGGTAGATTTTTCTTCCTTATTTCTACTTGGGCTTCTAACACTTTAGGCAGAACAATCATGGAAGCCAAAATCAGAAAACTTCCAAGTCACTCTCACCCTTTTTCTGGCTCTATGACCATTAGCATCATTGTTTTCATGATGGAAGAGCTTCAGGATAAAAAAGCATCCCAGGAGAACCTGCAGCTCTGCAGTGAGAGCATTCCCAAAACAAGGTGAGAGCTGCTTTTGCAGAAAGTGAAGATCTGAGCAGAGGCCAAACACATCCCAGACCAGGTCTCTGGAATCTCCAGTGCTGAGGTGCAACATGCACTGTTTCCTTCTTTCTTCTCTCCCCTTCCCATCTGTGACTTCTTACACACAAGCGATTTCTGTAAAATGTTTTCTCCTACGTTTGCCAGAAAAAAACCAGAACAAACTCCTCTCCTCAACCCCTTCTCCCTGACATCCCAAAAGAAGCAAAGAGGGCTAAACCAGCATTACCCACGGATTCAGCATTTATTACAGGTTGAAAAATGTGGATGGCAGTCAGACAATTTTCAAGAAGCAGTGAATGGTAAAAAAGGAGTGGCTTGATAAAAAATTTTCCTGGATTCAAAACTTTATGTGTAAACAGAGAGTAGGGATTTAGCAGTTCTATCCACACAAACCTTGTAAGTATGCTATTGTCAAAGGAAATAATTACCTCAAGGAAATATTTTTTTAAATTATTTGGTAGACTCTGGCTTAGACCTGGGATACTTCAAGAAAGACACCACACAACCACACGCATATGTGAAAATACCACTCTTCTCTAACCACCACCAAAACATGCCTTGTAGCAGCGAGGGAAAAGGAAGTCTGTAGCCTACAGAGCAAGGAAAAAGACAAGACAATTTTACTCATTCGAGGCCCCCCTCTGCTTATCTTCATGCAGGAGGAGGAGGGCGATCTATTGATACTGGGTGTGAAGACAGCCCTTCTTCTGAGCCAGCCTTGCTTTTGTTACAGCAGCCAGCTGGTGAAAGAGAACAAACTCTGCCCTACATGCATTGTTATCGTAGGAGACAAAAGAATACCTGTTTTGAATCACTGAGGACTAGTACGGTAACAAAGTACAAGATAACATTTCGCCAGAGGATACAAGAGATTCTGAGAGGGGCAACAATGAAACCAGACAACCTTTCCCTCATCAAACTGCCGGGGGTACTTACTGAGCAGTGGGGGGAAATAATAGCAAATAGAGAGCAAGCACAGTTAGTCTTTACACAAGGGCTTTTTGATAAATAATAAAATAGAGTTAAGACTGGTGTGCTGGCCTTTGCCAACTCCCATTGTTTAGGATATAAGACAGGCCTAAGCAATTT
Organism: Caprimulgus europaeus; assembly: GCA_907165065.1. The sequence goes on from OU015530.1 coordinate 16,357,874, forward strand.
TAAGAGAAACAAATACATACACAACAGGGAAATGCTGCATGAATGGATCTCCTCATTCTCCTTTTTCAAGCAATCCAAGAAGCAGTCACAGCACTCCGAGCTTTGGTATGCTTTTACATACTTTTTTTGACACGTTGCTTTACAGAAGCTTTATAACAGCCCAATATCAGTACCTTTGGTGTCACTGTATGGTAAGCAAATGCAATAGGCAGATCTTTGACATAAAAATAATAATATCTGGTAAAATTACGGTACTACACTGTATCATAGCATCAGAACTGTGGAAATATTAATACATGGATCTTTGACAATACAATGTAAGATGTCACTTTGAGCAGTTATTATGCTAATAACAGATACTTATTATAAAAAACATGAAAGAGGTAAGCTATGTGGGTGCAGAAAGGGATACTTAGTATTCAGAAAATGTATTAAAAAGGAAGAAAAAGCAAGTGCTTCATACAGCATCTAATCCCACATTAGGCAGATGAGGAGTTCCCTGGCAGACGGGTATCAGGGTACCCTGGGACTTGGATGAAGCAGCGTGCTATCTCTCAAGGGAACACACGTGCCAATGTAACTTAGAGCATCCTTTGAGCTTATTTTTGTTATGTACTGGGCCAAATTGGGAATGGAATCAGGAAGGCAGGAGAAAAGTGGCACTAGAGCTTTGAGGATAAAGTAGAAAAACTGCTCATCAATTCTACTAGGGTTTCATGAGAACAACTTCTGCTCCATTCTCACTGACTTTAAAAGTAAATTTTAAACAATCTAATACTAAAGAAAGAAAGTAACATACCACAATGAGGAAAAGGTCTCATATCAAATCCCCTATACAAAGCAAGCAAACAAGCCACCATCATGACTGGTTCCATTTAAGCTACAAGAAAGCATCCATTTACATTATGGAAAAAAAAAAAAAATCTAAGACTATGAAATGTTGCATTTAAAGCCAAAGGAAATATTTGCAAAGAGTTTGTAATATAAGTAGAAATCCAAGGAAAGAGAGTCTCTCTTGGCCTGATGGCTAAAGAGTAAATTTCTCTAGCATGTGTCTGCTTGGGGAAGGAGCAAGGTACAGCTATTCTACATTAACTCTCACCTGGGCCCTCTTACTCTACACTAAGGCCCCCTTTTTCCACCTAATCTGAATTGCAGAGGCACTCTGGGGGCAGAATCACCCATTTGGCACAGTGCTACTACACTCTAAATTCAAATCCTAGCTGTGTTTTCCAAAAACTCCTTCCATACAACCAAGCCACACGCAGTGTGTTCATGAGCAAGTGAAACCACTGTCAGCCTTACAAAGGTACGCCTCAGCCCTGAAACACGTGCACCACGTTTGTGAAGACAGAGTGTAAGATGCAACACTTCAGACAACCACCATAAATAAAATTGTTACACGCACAAACCTAATCCATTTCAAACAGGAATGTTGTTACTTATGCTGTAGTGGTTGGAAATACCTGTCCTTCAACATTAAGTCTTGTGAGAATAATGCTTAGCTGCAATTTAAATCTCAGTGATTGCAGCACAACAACCAGAAGCAGCTGTGTGATTACTTATCACAGCTCCAGTCTGGGAGAGTGAAACCTGCCATGGAGCTCGCATGCAGGTATAAGGAATAATGCAGACCCCTTGCCTCAAACAAATAATGCAGGGAATCATTTGAATTTTGCTTACAGTTGCAAGGATTTCCTCATGCATACTGCTATGTGCTGATGCATTTCCAGGACAGTCACACCTACCGTGGACTAGATCACAGATCACTCTTTTAATTACTTGGCAATTGTCTGGGTCAACTTTATTCAACCACCCACCCACCTTCCCCACATCTTTCCCCCTCTTTCAGATTCCTACAACTTTTTCCGGGTAGGTACAGGCTGCCTTAGAACTTTGTAGTCTTTTACATAGTTTTAGTTACCTCTTGCGGTTGGGAGAAGGCAATGGCCACCTGCTAAAGCTATCAACAGAAATATGGGGACTTTGCAAACGACACTGAAAGCTATTGCTTTAGTAGCATGACACCAGTAGAATCTGTGACCAGCCCCTGCTGTGTTCAAATTCACAAAGCCTCGCAATCTACATCTCCAGGGGCATGTCCATTACAGAAAGAAAACTTGCCTTTCCCTTCCTTTCGATTCTGAATTTGATTACTGCCCAACATACTAAGAGCAAGCTTTGGAGACTGTCGGTCTCTCCCAACAGAAAGCATTACTGCAGTTATCACCAGTTAGACCTGGAGCAGGCTGGGAATACAAGAGCAGAGGGCATATGCAAGAGAGCAGTAAGAGTTTTTCCCCTATGCATGCCTTTTAGAAACAGACTTTGAAAAAGAAAAAAAATACTTAGGCACATTCCTGCTAACTCTCATGATCAAATTCCTACTTTCACAGCACTAAGGTTTTTTTTTCCCTAAACCTTCAGTTCTAATAATCAAGGTATTCTTTTATACTTGCAAATTTCCTTTAACGAAAGTTAGTGAGCAGAGCATAACAAAATGCTTGAAAAGAAGATTCCTCCAGAAGCTAAAAAGCAGAAGCCATTCATAAATCATTCATCAGTCCTAAGCCACGCTCATCACTGGGATCCTGATTCATTATTTGAACTGTGAAGTCTAGCAGAACTGCTGAATTTCCCTTCTCGACAGGTGAATATAACTCACTTTGGGTGCTAGGGAGCCCTCCAAGTTTTCTTGACATTTTAAGATAAACTGTCCCTTCAGGCTCTTCCCTTCTAGTAACAAAGCCTCAATTAGACCATGATTAAAGAGGCTGTACTTACAGATACTAGCAGAAGGTACAGGTTGTCAGTTTTATCATAGGACAGGTAATCTGTTTCTCTGTGTACTCTGTACTTCAGAGTTTAATGTTGGAATGTCAGATTTGCTAAACAACAGAATTCAGTCTTGATTATCAGTTAAACAGGCATAAAAACATCTAAACAGATGGTTTCTGCCAGTCAACAGAAGTCTTAAGGGGAAGAGAACTCACAGCCATTCACAGAAATATCTTATGCAAAACTAAAATCAAACAGAAAATGTGCCTCACATGATGTTTTAAACTCTTCCTGACTTAAAAAAAAGTGAAAGGAAAGCCTATATACTGCAGATGTGAATTTCTTACAGTTCAAAGTGTTAATCAGTTTCTAGAAAAATATGGTGCAAAGTTTTTAACTATTGTTGCCAGATTAAAGATCTCAGTCTCACTGCATTATGTCTACACACACACACATAAGCAGCTTCAGCCCCACAAGACAACCAAAAGTAGAAGCCAGGCATAGGAGTCCTCAGCCCATGTCCACCAAGGCTCAGCTCCAGTTATCCTCCTCTATTTCTGACCAGGTTCACTCTGCCTTTCTCACACTTCAGCTTCTGCTCAGGTTCAAACAGATACCTATTTTTTAATTGCCAAAGAAAATGTTTTCTCCTGCCCAGTTCATCACGTGGTTTCCTCACAAAGATGACACTGTCCCATAACGTTTAATGGGCAATATTCAGTTTTGGATCAGGAACAAGTTGAAAGGCTGGTAACGTGCACTCTCCTAATTTAAAAATGGAGCTTTATTAGCACCGAAATACCACAAGAAGCCCCACTGCTTTCCCTTCCATTAATTTTGTTACTTATTGTGTTGGATTCTCATCAGCAATTCTTAATTGATGTACTATGAGCCAAGCCATCAAATATTCTCTACGGATCTAGCTGGCAACAATGGTTAGTTTCTAAATTTTGGTAAGTTACTGATTATTTAGTTTGTGATTACTTCAGAGTAAAGATCTTACGTTTTGGAAAGCCCCAATAAATAGTGGGCACTGCTATAGAGAAATAATATACAGTAATAAGGATTCCTATGATGGTAATGTGTGATGCACAACCATTTTCCAGATGCTACAGAACTAATTGTACTGCCAAGTGAAGGAGCCAAATCCAAAACAGATCCATAAGAGGAATTACTATTGCATCAATCTCATCAGTGAGAAATGCTTCAGTCCTACAAACCCTTGCTCACATTATCATAGTCCTTGTAAAGTTAATGAAATGCAGTCTGGCCCAACACAACTGTAAAACCAAAGTACCTCCCATACAGGTGAGCTGAATTAATCTGAGTCAGAACTGGCATAAATGTGAGCCAGGACTAAGAACACTTTCCATTAGAGCAAAACACGATCTCCTAACACAGTGGTGTTACTGGAGTAGTCCTAACACTGTGTTACTGGAGCTGCATCACCCCCCGAACATCCTTCACACCCACAGGTCTTATAGCACAACTGGCCCACTTGGTTTGTCCGTAGCATAAAATATTTCTCCATGTAAAGAAGAACTGTGTTTAAATAATTAGATAATTAGAGTGTACAGGCTTTAAGACCAGAAAGGATGACTAGAACACCTAGTGTGACCCTCAAAACAAAAGCTCAAGAACTTCACACAGATACACAACAAGAACAAAAACACCAAGAGGCAGATTTACATCACACTCTTTCCTAGTCATCACTTAGCTAATTTTTAGATTTTTAATCTTTTTAATAATCTCTCATAAATCAATACCTCTAGTTCCCAATTATTTTAGTAGCAAGCACTCTGAGCTGTATCGTATAAAGAAAATTAATGACCTTTAAAACAGAAAGTTTACTTACACAGACATTAATTGCTATTGTAGTGCAGATGAAGTTAAGCAGGCCCACGAAAGGTTTTACTTAAGCATCTAATTCCAGAGAAGGTAATACTTTACTCAAATCCTTGGATAACAGAAGGTCAAACGCAATGAAGTTCCTATCAGAGAAACAACCTACTCAGGTCTATTTGCCAAGTACTGCAAACACGTTAACCATACACATCATTAAGTTCTGAATCCATTATGATCATATGGCATAAACCTGACAGCAATCGCAGTGCCTTAGGCAGAAGATGTCATTTCAAGTAGAGAATCACTTATCTGGACAGCTTTTATAAATGACTCTTATTGATTATCATTTCTAATTAGAGGAAATAAAAGCATTAAATGGCCACTTTGATGTTGGAAGTGACCTTTCACCTGGACTCTTTCCCTAACAGATGAGGGTTAAATTTACTGTGACAGCACCTAACCACATTCGGTATGGTCTGCAATTTGATGGTACCAGGATCGCATCAGCAGCAGGCTGAGTTGGTAAAACCATGACATGCCGTATTTGGATCAGAAGCATGCTTATTAGTATCCTAGGGAGTTGGAAAACATAGGCATTTTCCAATTACCTACTTTACATTTCAGTAACTAAAAAATGACACATAGCTATACTACTACCTACAAAGGGATTTTTCACAGGAACACACATTTTTCTCTTTTATTTTTTCTTTTTGCTTAATAGATCTCAACTTTATTAATTTCAGCTCCAAAATCTTAGCATTCCAAATAACAACCAATAATCACAAGTAAGTAAATCACAGGTAACATCCTCCTCTCCAAACAAAGAAAATACTGTATTTCTTACATAGTACTGCCTTTTTCAGTTAGCACAGCCATGTGAAATTAAATATAAAAGTTCTAGTGAGTGATTTTTTTCACTAATTCTCTGTAACACATTTTGCAAAAGTGTCAAAAAGAAATATAGTTCAGTTGCTGAATACAGATTGGAAATTATTTACTTTAAAATCCAAATTTCTCTATTTACATGAAAATAACCTTGCTACAGCAGAAATTTTAGGCTAACACCCAAAATTAATTAGATCTGAATACAACACATACATTCACACTTGTGCTATATTTTAGTGCCCATATATTTCAAAAAAGTGCAATAGGTTTTGCATCAGAAAACAGCTTTTCTAAAACTAACACCCCTTCTAAAAACTGTATTTGCATACATGCACAAAAGACTTATTTCAGTATTAATGGTACTTAGCTCCTAATTTCCCAAAAGAAAGACTGACAAAAGCTTCCTGGCTGTAGAATGAGGCATGTATCACCTTTGCTTTATTTCTTTGGTGACATTTTTTTAGTGTTCCTTTTACTGGCAGGGTTTTGTTTTATACTGGTTTTACTAGCACCCCAGCACTCATCCCTGTTTGTTACCCGTGCCACTCTCCAGTCCATCCACAAAGGAGATGAATCATTACAGCTTTTAGTTACAGGGCCTGACTTTAATGCAAGTTGTAAGGCTCATGCTTCAGCATCACCCAGCACAGCAGCCCTTCTATTAGACTGTGCTATTAGCCAAGAACCCTCTGGAGAGCTCTGCTTCTACCGGGAAGAGCCATCAACATGAGCTGCAGCGAATGGCAGCTGGGCAGAAAACTGCCTTGCCACATCTCTTCAACGGCAGAAGTTGCTCCTCAGCGCAGCTGGGAAGCTGCTCTCGGGCTTCCCCTTGCAGCCAGCCAGAAAACAGCGGTTCCTGCTCACCAGGAATCACTTTCCTTTAGAATGAAGCAGTATTTTAACTAATAGAATAAACTGTTAAAAGGTGCCACCACCACATAGCCAAGACAGTCTGCAGGCTGTTGCTCTGGGAGGGAGGTGGTCCCTCACCACTTCCCCGGGGCTGAGGGAAACCAGTACTTGTGCTAGCAGTAGCCATGAACCCAAGGAACGTGTCATTTTCTCCAAGTAGGTGCCAGGCCTCCTAGGGTCAGGGCTCCAGAAGAGCGAAGCTCCATCCTGCAGCCATGCTGACGTGGGCTGGGAAACCAGAGCTTCCAGACCTTTGGTCCAGCTACCTCTCCAGAGCTAGCTGAGCTTTTGAAAAATCTAGGCTTTTTGCTAAGGACCAAAGAGGTAAGCACCATTTACTGCTGGGACTAACACAGTTTTCCAAGTCTTGGCTCCATACCACCAAGTGTGGAAGTGCAAAGGCATCAGGCTTTTCTGCAAGGAATATCTTCAAGTAACAGGCTCCTCTTCAGCCTGCCATGTGTCCTGGTGTGACTGTGAGTACCTGTCTTTGATGTACTGAAATCAGATCAATTCTGAAGTGTTCCCAATTAAATATTTTGGAAAAATCTTTTGAATAGCTCTCCTCCCCCATCTACCCATCAACACTATATCCAGTTTGTGAAGTCTAATGAAGCTGTGTCCTCAGAAATCCACAAAGAAGGATCAGAAGAAATGGAGGGGAGAAGAAGAAAGTGGTAAAAAAAAAGATAATATTTACTCTCTCCTGTCCTATACCTGTCTCTAACTTACATTAATGAAGAATGAGCTTCTCAATGATCTGGAGGAGGGGATCAAGTGCACCCTCAGTAAGTTTGCAGATGACACCAAACTGGGGAGGAGTGGCTGGAAAGCTGCCTGGCAGAAAAGGACTTGGGGGTATTGATCGACAGCTGGCTGAACATGAGCCAGCAGTGTGCTCAGGTGGCCAAGAAGGCCAACAGCATCCTGGCTTGTGTCAGAAATAATGTAGCCAGCAGGACTAGGGCAGTGATTGTGCCCCTGTACTCAGCACTGGTGAAGCTGCACCTTGAATACTGTGTTCAGTTTTGGGCCCCTCACTACAAGAAGGACATGGAGGTGCTGAAGAAGGTGTCCAGAGAAGGGCAAAAAAGCTGGTGAAGGGCCTGGAGAACAAGTCTTATGAGGAGCGGCTGAGGGAACTGGAGTTGTTTAGTCTGGAGAAAAGGAGGCTGAGGGGAGACCTTATTGCCCTCCTACAACTACCTGAAATGAGGGTGTAGTGAGGTGGGCATGTGTCTTTTCTCTGAAGTAACAAGCGATAGGACGAGAGGAAATGGCCTCAAGTTGAGCCAGGGGAGATTTAGATTGGATATTAGGTAAAATTTCTTTACTGAAGAGTGGTCAAACATTGGAACAGGCTGCCCAGGGAAGTGGTGGAGTCACCATCCCTGAAACTGTTCAAAAAATGTGAAGACATGACACTTCAGGACATGGTTTAGTGGGCAAGGTGGTATAGGGTTGATGGTTGGACTTGATCTTAAAGGTCTTTTCTAACCTTAATGATTCTATGATTCTTAGATCAACAGAATAACAACAAAAATAAAAATTAAAAAGAGAAAAATACATCCTCTCTACATAGAGGGTACTTAGCCTTTGAATACGACTGGGTCATTGTCAACAGCCTGTAACCCTGTGCAATACACAGCTCATGAGACAGTCAGAAGACTTGGCATACAAACCAGGCCACAATAATAAATGACAGATTTGCATGTCAGTTCTTTCCACCATAGCACAGTTAGTCTACTGATACTGTAGTCTTGACTAAGGACAGCAAGATGTGAGGGTAGATAACAGGGCCAAAATCAGTGATTAAATGGCCTTAGACTTAACTTGTGACCTCATTCCATCATAAACAGCCAACAGTGAGAGAACTTGTGTGTGGGTCAACCAACCTGGCAGGGTTAGCTGATCATGTGAGACAAAAGAAATAGCATACTGCATACATTCTTGGGCTGCCACAACATCCAGACTGCAGCACCAACACAGATGATCCAGGTAGCAGCTGGGTCCCAGAACAACCTAGCTTCCTACCCAGGGAGATAATTAGGCTTCTTCCACAGGTGAGAAAGCAGCAGCTGCCAACTAAGGAGAGCCAAGAGGCAGCACAGACACCCTCAGTGTCTGCTGCAAATTGGCAAGCAACAAAAAAGCAAGAAGTCATATGAAAAAGAAGTCACTTTTTAAAACTGTCTTACTTAAAGCACACAGCTCTTCAGGCTGAACTGAGACCAAACCAGAAGTGCTGGTTAACTCTGCACTGCAGTCTTCCCTGTTGCACCCACAAATGCAACTCAGGAGCCTGATTCCAGGCTCTCCTGCTTTGATCAGCAAAATCTAGTTCCCTTTAAGCTGTAGAAACTGTGTCCAAGAGATATCTTTGTACGTCCAAGAGACTAGAGTCACCAGGGTGAGGCAGCAGGATAAGAACAGGTCATCTTTGGTTTCCTGCTCTGTCTGCATTGCTTCTTTGTGGCTGTTTACGAAAGGACCCCAGTTAATTTGATTAGCAGATACAACCATAAACAAACTACCTAGTCCTACGACATGCTTCCTTTCCCAAGGACCAAGCATTTAACAACACTGAATGTTTTCTGGGCCTGTCCCATTTTATGTTCTGGCAACCAGGCAAAGGTACTTTCTATTATCCAAGTGTGTGGCAGAGACAGTCATCTTTACAGACAGATCTATGGCATTTCCTCCTTCGAAACACCGGAATACAGGGATTCAAACTCCTAATGAGACTGCTACAGAGTTTTCTGTAGCTTTTAATGCATAACCAGACCTGATGAGCTTTTTGAAGGAAATGGGTACAACTGTGGTGATCTGTACAGGAACAAGAAATTGCTACTGGAGATCTACCCAGCCAGAATCCTGCAGCCAGAAGATTGAACGAGTAGCTGCATATAGGAAAGACATGGGAAAAAAGTCCTTTTAACTTCACTAATAGCAAACCAGCTTGAACCAAACAGGCATTTACCTTTCCCCATCATTCTTTTTGGCTTTTAATCCCTGCCATTACAACTGGATACTCTTGTTACCTACATACACAGATGAGTGCATGCATTAGTGCTGAGCTTCCTAAGCATCCAGCATGCTCTTGCACCATCAAGCTGCAGAGCTCTTTCCTTTTCCTTCACTCCAACCTCCTCCTTCACTTAAGTCAAGACTAAGCCTACCTCGTTCCTCTGGAGTCCTGTTAAACTCTTGCCCTCAGAGACATCTACCAACAATCAAGTTCCATCAGCAGCTACTTCACTGCACTGCTTTTTACTTATTTTTGACTTTGCCACTTTTAGGCTTCACTGAATGGTCCTTGTTCTTCCCTGATGGTAGAACAGCTTCTTGCTCTATAGAGCCTACACCTTCATTATCAGTAACCTTTTATCATCTCACTTCTGATTAATCTGATTCATTTCCTCTCCAAAGTAAACAGTCCCAGTCTTCTTGATCTTGTATTATGTGAAAGTTTTTTCTGGTCTGTTTAAAAAATGATTTAGGTAAACAGCTAAAAACTTACTCTGTTAGCTTGGCTTATACCTATAAATTACCTGTGCATATTAAATTTGTATTAGCTAGGTTTAACTGAATTAAGTGTATCCACATGGGATTCAGTTTAAAATCATACATCCTGTTAAAGCAGAGCAAACAAAAGTACAGTTAGGCCATAGCCAGTTTCTGATCCACAAGGACTTCCAAGAAGAATTCAGACACTGCTTTGTGAAAGGGTATATTTCAGCAGACCCCTCCAGAGATAGTGATCTCTATTATCCTGAAATTAATGAAGCCCCAGTGCATAGCAGGAAGTAATTCTTCTGGAATATTTTCCATCAGCAACACCAGGAACTTGTTACAGAATTAACATGTTTTATCTTGATAGCACCTCCATTTACAGGAGATAGTTTATTGCTGAGGCAAGTCAAACTGCTATTAAACCACATATTTTAATTCAGCTGCAAGTGAGCTGCCCTATTGTACCCAGAACACAACAGAGATATAATGAAATCTGCTATAAAAATTAATTCTGAAAATATCAAATACAAGCATTGTTAAGTTTAAACAAAGGATATTTGCTAGCTCATTCCAAGACTTAGCTGTATTCAAAAATCCAACGAAAACTGGCTTTTACACACACAGACATACACACACTTCTGCATGTGGAATAAAAGTTTTAAATTATGGCTATTAAATGCATGGTATTTCTTAATGGCACCATTCATTGTTATACTATAATAATACATTTGACAGAGGGAAAAAAAAAGAGTAATTTACTGAAAAGCTGCCAATGGATTTTAATAAAAAGTACTTTCCAACAGAAGGCAATGTCCTTATCTACTAGACTACAAAGTGCTTGAGTATTTCACAAGGAAAGTAGAGGCACTATTTTGCAACAGAAGCTTACTGAAAGTTACAAAGAAGCAAATACTTCTAAATATCAGCTATACAGGCCAGTCAGGTCAAAGAAAGTAATTTCTAACATTAACATCTAGTATACACGTACACAAATTTTCATGCAAATCAGTCTTCATTTATTGTGGATTTTGCCTTACTTAATTAAAAATGGAAAAGACAGAAGAACACCTACCCCCCTCCATTTTCCCTATTAACTTGTTTCTGCCAACAGGACCCTCATGATGATGTCTCTATTGAGGCTAATCACAGAGAAGAGGTGTGCACACAAACACGAGAAGACTAATGCTTAGCTGAGAGAGCAGCTATCCGCCTGTCCCTCATGCTCACCTCTATGCACACAGTAACTGCTGCTGTACTCTCTGGAACATTGACTAGACTCATCATCATCTCAGGACACTAGTCACCCCCTACTGAAGCATTTTTGAAATTGGAAAATAATACAGCTAATAGAAAAGGAGAGAATATCAGACAATTCAGCCTCAGGGGCGTCACTTTCATCACACGAAGAGTTTGCAGAGCTGAAAGCAGCTGAAAAACACGCACCCAGTCCTGGTCACAGCTGTGGTCCTGGCAGAGATGCCCCTTGTTCAGACTCCTCTGTGTCTACCCCATGTGTGTGTCCCCTTGACACTTCCCTATAACCTTCATTGCTCTTTTCCTGCAGGGAAGCATGCCGGTAGCCTCCTGCCCTCGGCTGCTCCATGCCAGCAGGATGTTCTAGCTGGATGGGCAGAACTGCTACGGGAAAGCTGTTTAGCTTCAAAGAGCCTTCCTGCCAGCTCACTTCCCCTGCCTAACTTCACTATCTACAGCTTTCAAATGCCTCCCCTTCACAATCACACCTCCTACTATTCTGAAGACTATTTTGTGGGAACGCTGAACATATTTGTTGGCTCACTGGCCCCTAGCACACTGACTGCTCATTCAATAACATTCACACAAGACTGGAAAAGACTTGTCATCCTCTTACTATCTGGCACTCCGTTACCAGCTTACTACTGTTTCCCTCTGCAGCACAGGTCCAAATTGGACGTCAAACACAGAAAAATGCCAGCAAAAGCTCCGGTTCACAGTCAGGAACCAGTCACCGAACACAGGACAAAACCATTCACACACACTGGCATATTACCATTCACACAAGGTTTGCTATGAGGAAGCCCTTTGCCATTCATCTTCTTGTCAGTGAGGACGGAGGGAAAATAGGGTTATAGCAATATTTTTAAATACTTGCAAGTTGCTAACCTCCTATAGGGGATGGTGTTAGTCAAAAACTCAGGCAGATACTAGGACAAAGAGATTCTTCTGCTTTTGTAGCCAGGTCTTCTCAGGAGCAAATTCCCATGGACATCACTGACTCATTCAGAGCACTGGAACAGGCTACCCAGGGAGGTTGTGGAGTCTCCTTCTCTGGAGACATTCAAAACACACCTGGATGCCTTCCTGTGTGATCTCATGTAGGTGTTCCTGCTCTGGCAGGGGGTTGGACTAGATGATCTTTTGAGGTCCCTTCCAATCCCTAACATTCTGTGATTCTGTGATCATACAACCTACAGTGTAATTGTCTCCTGGTTGTCTAAATATGCAGGTCATGAAAGAAAGGATCAGGTCTGGATGTTCTGCCTCCTCACTAGCCAGCCTGCCAATCACATCTGCCATCCAGCCCCATTCTTCTCACTGTCAGGTTCTGACTGACTGACTTTCCTGGACTCAGCAGATATACATCAAATACACCTGAGGCATTCCTGCCAGTGGCTGAATTGTCAGCTAAAACAATCACCTGGCTGTCACCAAGAGCAACACAGGTAGGGCAAAGGGAACAACCCAGTACGCATGCTTCCAGTCGATATGGTAAATAGCTGACATATGGTAATTTTAAAGGGGTTGACATGCTGCAGCAATTATAAAAAGGCTGACACTCAGCTGAAAGAGCTGACAGTTGGAAGTTACGCCCTAGCACAAAAGAGAAAAAATTAAAGCAAAATGTGACTGAACTGTTGTCTTGCACGCTCGTGTTTTGTTGACAAATGTATTTGTAGGTATGAGAATTTGGCCCTTTCTTAAGAGTGTCACCATCAGCTGCTGATAAAAAAGGAACCTGAATCTATTACAGATGTGTTACTCTTCAAACTGATGCTCCTGCAAGAGCGAGAGGACAAAGCATTCTGCTCCTAGAAATCTGTTGCGCATGCTAAGGCTCCAGTATCAACAGCAACATCTGACATCGTTACACACCCCTTCTACACAGCAAAAAAAGAGACCACCTGGAATTTGAAATATTGTATTATAATGAGATATCTCTTTAAATGTATCACCCCAGGAAAATGCAAGTTTGCTGATGGTTTGGGATTGTAAATACATTTTCTTTTTAAGGTGTTAAAACCCATTGTTATTACATTAGCACTTTATATGAACTGTCCACTACCAAAAATAGATTCAGGTTAGAGATGGCCTTTTAGGATATCACATCCCCAACACATTTGTTTTACTGAGATCTAAGATTGTTGATATTGTAGGAAATACAATTTTACGCTGTTGAAATATTATCCTTAGTACTACATGAACACATAAGTACACAGGTTTCATTGTAGCTGAAATGTTACACACACAGAGAGAGATGCTACTTTCCCCTCAAAAGCTTGAAATTGCAAGATCTGGTCCTGCGAGTGTGCACACCTGACTGTGAGACTGCAGTGAGTAATTTTATTTACAGTTGCATTCATTTTATACAATTGTCAGGTAATTCATATCAATTTGGGGAATTTGAGCACATCTGAAAACTCTGCATAGATGCAGCTTCATTTTAAAAAGCATCAAACATTTTCTAGCACAGAATCATAGAAGAACGAAATGGAAGAGCTATAGCATTCTCCTGCTCCAAGGCAGGGTAATTCCTAATCCCAAATAAAATCTCATCCAGGATGTTTCTGTCTTTTGTGTGGAATAGAGTAAGAATTGGACTATGCATGTTCAGTAAAATTGTTACTTTAACGAACTTTAAACCCTTAGATTTACTTCAAACTGCAACCTGTCCAAATTCCTTCCTCTTTCTCCAAACATCAAAATTACTCCCAAAATTATACTGGGCAAAACAGTTCTCTTACAGCCCCAAAGAGCTTAATGCACAGAGGGGAGTTTCAATTTCCCATTCATGCTACACCATCTCCTTCTCCTAGGAGTATAAATATAAGAATCCTCCTATCTGCTCGAGCACTGACAATGCACACCTGAGGACCTCACCCGAGTCTACTAATCCACCTTCCTTTGGATTATTTTTAGCAATCTGCACCTCCCCACTCCCTCCTGCACAGTTTCTACTCATAATAAATTTTACTTGGTCATAAATCATTTCAATAAGGTAAAATATAACATGCTAGTGAAAAAATGGTGAACTTCCTTTGCTAGTAGGATACAAAGTTTGTCCTGAGCCTACTATGAAGTCAAAAATTAATCTCAGATTTTAAAATGCTGTTAGCTTTTTAGAATCACTTTTCCAAACTCTGTGTTTTTAAAATTTATTAACTTACTAGTGTTTTTGATGCATGCACATCTAGGCTGATGCTAAAGTGCTGAGGTTGCTGTCAGAGAGATACAGTAATACTCATATCAAGGGTGCAGCCTCGGCCCTCTGTTTCTGGGCCCAAGGGAGCATGGCCAGTGCATGTTAGCACTGGTTTGGAAGGAGATCAGGAAAGGGGACAGCAACAGACTACAGGTCAGAGGTGAGACTTCGTCCCCCCAATACTGTTAGTATTGCACTGGCATCCAGTACCATCTGGACAGATAGAGTATGCAAAGAGTGTTTTACCTAGGGTGAATGTACCCCCAGATACTTCAGAGCATACAGCAGGTCCCACTCCCTCACACTTGCTAACAGCAGAGGAAGCTGGATAAACTGCCTTGTTCTTCTTTTCCTTAACTTTGCACCTAAAATTTATCACTAGATCCCATTGCTGCATTTACGTATTTTCTATTCTTTTCGGCCTTAAATGTGAGTTTTATTATTCTTGCCTAACTGTTGCATATAGGCTTCTCCCCCACCATTTTATGCACCTTTATAATACAACAAGTCTTGGCTGGAAGCAGAACTTGGCATTTTCTGCCTTAACTCTGCACAAAACACATCCTTCTGTTTGTGCACAGAGTAGCTTGTTGCACAATGTATTTCTGTACTTATTTGGCCCCTCACCTTCTAAATTCCCTGCAGCAATATCCATGCTGTGTTCCAGAGGTCCTGACTCTGACTGCTGAAGTCCTGTACTCATCCTCACAGTCTTCTGGGTACCTGTGACAATCTCTGCTGCAGCATTTGAAGGGAACCCATGATGTACAACAAAGCAAGGAGCACACTGCATGCTGAGACTATTGATAGCACAGAACTGCATGTCAACAGGTGTAACTGCTCCGACGTGTATGGCAAAGGTTCTACCTATGACAGATTCATCTATAATTTTCCTTTGCATAGGTGAGAAACAAGTCCCCTGTATCAGCAAATAAGAGAGTAACAGTTTAGACACCTGTTAACCGTTTTATTACTGTGTCTTCCTGCTCCTACTTCTTAATAATAAGATATGGTTCATAATACATAAGTGACAGTTATCTATGGCTATCTACTTTTAATGGCTTGGGTCTCTTCCACTTATTACCATCAGATGTGAATGCATGACTAAGAGATGTCATGATATGATCATAAGTAACATGCACAGACAATTGTGAAATGAAGACTGGCATTGCAGAACAACATCTTTTTATGGATTCTGCTTGTACCTGCAGACAACATAGGTGTTATGGATAGTTTTGAGGTACCAAGAATGAAGCCACAGTTGGATAGTGTGATCTAACAGCCTGCTGTGAGGATGTAAGTCTAACTCTAAAACAATAGCAGTTAGGTGTACTTGTGACTGCATTACTTTCCTAGTTAGTAGGAAAGACCTTAGTAACTGTTCTGAACGCAGTAACATGCAAAAGGGTGTATGAAACACTGCCTACACAGAGAAAGTTGGTGGGTCTTACCAGCAGGCAGAACACGCAGAGCAGAGACCAGACAGGGAAGCCAGAGCCTTGTTCCTGACCTGAGCAAGATTTCCCAGCACTGGATGATTCCAGTTCTGATGTAGATGTCTGATTATCACACAACAAATCTGTGGTATGACCCTTCTTGTAAAGATTTCCTGAACCACCTTGACCTTGATCATCTCTGACTCTCTAGCCTCCACATGGCTTTTCTTAGAATTGCTTCATCATTTATTCACCTTCTGCACAGGGTGTGTCCACTTGACAAGTTCAAGAAGGGGCACATTTGGTCCCTATTTTAAGGTCTAACAAGGCTATGCTTTGTGTAAGACCACAACAGCATGTGACAGTAAGCTTCCACTGCATTAGCCACCTCCCTGCTGCGGGAGGCAGACAAAGTCAGGTTCAGGATGAATGTCTGACCCTTTGTTACTGCCTTGCTCCTTGGGCTCCTGAAAAATCTATGGCTTTCCTTCCCGTTGAGCTTCTGGTTTCCTCCCTTCTCCCTCTAGAAACATATTCATGGCCTCCTTCAAACTTAAGTGTTCTCTGTTTAAACAAAAATGTCCCCAAGTGCACAACAAGCATACTTGAACTGCACTGAAGTGACTACAGAACTTTTGTGGATGTCTGTCTTGGAGGTCATGCCAGCAAGCTCACCATTTCCCTGCATCCATCTTAGCAGTCATCCGATAATGGTGTGTCATTTCCTGTGACACAATGTGAGTGCATGGATGTAGATGATAGCGTGGATGGTGGCCTCTCTGCTTTAAGGCAGAAATCAGTTTATCAGTTGGAAATTTCAGCATGTCCCCCTGACACAGCAAAATAGAAACATGCTTCCAGCCACACATCAGTCCAGACACACACGCACATGATCTCTGTTCTCTAAAACTGGACTGATCTTCTGGGATCACTTATTACATCAGGGCAAATTTAGTCTAAGAGTGCATCATATGTGAGTCATGGGAGAAACAAGACAGGACAAAAAACACACATTGTTTCACTTCTAAGATCTTTGGGGTTATCCTTTCTAGCCCATCACCTCTCAAACTCAACTAACCTAAATATTATTGTATCTGTTGGCTTTGGCAAGGATTCACTGTTGCCTTTTATTACACATGAAGCAATAGGTGGGAGAGAGCGAGCCAATTAATTATTAAAAGTGGCTTTCATATACTTTGAAAGTCTGCACGTCCTCGAAGCACACTCAATAAAGTCAGCAAGGCTAACCAGGGCACTGTATAACGTTTGTGAAGCCTAGATAGGCATTCTGTGAACTCTGCAAGATTCTGTTGTGTGCTTCCTTAACTCCACATGGACCCAATACACACTTCATAAAGTTCTTTCGTCTCAAAATACTAACGTTACAAACTCCTTCCCTCCAGTTCTACCCAAAAGCTGCTGTTTTCAATTAGCTTTCTGGCAAGGACTCCCTCTGCCCTCCGTGCCACTCCCTTTCACTATTAATTCACTGTAAAAGCACAAGTTATTTACATCCTAGCCCCACATAACATGCTCATCCGCCCCTCTGTGAGGACTTGTGTGTCTGATTCACATGGTAACTACCTCAAGGCAATAACGTACTCTTTTTGAATTCTCAGCAAAGCACAATGCATATTTATTACACTATAGCTAATATCAAATTACTACTAAATATAACAGTTACAACAATTATCTTTGGTAGATACAGGCCCTTTAACTCCCTTGCTACAAAGACTTTTCTTGAGTATGTTAGTTTGGATCCAAAAAGAGATTTTTTGCCATGGGGTCCTAGAAATGAGTATAGATTCAATAATAAACTCAGTGAGACAACCACCATTAGTTAATAGCAAAGAGATGTCAGTGGTGCTTGAGGCACTTGTTGAAATCAATTAACATGGACCCTATGCTAAAGGAGCAGGCATAGGTTCCACACCATTTTATTTTCATTCTCCAGCCAATAATAACAATACTTGGCAGATGGTGTAGAACGAAATGGGGAAATACTCATCTCCCTGCAGTATTTTCAGCTGTGGATCACATTATCAGTTTGAACAACTTGTGTAGATTATCTTTTCAGAAAGAGCAAACTCTGAAACTACAGGCCAAGGTGTTCAATGGAATGAACTCAGAAACCCAGGAACAGTAAGTATATAACCAAGCCTTGGGGCTTGAGTTTGTATTTTTTATTCACCCAACATTCATTTTTCAGTCAAGGAAACTATTTCTATTCTGCTTCTGTAACAAGATTGGTCTTCACTTAATGGAATGTATAATGAAAATAACAGCTGTATTTAAACACATGGCAGAAGCTATCATGCATGGAAGAATCACTCTTTTTCTAGTAAATCAGGGCTGTCTAACAGATTTTATACATGACTGTCCTTGTCCATACTGTGAGCCAAATTGTGTCTTGTTTTGTCCCAGTTAAGATGCACTGGTTACTGTAGTTCCTGGAACAATTCATATTCCCCTTATGGCTCAGAATGCAATGTGGGGAAATGAAAGAGAAGTTTTTGTTATAGACAGAGGAGAATTCCAGAGCCATGGAGAAAGGATGAGGAGTGAGGAAGGAAAGAAACCACTGTAGAACACTTAATATCCATCATATCTTTCAGATCTGTCCTTTTTTTCTTCTACGTGTTTAAACATCACAGGAGAACCTGATCTGAGCACTACTTTCATGGAAATTTTTATCAGTGCTCCTGTTGTAATTTTTCCTATTTACAGCTGCAGTCCCATTTTCTTTACTATTTGGGTATTTTCGGAGACAAGTTGTTAGAAACTAATAACTATACTGGGTCTGTGCAACTTTTTCTACCCTTACTGGATAATTACTACTGGCAGCTAGTCAGTACAGAAATCCACCTCGTACAAACTGCTGGGAAATAATCCCAGCCACGATGTGAGCAGCGTGGCTACAGCCAGGCAGAGAACATCCAAATATGGAACCAAACAAAAGCTGAACCACTTCACACATCAGTAACCATACTTCCCTCTTAGCTCCGACCAATTAAGTAAACTTAACCTCTGTATAGTAAGAATTACTGTGCCGTAAGGGTGCAGAGTGACACAGTAAGCTTTTACCACAGATAGAGATGGTCTAAAAACACTGTGGGCATCTAGCAAAACACTGGGTATAGCATGCAACAACATGGGTATTGTTCTTTTCTAGCTTCATTGATTATCCATTGTTTGAAGCCTCAGATTCATTGCAAGCTGGCACTCAACCCTTGGACAGGAATTCCTGTGAATACTGGGCTTTTCAGAACAAGCTGTACATAAGTGAGAAGGCTCTGCCATTCACTGGCCAAGCTCCGGGCTGTCACGTGCACTCCAGAATAGGGCTGCTTTCCTCCCTCAGCACACAGGCACGAACACATACCACTGCATCCGAGTCAAGGCAATGTCCCAACTGCTCAAGAGGAGATAACAATGTCCTTTTCAGTGCTGCATCTTCCTCCAAGGAGGAATCCTCACAGCCCTTTTGCAGCCAAGCCGAATTTGCCCTTAGCCAGAGAGCCAGTTCTCTGTCTTCTGCATGCTAAATTTGCGGTTGTGTTTCTGATGACTCAAGAGTGTTGTTTAGCTCCCACCCATGATGTTCATTGTTTATGTCCCTGGATTTGTTACCTAATCAACTACATATGCACTTAATTTCACTTTGCAATAACTCTAATAGTTACTTTTCACAAAATCTCTGCATTACAATGAATATTTCTATGTTTACCCCAGGAACCATTCCGAGTGTGATCAGCTTTTCAAGCTTCATCCACTTATTGATCAGTCAGTTGAAAAATTTAAACAGCTGTTTGCTCATTGTCAAAACATTTCTCATGCAATTTATTTAAGGAGAGAACTATTTTAAATAGCACATTCTTCTTTCAGAAGTCTCAGTACTGTGTAAGATTTTAAAGAATCATTCATATGCACTATCATGTATTTTGTTTTAGTACAGAGGCAAAGCACAGAAGTCAGTTCCTTTCTCTCCAACTTTACACTTTAACATAAAAACAGTGCTAGACCTCATTGTCCACATTTTGTATTCTCAATATTATGCCATCTGAAAGTAAATACATTTTAAATGTGTAATTACTCTACTTAAGGTAAGATTCTTTCCCATATCAGTAAAAGGAATTCTCAGAATATGAGATAAAATATAATTTTGGAGCTATGACAAATATGAGGCCTGATTCCTAATATCTCTTCTCCATGCAGATTCTCTAATAAAATATAAGTTTGTTAGTCTTGCCTTCAATTGAGGTACGAACAGTTTCCCTCTTTCTCTCTAATCTTCTCATCTGCTTGTTTTTGTAATAAAGGCACAATCCCAGGTTTATCTAAGGATTCTCTCACTGGAAGGAAAGAAAGTGTGAGAGGCAGAGTACATCAAATGCATAGAAATGCAGAAATAGATCTGCCTGTAAAGCAAAACTTTGCGTTCACAGTGAATTTCCTCTTTTTGATTTTTTTTAATCTGTTGGTTTTTTTTTTTTCAATTCTCCTCAAAGCAGATGGCCCTTGAGCCTTGCTTACCAGAACAGGTTAATGGCATGGTTAATAGCTTTGCTGCCCCAAGCCAGCAGTACAAAGGACCAAAAGCTCCCTTCCAGAGGCACCCACCTGCCAGGCACTGCGACACTGGGCAGCCATTCTAGGTAGCTGCATCTGCAGGACAAACATCCAAATATGAGGGACTTGGTACGTCCTGGGCCTGTGGCTTTGAGACAGACTCACCACCCAGACAGCCACCAGGCTCTGAGAACTCTGGAAGAACAGGGTGCTAGCACAGAAGAACCTTTTTTCCAGACCATTTCATCAAGAAGACACTGAACGATGCAGATCAATACCAATATCATGATGGCCCAAAGCATGGTAAGGAGCAGCTTAAGAATGAAGAATAGGCACTTAAAAGTGGACCTGAAAAAGACAAAGTAGATGTCGCTGGGCTGAGGAATGATTTCTGAAGCATTCTGAGCAATGAGTTAGAGAAAGACCCATTATTCTCCAGCTCTGGCCACGCTTTAAAGATACACTGGCATTTCTGTCTGACATCAACTCTCAGAATAGCAACAGCCACAAGTAAAATTTTCTGCCATATCTGAGTAGCTAAGAATTTGTCCATCCAGGCAGACTATGGCCTGATCTTGACTATTCATGCCTTCATTACATCTTGGCAGGACCACAGCCCATGATACACCTGGCACAAAGCCTTCAGTGCTTGGAAACTCCAGCTAAGACAAGGTGTTGCGCTCTATACGATTATCAGGAGAAGCTGCTGTCATCAGCAACTGGAAGTGTTGTCTATCTCTGCTTTCTTTGTCCCACACACTCTAGACTTGTTCCCTTATCTTCCACCGATTTCAGTTTCGGCTTTTGGATCTTAACTTCCAAGTTGCTCAATGGGTTGGGTCCAGGTTACCTGAAAAAACACTGAAACCTCCAGGAAAAAGAAAGTGCTTGACCACCCCTCTCCTGTGCACAGTGGAACTGCCTAAGGAAAGATAAGCACATCTGACCAGAGACTGGAGTGATCCGCTCCCAAGTAGGAACTTCTCACCATCTGCTTCAAGAATAAACTGCATTTCTTAGGCCTTCTCTTCTCTAAACGTAAACACATAGTAATATACAGCTTTTCAAACCAAACAAAACTAAGTATGTTAGAGAAATTATGAAGAAAGAACTGCCTGTGAAGAGTCTTCCACTCTTCCTGACCTACCACTTGTGGAGGATGAGTGAACAACCACCGTATTGTTGATAGCAGTAGTCCTGTAAGTACACTAGCGAAGGCTTTCAGAGACTGACGATTAGATCAGATCACGTGTATAGCAGAACAGAATTCTCAAGTTAATACCAAGTGCCTTTCCCCAAAGCACTCAGCTTTCCCCCTCTAAAAGCTCACACCTGGGTACCACTCTCACACAGTGTTATCACAGGCGAGGATGCTGGGAAATGACATACAAATAAGACCACAAAACACTTCAGAACTCTTATATCAAACACTGGCAAATTGTTTTTGAATCAGAATACAATGTACTCAGCCCAGATAGGCTTGCTTTTGCTCTAACCTTGGTGTGCTCATTTCCATGTAAATACACTGAAAGTTCTTCACCTTGGAGCTATCGCACAGGGGAGTTTGTATCCGGAACATAGGTATAAAGTGAAAGCTCTGGATGTGCTTGTAAATCATTTGTGCTAAATGATTTGTGCAAATCTCAGGCACACAGAGGATTTCCTCAGTGGAAAACAAAATAAAATGTTCTTATTTGGGTGTGCAATGTTACATTACCAAATCCATACCTAGAACCAACTTTTGGAGGACTTGAGGGCTACGCAGCACTTCAGAAAATGGAAACACTGGAACACACTGGCTGTAGTTAAGGGCTTGAAAGTCCTAACTAGGAGTACCAGCCCACGAAAATTCTGGTTGTAATGTCAGCTGTGACAAATGTCACCCATAGTCACCAATCTGCAAAGGAATTGCAGAGCTGCCTTCAACTCTGCAAGCGTTGCCTATGCTGATCCTTGCAAAGATGCTACCGCTACAATATAACTGGAAAGAGTCCTTCATGAAATTTATGGGCCCGTGTCCCTTTGTACCAAGCCACGGAGTGGCAAGCTGGTGTGACAGCCCACCCACACAACCTGCCGCAGGCTTCAGCTGGGAATCAACAGCCAGGATTGCGTGTTGCTCTCCCCCCAGTCACCCACTTTGCTGCTCTAGAGAATGTCAACATGCTGCTGTATATAGGGTTAGACCTACATGCTTTTAACTAAAGTAACAGAAAACATTGTAGGAGTGTTGGAAAATATTTTCTGATGTGTTCTGATGTCCTAAGAGAAAAAATAGTATCCCTATAGAGCCAACCGTCTTCTAAATTTTACACTCTATTATAATTTCTACTTAATTTCCTCACACCTAAATGGCAACTATGCTTTAAAGCACCAAGCCCCGTACACTTAATAAATTATAAAGTCAATCTTCATAATCTATCTTCTTACACACTGATCAGATGGTTTCAACACAGAAAGATATATGGGAGGTAACCTAGGTCTTCCTCCAACAAAGCACTTAAGCATACGCTTCAGCACGTTAGCATCCCAGCTGATGATGCAGAGATCTATTTCAAGTTATGCACGCTTCACAATTTTATTGAAGTTCAAAGATAAATAAAAAATAAACATACACCAGAAAAAAAACTAAAATATCCATATAATTGACACTAAGGTAGTACCTTCTACTGAAATTACAGTGAATTAGGAAAATACTTTCTTTAGTTCATTCAGCTATGTTCCTTTTGGATGAAGTGATAACAAATAGCTTTATTAGCGCACAAATTTCACTCAGCTCCATTTAAATGGATGCAAAACTCTTTTTACCTCTATCAGAAATGGAGCTCAGTGATAAAATATAAGACTTTTTATAATTGCACTATGCTCCCAAAAAAAGCAAGCCCTTACAGTGGAATCATGAGACACAATCTTTAGATATTTGTAAGTATACCTGTGCCATGAAATCAGGTTCTCATGTCCTTTACAATTTCCACATAGAGTGCTTCCACTCCTAGGATGTATCAGTGTGCCTCTGACACTTGTTTAAGAATCGAATAAACAATAGCACTGTTATTTCAATCCATTGAGAAAGTTCTTAGATGATGTATGCAGCAATACTTGGGTTTTGTTTTGTGGTTGGAATGTTTTTTTCACAATAGTGTCAGATTTTAATATCACTTTAATGGGTTTTTCCCCTCTCATCACATTTCTTATGCCACTATTTTACCAGGTATATGAAATAGTTTTGCACTAATAAAAAGTACTGGTTGTCCTGGGACAGCATCCAGAAAAGATACATAAATTTAGGGAGGTTTGAAATATCGCAGCACTTCCCAAAAATACAGGCTAGTCATTGCAAACACCTTGGCAATGGTGAGTCTGGAAAAGCTGATGGTGGATTTAAAAAAAAAAAAAAAACCACAACAAAAAAACAAAACAACCAACAAAAAACCAGAGTAATATACCACAGTACTTTAGCATGGCTACAATTTGGACCAAAAAGGTAGTACTTCTGTTTGCATGTCCAGAAAATGCTGTCAAATACAGAATAAACCAGTGCAATACTGAGTTATCTAAACACATTAATTAGGCACACCATGGACAATCAGGCCTTCTCTAGTATTCATTCACCTTCAGCCCTACCTCATTTACCTTTCTCATGTCCATGATTGGTACAACATTAGACTGGATAGCACATCACAAAGTAACTATTGAGCATGGATTTCTGCTGATGGCAGGGGTTTTTTTAATGCTCGAGGCGCTGGTACAACCAACGCATGTGTGAATGGCAGCCTTGGCTCTACATTTTAATTATTTTGAAATAAAAGCATTTTAAGTTCCAGTAAGTAACATGACACAAGGAAAGAGATCCTAGAAACAACCACACACACACAAATCATTTAGCTACATACAGTAACATGCAGTCATGACAGAATGGAATATTCATAAACTCGAGGGAGATGAAATTCTGTGTTCCTCTATCACAACATGTAAACCATTTTATGGTTATCATTTTAAAATAAAGCCCTTCTACCCACCTTATTAAGCTGTATAGGCCCTGTTCAAATAATCGGTCGCTGATATTCTTTTTTAATTAAAACAATAGGACAGCATCAAACAGTAACAAACCTAAAAGTATAGATGGTAAATACTACAAACTCAGGGTCTCCAGTTAGGGATACCATTTTTTTTTTCAAAATAACTTACATTTCTCAAGATAATTGCAACTCCAGTCATGCAAATACATGGTGTGATATGGTTGTTGCATTAATTTATTGCACTGCTGGTTTACATTCCTTTATTGTGCTACTGTTCTCTTCCACATTTCTAACAAAACCAAACTCTAGTAAAACTAGTTGAAGAAACACTGCTCAAATCCAGTACACGGCAACGTTTCTTTTTTTGTCATTTCTGCAAGGATTTATGATCTGTTTTCGGGGGGATCTGTCCACTCAGAATTATCTGGATTTCAATAAAATACAAGCGGCTGTGTTCTACGGTCTAGCACACAGGGATCCCTCGTCGCAAGGATCACCCTATTTCGGCGAAACTTCCACATTTATCAGTCTCTGCCGATTTCAGAGCTACAGACACAGCAGAATTCACCGGCTTCAGTTTGGTAAAGCCACGCCGAGATACATGAATGGGAAGGAAGCAGTGCCCACAGACAAAGCGCTGATCAATGCACTCCGCTGACATTATCTTAATGGCAACCTCTTCCATCCCACCCTGCCGACTTTCCGATTCTCCCAGCGGCAGGCACACCCGCACGGAGGATGCGATCTGACCCATTTCTCGTGGAACCCCGTCACCCGCAGGTTTTCACTGGGCGGCGAGCGGCCGTCCCCCGCTCCACAATGACACAGCAGGGCTGGAGGGACACGGCACCCGGGCTCCTTCCCCAGGTGACTCGCCCCTGACCGCCGGCTGAACACCGCGGCGAGGGACGGGGAGGGGAGCGGAGGGGAACGGAGGAGAGCGGCGGCCCTGCCGGCACCGGCCCTCCAAACTGAGGGAAACTTTCGCGGCGGCACCCGGGCCGCCGCCCGCGGCGCGGCTCCCGCAGGGCGGGCGGAACAATGCCCGGCGCCCCGGGCCCCACGCCTCCCCGCCCCGCCGCCCCCGTGTCCTCAGACAACCTCCGCCGCCGGCCCCCCGCCTCCCGCCGCCGCGCTGACAAAGGGCGGCGCGGGACTGCCCGCGGCGGCGCGGCCCCGGCCCCGGCCCCGGCCGGGCGGGAGCAGGAGCGGGCCCGCCCGCCCCGCCGAGCGCGGCCCCGGGCAGCCGGCCCCTTCGGCGGGCGCGGCGCCGGCTGGCCGGCGGCGGAGCGGACCTACCTTTTTGTCCTCTTTCTCGCTGCCGTGCCTCCGCTCCGGGTGGCCGCTGTCGGCGGCGGGGGCCGGCTCCGCCGGCTGCCCATCGCGGTGGTGCGGGCGCTGGTGCGGGCATCCGCCAGACCCCGCCGCCGGGGGGATGGGCTCCGGGCGCGGAGAAACTCCCTTAACATCCATCTCCATCTTCCAGTTCACTGTATTGCAAGACAAAAGCAGGCAAACACTTTCCACCACCCCGCGTCTTTCGTGTGCTTTCCCTTCCCTTTTCTTTTTTTCCTTCTTTTTTCTTTCCTTTTTTTCCTTCCTTCCTTCTTCCTTCCTTCCTTCCTTCCTTTTTTCCCCCCTCAGGAAGCCGTGACACGCATGGCTCTGGCCGCCGCTGCTGCACCGATCCGGCGGCTGCAATCCTTCCCTAGATCCTCCAGACTTTTGTATCCAGCGTGTGTGTGTGCGTGTGCGTGTGTGTGTGTGCGTGTGCGTGTGTGTGTGTAAGAGTGAGCGAGTGAGTGTGTGTGCGTGTGTGTGTGTGTGTGTGTGTGTGTGTGTGTGTGTGCGTGTGCGCGCCTGTCCTTGGTACGACGGCCTTCAATCGCCCCGAAACAGCAAACGCTAACTAAGCAGATCTCTCGCCACGAAGATCAACTCCCGGCCCCGGTCTAATTGTGGTGGTTATTTACTTTACGCTATCTGTGTCCCAGGCCCGGACAAGCCCTTCTGGCTGCAGCCCTTTGAACAAAGTTAACTGGAGGGAGGCGAGCCCGGGGAGGGGGTGGGGGCTGGGGAAACCACCGGGGTTTAACACGGGGGAACTGACGATAACCCGGTAATGTCAAGTAAAAGTTAAACCTCCCCCTTCCTCCCCTCCCCCCCTCTCCCCTCTCCACATCCCAGGCAAGCGCAATACAGCAAAGCAAAACAAGCGATTTCAGACCTGTGCAAGGTGCTGGTGGCGAGAAGAGGCGAGCATTTACCCGATTGTTGCTTTTGTTTTATTTTCCCCTCGCCTTCCCCCCAGCACCACCCGCTATGGCAAATGTGAGCTCCTTGATGTTAATCTCCTCTCCGTGGTCTGAGCCTATGTGTGTGACTGGAGCTCCCTCTCTCTCAGGCTGCCGGCGCCACGCAGCACTGCACAAGCCCAACTGGAGTAAGGAGAAAAACAAGAGCAAATCCAGCCTGGAAATCTAAATCAGTAGCAGTCACCAGCTCTCCGATATTTTTTAAACACAAATACTATAAAAGAAAGGGAAAAAAAACCCAAAACAAACGTGTGTAAACTGATAAATCAGTCGTGACTGCAGTGCACACACAATTATTTTATTCCTCACGTTAGTGTCCTTCTCCGCCCGAAGTTAGACGTGGTAGGGAAAAACGCAATCTCATTAAGAGTGTTTTATATCAAAACAAGAATTTCCTTAGTGGCACAGGAGCCAAGCCAACTCTTCAGCTATTCCCTTTTCACTTTGAAGAGATGAATGGTGAGTATAGACCTGATCGTTCTTAAATCAGGACACCATCAGGTGACCAGTCTGCACTTCTAAATATAACACCGCATTGTCCTGAGGAGCAGCTGCTTTGAAAGTTAACTGGGAACATCTACGGAGAGCCTGCAGTGCCAAGATACATATCTGATCTATACCTGATGTGTCTGATGCACATCCTGACCTTCCAAGAGCAACCACCCGCTCCGCAGAGATACTGGGCCACATCCTCAGGAGCTGGTCTGTTTTCCATCAGGACGGAACTTGTCCCTGGGCATTGCGGGAGGTGGGTGACTGTCAGGTATTACATGGTGACCTTCTGTCGCTCGCCTTGGGTTCCCTTGTTCCCCAACAGGACTGCTACTGTGGGAACCTGACCGGATCTTACTGCAAAAATGTATTTGGACAAGGAGCAAGGGCTAATCTCACAATACAGAAAAAAAAAGTCTTTGTCACAAACCAAAGTTGCATTTTAAAAATACACCTCTCTAAAGACCTGTTAGTATTATTCTCAAAGCATGACAGGTATGTGCAGGCCCTGCTGGCTTCTCAGATTGGTGCAAATAAGGAGCATTCCTATTGAAACTATCAGCATCAATGTTTAAACTTGAGGTAAATAATGAGACAACCAATCAATGAATATTAAAGTTTATAATCAAATACTTTAGACGACTTACAATGATTTCTTTATAATCATTTAAATATAGCCTACATTTTGAGGTAGGATTTAAACATTCTGAATACTCATATAGTTTTAACCTCATTAGAAAGAAACAGTACTAACTGCAGACAAGCACTTTGAGGGGATCTGTTTGACCCCACAATGGCCGCAGAACGTGTACAAAGGTGAACTTTGCTGTAGAACTGCCCACAGCAAAGCAATGAGCCCATGTAGATGACAAGCCACTCCCCTGTTAGTCCACTTGTGCAGTCACCACCTCCCTCCACAACAACAAAGCACACAAGGAACAAAATTCTGTACTTGAGTACAGCTCTTGAGAGCTTTTCCAGTTTGGGTTAAAGCACCTCCAGTATCACAGGTTGGAAAATGCCAAGATAAAAGTGAAAATAAAGATAACATTTATTCAGACACTGCACCACACGCTTACAGAATTACTGAAAAATAACACAGAAACCTTCCCATGGTGGGTAATATTAAATAATGCCATTAGAAAATAACAATTCCCAATCTAACATCTCCAGATTTGTAAAATGAAATTCAAAGAAAAAACAAACCATCTAAAAATAGAGAGAAGCTAACCCAAATACAAACATTTCACCATGTTCTCTGAAGCTTACTGGAGCTGGACATTGGCAGAGAACCAAGGAAAACTAATTCCAGAGGTGGGGGCCCTTGACTCAGAAAGCTCTGCTCATAATCCAAGAGAGTTTAACCCCCAAAACCAACAGAAACTTCTTAAATGGTTTGGGCAAAGATGATGACACATAAGAAGAGAAGGGCAGGCCCTAGACTATATGAAAATCCATACAAAGATTTATACTTAACTGGTCAATTTCAAATTTTGCTTTTTCTCTTCTCTTCTCTTCTCTTCTCTTCTCTTCTCTTCTCTTCTCTTCTCTTCTCTTCTCTTCTCTTCTCTTCTCTTCTCTTCTCTTCTCTTCTCTTCTCTTCTCTTCTCTTCTCTTCTCTTCTCTTCTCTTCTCTTCTCTTCTCCTCCTCTCCTCTCCTCTCCTCTCCTCTCCTCTCCTCTCCTCTCCTCTCCTCTCCTCTCCTCTCCTCTCCTCTCCTCTCCTCTCCTCTCCTCTCCTCTCCTCTCCTCTCCTCTCCTCTCCTCTCCTCTCCTCTCCTCTCCTCTCCTCTCCTCTCCTCTCCTCTCCTCTCCTCTCCTCTCCTCTCCTCTCCTCTCCTCTCCTCTCCTCTCCTCTCCTCTCCTCTCCTCTTCCCCATTTTTCCTTTTTCTGCTGCAAAAGATTAAGCATACTATTGCAAAAATAAGATTATTACAAATAATTCATCACAACAGTGTGTTCCCAGCCATCCTCTGCACAAACCAGCTTTCTATCTGGCTGCTGTTACTCAATGGATTTCAACAGGATTAAGTGGAACATATTTTGTCAGGTTAAGGTAAAGATCTGAATAAACATCGCAAATTTCTGTGACAGAAATAATGGTCTTCAGGCCAAACATACTTTGAGACAGAAACAGTAACTGTGAATCTAGGAGCACTAACAAGTTGGACAGGAAAATGAAAGCTCAACCAGCAGGCTGAGGAGATAAGAAATATGACCTCTTCCAGTCTCCTAAGTGGTCCTTCTGACAAGCACTGGGTTCCTCAGGTCCAGGCAGAAGCAAGTGAGCTTTTACCCTGAATTATTTTTGCTAAGCACGGAGAGAAGGGTGGAACCACAGACTGTAATAACTCAACAGGCCACAGAGCTGAACAGTTGATCAGTATTGTGTAATGAAAAGTTTTTGGTACCTTCAACTACCTTGATACATACCTCGAACTCAGAATGCAAGTCCACTGAACAGTATTCAGAGCTGAGGTGGGAGAACGGCGAGTCAGAATCTTGTGTCAGATGGCAACCGCCTTGGAAGACAATGCATTGAGAAGCAGAAACCAGGGAGTCTCACTGGAGGGCGAGTCAATCCACACCAGGAAGGCTGTGTTCATAAAAAAACAACATTGTGTTGAATGCTTTCCAGATGTGCTGACAAATTGAAAAAAAATAAGCATGGCCCCTTCACTGTGGTAAAACAGTATAAAATTTAGCTTCTATATAGAATAATAAAGTACATGACTGAATATAGACTATTACCATACACAACATGCATTAAGAATTTCTGAGCCCAGATCTATTGTTCATTTTTCAAGAGAAACAGTATTAAAATATTGCTGGTGTAATCAATACTACAACTCATTAACACACGCTCCATGCTCCTGCATATTTTGCACTCATGGGTTGTGCTGAAAAACAGGTGTGGGTGACTATAATGGATTCCAGAGACACCGACATTCCCAAATGCAAAAGGAAAACCTTTCAAGACCAATGGCATTCTTCATGTCTCAAAAAATTAAAATTAGGGAGTGATGAGAGTATGAACTTAATTATAGGCCAAGTATCAGAACAGTTTGATGGAAAGGGTCAAAGATTGCTTCTTTTAGAAAACAGTGTCATTTTTGCATTCTTAGTCTTGGTTATGATCAGCTAATGGTACAACATACTGTGCAAGCCACACAGCAGGGAAATCCTCTGTAGTCCTAATTAATAAGACTAGAAATGGTGGGAAGACATACACAAACTAAATTATTTGCCTAAGATTATAACGTAGTTCAATGGCAGATTAAACAGAACATTTATGTCCTTTCCATGGTCTCTTCTTTTGGTCATTTCTTTCATTTAGCAATTTGTCTACTTTTTCTTATTAATAGTTTGAAGATAATTGCTTAGAAACTAAATAATTTACTGATGTTTATTTATGTAAGAATTCTTGTTCACAGATATTTTTAGGTCTTTCTCAGGCACATTTATATTTGTGTTAATGTGGATAAACTGAAGATGTTGCATGTTAAATATACAATAATGGATCTTACAAGTCAGCAAGATATATGCAATCTTCATAAAAGCATAGCTATCATTGTATGAGAGACACAGCATTCGGCTTTCTGCTGCCTCACACATCTCTTGGTTCAGGATTCACCTAGCCACTGCATTCAACATTTGAATAATTTTTACCTTTTACCACCTTTAGACAATTCAAATCAAAGGTTTCCTGTTGGCAACGCAAGCTCCTTGGGGCCTCACTCAACACTGTATCTGTCAACTTGCATTCTAGGCTATTTCATTTCTTGCTTGAGAGTTGCAAACAGAGTTGCTTTCTCATGAAGACTCTGACCTTATCGGTAATTCCCTCTGTACTATACATTTCAAAGTGGCTGACACAGATGTTCATTGAGTCATTTTCCCACCCATCGATCCCTGCTTCTGTTCTCTAAGGTGCTTTACTGCAAGCATGCAAACATTCAGTAACCTGGGGGCTTCTGTAACTTTCAAGATCTATCTATGCAGGTATTTTCTGTCTCAGAAAGTCTATAATTGTATGCGCTTAAAAAATGCTATCCTAAAATAATTATGTTGCACGGAGATATAAAGACATGCTATGGATATTCTTAGAGAGCAAAAGCTGAAGATACTATTTGAATTCCACCATTCTCTACACAACCCAACATGAAAACGGACACACTACAAGCTACATTTTCAAAAGTGTCTTGTCTTCTAGCTTTCCATCTACAATTTCTATAATATTGGTTCTGCATTCTAATATTTCTGCTCTCAAGTACTGAAACCACAAAGAACGGCACACAACTCAAGCCCTGAGTGATACTCTTTGAACCTTTTAAAGACTTCTATCCATTCCTTTTTGAATCAAAAAATCCTGTAACCCTTGGGAGGTCTCCTGAGCTCCTACAATTCCTTTTCAAGAGCATCGATAGGCTTCATGACTTTCAAACGCTAACATAACTCCTTGTAGTTTACATTCTACAGAACTGACAAACAAAACTATTCTGGCTATAGCCAGAGCTTCATCCTTCCTCGCCTACGATATTGCAAAGAGAACCATGGTCACGCAGACCCTGCACTCACTTTGCAAAGCAGTGTCACGATTTGAGTACATAAGTACCTGTTTGGCAGGGTTTATGGAAGGCTTTACTTCCCCCAAAATTGCTGTGGGCGGTGGAAAAGGAAGCAGCGATTTCTGCTGACTCTTCTGAGCGTTGGCCTGGACTCATAGTTAGTCAAGACATCACTGGGTGGGACAGAAGGCCTAACCTAGTAGACTCAAAGAAAGGAAACGCAGCTCTGAGGCAAATGGGTGGGCAGCACAGCCACAGACATTTGTTGCACACAATCTGAAAACATCTGTATTTCACTGGGTGATGTTGGAGTCTTCTCAGTTCCTGTGGTAAGCCTGGATCTGTGCCAAATTGAAAAATTTGACCTAGTTTTCAGTTTCTTGGAAAGGAAAACATCCACTGAGTTCACTTAACTTGGAAAATGGGGGGAAAAAGTAATTTGTCATAATAATTGTTTGTTAGAAACAAATAAACAAGAGAGATGCATTAGAACAAGGGGAAAAGAAATGCTCTGTATTATTTCTTAACTGATGTCAAATCTGCATTGCCAGAAATTAACCTTTCAGGAGCAGCCAAAGGCATGAGAATGATCTACAAGGGATACAAAATCTCCAGTGGCAGCCAAGGGTCGGTTTGTAGGGACTGGTCCACTGAAGTTCAGAGTCTCAATAACAGGGAGAGACAACAAGAATATGCGTGGGTTTAGCCCCCAGGCATTTCTGCTTCACCAGCTGACCTGAAGCCCACGCACTGCACACCGCTCTGATGCGTAAAGTGCAGAGATTTACGTAGGAACTAGTGCAGGTCTTAGGAACACTAACTCCTGTCCAATCTTCCATGCTATAGAGTGTTCCTGCCTGCCATTATTTCTGATCTTCCCAGTGAGATCCTAGAAAAACATCCTCAGAGCTGGAACATGCCGTGGGGTAAGGAGAATGCCCAGAACAGTTAAGTATTTAGCTCTACTGATTCCATTCTTCTTTGCTCTCCCAATCTCTTCTCCCTGCTTCTGTGCTTTGTAGTAGAGAAGCATAAGATCTCAATATGCTAACAGCATCTTCATTTTTTGTAGCAGACTGCATATATACATATGCAAATATAGTTTTGAGCTAGGGTGATGGGTTTTGTTTCAAACTGTCAAAACTGAAGTCTGGAGAATTTTTGTGATGATGAAAATATAGATGAGTAATCCATTTGGTAGTATCTGTGTAAACAATATGCACAAAATCACTCTCTTAAAATGTTTATGCCTTTAATTTTTAAATTAATGAATACTGCTTGATTCGACTACTTCTTCCAACTTCTGCTAACTCTGTGGCCCTGCTGAGATATGCTCCATTCTCTCCTTGTTTTTTCTGCAGATTGGAAATACATTTAAATTCATGAAAGTTATTAGAGTTAAAAAAAAAGTGTGTTAAGCATAAACTAAAGAAACAAAGTATGTTTAAGTATAAATAAGACTGAACAAAATTTATTACATCTTCTTAAAATTAAAAATTGATAACAAGTATGTACATTATCAATTACTCTTCTATTCAACTGCTGGGATTTGAGATTAGGGTTTTGCAGTTTTCTTCACTACATTCAGGTCTTAATCTGCAATTGGTTGAATCCAGTGACTCAGAGAGTATGTATTTAAACAGTATAGTCTTCACCATTTTAATTCATCTTTATGAAAGAGTCTGACTTTTCTGTCTTTGCTTAGGATAAACCTGTTTTGGGATCAATACTACAACTACAATGTGGGCTGGGTTTTGAAGGAGAAACACAAAATCCCAAACTTTCCCTTTCCAAAATAATTTTAAATGCCATAAATAATTTCAATATATGTGTACTTTGGAGCTAGCAAGGTCTCCTTAATTGCAAAGGCCACTTTTTCACTATTTCTGCTTTTGCAGGATGCAATAGGGAAGTAAAAAGCTGGTAAAAATTTTAAAGAAACATTTGCTGAGTGGGATATCATACTTTTTCCAAAAGCAACATAAGAAATTTATTTTTGTTTAATTTTCCTACCTACAATTGTAGGGTTAAAAACAGACATTTGAACAACTGTGTATGAAGCAAATTAATGAGGATACATGAAAAGATTATAAGATACAAAAACCTAGGAAATTGATGAAAGCAAAAAAACCTGCAAAGAGTTTTCTGACTTTGAATGGCAAACTCGAGAGAGATGAAAGATGAATGTATCAAAAAGAACATCCTTTTGTTCCTTGAAAGAATAGTTTATTGTTTACTTGTATTTCTTGGACACCATCATTGGTACTGCACTCACAAAAAACAATGGAAGACACATCCCTGCCCCAAGGAGTGTACAATCAAAAAGCCAGTGGAGATATGTCCAGTAATTTCAAAATGAGTAGGATTAGACCCAAAATGAGGCCAACATACTGGAATAGCAATGCCTGCCAATATATGAGCAATAGTTCAGCAAAAGACAACAGTTGGCCTAACCATTCAAAGACAGATGTTTTGATGATGGATTAAAAGTAAATAGACATGGTAATGAATATAAAGAAAATAAACTCAAGTTGCAAGGAAATGTTTTGATTAAAATGCTGATGTTCTCAGGTCAAATATGCTGTCAACAGGGTATGACACTTAAGGTCTCAAAAAGCACTCAGGGCTAAACTTCAACTTTGTGCATGCAAATCACTGGTGTCTGTGGTTGTTTATCACTGTCACTTGTACAAGTAAATGATAGAATTTACATCTGTAAAAGCCCATTTGTGCTTAGTTTGTATTCAGTTAGCACATACAGCTGAGGTTTGTATGCATATCTGTATATTTTATCATTTGCTTGCAGAAAAAGCAGTGCTCAAAATTATACCTGAAAAATAGATGTCATATTTTGAAAATCTGGTTCTGAGTACCCAGAAAAAGCAAAAAAAACCCCAAAAACCCCAGTACAGTGCTGCAGATACAATCTAATCAATTTCCAGCAGTGACAATAAAATAAGATAAAACAATTTAAGATCAAACAAACAATATGTCGGGCATCATGTAGATGTTACCAGAGTGTTTGTCTGTTTTCTTTCTCGCGCCCTTTAATTGACAGTGAAGTAGTTCATAATTTTGACAGTCGATATGGGTCAGTTCACTTCAGAGAAGTTACTACTCCTTTGCTACAAGCAGGCACAATTCATAACTCTTAGTACTCTTGTTTGATCCCGCCGTGAGGACTCATGGCATGTCTGTACTTTACAGTGGTGCCAGTCATGTAATCAGAAGTAAAATTCCTCAGTCAGGACTGAGGTGTGAGGTTGAGTTAGTCAGCTAACATCTTCCTATGCCATCTTCAGCATTGAGCTGGGTCCTTCACTGAATTCTGCATCAGCACTGTGCATCTCAATGCACTGGGATCCATTGGGCTCTGGCTTTAAAATATATTTTTTAATTATCATTATATTTGCCTTTAAAATATATTATTTCGTTATTTATTTGTGTTTGACAGGATATTGTAGCAAGAGATAGAGAAAATTTATTTAGGGTGAATGCTTAGATTCTGAAATACAAGGCTCAACTGCCAGGAAAAAGAACGGGACTACTAAGCTGTTCACTGTCCAGTTCAACACAGTTTAACTCTCACACTTACCTCTAAGAGATGATGTTTTCCCTCATACAAAAATCACATTCACTCATCATCTGTGAGCTTATCTGTTCAGCTATTTGTTTCATTTCATATGAGAATCAGGAGAACTCTGAGCTGCAGAAAATAGCTGAAGTCAGAGTCCAATAGCAATCTGAGATATTAAATTTTTACTTCTTTATCGGTCACTTAATCTATTCCCAACCTCCAAAAGGTACTTCCCTCTCATCTACCTGTACGTACCTTGATTGAAATTTGGTTTCCAAAGTTTAAGCTCTGGCCTCCTAGGAACACTGGGCCAGCATGTGAAACCTAAGTCCTCACATCACTCTGTGTACCTGTAAAAGTAGTCAGGATTCAAGCCCTGAGGAGTAATAGCTCTTAAATTACCTTGTGTTCTCATGAAAGTCAGTTCACAGCTGAAGGTAAGATAAACCGTGTTCCACCAAAGCAGAATTTAGTGTACTTAAAAACAGAATTGCAGTTTGAGAGCTAGAGGGTATGTCCATGAAGACAGAACCTATGTGAAGTAGAACTAGTGAATGTTTTCTGGTTTAATGGAAGAGCTTTGTCTGGAAGATAGGCAAAGAGCTAAACAGTTCTTATGAGAAATAATAGAGGTGTACAATAACCTGAGCAGGTCTGGTACTGGGAAAACCCCTGTCTTATTAGAACTAAGCAACAGCAAGGTGCCTGTTAGTTCCTGTGGCATTATCACACTGATGTCTCACAATAACAAAACAATTGTGCAGAAAAAAAAGTATTTTCTGTGCCTTCCATGAAATCAATTTGCATTTCTCTTACTTTTTAATGAGAAACATTACATTTTACATAATCAGTTATATTTATACAGATTTTATAAGCTTGTCAAGTTATCCCTTTTGCTAACCCTACAATAACTGCTCTGGAATAATCATTTGTGTGTTTACTATATGAGGCATTTCTGTCTTTTCCAAAGCAAATTAGAAGAAAAATAGGAATTGACATCCTAGATAAGACCAACAGGCCTCCTGCTCCAGTACCCTGAGAGTGCCCAGTGCCAAATGCTCTTCAAAGGAAAATAAGTAGGGAAAATATTGAATAAGTGTGCAATAATTAGTCTGTACTAGACATTTCTTGTTAATTCCCACCACATTGTCATTAATTTATGTCAAAAATAACATTTTACCTACAGTGTAAAAAACATTTCTTACTATAATTCCTGTACTGTTGATGTCCTCTTTATCCATATAAAGGTCTAATGCTCTAAGAATCTTACAATGTATTTTAAAAATTCAAAGTAAGGTACAGCAAGCAAATGCAAATCAGTAGACATTACTCTTCCAAACAACATGGCTAATGACTCAGTGTTGTTTAGATATGCATTTTGATTTCTACAGCTGCATCTTCCAGTGCAGTGCTATCAGTCAGACTGAAGTTCTCAACAATCTGGTGATTCTACAATCCTGTGACATCTAATAGCTGATTTATTTTTTTTTCACCTGTCATAACAACATAACAATCTATTTAAGGAGAACATTCAAGCTCTTGTTTAAGATTCGCCTCCTACTAAAGAAACCTTTATTCTGGGACATGATTCAGAGGAATGAGAGGGTTAAATAGGTACAAGCAGATAATATTGCCTTTCATTCATTCTTTCTCAACAAATTAACTTCAATAATGCCAAGTTGAGAACTTTCTTATTCTCTATTTAGGAAACACTTAATAAGTTTCAAGTCCATCAGCAGTGTACACAAAACCAAAGAAGACAAGAAAATAGTAAAGCTAATCTCTATGTATCATTAAAAAACCACTCAGATGACCCTGTGTATTTGTTCATTTAAACATACGGTTATACATCAGTACATAAAACACAAACATATATAAAGCATGCATTTCTGTATCATACAGACTATATCTCCATATGGGAAAAAGTAATATTCTCAATAAAAGAAAGAATGTTTAACAATGGAAATTGGAAAATTCCCTTGAAACACAAAGGAGAATTGAAAGCAATCTCCAGGGGGAAAAAAAACAGAATAAAATCTGGATTGCTGAAACAATTCTAAAATGTTAAAAAAATAAATTAGCAGAAACTTGCTAATTGGTGTAGTTGGTTATGGAAAGAACAGCAGGTATAAAAGAACAGCAGCCTGATTCAGAAAGCCAATACAAAGTTTAAATGAGATGGAAGCAGCAGACTGGCTGAAGAACAAGTTGTTGAGCAGCATGAGTAGCAGACATAAGAGAGATAGATAAACTGAAAGGATGTAGGACCATATTGGCTACACGTGCCCTCAAGTGGAAATTCAGAAAATCTGGAAAGTTAAAATCACAGGTACTGATTTCACTAAAAAGATGAAAAGATACGGTTACATTGGGAGATCTCATTTGGCCAGTTCTGGGTAACAAGTTTAGTATGCATCACTTGTCATAGTACAAAGAATTCTTGATTTCTTGAGCTGAAATTTCGCAGCTCAGGTCTTCAAGTGAACCCATGAAAGAGTGCTGATTTAGTGCTGGTGTACATTTTAAGAGTTGTGTGGAAAAAAACTCTCTGGAGCAATTTCTTTTTCACAAAAGAAAACCTGAAGTTTTGGCACAGCAACCAAGTTATCTGTACTAGTTAAAATACAACTCCTCGTTATCCCACTAATACTTGAGTACAGAGATTTTGTCTTCTGGAAGCAAGTGAAAGGAATGTGATGTAGGGACAAAGTAAAGAAGGACTGCCTTTAGGAGTGACGGTGGTGGGTCAACGAGTGAAATCCCTTTTTCTTCTTCAGAAGGAATTTTATATCAATAAACATTTTCTCTACAGTGAAAAATAGATATTTCAAAACAAAATAGTTCAAAGAGAAGTTTTAAAAATTCCTCTTGAAATCCATCATTTGAAAAAAAGCTGTTTCCTCTTAATGTTCAGGTGCTTATTGGTAATCAAATTTTGGGTTTACTTCTCATCGTTTAACATCTCTAGTAACCAGGATGCACTTAACATTGTTTATTATCTTGGAAACTTTTCAGTTGCCTGATAGTCCTAAGTTTTAGGAAAAAATATACATCCTAACTGCAAAAATTAATTAATCTGTTCAGTTAAGTATAACCAAAGGCCAAAGGAAATGCAGCTACGTTACATCACTTAAAACTGGCTTCTAATTAAAGCATCTTAAAGAAATCCTCACAGTGATATTTCAAGATGTTTGCACAGTCTGAGAAAAGTTGTAGCTGATACGATATCCAAAGGGTTGAAGGCGGATTCAGTTTTTATAGCCATAAGATAGTCAAAATGAGATGTGTTAGAAGGTTTATTGGAATGATTCAGAAAGCAGAGGATGATAGAGCCTATTTGTAAACAAATCATTATTTATTAGCTATGATGTCCGAGAGATGAAGATTGCTAAGGATTTATAAGTCATCTCATTTCTTTTAGTCGTGTCATTGACCTAATTTTTCTGTCTAGAGTGGAGCTTTAGTATGTTCCACTGATCTTGCAATAGACTTTATCAGCTGGATGGGGTTTTTTTTCTTAATTCTAAGCAACAGTGGTCATAAGATGTGATCTCTGTGGGGAGCACTTAACATGGCAAGTAACACTGTACGTGGCAAGTAACACTGTACAAGCATGTAACATGGCAAATTATTTAGCAGAGCTGTAGTTAAAATAGTCTTTCCTCTTTCATTACAAAAAATCATTTGTAATTTTATGTGGAAGTATCAGTGCTATTTAGACTGACAGCAAGCAAGAAATTATAAATAGTAAATAGTAAAAAAAGAAAAGTATTAAGGTTGCATAATAGCCCAGTTGGTGTTATTTTACAAAGGCAAAGCAAACTCCTCAATGCTTACAAACATAACCAAAGTCTGTAAGTACAGAGCACCAGGCAGTGTGTGGGAATGGGTTGATTCTCCTCTCCAGAGCTCTGGCAAATTGCGTGGCATAGCTGAATGGCCTGAGAGAAATTTACTGAGTTTCTGTCCTTAGTCCTCGCAAACTGAGCATTTTCCAGGCAGTTCCATTTTGAGTTTCCATGTACTTCCCTATCTTTTAAGCTCTATGAGCTTGAATATGTGCCAAATATTCTCTTTCCTTGGATATTCTGGTTTAGAGTTCTCCTCCTCAGAGGCATGTGATGACAGAAACACAAAGCATGTAAACTCTAAGGGTATTCTGACTGATTGATATGGGGTTTCAGTGAAAAACTTGCCATTATGAATTTTTGATAAAGTAAGTACATGTTAAACATAAAAGCCTAAAGAACAATAAGACCATGTTTGGAAAGTCAGTGCAATGTCTTAGCTTTTAAAAAGTAAAACGATAAAGAGAAGTTGCATCACGTGCACACACTCTCAAGTGGTTTGAGTTTTTAGAAGCGGCACAGATCTCCAACATGCAATTTAGAAAAGTATTTGGGTAGTGATAAGTTGTCACTTCTGTGAGCCAGCCACAAGAGGCAGGCGAGACACACTTTTCACCTGGCCTACAGAATTCTTACCTGGCAGGAGCAGAAGACTGGTTCTAGGGGGGCAGGCAAACGTATAGATCTATCATTTCCAAACATGATTCCACCACTGGTGCTATTTCCAGTACATCTGTATTACGGTCATAGCTTCCTTACTGGTCTTCCCAGTCAAATAATTCCTTTCCGAGATCCAGACTGTTACCACTCCTCTCTATTATTTTTACATTTTAACTCCACTTTTCTCTGCCTTCACATCTTTTGGCTAATAATTTCAGTTACTCCTGTGCTCCATCGTTGTCCCAATACTGGTAACACTCAGATCCAGCTCCCAATGCACCACTTAGGCAGTTTTCTTTTTATTGCTGTGGCATCAGCGGGGGTTCTTTGACACTAACAGAGAGAATCTCCTGCTACAAACTCTGTTCTCCAGATCACAATACTCGACAAAGAGAGGAGAGATTGGACAAAGTCCCACTCAGCCCCTTCAGTTCAGGCAAGGGGCAGCCCTAGTGCAGATGAAGCTTTGGAGAAGATAGCTGCCAAACCCTAACGGCTAAAAACATGGAAGCTTTTTTATTATTATTATTTTCATTTTTTACCCCAGCAGGTTATAAATGCAAAACAAATGTAGGCAGATTTTCACAGGATAGCTCATGCCAAATTTTAGGCTGCTGCTCCAGAACATGAAGATAATACAGTTTCCTTGGTAACTGTAAACATTTTTATAGGGGCAAAATATTTTCCTATGAAACCTATGGTGAGGCATAGATGCTCTCGGTCTGCTCGAGCCTTCCAAAACAAGTAAGGAACTAAATGCATTTCAGCCTGAGGCAGACACCTGCCATGCAAAACTTCAACTTGAGTGTTTAAAATTTAGCAGAACTGTATTGTATCTTAAGACACTTAATAATGGGAAAATAACAATGTCTTAAATAGAGAGATTTCTCATACTGCCAATGATATTTGTTTACTGGAGGTTTTGACTGTACCAGTATTTCCTTTGAATCCTGGCATTGCGGGAATTGTGTTATTTCCTCTCAAGGGGATGAGAGTCATTTTGCAGACCATCTTAAAAACAATTTAAATGGAGTTAGCGTCTTTGTTCTTCAAGGACATGGGAGATACTTCAAAAAGGCTAAACTGTGAAATGAATAAAGCTTGTTTTAATAATTTTGGTGTATGCATTTGCAAGGCATAAGGAGAAACACCCATGTGATTTCTGCAGTTGCAGTGCTGCTGGATGTGTTTCCCAGGATGAGATTAGGCAGATTGCCTCGGGTTTGCTTCACAGCGGACAGGTCAGCTACCTTTATTGCACGCCATCAGCGATGCGCCACTGAGGCATTTCCAAAAGATTAAATACTTCTTAGGATTAAGAGGCCTGCTTAAAATGGAAAATTTCCTTTTTTGTTTTTGCTGCATGTAATACCTACTAGGGGGCTATAAAGGAGATTATGGAATCTGAAATAATCAACAGTATTGTTTGCTGAGGTCTTTTTGTTCTTTTTGCTTATATCTATGAAAGTATGTGCATTTACAAATTGCATATGCATGTAAATATCTATTGAAGTAAATGCAGAATCATATGTTACTTAGCCTCCCTAAACAACTGTTGCGTTTCTCAAGTCACTGAGCCAGTTAAGTTTTGCTTTGTGCCTAGGGGTGGCAGTTGGTGT
Source organism: Caprimulgus europaeus (assembly GCA_907165065.1). Next base: position 16,399,372 of record OU015530.1, read on the forward strand.
AATTATTAAAGAAAAGAGATTTTCAAAGATTCAAAGGATTGCTTATCAGCAAGTACTTTATGCGACTACAGAATACTTCTCTGTTCTTTAATAAATGAGGTTCCTTAAAAATTCCTCTTATAATCAAGAAAAATGAAATTTTAAAAGTATGTGAATAATGGTAAACTGTTTCTTGTCAATTATTTTCTCAGTCTCTCATAGTCACTTTCAGTTTATATTATCTGACTGAATAATATAAAATCCACATTTTTTTGCATTGACTTTTTTTGACTGAAATGTTGTTGAGTACATGATATGGTACCTCAGTCAATCAAATAATTAAGTGATTACCAAAGCTCTGCATGATATTCCCATATTTTTAGTCATAAACTTTTTTTGGTGGAAACAGCTGTAACTTTTTGTCCCTGTGTTTTCTCATCATACAAATGAGGGCTGGCACAAGGCACAAGATTTGCCAACGTGGCATGTCAGCCCAGAGACTGCAGGACTATGGATGGAGGTTCTTTTTTTTGGCAGCAGTCTCATGTAGCTCCTCCTTTATCTTTCCAACTATTTCACTCCTGAATCTTACCTTGTCTTTAAAATGGGAGTCATGCAGTGAAGCACAGAAGCTCAGATGGCATAGATCTATTTTGAAACTTTTACTCCCAATACATCTCCTCTAGAATGTTTTCACTTAAGAAAACCAGTCTCAGATCAGGGCCCCATTCTGCTAGGAGCTGTACCAAAAAAAAAAAGAGAACAAAGACAATTCTTACTGGAAAGAACAAATATGAAAAAGAAGACTGGGTGGGAAATGTAATAATGCTAGCAGATTTTTATGGGCAGTAAGGCACTAGTATAAGCATTAGTAAGCATTAGTGCTTTAAAGGAAGACAAATTTTGACATTAGAGACTATGCTGTATAAATTAAGGCTTTTAATGTCACTCTGATCTTCAAAAAGAGCAAGAAGGAGGATCTGGGCAACTACAGGCCAGTCAGCCTCACCTCCAGCCCTGGGAAGGTGATGGAACAGCCCATTCTTGATACCATCTCTAAGCAGTTGGAAAAGAGAAGGTTGTCAGCAGCAGTCAACATGGTCTCACTACTAGTAGCACTGTACTTTCCACTTCTGTGAGAATTAATCTGAGAGTAACTGAATTAGTCTAAGGTTTGACTTAGTCTAGTTGGAGACAGGTTGACAAAAGTAGATACATCCACTTGTCATATTTGTACTAATGCTGCTTCAGTTTAGTCCTCAGAGGATAAAAGTGACCCTGTCCTGAGAGAATATTCCAGTCATTTCACGTTCATGCTCAGCTTCCCAGCTGCAGACACATTAACATCCTTGCTTCTTTGCAGCTTAGTGTTTAGAACTTGGATAAGGTTTTTCCCCAACAGCTGGCCAACTGTTAACATTGTTTTTACTCTTTTAGTACTTGGTTTTTTGTGTGTGTGATACGGTTGCTGTCTGTCTGCCAAGCTCACCAATAGTGCACTGCGTATATATTTCTTTTAAAAATATTTATATCACACTGTTTTTTAAATTATTTGTTCTGCCTCATGTCTCCTGTTTTCAAATTTACATTTTTTTAAGACTCAGCCCTTTGAAATGTTTTATTTCTTTGGGGCAGGAACACTGAACTCTCCCTGATGCCCAACTCAAGTGTGGAAATCACCACATATCACACATACTAAATTTTGGATATTGAAATGTCAAGTGCAATTCTGAGGAAGGTATGAAGGACACACAGTGCCTAAGGAGACAGACTGAACCACTGTTTCCTAAGATACCTGCAGCCAGAAAGGATGAATGCAATCATGGCACAAAATAAAGCTGTTCAAACCTCACAGCACCCTTAGAAGATGATAGCTTTGCAAATTTTCTGTGTTTGGGTATATGTGAACTACAAAATGACATGCATCTGTAGAATATTCTAGTGATAACAGCAGTGGAGATTTCCAGTACATTCTGCATGCTCTGGTATGCAGGGTACGTTACATATCCAAGGTCTCTGAAGAGTTAGCACATGCTCACATCCTAACATTTTCTCATTTACTATTACTCATGTTAAACTGTACAGGTACTCTTTCATATGCCAATTTTCATTTTATTGTACAGTATATATTTTGTTAGAGAATGGTTATTAAGTTCTCTTCAGTTATCTGCTAGACATGTTATATAGGCTTCATCTCTGGTTTTGTGGAGTGTATGTTTAAAGTCCATTCTTAAGGCTGATATTTGTCTCAGGCCCACACTGTTTGGATATGAATTGTACGTCTATTTTGAACTTTAAGTGAGATAGATTTGGGGCACTCTGTAGACTGAAAACATAGATCAAGTCACAGAATCACAGAATTGCCTAGATTGGAAAAGATCTTTAAGATCATCAGGTCTAATCATTAACCTCACACTGACAAGTCCCCAACTAAACCATGTCCCTCAGCACTATGGCTACATGACCCTTAAATACCTCCAGGGATGGGGACTCCTTGGGCAACCTGTTCCAAAGCCTGAGAACCCTTTCAGGAAAGAAATTATTTCTCATATCCAAAATAAACTTCCCTTGATGCAACCTGAGGACGTTTCCTCTTATCCTGTCACTTGTTACCTGGTTGAACAGATTGACCCCCACCTCTCTACATCCTCCTTTCAGGTAGTTGTGAAGAGTGATAAGGTCTCCCCTTCAGCCTCCTTTTCTCCAGGCTAAACAACCTCAGTTCCCTCAGTCTCTCCTCATAAGACATGTGCTCTAGACCCTTCACCAGCTTTGTTGCCCTTCTCTGGACACACTCCAGCACCTCTACGTCCTCCTTGTAGTGACAAGTCCTGCAAGTCTGAGTATGCTTCTGTCTGAATTATACATTGGTCAAGCACCAGCTGCCTTGCAGTGACTTAACATAGCCAATGACAAGTCAGCTATGTGAATCTTCATAGGAGGGTCCCAGTGTCGTGAAATACAAAGGCAGATGGATTTGTAGGTTGCTCGAGTTCCAGAAGCCTTTCTAAGCCTGTAGGCTATGCTACAGGTGTCCTACATTTGACCAGACAAAGCACTGAGACACATCAAGGGGCACAGCAGCTTTCGTGAGCTCCGTGGTCCAGCCCCTAAGGTGCAATGTAGACATAATTATATTCATGAACATATGTCAAGTTCTTTTAGTCCTTTCCACAAGCCAACCCCTCCAGTATCAAAAAGTTTTTCATTTCAACTTTCTTTGCAGAGAAAAGAAACCTCTGAGATGCTTATAGCTAATAGTGATATTAAGTACTCACAGTATTATTATTATTACAGTGTTCTACCTCCTCTCATTCTCCACCATTGCACGAGCAATTCACTTGTTCAGTCTTGACTTTAGTGGAGTACTGCAGTTTCTTTCTAGCTCTTCCAGTGCTGGAGAGAAACTGCAGTGCTGTGCAGCACCTGAAAATCTGATTGTGAAAAATATGCTTTGCAGCTCTTAGGTTGGCAACGTGCCCCACCGTATGACCCAGCCTGCAGGGAATGTCCTGAAACAATGCAAATGGGACGCAGCCTCCCCCTCTGCCGTTAAGAGCTGTACTGCATCTTCCTCTGGCCTCAAAGATAGGGTGAAGGATTCTAATTTCCCTGCTTACAGTGAAGTAGCTCACACTGGGCATTAACTTTGCACGCGATAAAAATGTTGTGTTGTGGCGATACAGCCTGTTTTGCAACCAGCTCACAAAATTGGCGAGGTAAACTTGAGAGAACAAGATGCACTATCCTGAAAGATGATACAGTTTATTTATGTGCTCTGCAGATCAGAGAGCTGGAGAAGGGAGTGAGCCTCCCAAACCAAATTGCTTGTTTTCTTACATGTTCCAGTTCACATTCATATATAATTTGCAGTTCAATTATTGTCCCTGGAGCTTCTTTAGGGTTACTACTTTCCACATTTCTAATACTGAACTTTTTCATATTATTTTTCTCTATATAATTAGTTTTAAATTTTCTAAGCAAAACTCTCCTTGTTTTACTTATTTCCTTCCCATATTTGTAACCCCCTTTCGCTTTTCTGTATTATCTCTGTTCTCACTAATATTTGCGACACTTCCTAATTTAACATCATCTGTGACACTTCCTGTCTTCTTTTTAATACCCACCCCTTTCAGATTATTACTAATGGTGTTAAATAAGACATATTTGAGAGATACTCCTTGAGAATGCAAGGAAGGAAACTGCACAATTTGCAACATGCAACCTGTAGAAATCTGTGTCCCTAAAGAGCGATCTGAGTAAATGGTGGCACAGACTGCTGGGAGCGTACTGTGTTCTGAGGAGCTGGCACCTCTCTGATCTTCCATCAACAAAACCACTCCTACCTCATTCTCAAAAAGTTCACAAACAAAAGTTTCACAAACAAAAGTAGAAAGTTCACAGATTGTAGAGGTAGCTAGAGACTTAATAAAACCACTGCTCTGAAGAAAGTGTGCCCTTTCCAGCCACAATCAATCTATTAACTCTAACCTAGACTGCTTCCGTGCATGCTAAAACACTGCTATGCCTGCTGCTCTCGTCCAACACCAAAGCCCAGCTGAAACAAGATGATGTGCTGCATATCTTCCTGCGAGGTAGCCAGGAAGGGTACTGCACCCATACTGCTCATAACGCTTTGGCTGTCAGTCACCTGCTACAGGCACCTTAACAGTGAAAAGCTCAGAGGTTAAAAACTCTCCAGGATCCATTACTAACTATTGTTGGTTAAAATGTTCAGGATAGCATTTTGGATAATGTTCAGGGTAACAGGATAAACCAGATACCAAAGAAAGAGGGAATTTTCTGTTACATCTTTCTCACCTCCACATTTCTTTTATCAAAAATATAAGTAAGTTAGTTAAGCTATTTATTCATTTATTTATTGGAATGGTGAAAGATTTACTGCTTTGTTGAAGCCTCTGTGTGACTGCAGACTCTCAGACTAGCATTTAACCTACGTGATCAGTTTTTCCTGTCTCTGTTACTACTAACCAGTTGAAAAAAAGACTGAAGATTTTTTTTTTAATGCATGTGAAATGTTACATTAGCATGCATATTTAAATGTTTACTACAGTAAATCATCCATGCTTATATTTTGTTTTGTAAACTTTCAAGCATTCTGTAAAGTTTGGCTAATTTTTTCAGTGTTTCTAATCATAATGCAGACAAAACTCTGCTAGCTCAAATATTTATTTATTTATTTATTTATTTATTAGTGATCACCAATGGGAATGTTTATTAAGCTTGGGTAAAGTGAAACAGATCACAGTATAACTGTCTGGTGAAAATCAATGTATAGCTGTCCTGGTTTTTAGCTGGAACAGAGCTGGGTTTTTTTTAGTAGCTAGAATAGTGCTGTGTTTTGCTTTCAGCCTGGGACTTGTTATGAGAGAGACACTGAGAACATCCCAGTGTTTGCATTTTTGTCACTGGAACTGAAGGACTTCGTGTTCTGTCAGTCCACAAGCACAAGATCTGAGGGGGCGAGGAATATTTAAATGAATAAGCTAAATTGGCGTTTGGATATGCCAGTGGGATATTCCAGCTCATATCATGCCATGCCCAGTACATTAGTGAGGGGCTCCTCCTCTCTCAGCTCTCTCTGGCTTTGGCTCGGGCTCTCGCTCTTCCAGGATTGCAATTTTGGTTCAGGATTGTCGCTCCTCCGGGATCGGGCAGGGTTTGGTCGGCGGGTGGTGAGCAGTTGCACTGGGCATCACTAATTTGTATATTTTGTTACTGTTATCGTTATCACTGCTATTTTAATATTAGTATTATTTTAAGTTTTATTTCTATTATTAAACTGTTCTTATCTCAACCTACAAGCCTCCTTACCCTTGTCCCCAGTCATCTCCCCTGTCCCCTGGGGCTGGGGGGGAGTGGGTGACCAGCTGTGTTGGCTGCTGGCCAAGGGCTAGCCCAGTGAAACTATCACAGTAGCTCAAAGATGTATCATACTTTATTGCAACCCTTTTAGGATATCTCTCATGATTGCATTTACCACAAATCTCTCACCATTTGCATTTACATCTGTGCTAGCAATTACTAGAGTTCAAGTTTGAACTGGATATAATTGATTTCACTACCTGTTCTATTCAGAGATAGCCACAGCTTCAAAAATAATGATGTGAAGCATGCAGAAACAGGAACTGCCATCAAAAGAAGGAATCCCCTGCAGCCATTATTCCTGCCCTTGCTCTATTCCCTCTCTTATGTCATCAGAGGTATTTATGTGGCTACATGATGAACTGGATCAGTAACGTAAACTGGCAAAACACTAACTTCTTGCTGGAGGGGATATGGGATTAATTTGGACCAAGATTGGTTTTCTGATCTAATTTACTAAACACCCACACAAAGACTTGAGCCGCATCAAGTGACACTGACAAAAACGAAGCACCAAAGTCAGAAGATCTAGACTGCAGCAATGTCAATTTGATGCGTTGAAGCTGCAATATTGGAAAACGGTGTGGTTAAAATAAAATGGTACCTAAAACACAATGGTGCTCCTACCACAGCAAACTCTGAGGAACAGGCAAACATGAGAGATTTTCTAGGAATCACCATTCTAGCTAGCATAATTACTAGAACAGGGCAAACTATTAGCTATTGGGTAAAACCAGGAAACTCTATTTTTTCCTTAAGTGTTTCATACTGCCTGCAAAGAATTCCTCTCAAGTCTGTAAAGAAGCTATTTATTAAAACCTTGTTTATTTTGGCTTACTCATTTTTAATCCTTCTCAGAATTTTGGCCTTACCTCATGGCTACTTTATTTTTCTTGCTGGTTTCTTGTGAGAGATTTTATCAGAAATTCTTTTGAAAAATCAGAGTGAATTACTTCCTCAAGAAGCCCTTTATACACTGTACACTGTTGACTCAAAGAATTTAGCAGGTCAAGAATGCATGATTTACTTTTGTGGCAACCAGGCTGGTTTGATCTTATCAGCATATATTTATCCAAGAGTTTCATTATTTTGTCCTTAATTACACTCTCAGTTTTCTAATACTGAAGAGAAGTTTGCCAGACTGTGATACCTGTAGTCATTCTCAAATCCTTTTAAAAGAAGGGAATTGTGCTCGACACTTCTCAAACACAGATTTTTTTTTACTTTAAATAATGTATATATTTTATAGTTTCATTTTCTCATTTTATGTTACTGCTTTGCTCTTTAGAGTTCTTTTGTCTTTTAGTCACAAACAAAATATAGCAAAGAAGTATTCTCAAAGATAACTTATGTTTGCTTGAGGCCATAAAAATTACTGTAAGACTGGCCTAAATGAGGTGATGTATTACTTAAAGTATTTCTTAACATTAATATGTAATTATCTGAAAATTTAAAAAGCCTCAGTAAGAACAGTTGTCAGAAATAGAAATAGTTGTCAGAAGTGTTTCAAGAATCACTTCAGTAATACTTTTATTTTTAAAAGTCTCAAAAATAATTATTTTTATTATTGCAGAAATATAATAATTTTAAAGGCTTTATTAAGAATAATTTTTAAATGCTTTTCATCGAAAAATTAAGACCATTTATCTTGTATAATAGCAAAGTGAAAGCCTTCACATTTAATATTAATATTTTATCTGTCTCAATTCAATTTTTATCCACTTTGCTCTGTTTCTCTTTTTCTTCTCTACTCCTGGGTGTGGGAGGAAAGAAATGGCCTTTGATCTTTATTATATTTTGCAGGTTTGTCTTTTTTAAGTATCATTTTAGTTGCAGGACAGTGAAATGAGCAAACTTTGGATATTCTCTAACATATTATAAAGCTATGTAGCAGATAATACTCCTCTGGACAAACATACTATTTTTGAAGTGAAAAAACTCTCAAAGGCAACTTGGAGTTTGCAAAGCTGAATTTTCCAGTACTGAATTTAAAACCTAATGGTAACCAAAAGGGATTATGTATGAGGATCAAAGCACAGCGAAACCCCATTATTGTTTAATATATATAAAAAAGGAAAGTAGTCAAGACTATACAGTTGAAACATAGCTTCTAACTGCTGAAAAATTTCTGCAAATCAGCTCCAAACTTATAAAGGCCCAGTATTTTACTAGGATGCATTGAGAATTTAAGATGTGTTTAGAATCAGAGAAGCTTGTCTGTGTTTATTTTAACAGTTATCTGAACAGTCATATTTCAGTCATCTAAAATTTTGTAAAATCTCAATAAAAATATTATCTGTGTAAAAAAGAAATACAACTCCAGTTTTCAACCTTAACCTTGAACAAACAGCAAGCTTGTTAGCAATTGTATCATGTCATGTAATGCTATGTTAAACTAATTGTTCCTTTGAATAGCTCAAACAATTCTATTTCTTCAAGAACCAGTGATAACATGGACAATACCCGAGTCCTTCAGCAGGGGAGTAGTGATAGCATAGTGATACAGGTTGCCTAACTGATTCATTGATGGCTGAATCCCAAGATATGTTATAAAGTAAATGCAAAGGATCTGGCTTTGAGCAACCTGATCTAGTGAAAGATGTCCCTGGCCGTGGCAGGGGTTTGGACTACATGATATTTAAATGTTCCTTCCAACTCAAACCATTCTACAATTCTATGAAAAAATAAACCTAATAAAGCAACATTTCTTACATTCTGTCATTATTTCAGTACTATTCTTAGCATACAAAAAATTACGCACAAAAAAGCCCTCCAACATTTACCAGGAATCCTGGAGATACTCTGTCTGGAAAAGCTGTCTGGAAATGGTCTGCGGAAACAGCTCTGAGCGGCTCTGCTAAAGCATGGGGGGTTGGACAAGAGGACCTCCAGACGTCCCTTGCAGCCACAGCCATTCTGTGACTCGGTGATAATCCTATCATGATAGAGTAATTTTGCCACTAGGAAAGGCAAAAAATGTAGTGGTAAAAAAGCACAAAGTTTTTGCCCAGATTTTCCTGCACCTCAGAAGTACCCTGAAATATAAAATTCTTTCAAAGCATTTGAAGTTATAAAGATCACCTACTGCAGAACTGTAGCAAGAATATGTTGAAATAAAATATTATTGAATGGGAGATTGAAAACTGCATAGAAATAAGAGAGGTAACACCTCCTGAATGCAGCACACTCATGACACTGAACAGCATTTTGTGCTTTATGAAAGTCACTGAACTATACTGATAATTACATACACCGTTTTTCATTTCAAGATTATATTAGGACAGTGATCAAGTGAGAACCAAGGATAAGAGTAAAGTCCCTTCTGGTACTGCTGCTCCTCCTATTTTCTTTAAAAGGGTTTGTGGGAAGAGGTCAAATTTCTAAACAAATTTTAGATAATTTATCCCTAATTTTTGGCCTATATATGATCAAGAAAGATGATCAAAGTCTAATACATGAGTCTTTGAATAACAAAATACAGTACAATTATTCTTGACAGGATCGTTTTAAAAAGCTAAGAGAGAAAACAATCTGGAGATTATCTTCTAAAGAATGTAACATCATAGCAAAATCATCCAAAAGACAAAGATAATTTGATGAAAAATTTCTAATTGTTAGAAAGCCTTTCAGGAAACACTGGAAGAAACCAAATTTTTCACAGGAGACAACATAAGTAGTAAATAACAAAGTATTTTATCCCATTTTGCTTTTAACATTTGGAGACAGTATATTTATACTGAGAAATAACAAAGGAACAAAAAATTTTATTCCTTACTAACATAGGATACACTACTATCATAATTTCAGTTTATTACAACTCAATCACTGTTAGAGTTTTCCTCTGTCACAAATTCAGAATCCTAACAAACTCTGTACCTAATGTATGAGGAGGTAAAGCCTAAAAGACCACCACTTCCAGATTTCCCTTTCTGAGCTCCGTCCCCATCTGCTGGATGATGCCTTGAGTCAAATGATTTCAGGACAAGTGACTTCAGCTATGTGAAAATATACTTACTGAGTTCAACTTAGTCAAATACGTGCTATTTGCTATCTGAACAGAGAGCATTTGGGTTTCTGCGTTTTGGAAAAGATTTACAATAAATTTCAGCTGAAGAAATGCCTTAGGCCAATACGATTGTCCTCAAATCCCACCGCACTAACAGACAATGCACAAGTCTAATGTTTCTCTTAAAGCAAAGATTATAACCCGCTGCCTTATAAATGGCATTAATTTCAGTCTGATCTCCCTCTGCACATAAATACAAAACCACCCTGTCAAAAGAATCAGCAAAGCTTCCAGATCTTGCTGAATACTTAAACACTGTACAGTCCTCCCCAGTTGCTTTTTTAAGTAGATGTAGATCTGCCAAAAAAAAAAAGAACACGAATTCATGAGCCCTTCCCAGGTGGTGGGTCTGGGGGGACGGGAAGTGCCTATCCCTTTCACCTGATAGCCTATTTTGACTCAAAAATGGCCCCTACAACTTAAGTAAAGCAAATAACTTTCAAAACATGCCCAAGAGGCTCCACAAGCAGTGTGCATGAGGATGCATTTCAATGTGTAGATTATAGAAACATAACTTGGCTGTATCTCACCTAAGGAACCATGATGAGAAAATAAAGACAAGAAACAGAAGAGAGTTGAGAGAGCTCAAGTATGTCAAAAGCATTTCTCTTACATGGCCTTCCTATAATAAATACTACAATGGGAACCAAATGATATATATAACAAACCCTGAGCTTCCCTGGGGTACTGCTCCCAGGAGGAAATAGCAAAAGAAATGTACTAATGGTTGAAGGGCTGTGAAAGGAACAGAACACAACAGAGTCTAAAAAGTGTTCCAAGTTACAAGCATAATTTTTCTGAAAAAAGTTAATTTGCCATTTGAATATTATCCAAACTATTTATTTTTTAAGTAAAAGAAAGAATATTGAATAACAAATACTGAGTTATAATGCTGTATTTTAAAATATGCTGCAATAGACTTCAGACATCTTCATGAGGTACGGAAATTTCATTCTTCAAAATCAATCAGAAATAGAAGGCATAAAAAAGGCAGCAAAATACACATCCCTACAGATTCCCAACACTTAGTAGAAAATTTCCATGGCAATCAAAGGGTTGAAGCACACATACAAAGTGGGAACCACTTAAGCATTATCTTTCCCATTCCAAATGCTATATTTGTGTTTAAATTCCAGTGTGTGCTACAATGGTTAAGTTTGTAACTATCACTGGAACAGCAGGTCTGTGTAATCAAAAAAGTTTGTTGAGAGATTGCAATTTTCATTTGACTCTTACAGTTCACAATTTCCTCATATCACTCTACATAGTAAGGCTATATAAGTTTTCATTATTCTCTGCAGTCCTTTAAATTAATTTCCTATTCACAAGACAGAGCTTGTACTGAGTGCAGTTGAGACTTAGAAAGGTAGATCTCAGGTGTAACATTTGGGCAGACAACGAGACAGAATTGAGTAGCTCTGATTTCTTTGCTAAGGGTCTGAGCTTAGAAGCACACCCAAGACCTTCATTAAGAATATGGTGGCTCACTTGAAGGCTTACAGACAACAAACACAGAAGCATTCCAATCTGTGCATCCTGTCTTGCCTGAGAAGAGCAGCAGAAACATCAATACAGTGCGAAAATGCTCCTGACTTCTGCACAGACAGGACGCAGCCCTTTTGAATCGTAACACGCTGGACTTGATCCATGTCACAGTGATCAAAGCAATCAATTCCCACTGATCAAATGAGTTCCAATAAAATATAACTACTTAACTGGACATGTGGAGAGAGTAGTAGTTCTCCTAATATAGTATATATAAAAGAACTCAACTGGGCCAAGGGTTGTCTTCCTTTTTTCAGAGGGGTCAAGTGACTTCAGGATGAGTAGCACTGCATCCCTGAACAGACTGGAAATTCTGTATGCCAACAAGAACAGATTCAAATTCTAGTATTGAAAATACATTTAGTTCTTTATAGGAGGAAGTATTTATCATACATGTAATGCTTGGAGTTCTCAGCAACATAGCTTGTTTTGTTTTGAGAAATTGTTTTTATTAATTGCAAAGGAATTTTAAAATTGTATTTTAATATTATAAATAAATATACCTCAAAAATGCCTCTAGTCATCAGTTATCAGCAAAAGTCTGTATACTTTGTACCTTTTTTCCTTGTATCTTTTCCTTCTCTCTCTACATGACTCACGAGCTGTTTTAAAACAGCTCTGCAACATGCCTCAGAATTAGCTATAGAATTTTTAAAATAATTGCTGTCTTAGAGATAACTAAAAAGCAAAATTTAGCTAGCATATATATTATTATTTTATGCAATTTTATTTCTCTTATTTGATAAAACATTTGTAAGAAAAATTATGATTTTGACCATTAAAAAATCAGTTTCACATTGTCAAAGCATATAGGAGTAAAAAAAAAAAAAATCACCTGTCATTGATACTGATGTGAGACCAGATTAACTCTCTTTGCTTTAAGTTAGGACATAACATGGCAGAGTTTTCATTTATTCAAAATAAGGGAATAATTCAAATAATTGTATCTGAATATTAAATTACTGGGTAAATAGTATAACTGACATTAGCAGAAACATCATTAAAAGCAAATACTTAAGGCAAACATTTTATTTATACACACAAATCAAAAGAGACATCCTCACCTTTTTGGGCAGAACACTCCAGAAGAATGATTACAAAACACCACATGAGAAAGTAAAGTTTCTGAGGTTGAACTCTCTGGAAAGGGCTATGGATTTTTTGTTTGGTTGGTTTTCCCTCATCTTTCTCTCAGATACAGCATTAGAGTAGCTGTGGGAGTTCTGCCTGGAGGCAACAGGATCCTGGGGACAAAGGACCATACATAGCCATCTTCCATATTTCCATGCATGAGTATAAGACAAGTGTAAGAGGAAAATACATTATTTTAATATACTTATATATACGTGTAAAAAGAAAATTTGGTTTATTTCATGTTCACCACAAATATTTTCTCATTGTGCCCACTGAAAATAAGATAATTTTAACCTGGTCATACTAAACATGGTTAGTATATTTCCTTATAACTAAAAATTACTTCTGTGGCCAAGAATCACATTGGCATACAGGAAATCATTAAGAATTATTTTACTGCTTTCGAACATGTTTACATGTACTAATTTTATAATATACCTGCAGTGATGGAAGAAGCCAAAGACTTATTGCTGTTAGCTATTTTTAATACAATGTAGTCAGCAGATAATTGTGTTTGCCTTAATGCTAACTAATGCCCCTCCTACTGTGTTTTAAAAGGAAGTGTATCAGCAGGAAACATTTAATTTACAGCAGCTTCTTGCTGTTTATGTGAAAACCAGCTATCTGATTACCAAACAGTTATTTTATGTATGATTTATTCCTTCCTTATTGATAAAATTTCCTCTTTTACAAGAAAACCTACATACCAAATAACAGGCAGAAATGTTCTGAAAATACATGAAATGTCAAAAGTTCACTTTTTTGCATTTATTGCAGTCTATACTCAGACTGTTTCAGAGTATTAAGAATATTTGTGAAATTGTGTCCTTTAAAGCTGTAGCTAAGGAAACATAAATGTACACAACCATTATAAATCAGAATACTTGATATGATTAATCACTTTCAATGTCATTACTGAGAGTGCTCAGCAAGAAATCTGAAAAGCCAAAGGGGAAGGAATTCTGCTTTTATTATTTTAAGATGTTTTGTCTGTTTTCTTGCGAGGGACCTGACTTCATTTGCTTTTTGTCTGATTGACTGTAGGCCACATACTCATCAACACCACCAGTATTTTCAAGGGCTTTTTAAACCGGACCACAGCTAGCCACTTTGGAATGCCAGACAAGAAAACAGCAAAATAAAACAAATAGTTGCCATTTAGCCTCTAGTATATTGGCAGTACTACACTACAGGGTTATTTCACTTTTTCCTTACACCTTTACTTACTGTAATTCACAGTCACTTCATAGGTTTAGTTAAAAAGGTTTTTGACCTCAAAAATACTTGCTCTAAAACTGGTTGTGAAGTCTAGCGGTTTTAAGTAATTTTCAGTGAATTTGAGAATGGAGTTTGGTCAAGCAGCTGTTTTAATTTCCTGTTTCTGCCTGTCAGCTATTTCCCTGGAAGCACAGGCATAACTAGCAAAAACAAAACTGGCCAAAGAAAATTATACAAGAGATTGAAAAAGTTTACACATAAACAGCTGGAACTTCACTTGGAATCACTGACAAAACAACTTGTGAATACTTCCTCATGTCAAATCAGAGGGTAAAAAAATCCCTTACTGACACTGAAATTACTTCTGTGTTTATTGCTTATTTAAAAAATGCTTTTGTAATTGACAATATAGATGAGCTATACAGAGCTGCATCTCCAGCCAAGATAAAAACAAAGCCAGTCCTGCTTTTCTTTCCTTAACCCTGCCCCTCCTTTTCCACTCCCATTCTTTCCAAGTCCTCTCTGGCTTACTTGGAGATGAGCTTTGGCTAGGCACTACAGCATAGCCATTTCAACCTGAATTTTTCAACAGACTTAGATTTAAAACTCTGCAACTTCATAGCTCTTATTGAATGGGGTCTTTCCACTCCACACAGTTTATAAACAAATCAACTAATTATCTAAGACGCTGCACAAAGCAACCCGTGGCATAGGAATACCCCAGCACCGAGCCCTCTGCCCTGGGAAATGCAGATCACACCATTCAGTTATACGCCAAGTTGGCCCAACTGGTTTTAAACTGAAGTTAGTTATGCAGAACTATCTTAACTAAACAATCTCAGACAAAGCAAATGTTGCAATCTTTCATTACACAATGCTTCTTAAGACAATAAGGTGGGCCAGCAGACTAGCAAGCCACTCTGTGTTCTGCCACTGCTTCCAGTGCCAAACTGAAAACGTTATTTACACTCAAAGACTAAGGATACGGTTGCTAAAAATGAGGAGTTTACTTGCTTGTGTAACTTGCATTATCTTGAAATTATTAAAAGTAAAATGTGATATGGCAATAACAGATGTCTTGGATTTGTGTTTTTTTCCTTATACTACTTATATATACTTATTGTAGTAATAGTAGCACCATTTTAGTTGTGATCATCTGAGGATATTTAAAAAACCTCACAATTTCTGTAAGAAGAAAACATTTTCTTAGGCCAGATGATACAGCTGGCAGAAAAAAGCACTACAATACAAGCCTTTTTCTTGGGCCTGAAGTATACATCTCACTTGCCTGCTAAAATATTGCTATATCAGAAATTAACTTTTTTCTTTGCCTAGAGAAATGATTAAATATTTCACAGGTATTGTACACTAGCTGTATATAAGTAATTTCTGATGAGACAACCCTCATAAATAAACAAAAGAATTCTATGTATCTTGCATACCCACAACAACTGTTTCAGCAGAACATCTTAGCGCACCTTTCCTTTAAAAAGATTGTATCATTTTGTGAAATATAAATATCCATAAGATTCACAATTTCAAAAAGCTAAGATATGATATAGCCATATTGTTTTATAAAAGGGTTAGTGGCTGGACATGAAAAAAGATTCTTTCTTTTCACCATTTAGCAATAATTATAGTACTTGCCTTATTCTATTGCAATTTATTAAGAGGGTAATGATTCCATAGTTCCACATGCTGAAAATCAGCTTTTTTATCTACGAGTGATGAGGCACAACTCTGTTACTTAAATATCTCACAAAATAATCTAAGTTACATTTAAGTACTTAATTTCACTGATAAATGAGACGTTACAAGGTATAAATGGTCTATGCTGTTACCCAACAAGAGTTGCATCTGCTGTTGTTTTCATTGACATCGTTTGGACCAAAAATTAAAGTCTGATAAAAATCACAATGAAAATCTAACTCATTAGAAGTAGCAACAAGTTATTTAGCAAGGTGAGCAGATGTGAAGCTGGGAAAAGGAATTCTTACTTATGAGTGTTGCTAACTTCTGAATAAAATTTTATATTTACTCTTTAGGGATCCTTAAAATTTTAACTGTTATCTTATCTGTGTCTCCTCCTTCAAAATTCTTTGTTATAGGGATCTTGCACCCACAGAGAGCTTCTTCCTTACAACAGCGTTGTGAATTTACTACTAATAGTGGTTATGTCCCAGAACAGGGTGGCTACTTGTCCTTACTCACTCCTCACTGAAATACACTACAATCACAGTTGTACCCACATGAACCAAGGATACATAATGATAAGCTGAAGAATGCAGAAATAACTTAGTAAATTATCCTGCACATTAGCCACAGTGTTATCAAGTAACGAAGAGGTTTTTGTTTATATATTTGATTAGATTACATAAAAACATTTCTTAAAGCCTATTCCAAAACTTCCTCTTTTGTCCAAGTCCATATCTACTTTTATGAGTTTTTTCTCCTTAATAGAGTAAAAATAAATTCTGGTATTTGAGTGACAATTAGCTTTAACGATTTATTTATTTCTATTGTATGTTAATAAATTTGTCTACAAAATGAACTTCAATCTACATTTAAATTTAGCATTATAGATGCTTTTCCAATCAAAAAGTAAATGAGATGCTACACCACGCATGTACGTGTAAAAAGTCAAGATTTGAGAATTTAGCTAGTACAGCGAGGACCCTCGCCTTGATACGCTGGCTGAAACACAGTGGCGGTTTTTGTCTGTAAATACCAAAAAGGGAAGGTAAAGAAAACCATGTTTATGGACTCTTGATCAAAAGATTAGATTTATTGCCAAAGGAAACAAAAACTATTTAATGTAATAAATTGCTCTTCATCACCAGTTTTCCCTAGAATTGCCTATTAAAGTTTCACAGTATGCTAAGGAAAGTAAACTCTGGCCATTTGGTTAGGACAGTCTGGTGATGTGAGTCTCACATCTGACTCTGCCACTGACCTGTTCTGTAATATGGGTAACACGATTAATTTCTCTGAGTATCCATCTTGCTTCTGATTATCTGTCAGATCTATTTATATACATTTTTAAGTATTTGGAAGGGGTTACTTTTCAGTGTATTTCTACAGTGTCCTACAGAGTAGGCTTTTTGATTCACTTAATAAATATAATTAAAAATTACTCTTTTTAATTTAGATTTTCTAAATTAGTATACATTAAGGAATACTGGGTAAATTTATCATGATATTTCCAATAAATGGTAGATAAGTCAACATTAAAAAATATTAATAGTTCACAATCAGTTCAGAAGCACAAATCAACCAAACAATAAATAGCTTTCTTTTCAATTGCTGCTTGTGCTAACACTTAAAATCTAAAGTTACTTCTCGATTTGTCAGCCTGTGTGTTGAATCCAGCTTAAGGAGTTCCTGCCCACATCAAATCTTCAACCACTCTGCACCACTAAGATTTGCCTTTGTAACTGTTTCTGGGGCTGTAACGTAAACCTGTGACTACCTCTGGGTGAACTAATAAAAAACTATCATTTTGGACTTTTACCTGTATTTACATAAATATTATATATAGTTGTCAGAAAGTCTCTGTTTTAAGAAAACTTATAATTTGATTCTGTGTCATCCCTTTTTCTCAGATATAAGGCAGTAATGTTTCTTTTCCTTCTTCAAGCCTTTCTCTCTCATCCCCCAAAATCTCATGAATTTCAGATGCTATCCACCTTGTCAAAAATGTCTTTAGGCATCTGCAGTCACTCACAAGAGAAAATCAGGAGTCATCCATACTTGTTTTTTAAATGCCTAGAAGCACAAGAAGTCCTGGAGTTGCTACTCAGAAATGCAATTAAATGAAAATGCATCACTGTTCGCCAGATCTGTTTATTGGAAGTCTTCAGTCACACCGATGTTACTGTTTATAACAAAAATTATGACTTTCCCTCCTTATAATACTAACAATGATATAGCTAGAAGAGTGTGAATGACATCTCATTATCATTTATCTGATTCTCTGTACTCTCAGTCCTGCAATACTGTCCTATTAGGTTCTACTGTGAGCGTGGTTATTTGCAAACTTCTTACTTACCAGTAATAAAGTATTCAACAGCCTCAGCTTTTGTGTTCACATGTGGTTTGAAGAAATAGCAATTTAAATGTTTCAGCATGCAAATTTAACTTATCTTTAAGGTGATACTAATTTTATGCCTCTTTAACACTCTTTTTTTCACAGTAGATTTGAAGTCTTTGCAAGTTCAAGCAAAGGACTGACTGCCTGAACAGTAGCATGTAAAGTTCTGCTCTTCTGTTTAATCAGTAATTTTTGTAAAATTATGCTGTAAAAAGAACAAATATTTTTATTTAAGGGCAGTAGAAACCGCTACAGTAACTTCAATGTTTGGGTTGAGGTTTGTTCTAAAAAATTGTGTATTTTTTAGCAAGAAAATTATCTAAGAAGGATGATACCAATATGCCAATTACATTTAAAACATCTCTACTGAGAATTTACTTTAGATAAATTAACACGATGCTTTAGTCCTAGCTGCTGTAGATTTTCCCTAAACTTTTTCCTATAGGGCAGAACGTGCACTGAAAACCTGCTGAAGCAATATGCTACTATTTAGCAAGATCAACACTTAAAAATAGAATAGTGTCCCTGTATCCTTTAGTAAAAAACACCAATTTGGCATGATTTAACATGACACATAAAAACTGCTGTGAATGGAACAGCAACAATATTACAACTTTAGAAGAATACTACATAATGTAAATTATACAGAAGAGCTCACTTATATTACCTTCAGCATTAAAATAAATTTATTTCTTATCACTCTTTGCAATGCAAATCAAAAGATGAAGCTTTCTAAATATCCTGTTTAATGACTAAAATAATGCAGTATTCATCCTGGACATCTGCTCTAATTGACAAATCCAGATGAAGTTTGTACTTTCTGCTTCAAATTTTGCCCTTACAGAATGAAATCATGTAATGGTGTACTATTATGTTTAGCCTCACTACAATTCTAAAATAAGTTTTTCCTAAACCCTATGTATGTTCAAGTAAATGATCACAAGTATTCTGGATCAAAAATACTCCATATAAATATATCACAGAATTCCAGGCAAATTCCATCGTGCCAACTTACGCTTTCATTACTTCATTACTTAGAAGGCAAAGGTAGGCTTCTCCAGCAAGATTCTATAACATACTTTTTATCTTCTTGAATCAAGTGTCCAGCAAAAAATAAGTACAACTGTTGAACATATAAGAATATTGTATTCTTTTTTTGCTGTTCTCTAAGAAACAGTTGATTTCCTGTCCTTAGATCTTCAAGACTTTTGACCAGATTTATGACATTGCATCAGTTTCAACTTTCTGCTAGTGACATCATCAATGTATTTGTCTCAAAAGAGAGCACTAATTAAACAATTTTGTTATTAAAAGTGTACTACATGACAATCCATTAATCCATCTGTCATAAACTGCTCATCCATTTTTAATTCTCTCATCTAGGTTAAAATTTTCTTAAAAGTTAACTCAGTCCTGACTTTTATGTTTTGCACAGTGTCAAGGAATGTTACCACAATATCAGTAGTTCTATGTTTTTAAAGTGAAAATGTTCCCAAATTAAAAGAAATTTATGTTTTTATCTCCATTGATACTTCTTTTTCCTCAAGTAAGGATAACTTTTAAATCATTCAAATAACACACAAACAACTGATATGACATGGGAAAACAGAAGAAAGTGATAGAATGAAATATTTTCAGAAGCAATATATTTTTTAAGATTACTAATATTTTTCCTATGTCTTTTAATAGCTAAATAAAAATTTATTCCATAATTACTCACTAATGAAGTCTGGAGAGATACAGGAAGTTAAATAATTTTCCTTTTTTTTTTTTTTTTTACACTGAATGATAGAAAGGATAGAACTTTAAAATTTTTTTATTAAGAAAACCCCAGAGATTCCCATGCCAGAGTAACTTCAAGCACTGGCCCATCTACTCCTACACTTTGTATGGCTGATAAAATTAGCATCACTGCTAGTCTCTATGTCTGCTCATATTTCTCAGTGAATTTTTGTCCATCTCCATAAAACTTGGCTTTAAAAAAAACCCCAATACTTCCCTGTATAGTCTACAACTGAATTCCCACATACAACAGAAGTGCAACGTTTTGTATTTTTAAATGACTATTGGTATTTTTAAAAATGCTACTTTATTTTTATAGTTCTCACAGCACAAAGAAAGTAATGCCCATTTGAAAAACACTGACTAGGAATTAATTCAAGCTCAAATAATCTTGACTAAATGTCAAACTTTGCTGTATTATAATAAGACAGTGTTTCCAACAGTTTATCATTATAAAATACCATCTTTTGCAGATTATCGAGACAGGAGGGCAAGCAGATTTCATTCCGTAAGGTCTTTTCCTCCTGAGTATAGAAAATGAAAATACACGCATTGTACGTGGCAAACGGAAAACAGAGGTTAATGTTATTTCCTTTCTTTTGCTTTTTGGAGGGATTTGTTTTATATTTCAGAATTCTAACAGAGAAGTAGAAAAATATCAAGGCCAAAAGGACTATAACTAAGTTAGCATGACCACACTTCCTATACAGGCTAAAGAATCTCCTGCTATTAAATCAAAACTAAGTGCCTTTGTAAAGATTGCAAGTAATGACAACCTAAATCATGTGTTCCAAAGGTTAGCTACCCTCCTTGTTAAAAGATATGCACCTTATTTATTAGTCTGAATTTGTCCACCTTCAGTTTCAAGCTTCTGGACCTTCCTATACTCTACTGTTTTAAGGCCATCGAATACTAGAAATCTTATTTTCATACACCTATTTGTGGACTCTGATCAAATCACATGTGAATCCTCACTCAAACACACTGAACAGATTGAGCTTTCTCAGCCCTCATTAACTCACATTTCAAGAAGCCCACAAACATTCCTATAGCTATTTCTGAACAATTTTTCAATAATTTTTTCCTTTGTGAAATATAACAACCATAACTGAAGATAATAGTACAGGAATAGTCCAGTGTACACCATTAGCTAATGTTGTCCTACTTCTCTATTTCTCTACTATTTCCATGTCAGCAAAAAACACAGGAAAAAGTGATCTACACACCTAAACACATTACTCTGATCTTAGAGTACAAAAGATCTGAAACAACATCTGAAGAAAATAAGCTATTAAATATATAAGGGTAAATGGAAAATGAGATAAAGTGACATGACTACCAAAGTAATCCTGTTAGAATGACTGGCTGTCTTTGATAAAAGAGCAAAGAAAAAGCAGGATAGGATTTACCGAGAACTCTTTAATAGGCTATAGAGAAGTTTTACATAAAATGGGGATTAATGCAACAATTGTAAGCAGCAAGGAAGCGGCTACAGAGGAGATGTCAACTCCTGTGAAGTAGACCTCTGCCCTAGAGTGAGGCTAGCAGTGGAGCTCCTCAAAGATCATCTTTGGGAACAATTTTATTAAATATTTTAAAACTGCATGGCATATAAAGTAGGAGTGATGTCCACGCCTCCTAACAATGGTCAATACAGAGAACTGAACTATGATAAAGGAAAAACTGGGTGAATTGGTGACTGGGGTAATAGAAGTGTTATGACATTTAATAATACTAAGTATATGGTTGGGACACAGGCTCAGCACTCAAGGCTTCTTAGCAGAGGATTTTGATGCCGTCAAGCAGAGGATAAAATTACTTATTTTCTCAGCATGAATAGGCATCAAAACTATATTTCATAATGATGACAGAGGAACCAGGACAGGAACACCTTCCCTGAGCAGTTTATGTGCTACTGAGCTAAGCAGCATCAATAAGAGATGGCCAGAGACCCACTGTCTTCTCCACAAACCCCACTCTGACTCAGCGCTGGGTTGGCACAGCCTGCTCAAGGAGAACAACATAACATTGCTGGCCACAGCAGAGAGGCAAGACAGGCACATCCCAGGTCAAAAGAACTTCCAGTTCCAGCATCAGATAGCCAAGATGCCAGTATCTGCTCTGTGCTCACCTCTGTCAATAGCCAAATCTTCCTAGAACACTATGTTGTCTCCAATCTGGAGAAATTAAGAGGGGAGAAAAGCCACAACTGGGTAAAACTTCCCACTCCCAGCATATGTTGGCTATGAAACCTAAAACACGCCCACCTCTGCTAGAAGCAGGGGCCAGTTTAAAGCCCTTAAATTCATCTCCTACTCCCCCATGTTGAAATGAACTGCGTTCTGTTGTGTTTTCCCCTCTAGCTGCTGAGTTGAGAGGGCTGGGGAAGAGGTGTGGGCAGAAGGGGCTGAGTACACAGCCTGCACAATTTCATGTGGCTGCTCCTAATGCTTGTGTGGTCTTGGCACCCTGAGCTGCTAAGAGAGGATGAGCTATGGTAGCAATTCTGTACCATGATGATTTTGCAGACACATCAGTCTGTCACCATACACAACTATTTATGCCTAAATCTCATTCTGTGACAGTTCCCCAGAAACTAATACACTGAAAACCTATTAGGGAAATGAAGATCATAACATATTAGTCAATCTCAGGACAACTGGGCCACCAATGTGATGCAACCCTACAAGACAAACATGACCTTAAATCAGAAAAGATCATTTGAGTAGAGTAAGAGAAGTCTTTATACTATTTTACATTGCACTAATGAGCCCTTATGTATACGGCTATGCAGAATTCTAGCAACTTATATTAAAGAAAAATGGATTTAAACAGGGACACATGCAGAGAAATGTTACTAGGATGATTAGAGAATGGAAAAACCCCTGTTTTATAAGAACCAAGTGAAAGAACTTATGCCAACATAACGTGATGTCACACTACATTTTCTCCTTACCCTCAATTCCACCACTGTTTGTTTCTGTCTCAGCATTACCTGCACCTTTCTACCAACCCAAATGCTCACGTAGCTATGCAGTGAACTGGGTCAAGGAACTAATTAATTAGTTATTAAAAAGCTTTCATTTATTGGTTTCCTGATGGGGTTTATTTTCTGAGCTTGTAAGTCTATGTTGGCACACAGAAAATAAGGCCTGAAGCTGAGGTAAGAGTAGCAATGACAATTTATGGTGCAAGTGGAGATCATTGTTTCCTAATAAAGACACATTGAATGGCAACACCAAGAAGGAACATAACTGTTTAAACATTAAGCCCAAAGAAAATGGTTATAAATCTATCACAAATCCCTCAGGTGTAGAAATCAGAAGGCTTTTACATAGCACAAAAGTACAGTTGTAGTTGCAAGTAAAGGGACAAAAGCACAATCAGTTCTTACAGGAGAGCAACTGAGTATCTACTAGTACTTTAGGAGTTCTTTTTCAATCCATATTTAACAATTGTTCCATATTTTTGATAATAGATATGCACTTTATTGTGTTGGAGTGTAGTATATATAAAAAAGTTACTTTCTAGAAGTTCAGATTGGTAAATTAATAAATTTTAAAATGGTAGAAACTAAGATTATGGCATCTGAAAAAGCTACTAATAGTAGTATTTACTAGTAAAGTTAAAAGGAACTTCAGACAGACTATCACTTCTGTAAAATTCCAAAACTACTCAGCTTTTTTCAAAGAATTAATCCCCTATGTGTGTTATGATACTTTCAGACATGCCTTGTATGCCCTGGGACCCATTATAATACTTGTGATCTGATTTTTAAGGTAGCTTGGTACTCAGTATTTTGATTTTTTTTTTTTAATTTCTCCACCTGTTTAGGTGTTTAAAACTATTGATTTGATTCCAAAAAGGCAAAGTGTAAAAATAAATATATATAGTTTTAAAAAAAACCCCCAATAATCACAAAACAACAATAAAAAAGCCAAAACATAGGCAATCTGTTTTCATATAAGTTAAATGGGAGTTTAATGTTTAAAAAAAAAGAAACACAAAAAAACTCCAACCCTCCAAAACCTTCGATGCAAGTTTAGAATATGGTTAGAGGTAAATATTTTGCACACATTCTTTGCAATGAAATAGTGCCTTAAGGATTTATTTTTCTAACAACTTGGTGGAGACTGATTATTAGCTACTAGAAAAAATGTTTTGTTATCATTTTAAAGAAATTCTAACAAAGTTAATTAAATTGAGACATATATTTTAAGAGTTAGCTGAATCATGCTGTTGGGTATAACCACACAAACAAAAATATCGTACGTGCCATTGGTTAAATAACATTCATATGTGACCATATAAGCCTGAACTACATCTAACACATCAAAAACCACTAACTAATATTTCAGATTTTAGACTTCATATTGCTTTCTTCCCCCTCAAAGGATGTCCCCTTTGCACCTCACAACTCTACAGTGGTACACATGAAATATCTATTTCTAGAATACAAAAAAACCACACAAAAGAGCATGTGAAAAACTTGAAAAACATATGCAAAAAATAGTAATATGAAAGAAATGCAAAACTCAAATTATATTTACAAATACAATTGCCGTTATAATATCTTAAAACACATTTTTAAAGACTTCTAGATATACTTTAAAATAAAATTAAAGTCTCTTCTGGCATAAAGTACATCAGAATTGGGGTTTTTTTCCAGTTGTTTTTTCAAAGTACCAAAAGTTTAAAAGTGGCTGACAGCAAAAACCATGGATATGGCAATTAAAAAATATGAACCTAATACCATGCTTATCATAATTTTTAATCAGAATATTAGAAATTTATATTTTACAAAAAAAATTTCTATGAAATCTCACTGTTCCCTTGAGCAATACTGTGTTATCATCACCTGCTTTATTCTCTAGTACTGCCAAAAGGCATTTCAAAGCCAATATAAGCAGAAGGCAAATACTTCTGACAAACAAAATAATTTATGCTATAGTGGTTATTAATTATATAAATGTATTCGTTACCTGCTGAAATATTAATACAGCTGTTGTAATTCATTTATTATGCTACACTGAAGAATAGTACTAAAATTTTTTAGCTTGCTTTTCAAATGACTACCTTTATCTAAAAAGTGCACATCTAAGTGCAGATCAGTGGTCTCTGTTACTATTATTTCTAATAAATAACATACAGTTAATAAATAACATATAAAAATATTTTTTGTGTGTTTTTCTTCATTATCTCACCCTTTTTAAACTTCTCTGTGTATATTTTATAATGTACATACTAGCACAGTAGCACATATGCATGTTTATAAATTAACATATATTAATACTTTTACTGAGAGCTATGTGATTGAATATGCTTCATTATTTTTTATAAAGTCTTTGTTTAACACTTTGTGATACAGCAGTTCAAAGGTCTGGTCCTAAGTGCAGTTTATTTCAATACTTGGTTTTAGTGGGTGTCAGAGCTGAAAAAGATACCTCACAAAGATGTGTAGATCTCAATGGAAGAAGCCCATCATTACCTGCACTTACTAAATCATGACACTCATTTTGCAATCCCATCCACAAGTTTTGCAAAGATTTTGCTTGAAATTGGGCTCGTAAATGACCACCTTGCCTGATGTCAATCTGTTGTCCTTCCAGATTTATCGGAAGGTGTTGCATGTTTATATGTTTAACAAATAGGCTCAAAACCCACTGAAGCTCTTATTTAAAAATCTTACAAATGAGTTAGACAATTCTGTTTCCACAATTTTAAAGTGTGTAGAAACAAGAGATTTTAGAGATGACAGACTTGCATTGTGCTCAGCAACATAAGGTTTAGACTGGATATTAGGAAAAAAATCTTCACTGAAAAGGTTGTCAAGCATTGGAAGAGGCTGCCCAGGGAAGTGGTTGAGTTACTGTCCCTGGAGGTATTTAAAAGACCTGTAGACTTGGTGCCTAGGGATATGGTTTAGAGGTGGCACTGTTAGGTTTACAGTTGGACTAAAAGATCTTAAAGGTCTTTTCCAGACAAAACGGTTCAATGATTCTATGAAAAAAACCAAACACATAAAACGAGACAAAACAAAACAAAAATCACATAATGAGGGGGACATATCTAAACATCTGCTTTCAAAATGCTCTGTCCATAGCACAAGTTTCTTTTGAAAAGCAGTTACTTTCTCACTCATTGTTAAAATGTCACCTTCAGCTTGAAGGGACATACTAAATGTGTTTATTTTTGGGAAATACCTGCTAAGTAGCAAACTACTCACAGGCAACTGTCATCACTGGAAAGGTCAGCAAATTTGGAACACTTGTCTTTTTGTAAAAGAAAAACACATAAAGTTGACAACTCTTTTAAGCACTTTGCCACACCACAACCAGCAAACCTGGTACAAGAGATTTTCATGATCCCTCCCCATATCATGACAAAGTCTAGTAAAGATGCCACTGTTTGAAGGACTTGCTTTTGTGAAGTTAACCACATTGATGTCATCCTGTAGCACTTTTGCACTCCTGGCTCCAACTTCTTTGCTGCAGGAGCTCACCTGTGAGTGATGCAGTGAAGGAGTTTCACATGTGGTGCTATCTCTGTAACCTTACCCTGGAACAGTCACAGCAGCTGCTCCATCAGTGGTTCCACTTGCACAGTTTTTCCAGAAAACATTGGTTCTTACTCCAGCAGCCATTTGCCATTGAGAATGTTCCTTCCCTGGGCCAGCTGTCCTTTAGTGGCTGGCATGGTAAAAATTCCTTCATGAACTGTCATGAAGACGTACTGTCAGCTGTGAGAAGTTAGAAACATCTGTACTTTGCTCCAACTGTAGAGCAAACCTCCTACACTGTGTAACTTGTTGTAATACTTGTTTCTTCAAATCTTCAGCAGTGTCTTCTATGCATCTTCCAGCAGCATTTTCTGACAAAGGAGTGCATTTTAGTTTGTTACCATATTGGTTTGCATGTACTATTTCAGCTATTTTACTGCGGCAGAAAGAATAATTGTTTCTCCAATATTATGTGATCTTTTGCTATCACCTAAGAAACTTCAAAGGAGGCTTCTAGATATTTATCATTAAGTTTTGTAAAGTACTGGTTTGAGCATCATGAGTTGAACACGGCTGAAACAGAACTGTGAAGGTTTGCCCTCATGTACTGAATGCTTTGTTTCTCACCATCTTGCTAATCATAAGGGCTTCATACTACCATTAGCTAATATCTCAAGGCACAATACAGACTTAGAGTGACATTCATCATTAACAACAGTGGATGTCAATCCATATTTTGAACAGTCTTGATAATTTTTAACTTACTGTCAAATCTGATCAGATTGCCATTGTTTTTCATCTCATGTGGCTGACATAGAGCTTGTACTAGGAAAAGAAGTGTCAGCTCTGCCATTTTCTTGTTTGCTTGTGCTCAGTATTATCTTTAATCATAGTTTCTCTGCAGGAATCTTTTTAAGCCACTTGTTCATTTTGTGAGGGTTAATGTAGTTAAAACTAGATAATATAATCCGTAAATCCACTTAAGCAGGCACATGTCAACCGCAATGTATCACAATACACTGAAAACAAGCAAGGGAGGGCACCACTGTCAACCCCTCTGTCTTGTGGAACACCCACTCCTCCCCCAGGATACCTCATGTACCCTACCTGATGTGGCCATCAGACACACAGACTGACAGAGGGCACCAGCATCCATTTGTATATTAAATATTAGTAAAACTTAATTTCTCTCTCTCTCTCTCTTTTTTTAATAGAAAAGAAATACAAGTGCTAATATGGTTTTTCCCACATGCCAATGGATCATCTTGTGTACCTCCTGATGTGTGTGCACTACACTTTGGAGACCACTGGTCTACATGACCATTAACCAAATTACTATATTCATATAAAATTCAAAAATTCTTCACATTGTTTTCTTATAGCGACTGTTAAAAAAAGAAAATGTTTCTCTCACTATCCTGCAGGCCCTGCTTCAAGTAAAAGAGTTTTCCAGTAGTATCAGTTTCTTCACAAAGCTATCAGGTGTAGTGTCAAAGGGGTATTGATACGTATGTTATTTATTTTATTTTTTAAATAGTTGGACCAGGAATTGCTGGAACAAAGGCAGAAAGGGAGATAAATTGAATTATCTTGTTCTGCAAAGAGGCTGAAACTTCTAGTTTTTATTTTGCTTTTTTCCCCCCCTCCTTTAAAAGTTGAGGAACTCACCACTGAAGCAAGTATGAGCAAAGTGACCATAAGAAGAACAAACAACAGCAACAAAGAAGTCATGTGGCTGGTGGCATCTTTTAACCTGGAGTTCTAATGAAGGGCAAGGAATTTTCCTCAGTGACTCCTACTGAGTCTGAACAGTTTAAACATTTAAGGACTGGCTTGTGTGCCTGAATGTTGGCTTCTTCAAACCCCAAGACGCCATCCAAATGAGCTCTCCGTTGTTTTTGATCAGTTGCATCTACATTCCTATGGCTTGTTTCTCAGATCCAGTTAACACTCGCTTAATTCTGCTTCCCACTCCCGACTAGACTCCTGCCAGCTTACTGCTTCTTGAAACATATGTTTACCTCGTTCTCCAATTCAGTATACATTTTGATTCTGTGGCTTTCTCATTCCAAGTCTGATTCCTGAGTATGTTTGGGTTTTGTTTGGTTGTTTTTTTAAGATTCTCTGTTGTACTTCTAATTTCTGTTTCAACTTTGTCTCACCTTGTTGCCAGCCTTGATTCTAGTCTAGCAGCAATCACTGAACCCAGCTGCCTATTTATAGCATCTACCTCCAGATTACAGTTGTTTGCTATTGTGTGGAAGTTAGCAGTATAAATCAAGAAGTGAAACTTTCACAAATATTGAACATGTTTAGAAATCATTACTTGAAAACAAATTGAATTGAACATTGTTGTAATTTTCTATATGGGTACTGAAACGTGAATATTCTCTGGGCATCTGTAGGAAAACCAGTGTAGTTCTCTATCTTCCACTACAAACACTGTTCAGCTCACACAATGTAATCATTTGGGGACCATTAGGCCCCTGACTAACTATAAAGTTTCAGCAGGTAGGGTGACTTGCATGCTATGAGATTACCTAAGCTAAAATGCAGATTATTCTCCTACCATTTCTGAATTAATAAGATGTTACTTATGTAAACTAGTGATTTTGAATCTGAAAAATGTTAAGTGCAAAACAGAATGTAATTTAAAATTAACTTTTTAGTAACTATTTCTAAATCTGATACAAGTCCTAATATGATTGTTTATTAAGCATAAAGTCTTCAATATAACACACTACATTAATAAGACAATAATAAAATCTATACTTGCAATCTGCTTGAATAGACATACAAAAATAAAAGACCTATAGTTTCAAAATCCATTTTATGGCTTCTGTTCAAATCTCTCATCCCTTTGAGATTTTTGCTTTAGCAGCTTTAAAGAAGCCTACCTGAAACTCTCTGTACTGATAGAAGAGCACTGAACTGAATCTTAGCAACTTGATCTAAAAATCTTCCATGAAGGATCAGAGTAGATGGTTTCCACCTTCTGACAAGAAAAGAAAGTTAAAGCCCACAAGTTTTTTGCTTCTAAACTTACGCAAACTTTTACATCTGAAACATCTTTTACATTTTTCACAGTGCTCTTGGCTTTTGTTATACTCACATACCAGGACTTGCATGTAAAGAGACCAAGCACTGCTCAGATGAAGTGAAAAGACTACTTCAAAAACATGGACCCTTATACTTGTGATTTTTGGACGGCATTGTAACCTGACAGTTCCTCTTCAGCATGACTGTTCACCTTGACTGGAACACAGTTTAATCACACAGGACCAGATCCACAGTTGTAGGACACTAATGCAGTTCCATTAAAGCCTTCTGAGAGCAGCATTATCAGACTGAACTTTTGATGGTTTCCTGTTGTCCAAAACTTGTCTGCTCAGGCAACTGAACAAAATCTGTATTTTCTGCTCCATACCACTCTTTAGGGTGGAGCTCTTAACGAACTACATGATGCCAAAGTGAATTACAAGAAATAAAACAGCACCACCCTAAGAGAGCTTTGAAACTGGAGCAACTAAGTCAATAGGAGAATAAAGATTCTCAAGCGTATCTTGTTGAAGAAAATTTCCTGTTAAAGAGTTGCCTCTGTGTATTCTTGTTTGTGGAATCAGCAGCCTCTGATGATAAGCTTACAAAATCCTTAACAAATCTCAGGGCCACTGAAATCAGCATTTGAAAATACTGTTTATCTTAGATACTATTTCCAGTTATAAGTACATTGTAAACTGGCATAACCAATTGGAAATTCACTTTTTGACAGTTTAATTTCAATCTTTTTTTGTTTGATCATTAATCAAATGCTAGAGCAAGGACAAGCAGGTTGGGGGTTAGGACAAGCAGTCAAAAGGAAGGATGGGAATTCCTCCTCCAGTGGCACTGTTCTTGGAAGCATTCATCAAAAATGACTTGGGCATATCTGAAAGTGAAGTGGCCAGATGCTCTTCAACTGTGACATTACCTTGAGCAAAGTAACCTTTGATGCAGAAGATGAAGTGGTAGAAAGTTTGTGTATATGGTGATAATGCTTAGAAACCCACCATTATTAACAAGGACCTCTGTACATTTTTACAGTCTCAGTCAGAAACGCTGCACAGAATACAAGGAGATGCAAGTTGTTCTCCAGTTAAACATAGGAAAAAGTATTAAGCAAAAGACAAAGCATAATATTTTACAGAATTACTGATTACTGACATTAACTTTGGTATGGCTACTCTACATATTTTAATTTGTGCATCTGCAAATAAGGCAATAGTACCTAGAATAATTCCAAATCAAGACAGGAACTTCAGTCAGAGTTACCAATGCAGATGTAGCAGTTAAGTATGTAGAAAATCTTTGGATAACCCATGATGTTTTTCAGGGAAATAGACTACAATGTTACCTTATTAGAGTCCAGCATGTCCTCTTAAGGATAGTCAAATTGATACCTCAAATCTATTAGCACTGCATTCAGAGAGAATAATGCAGGTAGCAATGATTATGTATTTTTTGGAGTTTTATATTTTTAAATCTTTGGGAAAATTAAATGGTACATATGGGTTGATGCTAAATGAGCCTTCAAAAATTCAACAGGTGAATTATTTACACAAAAACCAGGGAAAAAAACCCCCAACAGTTCAAAAGCACAAAGATCAAACAAGGCTCCTAAAAAAAACCAAACAAAAAAAAAGCCAAAACAAAAAACCACCACAAAAAACCTCAACGACAACAACAAAAACCCCACCTAACTCCCTATCTACAAGACAAAGGACTTCCTTTTTTACTCAGATTCATTCCTGATTGCAGATTTTCTGCTGTGCAGAAGACCAAAATGTTAAGACCAGGGTGGCAGCATGCAGCCTGACATCACAGCCATTTTCCCTTTCAAAAGAACTTGCACCAAAGAGTAATCTTTCTATTCTCTTGCTTTTTCTTAACACTAAAGTCGTGTAACTGGGAGAGATGATGCCATGACTGAGGAAACATCCATAATGACATTGTAAAGGCTGTACCAGATGAGGTTTAGGATACAGTGTTGGAATGTACAGTGCTAATATGGAGAAAATGGATGTATGCAATGTTGAATCACTGCTTTGAAGAACCATTGCTCTTCAAAGATCCTTCAGTTGATAGGAATACCAAATCACAGCTTACTGTAGAGAATTAATATAGACAGAAAGATTACTACTTCCACTCAAACTCCCTGAAGAAGTGTGTAAACATCTGGATAAAGAAATCAGGCTAATACAATCTTTTTGGATTTCTGAAAGGCAGTTAGTTCCTTCCCATAGGCTCTTAAAACAAGTGAGAATGACAAGGAATATGGGTCCTCAAATGACTAAGCCAATGGCGAAAATGAGTAAAAGGATATTTGGTCTATTTTCTCAGTAATGGTGTTTCACTAATGGAATCACAAAATGGTCTGTGCTTGGCCTTTGCTGTGCAACATGTTCATAAATTATCTCAAAAAGGGAGTAAACACTGAGATGAATCTGTAAGCGTCCTCCGATGATGATACGAGTTTGTTCCAAAAACATGAAAGGCATAGGGACAACGAACTGAAGCAAACAAACAAAAAAGCAAACCAAAAACCCCACACAACTTTCTAGTCTTGACTGGGCAATAAAATGGCAGACAAAATCTAGCATGAATGAAAACCAAGAAACAATGAATATGCAAAAGAAATTTTAACTTTACAAACATCACAGGCCCCAAATTGAAAATTGTCACTTAAACGTGATCTTAAGTTATGACAGCTCTATGAAAGCATTGGTTCAATGCTCAGTAGCAATCGAAAAAGTAAATCAAGTATTAGGAACTATTAAAGATGGAACAGAGGAAAGCATCACCACACCACTGTGTGATTCCACAATGCTCCCAAATCTTACAGGCCGCATGCATTTTGGTTCCACAATCACAAGAACAACATAGAACAAAAAAGACAGAGAGAGGCAACAAGGAATCGAGGTATAGAATGACTTTCCAGTACCACTAAATAAGGTCAAATTGTTTAAGCTTAGAAAAGGGACAGCTGACAAGGTGGTAAAATGGGATGTTACACAGTTAGCTTTTCACAGATAGGTGTTGACATCTAGTGCTCAGACCCTGTAAATGCATTAAAAAATAAAATGTACCACACCTTTAGCCTTGCCTTCGATATTAAAAGCAGAGACCCAGAATTCATCATCAGTCATTGGGGAAAGGCAGAATAAAATCAGGAATATACACTATTTATATTATTTATATATATATTTATGGTTATTTTTCTACAACTTAAGAAGAGGGGTTATTAGGAGGGCCTGTTAGAGCTCAAGTTTTAAAGTGTGAAGTTCTAGAGTGATATATGACAGAAAAAAATCAGCATCAGATAAAGTTTTCTGAATTAGCCATATGGAAAGGAGATATTAGCAAGAGATGAGAAAATGTCTGTACCACACCTGTCAGATCTGTACAGAAGAAGTCATTACAATAAAACACAACTCACAGTGTATCGGTCTGATTACTACTGGAATTGACAGAAACTCACAAAAATAAACCCAACACAAAATCTTTCCTGATCAAATTTCCATCCACTTGTAGTTGGCAGCAAAATCTGAAAATACTTCCTATCCATTAGGTCACAACTTATCTACAGACAGATCATGGCACCTCATGAAGTCTAATGCAACACCACAATCTAATGACCACTTGTGAAATCCTGAAACTTGCAGTTGAGTCCTGCTGGTAGAGTTTGACACCAGCTTGGAACAGCTGGCATCAGATGTACTTGAAAAGCTAGATACCAGTCTCAACGTGCTACTAGAATGAAGATAAATATCCTCCTTCACAGTCACTAAAATCCAGCTTTCTTAAATATGTGTCAGCTGCTGAAACCACCTCCTGCTCAGTTTTGAGGAAGGATGGAAGGAGAGGGGTCAGAGTTGTGGAACACTTACATAAATCTGCATCACCCACCCCGCCCCTCTCGGCCAGACACAGCCTCTCCAACAAGGAGATCAGATGTGTCTAATGATCAAAACAGATGGATGTGAAAATTGAAATAAAGGCCTGAAGCATATTATCTTGGAGTTCTCACTAGTAGATGGTTCTGAGGACTTTTGGGGGAATGCTCCACAGACCTCACGTATAAGACCTATTTGGAGTTAATTTTGCTGCCAATCAGAGCTGTAGGTAATCACCATCTCAGACAGGTATTAGGAAAAAGTCTATGAAAGAAGTCAATGGGACTATTAATCTCAGATGCAATCTCACTTTTCTTGCACAGTGGCATAGCAAGCTTCCCTACAACCTTCACTGGGAGACATGCTTTAGCCAAAGGCAAGAACACAGTAATTCCTTTAAGAAAGATTTTTTTCTTTATGAGAACGGACACATCTTTATTGAGAAAAAGAACTGAAGGGTCTGAAAATAACAGAAATGGGTGTATTAAGAAATACATTAATGAGTTGGGCAAATTAAGCACAAGTCATATCAGGCACCTGGCAAATACTTTTGGTACAACACAAAGGTCAAAGGTTCAGCTTGTCTCCATACAAAGAAAAAAAATAATTCTTTCAGCCAATCTAAGACAGACCAGAAACAATTTAAATTGACAGCTCTGCTTGAGGGCGCATCTGTCCATGCTCTACACCTTAACTTTTAATAATCTGTTGGAAGTTCTAAAGATCAGTGACAACATGTTATCTTTCCTGAAGAAACAGCTCAAACACTTCTCAGAGACACAAAAGAACAGATGGCCCTTTGTGGCAGGTTGACTCTGGCTGGATGCCACGTGCCCAGTAAGCCGCTCCATCACTCCCCTCCTCAGCTGGACAGGGGGAGAAAAATATGACCAAAGGCTCGTGGGTCAAGGTAAGGGAGATCACTCACCAATTATTGACACAGGCAAAACAGACTCGACTCAGGGAAACTTATTTAATTTATTGCCAATCAAATCAGAGTAGGGTAATGAGAAACAAAACCAACTTTAAACCACCTTCCCCCACGCCCCTCCCTTCTTCCTGGGCTCAACTTCACTCCTGATTTCCCTACCTCCTCCTCCTCAGCAGCACAGGGAGACATTGAATGGGGGTCACAGTCAGTTCATCACACATTGCCTCTGGTGCTCCTTCCTCCTCACACTCTTCCCCTGCTCCAGCATGGGGTCCCTCCCATGGGAGACAGTCCTCCATTAACTTCTCACAGTGCGAGTCCTTCCCACAGGCTGCAGCTCTTCACAAACTGCTCCAGCGTGGGTCCCTTCCGCGGGATGCAGTCCTTCAGGAACAGACTGCTCCAGCGTGGGTCCTGCTGGGACCCACAGGGTGACAAGTCCTGCCAGGAACCTGCTCCAGCATGGGCTTCCCATGGGGTCACAGCCTCCTTCAAGTACCCACCTGCTCCAGCATGTGGTCCTCCATGGGCTGCAGGGGGACAGCCTGCCTCACCATGGTCTTCACCACAGGTTGCAGGGGAATCTCTGCTCCGGTGTCTGGAGTACCTCCTCTCCCTCCTTCTTCCCTGACCTTGGTGTCTGCAAGGGTTGTTTCTCTCACATATTCTCACTCCCTCTGCCTTTATGCAGCAGTTTTTTGCTCTTCTTAAACATGTTATCCCAGAGGTGCTACCACCATCACTGATGGGCTCAGCCTTGGCCAGTGGTGGGTTCATCTTGCAGACGGCTGGCATTGGCTCTGTCAGACATGGGAGAAGCTTCTCAGAGAAACCACCCCTGTAGCTGCCCCGCTCCCAAAACCTTGCCATGCAAACCCAATACACCTTTTCAGATTTCTCCTCTCGAAATGGTAGTCAAAAAGCTAAATAAAAACAATTTAAAAGGACATTTGTACTTGGGTTGGTAAAGCTACACATAAACAAGAAAAGCTCAGGGTAATGTTACAGAATGTTTCTAAAACATCATCCAAGAGTCCTTTCTACATAAAACATTACATGTCTAAGGACTATTTCTATTCATTTAAAAGCAAATTCTTTTTAATTTCAACATTCAAGATTCCAATTTATTGGTATGCATGTATGCATGGGTATATATCCACAGATATAAGGTTGTGCTGTGCCTGAACACTCAAAAATGACAGTAAGTCAACAGTTTCTAGTCCAAAGAAGTTAATATTGAGTTACAGACTCCTGTGTAAATATATTAGCATTCTGCTATTTCTATCAGTATAAAATAAGCACCGGCTAAGAGTAATATAGCATGGAGCATGCAATGCATTTATTGAAAATTAAAGACATCTGAAAAGTGGTCCAGATAATATTAAACAAAATGATGGCACTTTTGAGCTATCTGTTTGGTATTTCTGTAAGTGGGATGTAAGTAGTACATCCCACACGAGGAACAAGTGCTGATACACTGAATAACTGAAGGCAGACAGGATTACAGTTGATGACAGCACACAGACCATACTTTCTTAAAACATCCATAAGCTATTTTACATTCAGAATTCCAAAATAAATAAGACATAGATTTCATATTTGATTTGTTCTGGCACAAATCTAGGTAAACTACAGTGCAGGGCTACCCAACGTGAATTTATTAAAAGAAAATTATACCCTCATTCTAATCTCTGGCAAGCACTCAAAAGCATTCAAAGCAACAGTCATGCGATAGTTTTATTTTATGGTAAATACCTGACATTTTCATTAGCATACACTGGCAAGAAATGCATACTGATGTTCCAAATGCCTATAAAAAGTAAAAATGAACACACACACAAACACAAAAAAAATTACAAGTCATTTAGAAAGAAAGTGCTCTTCCTTTTTCATATCAGTTGTAAGCTCCTATGAGGTTGCCAGCAAATGCTAGTAGAAAATAATATTTTTGGGAGAAAAATTGAAGGTTTCCTAAGAACTTTGTCCTGCTAAGTCAGACAAAAGGTCCACCTAGCACAGTACTTCAGAGTAGTAAAAGGAAATGCTATGTAGGGAGAACACAGGTGTCCAGCCCATTTCTCCCAGCATACTAGCACAGCACCCACAGATGTTGGGTGCCTCTTCTTACTAAGTCACCATTTTGTTTAGGATAACAATTCTTTTTCAAACATACTTACGCTACCTGACTCTACAACATCCAGGAAATTCCTAAAGTTCCACGCTCACTGCATAAAGTAGTTCTTATGTCTGTTAACATCTATATAATATGCAAAACCAATTTCCAACTACCTTTAATCATGGATATACAAAGTAACACATATCTAAAAGTATTCTATCAGTCATTTGTGTACAATGTAATTAACAGAGCACTGGAACAGGCTGTCCAGGGAGGTTGTGGAGTCTCCTTCTCTGGAGACATTCAAGACCCGCCTGGACGCCTTCCTGTGTGAACTCATCTAGGTGTTCCTGCATCTGGACTAGATGATCTTTAGAGGTCCCTTCCAATCCCTAATATTCTGTGATCTTAAAGGAGTTTGGAATAGCTGTCAGTATGTTTTGCTGCAACTCAAGCTCTGGAACAATGACTAACCAGGAATTCAACATGATAGCTTTAAACAAAGCCATCTAATTTATACATCATGTACTGTCTCTTAACAGGATTGGAACAAAGTGTGCCAGGCCACCCTAAAAAATAACTGAAAGAAAAGACACCTTCACAGGCAGTCTATGTGGGAGGTGTATCCACATCTCTGTTACCAGCAACTAGTGCATGGAATGCATTGGGAGGAAGAAATAGAGTACTTACCTTACTTTGAAAGCTCCCTAAAGATCAACAATTATAACAATCATATTGACTTCATCTGAATTTTGGGATAAACCTCCCTATCAACAGAAAGCAAGTCCAATCTGATACATTTAACAAATTTAGTTTCCCATTTCATTTATATACCTGCAGCAGTAGGACACACTAGTTGTTCATTCTTTTACTTTACAGATTTGATTATTAGAATTGTAAAACACAGAAAACACAGACATAAAGCTTAGAAGAGCCTTCAATCATCAACTTTTCAATGGTGATTGTCTTTACAGACATTCAGAAACTCTTACCATGGATTTGAAAGACTTGTTGATACTAAAATCCAGTAGTACTATGGCACAAATATCACACTTGTGCAATTTTGCTCAATTAGGGGTCATCTTAGTATCAGCTGTCTACTACAGAGCATCACACAAAGGTTTGGAAGAGTTCAACACACTCATTTGTGGGCAAGATAATAGAGAGCCCCAAGGAACTGAAAGCTTTGAAAAATGCACGGATTAGGTGGGGTGTTCAGGTCAGATTTTGGTCTGCTGAAGGGGTGAAATTGGCTTGCATGCTTCTATTGTTTCTGTATACCTAAAAAAGAGTCTTGGATCATCAGAAAAGTCACTTTGCTCAAAGGCAACTGGTACTAGAAACGGGAAATCTTTAACAAAGACTTCTTACAAAACATCAGTCAGTAAAGTTAAATAGGTATCAATGGAGACAACATGAAGTACAAGCTAATAAAAAATATCACTGGTGCTGAAAATGAGATATAAATAAACTTACTCTAATAACCAAGCACAGATTCAATAGTGACTGAGATAATATTAAGAGGGTTTTTTACAACTCATTTTTATTTTTCATACTAAAGCACACTTGAGAAAAAGAGCACATCTAAAATATTTCTGCATCTAATACAAAGTATGTGCATGTCTCAAGAAAAAAAGATGATGACCAAATAATGAAGATTATAACATCTGTAATCTTATCTTGGCCTTCTGCACACTTTTCCTGGAAGTACTTCCTAGAGGAAGCTCTGGACAGATATACTTAATTCCACTTTTATGGATCTCAAGCTCTTCAGGAAAATGCTTGTTAGAAATCAAATGTTTATTAAATCATGGATGATGATGGATGGTATGGTATCCACATCAGAATATCATGGCTAATTTGTATAAATGTATATAGCATAATCACTTGAAAACAATCCCCAATTTAAATATTTTCCATTTTCACTCTGAACTCACACTTTATCTAGATAAAATTTTAATTTCTTTCAGCCATAGGAAAGTAAAATTTTTGCTAATCCTTCAAAAAGGTGTCAAACTATTTATTCTAAATTGAAAAAAAAAGTGAAGTTATAACAACTAGTACAACAGATTGTTTTTTCCAAGGAAGATTTACTTATCAGTAAAGTTATTTTTAATTCTTTTTATGATCTAAAAGTAACATCCTGTTACAAAAGCATTTTATCTTAACACTCAGCAAGGGTACCAACAAACTGTCAGTCAATGGATATGTAACAGGTGACTTCAGCTACTTACTTCTCTATCAGCTAACAAAGAAGATAAAAGAAAAAAAAAACAAATAAATGTTGTGAAGAGTAGGATAATGTAAAATACATTTGTCAGTACATTCTCTCGAGATCTCCATTTCTCCATAATTCTTACATCCAAAAGAATATCAGATATCTAAGATGTACAATTAAGTATATGCACATTAATGACATTTCACCAACAAAATCAATGTAACCTCCTATTTTCACTCATTTTGTAATTTACAAAACCAGCTCTGTTTTCTTTTACCACAGAAGCATGACTATAACTTAACACATTTTTTGCTTTTAATTGGTTAAATCAGAACATTGCACAAAAGGAGGCAGTCCTCTTAAAAATGATTGCTTTGATGTTTATAAATGAGATCAAGTATGACAACAAAGACCCTTGCCCACATTACCAGCTCAACACAGTGATTAGAGAGCATGTTACACAGAACTTAAACCCAGGACTGGTTTCTGTGGTATAACTGCAGAATATGACATTGTTGGTACATATATGCAAGAAAAATAACATAACATAAATCAACAATGTATAGTGATATCAGGATGAAGTGCCTGGTCCAGACTCTATTCTGTTTCTTTCAGGTACATTCAAGATTACCAGGAAAAACATCCAAAAATGCATTCTCATACAAAAACCCAGTAGAAGAAAAGAGAGGAAGAAGATGAGAAGTGCAAAGAACATGGAGCCTACCTTCACTGCAGTATACCTACCTATACCTCTTCCTCTTCTCATGGTTCAAAGAAGATGGAAGAAACAGCCACCAAGAAAATGCTACTTTCTGGGGAGTACATTGATCTATCCTGAACAGTGATTACTTCTCTAAAACTAACTCTCTTTCTTCTGGAACACACTAGATCCACCGTTGAGCAGACCAGGACATCTCTATACATTTATTTTCACGTTTACAACTTCTGGCTTTGCAACTGTTGTCCTAGATTTTGAGTGGTTCAGCAGTATTTAATGGTATAAAACAGAGGTGGAAAATTGTGCCAAAGGGCCTTCCTAGTTCCTGAAAGACATCTATCCCTTAGTAGTAGGATGGTGCTTTTGTTATCAACAGAAGACCCCAAGAAAGTAATTCAGTTTTCCTGAGCCAAGAAGTCACAACTTTCTGGAATCAGCTAAGATGTTTAAAACATTGAAGCCATTGAAAGAGAGTTCCATTGGTTAGGGAAGACTTAAGAATACTAAGCATTTACAGTTCAGTGTATCACTGAACTGGAGATTTATCAAGCCAGCCTCTAATTAACATAACTACCTCAGCAGAAAATTACTCATTCTTATTATAGTACCAAAACAGCTATTTATCACAGTACCGCTTAATAACTTCTGGGAATAAGGAGTAGAAACATTTCCTTCCTAGTCTTCCTCCTCACAAAACACCTCCTTCCCCCAACCCCCCCCCGCTCCTCCCCCAAAAAAACCCAAATGCAAAAAACCCCACAAATTTTTCTCCTTTCTCTATGTTTCCTTAATGTATTTCACTAAAATTTGTACAATAAATCAATTAAAAAACCCCTAAACAGTGGGTAAGTCTGTATTTGAGCAAGTTATGAAGATCTTCAGCTACAGAAGTAGCCACATTTCTAATTCTAAATACTGGTATGGGAAAGATGAGCAGTTTGGGATTAACACTGAAATAAAATGTAAAAGCTTAGTCTGAAAAGGATAATGGAATTTTAACTGATTTTATCAGGCTAGCATATGGCAGTTCAAACTTGTTGCAACTAACGAGAATGAGTTAGCAGGCTCAGGACCAGACCCTGTTCTCTTCCTTTGGCTGAAAGGCTACCACATCTCTGGCTCATATACTTGGGTTATACACTGCTAAAGAGTAACAAAATATTAGACACCAACGGATTCAGAACATTCCCGTGACAGTTTCAGTGGGCTAGCCCTTGGCCAGCAGCCAACACAGCCATTCACCCACTTCCTTCCACCCCCAGGGGATAGGGGAGAGAATTGAGGGGGGCAAGGATAAGGGGGCTTGTAGGGTGAGATAAGAACAATTTAATAATAGAAAGAAAACTTAAAATAATACTAATAGTAAAATAGTAGTGATAATGATAACAGTAATACAAATGAGTGATACCCAGTGCAACTGCTCACCACCCACTGACCAAGCCCGGCCCGTTCCCAGATAATGATCCCGGAGGAGCAACAATCCCGAACCGAAACTGCAATCCTGGAAGAGCGAGAGCCCGAGAGAGAGCCAGAGAGAGCTGAGAGAGGAAGAGCCCCTCACTAATATACTGGGCATGACGTGATATGATCTGGAATATCCCATCGGCATATCCTAATGCCAGTTTAGCTTATTAATTTAAATATTCTTCTTGCCCCTTAGATCTTGTGCTTGTGGACTGACAGAACACAAAGTCCTTCACTTCTAGTGACAAAAATGCAAACACTGGGATGTTCTCAGTGTTTCTCATAACAAATCCCAGGCTGGAAGCAAAACACAGCACTATTTTAGTTACTGGAAAAGAAGCCCAGCTCTGTTCCAGCTAAAAACCAGGACAATTCCACAGGCGAAGACAGTGCTGATGGCTCAAGATTATGGTATTTTTTAAATCAGATAACTTTTTCAGAGACCTACAAGTTCTGAACATTTCTACCTTGTATTCTGACGTTTTAGCAGAATAAGAGTTTGTTACTGGAAATAACAATAACACCCATACAAAATAAAGACTTACTATTAGAAGCCTTATGAATGAGATGACAGAAGATGCTAGGCTACATACCCATAAGTCATTAATCTATATGGAAATTCAGATGAAAACTTACACAGATAGTAAAATATTTCACAAGGAAAGAACACAAACCACCCAACCACCAAGCTTCTATCTGCAGCCACTTCTTCCTTCACCCTGTTACGGTTCTGGGTGAGGGAAAGGAAGGGAGGTTCTCACGACCAAAGCAGAGCCTGCCCGAGCTGCTGGCGCGCCCGCTCCCCTCAGAGCGGGGAGAGGTCCGAGCTGGCCCCGGGCCGGTACCCGACCAGCCGACCCCGCGCCGGGGCTGCCCTCACGGCTCGAGCCTGCCCCTTTCCGCTGCCCCGCACTGGGGCGAGCTGCTCGTTTCAGAGGGGAACCAAAGCGGGCGCGGTGCCTGGGGTATTTCAGCAGCACCCATCAGCTGGAGGAAAACCACACCCGAGCAGCCACGGGGCACAGACACGGCTCCAGGTGCTTGAAGGCAGGGAGGCGAGTGAGTCGCGGCACTGCGACCCTCGCTTTCTGCGACCGACGCCCTCGAGCTCCAGAGGAACCGCGCACACCCAGCGGCATGGCCGG
Source organism: Caprimulgus europaeus (assembly GCA_907165065.1). Next base: position 16,441,095 of record OU015530.1, read on the forward strand.
CTCTCCCCACTGGGCAGCCGGCCCACGGAGACTCGGAACAAGCCGGTCCCGCCGCCTCAGCCGAGCACAGCCTCGGCTGAGCGATCCCGCCCGGGCCTCCAGCACCCGACAGAACTTCCCGCCTAAATGCGGCAGCCGCAGCGTGCTCGGCTGAGCAGCCGTCGCAGCGCCAGCAGCGGAGCTGGGTGCTGCCACTAGGTCCGCCGGCCCTCTCCCTCCCGCCGGCCTGAGCTCTCCGGCTTTCCCCCAGGGCGTTTCTTAAGCTGTTACCGAGCTCGCTGCCGCTGTAAGGCAGCTCCCGTCCTTCGGGTTGTGAGGGAAAAGGCGGCGGCAGTGAGGCGGCCCGCAGCGCCCGGCCCAGCTGTCGATGCGGCCGGCAACCTTGGAAGTTGTCAGCTCTTCAGCTTCGAGCTTCATCTTCTTCGCTGGCAGCGGGGTCAGCCAGTTATTAGACAGAAACATGTCTTCATAGCTTCTTCCTCCGTAGGACCCGCTGGCTCCCAGGTTAGCGAGCCCTGCCTAGTAAAAACTAGTTTTACACCTCCTTCTCAAATGTTTTTTTCCTAAACCTTCAGAAATTATGCTCCCAGTTCCTTTAGTACTCCAGTAGGAACAAATTACTCATACATACTGTAAGTTTCAAAAGAAAGATCTTCTCTTTTGCTATAGTGCCTGTAAACTGTTGTTCATTTTTATTTACAGCTCAGTTCATTAAATGTGTCACCCACATCTGTCCCTCATGCAGTACTGGACTTGTATGGGGGTTTTTTCAGTCGTGATTTTCTTAAGAGACTGCAAATAACCTTGGAATGAACTGCAGGAAATGTACCACCCTTGATAAGAAAATAAAAGTGGGCTTTGCTTTTCTTTCATTCTTAGTCTTTACTTACTCTTTGCCCGTCATAAAATTACCCAGTTATGCTTGTGCATTTTAATTCTTAACAAAATTCCTAATACAGTAGTGAAGTAGAAACATATCTTAAATTATTTCCCCAAGAGAGACCGCTTTAGCCCTGTCCCAGTTAGCACCGACAGGGACAGGGCTAAATAGAAATGTATTAAAATATATTATAGAAAAATAATTTTTGTATGTGTGTTACCAAATCCGTCCTTTCATATCCTTCATAAAGGGGCCCTGTAACAATAGCCAGGACAGAGCAAGCTCCACCTGCCTGCCTGAGTCACCAAAACTATGGAGATTACTGTGCAGCGTGTTCTGCTGTCTGCCAAGAAAGCCAGGTAAAAAGTATCAGCCTAGTCATCTCATAAAGCTTAGCAATTTTGGCAAGGGGTGCATTGTTCTTGTTTTTGCATAGCCCAGGGTTTTCCAGGGAGTGTTACTACTTGGACTATTTTTTCACATCTAATAAAGGCCTTGGTTTCTTTGGAAATCCATAAACAAGGGACTGCAGAAATCACCTGTAGTGTTTTGTTTTGTTTTCCCCTACCTCTACAGTTAGCTACTGACCTTGAACAAACCCATGCTGGTTGAAGTCCTGGTTCTGCTTACCCTTCTTCATGCTATAGAGCTATGTTCCCATCTTTTTCTCCATAAGACATACCCTGCAGACAGGAAAATCCTGCACCTCCACTCTTACGGTGTTTGAAGGATTAATGGAGTGGTTTCCCGTTTTGCATACATCTGTGTGTAATGCTGTTTCTCTCTGAAGGGCTTTAGCTAATTTGTTAGGAATTTCTGTCATGAGTAGCCTGAAGATCCTTGATGAGTTGATGCAACTTAGTATTACAGAAGTAGCTTCAATCTAATGGATGTTTGAAGAAAAGGCATGCTGTAACTTTGAAAACTATTCAGTGCTTCAGTTTGAGTGATATACCTTGAAAAATAAATTAGTGACTCTTGTAGAATAATTTATGCTTAATATAATACAAAAGCGTTAACGTATAACTCAGCAAATGCCCTTTTTATTTAAATGTTACTTGTGCTTTAAAAACAGTCTAGAGAAACACACGGCAAGGATTTTAATTGCATATGTATGCACTTAGTACTTCCAGGGTAATGTAGCTTTGTGCCCTACCTTGAGCGGTACAGAAGGGTTGCAAAGACTGCTAAGGCATCACCTTTGGGCAGAACTTGGTTTATAGCCTTTGTGCTGCTTCTGTACAATGTCAAGTACAGGAAAGGATTTGAGGAGAGTGACTATGACTTAAATTTACAGGGATTTGCACTCTATGAGGAGAGAGTAAAACCTATGATTACTCACATTTATTTTGGAGGCTAAGCTAATCTGAATGAATAGATGGGAGTGTTTAAAACAGCTTTTGCATCTGCTAAAGTGAACCTAACTTAATATGTGTTTATAGCATGCTGGTTTTTATGACATTCATTTTATTCCAATTATATACAATAAAAATTTTGTATAATTCCAATTACACATTATTTGAATCACACAATTCAGCAGAGTACAGGGAGTAAACTGTTCTAGGTTCATACTCCTAATGCATCAGAGTTATTCAGTTGTCATCTGGGGCCTTAACATTTCTGAATCTTATATCTTCTATTTACAGTTTTCTAGAGGAAAAACTGATGTGGTTTGGTTTAATATAGCTTATACTGTAACTACTGTATTTTATTGCTGATCAGTTTTGGGTTTTTTTCCATGACAGAATTTTAAACTTTTTTGTTTTCTAATAGAACACTGAAGTCTTTCTGTAAATCTGAAAAACAAGCCATGGAATCAATTTCTTTAAGGCGCATACCTCTCTGGTGGGTCATCAAACCAGTATGTATTTAGTACTGAAGAGTTACTAGTCTCAGTTAAAGATACAGCTTTTGACACTGGATGTTCTGGCCCACATCCCCGTGGCCATTTGTTGTGTTGAATTATTTGCAAGAGTTTGAAGAGATTTGGGATTTGGCTTTGGTGGGGTTTTCTTGTTTTGATGAAGAAGTCCAGTATGCTGGTTCTGCAGGCTTCTGCTTGTGCCTGGCAATACGTGTGACTGTATGTGCTTAACGTGCTCAATTCGGATGTCCAAGTGAAGTACAGCGAATTGTTTTGCTAGTTAGATCATAATGCTTGGACAGCTTACAAGCAACTATGTAGCAACATGATGCTGTTTTAAGAAAAATCTGTCAATCTAATGGTTCATTTCATTCTCTTGTGGTTTTTTTGTTTGTTTGTTTTAAATTCTACTTCTTCTAATTTTTAAAGTTTTTAATGTCCAGTGGAAACATTGTATGCCCACATGGAGTGGAACTACATGATTTTATACTTCATAATTATCTTTTTAATCCATACTCTGTTCTAGTACTTTCTGTATGAATTAAGTGGGTTTTTTTCTCTTTTTAGAAATTAAAGTATCTGTTTTTTTCAGAAAAGATAACTGACATGATGAACTGTTGTCTACTTAAATATTCAACATTTCAAAGAAAATACCCAGACATTCTTCTATGGGAATAAATTCTGACATTAATTCTAATATTACTGTCCTTAAGCTGACTTTAGGTGTATACCACTAGGTTTTACGATATTGGCCATTGCTTGGGGCTAGTCTGCTTCTTTTTTCTTTTTTTTGATTGCTCAGCTGTAATTTTTTATGGGGAAAAGACTAAAAATTGATAAAAATAAATGTGATGATGTATTAATGCTATTTACAATAGCAGTAGGCATTTGATAGTGCAAAACCTTATATGCTTTTCTTCTGGATTTTGTAATAGTACTATTTCAAATCAATGCCAGCTTATCGAATAAAACCTCTGTTCTATAACTTAATGACATACAAACACATTTGTATCCATGCCATATTAATTATCAGGAAGAGCTGTTAACTTGGAAATGCTGCTTTTGGACCTTAGAAGAAGGAAACTGCTTTTGGTATAAAGGATTTTATATACAGCTGCACTATACTCATAAAAAAGCAAAGTTTATATCTAACTTAAACTTCTGGTGAAAATCTTAATAATGGTAGTGTGCTGAAAACTTTGAGAAGTTGTTTTGAGGTCTATCAACACCATTACTAGAGATCTGGTGGTTTTGGTTTGTTTTGTTTTTTTCACTTGTGAAATTCTCGTCCAAGTAACAGTTCCCTACCCACAGCAGGTTTTGAGGTCCTGTTTCCATTTGGTCTTTTAAGAATTTAAGGAGTACACAATATTGCACCATTCTCCCATATACAGATCAACTTTCCTTGCTCCATCTGACTTTGTGACACAGTTGCAAAAGGCCCTTTGGGCCTCTCATAACATAAAAGCAAACTGCTTGTTTTTTTAGCTGGAAAGGAAACTCCGGTTCGTTTTCAATTAGTGTGGAACAGCACAGCTGTGCTCCCCTGTAGATCTACAATAGACTTGTTGAATCAGCTCGCTTTTATCCCTCAAACAGAGGTCCTGAATGTGATTTCGATTTATTCTTGCTTTGCTTTGACCTTGGCTGAGGAAAAAAGCCGTGTTTTCATCAGATGAGGTTACGCACAGTGCTCTGCACCAACAGACCACGTACTGCCCTTCCTCTCTGCCTTCGCACTTACCTACCCTTGTTGGGAAAAAACCGAAACCAAAATGAATCTAAAACGTTACTTCAACCGCGCGCAGGTGTGAACTTCGGGAAATTGCCTGAAGAATGTAAAATCTAAAAGAAAATAAAGCGGGGCAGGAGCTCTGTTGCACCGCTGCCTTCTAGCGGCCACGCCCCGCGGTGCCGCCGCGGCCCAAGAGCCGGCGCCGACGGGCCGCAGCTCCGCAGCCGCCCCCGGGCAGCGTGTGAAGGGCGGGAAGGGAAGGCCAGGCCGCCCCCAGCGCCGCACCCATCTGCCCGCACCTCCTACAGAGCCCCGGGAGCGCCGCTGTCCAGGCCGTCGCTTCGCCCCCACGCCGAGCCGGAGACAGCCAGCAGCGAGCCAAGACCTAGCTCCCCACCAAGCTTCACTAAGGAAGCCGGGATTTGTAGTCCGCCCTCCCGCCCCCGCTCAGGCCTCGCTCCTTCCGGCAGCAGCCAGCGCCGGTTGGACGGGAGCAGGGCGGAAGGATCGAGTTCCGCGTCACGCGAGGCGCTTGTTGACGTCCTCGGCAGGCGGGGGGGTGGGTCTGGCGCCCCGGGAATTCCCCGCGGTGGCGGAGGCCGATAGCACGGCCAGGCCGCTGGGAAGAAGGCGATGGGCGCCCCAGGGGCTCCGAGCGGAGACCGCGACGGCCGGCGCTGCCTCTCCGCCGAGGTGGCCGCCCGTTCCTGACCCGCCTGGCCCGAGCAGGGCCCGGAGAGGTTGGTCCTGGCGCGGGGGAGGGGCTGCCGGTAGCGGCCAGTAGCTGCCAGTGTCGCGTCGCCTGTGGCCGGCCCCGGCACCGAGGGGTGCCCGGGGGTGCTGGGGAGCTTCGTGCCCCGTTGCCCAGTGGAGTAGGAGCGGCTGCCCCGCGGACAGAGGCGGTTCTGGCGGATCCTTAGTTTCTCTTCTGAAAAGACAGTAGTTCTGGTAGGAGGCTGAGGTTGGCAGAGGCCGGCGGGATGGCCCCGCTTTTGCTCTACAGCGAAGTAAGCGGGTAGAGGAGCATCCCCGCCGAGGGACGGTGGGCACAGGTTAAAGGTACTGCTGACAGTCGGGAGCCAGGCTCAGCTGGGCGATAAAACTCGCCAAAAAGCTGCATCTAATGAAGCTGAAAAACTGGGTGAGTTCTTGGAGCTGCAATTTGTGCAGTAGCACATGGGTATCTGTGAAAGAAACGAGAAAAGTAGGATTATTGTAATGAAATCTGAAAACAAAAACATAATGAAATACCGGAGGAGACTGGAATATGGATGTTGCAGGCTGTGTTGGTTTGGAAGAAGGCAGTACAGATGAGTGTTGAGATAGTCTTATAGGCCAGTGATGCTTTCAGCTTTTAATAAATTAGAGCTTTAAATCCTGGTGTTTCACCTGGTAGGGAAATTACTCTGATCTCCTTAAATAAATATGTGTCCCAGCAACTTACAAGTGAGAGTGAGTTGGCCTGTAAACTGCTCCAGTGAGTGGTTTTAGGAGCTTTTGCATTTCTCAAGGAATCTCTTAATTCCCCTGCTGTCTTACACTGTGTGTATGCTGGAAGCCAGCTCTGGAGAAAACAGAGTGAGGGAAGGGTTATTGTTGTAACCATCAAGTGTGCTCTGGGCTCCAAAGGTCAGGTGCTCAGGTGAGACAGCGTTTTGTGAGAAGTGTTGTTGTGGACTATGGGAAACATTTAATTTCCTGGATGTTGATGCGTGATCAAATGGTACTGCTGCTAGTAACACCAGACATCTGTTTGCACATGGAATTTTTATCCTAGGAACCAAAATAAATCTAAGATTATTACCACATTTTGTTCTTTGAATAATTGGTATTTTATAAAAGAACTTGTGAAAGAAGTAAATGTTGATCGGATGTTTGCACTGTAACAAGTAGGAGACTGTCATCCCAAATTCTAAGCACAAGTTTTGAGCCAACATCTCTGTGAAGTCAGAAGGCAGAAAACACTGGTTGAATGAACTCCAGATCAGATTATATGAGGGTTTTAGCTAACTACCCCCCTCGAATGCCACATTTTTTTCTAAAACTACTTTTTTTTTTCCCCTCCATTCAGTCCTTGTATGCTACAGTTTACAGTTCAGAAAAGTATGAAGTGACCGTTGCCAAGATAGAAGCAAGGCCATGATGATGATCAAAGATCTGGAAAGCATGCCATGTGAGGAAAGGCTGAGAGAACTGGGTTTTCAGCCTTGAGAAAAGAAGGCTTAGGAGGGCCCTCATCACCATGTTCCAGTACTTAAAGGGTGGCTACTGAGAAGATAGAGACTCCCTTTTTACAAGGAGTCACATGGAAAAGAGGAGAGGTAAAGGGTACAATCTCTTCCCAGGGGAGATTCTGACTGGACACAAATGGAGAATTTTTCACAGTGAGAACAGCCATTGGAATAATCTCCCCAGGGAAGTGGTGGATTCCCCAACACTGGACACTTTTAAGATTCAGCTGGACAGGGTGCTGGGCTGTCTTGTCTAGGCCGTGCTTTTGCCAAGAAGGGCTGGACCAGATGATCCTTGAGGTCCCTTCCAACCTCGTATTCTATGATTAGGTTTTATAATGAAAATTAAATAGTAAAAAGTTCTTTAAAAGAGCAGAGGTGATGAAGTGGCATCTTTGTGCAGCAAAAATGGGTAATAAATTAGAGATAATCTGAAGATTGCCTACATTTCAGCAAATACTCTGATTTGGTTTTCAGTATGTCTGTTTTATATATGATAGTTAAAAGGTGGAGGAAGTGTGAGATAATCAGGTCAAATATGCAAACAAACTGTAGTGTACTTAGGGAGGAGTAATAGAATAACTTCATCTCACAGTGGTGGAAAAACTGCACATGAAGTTGCAGATCTGGTTCTTAGGATGTCAACAGAAGCATTGAATTAGAGATTGTGCATTATGACTGCAAAATGTTAAATGAGGGATGTCTACTTAGGAAAGTGAAAACTGCCCTGGAAAAAGTGCAGTTACCGCACAGGCTGTCAATATCTGATTTCTTTATAATAAATTTTGAAAAAAATAGGTAAAAAGGAAGAAGAAAGTGGGATAAAATGCAGTGCGGATTTACCTTTTGATAGATGTTTTCTTTCTGTAACAGGTATTTTCTAAAAAGAGCAAGTCTAGCTAGAGAGTCTGTGTTCAATAAAACAGTTACAGCAGCAATGGGATCCAGTTGGTTAAAATGGCAGTGACAGGGTTAATGCAAGAGGCAGCTGACTAACTAGATTGGTAGAAATCAACGGTGAGTTCTGCTGAGGGGTGACTTTTGGAGACCTCATACATATGTGGTTTATCCACAATCAACTTTGCCGTCAGCCTTATGTTTTTGTTTTATGTCTATACTATATTTGCATTAATTAGTTATTATTTACATTATTATATAATATTTTTATGTAGCATTCTTAGTGTATAAAAGGGTAGATGCTACTAAAAATACATGTGGGGAGAAGAAATGAAGTTTGAGAGGGGAAATGAAGCATAAGTAACTTGAACATTCAAAGTCATCCACTGACAAGCTGCTGAGAAGAACTTGGGTTCACATGACCAGGTTTGTCTGAAATAATGAGATGTAAAGCTGAGTACCGAATCATAGAGCAGCCCAGGCTGGGAAGGACCTGGAAAGATCGTCTGGTGCAGCTTTTGCAGGAAAGGGAACCCAGACAAGGTTTTCTAGCACGCTGTCAAGTCATGGCTTGAAAACTTCCAGAAGTTATTTTAGTGAGCCGCAGGATGACCATCAGTGCAGCTCAGTTTTTAACTTCCTTTTAATAGCTGTAGCAGGTGAGGTGTCTTTCCAGTTGAATTAAAAGTTAATATAATTATACAAGGCTTTCATAATACCTCATCACTGAACTTGTGAACTTACTGAACATTAATTGATCTGACAGCTGAATTGAGTGGGAGGAAACTTAGACCGGGAGGTAGGACCTACTGTTTGTTTGTTTTACAAAAGAAGATTAAAAAAAAAATAAGCCCTTGTAGCTTTTTAAAATCGTTGTTCTTTATAAACATTTTGAAATGGGAAGGAATGAACACCAAAAAGTGTCTATTAAAATAATATTCAGTGTTAGCATGAGACTGGGCTTTTTGATAACCTTTAAATGTACTTATATTTGGTGCTAGAAAGGTTTAACAGTCAGAAGCTGTCTTGTTCCTACTTGTGTTTCTTTGTCAGTATTGCTTCTAATTAGCTTCAAGATTCAACTTAATAGTTCAATAAACAGGATTATACGATGCTGAAAGGACAATATTAACTGACTCCCACTTCCCCTCCATCTTTTCTGATGGTTGTCAGGGGAAGTGCTTGTTGCGACAGCATCCAGAGAAAGGCAAATTGAACACATGATGTTGCGGGTGCACAGGGTTTGCACCTTGGCAGTGAAGACACTGGAATATGAAACTGTTATCAAGCAGCGTTGTCATAAAATGGGCTTCTTGGTACTTTTCTGGTTCTTGTGAGAGTAGATTATTTATTGTAAAAAGCTTGAGATCGAAAGAATTGCCTGTTGTACTTCAGGAGATGTTATTTGGCTCCTCTAGCTTACCCAGATGTTCACAATAGATGCACTACAGTGATCTGGCCTGTGAGTTTAGAGACAGTAGCTTTCCATTTCCTGGAGACAGCAAAATGAAAGCAGTTTGGAGTTCTGATTTATCTGCTGTGCTGACATGTTCTGAAAGAGCAACCAAATCTGCTGAGGCTGCGGGGCTGTGCCCTTACTCGTGTGGACTCCTGGAGAGGGCTGTGGGGCTGTGGACTTGGGCCATATGGAAGGGTAAGCAGTGGCCAAAGCTAGCAGCTACTGAGATGCATGCATGCCGATTTTTTTGCTCTGCAAATGGAGCAAGTATCTGTAAAAAGCGATGTTTCTATAGAACAGACTGTTCACAACTGGAATCAAGGAGAACCTAAGATTTCGGAGGGAGAGATGCAAAATGAGAAATGCTTAGAGAGACTGGAAGTCTTGTCATATACATAACCTTTAAATGTATATGTGTCATATACTCCTTATACTGTGTGAAGTTTTTGATGCTGACTGCAGGAATTCCGTATTTTTTTGTTGCTGTGTTAGAGGGTCTTTTAAAAAAGAAAAAGTACAACTTTCCTGAAATTCAGATGAGGGCTGCAACATTCAGAATTCCTGTGGATTAAAGATGTTTTTTGAATTTAATGTTTTATTTTTATGTCTATATGCATATATACACCTTTCTATGTAAGGCAAGGTAAATGAGCACAAGAATTATACTCTTGTTAATAGCTGGAGACTATTCATACTATCAACATGATGTCAAACTCTTCAAGTCTGGAAGGTAAACAAAGTAAAATGGTTCAGACTCTCAGTAGTCTTGAAAAAATCAGGAAAATACCATCTTGAAATTATTTGCATTTGGCATTTGGAAATATTTTTAAAACCGTTCTATTCTCTCTCAAATCAAAAGATGGGGTAAAAATGGGAATCTGCTCAATCCTGGGAAAAACTTAATGTAATCCTGCTTTTGCTATCTCTCCTCCTGATCCAATAATAAGATTAGTATTTCAAACTATAGAAATTGTTTGTGCTGTGGTCTGTTTGCTGTTAGAGTCTCTGCATCCCATGGTCCTCATATGTAAAATGTGTTTTATATTTAACTACCTCCCATGGTGTTAATGCCTAGTATTTGTAAAGCTCTGTGAAGAGAAAGGCTGTATTTCTGCCAAGCATTAGTAATAAATGGGAAAACATTCATACTCTCAAGATATTTAATGTATTGAATCAAAGCTGTTCTAAAACCTACGTTAAGTGTCAACGAACAACAGAAGTGGTTTGTAGAAACCGTTCTTTTCTACAGTATGTGAAAGAAAGCTGAAGTGATGCCATGTATTCAACTTCGTATGCTTATAAACAGTGGGCATAATTACTCCTGCTAGAACTTGATACTGCATCCTGCCAACAGTGTATTTGCAGTTTTGATTTAAAAAACCCCACATTAATTATTTAATACAAGCACTCATACTATTCATTTCATATATTTATTTTTGGAAGTAAAGATTGAAGTCCTTTTAAATAGGCTGTTTCATGTGCAGATCGTTCTAAAGAAAAATAAACGTAACATGCTTCTTTGACAGGCAAAAGTATGAGGGAGACCTTTCTTGGGGTGGGATGTGTGGTAGGTGGGATTGTAAAGCTTGATTTATAGTAGGCTGAGATGGACATCAGTTGTATTCATAGACATTAACTTGTCTGTATATTGCTTTAAATATTTTAGTGGGAAATCCTTTAACTGGTTACTCTAGTACAGATTATCTCATGAATTGCAACTCCAGAGAGCTCAGAATTATCCCAGGTGCTTCAGAGTGACGGCTCTGGGGCATTTGCAGCAGCGGAGACAAGTGTAGCTTGGAATTGCAGAAGCCAACAGGGGTCTGTGGTTGGACTCGGTGAACCGTCCTGCAAGCCCTTCTGGGACTTCCAGACTTGAGGAGTCGTAACTTGTGCAATAATCTAATGCATGCATTGTGTCAGAAATGCTTCTTGGATTGTTGCTTACCCTTCATATTTTTTTAAATGATGTAATTAATACTGGAGAAACTAAATTTCAGTTCTGGTCCTTAAAGAGTAAAATTAAAGGCTACAGCTGTAGTCGGGGATTTCTTACAGATACAGGCCTGTTTTGTAAGGTTCTGTCTGTTGCTTTAATATCATGAGAGAGCTTCTTTTGGAGGCAAAACTATTTGTGAGCATGCTTTATCTTTTTTTTTTTTTCTTTTTCCTGACAGCACAACAAAGCGCTGGGTGAGCTGTGCATTTCACCCTGACCTTTATAGAACTGCTGATCTTACACTGTTGAACAGCCAGGTTTTATTCTTGTCTGAGCTTATATCTTTTATTGGCTTTTTAATACAGGCTTAGTAGGTGCTGGAGAAGTAACTTTGCATTTGTTTTTTTTCTTTGGAAATACTTCAGAAGGTTTTTTGCAGCATAGAGACAAACTGTTTGGGTTTTTCTGTTTTCTTTTGTAGGTTGTGTTGGTTTATTTAGATACATGTAGCAATGCTGGTCTAATTTTTCTAATGTGACTTTTTCCTCATGCTTATCTAATGTATACTGCAGTTAGTGGTGCATATACTATAACTTACTTTTCATCAAGCACCTGTCCAATACAGAGGTCATAGCTTTTTTTTTGTTCTTAGGAAACATCTGTCCTGTAGTTCTGTAAACTGTGTGATTTGAAACTTTGAAATATGCAATAAAAGAAATATTCAGTAAGCACAGGCTGATGTTTACTAATAGAGTTAACTGTTTAAATTACTTTGTGTCAACTCATACCTGAGATTTGATAAATGCATTTTTTCTTCTTATTTTTTTCCTCTTCTGCATTTGTTACAATTTTTACTTTTTTTTAATTCAACTTTGTGGTTTTGTAGAGTAACTATTATGGGAGAAAATGGGGAGCTCTTCAGAATAAAATACGTAAAGACTTTTCAATTCAGATTGACTGACAATGGCATCATGAAATCTCTTAGAAATCATAGTGGCTTGTTTATTTTGTAAAGAAAAGGTGCTTTCAGTTTCAAGAGTAGTGATCCTTTCCAAAAGCAAACACGTCCTTTGAGAGACAGGGGATAATCTCAAGATAGCAACAGCTTTTTGTTTTCTAGTTGTCTACATTGGGGCTTTTTGAAGTAATCTTAGGCTAAACTTAGAGTAATGTAAGTATTTTATTATTATATTTCCTTCATGTGATGCTCTAAAATTCTGAGTCAGTTGCTGTTCAGTGGCATTTAAATTTAAGTTTATGTGAATCTGTCCATTTAGTTGAAAGGGATGTCTGTCTGAAGTCTCAGTTTGGTTTCTGTGTTGTTGGGCGTGACTGGAATCATGTCACTGTTGGTGACTGGAATCATGTTTCTTGTAAAGCTGAAACGACTGCACTTGTTTGTGGTCATGGCAGTGTAATACAGTGTGTGAATATTATTAATGCTTTATGGTAATAGAGATAATGAAAGATAAAAATAAAGTATGTGAATATTGTGGTGATTTTCCCTTCTTGACAGGCTGTTGAACTTCCAGTACTGAGAAGCAGGTCTCATTATAGTTTTATTTATTTTTAATAGTTGAAGCAACAAGTTTAAAAATCATACAATTCCTTCTGAATATCTCACTTTATTTATGCATGTGTGAGGTGTATTTCCACTTTCTCCTCCAAATGTTACATCATCAGATCTGTTCTTTAAAGGGCTGAGCTGAGAGGAAGGTGTCTTATTTGGGCTCCTGTCTCTCGAGAGAAGTAAACTTCTGTTTTGTGGGCAGTTTGTTGTCACTTACCAGATTAGTCAAAAATGTGTATATTGGATCTTTCTGAAACAGTTACCTTGTGTGTAGAAATTTAGAAAAATGTGTATTACAAGCCCCTTTGAATTATGTGGAATCGTATGCTTGTCTTCTAAATAGCATCTAGTGCTGGTTTAGAGAGCAGCATAAAAAAAATCAGAGCTGAATAAGCCTGTAAATGAAATGAGATCTTTCAAGTAAAAAAAAAACCTGTTAGTGTAACTAGTCCTAGGGTGCAGGCTAAATGTTTACCTGAATTTATAAAATTGTATTTGTGTATGCTGAGTCCTGTTGGGAAGCTCTTGCTCTTTTGGAAGCTTGTAAAGGCAGTAAGTTTTAGTTAGCAAAACAGAGAATAAATACGGTCTCATCATCTGATGTCTCCTGTTTTCCCTTATTGCCATCTCCTGGTGCCCAAGAAATAGAGAATGTATGATGCTTACATTTAGGAGCTATAGGAAAGTGTGGGGATAAAGATATATTCTGTGTACAAGGTCACACAATCTGCTGGCTTTCTTCAAGAGGTAATTATAAACTATAACACTTCTTTAATGACTCGTATTTGACTTCAGAGAAAAGAAGATGTGTTGCCTTGAGAAGGCAAGCTCTTGGAATTTGATGAGGTGGGTGAGAAGCCTTGCAGGGCCCTTGGTAAAACGGGGGAGGAAAAGCTAGTGTGTTACACTCATCTTAGAAGGCAAAATGAGCAATTCCTTCAGTCAGTTAATGGAGTTTGAATGGTGTAGAGTTTTTGGTCAAGGTCATCTTGTGCATGGAGTGATATTATTTTTGCAATGATAAGGAAGCAAACCCTTTTTGCAAGGCTCTTTCTACTTAAGTATGAGGCAGAGCAACAGGCCAGGGAAGCTTAGGCTGCCTGTTTGTTAGAATACATGAAAAGGTTGCGAGTGTCCCGATCCGATGTTGGGGAGGTTTCAGTATGATCCCTAAGATGAGATTAAGACTCAGATGAGGTCAAATGCCGTGTGACCAGAACAATTTGCATTAACAGAAGTGAATAGAGAGGTAATGACAGGGTAGAGTGGAAAGGCAGAAATGAAGCAAGCAGTCGGGATAGAGCTGCAAGGACAGTCACCACCAGGGTCTGGGATCTGCAGTGTCTCAGCAGTCTCAGTCCCTGGGTCAGTGGTGGGTGAGCAGGTGCTTTTCTGCCTCAGCAGCTCCTCTTATATCCCTTCGGGGCTGGTTTCCATGACAATGGCACATACTTGCAGTCTCCACATCCTTACACGTGTGCACTTGCTTTGCGTGGTCCTGGCTCCACCGCTCAGGCGGCCGCAGCACAGCTGGGTAGGGCCTTGGCTTCTCTGCAAGCCCAATGTCCTCCTGGTTCCAAAGCCATCTTCAGGAATGGGCAGTCGTGGAGACAAACTGGCTTCCAGTTCAGTCTCTCACAGCAAGGCATCTGCTTGCCTCCTGAAGATAACCATTAAAAGGACTTCAGTTTTGGTTTGTTGTTTTCTTATCTTTTTTCACTGTTGCCACCCCGTTGCTGTCTATTTACTATAAACAAGCTGTCCCTGTATTTTATCACTTGTCTAAGTGGCTTGGAGCAAACTGAGACAAATGATACCAGCACCACTGTTCAGCTGGAGCTGTTCTACAGCTCTTCATAAGGCCACAGTCCATGTAGCTTTTCCATTGCTAGGGCAATGAGAGAAATTTGACCACACAGCTGAGCTCCAGGGCAGGTGATCCCTTTACCCCTTAGTATGGCTACACAAATTGAAGTAGAATTAGAATTTAAATAGCAAATACACAGTAGAGGCAGTCTTTCCTGCAAAGTTCTGCTGCTAATCAGGTCACTTTTCTGTTGAAATAACTTTTTCCTATAATACAAACTGCCTTCTCTAGGCACATTTCTTTCATTCCAGCATTTCTGTTGGTTCATTAGCTCATCATCAGGAACTTAAGTATTTGTTCAATGGAGAAAAAAAAAAATTAAACTGTGCTTTTGGTAGAAGTAGCATCAATGGTAGTTTGTTTAAAGGCGGGGGGGAATGTTACCAGGTACTGTACAGCATGTTAGTATTGCATTATGCAAGGAATCCTGATCTTCATAACTAAATAAGAATGAGCTGTGTCATTGTTTGGTTGGGTTTACTTTTGTTTTTTCAGGGGTGGGTTGGTTGGTTGTTTTTTAAATCAAATCCCTGAACTTGTTCCTGATACCTAGTAACATTAAGGAAAATGCTGTTGGGGCTTTTCCCTTAAGACCTGGGCTTCAAGAAAGTACATGGAGTTTTTTAAGGGTGCTATTTCCTTATTGAATGTTTTGCTGTGCCCAAATTATGAGTGTTGTAATAAAAACTCAATCTAATGGTTACTTTGTATTTGTCATTCAGGTGGATTTGCCTAATATTTTAGGTGATACTTTTCTTATGGTTAAATTATTGTCAGTTTTCTCCACACATGTTGAGGCAGATCATATTATTGAGGATGTTTTCATTCTCACCATATTTCCAGTCAAGAATTACTGTAATTGCTGTTCAGCAGGATGTTTTCCACTGTGACCAAGTAAAGAATAGCTAGCTATTCATGCAACCTCTTTAAGGACTAATGCAAGTATACCTTCAGATTCCATTTTAAAGTTTGGGAAAAGTATAAATATTTGCATTCAAGAATTAAGGAAATTTAGCACTTATGCTCAGGATCAACAGTAGTTAGTCAATTTTTTGCATCTATAATATCTTTTACTGCTCAGTCCTGACTTACAAAAACACTAATATGATATTCCTTTGAAGTTCAAATATTTGGTATCAGCCCAATTCTAGGCTGGTGCTAAGCCTTAAAAAATGAATATTCAGAATGTTTTTATCAAGTGATAGTGAAAAATGCTTCTTTTCTAACTAGCATATTTTCAGTGTAAAATGGGTTTCAAGATTTTTCTTGCAAGATCAAGATATTTCCTGATTATTCAGTCTTTTCATACTTAGAAACACCCTGCAGTATTATTTTGGAAGGTTTTCAGACTTGAGATTTTTGATGAATTTGTCTTTGTGAAAATTTTGCACTCATATCCGTTTTTTTAACAGCTGTCATGGAGGAGTTGGTAGAGGATGACATCTGTATTTTGAACCATGAAAAAGCAGACAATACTCATAAGAGAGATGGGGAGATTCCTGTTTCATCTTTCAGTGGAGATGAATCTGTTGCCTCACACTTTGCACTTGTCACTGCATATGAAGATATCAAGAAACGACTAAAGGAAACAGAGAAGGAGAACTCCTTCTTAAAAAAAAGAGTGAGAATCCTAGAAGAGAAGGTAAGAAAAAAGTTGATTTACCAGCTTCTGGTTGTAGCTTTTTTTTTTTTCCCTGGCTGGATGGTGAAGCAGATGGTTAAGTAATTTGAAATATGTGCTGAAAATAATTTACAAGTTTAAAAGTTTTGGTAAATTGTTTTATTGGTTTAAGTGAAACACAGTTTGTTCCTCTGGTAGTGTAGTTGCATCATAGTGGAATTTTTGATTCTTCCTGGGTGTGTATGTGACACAATGCAGCAGTGCCCTGCAAAGGCTCTAGCTTTGGTTCAGAAAGCTCTGTAGTTGCATTGGATTGTTATTGTATTGCATCTGCCTCTTGATGGTGTTTATTAACTTTGGCACATGTGACTTAGTATTGTTGAATAGTGAGGTGCCAAATCTATAAACTGTCAGAATCCAGGGGTTGTCTGCAAGAAGAATCTCTTGGGCTCAGCATACTGAAATGATAAGGAAAAATTGGTTAAGAATGTCTGACTGGGTCTAGCTAATAGCGGTCTCAAACAAGAAATATGAAGTTGCAGTGCTTAACACATAAGTATTGGTTGTCTATTTTTGATTCAGTAATTCTAAAATGTAAAGGAAATCTAGGAATTTGTTTTATATGCATCTTCTCATGGTCTTAGTCTAGGTAAGGTCATTAAAGCTAAAAACTGACCATGACACAGGCTTTTCTGCCCAGGTAAAGAATGCCATCATGAAATGTACATCCATCGTTCAGTAGCGAGTGTCCTCGTACTGCCGAAGGTCTTGACTTTGATAGATTGCTTCCTTATTAATATAAGATGGAACAACAGATCTTAGAGTTAGAGATGAGACATTTATTAGGACTTAGTCCTAAGTATGTGCTACTGACTCTTAAAAGCTGACAAAGTATGTATTATTTTGTGGCATTGGAATGAAGAGCTTGAGTCACACTCAGTACAATTTTGAAACACTTATTCAGGAATTCTTGGTGACTAGTTTGACAGGATTGGCTTTCTGTCAAAGGGCAAAACTTTCTAAGATCTTTCTTTATATAAGGTCCTGTGGGGGTGATTGGGATAGGAATAGAGGTGATTGGGATAGGAATAGAGCTCTAGACTGAGTATTCTCTGAACCATACTGAGTGTAACATCCTTAATGTGGTTACTCAACATCAGAATGAACAGGACTTGACCTTGACAAACCCTTTTAGTCTTGTGTCTTTTGGCTTGGCCTGGTTCAGCTTAATTGTTTTGAAGGTGATGGTTTGTTTTCCGTAGAGAAAACGTTTATTTTAGTATGTGAATACCATAAAACCGTTTCTGTGAGGGAGGGGCGTTGAGCAGGCCTAGCCTGTTAAGTAACAGAACTGACTTTCAGTCTTTGTTAATGGCTAGTGTGCCTATATGGGGGAGTTACCTCTTTAAGTTTTACATTTCAAAGTGTATGGAAGCTTCCAGAAGGCCCGAAGGTTTGGTAAGGCTTATGTTCTATCTGAATGGCTTTATTTGGGGGAGAAAAATATAAAGGACAAAACTTAAAATGAGGAGTACACATACTTTGATGGTCAATATGAAAAGCAAAGGGCAGGAGCTTCCTATCTTTATGGCTTAATTTCCCATGCTTTCTTTCTAGTGAACACCTAAAAGAGGAGATATTTAAGGTAGATGCATAACTGTCACCTCTTTGATTTTATTTGTCATTTTTTTGTCATTTTTTTGTGTGTGGTTCTTAATTTTAAAAAAATGTATATAAATCTGTTGCAAATATTTACATTTAGTACACTGAACATGTTTAAATCCCTCGATAATTTAAAGCAAGTGTGTGGGATAAACAGTGAAAAAGATAATGCAGTAGTCAAAACAAGAACTTTCTGTGTGAACAGATGCAATTTGATACAAGTCTTCTCTTCTGTTGTCTTATTAAAAATATTGAATATATTTTAACTCTGCTCCCCTCTTTTTACAATCTAGTTGTTAGTGCTTATTCCCCTTGCTTGTCTTTTGCCTTAGCAGGCAATGGGATAATGGTGACCTGGAAGTTGATAGTTATTTGTAAAATAATTCTGCTCTGGCTTTTCTCACATAAATACATTGAAAAAATCTTTGTTTAAATTATGAGCCTTTAAAAAAAAATATATATATATACATCTGTTTTCCTCTGAATTTTCTATATATTGTGTCTTTATGTGCGTAAAACTCTTCTTCCAAGAAGCAGTTTGTGCATTTTCAGAGCCTGGAAGAAATGTGATTAAGGGATTGTCAGTGTGAGTAATCATGACTTTTGGATAGCTTTTAAATACTCATAGCAGTAAAATAGTGAGCATTAAGTATGGTTAGAGGTAAACTAGTGAGCATTAAGTATGGTTAGAGGTAAACTAGTGAGCATTAAGTATGGTTAGAGGTTGCAGAATTTGTAGATGGCCTTTGCACTTCAGTAAAAAATTTTGGTCTGTATCAATGTATTTCATTAACTTATTTTTTCAACTGAAAAAAAAAAAATGCTTTTAGTTTAATGTTGCAGGCTGTACTATTGCACTTTTTAAATTATTCAGTTCTCAGTATAAGACACAAAACTTGCTGTTTCTCATGTCTGTTACACTCCTAGCTGCTTGGCTCCCGACTGGAAGAGGAATGCAGCTCAGTTGGGCGTGAGCAGGTGAATAAGGCGTACCAAGCCTATCGAGAGGCCTGCATTGACCGAGATCATCTGAGAAGCAAACTGGATAGAATAGTATGCCTCTTTCACTAATGACTTCTATACATGTTATATTAAGTGCTGCACAGTTAGTGAATGCTTACTGTAGAATTAATTTTATTTGCTGAAGATCTGTGGTGTTTGTTTTATGATTCCTTTAGGTTCCTAAAGTACGTGACGATACTTTATGTAGGAATAACGATTTTAAGTATCTCAGTTTTATTACTGGGCTAGGCTAATGCTAAAAAAAAAAATCAAAGCAATACTTTGCCTGTTTTGTGGAGTTGCCAGACCTGATAAAAAAAAGCTTCACAAATGGTTTTGGGTTTTTTGTTTTGTTTTTTCACCCTGAAAATAGATGAAAGAAAGTGCAGAATCCTTGAAAACCTTGAATGAACAGTTGCAGTCTAAAGAAGTGGAGCTGTTACAACTAAGAACTGAAGTGGAAACTCAACAAGGTATGCATTTGGTTACTTCATCTTGATGTTTGTTGACTAGTCTTTAGTGGTTATATTATGATCTTAGGGCATGAAGAGGTTTAACCCCATGTAGTTGCTAGCTAAGAGAGTAGTACACTGCACTGAGGTACTTTGAGCTCGTCTGTGTGTTCGTTCTTGGAAGTGGTGACATTGCATGTTAGATTATCATAGGTGAGGAGCTCCATGGTAAAGATCTGAGGCTGTTGTGTTCTTCCACCATTGATTATTTAATAATTTGAGAAATGTGCACAACCTGTACATCTCTGGACCCCACCACCATTTCCTCAGAGTGGGACAGGGACATGCTTGTTCAAGTATCAAAAGCTATCCAGTCAATACCACTTCCTCTGGTACCTGCAGATGATCCAATATATTGCTTTGTCTTGCTGTTGAGATATGACAGGTGCAAGAGAATGATGTGTAGCAATAGCTGCAGTCAACAACAGTTACTTGAAGGGCTGGGAGATGAGGAAAGGTAGAAAGATGGAAAGAGGAAGAGGGAACAAACAGTGTATCCTGGAACTTCCAAAAGCCCAGATCCACCCTCTGTAACTGCTGTTGTAAACAGTGCTGTGTAGATTATAGGTACATAAAATAAAACACTATAGAAGAAAAAAAAATAATCTTTATTAATGTACAAGAAAAGAGAACAAGAAAATGCCATCTATGTAAAGTTAGAGATATGGGCTGGACTTCAGTTTCTGTACAGATGCACTCATTGGAAGAGTGGTTGTAAGTATTGCTGTCCTTGAGTTGGATTACTTTCCAAGAGGACCTCAAGCATATAATGCACTACTTCAATTGCTCAAGTTTTTAAACCTAGAACAAACCACATGGAGTAGTAGTATCATTGTTGAGGACATCATGGTTTAAGGAAGTAAGAAGTGCAGAGTTTATAAAGAGAGCTCTGAAAATGTGGTGATTTCAAGTCTTATTTAGTAATCAATTTTACTCCTAAGTGGGCTCTGAGTACCCTGTTTAGGAAAAATCAGTGTAGCTTAAGCTTGTTTACATTGTTAGATCTAGAAGTGAGTGTACCATATAGCTGAATACTTGGGAGTTTTCTTCCTGTCATGTTCTTTCTTTTCCTACTGTCTAACCAGTGTCCTACTACTGATTTGATGCTGAGATTGTCTTAGGTTCTCTCTTACTAGCGACTGTGAATTTGTTCTGTCTAATAAGAAGGCTTTATGTAACCTCTAGACTTTACCCTTTTGTTTTGATTGCACCTTTTGTAGTTCTGTTTGGAACTTCTTAATATTAAACTTGGGAAAAGCTTACAGTAAATTATGTAATGATAGAAACGTGAAGGGGAAAAGGCTCGTGTTTTCAAAGCACGTAAGAAGTATGCACGTTGGTGTATATATCATTCATGTTTGCCATTAACAGATTTCTGTATTTCCAGTGCCTTTTTATGCTCTGGCTTCCTTTTTCTTTATGTAGAATCTCCAGTGCATTCTTGGAAAGCAGGGCTCTGTACTTTAAACTCAGAAAACAGACTAATTCTCTGCCAACAGCTTCACTGTTGTTACTATTTCTCTGTTGTCAGAGACTGCAGTTTCTTCAGAATGTACAGGCTTAACTTTTTTGTAGAGCATGGGCGGGTTGAGGTGAAACCTCACATATTGAGTTACATTTCTTGAACTGAGATTGAAATCTGATTGTCTTGCTTGTCTTCTTACAGTGATGAAAAATCTGAATTGTACTCAGTCCAGTTGGGAAATAGAGAAGCTGAGCAGTGACCTGAAAGTGCACAGTCTGGAACAGGACCTAGAAAAACTTAAGCAAGAGTGCAGCAGTCTCAGAAAGGAGTTGCAAAAATCCAAGCAGAAGGTACCTCTATTTTTAAGGAATTTTTGTATTATTAGATTTGACTAGTTTATAGCATTATTTTAAATCCCTTGTTCAAGCAAAATAAAGGGTAAACAAAGAGACAGACAGTACATAATTGAGTAAAAGGTTAACATCCCAGTAAAATTAACCTGAAATATTCTTACAGACTGTCTTGTTTCTTGGAAATAGTACACTTACACAGGTGAGGTTTCCCAGCCACTGCCCATATTACAACAGAAACTAAAGCTTTAAAATTTCTTACAAGTAGCCGATCAGATTGCAGTGTCCTGTGCATGTCTTGGGCTGGACTTCTTAGAAAGTTTGGGCAAAACCTGGTTTGGTTTGGGTTTTTTTGTGTGTGTGTGTGTGTGTTTGTTTTAAAACAATAGAATGCTTATGTTAAAAAGATATCATGACCTTTGTTCAAGGAGCTTTAGCACTTTTCTTTAGGGTAGTTGCATGCAGGATGTCAGAAAAGTGGATTTTTATAACAAGGTTTCCAGAATCTTGCTATACCTCCTTCAGTCTGGGGCACATGTCTGTCGTGAGGGACTCACTCACTGTGTAACATAGATGTGGATAGGATGTCAAAAAGGAAATTAGGATAGCTTAACACTAATAAAATCCATTAAGTTTAAAAAAAAAGAAAAAAGGTCTTGTGCACACGTACTGCTTTACATAGTAAAAGGTACATTGGCAGTCTCTAGGACTACAGTCACATTGAAGTTACAACAACTAATTTAAAAGATTTAAATGTGATTGTTTGAAGAGGCAGCCTATTTTAGGTTTATTATGGTCATTAATAATTATGATTATGTTGTCTTGAGTCACATAATATTTGAGTGAGCCAATATTCAGTGTACGTAAAACTCGCAGATAGAATCCTTGCGTGGCCATCAGTCTTGCCTTCAAACAGGATTCGGTTTAATTAGGAAATGTTTCTTTGTCTCTTTTTCTTATGGGTGCACCTACATTACTACAGAAATGTACTTTTGAAGCAAATCACCACTGTCTACCGTGTCTTGCATTATAGAGCAGTCAGGAGTATGAGAACTGGATTCCTTTTGGATGAAACTAAGAAGAGGCACCCCAATCTCTCCTGGCCATTCAGGGACCGGGCTAGAGCTAGTCTGAAGTAAAGCCCTCAAAGCTGAGCTGTTGGGTCTTGGCACTGAGTGTGTCTCTCTGTTCCTAGTTTACACAGACAGGCTCATGTGCACTGACTGCCTCGGCTCAGGCTCAGTCTGTTTTTTTCCCACTAGGTGGGGATAAAGCATGTTACCTGGAAGGCATGTGAGGTGTTCGGTTACCTGCCATTACTGTTGGGTGGTGTTTTCACTTGTATATTGAATTCCTTTGGGTATTTTCAATAATTTGTAAATTCTGAAGGCATCCTGTAACTTGTGTGCAGTTTTGGTGTTCAGGTAGCTCTAAGGAACAGAGTAACAGCTACATAAATAATTAAATAACTGAAGATTGCAGATTGTATTGTGAGAATGAATATTGCTAGAAAGAACAGACTAAAATAGCAGTTGTAAGAAATACTAGACATGACACTTTAAGTAATGCTTATATCAGCAGCTTTTGTTGCAAAGAAGAAATATAAGGAACAGCTTTTTTCTTTTTCTAAATATTATTTCTTCTTGATCCTAGTAACTGCTTAATATAGGAAATACAAAGGTAAAAGTTTTCAAATGTGGGGTAATGGTGCAATTGGTGGGGTTTTTTTAACTATGAAATTGAATTTCTGATGGGTGGTGGTGGGAAAGTCTTCAGGAGGGGGAAAAATTGTCAGGTGGAATACAGTGAAACGTGATCGATGGGCAATGAACAGGTCAGCATTGTTTCAAACCCAGCTGGTATTTTCATTATTCCTGTTTTTAACTTAATGGGAACTCATCACAGGTGAGGGTCTAATAGAAACATAGCAAAGGAGGGGAGCCCAGTGTCTGTTTTGTTAAACAATCCTGTTAACTTCAGTGAGGCTGCTTGTATGTACAATTTAAAGCAGTCTTGTGGACTTCAGGGACAGCTTATGTTCTATCTTAAAAGTAATTTGTGGAAGTAATCCATTCTGAAATAGTTTTCTCTGATTTAAAGATCTTTATATACTGGAGCAGGAAAAGAACAAGAGAAGACTGATTATGTTTTTTTAATAGAATTGAAAAGCCTTTCTCAACTTTTGCTTTTCAAAGAAATGTGAATTAAAGGAGCTCAGCTTTTTATTTTTTTAAGCACAGTGGTGGGTGATCAGTGCTTTCATGTAAGGAGGTAATTTAAGCATTTTCCAGGAAATTCTTAGTAGAAGTCTTTACGTCTGTTTTGCCAACCACTGCAGCCAACAGAAATGAAGACTACTTCTGAATTTTAACATTAGCAAGCTTGCAGTTTCACTGCAGTATTTTTAGATATAAGATCTGAAATCATATGTTCATTCCTTCCCTGTCTTCCCCTGACTCTGTTATGCAGGACCAGGCTCAAGACGAGCATCGATTAAATGGAGACCTCCTTCAAAGGCAAGACATTCAGAGGTATGAAAACCAAGTGTCTTTCATATTTAACTTTTACTGTATTGATGGACAGTTATTTGAACAAGTAAATATTATCGTGGCCTGTTCCAAACTGTTACTTCAAATTACATAATCTAATTTCAAGTCTAGGTATACTGATTTAGCGAGATAACAGTAACTTTTTTTCTTTCTTATGTTGCTGTTATGATGATAAGAAAACGTCTACATCTTCAGATTGTTGGACAGAAAATGGAAGTTAAATTATCTTGGGTTTAAAAATTAGATTTTTAATAATTAGTTTACTTGGGGAGGTAATAGATAAATTTCTAAGTCTCACCCCAGCTATAGAATATCTTTATTTTCCATATGGGGAGGTTTCTGTGTTTGCTTAGGTGATGGCTTCAAGCCCCTTGCTTCGCATTGGAACATACATTTTGACTTAGTGCAGAGTGCAATCATATTTCTACAAGAAGACACTTTAACTGATTTTTTTTCTGTTGTGACCTATTAAAAACCAAACAGCAATTCTCCAGAAAAATGCTAGCATATCAGAAAGCATTTGTTCTCATTTTGCAGCTGTTCAAATAATAATTGTGCTTATGATGCAAACTCCTGCATTATCCTGTCTTGAGTATGTGTGTCATATTAGAAAGTACATATATTCTTTAATTCTTTATGTAAAAGGAACAACTCAGGAATGCATGAAAGTTCCCAAAGGTTCTGTCTTACAGAAATGAAGTATTAGCTGCATCTCTTACACCTTCTTAGGCCTATTTGTGTACTTACACGATTTTCCACAAGAGGGAGGAGTGGCCCTTCATAATGACAGCCTAATCTCTTGTTGCTTAAGTACTTGGCTGTTGAAGACATGGGAAAGGAAATCAGTCACTGAACGAGAACAGCACAGATACTTCCTTTCATATACTTTCTGGTGTAATTATGATAATAATATGCACAAATTACACTTTCACCTTTCACCTTGACTGGGTAGCTAGCTAACAGTTTTTCTTGTGGTTTCTGCTGCAGCTTCATAGTGAGTCTTACACGCCTGAAAAAAGGTGTTATCTCAAGGTAAAGCAGTTACCTCTTTGATCTTCCAGAGCAGATTTATTCGACAAAGTGATGTTCAGGTGGCAAACATCTGAATTAGCATATGTACAGTACAGTGTTTATTGTAATATGACATAAATAATGAATGTGTAATGTGTACTGAATATGTAAGCCTATGGAAAAACCTCTGGAAAAACACCTGAAAAACTTCCAATGCCAAACATTTATTGTAGCAAGCAATCCTGATTATGGGATGTGGAGGCACTTGCAGTTAGTGAACTTTTTGGAAAGTAATTATTTCACATATTTGTCAGCAGCCTGCAAATCTGACTTCAGATTCTTGGTTTGCATATCTTCTTTGCTGTAGATTTATATTCAAGGTTTATGTTGCACGTTAGAAAGTAGTATGGGATAAACTTCCAGGCACGTGGAATCCTTGGTTTTCAACTGCAAATTCCTTGAAAATTAGACTTTGCAATGGGATTCTAGGTCAGTATCCACAAAAACAGATTAAAATACGTTACATGTGATTTAAGTGGAATTGTGGTATCTGCATCGCCCTGCAAGATGCTTTTAAAAGCACTAAATTCACATGACAACATTTATCTAAGCACTTTTCTTCTGATTGGTGGCAGACACCAAGCTGTTCTTATATTTACCCTTCTATATGAAAATAGAAGGGTATATGAAAATGCATTTAAATGTTGGACATTTCTGTTGAGATATAACTAATGTTTGATCTTGTTTTTGAGACCAAAACACGTGAATAAATGAAGTGCAGTTGCCACATCAACTTATTTTAAAATCATCATCTCTTAAAAGTTCAAAGAGCCAAATGGATTCTGCACTAAGAAGGCCACAGGTTTAGCTGAATTTGAAATACCAGCTCTGAAAAGTTTAACTTTCTATCTATCACAATTGCTGATACCTAATACATTACCTGTTAAACTATCAGCTTCCTTCACAGAGTTTTTGAATCTGAGTTTTTGTATTCTGGGGAAATACTTCTTTGCACAGAAGAAAGTTTAATTTATTTGGTTTAGCATTAACTTGCAGAAAAGAATAATAGCTGTTTCTTGGAGTGCTTTTGAACACCTCATGGCTGATAAATTTCATGCAGGAGTGCTCCTAAATTGGTATTCCAGAGGGATGGAAATATGTATATATGCATGTTGGAAAATACAGTTGTTATACAGCTTGATAGTTCTCAGTCATCTCAACGATAGTTTGAGGTGCTGAACTATTTTCAAATAAACATTTTTTAGGTGAATATAGTGAGGAGGAGAGAAATATTCTGAAAATTCTTACCCATGGTACTTGTTCTCAATGAATCACAGAATCAGAATGTTGTGAGTTGGAAGGGACCCACAAGGATCATTGAGTCCAATTCTTCTCCCTGCACAGAACGATCCCAAGATTCAGACTCTGTGTCTGAGGGCCTTGGCCAAATGCTTCTGGAATATTGTCACTGCCATGGCCACCTCCCTGGGGACCATCTTCCAGTGAGGGTTCACCCTCACCCTCTGGGTGAAGGACCTTTTCCTAATGTCCAACCTAAACCTCCCCTGGCACATCTTCCTGCCATTTCCCCTGGTGTGTTTTGATAGAATGTCAAGCATTGAAAAAAAACATTAAATCATTGATTTCACATTTAAGTTGAAGTCACTGCATCCTTATGTCTTTGAACACTTCAAAGTTAATTATTATTCAACATAAATGTAGTGTTCAGTCAGCCTTTGCTCAAAATTTTACCAAGAAACAAATGGCGATACTGACTTCTTTTTGTTCTTGATTTTCTTAACAGCTATTAACCTGAAACATTAATGTTGGAACAGTGCTGCTGTTGCTAAATATGGTTCTCATATTATGCTGTCTTACAGAGAATTAACTGGGTTGCTATTTCATAGACTGTCTGATAAAGCAGTGTATTAATGTGAATTGGAGGACTTGAATATGAAACAGTATGTTTTATATCTTAGTTTGGTCCATGTGTGGGTGCTTAGTTTGGATCTCGGGTATCTAGTCCAAATTCATTCTAGCAAAATTAGTGGTGTAAAGATCTAAATACTGATTTTGGTTGAATATTTAACACTATGATCAATTAACATTACTATAAGGATCATAACATGTGGTGTGTGTGTGTGGTCATTTATCAGAAGCTGTTCAAAGTTAATACTTTACCTTGTTTGCAGTTTAGTGTCCATTTAAATATTTTTTTTTTTAAGTATTCCTTAGAGATTACTAATTTGATGTTAAGATGGTTAGTTTCAAATAATGAAATTGGAGAGTATGCTTTGTACTTCTTTCCATTTGGGGAACTTGAATTTATTAGTATCATCTAGTATGTTAATATCTAATACATTATATACTGTAGCATGCAAGAGTCAAATTTAATACAGAAACCTCCACCAGTTTAAGGTCATTATTAGTGCTGCCCAGTTCATTTTGAATTACGACACTTCAGTAAAATCCACAGTCTGTGTCAGGCAAAAACTATTGAAAGTTAATGTTTGATGAGCCTGTTCACAGGCACGAGGGTGCTTTAGAGGTGGCAATTATTTAACTTTTAAAACATTCTGTTTTGGAAGTGTGCAGCAGGCGTGCTGGGAGCTGAGGAGAGAAATGTCCAATTTGCGCCTGGTGACTGCTGCGCAAGCCGAGCTCCTGCGAAAACGGAGAACAAACCCAACAGCCACCCAGAAAGGCAAGTCAGTGTTTGCAGTCACAGACCTCACGTTGATTCAGAACACAAACCGTTGATTCAGGCTGGACCATTTTAAAAAGAAACTCGCTATCTTACCAGAATCTCATCAATTGAAGTGGATAAGCTAGACTGTATTATGGTTCCAGCCCACTCCTTTTGTGCTTTTGCTTCTGTCTCATACTGGTCAACTTCACACATAAAGGTGTTGCTGATGTGTTTTTTCTTCAGTACTGTATTCTGTTCCCCTTGTGGCTTTTTTCTCAGTCAAGTGTTGCTTATGTGCACAAGGCTGAGGTGTTAAGTTTACTTGTATTTGACCTTTTACCATAACTACTTCATATTAGGGGGGGGGGGGAAATCTTTTTGCTAACAGAGTCTTATTTTCCCAGTATAGAATATATAATGTATTAATTGGGCAACATTAGACTGAAATTCCCCTATGGCTGCATATTTCTTTATGCTGGCATTCAGAAAAGTTGTCTTTTCTGGCAAAATGCTACACAAGATGACATTTTTCTGAATGTCAGATCCTGAGGATGCAAAACTGCCCTGTTTCTGCTGCTACTTTGCAAATAATTAAGGGGGAAAATAATTTCCACATAAAGTATGTATAATTTCTGTGAGCAGTTCATCAGGTGGTTCCTCCATTCCATACATGTTTCTCTCAAGCCAAATGCTTTATGAGAGAGCATTTGTATTCAGGTGGGGCCAGACTATCAGTCTGACTGTTTATCACAGTGTTTATTTCCTTTGTTTTCTGCTCACTTCACCTGTGGTATTTACTGTGTTCAGAATACAGAAGATGCCAGTGAAAGACTGGTCACCTTATATTGGTGACAGTCTCAGATCTCCCTGTCCAGTACAAAACCAAGACATTTTGTTTCTAAACAGCTCTGATTGGCTCGGTGAGATAACGATAGGATTTACCAGCGGGTCAGTCGCTGCCTTTGTCTGTGGCCAGCAGTGATTAATGATCACTCTCTGGTACTTGGCTGATAAACTATCAACTCATTTTGTAGACTTGGTCATACTGTTACCAGGTGAGTCCATGTTCCTACAGTTCTAAGACACATTTGTCAAACAACTTCAACAGAGAAAGTGGGAACTGAATGAGTTTTTAATCCTTAAGTCTGCCAAGGTTTGATGTGATCATTTAGTATCTTCCTGCCCTTATTCTTAATTTGGAGTTACCTGTCTTGCCACTACACAAGTACTAATTTTTTTTTCTCTTCTCCTACCTGGTGAACAGTCAGATTTTCTGCAGTTGCCAATGCAGTTGTACATCCACAGCTATAAACAGCACTATTGATTGATTGGGAAACAATGGATTTTTGCCTTTTGCTCTGTAGACTTTTTTCCAGTAATTTTTCAGGAGTATGTAAGAGTGGACAGGTTCGGTAGAAATGAAAACTGTGTTTGTTTGTTTGTTTGTTTACCTTGCTTGTCAACCACACTAACAAATACAGTGCAGATACATCTGTGCTTACTTTTATAGAAAAATCTTGGTTTATGCAAAATATGGGCGAGAATTGACTGAAAGCTGCTGCTTCCCATACCTCTAGTGCTAGCTATTTTACCACATACCAACTAGTTCCACTGTAAGAGGCGCATCAAGCCTGCAGAACACAGTATCCTCACCGCAGTGTGTCCGTCATTCACAGTAGCAGTTAACATGTGGATTCTGCTCAGCTGTCACTGATGTATGCAGGCACTTTCAAGAAATGCTTGTGTCTGCTCATGGGGTTTTCCATACATTTGCAATCCATCTTCAGTGTATTCCATTTTTCTTCAAGTTCCAAAGGCCTGTAGACCTGTCAGCACAACGAGGCCAAGTCCAGTTCCTCAGCCTGTCTTTCAGACAGGATGGCTGTGCTGCTGGACAGTGCTTTTGGCTGACGTTTGCAAACTGGGTACCGCTTTTTAACTTTCAGTGACAAATGGAAGTTGTATTCTGTGACCACGATAACGGCTCCTCTTTCTGTCCCTTAAGAACTCAAGTTACAAATCACAGTTTGTACTCGAGATTCATAGCTGTTCTAGAAAGCTGCCTGTAAGACGTGAGGTTCCTTAACTGCAGGAATCACTACACGTGTATGTGAATTACTGGTTCAGATGTGCGTTGAGGCTGCAGCCCTTTTGTTTCAGGTAGATGCTGTTCTGTTCCCAAATCCTCCCATTCCTAGCATGGTTTTAAAAACCCCTGGAATTTCAGATGGCTGAACATTGCAGTCTGTCAGTTTACCTTCAGAAGTCAGACAACAGCAGAGCACAGAGAACCTGTGAACACTGTGCATTTCCCTCTTGCTGCTTCATGGACAGTAAGAATTCAGGTTTTTGGCAGCCTGAGAACACAATTTGTTAAAAGAATCAGTAGAGTAGGAAGCAGCCTGCTCTGTGTAAGCAGTGTTCTGAATCTGGTTGATTTCTGCCAGTGCATGCAAATCCTCTCTGTGTCAGCATTCATTCCAGACATGCCAAAAAGATTAATCAGGTTTATTTGTGTTCAAGTGGGAATTGGGAGGTTTCCTTGATGTTGGGTGTATTTTAGACACTGAGATTTCAGGATCTCTATTCCATCCTGCTCAATCAGACTGAGGAGGTTAGTGTGTTCAGTTTGTAACTTTTAAGTAGTTACTGAAGTAAAATACGGTCTGAAAATCTGTAGCTTGAAAACCCTGGGTTTAATGTACCGGCTATGCAGTAGTAGACTTGGAGTACATGAAAAATGCATTAGATAATGCCATTTTAAAACCTTCTTTTATCTTCTTTCTTCAGCTGCCTTTGCTGTACCAGTGCAGTGTGTTGACTTGAACATTTCAAAGCTGAATGTGACACCTGGGGTAGTTTATAAAAAACTGTCAGAAAGCGATGAAGTATTCTGCAACGCCGCGTCTCCCTCTCTGCCCAGAGATGTAAAAATCCCACCTGAAAGGATGACTCTGCAAGCATGGACAGATGAGAGACCTGTTCCAGTTGATGGCAAAATGTTTCAGGAACAACATTTGTATGGAAAGAGCTCTCTGGAAGATAATTCCTGGGTATTCCCAAGTCCTCCAAAGCCTAATGAGAATGTGTTTTGGGAAATAAAAAATAAATCAACTTTGTTAAACTCTCCAGCAGATTACCTGGATCAGTGTAATCAAAACTGTCTGCACAAGAGTTAAAACCATTTTTAGAATGAACTGAGGCATTTTTAGAATGGTTCTGAATAGGCACCTTAATGCTTGAACTTTTGAAGAGGGCAAACAAATTGCCTGAAATGTTCTTTAATTCTAGTTCCAAAAAAGAGCCTAGTCTTCCTCTGCTGTAAATCAGAGCAAGTTCCTTGAAGTGAAAGCTGTGCTGGTATGTAAATATAAAGAAATCTAGCATGGGGCCTAGATAGTCTTGTACTGCAAATGGTGTACATTTGCAAAAGATTACACTGAAAAGTGAGTTCTTGAAATAAAACAAAATAATCCAGTTCTGTATTTGTTTGCTATTTGTATTTTATCAAGAAAATACTTGGTATCCTGTGTTAAAGCCTGTAACAGCTCTGAGCTTATTTTTGACAGTGGTTTTTTTTTTTCAGGGTAAGCCATAAAATGAAGAATTGGATTATCTCTCCCTTCTTCCTTTCAATTAACTTTCTGATTCCTCTGGTTTAGAAATGCATTTTTATGTAATTTTTAACCAAGAAAGGTGAGACTTTTTTATTTCCCCCCTCCAGAGTCTTGATTTATATTAGATAGTGGCAAAAGAAAAATCACTCTTAGGCTGTTGTTTAGATTGCACCATTTTGGGCCTTATTATGAATTATAAAGGATCACAAGTAACTCTGTGAATCCTGGATGTGGAGCTCGTTTCCTTCAGTTCACGCTGTAGGAAAGACTTAATTCTGCACACAGTGGTGCCTGCCACAGAATCATCCTGTTCCCAGTGCAGTTATCCACACTGTGCCTCCTTTGCACAGCACCAGAACCTTGACTTTGGGTGGTGGTGAAGGCTACTAACTTCTATTTTATTAAAGAAACAAAGCCTTAATTTAATCAGAGTAGGTTGATGTACAGAAGAAGTATTTTTGTGATATCTTTAGTATGCCACTAACAACTAGAGTTATTTGAATTGCAAATGCCTGCTTTCTAAGTTATGGATGTCTTAAGTACACAAATACAATTGATGGTTTTGTTTGTTTGTTTGTTTTTTAACTGCTCAGCTTCACATCTGGCTTAATACAACAGGGGTAAGTGAAATGCCTTGACTGCTCAATACATCAAAGAAAAAAGCTTTGTATTTCAGATCCATGATACCTGACTTGTAAGGGGCAGGAAGACACTTTACTAAATACGTTATTTACTGAGGTGTGGGTGGGTGAAGCATTCAACTTCACAGGTCCAGCTTAAGATCAGTGTAATAAAAATTAATTTCACAGCTGCTGAGTAGCAAATTATCTTAAAATTACTTGCAGAGACATGGGGAAGCTGTGACTGTGGCATACTGTAGTAGTGATGGGCTGTAGAAGTGTTACCAGGGTGTGCAGTTCCAGACACTTTCTTCCCACTAGAGTAAGTACTTACGCTGCCCATCTTCTCTTTCAGTTTGTCCTATCACAGGTAAAAAATGCCTTCCAGCTACCTTCTGCTGTATTAGAGAATAGCATACATAAGTAATGTTTCCTAGTCACCAGATATTGTTTTTATCTTTCCATTATCTTGCTCACGTACGCTGGCTTGTCTGTGATTAATGGAAATAGTGTCAGATGCTGGAATTTATTCTGACCAATGAACACAGCTGACTCAGGGGAGCACAATCTCTTGGAAAGTAATAGAACAAAACCCAATATGCATAAAACAAATCCAGTCACTAGGCTTTAGCTGATAGAACCAACTACCTGTGTAATAACAAAGCAGCAGAAAACATTTCTCCTGTGGCTGCATAAGCTATATGATACCTAGTTCCAATGTAGCTTACTTTTTGAGGTTCCCCACCTCACCACTGCAGAGAGTTTTTTAATTAAGTAATGTATTATCCAGTAGACATCAACATGATTAATACTTTGATTTGTGCAACGAAGGAATTCTACTGTATGAGATTTTAAATAAATTTATTTTTGTCTGAAATTGGTTTCATTTACACATCTCCTTTCAGTATTTGTCACACCATTTTTTTTTTACTCAGTTTTAATTTCTTGATTGTGGAGAAGAGTCATTCCAAATACAAACAAGTTTGAGGTTCATCCTCTTCCCTTTGGGGAAAAAAACAAAAAAAACCCATCCTCTGTAGACTGCTTTAGTGTATTCTGGGAAAAATATTCTCTTGGATGTTGAAACCTGAAGGACATAAATGGTGTGGTTTGACTACACATGTCCACAGGTTCCGGGTCAGCCTGTCCTGTGTGACAGGGAAACTTAATTTTAAGCTGCTCTGTCCAGTGCTTGAGAATTTCTAAGCTTTGCCTCCAACTCTTGGTTTATTTTCGGTGCTGGAGAATGGAGCAGCAACATTGGCCAAGAGGGATTTCAGAAGAGCTGCTGCTACCTGAGAGAGGAGGGCAGGATGGCAGAGAGGTTGCTGCAGGCAGCATTTCCAATCCAGTCACTCATTGCTGCAGCCAGACTGTAACATCTGAAAAGGAAGTCCCCAGATGTGAGGTCACTTGGGAGCTAGCTGGCTTGTGAAGCATCTGTTGGTCTGAAGCATGCAATCAAATTTTGACTCAAGATGGGAAAGTCACTCAAATCCATTCCACTAGTGGCTTACAGTGCTTTTTCCATTTTCAGAAGGGAAAGCTTTTCATCACAGTGGCAGCGAATTACATACAGAAGTAGCTAGAACAAAGGAGTTTTTTGTGTGCGTGCACATGTGCATTTGTTATATAAAAACTATAAAACTGCCTAAAGTGAGGATCAAAGTCCTCAAATAAGTATGTTAAATGACAAAAAAAAAATTACCTGGATGCAAATTTGAACACTTTAAAACACACATTTGCAGTTTTTAGTTTAAGAAAGCACCAGTTCCATTTATCAGAAATGGAAGCCAGCTTTTGTGGCAGGAGGAGGTTGTTCCTTTGCACCTTTAAGTGAGCACAGGACAAGCTGATCAACATGTATTTGGATATTTGAAGCTCGATTAACCTTCTAATAACTCACATTTTAAATATTTTTTTCTTACAATCTGATCATTTCACATCTCCCAGCCTGTTTTGGGGGTTTACAACTGATGAGGTGAACTAACCATATGGAAGAAAGCAAACTCCCAGGTCAGCTGTGATGCACTGTCAAATTTTTTCCAGCTGGAAAAAATGGAAGCTGTACGAGACATATGGGGGAGTTACAGGAAGACAACGCCCATGCCAAGTAGTTTTACCCAGGCCCACGTGAGTACAATGTGAGCTGCAGTGGTGAGGTAAAGCACAGTTAGTTGTATTTCAAAAGTTCCTGTATTTTGAATGATGCTGTGGCCTGGTAAAGGAAGAGGGAAAAGCCCCTGTATTTTCTTCTGCTCCTCAGCCAGGCCCTGTGAAGAGCAGTGGTCACAGAGCACTAAGACATTTTCCTGTTGGTGTGTGAGGTTGGGGGGGGTTGCATCACTTTGATTTTTTAGGGGTCAAGCTTTTGTCCCTGTCTGTAGGAGGGGTAGTGTGCTACTTGTGATTGTATGAATGTAAGACAGTGGGCAAAAGCATTTCATTTTTTTATTATTGGCACTAAAGTTAAACCCTAATTTTAATAGAGTTGCAAATTCCCAAGTCTGAGAAGCAGCCAAACCATTTATTATTTTTTAAATCTGTTCTCTGTAGTAAAGGTGTTGCCATGTGAACTGAGAGCAGTGACCAACAGAATTCATTTCATTGTATTTTAAGATGGAAGAGACAAAGTGGTTCCAACACCCAGGCTATACAAGATACAGTAATTAACTGGAAAGACTGAGTATGGATGTCTGATCTGGGGGAGAAGCAGAGAAATAACCAGGTGCTTATTGTTACTGAACTGATTTTTAACTGGATGGAACATTTAACATTTCAACTGCCTTGGGTAGCAAGTGAACAATGTGGGTGTCCTGGGCACTTGCCAAGTTCTCCCACATGCTACGAAGAGGCAAAGACAGGCCCCTTTGCTACAGGAAGTGTGAGAGAAGCCTTGCTGCACTGCACAAGGGTGCTGGGCGACAAAACAGTTCCACTACAGGCATTAATTCCTCCCCAGCAGTACTGGTCATTGCCCTGGGGTTCCCTCTCCCCTGCTGGACATACTTTCTGCTAAGCCATAAAATGAGAAGCCCATTGCTGATGCTGCTGTGTTCACCCACTGTGGTGGGAACCTGAGTAAGACCCAGGTGAGCCCTCATTGGGGAACCACTGGCAGCACACAGCACTTGCCTCTAAGAGAATCCTCACCCCAGCCTTCATCCTCTTTGGAAGTGTTTTTGGTAACAATTACAAATGCCCAGGCTCACTTTCCAGAGGTTGAAAATGCAGCAGATTTTGACAGTGGGATAAAAGAACAATTACTGCCCTTAAAAAACATTTCACCATCTACCTCAAGTTTCTTCTTTTTTAAATACATACAGGGAAACAAATAATCTCCCACTAATTAACTGATTTGGAATATTTTTGCTTTCTAAAATGCTTGAGCTGAGGAGCCAAGAGCAAGTACAGATGTAGTAGGAAACTTTATTCCACAGAAGCTATTTTAAGGTAGGTACTTGTAGAGCTGAGTGCCACTGCAGTTTGCCTAGCAAGGCAGAATGCTACACATCTTTACAGTTTTTCGCTCACAAGCATTCCCTAGTCCTCCAGCCAATCTGCTGGCTAATCTCAGAAGCAACGTTATTATTGATTAATGGCTTTAAACTGGAAGAGGGCAGGTTTAGATTAGACATTAGGAAGAAATTCTTCACTGTGAGGGTGGTCAGACACTGGCAGAGGTTGCCCAGAGAAGCTGTGGATGCCGCTCCCTGGAAGTGTTCAAGGCCAGGTTGGATGAGGCTTTGAGCAACCTGGTCTAGTGGAAGGTGTCCCTGCTGATGGCAGGGGGGTTGGAACTGGATGATCTTTAGGGTCCCTTCCAACCCAAACCATTCTGTGATTCTATGATTATTCCAGTAAAAGGCACAGAATAAAGGGCAAGGACTAACCTGCAACACTAACATAAGTAATTCACATACATGTGTCTCAAAAGTCTTATTTGAATTTCCTACTCAAATAGCTTTAGAGCAGCACTGGTTCTGTGGTGAAATAGTACTAAAATAAACAACCAAAATTTTGCATCTTCTGACAGAAAAGTAACAAATCCTACTGCCATCTCAGGGCATTAACATTATCCTTTAAGTAAGTTTCCTAAGTGCAGCTTTGCCTTACTTGTAAAGAATTGCTTAATTTCTAAATGCTCCAAAAGATGCCTCAAAATAGTAATATAAGGTTTTACTCACTATCTCTACTGAAGCCATTTATGCATTTGAGAGTTCTACAACTGAGCAGCTTCAAGCACCAGTGTACCAAAGCTCCTTTGTACACCTCTCTTTGAATAAGAACTTGCTTATGCTTCAGTTCTGCAAGAAGTGACCTGCATCTTGCATGTACCTAGTTTAGTTGTTTACTCACCTCTACCTGTAATAATTTTGCAAGTGTGGCCACTCCCTTACTCCTGAAGTGTGGAAACTTGTACAGTCCTCTTCATTCTGGAAGAGGAAAGCAGGGGAAGACACTGCTCTCAATGACTTTGCCTTCAGCATGCCTTCTCCCAATCTCAGGGAAGGTCTCCATCCATCAGACGACTTTTTCCTCTAGAGTCGAAGCCGTCAGACTGGGCCACACACAGGCATGAGCATCCATCTCTTCTGACAACATAGACTTAAAAGTCGGTCACAGTGTAGGCAAGAGTACTATCAGGCTCTCATATGACTCAACATTTTCATGAAAAACATAAATCAAATTGGTCCAAGCAGCTCTTCTGCATTTGTCACCCTTCTCTTCTAGTAAGAGCATCAAGAGCATCTCTGTACACCTCAGCTTCAGATGATAAACAGGCCAGTTTTAATGTGTACTCAATTGGTGACTGGTTACTACAACTTAAATTACTCACCCTTCAATTCTTACGTAGCCAGCCACACGTAACTAGACACCAGCTTTAAATGCCAAAATCCATTTGTAAATTGGTAACCAAATCTCGAGTCCAGACAGAGGGAGAGACCTCTGCAACTTCTCTTGCAAATTGTGACAGCATTTATGCTTTAATTACAGAAAATTTAAAAATTTAAGGTCAGAGATTATTTTATTCTCCATTCATTTTATCTCGTCTCTTATTTCAGTTAAACTCCACACACAGGTACAGATGATTTAAGTCTGTTTAAATCAAGTCAAATCAAAGTTGGATATCAAATTTGAAAAGTTCATTTTAAGTTTTAACTACACATTTGAAGTAAGCTTCTGTCTTTTTTTCTTAATTCCAGTTGCTCTGTATTCTTCTCTTTGCTTCAAATACTCTGTTTTGCATTCTTCATAGAATAATGGATCAGAATAGCTACAAGACAGACAAATACATAATACCATTATTCATCCTGGAATATGGAACAGGTAGTGCTTGAATAACACTCGTAACTCATCTTCCTTTTACATCCAAAGGAAATTTTCCTACTTGCAATTATATAATACCTTTTTTATAAGTACACAAGTAAGGAGTTGGCCTGCATTCTCCCATGATAGTGCTCTCTCTTGAGACACATCTATGGTGAAGCCATGAAAAGTAGAAAAAGGGAACGACATTTGGTATTTCAGTTCAGCTAAATATTTTCTCATGGGCAGTTTGCTCCCTCGATTTATGTACCCAAGCAACTGCTGAGAACAGGTTCAAGTGTATGTCTTTGAACAGGAAACACGCAGGTCCTTTGTCATTCAATTCAATTCATTTCTCTCTTAATTTTAAGTATAATATAATGTAACAATTTTCAGTAGTACTTGGTTGGGGGGTTGGGGTGGTAGTCTTTTGTTTTGGATTTTAAAAAAAAGGCACAATTTAATGCATGAAGGTACAGACAAATAAAACCGAGTAACTCCAGCAAGTTCTCGCTGCAGTTAGGCCTGAACTCTTGCCTGGCTGCACGTGTTTTTTCATCAGTTCCCAAATACCTGAGAATAAGAGTCACTGGTTTAAAGGCATTTAACCTTAATCTCTGGCTTAACAGGGCAGGATACACATTGCACCAAAAAACAAACCAACCTCCTTTTTGCCCTGCAAAGAACTCAAAAAATCCTCAGCCCCTCCTACTGGGAAATTCAAGAACCTAACACTTCAGCCTGATGGCACTGGGGATAAATTGGGACTTCAAAAAGTGACGTTTCAATCCACTATGGCATCAAGTTGACCTTCTCTAATATCTAACAATGTCCCACTGCTGCTATTGCTGTTCACAACAGCAGGACACTTCTGGGACAAAGACTAAATGTTAAAAAAAACAGTTCAAGAAGCAAAATCAAAACAGACTTCTACTGTCTCACTGACAGGGCGTGAAGGTGCTTCTACTGCTCCCCCCCAGCCTCACATGCGTAATTCAGCCCTGAACACAGGCCTTCATGTCACCTGGGCTGAAAATCTAGATCCAGGACCATTTAAATAAAGGAAGGAGTCTTTACAGCCACACGATAGCTCTATCAAGGCAATAAAATCTCATCAGGTAGGGCCTTCACCAGCACATTTTTTTCCTAAAGTGAAGACAGTATTTTCAGAAAGTCACTGACCTTGCAAACCCCTTTGAGAAGATTTAAGATTTCTACTCATTTCTAGATTAGTACAGGTCACACAGTAACAACAACAAACCACCCCCAAAAACCCTCATGAGGTACTTACTAGCCAACCAGACAATCTTTCAGCGCTGTGTTCTCTTGCCGACACTTCACCACCATAAGAAGCCCCGTTTCTTGGCAGCATTTAGTAAATGCTGGGGAAAAAAAATAAAAAAACCCCCACAAACTAAATTAAAATTAGAAAAATGACAATTGCTAAGAAAATGCTATGTGTACACTATTCCATGTCAAAAACCCTCACAGACCAGGTCTGATTTATTATTAGTAAGAGAACCATAGCTGGCCTGGAGTCTCATGCTGTTTGTAAAGTCTTTGTCACTTGTTTGTCAGCAAGATTTTAATTTGGATTCTCCCCTCATATCATCTAACACCTTCACCCACATACCACTGTTGCTAATACCAACACACTTCTGAAGTTATTCTTGCAGCAAATCCATGATCCTTGTGCCCGCTTTTCACATGGACTACTCAGGGCTATCACAGCAAAACAACAGGAAGCATGAAAACTTCAGTAAACCAGGGTTGTTGGCTTGCCCTCTACAATGAATGCTCGTGAAATTACTGAAGCACATCTACAAATTAAGAGGGCAGCACTGTTGACAGGCTCAAAGAAATGCCACTGGCAATCACCTCCTGCGAAGGTACCCTTGGGACAGGAGATAAGAAACTGTCAGGTCATCGTTCTCTCCTGGAGTTTCCAAACATCTCTCCTCCTGGGATTGGAAGGAGAAAGCCAGCATCTCATCAGCTGGGAGTGCCAGCCAGTGCTCCATGGCACTACAGTGCTCCAAGAAGGACTTTTATCTTCTTCCTATCTTCCTGGTGTTGTGTAGTGGCCCAGTGCTGTTCTTCAGCAGGGAGTTTCTTCAAAGTCCAAATGGCTAGTGAAGAGCATTGCCCACAGAAATACTGATGACCATCTACATTTCTGGGATCATGATCTCTGGCATTTAAGAATATAAAAGGGAGGAGAGGCAATGATCTGTCTCCTCCCAAGAGAAATGCCCTTGCATCCATTTGCTTAATGAAGTAAAAGCATCCAGACAGTCTTAAGGGTTTTGAGACTTAAAACAAGTCAGTGAGATATTGAAACAGAAAGAACTTGGGAAAGGGTGTGGTTTTTATCTGTGAGTAACTCAAATGGTCTTTGTTATTAGCACCATGTACAGATGTTTCACTAAATAATAAAACTAGGTAAGAATTAGCTGTTATTCCTATCAGGAAATTTCAAACTGTTCTGTTATAAGTTAGTAATCACCTGTGTTTGACAGGTGGAAAAAGAAAGATGGAGAGAGAGAAAGACAATTTTCCGAGATCAATCAGGAGCCAAGTCAAGGACAGGATCAGATCAACCGTGTACCCTTCCCAAGTTCCTTCCATTTCTCTCCTCTTCCTTGAAGTGACTGAATATCCAATAAGCTTTGGGCATACAGAAATTGTTATATTATTGAACATCTTTAATAAAACAGCTAATCCAGTAACATCAAAACTTCATGATGCTACATCATACAAAGGGTAAACCACATTATTTATACTCAATGAATATGTACATTTAGTATGTTTACATACATTCAGTTTATGCACATTGAGTATCATAAGTAACTACATGCTCAATGCATTGCTCTTATTCTGTCTGGTCCAAACCCTCATACTTCATGTACTCACACCAGAATCTTCCACTTTTCTGTACACAGCAATCAGATATGTAATATTTACAGAAACAGCAATTTTATCACTTCCATTCTTTTCACTTACTGGATAGCTCGACCTTCTGAAGTCATGCTAGGCATCAAAAAGGCACCTCAAAGACCTGCCAGTTATTGACCATGTGAAAACAGAGGCACAACTGTTAAACACACCAACTGTAGCACAGTCCTGTGCCCTGTCCTTGGATGTTTCAAGGCATTCAGCTGAGGTTTCAGATTTGCCTACTAAGTAACTGTTGATCCTCTACGCTCATATAACTTCATTATATCAAACTTAAATGAACAAGAAAACAGAGATTTGTGCCTACAAAAGCAGCACTTACACCCTTTACTTGTAGCAGATGGCCACTGAAATGGACATTAAGCAATTGCAGACCTCACTGGAACAAAATCCACCTTCTAGTATCCTGGACACCACTAACAAGACTTAAAGGAGAAACTGATCCCACAGCTGCAAGCCAGCCCTAGGTGAGGCAAACCTGCTTGGCAATAGCTATATTAATTAGGTTTTTGATAAAATAACTTTAAAAAAAATAATCATTTGCTAAAAGTGTTGATGACAGTCTTAAGTATCCTTACACTGCCAAACTTACATGTATCTTTGCAAAACTTTGCAAAGAATTGACATCTTAATCTACTTTGAATGTATTATTAATGAACACTTAAAATGTGCTTCAACACAGCACCTCACCATAAACCACTTAAAAATGTACCAGATGAAAGCATGCAAAAAATGGGTTTCAATTAACCAGGTAATTACTAGCTAGGAAGATATTGTAACCTGTGCTCAAAGGTACCTGTTAACAACCATACTCCATTTCTAAGATCTCGTCTGGTATGTGTTTTAGTTTAGATCTAAGATCATACAAATCCACAAGCACAGCTGTGAGGACACTGCTGAATAGCTGAAGTTTACAAAGCAGTGTAAGCTCAGAACAATACAAGTGTGCTATTAGATTCTCAAAATGTTTCTTTGGCTTTTAAAGGTGAATCTGACATTTCTTCTCTTGTTTCCTAGACTGTTTACATTTCATGTCCCTCCATCAGCATCTCAGAAAAATCACACCTATTGTCACGTTTCTAAAAACCTCCTTTGCTTTTCTGGGAAAATCCTCAGAAGCCTGTGAAAGCTTATGGTTTGCCTAGTGACCAGTTTGACTTCTGCTCTCTACAGGTGCTTCCTTAAGTGCTGTGCTGTTTGGTTGGTTTTTTTTCTTGTAGTAATCATTTCTTCTGGAAACTGTGAAGTGAAAATATCACTGAAGACAACGGGAGGTCCCTCACACTTGTTAGCTCACCAGTCATGACTGGTTCAAGGCGTGATGTCCCAGTGAACAAAACCTAACCTGCGACTGCAAGCATTCCCGGCTTCAGAAGGCCCCGCTTGCAGTGCATGACCAGGCACTGCTGCAAAGTGAGAAAACTGCTCCCAGCTACCCAGCTTTAACATTCCTGATGCTTAACAACTGAGGGGGAACATGGAGCAGCGTAAAGCACATTGGGCATCCTCATATGAGCACACAAAACTTGATTATTCCTCTTTCCTCCTACTTCCAGCACTTTAAAAACCCCTTTGGCAGGGATGTAAGGACTGTGGTGCAAGACAGGTTTAGTTATAAACACTTACCAGAAACCTTACAGGAGTCTGGAGAATACTGTTTTAATTTTAATTATTCTCTCTCTTGTTCACAACTCTTTCATGAAACAAACCATGTCAATGTTGAACAGCACAAAGAATGTTAGAACTACTGGTTTGGAGGAGAATAATCTCACAAATAGTGCAGAATAGTTCCAGATATAATCTCAAACCAAGAATTAATCTCCATCTCCATAATCTTGACAATCACCACTCATTCCTCACTCAAGCAGTATCTGCACTGTAGACCACAGCTTCAGGGCTATGCATAGCAAGATATCACAAAAGGAGCAGATACACAGGATCTGACTGCAAACCCACTGCAGTTAAACACTTCAGCAGCTACAGGCGGTAACCAGAACACTAGGGAACCCCGTCTGGCACCCAACCCACTTCCTGGCACTGCATGCAGTACAAAGAACAATTGCTCTTTCACAGCAGAATTGATCTTTTAGAAATCTTAAGCAGCATCCAATATTTACGACTGCAGCAAATGGCCTTCCATGACTTTACAAGCTCACGGGCCGATATAATGCTTGCTTTCTCCTTGCAAGCAGCAAGCTGCCAGCACAGAACCTTAGGCAGCAGTGAAAGGAGATGCAAGTTTGGGTGAGTCTGCAAATGCAGTGCAGATTGTAACAAAACAGAAAGAAATGTTTCAAACAAACAATAAACGTTATTCCAAACATTTACAAATACAAGCTAAATAAAATGAGGTATGAGCTCAACACAACAGGAGTGAAAATGCCTTCTTAGAAAGGGGAAAAAAAGTTTGCCCTCCACAAAATGAACAGTGATGAGGCTTTGCCAAGACAGCTACATATGTCCATCACTGAATGCTCTATGCACAGATAAGAACAGATCCAGTCCTGCGTCAAAGAGCTGCAGGTGCCTACCAGTTACCACGGAAACTGGCCATGGACCCCCTCTTTCACCTGCAGCAGTTATGGTTCATGACATCATAGCTGACATAGGTTAGCCCCACAGGCTCTTCTCCGTGCCATGGGCTGCATCTCAGGGGATACACACAAAGCAAATAGCTCAGAAATAGTTGACTGAACAGTTCATCACTGATTCGAGGCCAGATTCTGCCTTCTTCTCTCTCACAACACAAGCTTTGCACTTCTGCTGTAAGGCAAAGCCAAAATGTGTTCTGAGAATTTTAAGTCCCGTGACTCTTTAGCCATCACAGCCACACAGAGAGACTTTAACTGCTAAAGCAAGGTTGCAATTTAGTACCTCAGCTAAATCAACCAAGTATGTAAGGCCAAAGTCTGCTTTCAACTGAACAACACCTGAACATACCTGAATGAATTAATTCCATATTTGACTACAGAGCAATGCAGTTTTGCCAGCTCTCACCTGCTCACTACAGCAGGCCAGCCTACAGAGGTGATCTGCCTGTGATGGGAAGAACACTTGGCTCCTATGATTTTCAGGGATGGACGTTAAGGCTTTGTGGCCAAGGTCAGTGATGAGCTGTTCCGCGGACTGACTCTTCAGCAGGGAGCATCTCAGGCTCTGAGCAGCTTGGGGAAGCTGCTGAGTTTGGTCCTTGGCACCTGCAGATCTCCAACTGCCCAGGACCCAAGAGCAGTATCTCACTGGGTGTCCCTATCTCAGCTCACCTACTTGAGAAAGCAGGACATGGAGAACAAGGGGGAAAACAGCTGCTTTTGTAGCTCCTGACACAGGTACGGTCACAGAACAACAGAAAAGCAAGCTTTTAAAAGCCCTCTAAAATGATTTCTAAAGCTGTCTGGACATGCATGTTCTTATTTTTTTATATAAATCCTATTCCAAGACTCTGTATAAT
Source organism: Caprimulgus europaeus (assembly GCA_907165065.1). The sequence continues at coordinate 16,484,351 of OU015530.1, forward strand.
TCTCTTCAGATACAGAATTATACAAATAATGTTGGAGGTATCAATAATTGTTTTTGATGTCTGACTATTAGTATATTTGATGGTCGATCAAGAACTGCTTTAAGTTAGAGAGCACTCTTACTAAGGTTTCTTTAATAATTAGCTAAAAGGTTGACACAGTTTATGAAGATCTTTACAGTCCACATAAATCTTTGCTGAAAAATAGTAACCAAGAAGAATGTTTTTCTTTAGTATTTTTAATAGCTTTTTCCCTCCAACTCTGTTTTATAACTTTGCTACAAATAATATAAGAAACAGATGGAAAACAAAGTGAAACTGGGTAACAGTTCACTTATCTCAGAATAAAGACAGGACAAATTATTTCCCTGTTTATCCAAGCAGTCAGAGGCATACGCAACAATCAGCACATTAAAGTGTTGATTTTCAAATTAAAGTTCAGATATATTACCAGAAAGTTAGTTACAACGAAGTTGGTGGGGTCTACCAGCAGATGTCCTGGTACATACACTTCTTAATTAAAAAAAAAAGAAATAAAAAGCCAGGGTACTGCCCATTTTCTTCTTAGAACATTTGCTCCTATACCAGGAAAATTAAAACCTGTAGGATTTTGACTCCAAGGGCCAAGCCAATATCTGGCATAGCACAGAGCCACCACTCTGCTGCAGGAAGATAGTTATTTTCCTCCACACCATTAAACCAGACAAGGTCGAATTCTGCAGACCTACAAATGGTGGACAATGAAAACAAAGCACCACATCTAGGATGCAAGTTTTCTTTATGTAGCCTACAACACTCCTCTACCTCCCAGCAGAGGTAGGCTGGTCTCTTCACAGTGCTGGATTCAAAATGAAATGGTGGACTGCAAAAGTTTCAGTTACATATATGTAAAGGAAAGACTTTATGAAAAACCTGTAATACCCTGACCCAAGCATTAAAAATAAACAGAAAGCTTTTATTTTTTTCTGATTTAATAAAGGGGAACAACTAGCAAGCAGATTATATCTGTAGGGGACTTTTTAAAAGGGTTTTTTTAATATAATTTAAGTATTTAAAAATATTAGATACTTAATTATTTATTTCTGCAAACATGCAAATCTTTCCAGGTGTAAAGCAAGAGAAGAACAAGAAGTGTTTGGGACTTATCTCCAGACAACCAGCTGCACAGAAATTGTGTTGATATAACAGTACCAAGGGATCATCATTATTATTTTCAGTGCATGAAGGCTATTTCTGAAAGTTCATTTTTTTGCAGATTCAGATTATAACAATACTTGGCACTTCCACATTGACTCACATTGTGAAGTGCTGCACAATTCATACATTGTAACTCTAGTTTTATCAGTCACAGCTGTGTATCTATTTTGCAGATGTTCCTGTACACAAAATAAATTAAATATTCTCCATTATTAAGATAAATTGATCCTCTCAGGTCTGGCTCTAGTTTATTTAAAGACTTTACAATTTTACTACTTAAGAGAAAGTCCTACAGAGGTGTTATCTCACCATTTATATTTTCTCAACACTTATGATACTGCTATCACACTCTTAAAATAATAAAAAAAAAGCTTGTATCATGATCCAGACCAGGCTTATGTTCTACTTGTGGAGCAGGTTTTTTTTCCTTTACACAAAAAAGGAAAGAGTTTTGTCCAATGTTTGGGTCATTCCTTGAACTCCACCCACTGGGTGGAGAAAAGATGCCCAAGTAACAGTGGGGATTTGGGGGGCAATAGTGGAACAAAGAACAAACAGTTCCCTTTAAAATGTAAACAAGGATAAGATTTTAAAATCTGTGTTTGCAAAATGTATAAAAACATTAAAATTATACAAAACATTATTAGCAACATTTTATGGTGAAGATGTTATGCTTTTAATTTTGTATTCAACTGTGATTTATTAGCTTGTTACTTTGAAGATTACTCAGTATGCACAGAACAGATTACTGGTGCATTTAATGAGCCAGAGGAAGTAGGAGGATGAACATGAAAAGATTGTTTTACATTGCAGAGTACAAGCTATTTGATATTTCAAACACAGTACAAAAGAAGGCTTCTCTGTAGATTGATCATGGTTCAGTTAACATCACTGAATATCTAATACCTCCAACTCAATTAATTCTCACCTGATTAAGATCAGTCTGATATTCAAACTAAATCATCTCTCCAGTCAAGTAGAAATCAATATTTCTGATTTTACTTTTAAATTACATAATAAATAAAATACATGCATCGTCAGTATGCCAGGAGTAGCTTTCCTATTCTAGTCTACTATGGCATGCATAACACAGCTGATTAAAGAATTATTCTAATTTGAGCAACAATATATATAAGAGATTAATTTGAATAGAGGGATATAGCATGAAATAATTAAATGCATCTCATATAGGGCAAAGAGAAAATTGACATAAAATAACCTTGATTCTTTCAAGTGAACCTCTGTTATCAGATCAAATACTTTGTCTCCACAAATATTCATTTGTTATAACATAAAAATAATAATACACTTTCCATTTTCCTGCCCATCACCATTCACCCAAAAAGCTGCTCCATTTCACTTCTGTAGCTCCAACATACTGCTGGGGGCATCTGTCCTGGGGCAGATGATCAATACACTGTAGCACACAACACAGGACTGGGGAGGAAAGATAATTCCAGGAATGCAGGAATTTTAGGGAAGGGATATCCACTGTGTTAAAGATGTCTCCTTCCACCCAATCTTTTCCAGGGCACTCTCAGCACGGAAAACCAGCTCTGTCTTAAAAGCATACCATGCAAACAGAGGATCCTCCAGTAGACTACAGCACCTCTTGCACTCCAGTATGAAATGCTGAAAAGCCACTCATCTCGTGACTGAGAGGTGAACATACAGCAGGACAGAACCATCAGGAAGGCAGATAGCACAACTGTGACCTGCAGAGGAAGAATATTTCCTAAAAAACTAGAAACTGTGTCTTTAAACACACTGCCCTGGGATAAAGAACATGTGTTATCAATAAGCTAGAAACAAATCTGAAGACTTGGTTTAGAGGACAGTTAGAGATGAGAAAATAACCTAGAGAATCAGATAAAAGCCCATTTGTCCTGTATGCCATCTGTCTCAGAAGCCAGTAACAGCTACTTCAGAAAAGGTACCAGAAAGTCTACATTACGGAATCCACATTTTTTGAAGTTAAGTTTCTTCTGAACCCCTATCAACTGTAAACTTGGCTTATACCTTGAAACTAAGTTCTCATGTGCCTTTCAAAACCCACTTGCACAGTGGGTCTAAACTGACAAGCCTCCAAGAGAAAAGGAGGAAGAAAGATTAAAAAACCACCCCAATAACAAAAAGGCACATGCTAGCCTGAATCCCTTCAACAGCTCCTGCCCCAGCTTGCCTAAGCCCTGCTGAACTCCCAGCTATTGCAATTGTGGTTATTTTTGTCATACCACGGATGCCTTTTTCATTAGCAAGTTTTCAAAATCCTGCTGCAAATATTAATTGGCCTCAAAGTACCCCTCAGATGGATGTAGAATAGGCCAAAGCACCAGGGAGGAAAGGCAATCGGCGCAGATCAAAAACGTTTGGGGGTTGGTTTTTGTTGGAGGTTGGTTGGGGTTTTTTTCAGAACAATCCTGTCACTTGCTCTGTAAATGCCACCTACCTTCACTTAAAAGCAACAGTCTTCAAAGTTTTCACCTCTAAATGCATAGATATTACAAGTTTCTGGCTTTGGTCGACTGCTCACACCTGGCAAGAGCATTTCTTTTCTGAAATTAAGGGCTTTTCAAATTATTAAAGGAAATCAATGTCTTAAACTCTTTCAAAAGTTATCAAAAAACTGTTTCATTTGTGTTGTTTGTTGAGTTTTTCTAGAAACCACAATACCACACCTGACAACACATGTAAGGTGTGTAGTGATTCTCCAACACTCAACTCAAAACAGAAGGCTTTGCTCAGCTGCTGATCTACTACTTATTAGAGAAACATTAACAGAGTTTCTGTTGTTTTCAAACCCAACAATCATTAAAGATTGGATTTCCAGGGGGAAAAAAAAAAAAAAAAAAAGAGGATTTTAAGAAAATAGCATCAAGGAATGATAAATAAATCCAAGAAAGCCATGAATAATGAAGACACAGTTCCACCTGCATACAATGCAGAGGCTTGCACGGGGGGAACCTCACTCACCGGACTCGCTCTATGTATGCTCTGCAGCTTAAATTTGCTCCCATTCAGCCTGGGAATCGTGGATGGCTGTGAGAGGTATATCCAGAAACCCCAAGCAACAGCAGGGAAATACTTCTGTCTGTCCCAATTAACCCACACTTGTCTACAGCAGGTTGTTGGACTTGGACCTTTTCTTCCTAATTTCATCATGAGTACTGAGTGAATGAAACTGAAAAGCAGCGAGTTTAAGTAAAATTGTTTAATTGGAAAAAAAAAAAAGTCTGAGGAACACAGCCAAACACAGTAATTCACGGCAACCCAATCAGTGCAACTAACAAAAACCAGACAAATACTTAAATCAGATAACAAAAATATGCCAGAATAAAGTAATTAGAATTAATAACCAGAGTTCTGAAAATCTATACATACATGCAATCTCACAGTATTTTCAGCAGCTCTTAGTTCTGACACTTGGACAAGGACAGGTCAGCTCTCCTCATTCTACCTTTCCATATCACTACTACACACGAGATCTGATCAAAAGTACTTTTGTGGCACAAGAGGTGAAAAGATTAAAGTTAAATTTCAGTTTGATAAGAGTTCTGAATGCACACACTGCAACCTGACTAGGGAAAATGTTTTCCTAAATAATCACAGAGTCAGAAAAGAAGCTTTTTAAAAAATATACACCTTAAAATGTCAGATTGTACTTCCCTGACTATTGCTGAATGCTCCTGAAATGCTGTGATAGACATAATTTATTAGTAATATGCTTTTAGTCACTAGAATTTGAACAGAATTTTAACAGCAAATGGAGGTTTGGAACAGATGATGCAGAGAAATATCTACGTGTTAGCTTTAGCATAGTGGGCACAAGCTTGACCTGATCTGATCTCTCCTCCTGGACTTCCAGATTTGTCAGCATTTTTTGTACATGTGTATACACATGTATCTCCATCTCTATACACATGTGTGCATTTTGCCCCAAACACACAGAAATGTAGTACACTGTCACATCTCCAAAGTTCCAGCAACCCAGCTCTTTAAGAGCTAAGAGACAAGTCCTCCTGCCTCTGAGTAAGCAAGACAGCCAGAGCACAACAGTACAAAGAAGAGGGTTATATCCTCAGAAGACAGGGGACAAATAGTCTAGGGCACAACTACTATGTATAAGGCTTTGCAGTGACCATACTTAGCCAGGCAAGGCAGATTTAAGTGCTCAAAGATGACAATCTGCTGGGCTATTCGGGCAGATTTGTCAGGAAAAGCAGACCTCCTTTCCTTCCCATTGAAATTTAAAAAAGAAAAAAAAACCTTTTAAGCAAACACTTTGCTGTTAAAGAGCTTCTTGGGTAAATCATGATTTGTCTACTAAGGATACTTGTGTTAGGAATGTTCCTGCCTTCTATATAAGGTTCCAGGTACAGCACGCCCAACAAGCACAGTCATTGAGTTGAAGTGCACTGGTTTTAATTTAAACAACTGCTTCCTTTAAGACTGACTTGATCTAATATTCCTCCCACCCTGCAGTAAATATCCCTGACATCAAGTGTTACCATACCAGGCGCTGGAAGAGGCAGAACTGGAACAAATGCAAGTTCCCCCATGGCTACTGTCTGTCACTGCCTCCTTCTATATACACAAGAGCATCCAACTTGAGCTGTGCAGAGCAGCCTCGCTGCTGCTTATCCTCCCCCCTCCTTCGGGAGCTGCTGAGCCACTCGGGGACAGCTGAGAAGTTAGCATAACAGATGATTAAAAGAAACAACATCCTCCTCCCTCTGTCCCATAGTGACTGACTCCTTAGCTGAACTCCAAAGTTAGAAAAATAAATAAATCTATTTATAAAAGACAGTTTCACCGAGTGGCAGAACCAGCAGTAATGTCCTTCTACCACACGGTGGAGATAGAGCAGGTCATTTATGTAACTCCTGAGGAGGCAATTACACAGCTATTCCACCATGACACCAGCTCTAATTTACAGCATGTTGCCTTGGGGATATTTTTCCCCCCCCTCAGGTCAATTTACTATATTTCCAAAAGTATTCTTTCAACTCAAATTTACAATAGCAAAGGTTTTTCGTAGTAGTTGTACTTAAACAAACTATCCTCAAAGCAAAAGTGAAACTGATTTCAGGGTTCCAGATGGAGGGTGGAGGTGGGATGGGGCATACAGAATAGGGTCAAAATTTCAGGCCTTCTCAGCACTCCAACAAGGATACGATATTAAAGATTAATACACTTAAACTCTTCTAAAAGAGGAAGGAACTTTCTCTTACAGATCATAATTTATCCTATATTCCTTCCCACCCACCAGTCCAACACCTCCAAAACAGGCTACCATGTACTTACCTTGGTTTGCAGTGTATGTTTAGTCTCTCTCTTTTTTGAAAAATTACTCTGCTTCAACATATACTGGCATGGAGGTGTGGGAAAAATTCTTGGTGAATGAGGTACTGCTCAGTGTTTGTAAAGATGACAGAACCAGAAGTAAAATTTTTCAGAAAAAAAAAGTGTGGTAAAATATGTATAATTACTTCTTCAAAAGAAAGTGCATCACTGACTATGTAAGCAGTCAGAATTTCAGACTTCCCTATTTATTTCATAATTTTGAAGAGATGAGTTTTAACAATGTGATTAAAAAAAGCACACCACCAAAGCTTAGTAAGATCTGGAAATTTGGTAGTAACTGTTTAACATTTACCTTCTATCCTCTGTAAACTGTTTTAAATAAATGACTGTGATAACCAGGTACCTAAAAAGGCCTGAATACCAGACAGCAAATAACCCAGCCACCATACCCTTCCTGTATCTTTGGAACTGGTGCGCAAAAGCTTTGTTGAATGATGAAGCACCACAACTCGGTGTTTTGTTCGGGTCCTGGAAAGCTCCCCATGAGCTGTGAGCGCTGCACATCGCACTGCAGGAACAGGGTGATTTTGATGCTCCCCTTGATCAGGAATTCCCCCATGCCACACACCCTCCCAGAGCTACCAACACGCATTTGCTTCACGCTTTGCAGAGACATTAAACTGAACAGGTGAGGCCAGCACTACCCAGAACAACACAAGACCAGCAGCTTAGTGCAACCTTACAGAGCGGTTCTGCTCCGATCCAAATGCTGGCATAAAGACAGCAATCAGCTCAAGTGCTTCTACTCATGGAGGGAAACTGATCATGGGCGGGAGGGAAAAAATACCCTAAAAGAACCAACTCGCCCTCCCCTCTAACCAACCATGTCTTTTAGTCCCATGTGCAGATCTCAAGAATCATTTCCTGCCCAAGCAGATTGGGCACCAGAGAACAGGAGAGGGCAGAACTGATGACAGAGAGCTCTGCTGATAGTGTCACTAGTTTTGAAGCAGGCTGAAGCTGTGATGTCATGCCCAAGCATACAGCAGATATAACCAAGCAGATACTTCTTTGATGCTACTGGCTGTCAGAATCAAATTGTACCAGGCCAAAGTGTAGAAGAGGTTATAACAGACCTCATTCTATAAAGAAATAAAGAAATAAGGTCATTTCTCCACAGCAAAGGTTATAACTTGAAGACAGTAAAATGACATACTTGTAGACAAAGGATTTACAAACCAGCCTTTGATAAATCCACAAAGCAAAACAAAATGCACCAGGAATTCTTTGTCAGCTATGAAAGTCCCTCAAAAAAGAGGAACTGTTCTTTGGTGTAAGGCTTAACAGACAAATGACAAAAATCTGAATAACACCATAGACTCTACTGGCACTAATCCAGAGACAGTTTGGTAAAAAGAAGCCCCAGGGACAGTGCTCTAACTTCTGACAGTCAACTACACTGTGTTCCTCAAGCTGTATGCACACATGTACTCAAGTTTGTCAGGAGGTGCTTGTTTAACTGCATCTATTCTGCCTGCTCCAAATAGCTTGCTTCTAATGCAAGAAGATTTGAGAGCACCACAGTCTCAACACTGTTATGAAAGAAACAGCAAAAATAATCACATAAATGTGGTTTCCATATTTCGAAAAACAACTGCACTTTAAATAATTTGTTCAGCAATTCTTCAAATAAATATTAACAGTGCATCTGCTACAAAACCATAGGCAAAGGAGACATTCAAGGTTCATATGTGTCAAAATATGTATGTGGTTTTAGTTTAGAAGCCACATTACTCACAATTATTCCCATGGCATGAGGATACATCCTATGCAATCTCATATGCTACCCACACAAACAGGAACCACTCAATTTTTGTTCAGTGCTTTCTAAGGAAGGAGACAAAGTCCGTAACAGTGACAGCAGAAAGGAGAAACAGAAGTTTCTAACAAGTTCTGTCACAGGATCCATCAACAGGGCTCAAGCTGCTGTAGGGCAAGATGTGACAGAAGGCCCCTGTGCTCTAGCCAGCGGCAGCTGAGGACACTAAGAATTCAAAGCAGCACTCGTTGGCTAGGACACAAGCAGGAACCAAGGGTGTCAATGCTGCCATTACTGTGGCCTTCCCAGCACCACCACGACATCCTTGTGTAACCTCTTGTGTTCCACATCTACATAGGTCTGAAAGCTCTTTGGGGTGTACCCTGACTTCTGCATAAGGACCTCTGGGACCTTTCAGTGCTACGACTGGATGACTGAGCACTCTCTTCATTGGTACACCGGAACAACAAGATCGTAATCTGCTAAAAATCTTTCCTCTGTCTTTTGCATTCTGAACTAAATGAGCTTTACTCACTGAATGCAGATGTACACATGCCTCCACCACCACAGATTTGTCAGTATATAAGTTTTCCAAAGACTTCTCCCACCTTTATTCTGCAAGGAAAAAAAACCCACCCAAAAGCTAGCATATGCTGTATTAATGTAAAACCCCTAGAGGGCAACTAAGCTTCAATTTCAACCTGCATAAATATTCAGCTCCTTAACTAGTTTACAGATTATGTAAACTCTTTCCTTCAACCTTGGGGTTTTTTCCCTCATTTAAAAGAAATGAATCCTTTTCATTCTCAAATCACATTACTGCTGCCTATTTAGTGTAAGTTAATCACAACTGCCCAACAAGAGACTGAGTCCTCAACCCAACAAAGCTCAAATGTGTGCAAAAGAGAACAATAAAGAAAACACATGCAAGGGCCTCATTTAAACAAAGACAGAAAACAAGCATATGAAAGTCTGAAATCACTTTCTTCGCATTAAAGAACTTTAACAATACATCTTTTTTATTATTCAGCTTAGTATTAATTTATTGCATGGCATCTGTTTTCTTGTACAGCAGACTGGTTGCAAGTCTCAGATTTATGAATTTAAATTTATGCTGTTGGGATTATTTCCCTGTGCTCCCCTACACGGTACGATTTCAGCCTTATTATAAATATTCGGGGACAAAAAGAGAAAAGTGGTGAAACAGGAAATAAGATTTCAAATTACTCTAGTTCTGGAAAACTGGTGTCTGTGACTGCTGCTGGTGGTGACAGGAAAAAAAAAAAAAAAAGGAAAGTAATTGGAACTGTAAAAGTCAAAAACCTTCATCTGAATCCAAGTGTTCTCCCCAAACTTTACAGCTGGTAACTACTGTATCCAGCTGAGCCTTGTTTGTAATGAAGTAGCAGGGACCACTGCCTTTCCCCTACTGTCCACCAAATCTTGTTGTGAGCTGACAGGCACATTCTCCTGCAAGTCCAGATCTGCACGGAACCTGCAGACACACTGATGTTTAACGTTAGATGAGACAATAACAAACCAATGCAACTCCCAACCAATGTGGAAGCAACCTGAGACAGAGAGGAAAAAAACAACTCAAAGGAATCCTTAGCAAAAGCTCACAAAGCCCAAGGGTTTCCACATTGCTTCTGCAGGAGCTCACATAGGCTAACAACAATTCATAGCATAGCCATCCTTCCTTTGTGCACACCAATGCGCTGCCACATAGGCACTGACCATGATAGTTCTCTTTCATATACGGTCTTATCTTCATTTACATGTGGGAACAGAGACTAAAAATGACTACCAGTGGAATTCACTTTACCTAATTTTAGCCACATAAAATTTACATGTCACACCTACAGCTGATTGTGGAAGTACCTCACTCACTCTCCTTGTTGCCTTGACACAAAACAGAGAGCAAGCACAAAAGGTACTTCCAGAATGCAGTTAGATCCCACCTAAGAGATTTAAACAGGATAACTGGTTTAGACTAAACATAACTTGCAGATGACTAGAACCAGGGTGAAATGTCTCCCATCCTACATGACTTAACAAAAAAATCATAAAGGGGGAGTTCAAGGAGCCAACTCAAGCCTCCAAGGCTAGTGCTCCACTCACAAGGGTCTCCTCTCTGAATACTGCAGAACAGTATGAAGTAACTGCTGCCTCACTGGAGCTTTGAAAGACTGCAGCAAGCAGAAGGAGAAGTCTAGATGCTGTTTCTTATTCAGATGCATCCCCTCTGATTGCCTGAAATATAGTAAGCTGGAAGTCCAGCCAAGGCTTAGAGACTTGAGCACTGGAGAACTGTTAGCACCAAACCTGTCCAAGCAAAAAGTTATTGTGTTATCAGTTAGGGTTTGGACACACAAAAGACTGGGTAGTTACTGTACCTCTGTATATGGATGCCCATAGCACATGGCAGAACCTGAACTTTAGGATACTGACCTTGCAATCAAACTTAAGACACTGGCTATATTACATGAGAAACTAGGGAATTCCACCTGCTTCACATAAAGCAATTACAGTCACTGTTACAATTTACCCTTTATGTGAAATGCACCTAGGTGGACCTGAAATACTGTAATACAAACAGTAAATTACCTTTAAGTACTTTTAACACACTCACAGAGGTAGTTTTTTCTCCTCCTTATTAAAGCAGCTGAATTAGCTTCCAGGCAAGTCAGGTCACTGCAGCTCTAACACTAAGGCAATAGAGATAAGTAACATCAGGTCTGGAACAAACAGCACTGCACTGAAACCACTTTTTATGCCTCAGAGCAAAAATACTTCTGTGAACTACAGGCTTTGGGTAAGAATATGAGATCAGAATTAGGCACTAACAGAACTGCCTGTGAATTGCTGCATTGGTTCCCTAAGCTAAACTAGTTATCATTTAGAAGAGAACTTCACTCTGTAAATCAGGCCAATCCAGCAGTTTTCCACAGAGACAGTAATATCTTTTTGTATTTAAAAATTCAGCATGAAATCCTACAGAATCACAGAATCACAGAATGCCAGGGATTGGAAGGGACCTCGAAAGCTCATCTAGTCCAATCCCCCTGCTGGAGCAGGAACACCTAGATGAGTTCACACAGGAAGGCATCCAGGCGGGTCTTGAATGTCTCCAGAGAAGAGACTCCACAACCTCCCTGGGCAGCCTGTCCCAGTGCTCTGTCACCCTCACTGTAAAGAAGTTTCTTCTCAAGTTTAAGCAGAACCTCCTGTGTTCCAGCTCACACCCATTGCCCCTTGTCCTGTCATCGGTCATTAGTGTGAAGAGCCTGGCTCCATCCTCCTCACACTCACCCTTCAAATATTTATAAACATTAATAAGGTCCCCCCTGAGTCTCCTCTTCTCCAAGCTAAAGAGACCCAGCTCCCTCAGCCTTTCCTCATAAGGGAGATACTCCACTCCCTTAATCCCTGTGATTCTGTGAACTTGGGCAACAGTTTCTGCTGTATTTCAGGTTCACTGTAGGCAATTTCATTAACAACAGCGATAATGAGAATCTAATTAAATTCGGGTACATAAATGCATATTTGAATTGTAAGTAGTTACATAGATGAGAATAGAGCTAGCATACTTAACCAAGGCAAAAATAAAAGACCTGATCACATGCCATGTTCTCCTCAATTGATATTTAAACGGCACGAGCAGAAGAGGAAAAGGTGAGACCAGAATTATTCATCTGATTTACTAGTCTGACGGAAGAATGCAACTAAAGCAAAAGTTGCCAACTCTGTTAAATATCTTCCTCCTACAGAAGTGTAAAAATTATTTTTGAGGTTGTAATTTACATAAACATTCTCTGCCCAACAGTGAATGTTTCTCAGAAGTTTATGCACAGTCAGTAACCAGTATGACTCTGATGGCAGAATGAAGAGGACAGATTCCCCAAACAATATTCTGTTTTAAAGCCACTGAAGTTTCACAGTTATCAACAAATTAAGCATACCAAAATGAACTCACACAACAGTCTTGCTGAAGCAAGAGGACTCTATGCCACACCATTCTCACTTCTCACAAAGGAACTTAACTTTCTCAAGCTGTTTTAAATGCATAAAATTAAAAAAATTCCTGTATACGCTTTTTATTTTACAACTAGTTAAATCAGGAATAGTTTTCAAAAAAGTATAAGGTGAGGACACCTTTATTACTAAGAGAAAGCTGAAGAACCATTAGTATGATTACTTAACAGTAATTAAGCACATCATTAGATGTAGATAACAAAATATTTTAAATGTAGGACATCGGATAGAAGTCACTGAAGACACCACAGAAGCTCAGAGCTCTGTTAGGATCCTGTTAAAGATTAATTAGCAATTGAATCTTTGGTTATATAACTCCAAACAGTGATTTAACCTTTGGTTATATAACCCTACATTCTTTCATATTCTTCTTTTCCATATTCTATAGAAAGCAATGGCAAGTTTCTGTTCATTAACTAGATATAAGTCGAAGCCTTCATTAAGGTAATAAAGCAGAACAGTGCCTTAAAATAACACAAGAATGTAAACATTATGGCCTGGCAGAATATTACCCTGAACTTCCCAGCAGGCAGAAGGAATATACCCATCTGAATCCCTGACATTCTATGTGCTTGCCCTGATGCACTGGGTCTCACTTAGCACGCTATGCCTCTTCAACCGTGCTGACTTTTGCTTTCAAATACATTCCTCGCCGAGGTGCTCTGTGATCTGGAAGGAAACAGAAGGGACGTTTCCTGCACACCTAAAATTTGTGCTAACTGCATTGTTAGCCTATGAAATGGGATGGTACCACATCAGCCAGGCACCACCTTCTCCAGGTAACTATTCTACAGCCATACCCAGGAGGGGTATCATGGACAAATTAATGCCTGTGCAAAAACACATGGGTTTTCCATATTCAGGAGCTCAATTTCTTCAGCACTGTTTAGATTACACTTTTGTTAGGCTTCTTAAACAATGAACAGAAGGCACGCTGTAAATTGGAGAGTTTATATACATTAAGAAGGAGCATTAAAAAAAACAAAACCACAAAGCAAGGAAACAAGAGGAGGAAATCAGGACAGATGAGGAATGGCAAAGAGTATTTACATAAGAAAAAATAAAGAGTACTTTTCATCTTATGAATTATTTTGACCAGGCTGACAGATTCACTGTAGAAAATTACCACCCCAAAAGCAGAAAAAAAGCAACGTGCAACGAAGTATAGTATCTGAAGTTGTAAACTCTGGTCACTCTTGTTTACTAGATATAAATTTCTTCAGCCTGAAAGCATTAATTCTTCCTGTAAATGCAAAAGTAATTTTTTACATTATGACATTAAGGTTTTTGGGTTTGTTTTTTTTTTTTTAAATTCACGATGCTCCTGAAAACACCTGTAGAATCTCAGGGTCCAACACAATCTCTCAGCAATGTCAGGGACTCAGCAGTAGAAACAATTTTCCAGGATGGTTACTGAACAAACCTTTTAATTTCTCTTTTCTTTTTCCCCTTTTTTAGATAAACCAGATTGTCCTATTTCTTCCATACAAAGTGCTGCTTTTATTCAAGGCCATTACCAATAATCTGTCCGATGTCTGAGAACACAGATAGCTTAATATACAAAGAAAAGTTTAGACATTAAAAAACACCTTAGAAAATAAAAAAACATTATTTGAACAGTAAAAAGTAACTAAGCATCGGAAGAGCCTGTCTACAGAGGATGCAACATTAATCAGATTACAGGACAAATACAGGCATACTAGATATGGCCACAAGAGACGATGATGGCCCGGAGTGTCTAGTTCTTTCCAGCCCTGCATTCCTCTTACGCTTGATAAACGTGCCCTCCAATGCAGAGGTAATTTTCTAGAGCACTCAGGTTTGACAATCTCTTTATAGAACTGAAACTGAAGCTATTAAAGCACAGTTAGACCCATCCAGATTGTATTAAGAAGTCCTGCTTTCAACTCTCTCCTACATGCCTCCACATTACACACTTCCTATACATTTCCCACATACTAAGCAATAGCATTCAGAAGTCCTTTTTGCCATCATTTTAAAAGGTCAGATTGACAGCCTACAGCCACAGGTGAGATTACATCTCAAGACACAACTCTGCAGTGCTGTTGCACCAACTTCATGAGCATCCCATTCCCGCAAAGTGAAAAGAACATTTCAGCCACCAGAAACAAAGCAAGACCTATATCAAGCCTGGTAGGCAAGTGTAATGATGAATTTACACACACAAAAAGACTGTATGATTTAGTGTTTTAAAAAGAACAATTTAAATATCCTTAAAATATGTTGTTGATCTGGACACCTGGAGGGCATATTTAGTTTATATTGAAGAGGGGGAAAAAGATGAAGGACTAGACACCTCCTTTAGAAATTCTGGATCACAGAGAGAAAGAAAGAAGGCTACAAAGTAGAAGACATTACATGTGATAAAATGCATAAAAGGAAATCCTGAACTTGACTATTAGAAGTGAAAAAAGGCATTTCAGACTTAAAGAAACCTTTCTTTAAACTCATTTTAGGAAAAAAGGTAAGAAGGCAGATCCCTTAATACCATAATTAAAGTCCAAAATTCCCTACAACTATTTCAACCCCTTCCCAACACAGTGGGTATCAAAAGAATCTGTTCACTCCATCCAAGGGAAATTTTCATGTACTGTTCTTTTACACTATCTTCTTCAAAATTCCTGATCTAAGTGCCTTTCCTACTCATTATCCTATAGAACTATAACCTTCCATCCCTTATATGATTCAACTCCTTTATTAGTATCCTTCTCAAATCTAGAATACAGCAGCTAAATTATTTTTCTTGCTTCCTGATAATAAATTTAAAGCCTCATCCATACCTCCAATGCTCTGTACAGCTCTAAAGTTCCTTTCACATCCTCTGACTAGCTCTGCAGCTCTTGATTCCTCATTCAAAACACTTCTTGCCTTCTGTCATATGCTTACGCTTCATGTAAGGTATCTATCCTCACCTTTGGCAGCACACATTCCAGGAGCTCTTTTCTGCAAGGTATCCTTCTTATTATTTTTGAGAGTGATAAGCTGTTAAAAATAAAATTCAGAGGGATGATAATAGAGCAGAGGTGTTTTATGACCTTTTTTTACTCTAGCCTTTACTCCCTTCTCAAGCATCAGACCAGTAAGTAGAACACTTTTCAGAGCACACATCTCCCTACTTTTTTTTCTATGCAGCATCATTGAGACAACTATTGGAAAACAATTACAAGAGCAATAAAACTAAATTGGGGGGTGGGAAAGAGGGGGATTTTGCCATTCTTAAAAGTAGCTGGACAATAATGTACAACAAACTAGTTTTACTCAGCAACAGACAACATTTACTTTTAAAGAAGCTGCACATTGTGTTGTTACCACAGGATCCATTAACTTCTATTTCAAAGAGTAAGTGCCAGAAAGACAACTCACTCAATTTAAGCTAAATAGTCCTTAGAACTTCTGTTCCATATGGAAAAAGAAGGTTAAAATGATTTCATCCCAGAACAGGATGAAAAATCGAGATTTCATTAAACACACTCTGATATTCCCAGAACACCAAAAAGCATGAAGAACACCCCACCTTGTTGAAAGTGTGTTTGTTTATCAAACTGTATTTCAGCTTTAGGTTATGTTCCCCTATTGCTTGATAAGGCCTGTGATTCCTGCCATTTTTATTGACTGGCTCTGCTGACTCATAATATTCCACACAAAGATATGTACAACAGGTATAGATAACTTTCCAGTCTACAGGAAATAATGGATATCAAAAATACAACTCTCATAACACACTGCTTCATAAAATCAAAGCATATTAGATGAACCTGTAACTACTATTCTGATTCCCATATTTAGCTCAATTGGAATTAATACTTGATTTCAAATTTTCTTATGAGGATGAACAATTTTCTTTGGTAAATACACTTGCCAACTTTATGCACCTTCTAAAGAATGGTGGACAGAAGTTTTTCCCTATCACCTTTCCCTGAATACCATACGTTCCTTACAACACTGCTTGTAGGCTACCTGAAAGCTCACTACTCTATTTCTGAATACACAATAGCTACTTTTTGACCAAACTAAGTTCTATTTTCCACTGTCGAATCCAATGGTATCCACATGACACATTCTGACTTCAACATTTGAAAAATAACCTATTTTCTGTGTGAAAGTAACCCCAGGGTAATATCCATAATTCATATGCAACATAAATATTTATACACATGCAAAGGGAATATAGCATGAGCTCCTAAAAGTATTAGATTTATTTACACAAAGTGCTAACTGTGTTACTCTTGAATGTAGTATCTAAGAGGGGTTTATAATGCACAACTGCAAAGCAACTACTTAATACACCATTAAGGGCATGCAGTTAAAATAACAGTTATCCTAAGTCACATGTACTGCCATTAACTGCATTACTATGGGCAACTATGCCACAGTAATACAACACTGTAATTCTCTAATGCATAAGCTACAATATTTGTAGGTTATCAGCACCATCAATTAATAGATACAGAAAAACCCTCCAGAAACCCAAGTATGTGCTCACTTGCTGACAGTAAGAACAACTGATACAGAATAATCAAAATGTGTCAACTAGGAAAGAAAACCATAAGAAATAGCAAACACCATATATAATATCTAAGAAAAGAGATAAAGGTGGTATTAGTAAGAGGTTACAACAATGACCACCTTAATCTCCTCCTTTTTTTGGGAGGAGAACTTGACCATGTATTCTCTATTGACTGGCTGCTGCCCTATGGACACTCACCTCACAGTCAGCGAAAGTAGTTCTCTAAAGACTGCTGTAAATATCACGAAATGCCCCAAATCAGTGATGTAAAAGACCATTTTAGCCTCAAAGAGCTAAACATCTGTCAAAATCCAAATAGATTAAAGTCTCTGAAAGTCACACTAATGCCAGTGTTCTTCCTAAAAGGAACAAGTTTGAAGAAAGGATGTCAAAAAAAGAGACACTTACACTTCTCTCATCACTGGGTACCGAAGTCATATGAAGGGAGAAGTAGGGATCCAGATTCGATGGGGAGTTTGTCAGGGAATAATGATATGACTAACAGGTAGAAACAACTAATGACCTTGGATCTTAATTTCAAGTGCAATAATCCAAGAAGTGGTACAAAAGGACAAAGGCAATTGTTTTTCTCCCTTCTTTACATAGAGTTCAAGTACTTCCATTCTGCAGTCTGAAAGAACAGGTTTCCTCCTAAAACTGGATCACCAACTTAACACCACAATAATTGTATTCTACCATAAAAGCTGCAAAAGCAGCAATCCTATTGTTCAACCTTCAGTGTTTATCTTGGTCAGTGCTCTTGTTATGGATACCACTACCATGTACTACAATAATCCAAAACCATGCAGGCATCCTCTAGTTAAACCAGCATTTGTAATGTAATTAATCTATGCTATATTAATATGTTTCTACTGGGCAGGGAAAACAATTTGAAATTCAGGATCTTAACCTGGAAACCAGTAAAATCTCTAACTTGAGAAAACCAAACTGAAAGACTGGACAAAACACAGGTAAGCTACCAAGGTTGCTATCTATAAGCTCTGAACTACCAATATCACTCTAATATCTATACATAAAAATCTCTACCAGGTAAGAGAATCAAAATTAAGACAGTGCTTGTAGGATATGGCAACCTGGCTGAAATTGATATTCATTAGAGTACTCTTTGCATGAATAGGAGCATTTGGACTCTGTGGTCTTTATCAGAGCCCCAGCTGGTAATGGTTGAAGGTTAATGCCTTACCCCATTCTGTTCAATTTTCTGTCCTAATTAGTCCTCCAAATCTATAGCTGTGAGCACCAAGTGTCTTTGCTCAAAAGAAACTAATTAATGCTAGCAAATTAGATCAAGTCCAAAGATCCAACAGCCAAACTCTTAAATGCTCCTTGTTAATAGGAAGTGTAGCTGTCAATAACTGCTGTTGGTGGCTATAATGAGGCCTCTTTCTTTCATTGAAAGTGATTTCATTTCTCTTTGTCCCCGTAAAAGCTGTTCCATTCCCGAATTAAAAAAAAAAACCAACAACCAACAAACCTCCACACAACTTAGGTTGCAGTGGTAAAGCTAGCAGTCTGACCCATTTCTTGTCATCAGCTGGGTTGAAACGACATGGAGGAGGGAAGAAAAAAAGATAATCAAATAGGGTAAGTTCCTTCCCTGAACATTTTCTTCAAAGTCCTAACACTAGTTAGAATACTTAAAATTTCTATCACCAAGGAACAAAATATGCTCTCATATTTCTTTTCTATAAAATCCCCTAAATTAGCTTAGGGTAGTTAATGCTCTAAGTATCATTAAAAAAAGACCATGAGATCTAGAATCTCATTTCTTCAAACTGTAATTTACATATAGCTGTTCTCTCTGCCCAGTTTTTTGGAGCAAAGCTCAATATACCATAATCCCTCTAGAGATTGTATTAATTCACATAGTTAAAGGTGATGAGAGTAAATATTCATTGGAAATACATAGAGCTGAATCGTTTTTCCAAAATAAAAGCTAATGTGTGCAAAGAATATAATATAAAAATTCAGCATCTTACTCTTGACAAACACTAACCAGGGAAAAACACCTAGTAATTTATTAGCAGTACTAAATATAGCTGTACAGTATCAAAACATCTCAAATAATTTAAATAGTTGACAACTGTACAACATGTACAACAGTAATCTCAATAGCTTAATGCAGGGTCATAGGGTTGCACACAATACGACTATAATGTACTTTAATATTCAAATAACAAATACAGCAACAGAGAGCCAAATTTCTCTTCCCTTCTCCACTTGCAGTTTTCTGCTGGATTGAACCTGTGTTCTCATATTATATTAATCTTCCTTTCACATAAATGAAGCTGCAGGTAATAAGGCAGCATTCTTTTTCATCCTCATAAGAGAAGGCTACTCCACTCATAAATTGTCTGATTCCTCCCATAGAACCTCTCAGGTTTTCCATCAAACTCTGAACAATGCACACACAAGCATGTGTAAGCAATTTCTGCTCACAGCAGCTCAATTTAAAAAAAGTTACCAGTTGTTGTCACATTAACTCATCCACAGTTACTTGACATGCTTTGGTCAATTAGAAAATCACTGTATTCCCAAATATTCCTAAAAATATGTTAATTTTTTTTTTTAAAAAGTAAGAATTAAATTTTCACTATGAGGCAAAGCAGATGAACAAAGTTCAGCTATAAAGGGTGATTTTGGTTTTAATTTGCTTCAAGAAAGTAAATCTCATCAAAATTTTTAGATGTGAGCTGTCATGCAATTTCCCACTACCAGCAGACTTTGCATCTGCCAGTGTTAACATCAGAACCATGACTGTAGGTACCAACAGGTTAATCCTCCCCCAGCATTCAGCAAGGGTTTGCATCAATTAACAGAACTCTGCCTGCAATACAAAGGAAAGTGAGCAATACTGAAATTTGCAAAGTATTTCACACATTTCATTATCTGCATTTCTGTAAAGAAAGTGTATGTAACAAGACTTTTTTCTGAAGAAGGACTATCTAAAGGTGTACTTGGGCATTTAAATGTACAGCATCACATGCAGTTCAGAAATTTATTTGGTTTTATGGGCCTTGATGTGTCAGGTGTAAGGGTCATGGTCTAGAGCAGGTGGTCCCTACGGGGACAGAGATAATGTCAGTGACAGGACTGTTGAGTAACTGCACATTATCAAAACCCTGGTTGACACTGGTCATGCTCTACTGTAGAGAAGCCTGCAGTAGTGTTGCATCCCATCATTTTCACTAAGTATCAACATGAGCCCTAAGGAGGAGAGAGCTAATGGAGAAACTGGAGAATGGGAGGAGGCTGGCTGCTTGGAAATGTCCTTTTCCAGCCACACTTTCCAAACCATTTTTTAAAACCTTGCCAAGTACCAAGAGTTTTTTTCAGCAATGTGAATCCAGTTCCCTTAATTACACAGTTCCTACCGACAACAGAACCAACATAACAGTTTTCTTCAGGGAAGGTCCTCAACCTAGCACAGGTGGAAATATCCTCCTTATGTCTTCCCTAAATTAAAAAAAAAAAACAACAAAAAAACCCAAAAAAACCCCCCAAAATCAAAATAACACCATAGAACAATCTGTCATCTTGGCCAAATAGATATCTCCCACAACAAGGTTCAAATAAGAAACAGCCACATTCTTATTTGCAGTCACATGCAGCATTGGGTCTTCAATCTTTACCTGACTGCCTTCCTAATGGCAGAACCAGGCTGATTTGAATCATCTGTCCCTGTATTCACCCTGAAGAGTGTAGGTCAGTTTCCTACATAAACCCAGAACCTTACAAATGAGTCACAATTACAGAAGACATCCACAAGTCACTCCTGGTGACCTTGAAAGGGACAAATTCAGACCATGTATCAGTAGCAAACAACAAAGTTTAGAGGAAAAAAGTTTAGAACTAAACTCTGTCTCTGGAGCAAGACTGTTTTTCTCCCAGCAAAAAAAGACTGTGAGGTTTTGGAAGGTGGGCAGAATTGCTTTATAATGCAACAAATGCACAAAACATTTACAACATATAATACAAAATTGTGACTGACTCAGTGATCCAGTAATTTCTTTTGGGATCTCAAGACAACTTCAGAGTCCAAACCCATAACCTGTCAGTCAGCTGTTTCTGTCTTTATTTTTGAAGTCAAGTAACCCAAGATCAAAATGAACTGAATGTATCATCCTTATAGTTTGTATATTTCTGTACTCAATAGTTCTTCTCTACCTAAACACATCAAGTTAACTGTCAGGATTGGTAACTCTGAACAGCAGAGTAATTGCTCTTAAGAAATGGAACACATATTTCTGTAGATATGATCAAGATCAGTCAAAGCTCTCGCAGGTTTTTTTAGTGAGTGTCCATAGTTTCAGAGCAGAGAGGAATCATGGAAAGCACAGCACAGCTAGATGAACTACACAAGTTTTGGTAAACTAATCTTTCTGATGAAAAATGCTAACTTTAGGTTCCTGAAATTTGCTATGATTTTGCTTTACAGAAGTTTACTCAAATTTAAATTTTGTAACTGGAAATTAAATCCAAAAACTTGATAATTTTAAAGACCTTGCCTAAGAAATTATTTCATAAGAGCAATGGATGAGGCAATAGCAAATAAACACTCCTTTAAGCTACTTCAGTTTGAAAGCACATATTTTTATATGCCAAGAACACACCGATACAGAAATTCATGGATTTAATATTATTTCAGACAAACTCATGCTACAGTTTGTACAAATACAGTGAAAAGTTCCTGTATGACAATGTTGTTGGGTTTCTTTGTTTGCTTGTTTTTTATGACACTTGATACTCCTGTAACAGTCCACAATTTCACATACATACAGTGCCTGGATATTAACACAATTAAGCATATTTACATACTGGTCATAGAAAATTGACTAGTACTTTGCACAAAGCATGCTTACCCTTTTAACAAAATTAATATATATCAATTTTCACTGAAAAAGTGCTTGGAAAAAATCTTAAACACACAAAAATTACTCTGCAACTAAGATATACTGAATTATTGAGAAACATGCAGCACATACAAAAACTATCCTGGAACAATCTGAAAAACGTTCAAAGTAAATTTAAATAATCTAAGTAAAATGAAATATAACCAGACACAATTCTTAAAAATTATCAGATGGACATATTTTCATGGTTATTTCATCCCTAAGCTACACTGCTATGCTAACAACCAAGCACAGCAATGGGTCATCCATTTAACTGTGCTACGGTAGCAGGATCACCTCTTGAGTTAACAAAACCTTTATTTTTTATTTGTTTATTAACCCTTGGGGTCTCTTTTCCCTGGACAGCTCTTGAACACGTGCTGGACAGGCTGTCACTACTTGCATTATTAGCTGTGATAAGCCCACAGCTCTAGGTGGTATAGCTGCAGGCTAAGGTAACGGGCTGTATACAGATGGACCCCGTGCTCACGCAGAGCACTATTGAATGTATAGGGGCTCCCCATGGGGACACACACGAACCTGGCGTGATCAAGTCAAATTGTAAAGGCCCATACTTGGAGGATAGCTCTATTTCCTGTATTACCAATGCATTTACCACCATTTCCTAAAGACAAAATGAAACAAAGCTGTATTACTAGGAATTGTTCAAACAAAATTAACATAAAGCAGAAAAATCCTACTCTGAGAGCGAGTTAAAGGAGTAGCAATGCCACGTGGTGTGAACAGCACAATTTCATGCACATGTGTGCACTCTGTAGCACACAAACCAGGCTGCAGTTTTGATAACTTAATTACACAGCTTATGCTCATAGCTTATAATTGTTTACAGCATAAAAAACAGCCTATTTGCTTTGATTAACACCTATCCCCATGTACTAACAAGACAAATTAATTCCAGGAATAATTTCACAATGGATTTTAGAGATGATAAATTCTCATGTTCACAAAACTGCTTAAGCTTTGTTTCCCATAGTTTAGTCACTCCCCTCCCCCTGCCCAGATTAAAAGTTGTAAAACAAAACAGCTGAACTCATGCTATCACTTTTTTTTTTTTTAAAAAAAAGGGATATGAATATGGGTTTTGTTTGTCTATTTGATCACAAAAAATTGCATCACAAATATTCAATATCCACCTTTAACTTCCATGCAATTTGATCAAAATAGGTTTACAGGTGACAGAGCAATGACAGGGTGACAGATACATCCACAAACCTCATTCTCAGAGGTACACAACTGAACTCTACTCAGGAGAAAGAAGAAAAAAATTATAGTTTTGCCTAACATCACAAAAAAAAACAAACCCAAACATTTCGCTTTAAAATTAATAGAGGTAAAAACATGGAGAAGCTACAAGGTAACAGTCCACAACTCACAACTCAAGAATCTCCAATATCAGTTCCTGTCATAGAAAATTAAGATGCTGAAACCAAAGTCGCCCTCTTACACAAAGAAAGTTCAGAGGGAAAAAAAAACCCCCCACACACACACACTTCCCTTGGTCTACCCCCAAAGAAAATTATACAAATCTCATGCTCTCAAAATATTTTTAACTGACATCCTCTTTCAATGACCCACATTATTGTAATTGCTTTTCATCTTAATTTTTTCTTCAACAGGTATAGAGTTCAAAGTAAAAACCATTTAGCTATCATTCAAATAAAAAAAAAATATTAGGAGTACTAAATCCTTCTGGCAGCACTGGAAGTTACCTGTTACGTGATGCCACTTTCCTTTGACAGATATTCCCAACTCTTGTTCCCCACTTACCCATCCCACAACTGTTATAACACCACTCCCTTATGTCTTATGGGGGAACCCCTAAAAGCAGCTGCTTGAAAATATGCTGGTCTTCTTTTAAATCTAGTGCAAAATGTCTGCTAGCCTCCTTTGAAGTTTCTTAGACAACAGTGAAAGACAAAAAGACCACATACATTACATTGGAGAAACAATTCTCCTTCCTACCATGGTAAAAATAGCTGAAATAGTACATGCAAACCAACATGGCAACAAACTAAAATGCACTCCTTTGTCAGAAAATGCTGCTGGAAGATGCATAGAAGACACTGCTGAAGATTTGAAGAAACAAGTATTACAACAAGTTACACAGTGTAGGAGGTTTGCTCTACAGTTGGAGCAAAGTACAGATGTTTCTAACTTCTCACAGCTGACAGTACATCTTCATGACACTTCATGAAGGAATTTTTTATCATGCAAGCCACTAAAGGACAGCTGGCCCAGGGAAGGAACATTCTCAATGGGAAATGGCTGCTGGAGTAAGAACCAATGTTTTCTGGAAAAACTGTGCAAGTGGAACCACTGATGGAGCAGCTGGAATAAAAAAGGGGTTCCAGGGTATGGTTACAGAGATAGCACCACATGTGAAACTCCTTCACTGCATCACTCACAGGTGAGCTCCTGCAGCAAAGAAGTTGGAGCCAGGAGTGCACAAAGTGCTACAGGATGACATCAATGTGGTTAACTTTATAAAAGCGAGTCCTTCAAATAGTAGCATCTTTACTAGACTTTGTCATAAGATGGGATCATGAAAATCTCTTGTACCAGGTTTGCTGGTTATGGTGTGGCAAAGTGCTTAAAAGAGTTGTCAAACTTTATGTGTTTTTCTTTTACAAAAAGACAAGTGTTCCAAATTTGCTGACCTTTCCAGTGATGACAGTTGCCTGTGAGTAGTTTGCTACCTTGCAGGTATTTTAAAAAAATAAACACATTTAATGTGTCCCTTCAAGCTGAAGGTGACATTTTAACAATGAGTGAGAAAGTAACTGCTTTTCAAAAGAAATTCATGCTATGGAGAGAGCATTTTGAAAACAGATGTTTCCCTCATTATGTGATTTTTGTTTTATCTCTGTTGTTGAACACAATGCAAGCGTATCACCTATAAAATCTCTTGTATCTATACACTTTAAAACAGTGGAAACAGAATTGTCTAACCCATTTAAAAATCTTACAAATAAGAGCTTCAGTGGGTTTTGAGCCTATTTGATAAAAATATAAACATGCAATACCTTCCAATAAGTCTGGAAGAACAACAGATTGACATCAGACAAGATGGTCATTTACGAGCCAAATTTCAAGCAAAATCTTTGCAAAACTTGTGGCTGGGATTGCAAAATGAGTGTCATGATTTAGTAAGTGCAGGTAATGATGCACTTCAGTTCTTCCATTGGGACCCACGCAACTTTGTGAGGTATCTTTTCCAGTTGTCACCCATTAAAACCAAGTATTGAAATAAACTGAACTCAGAACCAGACCTTTGAATTGCTGTATCACAAAGCGTTAAACAAGTATTTTTAAAAATAATGAAGCAAATTCAACCATATAGCTCTCAATAAAAATAGTTATTAGTAATAATATTTTTAGAGCAAAAAGGGTTTTGTACCATTGATAAATAACATAACAATTACTTTAAAGTACCATTTATTTCATCTTTATGCCATCCTTTTTTAATCTCTATTTTTGTGTTTCATAATGTACATAATATATGTATATACAGTGGTACTTGTATATAATTCATAAATAAATATACATACATTGGGATTGCATGCTCAGAAATGCTTTACTGATGGCGTGCATGATTAAAGAAGTTTAGAGAGTGAAGATGTAGATGACAAGAGGCAATTGTATGCCACTTGTATAGAATAATTTTGTGGTCTAATTTTTTTTTTTTTTTTCCCCATTCTTACTTCCATCTTACAGCAACACTCTCAGCTAACCTGCGCGTAAGTAGCTCTAACTTTCTGGTACTTCAGAAAGTTACAGATTTCTTCCAGCAATCTATGAACAGTTGGGTGTCAGAAGAAGTGCTGATACCCAGCTTCAGCGAGTTACTGTCCAAAACAGTTTTTGCTCAAAAGAGAATGAAAACATACAAAAGCGGACTACATCATCCTATTTCAGTGTCTGTCTAATAACTCATGTGTGTTTATGTGCAGTTATCATTAAAATATTGGGGCATGGAAAGGATGCAGATGGTTGTGAATATTTAAATAAATTTATCATAGTAAGGGAGGCCCTAACTGAAGGCTCATGAGGCAATTCCATTTATATAAGTATAAATATTAAATACAGAAATACAGTAACTCTTGGGTTGCTCTGTCATCACATAATCTAGAGCGAGATGTGGAAAGTTTTATATTAATCATACTGAATTCCACAGTCCTCAAGAACAAGTAATTTTGGAAAACAGTCCACATCACCAAGCAGCCAAAGCCAACACAGCAGATTCACATGCTTTACTGCTGGTTTCACAGTCAACAGGTAAGAAGATGCAGACCATACATATTAATTATCTGACTATTTGACTTCAAAAGCAAGGATTATATTCAGGGCACAAAAGTGAGTATATCTATCTCCCAAAGAATATTTGACTCTTACCTTGTACCTTATCTGAACACAGCTCCTTGGCTCGCTCCCTCATTATTTGTGGAATCAAAACATCTTTTTCTACATGTCTCAGCTTAGAATTTTCTGCAGGAGTGAATAAAAAAAAAAAAAAAGGAAAAAAGATTTTTCTTATCTATACATCAGAGAAAGTCAATCTACAGAAATAACAGAGCATTGTTCATATAATATACCCTAGTATACTAAAACTGTCACAAACTAGCAGCAGAAAGTACCATGGAAGGACCACACAGATAAAAAATAACACAGAAAATCCTGGCAGCACATTCTAATTTCTGCCTTCCTAAGTAGAAGGTCTACATACAGACTACACAAAGGCTGAGAACTACTTTTCTTTCAGTATACTAGTATTTTTCTATGTACCTTATCTGTACGAACTGGCTTTTTTACTCACTGTCATAAAGTTGAGAAATTTAGCACATATTGGAGCACAACCTGAAATTTTTATAGCTATGTGGAAGATTTTGGTTCTTCAAAAACCAAAAAAAAATGCTTAAGAAGCCTATTAAATGGAGGATCTAGGAGTTTTTTCATTGAGAAATTCAACTTAACAACAACAAATGCTGCCACCTGAATTCTGCGCTTAAAAGTACCGGTGCAGTTGGCTTTCAGTTGTCCCAAACAGCATTCAGTGCGCCGAGTATAGCTGGTGATTTTGAATAAACAACAGACCATTTAGGAAAAAAATACTTTATTTCCAAATCTACTTTCTTCAAAAGAAAGGGATCAGAATTTATCAAGCACAGCTTTTTAGTTCTCAGCTTCTGAGTTAAAAATCCTTTAAAGGATATTTGTTCAGAACATTTTATAGTCCAACACAGTCACACCAAATACCGAGTTTTCCTCCTCAAACACACTATTTATTCAACCTTTGATGTTGATATTATGCTTCAGAATAGCATCAGCTGTGATGCTCACATTATGAAATCTCTACTATCAGATACACTATTTTGAGTGACAATGATTTAATTTAAAAATTCCTTATAGAAATTTTAGATTAAATGAAAAAAATCAGAAGTGCAATGAATTGAAATGACGTAAAGAAGTAGAATTTAAATCACTTACGGCTTTCAAATACTGTATTTTTAAGAACATCTGCAGTTACTTCTAGATCAAAAGCCAACAGACTAACATTTCTCTACTCATTTCTAACACATGTTTTAAAGTTTACTCATGCTATGAGGTTACCTTATAAGGCTACACAGTATTGAATCTGTAATATTACTGAGTGTGCTGGTTTGTGCTAGGATAGGGTTCATTTTCTTCTTAGTAGCTAGAAAGCCCTGTGTTTTGGTTTCAGTGAGGATTGTTATGAGAACAATGTTGGTAACTACAAGGACTCTGTGCTTGGGCAGTTTCCAAGAACAGAGGACTGGAAGAGGGAGTGGAGAAGAAAAGTGTAGTAGTTAGTAAAACCCAAAATTGACAGCTGGATATGGCAATGAGATATTCCATAGCATATTACATCACATTCAGTATATTAACTGGGGCTGACCAGAAAGTGGGGGGGTTCTCTCAGGAATCGCTCGGGCTCGCTTTTCTGGGATTGTGATTTCAGTTTCAGGTTCCTTTATCACAGAATCACAGAATATTAGGGATTGGAAGGGACCTTGAAAGATCATCTAGTCCAATCCCCCTGCTGGAGCAGGAACACCTAGATGAGTTTACACACATCACTCATATACATATAGTTGTTATCATTATTACTCTTATTCTTATTATTTAAATTTTATTTTAACTTAATTTTACTCTAATTATTAAATTGTTCTCATCTCAACCTACAAGTCTCCTGACCTTTACCCCTCCAATTCTCTCCCTGATTCCCTGCGTTGGGGGGTAAGGGGGCAGGGGGCTGTGAGTGGCTGTGTCTTGTTTGGCTGACAGCTAAGTTAAACTATCACACTAGGGGAATCAGGTAATGACCCAGAGGATTAAAATGAGCAATATATAGAATCTGAACTACAGACTTCTCTTTCTCATCAAAAATTTCTTACCTGGAATTTCTACAGCAAAAGACAGAAAACAAAGCATCTTCTGCAAACACAACAAAAATGCCAAACAAAAATAGCTCACAACTTAGATTTGCTTCAATGCTCTGATTTTCATGACTGAGATAAAATATTTCCAACTAAATATCCTTCACCTTAACTTCCTGCAGAATATCAGTAAAATTACTGTACCAAGCATTTATTATGTCACAGACAACACAAAGCTGTCAAAGTTTTACACGTTTTTTAAAAATCAGGACAAATCAGTTCAGCTGAATGACATGGCAGGAAAGAGCCCCACCAAGCTATGTGCCCCAGCTCTACTTTGAACAAGTTCAGTCAAAGCAAGCTGGCACTACTGCAGTCCTGCCTCTCTCGATCCCTATGATGCTCTTTCCCTGCTGCCTACACAGATGTGCTCTGCAGCCCTGTGATGAACTGAAAGGGGAAGTTAATTTGGTTTAAAGGTAAATCTTTCAGTCAGATAAATTCTCCAATCCAGTTCATTCTATAACAGCATAAAGGTAAATCTTTCAGTCAGATAAATTCTCCAATCCAGTTCATTCTGTAACAGCATAAAAGGACCAGGAAAGGGAACTGTGTGAGACTAGGAACAAGCAGAGGTAAGACTGCAACTGTCACGAGCAGTGCTGGCTCAAAAATATAGCCTAAGCTTTTGGTTGTGTTCCTCATCCCCTTTTTTTTAATTACTTGTAATGATGCTTAGAATAGGCAGAAAATAAGCTGATCTATGAGTGTGGACACAGGCAAGGAAGTGAGTTGCTAGCTGCCGCCAACAGGGAAGTTTTGGCAGTCCCCCATTGCCCCCACCCAACCCTATCACATCAGCACTATCACGCACTTAAGCACCCAGTGAGCGACCAGTTCAATACAGAGAACTAATGCAAATACATGCAAAAAAGTGCTTCTCAGCTGGTTCACACTTTGGAGGAACCAGCTCCAATTATCAGAGTTCTAATAATCACTTCATTTAACTTTTATACATCAGTATCTCCCCCAGCATACACGGAAATGTAGCAGATAGTGCAGAAGCCTTTAGGGCCTAGGAAGGGCAGCCGGGCTTCCTCCCTGGCCAAGGTAGCCAGAAGCAACCACAGTTCCCACAACAAAGCACAGGGCTCCAACACCAGGATCAGCCACCCGCCACTGCCCAGGAGCAGAAGCAGACAGGAACACAACTGAAGGCTAGAAAGGAAACAGAACAAGGGCATCCTCCAAAAGCGGGGGGAGGCGGGAAGGTGGGTGGGGAAGAGAAAAGAGAAGGCCTCCCTGTTAGCCCAGAACAGCCAAAAAGGATTTTCGGGTTTTATCTGAGCTAAAGCACCCACTTTTCTACTTGATTATTGAAAAAGAAAGGGGCATAAGACTGACAGCAAGAAGGAGCTGCGCTGGTGTTAATACCAACTTAACCAGAACCATGACAGAGGTGTGCTCCAGGAAAACTTGCTCATTTTAGTCCCATGGTGTCAAACCTCCAGAGGCTGAAAATGCAGGAGAGACAGGGTACATCAGGGGACAGGGCACAGTCCAGTGTGAAGAATCAGAAGAGCACTACAATAGTAATTCAAAGGTAATATTCAATAGTATAAAGGAAACAAGAACAAAGATCACTTATAATCTCATCTACAGTTTCTAAAAGAAAGTTTGTTGGTAAGAATCAGTTTTTAAACCATGAAAAGCACAAGCAATTCCAACTGTCTTATCAGGTCTAGGAGGCAGTTTTAGGCACCTGGGTGCAATCATCTCTCCAAGCAGCTGAAATGCAAATGTTCAGTTTGGGCAGTACTATCTACTCAGAAGTTTCAACTGTAACGTCTTAGGTATTGTAGTACTCTTGATTCTAAACTATCCATTGCACTACAATTACAATGATTTTCCTTCAAGGATCTTAAAACACTTTACTCAAGTTGGTCTCTCTAAGATTTATACTAAATATTAAAGAAAAATAAGGCACAAATATTAACAATACCAGATACAAGCTAGGAGAATACGTTTATGTGCAGAGCAACTGCATTTCTGATACCAGTGTATAAGCACTTGCAAGATCATCATCAACCCAACCTAATCAGCTCTGCAGTCACATATATGGCAAGAATTTTCAAAGAAACAACACCTCAGAAGCAAAACTTCATCAAAAAACATGAGATAGCCATGATGTGAAACCATCAATTCATTTTGCCTTTTTTCAACTGTATTATGGTTTCCTGAATAAGTACTTTTTTCTCTTTTTGATAGTTCACTATTCTGCACTAAGATAATTCTTTTTTCTTTGTTTATTTACAAATAAAATCTGTGGGTTTTGGCAAATCTCAAAGCTTGAAACAGTTTTGTGGTTGCATACAATATGTAGGGCACAAGACTACAACGGCAATAGTTTTCTGTGGTTGATCAAAACCCTCAGCTCATAAGCTATTTACTGCCATGGAAGGCCAAGGACCACAGCCATTCTGTTTAACTGTTTTCATTCTTTTTGTAAAAATGATCAAAGAAGAAATGGGGAAATAAAGGCATCCATAGAACAAGAGTGTCACAAGCACTAGAACAGCACAGAACACCTATCAAATTCACTCTGTATGGAAGCTGGGAAAACAGATCACAAATACTCTCCTGGCTTCCTAGTCTCTGACAACAGGATCCAGGAAGGTCTGGAGAAAGAGGACCATGCTGTAGACCTGTGCTGTAGGCAGCAGACCTTTCCGAGGACAAGAGGAGAATGAAACACAAAGCTGCTGAAGGCTGCCATATTAACTAGAAGACTATTACAAGAAGGGGATATCAAGACAAAAGCTTTCCTAGAAGAGGGTCCTGAGAAAAGTTGTACCATCTCATTCACCACCACTGGTAACTGACTTAATCACCCTCTGTCACTACGTCCTGCTGGTAGTTTGCAGCTCTGGTTTCATCTCTCTCATGACTTCAAGTAGCAGGGACACAGATCACTCAAAAAAGTTGAGAAAAAGTTGAAAACTTGTTTACCCAGGTATTTACAGCAGCCTCATACCTTCTGCATCCAAGACGAAGCGAGTCAAATTATTCCAGTAACAGTTTTTGAAATACGCATTTTTCATTCTACAACCTGTAATTTGTATTTCTATTCAGTCTATTTATGCACATTTTTAAAAAAGCTCAAAGTATCACTTTAAATATTATAGCTATTTCAGTAAGAATCAAAGTACACATGAAGAACAGATAAAGTTTTAGTAAGTTTTTAACATTTTCAATAGCAACTGTTATACCTCATGTTTTTATTGAAGTCCCAGTTTTAGCAACTTTTTAGACATCACTTATGATATTTACAAGCAAAAATGGTGTAGAAAGTTCAGTCAAGGTTCAAGAACCCAAGTTAAAAAACTGTAACACTCTTCAAAATACAAACATTTTAAAACAATCACTTCCATTACTCTGGGGCCTTGGTTCAGAAGGCCATAAAAGGGACCTTCTTTTTATTCTTTAACTACACCTTACACTTTTTTTCCTACCAGCTGCCATCAAAGATAAGCAGTTGTCAGTGGAAAAATTTCCAAGATGCCTTTCTTTTTAAGCTAAGAAATAAAACTTGAAGAAGTATTAATGAACACTTCAGCAGCAGAAATAATAGAGTTATGACAGTGAAAGGGAAGAAAAACAAGAACACATATGCAGAATTCCCATTCTTTAACTTATATCACATTTAAAGAAAATCTCCACTCTAAAGAAGTGTAACACAGTTTTTTTCCTGGAAGGGAAAGTCTTGCCTCCATCTGTGCTGAGCTTATTACCAGTGATTCTCTCATTTCTGCCTGTGAAAGTTTAACCTGGCTGTCAGCCAAAAACGACACAGATGCTCACCCCTCCACGCTTCTGCCCTTCCAACCCTCCCAACCAGTGAACAGGGGAGAGAATTGGAGGGGTAAATGTAAGGAGACTTGTAGGTTGAGATAAGAACAATTTAATAATTGGAGTGAAATAAAATTAAAATAGTATTGATAATAATAATGATAAAAAATTTATATATATATATAAAAATGAGTGATGCACAGCACAATTGCTCACCACCCGCCAACAGCGATCCCAGAGGAGTGAAAAGGAACCCCAAACACAAAACCACAATGCCGGAAGAGCGAGCCGGAGCGATTCCCAAGAAGATGCCCCCACTTTCCGGTCAACCCTCATTAATATATTGAACGTGACGTAACATGATATGGAATATCTTATTGGCATATTCAAATGCCAATTCTGGGTTTTGCTCACTACTACACTACCACCCTCCGTCCCACCCCCCCCAGTCCTTTACACTTGCAAACTACCCAAACACAATGTCCTTTATCAACATTCTTCTCATAACAAATCCCATACTGAAACCAAAACACAGCTATTCTAGCTACTAAGAAGAAAATTAACTCTATCCTAGCAAAACCAGGACAGTGCCATATGCAGATCTATAGTATAAACAACACTTCAAGTTAGGATGGTGTGGTGGTTTCACTCCTTTGGCTTGCAGCCAAGCACAATCGCCCTCTCACTCCCCCACCCCCAGGGATCAGGGGAGAGAACTGGAAGGATAAGGGCAAGGAGACTCATGGGTTGAGATAAAAACTATTTACTAATTGAAATAAAATAATAACAACAGTAATAACAGAGTATACAAATGAGTGATGCACGGTGCAGTTGCTCACCACTCGCTGACTGATGCCCAGCCTGTGCCAGCCACAGATCCCAGAGCAGGGACAGTCCCGAAACCCAAACCCCGGAAGAGCGAGAGCCCGAGCGATCCCCAAGAGAATCCCCCCGTGTTCTGGTCAGCCCTGGTTCATGTACTGACATGACGGGATATGATCTGGAATATCTCACTGGCACATCCAAATGCCAGTTTTGGGTTTTGCCAACTACTACACTTCTCCCTCCCAGTCCTAATGCAGCTGTGAACAGCCAAACACAATGACCTTGGGCTCCAGCAGCAACTAATAACACTGGTACATTATCAACACTCTTAATAACCAACCCCATACTGAAACCAGAACACAGCTACTCTAGCTACCAAGAAAAAAATCTATCCCAGCAAAACCAGGATGGATGGGCTGGAGAATGAATAACAAGTTTATAGCTATGTAAGTTATGTAAGTGTATTAATTTTCAGGATTCAGTTATTTTTCATATCAGCTGGTAAAAATTATTTCTGTACTGTAAATACTCTGTTTCATCCCAAATTTTTGTTTTAAAACACTTGCCTATGAACTAATTATAAAATTACACTGAAAAAGTACGCTTTTATTAATAACAAGTAGCAGCACAGTGTTAATTGCATGCTTATTGGCAAACTTTCCTTTCATCAGTCAGACTATTGGCTCTAGAAGTTCATTTTTTTAAGAATCATACCAGATCTATTTTAATGTACTTGTAACTGTTTTGAATGGGCAAAGACAATTATGGCCTATTACTCCTCCAGGAAAAGAATGCATTCAACTCAAAATTTTAATCTCCTTTATTCTGCCTAGTTTATCCATTTTGTATTAAATTAAAGTTACAAATTTTACGTTAATTCGCACAAAATCATTTGCACATATATGCATCATAAAAAGTTATCCAAAAAGTCTGTATCATTGAATATAATATCAACTAAAAATCTCTATTCTAAAAGAGTAAGTCACACATTGGAACAAATTAATTTAGAGATAGATCCATTAAAGTAATGGGAGGAAAAAACCCTATGTTTCTAAAAATCTAAGGTTTTTTTCCTACAACTGTAATTGTATGTATTAATGTAATTAATACTTTAAGTACCCAATCCTGTAGCCTGTGAGGGGGCTCCTGTGCCCTTACTGCCAAGAGTTCCATGGGGCAAAAGTGACAAACAGTTTCATCACATTGCCTTGTAACCTCAGTCCCACAAAACATCCAGGATCCTGTTGAAGGTAATGGATTTTATCAGTCAAAAACATCCAGTGTGAACTAACGGATCATGCACCAGGACCAAATATCTTTATGCATACATGAAATGCTACTGAGTCTGGTAATTCCATTTACACATAGGTGTTTGCATTTGAACTAGAGTTTTAAGAACTTTGCTCTCTACTAAGGTTTCAAAGTATAGAAGGACATAAAGTGACAGAAGTGTTATAATCCAAGTGAAACAACATCCATGATATCCTGAAATCCTGATTTAAAAGCAAAAGATGCTGATCAGTGCAGCTTCTTTACACAGCAACATTTTTTTTTCTTTAAATGTAGATAAATAAATTTATTTCTATTTTAAAAGTTGCAGATTTTGAGATCTTTCTAATACTGACATCATTTTAAATTAAGATGGAGTACAGGGATGACAACACCAGGGAAAATTTCCAACGCTTTAACTTCTCACCATTCTATCATCACCTCAAAGTCAATTTTCACCTTTTTCACTGGCTGAATTTGTTATCTTACATTTTGCTTTGGGGCTCGTGTTCTTGCAATATAGTAGTACTGGATTACAAGAACAGTGACAAGCCTGTTTGCTATAAATGAACAATGGCTATGTTACAGCAAGTCTGTAATATCTAGAAAGAAAAGGAAAAGCAGACCCAGCAAAGCACCCTCACTTGTTAATTACATGCAGGTTGCAAATGCTCATACATCTAGTGAGTAATAAGTAAAGACAAGCCTGAAGTTGCTTGTGAAGATTTCTGACACAAGATTTTTTTCTTGATCACACAACAAAGCCAGTTACAGGATCCAGAGAATTAATTACGGATTAGAGCTTAACATTTACTACTGAAAATAATGCAGGTTCATTAACACCTAGCCTGAACTACTGTTCAAGTATGAGAGACCTGCCAGTTAGGAAAAGTCAGGGTGTGAGCTACCTATAAGGGTAGCTATAGGTAGCTATAAGGGGAACACCCCACCCCACCTCAAATCCCTTCTGAAACTCAAAGTCAGTAACAACTAAGGCCACGGATCAAGGACTGAAATAGCACAGACAGCCGCAATTCGGCCATTGCAAAGCTTCTGAATGCTTCACTTGGTAACTGATGGAAAATCCTCAAAACAACTTCTTGTCCCTTAAACCAAGACACCATGCAGCAATATTTCAGCAACCAAATACATTTTGGGTTTTTTTCCTGGGAGAGCAAAAATATAGTAACAGCATAGACATGATTGGATTCCTACACATAAATAGGGTTCCACTTTTTTTTAAGTGAATCCCAAACTTTTGAGCAGCTCTTGTTTGAAACCAGTCCCAACTGTACAATCCCCATTTCTTCTGTGCCTTTTCAAACTAACAGCGGATGTTGTTCA
This sequence comes from Caprimulgus europaeus, assembly GCA_907165065.1. Next base: position 16,519,847 of record OU015530.1, read on the forward strand.
AGAATTTACTGCTTACTTCCCCCTGGAGCAAGAGAGAAAGGTCCTGTAAAAATCACAACCCATCTGAAGTACATAAACCAAGCAGAACACATAAAATAGAGCTAAGCAGTGACCTCAAGAACTGTGCAGTAATTTGCATCAGAAACAAGAAGTGAGTAACAGGTAAAATCTACATAGAAAGGGAGAAGTATTCAGCATCCAGATGAAGAAGGGATGTGCAAAAATCTAACAACCAATGAAACCCCCCAACTATTATGACAGGAGGTGCTAACCACCTAAGATTTCCCACCATGCCCAGTAACGCTAACCAGTGGCTACAGCACTACATAAATCTCTATTAACTTTCAGAAATGTGCAATAAGACATAAAGAAAAACAATGTAAATCATAAATAAAGTTTAATTTTAAAAAAGCTGCCCAAACTCCTTGAGTTTGAATATTTACGTCTCTAACTACTCCTTTCAAGAAAAAATTTACACCTTTCATTCCAAATAATGAACATCACACACAAATTAAGAGAAGTAAGGATTAAGAGACAAGAAAAAACAATGCCTACCTTTGATTTCTGTAGCTATGTATTTAATGAACAATCAGGACATACAATAGAAATAAATGATGGTCTTAGAAACTAATGTCATGGATGTGATCCAAACACACCAGTGTTTTCAAAAGTTGCAGAGCAGGAGGCATTCTGACACAGAGAGAAGGCTGAAAGCCCTTTGGTTACATTAACACAAGGACTAAAGATGTTATTCTGCATTTCAAATTCTAAAGAATCTATCGAAGCATTCAGTATTATGAAACTCACTGGAGCGTCCCAATACATCTTTCATTTTTCAGTTCTTTTCCCAGAACAATTCTTTAAAATGTGGTGTCAAACAGCTTCAGGAAACCACAATTATCTTTTCCCTTCATGTTCAAGTCAAAGACACTAGGAATATCAAAAAGGTCATTCCCATCCAAATCCCTTCTGGATGGTGGCAACTTATGTTCTTAATCACAAATATTATCTAAAAGATTTTTAATTAAAAGCTGAAACTGTTCTTCCTTTTACTTCTATATTTTTGCCCTTTAAATAAAGCACTGTTTTATTTCCCATTATTTTTCCTTTATCTTTTGAAGATAAAATTCCACTCCTTTCAGCATATTCTTCTAGCTCTTACAGCCCATGCCACTTTGAAACAAGTCAAAACAATTCTGCAAGCCCAGTTCTCTCCTTCCATTGATGTACTGCTGCTGTATTTAACAACCTAGATTTCCACATGACAATAAGAAACAGACATTTTAAGTAGCTCAGGAAAATTACTAAATCAGCCTTCAATCTTTCTGTTTTAAGACCCCAAAAACATCCAGGATAGGCACCAAAGCCTATACTGTGTATTGTGTCAATAATGCTACTTTTCTCTTTACACATTTGTGAATCTTCGACTAGGAATCCAGATATCACCATCTGAAAAGGACAGCTATAACCAAGTGCACATTAAAAAGAAAATGAGCTTTCTACTAACTCATGACCTCTACTACTGAAAACAACACCCTGCAGAGCTTTGGAAGTGCTGCATACAAAAATAAACTTCAATGCTGGGCTGTAGCACACCCATTCTGAAGAAGGATAAAATAAAATAGTGTAACAACAGATTTATCTACCCATTTATTTACTAGATGCAATCACCTAATGATACAACCGCAGCTCCTTTCCAAACTGTGGCTGTCAAAACAAATAACATAATTCACAGGTTCTACATTATGAGCTTCAGAGGACTCCTTGACATTCACTCCCTACTGTATGGCAAGGCCATGAGAATATTTATGTTTTGTGACCATAAAACAAAGCATCAGTCATAGTAACAATTTACTAAACCATGATTCTCCCTCTTTTTTCTCATATGTGAGCCAAGAAGCAGTTAACTAACAACGACATTAAAAATTACCGCACCGGGGTATCCGAGTTAACACCTTACTGATGCGAACAGGGCGGCTCACACCTCTTGCAGCTATTGTCCCAGTTTCTCTACAACCTCACTCAAGACATCCCCGCTTTTAGTTCATGGTCTGAGGTTTTCAACAGAGCCCTAACAACCACAGACTGATGAGGGGGAGGGGGAGGTAAGCGAAAGATATTGGATAACAAGGTAGCAGATTCAGAGAGGTGTCAGTAAGCAATGCCACTGCTCAGATGAATCTCAGCATTGGTGTCACATAGCACATACCCAAAGTACATCCTCAGCAGTCCTACCACAGCTAGCATACAACTACAATGTGGATTAGGAGGAACATATAATGTTATTATAGACATAATTAGGGAAGCAGAACACTGACAAATTCAGTGTTTCGAGCCATTCTTTTTGCTATACACTGCATGTGGAACAGCTTGAATTAAGCTAATGTAATAACCAGACTTCTTCCAAAGGGCAACTGTGAGCAAAACTACGCTGTAGATGAACAATCACCACCTGAAATGCAGCGCTGAGTTTTGTAACGTTCTTAATTTAATAATACATTAATGCTTAGATGATTGCGATCAACAAAACCAGGACTTGATGCCTCTACAAATGCCTCCATTGCAGGGCCTGGAGAATCAGGCCCTGGACAGGTTTCCATCAGAAACCGAGAGCCTGCCCTCGCCAGCATCCTTCCGCTTGTGAAGAAGCGCTCGCAGACCACACGGGCCGAGGAGCACAGTCAGGGCCGCTGCAGTTCGCCACCAACCACAGGTGTTGCCCCACGCCCTGCCCGAGCTGGAGCGCACTGATGCCTGGCGGGGTTGGTTTTCACATACACGCACGCAGCCGAAGGCAGCCGCCTCAGGCACAGGGCAGACGGGTGACTATGGCATGGGTGGCGGGACAGGGGTTCAGTTCACCCTTGGGGATACGCGGCTGTAACGCTCGGATAAGGTGTGGGCCACATGAAGCCAAGGACCAGCCATCCCTCGAACTTTGCCTTTACGTTCGTTACACAGCTACAGAGGCCGTAGCAAGGGGGCTGCCCCTGAGCAGCCTGCGCCGCCGCTGAGGGAAGCCGCGCCCTGCGCCTTTCTGCTGGAGGTCACGGCGACGGCGGGAGGAGGCGGCGGCTGCGGCGGGGAAAGCGCTGCCCGGAGAGCGTCGGGAGCCCGCGGCGGGCGGCAAAGCCCTAGCCCCTCAGGGTGGCCCTTCCGCCGAGGAGAGCCCAGCTCGCTCTCCTCAGCGGCGGGTGCAAGGGGGCAGCGGAGGCGGCGGGGATTTCCCGCAGGGCGCCCTGGCGCGGCGGGCCGAGCAACAGCGCAGCAGGGGGGGCCGGGGGCGGAGGGAGGAAGCGGCGCTACGCCACCGCTCCCCCCCACGTCTTCCTCCTCGCTGCACGTGCGAACCGCCGCGCGCCGCGCGCCGCCCGCCTGCCTGCCTCCCCGGCGGCGCGTGCGGCGGCCGCCCCTACCTGCGGCGCCAGGGGGAGGCTCCATCTGCGGCTCCACGCGACGGCGGCAGCTGCGCACAGCGCGCGGCCAGAACCGACCCTCGGCCGCGCAGGCGCGGAGCCGCCGAGCCCCACCCCCGCTGCCCCGCGCCCGGCACAGAGCGGCGGCAGCAGCCACGCGCAAGGCGCTGAGAGCAGGTGGGGCCGTGCGGGGCACAGCGCATGCGCCATCTGCGCCGAGGGAGGAGCGCCGCCGCTTGCGCGCATGCGCAGTTGGGCAGGTGGGCGGTGGGGAGGTGCCGTGACTGACAGAGCCGCACACCGCCTCCCTCCCGCCCTCGCCCACCCGGGGCAAGCTGCGATGAACGGGGTTGGGGGAGCGTGGCAGGGCTCGGTCTCTGGGAGGGACTGAGGGCTCCCCGCAGGCCCCGCTACGGAGCGCAGTCGCTTCCCGGGAGCGCCGTGCACGCTCCGTGTGGGTGCAGCCCCTGACAGCACTGCAGGCCGGGGTGTCGCAGCCTCCGGCCCAGGGAGTCCTTGGGGTGCCCGGGGCATCCACAGCAAGGGTTGGAAGTGGAAGATGAGAATTACAGTGGTGGCCGCTGTTACGATGAGTTTGTGCCCGTTAAAAAGGGCTTCCCGGTGTATGGGCAAGAGACCCTCTGTCCTGTCTCTGGGACCACGCTCCTGCCACAGGTGCTCAGGTGATGGAGGAACCGGGGAATTTAGTGTCCCACCAGGAGCCCGGGCAACACACCGTTAGGGAAATTCCTGTTGGCACCGTGGTCAGTCTAGCAGAATGCAGTGGTTGGCTTACTCCATACCTCGGTTACTCTACAGCTTATATTTTTTTACCTTTACTTGTGCAGTTCAGCATAAAAAAGTTCAAGTATTTCCATTTTATGTCGTATCAATGTCCTGTCATTTTTTTTCAAGCAATGTATACACAAGAAAAGGACCTTGTCATGTAAAACGTTGCGTGAGAAATGGTAGCAATCAAAAGGTCAAACAGGTACTTTTGATATGCTATGGAGGAATGAATATGGGCTGCTACGTGCCTCGTTGTTAAGAAGATGAAGGTTTTAAGGCAGGGTTTGAAGAATAGTGCAGTTGCTCTTTGGACAAATCAGGAGGTCTATAGAAAGAACACAAAATACCTTTTCAGACAGTGCCACTAGAAATTTGATGCTGTTAAACACTACTAATCTATCTATGTGTCCTTTTGGTCTCCCTGTATAAGTAAGCATTAAGACATATGTGAAGTATACTTTAACGGCAAAGGAATAATTCTGTGGTAACTTTTATTTATGAGTCAGTAGTATATTTAACTGACCAGTCTGTCTTTAGTTATTAGTGGAGTGAGGCAAGGTTGACCACTTCCAGAAACAAAACATGGAATTAAAAAACTGTGAGAAGTTACCATACATGTAAAACCTAAGAACACGATTACCCAGAAGTTAAGAGAAATTAAAAACAAGGAGACACAGGACTTATTTTAATAAATACAATCCAGAATTTTCAAAGAGCCTACTGTCTTTTCCTATCTTCAACATTTTAGACTGACGGGTGGTATGGAAAATTAGTCAGTTTATGCAGTAGCCTCCTATACAAGGCTGCAAAAATTGTTCTAAATATAGCATTTCTTCTGATATCCTGCATTGTTACATCCTGTGCAGTGAAAAGGTGAGCTTTAAAAATTACATTCTCAGGGAAGTGAGAAGTCCGAGAGTCTTCCTCAAGTACCACATAGACCTTATATGCCTCCAGAAGATAACAATAAGTAGTCTAGAAGAAAACAGTAGGAAGAATTTTGATCACAATTACCATGTTATTTATTCTTAAAAATAATTTTAAGTAAAGAAATGAGTTTCAAGTCCACATTTTCTCCCAGATATACATTATTTTCCCCTAGTGAAAATTCAGTCCCTTTATTTGAAAATGGATTGTTTCAACTTGAGGCCACACTAAGAGCCAAGTTCTTCGTGCTGATACGTTCACAGAAATTAGTAGAGCGTGATGTAGGCAAAATCTTCCACACAAGTGCTTTTGGCCTTACTGATCTAAAGCATTTCTGTTATAGAGCATTAAGTGTCTGTATGGCTTTTTTTCAATCCACGAGTTTGATCTCATTCCACAGAGTAAAATGTGGATCTTACAATTGTTTTCTGTAACTTTAAACTGTACCACTTCAGTTACTGTTTATATACTGATTTGAGGATTTTGATTGAACAGGGCTGTGAAAATGGAACATACCAGTTTATTTGTATTTGTTTTATTAAGGGTTTTTGGAATACACCACTTCTGCAATGAATGTAAGAGAGTGTTAAATGAAAAAAAAGATACCAGCCAATCTGTAGAGAGTTACATATATGCAGTGAGAAAATACAAGAAAACACATGATACAAAAAGCAGCTTTCAGCATGAGAACCAAAACGAAGAATGTACACTTAGAACAGTAAGTGGATTTTTTTTTTTAAAAAAGGAATAATTTAAGTTAGTAATTTTTGCTGCTGTTAAAGCACTTGGCTAGTGGTATTTATATATGCACTGCAGAATCAGAACAGTGAACATTTATTTTAGATTAAGATCTTTGAGCTTAAATGTCAGCTCTGTGTATTGTGTTATTTTGATTGTTTTCAGGGACAGGGTACTGGGCTAAACAGAACTTGGCTTTGAAGTGGTATTTCTGTTCTTTGATTCAGACAGTGAATGCAAAGAGAAAAATCCAGTGACTTTGTAACTCGGGGAAGTTGTCCTCTCCTGCTTCTTCTTCCAGTAACAGGCCTGGAAAACAGAAACAGGATTTTTCTGCGATTTTTTTCATGACCAGAAAGGAGGAGGTTACTGTGTTAGAGATGTGAAGTGTTGTAGCCATATCAAGAATTTTAGTTGCATACATAAAAAAGCTAAACACTTTGTAAATACATGTCCTGCATGCTTTCGTGTGCAGCCTAGATGAAAATAAGGTCATCAACCTATAGAGAAAGAAAAGAGAGATTTACTTCCTTCATTCATGTGGAAGTGCCTTTTTTGTGAGCTCCACCTATGGCAGCATCCAAGGGTATAAAGGGATGGTTTCATTAAAAAAAAAGAAAAAAAATGAAAGTGCAAAGTGGCTCTCCCTTAAACATGTGGTCTAAATTGCATCTTATCCCAGGAGAGAGTTTTGAAATGACATCTGGAGTATGTCATTTGTGTTCAGTCAAATCTTTTTTACTATGAGTCTTGCACAAGTTCTGTGAAGTTATGCTGAAACTTGTGGGGCCTTTGCTGTGTAGCACCTGGATTCAAGTGAGTACTGTATGCTTCATTTAACTGATATACTTCTCCAGAAAACTTACTTAATTGGGACATCTCCTGCAGCACTGATGTAAGACCAGTTGTTCTTAATACACGCAACTGTTACTTAATAGGGCCTTAATCGGACAGTGGCTGCTGCTTACTAGTGTCTGCCCCTGGTTATTCAGTGCTGCTTATGTCATCTGTCTGTTACAGTCTCTTGGAACTTGTCTATACAAGGAAAATTTTCCCTACAATGAATTCCCTGAGGCTAAAATGCTGGATGCTCTAGTGGAAACAGGCTGGTGATTGTGGTCACAATTTCTGCACTGGTATTACGGTGGGGGAAATCTGGTAACTTCCCTCACAGGCCTGAAGGATGCTTGAGATAATGAGTTTCTTATAAAATTAAAAAGAAAAATATAGTCATAAGTAGTGTTGGATTGCAGTCATTTCTGTGTTTCTAAGATTCATATTGTCATTTGATTAGTTAATTGCCCATTTTCAAAAGTGTGAACATATTTTTACACTTCAACCAAGACAGTGCTAACAATTAAGCTATAGATAGCAATAGAGATTAATTCTCTATCGCACAAGTCTCCGCACCTTGCTCTTACCAGATAAAGAGAGCCTATCTGTCTGCACACAGGTGTGATTTGTTTTTTCCTTTTTTAAATTCCAAACAATGGCCTTGGTCAGATGAGTTCAAAGGAATATTTTCAAATGGCACCTCTTCGTGTTTGCTGTTGACATTTTTTTATCTTGTTTCATAAAATGTAGCTCCCAGTAAAAAGCCTGTGATTCTTTGCTAAGCTTACCCGTGCAAAATACCTTCACTCATAGGCGAGAGATGTGGGGAAGCTTTGATAGAGAATTAGCATTTAGAATCAAAGAAACATTTCCTTCTCTTCTTAAGGAAGCATACTTTTACTGAAGCCATTGTAAAGTTGTTCAGAACCTTATTTGCAATTGGCATCTGAGATTTTCACTGACTGGAGACATGTCTTCCAAAAGAGGTAAAAGAAAAAAGATTAAGGAGGAGTTTGTAGTGTATTTTTGTTGTTCAAGTTCCAACATTTTGTACTTATTCCTCCATATAAAATTAAATCCATCCACATGTCTGGTTTCCAAAGGTTTAAGGATCAAAGATCTTTACAGCAGAGTCTGCTCTTATAGGAAGAGGAAGCACTAGGCATGTTGAACTGTTTCTGTCCTGTCTTATGAGTCTATGGTTCTGCTTGTTCTAATGAGTAGATACTAGTAGCTCACAGCCCTCTGAAGCTGCAGCCTGTTGAGTCTGACATAACTAACAGGAGACTTTTGTAGTATCTTCGCAGAGCAGGCACTAGCGCTGAGTTGCCTTGGCCTGTCTCTTGCTCCAGTAGAACTGCAACTGGCATGTTGCTAGGTGGCAAGCTCTGTGGTGGCAGTGCCTGTGTCAGGTCCTGTTCGCCAGGAATGAAACCTTTCTCCTTTGTGGGCCAGGCTTTTCCGCTCATGTTTCAGGGGAGTTGGAAGCATCCAGCCACAGTGACTACCATAGTTGTCTTTCTAGCAAGGAGTCACTGATGTCGTATCTGTGGAGCTGGCCATTTGCTCAACTAGAAAAATTGAGTCAAATAATAATTACATTTGCCAGTCACTCCTAGATCTTATTTGCAGAGTGGAAAACACTTCAGTTCCCTTCCTTTTCCAAAATCCACCCACAGCAGCACAATCTTTCACAAGCTTTTGTTTCCTCAAAACTTCCTCTTTTATCTCAAAGGATTCAGATGTACCCCAAAGTTATGTAATATATACCAAAGGTAGATGACTTGGCCAGCATCAAGATTTTCAAATAATAGTAGTTTAGTAATGTAAAAAGGAAGAGAAGGTCCACCACCAAGACAAACCAGTCTATAAAGTTTCATCATTTGATTTACAAAAACAATTACTTTTCAGGCTCTGGTCAAAATGTTTTCTTGTCTGAACACATTCACAACAATTATAGGGTGACTCTCACTTGCACCTTGCTTACAAAAACAATTACTTTTCAGGCTATGGTCAGAGTGTTTTCTTGTCTGAATACATTCACAACAATTATAGGGTGACTCTCACTTGCATTGGAGGTTTTATTTGGAAACTTACATCAGCCATTTTCAAAGCCTTGGATTTTCATTTTCCCTCCTTCTGGCTCTGCATGCAGTCACAAGTTTTCTTTCTGTTTATAGTTTTAATTTAAAAGCTGCTTAGCCATTCTCTTGCTTTATCTTTTCCCATTTTTTAAGTGCTATACAGGGAAGAACAGATCATAGTCCCTGATCATAAATGTGTACAAGGAAATGGTTCGATGTTCAAAGGAGCTTCTAGGCTACAGTAACCACTGTGGTGCAGTCCTCTGGGCGTTTGAGCTGACACTAGAGCCATCTCACTGTCTGTCCGTTAATACTAGCCTGGACATTTCCTAATCACTCTCTGGTCTGGTTTTAATTTGTTTGTGTATTTTGTGCCACAGTAGAAAAGTCTCTAAGGAGGCAAGCTCTGAAGTTCTAAGGTACTTTCCACCCCATTCCTTAATATATTCGGGTGTTGCAGCTTCATCCTGGGTGTCAGGAGTTATTACAAGTACAGAAAAAGAAACAGAGTGAGGCCATTAATAACTGAAACATGCTGTGTAGTCAGTCCTGGTTGAGCACTAGTCTTGTTTGTACATAGTCTTTATCTAGTAAATCCCTGCTTAGAGACACAAATCCTCTTAACTGCTGGTTGATTCTCTTAAGAATCATTGTCTGTTTCTTTAGTTCTGGAAATGTTTGCTTCTTATAAGACACACCACCCTGTAATATTGGATCACCATTCTGCCTTGAAGTTCAACTGTAGTAGTTGCTTTTTTCATCTCTAAACCTCAGAAAGCTTTATAGATAGGGAGATGACAGTACAAAGAGCTTAAGCAGTTTGCTTGACTTTGTGGAAGAGTGCCAGTGGTAGAGATTGGAAGATCAAGCTCCTCAATTTATAGTCCATTGAGATGAAATGAGATCATAACACTACTCATAATTTAGGAAATTAGGGCCAAGTGCAATCCATACTTTCACATATGGATTGGTGTTGTTGGAAATGGTAAGATCAGAGTCATCAAGGCAGAAGACAAAGGTGATGAACCAAAAGCTACTTATTAATGTATGTAGAGAACAATGCAGAAAACAATGAGAAAAAAATGCCATTGCTGAATGTGATCCTGTTACTGTCTAAAAAAGTCTTTCTGTCAGCAGATGGCTTCTTTTTCAGGCATTAAACTCTCAATATTTAGCTTATAGTAAATCCACATATTTATCTGTACCCAAATTTACAGTAGGATAGTGCTATATAATTGTCTACAATGTTATATTTGCATATCTCCTTAGTTTACACTGTGGAGAAGTCTGTGGTTGGTTGTTTCTCCATAAAATATATATTAAAAAATCTGAGATACTGGGGTTTATGTTCCTTAAAACTTACAATAATTAAATATATTCACTACACTTTCTCTTGTTTCAAATTCAAACTTGACACTTAAAGACTGATAAACAGGATGTGAGTTGAGGAAGGTGCTTTTCCTACCATGACAGGTATGATCAAAACATGGGTTTTTTTTCTAAAAGCTTTTCCCCTCCTTTTAGTTTTTAAGTGTATAAGGGTGATGCAACAATAATAATACTGAACACATAGCTTCTGCATATTCACCAGTCTGGAAAATTCAATCTGACTTTAAATTTAGCCCTGCGCTGCTAAGGAGCTTCAACTGACCAGCACTGATTCTGTGGTTTTACTGACTGAGATATGGGTGTTATCAAAAGGTGGTATTGGCAGTCATAAAACTCCGTCACCTGAAGTTCAGTAAGGGGAAAAAATCTTATGTGCTTCTTTGCGTTCTTCATCCATTGCTTTGGACATCAACTTCTTAGTTCCTAGTAGCTTATCTGTGTCATGCAGTTAAGCACTTGCCTGTTTGTAAGTTCAGGAGTCTTACTGTTGAAGGCAGTGAAATTATCACATCATATATTTTTAAGCTGAGAAATAAATTGTCATTGTACCAATGTGATTTGGAGCCCCGTCTACCGTTCTCGTCTTGTTTGTGTTACTAAGCATGGTTTTATAGCTGCTGTACTTTCATCTACTGACATTGGTTTCAGTGTTAAGGGAGCACTGAATGCAGGGAGGGGAGATCTGATGTGAAAACTCAGCTCTCGACATGTATTTCCCCACAATATCGTTCTGGTTTGTTCCTAGTTATCTACCTTACTGGGATGTTTACGTCCCCAAGTAATACAGGTTTTGTGCAGTTCCAGTTCTGATGGCTGGTTGGTGGCCTGTGGCAAGGGTTAGTTGCTGCTCATATGGCAAACCGTAGTGTCGTCGGTAGAGTCCTGATGTTTTTCGGACTGATTAATGCGGCATGTTGTAATACATAGAATCCAAATGAAAACTCAAAAGATTTATCCCATTGATTCCAGTTTTGTTCAGAAGGTCGTAAGAGCCTGATGACTTCTACATTCAAATTCTTTCCTGCAAAGCATTTAATTAACCATCTTTGCTTTACAACCAATGTTCAACCTTTATTCACAATTTAAAAGTATATGAAGATATGTAATGCAGTGAAGCTGGATATAAAAATGAAAACCCTTTTCAAAGTTAGTAAAAAAAATCTTTTAGGATCTTGGAAGTGCTAGACAGTTCTGAAATTTCACTGTCAATGGTAACAATTTTAAGTTAGAGCAAACTGAACCTTGGAGTTGAATACCCATACTATGTATGATTCAGGATTTCATAGCCAATCTCTTTGCTCTCCAATTAAATAACTGTTTAAGGTGTAGCCTATGTTTCTTGACTTTTCCTAATTAGCTGCAATTTGAGATTATAGATTTTACATAAATATTTATGTTATTTACCTTTCTCCGGCATTAGTCTGATCATTGTGCATTATTAACGTCAGTATCAGGGATTGGGGTCTGTTTCTTCAGGCATTATCTGCATATCTATTCCTAAAATCTCATCATATAAACAACTGAAATGACATAAGAGGCAGAACTGGATAAGGGCAAAACCAGCAAGAAGACATTACAAATTTCATAATAGGTAGGAACACATCTGCTGCATATCAGTTATCATTTTACATAAGTAATATATGTGGAATTTAGTATATATATTTTATATATAGGTATTTAATTCTCTTTCCTACCTATTCTGTAGAATTAGGGAGAAGAGCACCAAAGAAGACATGACTGACCAGTGATATGTAAAAGAAAGTGTAACTAAGGTTTAACTTTATGTCATGTTTTACACAACTAGGGCTAAGTGTTAATCAACTATACATATGGGGCAAAAAAACTCCAAGAAACAATGAATTTGAAATAGCTTGACCAAAAATCTCTCCTTTTTTTGCCCCACTTTTTATAACACTTTTTATTTAAATTCATTGACTAATTAATATTTTAGAGAAAAGAATAGCCAGTGCTCTAAACATCCAGTAAGGTCCATGAAATCTCAGAGATTTCCCAGAACTTCTACAACAAAATTATGGGAGAGCAACTTCTGTATTTCTAGTAAGTCTTGAAACAAACAGAAAATTATTCTTTTAAAAATAAATTATTACATAAATTAGCATAGAGAAATAGAAAAGCATAGAAAACAATTAAATTTCCCATCTTCCTAATCCTTCTATGTTTTATTTTGAATGGGAACTTGGAAATGTAAGTAAATCCATTGCAGAGAATAAATTAGCTTTTTTTTTGCTTGAGCATTGTGTTCTATGACACAAACATGTAAATCTCCCTCCAGTATCATAATTTGTATTCAGGTAAGTACCAAAAAGTTGATTGCAGAGTGTGATGAATCAATTCCCATGCTGGGATAAGCTGTAGAAAGGAGAAGCTGAAGTTTGAATTTCATCACTGTTTGATATGGAACAAGAGATTATGAGTAACAGCAAGATTTTAACCCCTGTGTTCTAAAAAAACCCCACTGCATTTAGAATTTCAGAATAACTCTTTTTTTCACTTGGCTATGCTATATACTATTCCTAGCTTCTGTAGAAATAAAAGTTCTGGTTGTTCTGAGGGCCCTTTCTCCCTATTTAGGAAATAAGGTTTTAAGATGTGGAAATTTGCATAGCTTGGTATTTATTTCTGTGATAGTTTCATGGGACTAGCCCTTGGCCAGCAGCCAACACAGCCATTCACCCACTTCCCTCCACCCCCAGGGGACAGGGGAGAGGATTGGGGGCAAGGATAAGGAGGCTTGTAGGTTGAGGTAGAACAGTTTAATAATAGAAATAAAACTTAAAATAATGCTAATATTAAAATAGTAGTGATAATGATAACAGTAAAAAATATACAAATGAGTGATACCCAGTGCAACTGCTCACCACCCGCCGACCAAGCCCGGCCCGTTCCCAGATAACGATCCCGGAGGAGCAACAATCCCGAACCGAAACCGCAATCCTGGAAGAGCGAGAGCCCGAGTGAAAGTCAGAGAGAGCTGAGAGAGGAAGAGCCCCTCACTAATATACTGGGCATGACGTGATATGATCTGGAATATCCCACTGGCATATCCTAATGCCAATTTAGCTTATTAATTTAAATACTGCTCACGCCCTTAGATCTTGTGCTTGTAGACTGACAGAGCACAAAGTCCTTCAGTTCCAGTGACAAAAATGCAAACACTGGGATGTTCTCAGTGTTTCTCTCATAACAAATCCCAGGATGAAAGCAAAACACAGCACTATTCTAGCTACTAAAAAGAAACCCGGCTCTGCTCCAGCTAAAATCCAGGACTAGGATGTCTTAGCAAAATCGAGACAGCCTAGTTAACTAGAGAAATCATAGCACCTTTAGACAATCACAGTTTTATTTTACTTTTTTAGTATGTTTTTACTGGGTCCTTCACAAGTGTTTTCCTTCTTGTTATGATTCTTGATTTTTCATTCCAGAAATATATACTGTAAGTATAGTATTGTGATGTTACATCTTTTATTACATTGCTGTTTCATGCATAGAAAAACATTCTTTTGCTCTCTGTTACAGGTGTGACAGCTTGGCCCTTTGTAATGCATAAGGGTCACTTTTTGTCCGTTTTAGTGGTAGAAGCAGCAGTATGTTGCAAAATTTTATCTACCATCTCTGGATAATGGTATTTTTGTTATGGTTTCAGTTTTGACAGTTATGCTGTCATCTGGTATCTACAGTTCATCTCCAGATTTGTCACATCAGTTGTCTTTCTTGCCATCCTTTGTTTTCCATTAACATTTTTGATTACATTTTTAAATATAAAGGTTTGGTTGGTGATTGACACCTGATCTGTACCAGTATTGACAGATGTACTAATTCAAATCAGTTGTGTAGTTGAACTGGGCTTTCTGCAGATGCACTTTTACAGTCCCTTCATGTTGATCTGCTTTCTACTTAGCCATTTACACCTTGCCTTGCTTTTCACAATACAAAGCAATCCCTAACCTGAAATGTCAAGCCATTAAATATACTGCATAGGTGTGGATGCTACCATTTTGAACTATTGAAATACATTTGCACTTTTACAACAGTGAGGGTAGCTATTAACTCTGTAACTGAAAGTAAATAAATATCTTTGTCCTTCACTTTCATGTTCTTTGAATTGACTTGAAATTCAGACTTGGTAGTCAAAAAATTAGGGAAAATTTTTAATATTTTTTTTTAAGGTCATGTGTGGTTTACACAAGCAGGAATATACGTGAACTGAAAAAACTGAAGCAGTTTTCTGTATCTTTAATCTTCTAGAATAGCATAATGTTTAAGAATGTCTCGCATTGATTTCAGTTGTAGATTTCATTGTGGAAGATAGAGCATCTCATATGTAAGAGACCATCTGGCATAAGTGCAAGCAAAGGACCTCTAGGAAGGTGTAACCAGTTGTGGTGGCAGCTTAAGCTGCCATTTGTGTTCTTATTGCATCTTCAACAAAGATAAAGGATTGCTCCAAAGAAAATATTACAGTGCCTAGCTTTGGGTAATTACAAGATCATTTTGAACAATTTAGCATTAAACTAAAATGACTGTCCAGAGGATGATTAGGACATCCATCTATTGAACACAATTTGGATTGAATACTGTCTTACGTAGCCCAAGTTCTGCCTGAGCTAAAGCTCAGCTAGAACATGACAACTGCACAGACATAATGCTTTTGATATCAGGGGAACATACACTGGCCATCTTATTGACTTTCTATTCAGCAAGACATGTTCTGCTTTGAACCTAAAGAATTCATAGTGTCCATTTCAGCATATTTTTTTCATCTTAATTTAATTCCACTGATACAGCAAAAATCCCCCAGTGTACCACCATCTGCAAATCCCGAGTACCAACCAGGTTAGGCCCCTGCAGGCTTCCAGCTGAGGAGCTCTGGTTCCTTGACAGAGGTGACACTCGGTCTCCAGGGTGGAGGCCATAGAAGACACCTTAAGGAGACCTCCTGCTGGTGGTGAACCAACATTAGGAGGCTGAGAAGCAGCTGCAGCGAGAGCTGCTGGCCAGCCTGCCTGCTGGAGGTGCGGGAATATGGCAGCACAGAGCCAGGGTGGGGGAAAGCGGCAGAATCTCAGCAGCGTGGTTCTTGCCAGGTTAGGGAATGTGTAACAGAGCAGCTGTTGGATACGCAGTGACAGTTACCACGACCACCATGGCTTTGCTGGCTGACAGCATGTCTCCCAAAGGGGGGTAAAGCATGGGCTACTCTAATCAGATGTTCATTCGGAGAAAGATGAAGTTTCTGTCATTCAAGTCCTTGTGGGTACTGCAAAGAGAACAAAAGAATACAGTCATTAAAAAAAAAGTCACTGGCTACTGACCTACCTGTCAATAAGTATAAAAGAAATGTGATGCTGCTGCTGAGAAACTATCAAATTTCCTTTAAAAAGCAATGCTAATGTCAAATGTGAAGTCAGAATCAGTGTTGATTTGTAACAATCATGCTGGGAACCAAGAGATGCTTTTGGTTTTATTGTGAAGAAAAAATCCTCCACAAGAGACATTTGCATTAATAAGGGAGAAAATCTGCTGCTGAAATAGGGAGAGAACAGAGAGGGAATAAAGGTAGATTTTCATTCCAAGCACAGTTTGGATATAGTATATTCCTCACAGTTCACAACAGCAATTAGGCTCTGGAAATTGGCCATAAACCCTGAGAAAGGATGAACATATTGTCAGAATAGTTGTTGTTTTAAAGAGATTGATTCAGTCTGACTCAGGGAGGAGCTGGAGGCTGCAGTGAAGGGAGAGTAGCAAGCACTAACGTACTTTAGGGCTTTGATTTACAGCTTCTCATTGGAGTTAGAAGCTGTGCTACTGTAAAACAACAGTTTTTCTAGGAAGCATCTGCAAGGCCCATTTCAGCAGAAAACATGCACACTCAAGTTCCATTTCTGCAGACTTAAATTCATATCCTGTTTCAGAAAAGAGCTTTGTGGTCTCACTTCAGCTTTTACTGTGTTTGAGGTACAGAAGAAACACTTTTTCCTCCTACTACTGTCATTCTGTGAGTGCTGTGCTGTTCTGGCAAGATGGTTTTGTCTTGGACTCTGCTTAGCACTTTTTCATTCTGTTTCTCTCCCCTCTATCATTTACTTCAGACCACTTCTGACTTCTGCAGTAGAAAAAAACCCCCAAACAACAACAAAAAACAACTTATGGTGTAGATAAACAGGAATGAAACTTGCTTAAAACAAGTTGGGTTTTAGTTCTGTCCATTCTGCAGTCATTCGTGAAGCTTCTACATTTTTCTTATATTTTGGTGGTTATTCAGAAGGCCACAGAGACATCTGAGCCTTTGGGAGAGATTCTTTCTGATTTTCACTTGAAAGCAGGTCACTGGTTTTACTGGTTTCTGGACTACCAGACATTATATGTGCCAATGTTAAGTTTTAGGTTTCCTCTTGTGTTGGTATTAGTGATGAAGAATCCGGTATTTGGGTTGTATAGGGGCTCACCTAGATCATTTTACCATTAAAATTACGAGAGAAAGATAGGTGCTCTCCTGTTTTTAACTAACAAATCTCAGTATTGTTCAAATGTATTTAGAAAGTTCATTTGTGTAATTGTGGGTTGTTTTTTTTTTTCTTTTGGCATTTCCAGCAAAAACTCAACAATGGACTTTATTCATTTATTTATTTGAGTATTTCATTAGAATTAAGCTGATTCCTAGAATGTTAATTACATGTTACCTTAGAGAAGAAAAAATAGGAGAAGGTGGATTATTTGCTTGCAAAAGTGATGATAATGATGACGATGAAGATGAGCAATGACAAAAATGCCCGTGGGGGAATATGTAAAACTATTAAGGTGTGTGAGAATTAAATGGTGTTTTATTTCAGATTTGCATTGAATTTCCAGTCTGAAGGTCAGGTAGAAGAGAAGCTACTTCAACAATTACATTCAAGTACAGAGAGAGGAATGGACACTTTTTTACTGACTTAACTGCACTTGTCTTTGAATCGGCTATGTTTTTGGACTCTAGGAGCAAACTTTCTCCACTTGTGCCATATGTAGTTAGCCTTAACCCAGAAATCACTTCTTCCAGTAGAAATGGGATAAAGGTACCGATCAAGTACACTGTAAGCCATCTTTATGTGGTTGGATTGATTCTTTTGTCACGTTAAGGTACCTTTCTGGATTGCTTGGGAAGGAGCTCTGACATCATTGCTCTAAAAAGTCCAACAGTGGGGTAAACTTAGCCTGCCTTTAGCATCTGTCCTCTTTAGATTCTTTTCTTCCTTCTTTACCTCATGCCTCTGACCTACAGTACCCAGTGGTCTACTCTTCACAGACACAGGCTTTGAAAAGTGTCCCTAAATACGCACTGTGCTTGTTCTGTGGAGCTGTCCTGAGGCAAAATAGCTCAAGGGCAGATATGATTATTTCAACATTTTCTGAAAATCTGAATTGGAACATTCCAGGCAGTTTTTTAACATAGTTTGCTTTTATGCTCTGTTATCTTTTCACAATAGCTGCCATTTTTGTGTATCATCTTTCTGATACCTCTGCTCCATATTTGCCAAGGTATTGTCCTTCTTCAGCAGGAAACAAAAACGGTCATATGAAGATGGGTCCTGTAATCTCCTTAAAATTGTGAGTCTAAGGGACAAAAAAGAAAGGAATAGAGAAAGCATGTCCTGCAAGGAAAGAAGAAAAACAATACCTGCTTTGTAAGTTCACCAGGATGTTCTACAGCTCTTGGTATAACTGTAAGTGTTGCTACCAATCACTTTGAAGAAATCATGTAGAACCTATGCTGCAGCAGTAATAGCAGTTGCCAGACAGCTCTTGTTTTTAGTGTTAGAGGATTGGTTTTCCACCCATCCCAGTCTAATAAATGCAGTGCATTAGGTCTGCTGCTCAGCTGGAGGGGAGAATGAGACAATTGCTGTCCTGATCCAAGCTTTAGTGTTCAGTTGTTTTCATAGGCTCTTAAATGTCTCCTGAAAGTGTTCCTGTTTATTGCTCAAGTGTCTTATTTTGTGAAAGCAATGATATATCTCATTTGTTTTGTAAAAAAACCCCTCTGAAACCCCACTGGATTTGTAAGATTTACCAGCAATTAATCAAGACTCTAGAACATGCCAAGGCCAATGTATTCACGAAGAAGAAAAAATTAAGTGATGTGTTGCTTGAATATGGGATATTATCAGTGCTTTTAAGGCCTCCTCTTCACAATTCAGCATCTTGGGGTGCTCTGCCAGAATGTCCATACGACTCTGTTTGTCCTGACAATGTGTCCCCCTCTCTTCCTGTAGCTTCATAGTTGCTGTAGATCCAACATGCATCAAGAACAACAGGAGTAACTGTTCTAACTGCTGTGTCAGTCTACCAAACAAATATGTAATATGAAGTTACAGAATGGAGAGAAGTGATTTGAGGGCTTCATAGTTCCCTCAGAGAAGGGCTAGTAACATGCACTGCTTTGGGAAAACAGTCTAGGAGACAGTGGACTGGCCTGAGGAATAAGGGACACCTGAGATAATTTCTCAGATAAAGGCTCTGATTTTTGCTCTCAAACCCCTTAATGTAAATGAGAACATGCTGTATTGTTAAGGAGAGTGAATGTCTCATGCATTTTAGTGAGTTTATAATGACTCTGGCTCTCTGTAAGCAGATTTTTTTTCTGGTTTCACCCTACTTTGATGATAGTTTCAGTTTGACTCATTATTACTCTCTGAAAGGCTTAAAGTGATGGAAACAGAGTTAGGAGAGGTGTTATGTAATCTCATCAGTCATTTTGTGTTTGCAGTGTATACTATAGCTTTAATTTTTAGTATTTTAAATTATCATTAAATAGTCACAATATCTGTGCTTCCCATCACAGTTTAATTATAAATCTTTACAAAAAATTAGTTAGTTGCATGAAGCTGATTAGCAAAGCTTGTGGAAAAAGCTTTTGGCAAGAGAGTAGCTTAGGACATATTTTGTGGGCTCCTCCAGAGGTAGCATGTTTTTGGAAAAAGATAATTAGGGTAATTAGGAAAATTATAAGTAAGACAGGCTATTTGTATTGAGTAGCAGCACAGGAAAAAGTGGTGTCTGATGAAAGCTGGCACAATTTTTCTTCTTAGTAGGTTTCATTTTAATTGTATGAAACATTTTGGGTTTGTGTTGCCTCAAGATAAAAATGCAGGAGGCTGAGATTTTTTTCTGTGGTACAAGGGGAGAGAGGCAGAGAAAGAGGAAGAAAAGAATAGTGAAGACATTGGCAGAAAATAATATTTGCTATCGTAAAATCAGTACTATATGAACCTCCTAGTTTGAATAAGCACACAACATTTTCACAGGTTTACCATTTCAGATGTTTACATTTGAATGAGAGTGACTTTTTATATTTATCTAGTTATGCATGGTCTTATTTTTTGACTTGAAATATTTGTGTTATATGTACTATCCAAACTTTGGAAAGTAGACCCAAAATGCCGTGACAATAGTGGTTCTGTGAGGCTTGCTGAAATTACATAAGCTCTGTGTCCTTTGGATAAGATAATTTATCTTCTCATTTTTTTGAGTATTTGCCTGTTTTCTGCAAATCCTGAATAGCCTGTGTCAAATTCTGGTCTTCAGTGCAACAACAGCGCCCTGCTTTGGGACCACTGATTTGTCATGCAGTAGGGAGCTGAATTTGTTGCTCTTTGTTTGCTCTTCTGTTGCTGTTCCTTCATATGCTCCATGATTTGTTTGTTAGGAAGAAGTCTTATCTAGTGATTCATTTAAAAGAACAGTGTACTTGAGTTTGTTGAGAAAATTACTACTACTCCTAGTTTGAAGATCCTAACTGTCCCAAGATACGTCCCCAGCAGTTGGTTGCCTTACACACTAATGCCCAGTAGAAGAAGAATCTGTGCTACGTATAGTTACCACATCAGAAATAATTTGAAACAGCAAGAAAGAGAAAAATAAAAATAGCTCCAGCTCCAGACAAATTGGCAGGCTTGGTTGTGTAAATGAAATGGCCAGCTAATTGTATTCCCTGGTGAATCCAGTCCAAATGGACCAGGCGGGTTGAGTGCATAATAGAACACATGCACCACAGTCTGAAAATCTCTGGGAATACTGAGCTGTCTTGTGTCACCCCTGATGGAGCTGAAATTGTAGTGAATGGGATGCTGGAACCATGTTGTATTATCAGAGGATGTGGAACCACTTATTTGAACTAAACACTTAGTGCTGTCATGCTGGTGTGACAGGAAATGGCACTAAAGCACAGCTGAGTGGCTATTTTTCTCTAGATAAATGCTCCAGTTTGTCAAGCTCCGTCTTCAAATCTGCTAAAGCACAAAGGTAGAGTTCAAAATTAAATGTTAACAACTTTATGTTAGCTCAAGAAGTATCACCTCCTTTTTCTTCTTTTTTTTTTTTTTTTTTTCTGTGTGCAGTTCCACGTGACTAATAAGTAAAGTAACAGGTCTCAGGTTATTCGAAGAGGATACTTAAGCCTATGTTTCATATTGTATTCAATAAAAACAAATTTTGTATAAATTTACTTGTTACTTTATTTCATTTCATCAGTTTCTGGCCTCGCTGGTGGTGGATGTAGTCTCCAGCTTAAAAAGCATCCCTTGTAAGAGACAGTCTTCACTAGATAAGTATGACCATAGTCCCCACTGATACAATTATCTGTACTGTCCTGGAGCACTTAGAGTACTTGCTTTTGTGTCCCAAAACTAACAGCAAAATATAAAAAAGATAGAGGCTACAGATATAACAATTAGTGTTACTGGCTGAGCAACCAGGCTTAGGATATAATTGAGAGTTCAGGGTTTCTGTTCTTGAACTAAAACTCTAAATTTAATACTTGCTTAATAATTCTTTGGGGGCTTTCTGTCATTAAGCTTGGCTAAAGTTGGAGTTTGGGTAGATCAGGGGAAAATCATAAATTTAGAGTTCATGATTTCTCTGAAGTATTTTCTACGAGTGCATAGAGATGGACCATTATCCCTAGACCTGTTCATGGCACCTTGCAGCTGGGGAATGCTCTGTATCAAGCTGAAGAGGATCAGTGTGAGGCTGCTGTCCAGCATTGGAGTGAAGGGCCAGTGCAGAGTAGAGAGCTGGTAGAGAAGGACTTCAGGCACCCCCGCGGCATGGCTGTCAGGAGACAAAACTGAAGAGGCAGACTCAGTGGATGGGCCACCTGTATGGAAGGGCTGTGCTCTGTGCAGGACATCTCCTGCCTTTCTGGCAGGACTGTTCCAGTGGAAATTTTTTCTTTGATCAATAATCACAACTGTAATTTTAAACTGAGGTAGTACCTAGAACTTAGAGAAGTGGTTTGGTCAGTGGAGAGTAGTTCTCCCTTCCCCTTTGTTTTCTTTCTTTTCATTTGAACTTTTCTTTACCTGAAGCTAATCTGTGTCATGAAAATAGTGGTATCCAAGATACCAAAGTTAAGAGTTGAGTATTGCTTTAAAAATATAGCTTGTTCAAAACCTCTTACCCTGACAATTTTAAGAATTTTTATAACAATTTTTTTTAACTGTTCATAATACTCATACTGATTCACAAGTGTTGTTTCTGAATTTTTAGGCTAAACTATTTTAAGAGGCAGAACATGTTCTAAAAATTTTGTTTCTGAATGAGACAGCCAGATTGCACATCTGTGGGGAAATTTTGACCTCTAGTCAGAATTGAGCTGACTTCTGGGAAAACTCCTCCTGCTCATTGTCTGATAAAAATATTGCCAGAAATTAAATAAAATAAAAGTTTTAAATTAATAGATTTAATACAATAGTATAGTGTCAGAGATATAGGATGAAAGAGGTTTCTTGAGTTGTATTTCCCTGGTTTCACTGAAAATAGGATTAATAGCTAAGACTGAGATCTGCCAAGTATTTTTAAGTGTATTTGGTTAAATCCTCTAGTTCTAATTATTAATATCAAAGCATATTAGCTGAATATCTACCACAATTCCTTAATATAATTATTCAGTGTAACACTGTTAGCCATCCTAGTAGCTGGATAATATACGCAGAGAAATACTGAGTTATGACAGAGGTGGAATCATTTTTGTTCATGGCATTGTTTGTGGCATTGCTGAAAAAAGCCAGGAGGTCAGGCTGAAGATAAGAAAGGAACAAAAAGGAAGTGTAATAGATTGTTTCCATTTAAACTGTCAGTATTTTTTTAGTGTTAAGAATTAGAAAGGATTTTTTAAAGTCATAAGCATGTTTGAAGTTACCAATACCTCTTTTATAGTGATAGGTATAAATACCATGATATATTTAGCTTATCATGGAAAGGAGACTCAGAAGTGGATTGGTCATCACTAGCACACAGTAGAATATTGTGAGAAAATCTATGATTCATGCTATATTTACCCATTAGACAAATATATTGCAAGATTCAGTGAAGCAAGACAAATTAACACGAGCAGCACGGTCCAGTTTTTAACAACCTAAGGAATGGGTTCACCATCAATCACTTTTCCAACCAAAATATTTATTTTTTTGCTGCATATCCTGTAGCTCAAACAGAAACTGTAGTCTTCTTGGCTCAGGAAGTCATCCACAGTAGTCAGAATGATTCCTTCAAAATATGTATACAAGTACATGAAACTAATGGAACGTGTGTATAATCTGTAGCAGATCCATTGCTCATCTAAATCAAGAGATCATGGCAACACTGGTGGAAGCAGCAGTGGATCTGCAAGAATGCCTGGCTCTTGAGAATATCTAATTGCACTCCTGGCTCAAATATGCAATTCTTCACTTTTCTACATTGTATTTAGGCACAATCCTCTTTCTTTAGTCTTTAATGTTTTTCCAGGTTAATACAAAAGTTACAAATATTACAGTCATAACAGAAGTTCCGTTGTACTGTGTGCACTGTCCTTGTCTCTGTGTAGACAGGCTTACAGCTAGGATGGACTGGTGTGCTCTTAGCTTTGAGATATAGGAAGCCATGCAGTTTGAAATGCTTCTTAGTCAGAGTCTGCTTTGAGGCTAACTTTTTTAAAAAGCAGCAGAACAAATACAATCCATCTGTTTTCTGGAAAAAAACTAGGGAAAAATATGTTGTTTTCACTGTGTTTATGTGCTTGCTTAACTGCTCTTTTGCTGAGAAATTCTGTGGCCTTAATATTGTCAAACAGTACTTTGGATTTTTTAGAGGTTTTACTGTGTGTAAATCTGTTGAAGACTGATGCCATTTTAGTTGATGCATGCGTCTAGGGAAAGTGTACTTTAAACAAATATGTCTTACCACTTTACTTTTTTCCTGCTGTGGTGGGTTGACCCTGGCTGGATGCCAGATGCCCACCAAAGCCCACTCTGTCACTCCCCCTCCTCAAGTGGGCAGGGGGAGAAAAATATAACGAAAGGCTCATGGGTGGAGATAGGGACAGAGAGAGATCACTCACCAGTTACTGGCATGAGCAAAACAGACTTAGAGGAAAAAATGAGTTCTAATCTACTACCAATCAGATCAGAGGATAATGAGAAATAAAACCAAATCTTAAAACACCTCCCCCATCTCTCCCTTCTTCCCAGGTTTAACTTTTCTCCCGATTTCCACCTCCTCCCCCCAGCAGCACAGGGGGACAAGGAATGGGGTTGGGGTCAGTTCATCACATGGTGTTTCTGCCGCTGCTTCCTCCTCAGGGGGAGGTCTCCTTCCCCCGCACCAGCGTGGGGCCCCTCTCACGGGAGACAGCCCTCCACCAACTGCTCCAACGTGAGTCCTTCCCATGACAGTTCCTCACGAACTGCTCCAGCCTGGGTCCATTCCATGGGGTGCAGTCCTTCAGGAAGGGACTGCTCCAGCGCGGGTCCCCCACGGGGTCACAAGTCCTGACAGCAAACCTGCTCCGACGTGGGCTCCTCTCTCCACAGGCTACAGGTCCTGACAGGAACCTGCTCCAGCGCAGGCTTCCCACAGGGTCACAGCCTCCTTCAGGCAGAACTCTCTCCCCATGCCCCTGCTACCAAAACCTTGCCTTGCAAACCCAATACACCTGCATGTTCTGTTTCCAAGAATCAGAAAGGTGCTGAAATCAACTGAAATCTTTCTGCCTGGGAGATATTTTCACCCCCGTGTTAATGCACACAGCTCCACTTGGTGTGTGTCAGAAAACACAGTGCAATTATTTGAGCAAATCAGAGTACAAGAACCTGAGCAATTTAGCTTTGATGGAATCTTATGATCAGGTTAAAAGGGAGTGGTCTGAGACTATAGCGTATGCACACCTAAAAAAGCAGATTGAAAAACACTGATTATGTTTTAATTTTTTGTCCTGACCTGTAGCTTGAATATCAATATAATAACTTTATTTTTCATTTATTCTGATAATGCAGTTACTTACTTATTTGTAAGGAGAACCAAATGCTAATATTTTGAGGCAATTGACTTGTAAATAACTATTTAACTTTTTGGTTTTGCTTTTGAAGAGGAAATAGACACTTCTGCTACTAGGCTGCATCTTGTAACACTGACAGATACCATGTCAGAATTGCTGTATGTTCCTCAGGACAAACCCAAAGCAGTGTAAACTTCATTGTGTATTGTGCTCTGTACACAGTTTTACATAGCTTTTCCACAGGCTAGACAGACATTTCCAAATGAATTTGTTGAGATGGTTCACTCTTGAATTACATGATGCCAACCTAGAAAATTGACAGGAAGCAATTATTCAGATTCTTCTAAATTTTTAATTTTTAAAGCACATTGTTATGTATTTCTCTACTAGGTAGCATAAAGCATCTTCCTGGCAATACTGGAATGCCCTGAGGATCCCCAAAAGCCTTTTAAAGAATATTTTATTTACTGTGAGGAGGGCTTGAGATAACCCTTTTAGGTGTCTGCAAGATTTGTAAAGTATGGTGAGAACAGATTGGCAGCAGACGCCTTCATCTCAGACTTTACCGTGTGAGGTTTACTGTGTATGGTTTCGGGCTACTGGCAATACTCTGAGCATCAGGAGTGCCTTTGTGACATTAATGTTGATGACATGGGAGCTAGTGTGCATGGCTGAGGCCGAGTCCTCTAGATGCTGCTCCACCCAAAACTCAGAAGTAGGTTTCTTTCTTTCCTGCTGCTCTGTGGTTCCCAACAGTCTTGTTTCACATACTAAATCCAAAGAAGGAGGTGCTGGGCAAAGCCTCACTGTGGTGCCACTGGTTTGAAGAGGTGTCATGAATATAGTTTGTCCTTTTGATATTTGACAGGGCAGACAGAACTTGAGGCAAAGCCTCAAAGGTTCATTGTTTATTTGCAAACAAAAGTGAACTTGCTTTCATTTTATATCCGGAAGCAAATTGTCTTACCAGTGTCCAACCCTTGGTAGCAGGTAGAAGATCTCTATGAAGAAGATTGTGGCAAAAGAGCTATCCAGATTAGCACAAGAAATGGGATGGGATCTGGGCATGCATACCATTGGAAGTTTAAGTCTTTTAACTTTAAAAGGAGTGAGCTCTGGAACGATCTCTTTAAAATATCAATGGAGAGAACAAACTGTGTTAATTTAAAGATAACATTTCATCAGTTCGTGAACAGGATTACAGGGCCAAGCTGCCTTCAACAGCAGTAGTGGCACATGTGTCATGACAAACATAGGAAGACGCTTTTGATTTATGTGTGTTACCAGTTATTATAGTTCTGATTCTGCCTCATCTTTTTTCTTCCAAAACACCTCTTTTGGGGATCCCGGTTCAGCCAAGCTAACTAAACGGTAGACTCACAACATTTGTGATCCCTATATGAATGCATTTTCACAAAGGAACAAGTTCTGCACAGCAGGATCGGAGCAATTCTACTCTCCTCAGGTCTGTCAGCACAGAGCAAGTTTCTTTCTCTGGTTAATATAAAAACTCATAATCAAGGGGGTAGGCTGCTGGTTAAAAATATTTGGCCAGGCAACAAAAGCATAGTCATTCTGTTTAAGTGGCATTCAGAACCATCAGAGATGCTTTTGCTTCTGGTATTTGAAGAAAGATTTTATGAAAAATATGGGTTTTAAGTAACAATATTGATCTCTCTTTTGTGAATGAGTAATGAAGCCAGAAGTTGACTGTGCCTTATTCAAGTATGGATTCATTCGGTTTAGTCACAGGGTGATAGAAATGTTATTTGTAAAGAACCTATGGAGGTCACCTAGTCCAGCCTCCTGCTCAAACTGGGATGATTGTCAATGCTAAAGCAGGTCAGCTGTGGTGTTGTCAAGTTATGTCTTGAAAACATCCAAGAATGGAAATGCATAACTTCTCTGAGTAACCTAAAAAAAAAAAAAAGCTTTACTTGATAAAATGTAGTGCATCTAGGTGTCTTAAGCATGCAGTATGATAAATCAGCAACAGAAACAGATGTAATTCTTTAGAACAATGCAGGCCACAAATTCTAAATGTGATGGTTCTGTTGTGAGCATGGATTACATAATGTATTTGCATTAGCTGAGACAATTTTTTACAACGAGCAGAGACCACAGGAAGGTATCTACGTACACAGATAAAATAATGAGAGATTTAACCACTTTAGAGTTGCAGTTTGTAGCAGTATCCAAACTGACTAATTGTCTCCCATTTTGCAAGTGTGAACCTACACATCTTTATATATAGAATGTTAGTAGATTGATTGGGTTCATGATATGCAAAATGAGGGAGAGTGATCCTATTTAGAGAACAAATGCCTGAACTCTTTGTCCAAAATTCACACTAAACTTTTAAATAATATTTTAAGGTTCAAAAGCATATAATGATCATTGTCAAATCATACATACTGGGGTTTTTTCACTAGAATTCTGTCTAGAAATGAAAAGAATAAGTAGCAAAAAAGTGGTTGCTGTGACATAATCAGAACAAATTACCTATTATCTTGCTGGAATGTCTCTTTCTGTTCAGTTTTGCAGATTCAAAAAGGTCCTGTAGTGTGAACAAAATTCACAGGAGTATCCCAATTATGTAAATGTTTATATGAACTGTGTACCCATCAAAATGGATTTAACTTGGTATTAAAAGTTAGACATAGAAACAAAAATTAAATAATCAAGGCTTTACATGTATTTTGCTTCTTTTATAGTAAATATTAGAGAATCTTATAACATCCGTGGTAATTACTACCAGGTTTAGCTGAACTTATTTTAGAACGAACATAAGATCAAGACAGTCAACACAACACAAATTTGGCCATCTTCAAGTATATAAAAGTTAGCTAATCTACTTTTTGGTGGCAGTCAAAGTAAATTTCATGTATGTATTGAGAGTTATATTAATACTAAAAATACTTATGTAATTCACAAATATATATATATATATAAAAGAAGAATTTCACAGCTATAGACTTCTGATAATAAAAGATGTTCTATACATCTTCTTAATTGAAATGCTTGGAAGTTTTTTTGGAGGAGAGTTCTATCTTTTAAAATTTTCAAATATCCTTTAATCTCAGGTGGTAAATGTTCCTTCATTAGATATCTAGTCTTGCAAGAACTGTAGACCAGGAAGGAAAAAAGACAAAACCAGCGACCAAAATCAAGGAAGTCAAAACCTGATATTCAAGGTGGAAATGTTCTTTGTTTTTCAAAGAAGAGTTTGAAAAAAAATTAGAATACAAATCCATTCACTTTCTTCATAAGTATTTTTCCTTGTTCATAGCTCTTCTGAACCATTCACAAGTGAGTTTCAGAACCACTACGAATTCAGATTTCTGTATTTCCACGAGTGGTGTGCATGCTGAAATGCCTTCTAAAGCTTTAAGATTCATCATGACTGCCAGTATGTATTAGGTGTTTGTTTCAGTTTGAAAGAAATTCTCCCTGATTTTTTGAATAAAGTCTGACACCAGAGTTAGCTGTAATAGGAGTAGTTCTAGACTTTATTCTACTGTAATGTGTATTCAAGTTCCATTCTAGTTCAGATGTATTATTTCACTGCTGATTTTTCAAATTTGCATATTCATACCCTTGTCCATTAGCATCATAAATATATTTGTTCTTATCCACACACTTGTGTATTAATACTAACAAAATATTCCTTCAGAGATTATGGCAAACATATCTTTCCTTTCAAAATTACTATATGCAAAAAAGTTATTTAATTATAACTTTTAAATAAGCTCATGCTAGTAACAATAACCAGCTGAATAAAACATTCCTCTTCTTCAGCTTCAAATTTTTCTCTCAGCTGTCTTACATGTACAATATGAGTCAGATTTAAAAAAAAAATAAAATGTGCAAGTTCTTTGACTCAGGCTATACAGCATATGATTGAAGTAAAGAACATCATCTCCTTTGTTCACCAGGGGTTTTTTTTATTATTATTTCTCTCTGGTCTTCTACTTTTCTGCTCCTCAAATAAGGCTAATTACAAAGGAAAAAAGTTGAAACTGGTGGAGAGAGATACTTTAAAGCCATTCCTTTTGCAGAATGGAACAAAAGAAAGTACCAAGGGCATGGATAGGCCCTGAAAAAAAGAAAAGAGAAAAACCATCTAATGAGGATGTTGAGATAAGTGCTTGTGAAGAAAACTGGCAAAAAAGGGCTTTTAGTCTAAAATCCATAAATAAGTGGGCATTAGATGGGTACTAGAACATTTTTAACAAGAGAGGCCACCAAACTGTATCATCCTATGCAAGAGCTACAACCCTAAAAACTCTTCTTCTTAACAAGATAAGGGTTTTTCTCTTTGAAATATTAATTTGAAAAAGAAATACTTGAAAATTAAGGAGTATTATTCATGTCTGTGAATCCATTATAGAGGAAGACACCATCAAAGCTGCTTTAGATATAATTATGAATGCTGTAGACTTTCTAAAGGTCAAAGATCCTAAACAGTATGAAGAAATTGTTCTCAGTATATGATGGTTCAGACAGGATTTGACCTCCAGTCCCAATTTGGGTCTTCTAGGCTGTGCTAAAGAAGAAGCATGTACAACATCAACTAGAGAAGAGTTTAAGAATCAAATAATTCGCCCATCCTCCAAACCTATTTCTTAATACTCCTGGGTAATTGGGCACTCAGACGTGCTTGATATCCATAGATGTGCAGGTCAGGTGTTTGAGACTCAGTCTAATTACCAGAGAATGACTGCCAGCTAAGCATTGTCCATTTCAACTCTCAGTACTGCTCCTGTAACACAGAAAGGAGAAAAACAAATCTGAAAGGGAGAGAAGATAAAAGGACAGAGAAAAATACACTATAGGACCTGATCCAAAGACTGTAGAAGTTAATGGAAAGTCCCATTAGCTTCAGTGAGGTTTAGATTAATCCCTATTTTTAACAATATTGGCAGCTCTTTATCCTATCATGTATGAGATCTCCTTTCACCTGTGTGTACCAGGAAATTTGCATTTAGTACCAGTCATCTGATTTTTGAACATGTTCTGACAGATTTTATATTTACGAATCAGTCAGGGAATTATGTACTTTAACTTTGTTTTTTTCAGAAGTTTCTCTTAATGTGAAATGTTAAAGGCAATGAGAAAAGATTAGGGAACAACAACATTAGTCCCCAAAATATAATAATAATATATTGTAAATCTCTCTGGCCATAACTGAAAATCTGATGTTTTCACTGCCTGTGGTGCATTTTGATTGTGAAGAAGAAAAGTAATAAAATACTTAGTGCAAATTTATGAACAAAGTGTTTCCCAAACATATGATACACTTCACACTGCTCCGTTCTTCTTCACCTTTAGTGAAACTTCTGGCACATGTTCTGTGTCACAGATGGACCAGCAAAATACACATGTATATCTAGTGATCAGGTGTTTAAACTTGATTGCCAGCTAGCAGGTTGATAGAGGATTCACCCACAGGTGTCCTACACACAGGAGAGTAATCTGTTGGCACCAACTTTTCACAGCAGGCTACCTGTGTGGCTGATAGCCATTGGCCTTTTTGTGTGACTCACGCCAGCATTTCCCAAGTCTGAGTCAATGATGAGCAAACATAGCAGGGTAATACCAAATGGTCTGATATATCTCCTGCAACAATTCAGCTTTATTTATTATATTTTACAATTTGATTTACTAATTAGTGAAGCTGAATTAATATGAATGTTGGGTGGTTTTCTTTGTATCAGTGATTTTCCTTGCATCAGAGTTTTTCCTGAACTTATGTTTTATGAATTTTTGAGAACATAGATATTATAATAGATGATATATTCTACATAAAGATTAATAAACCAACAACAGCTTCATAAGAGATGGTAAGAATACTTTTGTGCTAGATTCAAGCTAGAGAGATTAATAATATTCATTATTTGTGACACAGTCTTTTATTTTGCTTTATATGGCACATTCAGTATCAGTGAAGCATCAGAAGTGATTCCATAATTAAATTCGATTGATACTTGCTTTTAAAACAAAATTATAATCCTTCTGTTTCACACATAAAAGATTGAGTTCAGACACTTGAATTTTCTGCATCACATTTTAAGAAAAATATTTACTGATTGTAGCAGAGGAAATATGTATAAATGCTCTATTATTGATATTTCACACATTTTTCTCGCATATCTTTGACCTTGATTAGCTAAATAACCACAGTTGCCACAAACTGCAGAATTTGCAGACTCGAATATTGTTTTAAAAGTAAGATACTTTTGCACTATGAAAATTCTATATAGAGAGCTATTTCTCTTATTCCTTGTAACCTCCATGAGTTTGACCTAAGCTAGTCAATGTTGCTACTGAGAAATAAGAATAATTTACGTTTTCCATGGTGGGGGGAAAAAACCCCTCCCTTGGCTTTTTTTCATCAAAGTGTTATGGAAGTTATGTAGTGGGATTGAATCCCACCTCAACAATCCATATGCATGTTGTGTTGTGGATAGAAGAAGCCCTAGGTGAATGCTGCTTGCCTGAGGCAAAAGGGAAAAGTGTGGATTGAGTGGATGATGCTGACTGATGTTAGGGAATAGTTAAATGAGGAGACTGTTAAATGTTGTAGCTCTATTAAATGTAGTTGAATTAAGAAAGGAACAGAAAGGCATGTTGATAATAAACTAATTTAGTTGCTCATTTCTTTTCCTTTTATAATTTGTGTGGGCCTAATTTGTGTTTTTTTACAAATTGTGTTAAATTCCTCTTTGTTTGAAATACTATGTTTCTTGCTGTATTTCTTGACAAAAGGGATTACAGAAGGCTGATCTGAGATTAGTTATTATTTTGGACCCTTTCTTTCTAAGGTAAGGGAATAATAAAAAAAATTATCCCTGTCTTTCTACCAGTGCATATTGGTTTTCTTCAGTAAGAATTCATTTTGGAATATGAGTAATGTGACTTTTCTGAAGTGTGGAAATGGAGCTGTCAGTTGTGCCATAAAGACTTTCTGAACTATATATGTAGTCAATTACCTGAGCCTTCCCTCAGTCAACTTTAAATGGGCTTTTTCAGAAGTTGCACCTGCTGATAATTGTGATCTATCCACTGTGGTGGATGTTGTCTTACAAGTTTACACATGTTGCATCATATTATGTATCATTCATTTCCTTCATGCAAACAAGTGACCAATACCTAGCATAAACTGGGATAACAGCACATGTCAAATAGATAAAAAACACATTGCACTTTTGCTTAGATGGCATCTGTCATTAAAGGAGAGGCAGCAACTGGAGTTGTATTATCTCCTTAATATTCCAAGCTATTCTGTTAATATGGAAAAAGGTTCAACTTACTTTGTGATGGCTTCCCATATAAGTTAAAAAGAAAAAAAAAATCAGTTAATTTTTAAATCTTATTTTCCTAACCTTGATCTGTTGGTTGTCTAAAAATAAACAGAAATTACTTCTTGTGGCAGCAATAGTAGTTTTCTTTCCACTTAAGTATTAGATAACTTTGTCTGGAAAAAATCCATGTAACGAATTACTAATATCTGATTTCGAAATCTGGGGCTCCTTCCTCATGTTCGTATTTGTTTTCTTAAAAGCGCCAAACGTAGCTATAGTCATCTCTGCTCGCCTCAGCAAAACCCTTCCCAAGTTCGCCTTAAGAAACTGAACTCTGAGCAGCCTTCCTACCTCAGTGAAGCAGTGTCATCCCTGTTCGAATTACTACAACTCAGTGCTTATATTTTTTTGAAAGGATTTCTCCCTTGGGTTTCCATTGTGTGCTCATTTGGAATTTCATCCAAACAAGGGGAAAAAAGGACATTTTGGATTACGATTTCTGTTTCTCTGTATAGAAGAAAATGTAGGAGATAGGATTGCATTTATGTGCCTTTATTTATTAATCTTTGTGATTTTGGTAACGCTGCCTTATTTTGGCCTCTTGAAATAGCTCTATTTAGGGTTTGTTGGTGTGATTTTGTGCAAAATAATGAAGCTGTTGTGGACTCTATATTAGGCTTTCCCTTTCCTTGAATATATTTTGGAACACTGAACTTTTACTTTGGTGTTCTGGAAAGCTAGCACTTCCTTGCCTCAGCTATGTTGGCTTCATTGTATTTCAGGTCTTTCGCACTCTTGAGGAATTTTCTTAACCTAAACAAATTACACAGGGTTTTTTGTATGCTCAGGTGAAACGATGTTTCAGTCTCTAGTTGAGGAAACCAATCTCAAATCAAATCAGACTTTAAGATTAGTTGGAGTGATCTCCTCAGAAATACTGACAAGTTTATGCACATTTGACAATGTTTTCCTAGATAAAGGGCCAGTGCAGTAAAATACATCACTTAATTGGAAACTGTATATGGCAGACATGAACACAGTGAATGCACTGGATATCATAAGTTAGTGAGCTGAAGGGTGCACTGGGGATATCTGAGAAAAAAGAACAAACAACCTGACAAATTACTTTCAATAAACAACATGCAAATATTAAATGACTTATTCTCAGCTCTGAAGTTTTTGTAAGTGAAAAAATCTGTTTGTGTTTTTAGAAAACAGATCTGTGCTTAGTGTGCACAAGATCCATTATTTTGCCACAGTATTTGCTTTGCTTTATCGTACTGCTTGCTGAAGACAAACACTTCTGTGATGGTTAGAAAGCTTTCTATTGATTCTTGTTTTCACATAATTTAATACTGAAAAGGTGAGAACCAGAAAAACTAATAAAAAGATAGATTGAATTGGCTTTAAAGAAATATTGGGCTAAATGCAATAATATCTCTGTGGAACATGGTGGCAGCAATCAGTGTATTTGGATCCTTGTCACACAGAGAAACTTCAAAACTTGTGATACGGACCTCCATTCTCCTCTATATCTAAATGTCAGCTGGAGTTGGTGTAGAAGAGTAGTACCTACCGTAAGAAACCTTTTGCTCTAGTTTCTACCAGGAGGGAAAATGAGGTCTGTAAAAGCTCCTGCTCTGTAACTCAGCTCGCAAGATCAGAGGTTTGGTTTCAGATGCTATAAGTACACACTGTTGGCTCACGTTCAGTCTCTTCTTTGGTGAAAAACAACTGGCTCCCAGACAAGAAAGCTTTGACTGGAAATGCAGAGCATATGTGATATTTGCTCAGACTTTTGTGATTCACTTAAAACTTCAGAACATCTGTGGTAGGCCCTTTGAGGCCTGTTGTGCAAGTCTTAGGAGTCTAGATCTAGACAAATGTGGAATTGTTCCTCTTGCTGGGACTGTACCTACACCTACCATGACTAGAGTAAAGAGCAAAGAAATTGGGGTCCTGTAAGGGGATGTTGGCTTCGAGGCAGGGGTGGCAAATTACCCTGGAGCATCTTATTCCCATCCCAGACTTCATCAGCTCTGTCAGGCAGCACACTTGTGCAGGGAGCTCATCCTGACTGAGCCAATCCAGAACTGATGTACCAGGGGGATTCTCACAGAGTGTGCTGGTAGATCGTAAGACCTGTGAAATTCCCAAGAATTGCTTCATACTTAATCCTGGAAAAGCCTCTCATTGCTGAGTGCAAAAGCAGGTGATCCCAGCAAGCCTGTTAAAGTGAGTTGAATGCAATAGGCATCAGCTTTGAATCAATGTGGGATGACAATGTGGACACAATTGGCTTTAGCCAGTTGGCTTTGGGAGTTTGAACTTGGCATAAACATGCCCATAAAAGGTACCAAAAAGATATGGGATTACTAGCCACCTTTTTCTTGGTGGTGCAGCAGATTTCCAATGGTATGCTGGCACAGATTCATGGTGTCCAGCCATAAAGGAAATCTAAACATATAGTGTGTTAACAATTATAAAATTGTGCTTGGAGATGCATCTACTTCAGTCTGTTTTTTCTGACTAAAATGATCTAAATTGTATAGCCTATGTAATAACATTAGCATCTATCTGGTAAGACACCTGCAGGTTTGTTACCTATCCTTACCTAATGTAAGCACAGTGTTTAGACCTAAGTTTCACATCTCAGTTGGCGTTAAAGGACTGCAATAAATACGAGGCAATAATAGGAAAGCAAAAATGAGGGAACAAATCTAAAACTGAGTGTGGCAAAGTGAAATGAAGAGGAAGGCTGTGCAGCTCTCTTTCCAACAGTATTGCAAGGTTTTAGTCATCATTATGGTTGAGTCTCTGCTTCTGAAAGAAGTTGAATCGAATGAGGTATTCAGAGCTAGCACAGTTTTACTTCTTTTAACTGTCTGTGTTGCTAAATCTGCACATAATTGTGTGAGTAAGCATCATTTGTGGAAACAAACTGTATCTGTGTACAGGTGCTGTTGGACTAAAGTTATCATATATACATTTATATACTATGTAAGTTGCACTTGCAGTCAGTGAATCACAATGTAAGTTAGACCAATGTACTTAGCTGAACTTTTATGCTTATGTTTGTACAATCAAAGGTTTGAGAATATCATCATCTTGGCATAGATTTTCACTAACCATCCAAATATGGCTACTTTGAAAATAGAACGATTTGCATCAATATTACACAATACTGTAGGAGAGAAAGTAAAAGAAATGCCCTGTTCAATGGGTCTGAAGAACTTTCTGTTTTAAAATTTACCATGTATTAATTATGTATGACATTTCAGGGAGTGAGAGTTGTTTGTAGCCTATGGCAATGAGTTAGTGAAATGAGACATTACTGAGACAGAAAATAAAAATGTGTCAGCATATCAAATTGCACAGATATTGGTAGCCTAGATGTATTTGCTAGTTTGGAAAGCTATTTTTGATATTGTGAAATTAAAGCTCTACACACTGGTTTTAGATAGCAGTACCACATTTCTCTAAAAATAACAATACTGAAGTAGTTGAGTGAAAAGAAATGGAATTTTCATCTTGCAGCATCACTGCAAAAAGAAATTATAAGTAAAATGTCTTCTCTTAACCTATTCTGCAGCTAATAAAAATGGTGATAGAAATACTGAAATGCACTTCAAAAAGAAAAAAGCTTAGCAACCTCCTTCTCATTCAACAACATAGGGAAACAGCTTATTGGGTATTTATATGCTGAATGTAAATATTTTATTTGTTTTTCTCCTTGTTTGGAAGGATATCTTTAGTAGAGCACTTAGCTACAAAATTCAAAAGCAATTTCTTCCTTCACATAGGGGAAGGAAGTATATCCAACTTTCTGGGGATCAGTTATTGTTTTAATTTAATAATGCTGTATTTTACAGTATGTTGCTTGTTCTTTTTATATCTTTTGATTCCATGGAAAGAAAAGCTGTCTTTCTCACAGCCAAAGACAAGCTGGTAAAATGGCTGCCAGCAGAACTGTGGTGTTAAAAAAAACCCCAAACAAGCAACCCAAAACAAAAACCATATTGCAAACTGGAAATGGATGAGCCAGTGGGAAGTCTTTTAACATTCCT
The DNA here is from genome assembly GCA_907165065.1 of Caprimulgus europaeus. The sequence continues at coordinate 16,555,709 of OU015530.1, forward strand.
CCTACCCTACCCACTTGGGTGCCCATCTCCCTCCTGCTGAAGTGTGAGCTTCAGGAGTATTAAAACTGCCACTTTACCAATAGTCCCTGAAGAAAATTTCCTTCTAGCACCTCTGATATTTTAAGGATGTAGTATTTCTCCTCCTCCTTTATGTTGCTCTGATCTCCATTGTCTCTTTGAGCGCAGGGTGATTTGTATGGGAATTCCTCGAAGTCTTAGGACTTGCCGCTGCACAGTGCAACGTGATCCATCCTGGGCCTGTGCAAACCTCCTCATCTGTGCTGATGGGCATTGTTGGTAAGGATTTTACAGTCCTGCAGCCCATCTCAAGGTTAAATTGGTTAAGTACATGCGATGCTTGATGGACTTAATATTCTAGTTTATTAAAAAGTAAAAGAAACAGCCTTTATCTTAGCAAGCAAAAATTTAAGGTGGGAATAGCTGTTCCTACAATATATGCAAACTGTGGCTATCAACTAGAACATCAGTGTCCTTCTGCATGCCTTACAGTGTTTTCTTTTCACTGTTGCCCCTGTTTGGGTTTCTCTGGTTTGTGCTGTCCATATTCAGAATTGCCAGAGCTTCCATATTCATTATTCTTATAGGAGGTATTGAAATTTGTAGGAAAAAACTAATAAGTTTCATCCTTATTGACTTATTTTTTAGATTTTGTAGCATCTTCTAGCTCATACTTATTGTTTGTTTTTAATTGTAAATTTTTAAAAAATGCGTTTGCTGCAGATTTTATTTTAAGTTTCCAAAGTACTTCACATTTGTTTGCAAAATAGTGTATATTGTACTGTGATATTTATAATGATTCAGTACTGAGACCTCATGTTTTATGGGAGCTCTGAATGCTTTTAATTTCAGTGAATGATGGTACTTTACACTTGGCTGCCCTTTACAGAGGTTTCTCTGTTCTTATCTTCTACAATGCTAATGCACTTCCAGTCAATTATATCCATACTGAAGTATTCTGTTCTCTTCCTCATGGTTTTTGCCATTGTATCCATGCAGATACAATGGATTAATGTCTGTCATGTTTGTTCTTGGACTCTAGAGGGGCAGCAGTGTGTTTGGTAAAGTGGCTTTATTATGAAAGGGTGATATTAGAGAAGGAAACTCAGAAGTGTATACTCTAACTTGAGTAGGCAGACATGAGGTTTGTGATGATCTGTAGTTCTTCAAGAAGTGGTGAAAAGAACAAGCACTCCAAAATCTGCATCTTCTGGGTAAACAAGTTTTTCTTGATTGTTGAAAGCTCCACTGAGCCAAGCAGAAAATTGTTGTCAGTCATTGACTTCATCTGTGTGCATTAGGCTGTCTTTCATATTGATACTCTTTGTGTCAGCAAACAAAACCCCTAACTTTTGATATTCAGTGGCAAACCAGAACGAGGAGTGGAGGGTAGGTTTGATGCACTTGATACACAGGTGCTGAAAAAACACACTGCAGTGTTTTGTTTTGGTTGTCATGCCTGGTTTATAGTATTGCTATAGCAGTATAACAGCCACATGACAGATGCAATTTTGGAGAGCAGAACGTGGTTTAGCAGGATAGAGAAGTCACCTAGCTGACTGAAGATACTGTTCAAAGAAATGGCATGCAAAAAGTTTGTGTTGGCTTTCTAAAATATATCCCAAGCTTGTCAGTTGCAGAATGTAAGTCATTAATTGTGTGGCTGTACTGATAGTGGTTCCTTTATGACAGAAATGTTCAGAAAATGTTTCTCTAAGAAATGGATTCACTACAGAACTATTCCATTTCATCCCTAACTGAATGCCCCAGCTGAATGAGAGGAACTGTGGTAATGGAGGAAGAAGTAGTAAAAGCAGCAAACTGTGCAGTAGCTGTAAAATCTTAACAAAATGATATTTTTTGAGAGAGTTTGATCACATGCTGAAATTAACTGACAGCAAATGGAATTTAGTAAAGTTATTGCTGTTCAAAGTGAAAATCATGGTAAAACATGCTGGTGGTTCTTAAAACAACAGCAAAGATCTCTCTTCCATCTTTAGCCAATATAAAGCAAAATAAAATTTGAATAAATTATGGAAGAAAAGGTGACTACACTTTAGACATTTATACTGCATTCATCTCTATCATATGGAACTATTACTGTTTTCTCTATTATATGTAATAAATTAAAAAATGGAGCCTGGATTTGACAAAATAGGCTAGGAAAATATCTGTGAGGATTGTTTCTTGACAGTGAAAAAGGAAAAACAGCTCTTGCTTACTTAATCTTCCAATTCTTTATGTCTACAAGGACATGCTTTACTTCACTCTTGTTACTATGTCATCTTCCTCTTCAGTCCCTGTTAATGTCTTCTTCTGGTCTTATCCTGCTGTGACTGAGCATTACAAAATTTTTCACGCCTCCATGCGTAAGTCCATCAACCAATTAGTTTTCAGAGCACATGGTACATATAGATGGCATGGCAGTGGGTTCAGACCTAGGTCAGCATACTCCAAGCTTTCAGTCAATATGAAAAAAGTATAGGTCTACATTATCGGTTCTATCGATTTAGAGAGTGGATTTTTCATTGTTGTTTCTTTTTCAAACTTACTTCCAGCTGTGATCACCGCTGTTATTCTGATTTTTGTCTCAACATTCACCACAGAATTTCTCACCATGACAAACACTGATTTTAAACAAGCCCCTGAAATGTATCAAAGTATGGGTCTCATATTGACTCTATATAGGTTTTTGTTGCACATCTTGCATGCCCATCTTTCAGAACACTACAGTAAGGTATCCAATTTTTACATCTAATCAGATTCTGTTTTCTCCTGAAAACCTTTGAAGGACTTGTTGGTGAGGACTTCTGTGGTAAGTCTGCCTCAAAAATACATCATTCTTGTAAACAGATGTATGACAAAATAAGTAATTTATTTTAGTTGAACTAAAGTGTCAGATTTTCAAAGTCCAAATTAAAATAGTCAAGGATCAATTATTATTGACTGTGTTTAATGTAGATTGAAACAAATGTGAGTAAAATAGTGAAACATCCTGGATTAGAATGAACCCACCTTGGCATATTGATGGAGGCAATGAGTCATTGTACAAATATACTGAGGATTTGAGATTAAATATATCTCAGCAGAAAAAAGTGAAAATGCTTTTCTGAAAAATATGGTGTCTATTTTTTTCCTCCATTGCTACCCACAACTTCAGGAGTTAGGAAAAAACCTTTCTGTTGGTTGCTTTTTCTTTTGTTCTATGGTAAAGCAGGAGACTGTACCTGCATAATCTCTAATTTTATTTAGTATGCTGATGCATAAATCTCTTTTTGGCTGTGATCTGCCTCTGTCTTCTGCTAACTTGATACTGTTTTTCGTATATAATTTCTGTTTTGTCATGATAAATAAAATAGGAATTAGGCCTAATATCTTAAAACAAACACGGCTTTATATTATTGTAAAGTTCCGAGATTAGAAAATGAGATGGCACTAACTATTGTTAAGTAAACTGGAAGCAGCTCCATTCAGCTGCAGCCTGAATGGAGATGAAGAGGGGTGTCAGCAGTTAGAAAGCATTGCTTAGGTCAGAACTACGGCTGCTTCATTCTCTTTCCTTTCATTTCTGCTTTCTTAATTCTTCTTCTGCTCTGAGGTAAATGAGATTACAATATCCTCTGTAATCAATACAATTGTGATGATTTATATTAATTCTGAAAAAAACCCCCACAGTAATTGGAATATACTGATATCAAAGCTACCTAGGGTAGGTAAAAATATTATATTTATTTATATTGTTGCTCTATTTTTATCCATAAATTATAATGAAGCTCTAATTATGAAATCTATGTTTTGCTATCATGTATTTCTGTGGGGCTAGAAATTTAGCATAGATTTAGAAACTTTTTTGAAATATGCTTTCTATTCTCAGTTACATGTCTTTTTGTACAATTAGCCTGTGGAGATTTGTATGAAAAGAATTCTTGTGCTGAGACACAATCTTTCTAAATTTAAAAACTACAGGGATCTCCTTGCAGGTGTTAGGTCATTTAATGGATCATTCATATATGTTTATAGGGTTACATCTTTTTTTGTCGTTGTTCATAAGAAAAATGGGAAGCTCTCTGAAACACAGAACTTTGAATTCAGAGTATGATATATATGAAATCTACCTGGACTTGTGCAAGGCGTTTGACACTGTCCCCCATGACATCCTTGTCTCTAAATTGGAAACATGTGGGTTTGATGGATGGACCACTCAGTGGATAAGGAACTGGCTGGATGGTCACACTCAAAGAGTTGTGGTCAACAGCTCAATGTCTGAGTGGAGACTGGTAATGAGTGGAGTCCCTCAAGGGTCGGTATTGGGGCTGGTGCTGTTCAACATCTTTGTCAGAGACATGGACAGTGGGACTGAGTGCACCCTCAGCCAGTTTGCCAACGACACCAAGCTGTGTGGTGTGTCTGACACGCTGGAGGAATGCGATGCCACCCAGAGGGACCTGGACAGGCTCGAGAGGTGGGCCTGCACTAACCTCATGAAGTTCAACAAGGCCAAATGCAAGGTCCTGCACCTGGGTCGGGGCAATCCCAAGCACAAATAGAGGCTGGGTGATGAGTGGCTTGAGACCAGCTCTGAAGAGAAGGACTTGGGAGTGGTGGTGGACGAGAAGCTCAACATGAGCTGGCAATGTGCACTTGCAGCCCAGAAGGCCAATAACTGTGTCCTGGGCTGCATCAAGAGAAGCGTGGCCAGCAGGTTGAGGGAAGTGATTCTCCCCCTCTACTCTGCTCTCGTAAGGCCCCACCTGGAGTTCTGTGTCCAGTTCTGGAGCCCCTAACACAAGAAAGACAAGGACATGTTACAACGAGTCCAGAGGAGGCCACAAGGATGATCCGAGGGCTGGAGCACCTCTCCTATGAGGACAGGCTGAGAGAGTTGGGGCTGTTCAGCCTGGAGAAGAGAAGGCTCCGGGGAGGTCTTATAGCCGCCTTCCAGTACCTGAAGGGGCTACAAGAAAGCTGGGGAGGGACTTTTGACAAGGGCAGGTAGTGACAGAACAAGGGGAAATGGCTTCAAACTGAAAGAGGGCAGGTTTAGATGAGATATGAGGAAGAAATTCTTCGCTGTGAGACACTGGAACAGGTTACTCAAGGAAGTTGTAGTTGCCGCCTGAGCAACCTGATCTAGTGGGAGGTGTCCCTTGGCAGGGGGGTTGGAACTGGATGATCTTTAAGGTCCCTTCCAGCCCGAACCATTCTAATGTTCTATGATTCTATGAAATAATGAGAGCCTTTTCTTATCCAGAGAATTTCAAAATACCTTTCTAGTCCATACATAGAGTTGATCCGAGAAGGAAGGTGAAGGTGCTGTTACACCTCATGAGATTTTCTTGATAAATCAGTTATACACAAGTAAAACATAATTAGGCTCTCACGGGTAATTTCAAGATGTCCTCAGGCCTCTGACACATCCATATTTCTACAGCAGCCAGTGGTAAAAGTGTCTTTAAAGGAAAGAACAAAACGAAAGCCACAACCCCTCCACCTCCAAATCCAGACAGCGGCAACAAAGACTGTATCGGGAACTCCTGCCTTCTAGGACTAAAAGTGAGCATCCCCAGTTAGATAAACAGCCAGCAACTCAAAATACTTCTGGAAAGCCTTTTCAACTTCAATCACGTTACCTTTACCTTTACTACATATTGAACTGCTACTGTTTGCGTAGCTTCAGTCCAAAGAAGTAGGAGCTTGAAAAAATTTTAAACTTTAAATAAAACATTGACCTTCAGTACATACCAGGAATATCAACCAAAAATCGTCCCACAAATTTTCACATCCCAAAATCAGACTGTCAAAATCAACAGATTTCCATCTTTTCTAGACCAGCCTCTGCTGTTTCTACTTTCTTTGGCAGCGGTTGAGCTATTATAACTGCATATAATACACTGAATAAGTGCATTGTAATACAATACACATTTACAAATAGTTCTGATACTACTAAAATATAATGTTTTCCATATCTTTTTCTATGGGAATGTTAATTATCAGTGACTGTGCTAGAATGAGGTTTGTAAAATGTATGTTTTCTGCAAGTTAAAAAAAATTACCATCCAAGATAAAAATCTCAATCCATATTTAGGCATCCAAAAATTATTTGATATTTTAGAAGTAATGATTACTGGGGGCAAGTTAAATAAAAGTTGCCAAGTTACCAGCAGTGTTGATTATGAGTCTGCCAGACTGAGTAGTTCAGTATAAAATGTAGGTGGTTAACTTTAGACATCAATCAAAACTAAAAATAAAAGGCCTCATGTTTCCTCCTTTATCAACACCTGTGTCCTGGTTTGCCTTCATTCCCAAATCCATTGAAATGGGTAGTTGGGCCCAGTAGACTCCAGTCTGTGTAAACATAAGCAATTTGGGGTCTTTTTGATGAAAAGAGGTGAATTTTGCCAAAGTACCTACAAAAGAAACTATGGAATTGGAATTCTGAGCTGGATAAGGTACAATTGTGGGAAAGATGGTCCAGAGACAGTTCACTAAAGCCTTTTTTCTTTTTCTGTTTACTTTGTTTGAACTATTGACCTTGCAGAAATATTCAGCTTTCGATGAGGTTTTTTTTTGGAGTGGTTTTTGGTGCCTGAGCTTTGAAACACATCAGACCCAGCTTATCTCTGAGGCTGCTGGGTTTTCTAACTCACCGTGCTGGAAAACACACCAATCTTGGGAAATCAAGCTAATGTCTCTCAGCTGTGCAGGAGAAGTGTGAACAGCTCTGTCAAATGAGCTACCCCCATCTCCTTTTTTTCAGGCAGCATCTTGTACTCGAGCAGTCACTTCACATTTGCCATTTTAGCAGTTGTGATATAACTGCTGTTTTATTGCCTATAGGAGGGTTTCTGTGAGGAATCAGAAGCTGGTCTTTCAGCTACCCTGGCCAAAAAAGGTTTTACTCACAGGACTCTATTACTGGTGAATGAGTAAGGAGTCCTGACAGGATTACAAGAGAATATGAACACATAGCTCTGGCCTAAAGGTTGCTAATTGACCAAGTGGTAATATGAGGGGAAGTATTTTCCAGCCTTGAACCTCTTTACCCCCAGATAAGTCTACTAAATGCCATCAGTTAACCCCCTGAGTGCAATGACCCAGTGCTGCCAGGCACGTGCCTGGTGTGATAGACCCTTACGCTTCCTAATCAGCGGTGACGTATAAAGTACAGTCATAGGTCCGGATGAGTCATAGATCCGTTCCTTTGTTGGATGGAAAGACGTCCCTGTGCATTTAAAAGGTTAAACACAAAATTTTAAGTGTACAGCAACACTGGTTTAAAAACACATGAAAATTATGAAGCGAAACAGCAGCCAGGAAAGAAATTACAAGAATGTAAAGTGAAAATGAAATCTCAGGAATTTTGCGTTGGAATTAAGTTGATGCTTTTTAAAAATTATTTGGTTTATTGGATTTTTACTCTTTTCTCCAGATAATTTCCTGAAGAGTAAATGTGCTGAGTTACCTCCTGCTTAGTTCCTTCCCCTTATTCTCACATCATGGACATTACTAAATTGCACTGAAAAATATCAAAGCTATTATGTCAGCTGGGGCTAAATTTATGAATAATAAGTTAAGCTTTATAAAAAAATTCCAGTCCTGTAAGATGTATTTTCTCTACTTTTTTTCCTGTGACAACTTTAATTTAATTTCCAGACAGAATATTTCTGTTGTCAAGATGTCATCTTCTTAATCAGTGTTTTTCCTGTGGTAAAAAATGTAAAGATCTGTATCAATTTGTGTGTACAGAGAAAGATATTCAAGACTTCACTTTTGTTGTCTTAGAAGATGTTTAAAGTCAAAATTGTCCATGCTGGGAGGTGAGTACTACCCTCCCAGTTTAGTAAAGACTTGAATCTTCTTTGGACTTACTTCACACAGGACTTTAACTCTTGTCTAATTTCACTGAAATTATTTGGGTTATTCATGTAATATGGTACCAATCAGAAGACCCATCAATGGCAGACTCAGCCACGTGGAAGATGTAGTTATTTAACAAGGTTTTATCTTCACTGACATAGAGGTATTTATCTATATTTTACAACGTGATGATCAATACTGTTGTTTATAATGGCTGTCCTACAAATAACGTATATTTGGCCACTAGAAACTCTCAGTTGCCTTGAGGCATCTCACATTGTTGCATTAATGGATGAAAAATTACACTTGCCATTTCATAATTTGTTTCAGGTTTTTTCATGGTTTAACATCAAGTCTGATAAACTTAGAAAGCAGTAACTCATAAGCTATGTTGTCGACTCCTGGATGTGAGATGTGTTACATGGGCTTAATCAAAACCAACACTCCCCATCAGAACTACTGAGAGTGCCAAATGGTGGTTCTTCAGGCCAGGCCAGAGAGCAGAGCTGGGAGGCAAGAGTTCTCTTGAGATATGCAGTCATGAGACATTGTAGGCTTTCCATGTTGCCTTTGAGCATGAGCTGATACAGTAATGGATATGACATTGTCTTTTAAAGAGGAACACTGAAAATTGCAGGGAAGAGAGAGAGAGAGAGAGAGACTCAAGCTGTGCATTACACAGCATTGAACATCAGCAGTTGTATAGTACAGGAGGCTTTTTAACTTTTCATTTTAAAAGTCCTTCTTTCAAAGCACCAATCAGTCCTCCTTTGATCCCATGGCACTATATTAACTGAGTCTGGAACAGGCTGTTCTTCAACCTGACTCTACGCACCCACATTGTTTCCAGCATCCACACTGTATAACTGCAACCTGAACTGAAGCTTCCTACAAATACCAGTTGCCAATCTGGCAGGTGAGGTCTCTCTGTCATGTGCCACCTGCCTACACTTCAGCCTTATATTTTCTTGGACCGAAACTAACAGGCAGCATGAACCTGAAGTTTTCTGCTGTGTGGACAGTTGACAAGTTTTGACTTTGAGTGCTTACCCAAACCCTGGAGGAGCTGTACTGCCCAGTGTCCTGCCTGTGATCTTTTTGGTGTCTTATAGCTCCATATACACACTCATAAGAAGTTTCAGCCTGCCTGGAAACATCTGAGGAGCACGGCAGCTTGGAATCCACACTTGAATACTCACCAGCTGCAGGTCAGTTGTGTAGGTGTGTGCCCATCCCTTACAAGATGCAGTGCAGGTATCAAACGAATACTGGGTATTACACTTACAAGGGAATAACTGTGTTTGTGTTTCACTCGCTGTCAGCTTTGCTTACAAGATTCTGCTTTGCAAGTGCAGGTTGGTGAGATACATGGTTCCCTGCCACGTGACTGTTTGCAGTGGTTGGCTTGGAGACATACTAATGATGCAGACGAATAATATCATAATATTAATATCCATGTTAACTGTAAGCTCTTAAAAAGGTGCATCTTGTCTTTAGAATGCTAATAATGTGCATATTAATTCCATCTTTAAATTGTATTTTTTTCTGATTAGGAAGAAATCACCACTTTAAATGTAACTGGTGCAACTGGTAGGGTGGGTATTCTCTAGGAGGAATAACATTATTCTCCTTTTGAAATATCAGGCTTTAAAACAAACCAATCCTAGGTTTGTCTTGCATACTTTGAACTCCAGAGCTGCCCAAGAGCTGCGTTCTGCCTTCCCCCGCATACATACACTACCAAGGTCCCTTTCTTCCATGAGGCATCCGAGCAGGCCAGTCGGAAGTCATACTTTTTATATTTGTTTTAATTTGTTTTGGTTTCTGCATTATAATAAATTTAATCAGATTATGGTCACTTGACCCCCAGGGGCTCAGCTCTAATTTGCTCTTACTGCCTGATCATTGGTTAACTAGATCTAGACATGAACCATTCCTGGCAGGGTTCTCTACACATTAGTTTAAGAAGCCATCATTTTTGTATCCATCACCCTTGCCTTTATTCAATCACACCTCTAACATTTTCCAATTATACAAGAGGTAGAAATTCTCTGTATCAAATTGCCCTTTGCTGTGTATGCCATCTTTATCCCATCACATAGTACACATCATTTTTAACTCCCTTGTTTCTCCTGGAGGTGGTGAGGTTTGTGCCATTCCATGGGCCAGCAAAATTTGTGTGCATGTACTGTACCTTGCTCCAACTATAGAACTCTTTGTTCTCCATGACTCCTTTGAAATTTATTAACACAAACTCACAACTGTACATCAAGAAGTGGGGTAAACAGACAATTATAAATATTCAGATCTGGTTTTTACTTATCTCTTTTTGACTCATTTTCTGAGGAAACAAGACTTCCACAATTTCCCAGGGAATGTGTGTATGTTTGTCTCACTTCCCTGAACTTATTGACCAGCTTCAATCAAATCTGCCAGAGAGGTCTCCAACTGTAAGGTTCATCAAGTTGCCTGAAATGAGGCATCTGAGTGGTGTGATAAACCGTGATCCACAAGACAAAGATTGCAGTGTATATACAACTAAAATTAGACCTCAGAGAATCCACACAAGAGAAGCTATTTCGAAAGACCTATCAAAGAAGCTTTATTTACTAATAAACACAAAACCAAGACAAACCAGGAGACATCAGTTTTACTTTCCATTGAATTACCTTTTTTTTTTTTTTTTATAAGTAACATATTTCACTATTCCAAGTAAAGCTGTGTGGGTGATCAGGAAAGACTATTATTCTCAGCTTTACTATAGACTTCATTACATAGAAAGTAGCTTAAAAGATGACCTAAACTGTGAAAGAATATTTCATCTGCTTTCGTATCCTTCCTTGTTAAGAACATTGTACTAGAAGGAAATACTTGACTACTGGGTTCAGTCCCTGCTAACCACCGAGATCCCACTGTGTAATCCCTTTAAGTAACTGGCCAAGCTCCACGTACAGAACAACAGTGTTTCTTGTCATGTATCTTGCTCTACATTGGGCACACTTGATGCATTACAAGGTCTGGCTGATACAGTGAAAAAACCCACTATTTAGAGTAAGGCATAAAACTGGTTTGTGTTTACTGCTGTTACCTATTTTACTCAAAAACTTAGGAGAGAAGTTTGCTGTGTAATGCTTTCTACATTTCATCTCTTCCTTTTGGGCTAAAGGTCAGTCACAGGAAATTATTGGCAAGGCTGGAGTTGCAGGAATACTTCCAAGGCACAAAACAAACACTCACAAAAATTAAGAAGTCTATATATAAAGATAACATGGAAAAAATGGAAAATACAGTGGAGATTTCAAGAATAGGGGGGAAGAAAAGCATTCACAGTCACTTAAATCATAATATGAGGAAACTATCATTGCTTAATTCTCTGCTTGTTGCTAAATGCCTATATCCATAAAAAAGAAGTCCAAACTTTTAAAAACTATTCTTTACTTCTATCACTTCTGTCTTATGCTTTTGTGTCACACAAGGCAAGTTTAATTTTTCTGATATATTTTATTGCTTCCTACACCAAATGTAATTAGCAAGAGTGAAATGCTTTGTTCTTTTGTTTTCTTTTTTCATCAAATGAACAGTTGAAGAAAAAAAAATATGTTTCTCCTAGAACAGTCTGATTCCATTGACTTAATTAGAGTTATTCCTAATTTATGAGTTTTTATGTATTTATTTTCTAATAGAGTTTATAATAGATATCAACACAGTAATTGCCATCCACTGTAATTAATATGTCTGATTATGTAGTAAGAAGATAACTTTGCTATCCTACCACTTCAGTCATTGGGAAACCTTTCTTACTGTTCTTTCTTTTCTTTTCAGATGTCTCCCCTCAGTAATTGTAGATCTACTAGACTTAGGTTTCATTACCTCTCCCATCTGGCTGTTCTCAATTTCTCTCATTACTTTGCCCAATTTGTTCCTGATTTTTTAGGTTTCTTCATGCTCAGAGTGCACAAGAGATTTCAAAGCAATAGGATCTCCTAAGATCAGACAGTTTCAAGCATGGAACACAATTGTTATAACCACCATGCCCCTCTAGATTATGAGTCTAAAATACAGAAATCGAGAAGATGGGAATACGTTTCAGAGAGACATCTTAGTCCTATCACTGGTACCTTCCCAGTTCATTGTGAGTTTGTTCAGATACAACAATTGACATAAAGGTGGGGAGGGCAGGGGAGGGGAGGGAGGAGGAAACAGAGAGAGATGGTTTAAGTTTCTTGAATATTAAAATAGTATAAATAATAATACTGATCTACATAATTCCCATTCAATGACCCACACATGTGGGGAAGTGTTTAGAAGATGCCAATATCCTACTAAGGTTGAGGAACTCTATGGTTGCTTTGGGCTGCTATTGAAGAATATTTTTAAAGGTTATGAATGCTATTCCAAAACTCTATTTTAACCTTTACTTTCATTTTCAGATAAAAACTATGGATTTGTGCAGTGAAATCAGTCTTAGCTCTACAAAGAAGTACTGACAGTCACACTCTTAGGCCAGCTCCTTCATTCATTACTCCACTCAAAGCCAAACAAGAACAAAAAATAAACTTACTCCAGGGAAAATCTTGAGGAGATGAGGGACTATTTATATCACGAGGTCCAATCTCATAACCCCTTGCACATGTTTTAATTTTTAAACATGCAGGTAGACCTACAGGACTACCATTTGCAGCATTCACCAAGTAACAGCGTTTGTCAAATACATCTTTTCTGTGACTCAATTATTTGAGAAATGAATAAAAGTACATCGGCTGTATTAACAATGTATTTCTTTCTCTTCCTCGAGCTTTATCAAGAGCTGTCACACATTATAGTTTGGTGACAGTGCTAGAAAAAAGTGAAGACAGAACTGACCTCTCATAGCATTTTTGTGACCATGGGGCTCACACAAGCAGCTTGGCATCTGCCGGCACATCTTTAGCGAGTTGGCAGCCCCAGCGCCCTTTGCAGGTTGCAATCAAACCTGCCTTCTACAGCAGCCTCTTTCTGGCTGATTAAGTTTAATGTAATTTTAATTAAAAACCACAGTGTCAAAGGGTTTAGCTGCTCGAGAAATGAGCACAGATTGTGGCACAGTGGCAGCAGTCACTTGGAAAATGGAAATGCATCCTGACAATATTGTGTAGGGGCCAGATAAACAAAGCTGCAGCTACCATACCTCGCAAAAAGCTGGGAGGGACCATCATTGCAAGGAACCTTATTCAAAAATAAAGTATATAGCAGTTCTGATTCTTGTCTTTTAGCAATTTTAAAGTGCATCTCAGCAACTGAGTAGAGTAATAACTGCTAAGAATTAACTTCAGTCTTTCCTTCCCATTTTTACATTTGTTCAGTGGCATGTATAAATGCAAATTTCAGGTTTCAGTCCTTATTTATCTTGACCAGCAAAAGATTTGCTTCACACAGTAGACTAATATAACCTTTCTCCTTAGGCTGTAAAGAAAAAAATCACTAGAGATTTTACCAGTGCTGAAAGCAGATTCCATTTTAGGGAGTTTTTTGCTTTTATATGCTTCCAGCTTTTCTTGTCCCTTGAAGCAGATCACAAGGAGATTTTAATACTTTACATACTGCAGATACTGAGCAACATTTGGAGAACGACCAAAAGAATCACTTCACTGACAAAAGGTTGCATCATATCTACAGGATTTAATTTCACTAGGTCCCTGCATACATAGAGATATTGTTAATAATGGTTTCACAAAGAAGTATCTCTGTAATATTTTATTTTCTTAGTTGCCATACTTTTTTGAGTAAAGAAAATTGCCTTGGAGTTATTAAACACCTTTGTCTTGGCAGAAGTTGCTATTTTTTAAACCTGTCCTTTGAATGCATGTATTTATGAAACAAAGGCTTGATCCAAAGTCCACTGAGATCGGTGGAAAATCCCCAGTGACTTAGGGTTTGGATCAGGTCCTGAGAAGTATACATGCAAATAGGTAGGTATTGCAGTAACATTGTTCACAGGAATTCCTTTCAGCAAGAAGCCCTTTTTATTGTTTGTAAATGCTACTGATGCTCCGGGGCCAGAACCCCAGGAGAATTCCACCTAGTGACGTCAATTCTGTAGAGGAGAACTTCCTCCATCCCCTTTTAGGTTTGTGGGACATTTTCGAACAGATGGAGCCTATATAGGTGGGATGGGTTCCATCTGAACAGAAGGGTCACAAATGCACCAACTGAGAGGATAGACAGAGCTATGGGGGAGAGTTTAAAGGAGTGGACAGGGGGATGGGAAGTCTGTACAGAATCCAGCAGAGAGGAAGAAGCAGATGGGTAGACAAGGGGAAATAATATTAAGGACTGAAATATGTAAGACACCTACAGAAAAGGTTGAGAGAGAAAATCAGAAGACAGAACTGTTGCAATACAGATAGGAGTCGTAGAAAAGGCATGACTGAACAGCACACATAAGGAAGGTCTGACAAAGAAAATCCATTTTTAAAAGTAGTAGGTTTCCAGAGAAGGGTTGTCCTGAGCATCATGTGGTGGATGCAGGTTCTAGAATGTATTTATAGGTGTTGAAATTGCTTTGCTACATAGGGGACTACGTGATAGAAAGCTCAATGAAGACCTGAATTAGGCCTCTAAACTAGAATTTACTGACAGGTAAAGCACCTTGGACATGAATACATGAATGTATGATGGATTTTCTGCCTCTGAAGATAATAAAGCATTGAGGGAGAAGAAGGGAACAGAAGGAAACCCAAATAACATCCCATCACAAAATCTGAAATGCAGACCACCCTGGAAGTAACAAGCCAGGGGATGGACAGAAGAAGATGACTGAATATAGCCAAATTCTATAGGAGATACACCTTGCAAAGTTGCGGAGGGGGAAACCAAAACAACAAACAAACCCACAAAAACACACACCAGAAAAACCCTTCAGCAATACAAGTAAAAAAATGTTTCACTTCTAGTTACAATGACCTTGGATGAGATGGAAAAAGATGCTGGAATGTAAATCCATTTACCAATGGTCTTAGATACTGGTTTAAAGAGGACTTTCTCCCACCCTGAGCCTACCATTGCTATTACCTAAATGAAAACTTAGATAAACATAACCAGCTTTTATTTAGTAGTGGTTGTGCTGCAATGCTAAGATTAACTTGTTAGTATGATTTCAACAAGTGCAGCATTTCTCCCATAAAGCAGCTATGAAATCACAAGCTGTTTTAAATTAAGAAGTGCTACTAGCTATTGCACCTACTACTATTACTTTATGAATGAATATTCAGTATTTTATGTGTTTCTAAATAAATGCTTTTAGTCCAAAGCATTTATCACTTGTAATTACAGATTATTCTGAATTACAGAATGTCAATCAAGTCCAAAATATCTGGCTTTATAATGGACCAGAGCGAAGCCCCAGAGTAGAGCACTGACAAGCCTTTAAGAACAGCAAGGTATCTTCCATTATTTGTACCGCATTGGTATGTACACAAGAACCTTCTCCTCATGGTTATTATCTCAGAAGTCCTTAGGGTACCAAAACCACTCAGCATTGCTTCTCAGTTCTCTCTGTATTTGTGAACAAGGTTCTAAGGATATTCCATATGGAAACATGCAAGTGGTGCTTTTATGATCACCAAGGGAAGATGTTTCCCTGAAGCCTTTATATGTTTTCAGGAAAAATCTGAGCATCTGCCTGGAGCCCGTTTGAATCATATATGCGGTTTACTTCTACAATGAAATCTGACTGTGAGTATAAAGGAAAATGCCCAAAGGTTTACACTACACAACAGCAGGATACATACAGCATTTCACTGGCATGCATGTAGTCCTTTTATTTATGAATCAAGATTTTGATGTTTATCTGTAATTGTACAAATACCTAGTTATATGTGATGAAGGAATGAACTAATTAATACCTTGGTAATTACAGGTATTTTAGAACTTCTGAGGTGTCAGAATATTTGACCTTCAAAGCATACTGGAGAAAATGCTACTATTATCTTAAGAATGTTAGAATAAAAATAGAGAGTAATCAGTATCCTTCTTTATCTGATTATGATGGCAAAACAAATATAAGACGTAACTGTTAATATAGGTTCCAAAGGATTGACTGCATACACTGGTAAATCTGTGTATTCTATGAAGTCCCTCAAGTTTTATTAAAAGTACATACATAGTTTTGTGAATTTCCAAAATGCTGTAGATTTATATTGCACAATATCATTTTAGGTATGTCCAGTCCTTCCCCTTCTGTTGTAAAGCAAATACAGATTAAGTGGCTGACCAGCCAGTGTTTATTGAAAGTATTTAACACCATATAAATTACATAGAATAAGCCTCAGTGAAGCCAGTAAGTAGTGGTGGTATAGTTTCTCTATTAAGATTGTCTGTAGACATGCATGGTAGAAAGCAAAATGCTTCTCAGATCTGCACTTTTTCAACATTACCAAAAAGTAACTTTGCCTCCTGTGTTTGTATGAGCATAACATTTTAGATCTGTGGAAGATATGATTGTGTAAGCAATGATCTACAAAGTACAAATAAGGCACTTCTTTCTTGCTGCTGATTCTTGCAGAAAGTACTTGCTAAACTGTTTCCTGTGAAGCTTGTTAAATACTACACCAACATGGAGATAACAATACATTATCAGTACAAGTTTAAGCACCAGACAACTAAAAATGACAAAGTTTGACCAAAACATGCAACTTCTACAAAGCTTCTTCATTGAGGGGTTTTGGTTTTTCATTTTATTTGTTTGGTTTGGGCTTTTTTAACTCTGCAGTTCTACATTCTGACTGTTCACTTCCAGTATAGCAAAGTATTTCAAATTTGTTTACAATATTTAGTAAAAAGTTATTTTAATATTATTTGTTTCACAGGTCCCTCAGCAAGAGCAGGTTTAAGGATGGTATCTTCTCTCTTGTGTAAGTAAAAAATATTTGAGTGAAATCCCTTCTGCTGCCAGTGTATGTGTTTTCTCTGCTATGCTGTTTGCAAGGTGGACATTGTATAACTCTGCTCCTATTTAAGTGATTGTAGAGGGGTGTTTTAGATTAGTTGTGTAGCTTCCTTTCTGCCTTTCTACGACAATAAAAAGTTGGTAGATTGGAAAAGTGTGTACTGTATATTATTTTTTCAGCCCTTCTAAATTAAACCCACTCAACATAGCAAAAGAACCCTCAGGCATAATTCTACATACCACTTATTTGCAGTATTAAATATTCAGTATTTTTCGTTTTAAAAGCGTATTTTTACAATTGTAATAAACTTCCATGTTAAATCATATTTGGGTTTGCATTTAACCTTGTTTTTTTCCAGGTTGTTAAAACTGAGTTTTTTGGACTCATCGGTCTTTCTGATATATTAAAAACTGAGTCAATATGGAAAGACATTTTTAAGTAGTATTTTCTTTATATATTGAACTTACATGCAAAATAAATTGATCCATTTTAGTCCAAGCAGTTGCATTCGTCCAATATGCTCAGGAACATTCACGATTCTAAGGCATTGGCTGTCTGTTTGGGTCTGATCTATACATTTCATATATTCCATTGACTGACAGTCACTCCAGTATGAATACTGGAATCAAACATAGACATTTAAAAGTGTAGAAAAACTCAGTCATAAGATTAAGACACTGCAGTGGCAACGTAATATTGATTCCTAAGTTTCCTTTATTCATGTGCACTGTAGCTAATTTCAGCAAGGATATTATGCATTAATTTGAAAATTTACCTTCTGATTTCCTCTTATGATCTATCAGATATCATACTAGTGGGACTTTTAGGAGCAGTGAGTAGTATGCTAATTATCATCTTTGAAACAAAAAACTGCTAAACAAGGATATGGCTTGGTTATAAATCTACCTGCATTTATTGCAGAACTCACACTCTCCAGTTAGAACAACTCCATCTTTTGCAAGGATGAGTAATGAATTTTGAAGGCTTAATGTATATCAGAATAGTTTAATAGTACAGCATGAAGTACCTGGTGAACTTCTAAATTACCTCAATGCCAAATTTCATTTTCCAGATTCAAAGTATGTAAACAGAATTCTTCAATAAAGCTTTTGTAACATTAGTGTGGCTACTTTTCCCCTCTCTTAGAATTTATTAAGAAATCCTGCCACTGGTCCACTGAGTCAGAAATTACGTTTTCTCATTAACAAATTATCCATTAATTTTATTATGTGGTTTTAAAACTCTAATGATACTGAGTTCCAGCTGTCAGGGTACAGGAGTGGCCAGGGCACTGCAGGCCAGCAAAGCAGGGGCCTCATCAACCAGGGCTAATCCCACTGCTCCCAGCAATGGAGCAGGGCAGAAGACACAGAGATCATGTCCAGGTCCAACCAAGAGTTGAGGTTGTGTGATAGTTTAGCTTAGCTGGCAGCCAAACAAGACACAGCCACTTGCAACAATCTCCTCCTTTTCCCCCCCAGCCAGGGAATCAAGAAGAGAATTGGAAGGGTAAAGGTCAGGAGACTTGTTGGTTGAGATAAGAACAATTTAATAATTAGAGTAAAATAAGATTAAAATAGTAATAGTAATAATAATAACTATAGATATGAGTGATGCAGAGTACAATTGCTCACCACCCGCCGATAACAATCCTGGAGGAACAAAAGGGAATCCTGACCCCAAAATCGCAATCCCAGAAAAGCGAGCCCGGGCGATTCCCGAGAGAATCCCCCCCTTTCTGATCAGCACTGTTTAATATACTAAATATGATGTAATATGCTATGGAATATCTCATTGGAACATCCAACTGTCAATTCTGGGTTTTACTAACTACTACACTTTTCTCCCTCCCCAGTCCTCTGCACTTGCAAACTACCCAAGCACGGTGTCCTTTTACTTTATCAATGTTTTTCTCATAACAATCCCCACTGAAACCAAAACTCAGGGCTTTCTAGCTACTAGGAAGAAAATTAACCCTATCCTAGCAAAACCAGGACAGTTTGCAAGAAAATTCATGCTGAGAAGCAAGCCTGAGGTCAGGCTCAAGCAATGAGTGAAGGCCTCAAGCTGAGCTCAAATAGAGCTCCTGGGCCATGGGTTAGGGTGGAGGCTCCAGCTGAGGGAGGTCAGGGTCATTAAATCCTATTAGTGCCCTGAGCACTCTGACATGGTAAAGTGTACCTATGCAGAAGTAACTATGAAGCTCCCAGTTTCAGATGAACTGAAATTTATCTCAGGAGGCAGGTTCCCCTCAGCTCCTGGTCAGCCACAACTTCCTTTTGAGCAACACTGCATTTGCTACTCAGGCCTCTCACCTGTTCATCTCCGTGCATCTACCCTGAGCACTACTCTATCAGGGTAGAGGAGTACTTGACCCTTCTCCTTTGCTGTTGCTATTACAAAGCCAGAGTTTTATCAGGCAACAGTGGCTGTTGAAGACCAAGAGGTGTTGAAGATAGCTGGAGAGCAACACTGGAGGCCTGTCACAAGCAAGGGTGGTGTGATGCACTGTAGAAGTCTGGAATCCATAAAGGACAGGCATGATGCACAGTGAATGGAGAAGTTTCAGAATACAGGAAAGGAATAGATGTTTCTGATCAAACATCAGCCTGGGCAGGAAATTAATAGCTGCTGCTGCAAAGGACTGAAGTAGACTAAGGGCAGAGGAATCACTTATAGGTCATAAAAAGAAATGAGAAAGCAGTGCTGCTTACTAAAACACTGGCACACAGGTGCCATCCTGCATGATGTTTTGATAGCATAGGTATTAATAGCTTGCAATGTTAATCACCTCACACTATTCTGGATGCTGAGTGCAGAATTGATATATTTTAATATATTACTATATTGATATATTTTATTATGTAACTATTGATTGGCTTGTAAAATACACTTTGAATGCTATTGAGTGGTACACTCACACTTTTTCAGAAAACAAAAGACTCTGGCATACCATCCTCAAAAGGTTATTACCTGTGGCCTTCTATCCCTCTGCAGCAAGGACTGAAAAATAGCAAGTGTCATCCCACTAGAAAGTTAATACAAATATTTGAATCTTTGTTAGTATTGTCTTACTTTGAGATTAAGATCCATTTATTTTTGTAATGCAAAGTCATGAAGATAAACAGAGACATTAACACCTTTGTAAATATATAAAGCCAAGCTCTCATTCACAAGTTCATACCTGTTTTAACTTCCTGACCACAAAGGAAGTTGTAGAGGGGATAAATTGGTACATTGATCTTATTTGGTGAATGTCTTTTCACTAAATTCTCCTTTTAGAGTAAAACAGTAGCATTTGGAAGTAGAATCCACTTTATGGGTATAATTTTATTATAGTGGCAAGCATTAAACAATATCAATGCCATATAAAATAAAGATGAACCTCTCTCCAAGGATCTTATATCAGAATTTCAGTCTGCAGTGTTGGCTCTTACGCTATGCAGTTCAATTCATCCATCTCCTGCCATGATCTTGATGTGCTCTGAATTTGCACCAAAGTATAGCTGGTCTCAAATTTCACACTTACCACTTTAGACAAGTGAAAGGTCAGGGGCTTACAACAGTTGAGCAGCTCCTTATCAGTACCACAAAGCACAGACAGGCATGGAAGTGCCTGCAGGTCAGATTAGCTGTAATTTATACTAAATATATAAATCCATACAGATCCATCCCACCACCCCCAGACAGCAGAATATGTATATTTGAACAACGCTTACTTGTCTCACTTCTTATTTGCTCTGTGCAACATTGGAATCAAATATACATGCACACTTTCATTTACTGCCATCCTTTTGTTTCCAGATTAAACAAACATTAAGCTTCAGTGAAAAGTCTTTGCAGATTTGGAGGGACCAGTTTAACTCCTAAAATTAAGACTTTAAACTAGCCAACTAACCAAAGGAAAAACAGGAAATGGAACTAGAAGTGTTCTAATATTTTGTTGAGAATGCTGCTTGAGGGAAAAGACAATGACATATTCAGTTGTGGTGGCCTGACCCACAGTGGGACCATTCGATCCTGCATTCACTCCTCCCACCTGGTGAGATGGGATGGGAGACACAACAAAGGGGGCACAGGATTAGGAATGAAGGACAGGGATGGCTCACTCACCAGTTATGGTCACGGGCAAAACAGACTCAACTTGGGGAAGAAAAATCAATTTAATTCGTTGCCATTCATCCAAGTAACACAGTGAGACATAACAACCACATCTTACACCACCTTCCCCCCACCCCTCCCTTCTTCCTGGGCTCAAATCACTTTGCTCCCAGTTTCTTTACCTTTCCCCACCCCCAGAAGCACCAGGGACAGGGAATGGGGGTTCAGTCAGTTCACCTCTGCTGCTCTTCCCAGCACGAAAGTCCAGGAACAAGATGTTTCAACACAAGCTTCCCATGGAGTCATGGACCTCTTTGGACTCAGCTCCCAGCTCCAGCATGGGGACATCCATGGGCTGCAACTCACACCCCCACTCTGGGGGTCCACCCCTGCTCTGGCAGAGAGCAACTCTTGGGGTCACAATTTCAGTCACACTTGCCCTCAGGCTCAGCTTCTCTGCTCCAGCGTGGAGTCCTCCATGGCCTAAACATGGGTCTCTGCTCTGCCCTTGTATCTCCGTGGGCTGCGGGGGACTTTGTCTTCTCCTACTCCATGCGGTTGAATGGGGTGTGGGTCTTTGTCCTTTTTGGCAACGAAGCTCTCTCTCTGTCTGTCTGTCCTTTGTTTTGGCTGATGGTTGTCTTTTGGTTGGTCAGTCTTTTCTCCTCAAGGTACCACACCCTTTTCTGTTCAGGACAGTCCTTCCCCTCACCGATATGGATTCCAGATGCATTTCTCTAGTGCTCATGGGCCCAGCCTGGGCTGGGGGGTCCCCACCTTGGAGCCAGGGGAGCTTTTCACTCTCACAAGGTGGCCCTTACCCCACTACCAAAAAATGCCTCCCTCCCCACCACCTCCCCAACGCACAAACCCAACACATCAGTACATTCTAAAATCTGAAAAATAGGCATTGCTTCTAGTCTACAGTGAGAAATGATAAACAGTGTTAGCTTCAATATTATAATATGGGATAAAGAAAACCTAAGAAGTGCTAACTGAATTCCCTTTAATCGTATTACCAGGCCCCATCACAGCTAGCAACACTGCATTTATATATTTTCATTTACAGGAATCTAATAGTGCAGGACTACTGTTGATTATTTTAATGTTCATAAGTCACAGGACTGAGTTACGGATGTGTCCCAGATAGGGAGAAAAAGCAAACTTAACATTGATGACTTAGCGTTCATTCCTGAATAAAATAAAAACAGTGACTGAACATAAAAATATTTCAAATATATAACTTCTGATGTGCAGCTACTTTAAAATTTGGGTTTTTCCTACACAGGCTTCAGTTACAGATTTGTGAACCAGTCTTGGCCAAAAAGCAATGAAGACCCCTTTTTCCTGCAAAAAAATCCTATTAATTTTTTGTTGTTGTTCTTTCTGTTTCAGACTGGGATTGTTAAAGTTCCAATTTTGAAAAGTAATTTATTTTCTAAATTAGTTGTCGTATTTTAAAAGGAATTTAAATATATGATAGAATAATTTAAAAAAATTAAATATATTTTTGGGTATACTCACACTTTGTTTTGTTTTCTAAATCTGACGCTCAAACAACTGATTTTCTTCCTTACATTGTTTACCCAACAGTGCAGTTCAGCACATCAGTTTATTCCTGATTAACAGAGTTTGTTTTGTGGATATAAAATATTTGACTTTGAATATCCTGTTCTTATTATTAGGGGCCTACAAGAATGATATTATACACTATTATTCTAGCATAGGTTATTCTTTTTGTGACAGCAGTTCTGTTGTTTTTATCAGACACTATGAAATACATGAAAATTTATTTGGAATAGCTTTTTTAATCAAATCATATACCAAGAAGCTAATTTTTACATAAGCCATGCAAAAAGCACCTTAATTCTTTGTTAAGTCAGGGTGAATTAGCCCCCCACATCCAAACTAGCCCCGAGTACAGATAACAATGATACCTTAAAACTTTCAATTACAAGGCCTGGTAAAAAAATGGGTTTTTTATTTGGTTGGAATTATTAACTTAGTATGCAATACATCCAGTCTGACCATTGTGTAATACTTCAAAAGTCTGTTCAAGCAGAATATAACATAGTTTCTCTTGGACAAGAAAATAATTTTGAAGTTTCTTCAAGAATGATGTTGGCATAGGCTATATCATGGTACCTTTGGACTATTGCAGTGCACATTAACAATAACAAATCTTAGCCTTTTATGTCGTCAGGCACATCTGATGGAATATGGAAGATCATTTACAATGTATTGCATGCATAACTGGAATAGTTGCTGGAAATAGATATGAACAGAAGAAAAGCAGAAACCATCACCAAAAGTAAATCACAATCACAACTTGTCTGACGTTGATTTTTGGTACTCAAGGAGAACTGAATCTTTTGAGCATAACCACCTATCTTTCACATCAAAATGGTGACCTAAGTACATGTAGGAAAATATTTCATAAGAGGAAAGAGCAGGGATTTGCCTCAGGTTGTTGCTCCACTGAGCAATTCAAATTGTGAGCAATTCAAATTGTGACATAATAAACCTAACAGAAATTAAATGTTTATTCTTTACCTCCCAGTGCATACAGTAACTTAAAGCCAAACACCAACAAACAAATTGGCAGCTGGCATTTTAGCCTGTAAGGTGTTAGCCATCTGGTCCCACAAAATAAACAATTTATTTGATTTGTCTTAAGTATCTAAGTTAAGAGATTACCACGATGCAAAGGCATTAGGATTTTGCTTTCAGAATGTTGGAACACCTTTTCCTTGGAATTTCATCAGCAGTATACATGCTCATTACTATGTATTTGTCTCTGCTAAGTCAGATGAGGAAGTTCAGAATAAAAGTTGTCTTCAGAAATTCCCATAAGGTTTTGAACAACAGCTGTTGTAGCACAAGCCAAGTGGCACACTCAGCTTTATGTAACACTACCGACATTGTGCTTTCTGTTACAGGGTTCTTTCACTCACTCCCTTCACTACAAGTACACTGACCCCATCATCAGTTAGAATATCCAAAGGAAGTTCTTTTGTCGTGAAACTGCATTGCTAATAGTTTCTGCAGTACTCATTATGACTCATGATATTAAAAGCTTATTTGATAAGTTTACTGTTGCTAATTTTTGGCTTCAGAAACAAAATAATGTGAAGACACTACTGCTATATCTTTCTTTGATATAACACTGAAATGGCTGAATACCAACCTAATATTGACAAGATAACTGAAATCTACCAAGAACATTTCTGCTTAAATTTGAGAAAGAACTTCTTTACTGTGAGGGTAACAGAGCACTGGGACAGGCTGCCCAGGGAGGTTGTGGAGTCTCCTTCTCTGGAGACATTCAAGACCTGCCTGGACACCTTCCTGTGTGATCTCATCTAGGTGTTCCTGCTCCGGCAGGGGGATTGGATGAGATGATCTTTCGAGGTCCCTTCCAGTCCCTGACATTCTGTGATTCTGTGATTTAATATTGCTCTGTCCTGAACACATCATTTGCCAGGGGATGTTTCAGCACTAGATTGTAGGTGAAAAAACTAAAACAAATCACCCAAAGTGAGGCTTAAAATAGCAGCCCAACCTTTTGGTAACATTTGGCAGTGCTCTATTTCCCTTCCCCTTGCTCTGGGTTTTGCATAGACACAGGATGACATCAGTGGTACCATTGCTTTTAAGCAGCAGAGCCTTTACCACAGAGCAGAGCAAAGGCTTCTTAGAGTGCCTTTTCACTGAGACTCTGGTGAAATGAAAGGCTTAGCTGCTAAGATTCAGGCAAGTTATTCCCACAGGCCCTGAAAACTATTCTGAGACACTGCTGTTCTCTAAGGGTTTTATGCTTATTTGCATGAAGTAATTCAATCCTAGCTAGGAATTTCTATGCCGATATGGATTATCAATAAAAACTTCCCTTGGATTTCATACATGCAGAAGAACATAGTAGTTTAAGCCCACTTACTAGTGAGCAAGAGAAGTATTTATATTTCAAAATGTAAATGGAGAGAAAAAAAATTAAGAGTAAATAACAACTCCATCATCTTTACAAATAAATTCCATGTAATTTACAACTACAGATAACCAAAAAACTTAATTTAATGGTTATCCCAAAACATACTGCAAGGCAGAGTTAAGACTGTTGATTTCACAAGCTGGGTGGGGGGTTTTTTTGCCTCTTGCTTAACCTGAAAGCCTTTCAGATGAACTGCAGGTGTGAAAGGGGTATCCACCACTTTTGGTCTTTAGTGTTCAAGGGTTACAAAACACCATGCACACCCTCAGCTCCCCACTGTCCTCACTGGGGAGACAGGATGCCCAGCAAACCAAACTGCTTTCAGTTCTGTTGCCAGCACAGAATGCCACAAAACTGAGGAATGATGATGAGTTGTAATTTACTATACAAAATTTCTTCTCCAGGTTAAGTGGACTGTTAACATTTTACACAAAAGCCACAAGGTGTCTCTTCACAAAGGAGAAACCACCAAGTCTGCCAATACTAAATTAAAGTTTTTCGATTAGGAGACTATCACTTATCACAACAACATGGCAAAATATAACAAGGCACCACAGAAAGGATATGAGACAAAACAACTCAAATAATAGAGGCTTTCAAAGGTAACAGAGAGATCAGTACATATTAAGGTTGGCCATCAGTCTAGAACAGTAATAAATTTGAAAAGGAAAGAGGTTATGTTTTTGAAAGCTTCTCTTTTGCAGTAAAAATTAAAGCACTGCCTCTGCTGTCTTCACTTTAACTACATGGTTATCTCTCACTACTATGCTTTAACCACTTCCACAGTTTTCATCAGGGAGCTATAAGGGCCAGAGGGTCCCTCAGGGGCACAGAGCCAAGGGAAATAACCTGGTCAGCAGGGCAGGTATCTCACCAGCCAGGGGCCATCCCACAGTACATGAGCAGGACAGGCCTGGAGACAGTAGCCAGGTCCAACCAAGAGCTGAAATCACCAAACGAGTTCATGGTGATAAAGCAGGTCTGAGGTCAAGCTGGGAAATTGGTCTGAAGGTCAGAGCTGGGTCCAGCAATTGCCAGGCAGACTCAAGGTCAAGCTGGGAAGTCAGTCCACAGTTGCTAGTGCCAACTGGACTCATTGCCACACAGGAACATAGCTGCAGTTGAGCTGAAAAGCAGTAACTCCTTCAGAGTAGCTTAGGGGAGAAATAAAGGTGCAGGGTTGAGCTTAAGTAGAGCTCCTGGACCTGTGGTTGTGGATGGAAGACCCAGCTGAAGCAGGTCAGAGCCATTAAGGCCTATTAGTGCACTCAGGCACCCTGACTAAGTGCTGTATGCTACCTAAAATTTCACTACCTGCTGTGTTTGTCACATCTGCTAAATATTGTTGATCCTTGCGCTAGGGTAGGAATATTTTAGCTGGTTTTGCTATAATTGTGCTCAAGCACTTCTTAGCTATAAGGTGTTTGATAATACCTAAAAGAAGTTAATTTCTTTTACACAGGAAGGCTTTTCCTCAAAGAAGTACTGAAATTTGCATCTAAAATACTCTTTCTGTGCATTTATAAAGAACACCTAGCAATATAATGGTCTGTTCTTCTGTATGAATGATCAATAAAATGGTACAGACTGGGAGGATGAGAGGAGAAATAGACATGACCAGACAAGCAGTTGTAAGCCTTGGACTCAGACACTAAAGGCGGAATTTAACTGTCTAATTGCAAGTCCTTTCCATTTGAGGTGCCCTAGAGTACCCAAGATATCCACACATATGATCTTTGCCAACAGGCTTTAAACCAGCTACGTCAGGGGATGGTGATGACAGCTTGCAGATAAGTGAGGAACAGAAGTTGGGGCAGTAAATACATGGGACAGGGTGATGGGAGCAAGAGAGCCCTCGGGAAGGATAAGACAAGTTAAAAGAAGGTTTGCCTTAAGTGTGTGTGCACAAGTGCACATGATCTGGGAAGCAAACAGGAGCTCTGTGTGCAAGTGCAGAACTAAGACCTCATGAGAATAACTGAGATGTGGCAGGAGCTATGCATTGCTCGGCTTTTGAGGAACCATAGGCAGGGAAGATAAGGAAGGGGGGTGGCTATCTGTGTGAGGGAACAGCCTGGATGTAGGACCTCTTTTGTGGAACAGAAGATAGGGTGGCTGAGGGCTTGCCTCTTGTGATCAGAGGAGAGGCTGGTAAAAGCAACATTGTAGTGGGAATCTGTTACAAATCATGTGGTTAATATTAGGAAAGGAGTGAATCCTTCTTTGAGCAACTCAAGGAAGTCATCAGATCAGCAAGCCTGGTTCTTATGGATTGCCATCCTAGCATTGGGAAATTCTGCTGAAAAAGATAGGGGGTCCTGGTGGGCAGTACACTAAGCACACTGGAGGTATCAACAGGAGTGTAGCCAGTAGATCAAAGAGTGATTATTCCCCTCTGTTTGCCACTTGTGAGCCTTCAGTTTGGGGCTCTCCAATACAAGGAAGATGCTGGTAAACTTGAGCAAGTCTAGCAGAGAGCTACCAAGATGATCAGAAAGCTAGAGAGCATGTGCCCTGTCAGGAGAACCTGAAGGAACTGTGCTTCTTTAGAGAGCAAGATTGTTTAGGGAAGGTGTGGAGCACCTAGAACCTAGCAGCTTTCTGACACAGAAGAGGAAGTTACTAGGAAGACAGTGGCAATTTCTTTACTAAGGAGCACAGTGGGAAAATGAGAGCTAGAAAGTGAAACAGGGAAGGTTATAGCTGGAAATAAGGAAAAAAACGTTCCACTGTGAGGATGATTAAGCACTGGAACAGGGACCCAAATAAATTATGGAATCTCCATTCTTCAAGGCTTTCAAAACTCAACTGGACAAAGTCCAGAACGACCTTATTTGAATGTGGTGTTGACCCTGTTTTGAGCAGGGTGTTGGACTGGACACCTCTTGAGGTTCCTTGCAGCTGGAAGGATATGCAATTCTATTGTATGTGGGACATACATCGTGCAGAAGCCACAGGAGACGCTAGCTGTTTTGGAACGATGGATAGAGGTACATGAAAAACCCAAGAGTATGTCAGATGGCTTTAAGAGCTTGTGTTTAGGCAAATGAAATCCTGCTTGACTTTGCAAAGTGGCCAGGTGACACATCAATCTTCCCATCACAACTGAAGTATATGCAGAGGAGTATGTGCCTACCTCTTCTTTTTCAATCTCTTTTTAGCTATTTTATCACTTTAGAATTGATTTCAGGGGAGTTTATCATTCCAGCCTTTTGACCAGATGGAAAGACTTTTCTGGCAATTCCCAATAAGTAAAATTCTCTTTCCAAAATGCTATTCAAACTAGGGACCATGTTTCAAGGCTGGATCAGTGCATTCTTGATGAATTTCAAGTCCATAATATATTAGACACCACTGAAGCTAAAAAGAGAGACATGAGTAAAACAGACTTTAAAATTTTCAATCAAATAAGTAATAATCCAATGGAAAACAGTCTGACATGATATTATTGTGGACAGCTCACAACAAAATCTTTATTCTACTTTAATTCAAATACTGATGGGCTTGTGTTGTATATCACTATATTAAGGATGTGTCTGGTACAGCTTCCCTGCCACAGTTCTTGTCAAGGTGGAGATTTCATGCTCACATATCAGTGTATACCAGTGAGATGTGTTATTACTTCCAACCGGTTTTTGTTATTTATGAAAATGTAAGGGAAATAAAATGCAGAGTAGAGATTTTCTAACTTAACAACTTAATGCAGCTCAGAGCAGATTCAGGTTTTTTTTCGCTACCTATATATTCTGTTGTAGTGTTGCCTATTAAATTCAAGCCAAGCAGAAGAAAAGGAGGAATTTGCATATCCATTTCCATTCAAGTTATGGACTTTTAAATCCATGTTGCTTGTGTCTATAGACTAATGAGTGCACCATTATGGGAGAGGCTTAGTATGTCACTGCACTTGGCATGTCCAGGTTTTTGCTCGGCATATAATATTTTGAGAGCCATTTTTTTCAAGCATAGAGTAATAGGCTTTAACTTTGCTAAGCTTTTCTGCCAGGCCTCCAGTGCCCTGCTGTTCTATTATATTGAACTTGTAAGCAGGACGCTCTGCCAGGCTCACCCAGATTACTGCTGCAATAAAGGCCCTGCTGAGTGACTAGTGTCATGATAAGTGCTAGGGAGGGAGTTCACCATCTTGGCATACTGTTCTCATCTTATTAAATTCAGCTTTGTGGAAGCAGGGAGTCTGCCTCTCGGCCTCACTGGCTCTGGCTCTGTCCAACTGCTACTGTCAGACAATATGAAAATAGGAACCACCACAGCTAATGGCAGGTGCTGCACCACCACAGCTGAGGGAAAGAAGAGAGCTTTTTATTTTTTTCCTTTTTTTTTTTTTTTTTTTCAGTAGGCACTTGACTGGCTTGATTTGAAAACATTTAGCTTTTTAATGTTGTTATAGCCCTCATACCCACAGATACTTGCTGAGCCACTATTCTTTTTGGACATGTTTATTCGATCCACTTTATACAGCCTCCTTTGTTCTTGTTTACTTACATTGAGGAAATATAATGTAGCAAATAAGCCCTGGGAACAGGGCTGATACTATTCAGATTTGGTAAAGGATGGTATTGTAAAGATCCAGTCCTGACATCCGTATTCAGGCAAAACTCCCTGTATTGGGTGTTGCCTGAGGAAAATTTCCTGAATTCCAGTCTTGATTTTCTACTGGGGGCAAAGTGAGTTATCTGGTCAAGCCCCCCCCAAACTCAGTGACACCTGCTTACCTAACTCTCATATTTATTTCAAAAATCTAACTTTTAGTTTTGGGTGGAGGATTCAGAATCTTCCCAGAGCTCTAAAATGACCATCTGTGATCTGAGCATAAGCTATGCTGCTGAATGCAGCAGGAAAAGTGCAACATTCATAGAGAGGAAAGAGAGAACAGCAGAATATGTGTTTGCAAGCCATCCCTACAGAGAGGAAGAAAACAAAAATCACTCATTTTGTAGTACAGATTTCCAGAGCTGTAAAGCATGACTTAGTTCTGAATATTAGTTTCTGAAAGAGTATTTGCCCTTTAGTTTTGAGCCTAAGGCTCTTTTGAGCTAAGGAATAAAAAACTAATCTCAAGGGCTTGTGGAAAGATAGATAAATTACTTCTGCACTTGCTGGTGTCTGAGCATGTATAGAGTCTTCCTTGACATCAGCAAGTACATAGTTTCTCACTGTTCAACAACAAATGTTCAAACAACCCCATTATTGTATTTCGATGTTTTGTAAATTGGACATGATCAACACATGCAGTGTAACCTTTCTGACAGAAATATTGATGTGGTCCAGCTACAGAAGTCATTGTATAGCAAAACCAAGTTGAGATCAATAAAAAATACAGATTTTCAAATGTGTTTATGGCAGGAGTTGCTAGGTCTGGCAGGTTGCAGTTCAGCAGCACACTTGTTGGCCACGTCAGTCTTCATAAGAGTGACAGGTTTGATTAGACTCTTTGAGAGAGGCTGATTAAAAAATTCAGATGAAATAAGATCTTTCTGCCAATTTGCAATATCACATTCACAATCCATTCCAGACTCACCAAAGGTAAGGGATAAAGAACTTAACAATTTAATCCCCCCTGAGAAAAAAGAATAAGGAAATTATGTCTTCAAGAAATATTATTTTTTTCTTGAAAAACAAGAGTGGAGAACTATCAGTGAAGCTGACTACCATGAATATTGTGTGTCAGACCTTTCAAATCCCAGGAAATTGGTATGCAAGGGAATTCTTGTCAAAATTCAAGGGCAAATGAAAGGATAAAACAAATCTATCTGGTTAAGTTCATTTGTTAGACAAGTCCAATTTGTTTATACCTGTTCTTCATTTCTGTATTGCATTCATAAACTTGTCATTTGTAAAGGTTTTTGAATGGTCCTTCTAAGTCACATTTTTTCTTCTTTTTCTTTTTTATTCCTAAAGTCTTTCGTGTTATCTAGATTCACTGTGATGATATTGGAGGGGATGGGATGGGCTTTTTTTCTCTGATCACTATGTGGTCCACACAGAGCAAATTGCCAAGAAAAGCATGATTAATTTAAAAGAGGTTTTAACCTTAACTTGTCTCTTTTTATCCACTTCTTTCACTAGAGATTTAAAAAGTTTACTTGAAATTCAGAACACTGCAGCTGATAAGTGGATTATAGTGGAATGGTTGCTGGAAATTGTCCAGCTAAGCAGAGAAAGCTAACAATCTTAAGTGAAGTTTTTGCACTATATAAAATTGGGTTTATTTTGTTTTACTTTGAGAAAACACAAAGATCTTGGGCTTTGCCACTGAATCCAGGCTTGGAATCAATAAATGTGGGGTGACTGTGGCATGATTCAGAAAATATTTTATGAGGAATGCATGGAATCTACTTCAACTTAGACATGACACTCAACTCTAGTCATTGTTCCTGTGAACATGGAGCAAAGAAGGTGTCTGTTTATGCTAATCAGACAGATTTATCTCTGATTTTTATGCTGTGATTTAAGTGATTCAATAGGGAGTTACTCCGCTATCAGATTCTGAGGAATTAAATGGCCTTGGGATGTGACCTCTCTTTGTGAGAGAGAACATCAACGCAGGATTCAGTTGTTTCAGATTTTTTTTTTTATTTTAATAGGGAAGAAGAATGCCCCTGGGACATTCCAGCTGAACAGCAAAGTTGTAAGAGGATAGCAGAGCTGGAACCACTCTTTTCCTTGGTATAACTGTATATTGAAACTTGATTCCATCTACAGTGATTTTGCAGCTGAAGAGTCTGGTGCTGTCAAGTTGAGACAATCAGGTGGGCAAGACATTCTGAATGAAAGGGGACCTATAAAAAAGTATTCACACTTGTCTTCCATTCATCACATAAAAATAACATGGAGTACATTACCAAAGACAGGTGCACCTGACCTTCATACTTCAGGCACCCTTTGTCCTGGTTAGCTGGCAACCTCTTCTTGCAAAAGACTTTTGTCAAGTACAACAGACAGATACACGTTAGCTGTACAAGCCCAGGTGTGCCTGTGGTATGTTGGGAAAAGTCATCAACATAAAAAAATGAAGCAACGGGCCAGTCACGTAGTCATTTTAATAAAGTAATGTGTGTTTAGTTTTTTATATATACCTATCTTTTCTATCTATATGAAAAGCATTTTGGGGTATGGCAGTCTGGAGACAAATATACCCTTGCAATGTTTGTAGCAGAAGCACTGAATCATTATGCTAGTGCACGAGAGTGAAAGAGAAAACCAAATGAATCTATTTTCGCTGTCCAAATTGAATGAAATGTGAAAAATAAACAAACAGCACAGATGGTGAAACAGTTTCATTTTTTAATACTCTTCCAGTGTTAATCATTTCCAATGTTTATAACAGCATGATAGCAACATATATTAAAATATGTTATTTTATTCTAAGAAACCCCACATTTAAGCAGATGAGCAATTCACAATTTTCAGCAAAGTCATATTTAAAAAAAATATTTTTGGAACATAATCAGTTTAAATTTTCCTGCACGCGTATTGAACAATCTGTTCAAATTCTAAATCTTTGGCAGGATCTTATTTCTGTCTCCCATGTATAACATATCTGAAAACTTACAGTTCTGTATGCTCATTTCTTTTTCTCTATTCATGTTTTAAGTCCAGAAATATGAGCGTAGACAAGCAGAGCTAGGATTCTCAGTAACTCTCTTAATTTTTTTTCAGTATTATCAGAACCCAAATTTTGGAGACAATCCCAAATGGCAGGTGCTGACATTAAGTAGACACAGGAACAGCCTTCTTGTTAACATATTATCTACTCCTCACCTACCACTGCTCTGTTACAAAACTCATTGACAATGAAAGCTAAATGAACTAACTGAAAACTAATTCAGTATTTTCACAAATATTTCAGACAGCTGCATAAACCTTTCTGCATCTTAAATGCAAACCAAGCAAAGAGCATCTGAAATCTTCTTTATGCCGAGCCACGTTGGATAACATCCAAGCAACTATATTTTCTTTACAGAGCAAATTTAAAGCATTCTTTGCAAAAGGTGGTGTCCTGGAGAGTTGAACTGGGAAAACAGAAAGACAGATGGAGGAAATCAGATGAATCAAGTACTCCTGCTTGCACAAGGAAATGAATGAGAAGGACAAGTAGCTAATATGACCTTAGTAGATCCGTACTGCTGTGTAACAGACTCATTAATAAATTATATTACATTAGAGTATACTATACATTAACAGTTGATCTAAATAGTCTCATCCCGAGTCACAAGAGACTCTCCATCTCCTTAACCACCAACTCTCATCTTTCATCTGCCTGAGGGATATTATGACTCCTAACTTGTTAAAGGGAGAAATTAAAAGGAATGTTAGTTTATACATTGTTGCAAGTGGTGAATGTAGTGATATTTATAATACATCTTCAAATTACTTTTGCTTTTGATACCAAAATGACAAATACTGAGAAGCTAATATTTAGGTCCCCTGAGTAAGAGAAAAATACAGCTCTCAGGCCTTTTTCTTGTGTTTAGTAGTTTCCTTTGAATTTGGAGAAACAGCACACTTTCAGCTCTGTTACTGTCCTGTTGCCCTCCCATTTTAAAGATGACCATGGCTGCTTGGTGGGTATTGACAAGTTTATCAGGAATATCACGCAGCCAGTTCCATGGAGGTGAAATTTTCTTGTCAGAAGCAATTAAATGGTTGACTGTGTCCCCATTAAGTGAATATAATATATCTAAAGAGAACAGCCAATCTAAACTGTTCAAAGGTTGGAAGTGGAGGGGAGGAGATGGAATTATTAGACATTTTTTACAAAAAATATAATATTTAATTTTTACCCCCTCCCCCCAAAGAAAATTAGAAATTTTTTTTGAAGTGAGATTTTTGATTTGTGATTTCCTCATTCACATTCCTCTTTTCTACCTTTCTTTCTTATTGGAAACAAAGAGAGGGAAGAAAAGGGGAAATGGAAGCCAGAAACTCTTTGAACCTCATTCATACCAATGGCAGAAGTAATAGGAAAGAAAAGAGAAAGGCTCTGTCAGCTTCCTACAACTGCAGAAACCTCCTTTTCATTGTTCTTCCCTTTCTTCCATCAAAGCCCAGGGTGTGTCTCTTGTTATCCTAGTATGAAAAGCCAAAAGAGCTGTTCTCCAGAGCAGTGACTATGAAGGATATCTTTTTATTTAGAGGTCCCTTGAATGACCATTCTGTTGAAGTTACTGACTGTGCTGTCAGTTTGTGGAGCTTTCTTTTTTATTTTCTCCTTTAACTGGGGATTGAACTTCCATATTACCCACGTGGACAGTGATGTTCAACTCATCCTAATTGTGTAGCATTCTGCTATTATAGAGGTGCTATTCCTCCTCCATATGCCTTACATTCCTTCTGAGGAAGCTAATATCCTTGTTTTCCATACTCCTTTTGGAAACTGGAACCCTGTGGTATTTGATGTCAGCCTCTTAAGTTTTTCTGGGTAAACACAAAACTGCAGTCTTAGCTTGCTTCTAGGCGACGGATGCAGGGAAGAAAGGGAGCTTAGCATGTACCCCTTAATGGGTAGGTTCATATTGCAATGCCAAGATATAAAAAAATGGTTAGTGGCTGAAGGTGTTTTGGCTGGTGGGTGCCCCAGCTGAGATATCTTATAATTAGCCTGATTTTTGGAAAACAGCCTTTGAAAGCAGGCCTTTAACAACAAGCACGAGTCACTTTCAGAGGCTTGGCAGTAGGCTGCCTTGTTTTCCTCTTTGATTTTTGCTGCCCTCACTGCAGACCATCTCTGGTGACTGCCACAAAGCCCTTCTGTATTAAAAAGTAATTTAGCTAGTAACTGTGATAGATTCACATCCTTTACACATCAGCCACAAGAGGGGGATGTGGAATATTCACTGAATAGTAGGGTTTAGTCCACTATTTCTGACAGTTTTCAGTGTTACTGGTAGCTTCTACGATTTTTATCATTCAGCCACTTTTAGCACCAGGCTTATTTTCCTGAAGATCATGGCTTGCAACAGTCTATTTTGAGTTGGGAGCAACCTTTAGAGGAGATTCAGATGGAAATACTCTGTCACCTAACTTTGACCCCCTTTTACTCTTTAACAGAACAGTTACAGTTGTTTTAACACTTTCCAAGAACTATGCAGCTATCTCAACACATAAAAGGGACTAATGGTACAACATGGTTTTTTTCCCAATAAATAAATTCTAATTGATACATACATTCTAGTCAGAGGAAACCTAATTTAGAGCAACTGTGCTGTAATGGGCTGTTTTAGGGGCAGAGAGGCGCATACTGTAGAAAATTTGTACATAAGGAATAGCTAATTGCTTTTGGGGACTGTGTAGATTAGTACATCATTGCACACTAACAAAGTGCTAATTGCTCCTTTTGACCACAGGCCCCCTTTACAGAGCTTTAGCACAAATGTGCCCTGTGCACGAAATTACAAAACTAACACTGCATTATTTCTCAGTACAGCTTGCAAATTCTTGTAGGCCAGTATGCATTAGCCTTAATTGGATGCAAAGAAAAAGGATGGCATAGAGATACTCACTTGCAATTTAGAAAGAACAGCCTTGGTGCTAATCACCCATGTTGCAAATGTTGTGCTTGCCTTGTGACAATAGTAGTAAGAGCAAAGAGTATACATATATTTATATAATGTTAGGATTATATTTTAATATTGTATATAGTATTATACATAATAATTTGTCTCTACTTGGCATGTTAGCTAAAAAAGCAGGTGTGAACTACTTTGAACAGGTTGTTGGCAATGATTTTAGATAAATTTTAAAATAGCAGCTGTTTAGAAGATTTGTGAATTAGTTAATGACCATTTCACAATAACTGGGAAGGTAGAACAGAACAATGTAGAATAATCTCTCTTCTTTATCTTTGTTTGGAATCATACTGAGAAAGGTAGATGAATTAATGTTTTAGTTTTGAAAAAGAGCATCTCATCTTTCTGCCCCTTTTCTAGAAGCCCAGAATTATTTGCTCACAGATTCTTTCCACCCCACAAAGAGGATGGAAAGAGGCATCATGACTGGATACACAAAGAGTCAGTAAGAGACTTCACTTGCTTGGAAAGGCATAAATCTACAGGTGTCATTCCCATTCTTTTGCACATCACTTAAACCATTCCTGCACCAGACTCTTGATTTTGTTGTTCTGCTAATGGAAATTTGAAGATTAGATGTCCTTCACATATTTGTTTGATCCTTTCTTTATTTCATACAGGAGTTCTTATAGGTCTAACACTTTCTT
This sequence comes from Caprimulgus europaeus, assembly GCA_907165065.1. The sequence continues at coordinate 16,591,833 of OU015530.1, forward strand.
TGGATAGGCAGCTTGGCACTAACTGAATTTAATTTCTACTATAATTTAATTCTAGCTCTACAAATTCTTAATTTGGGATTTGAAGACTCTAGTACTAGAGGTACAACCTGAGGCTTCAGGCACGCATTGAGGAATTCAAGGGTAAGGCATCTGTTACCATATTTTAGTAAGAAAAATGTATTTGAAAAGGGGGTGGGGGGAAGATGCTATAGGGAATAATCCAGTGCTGAGAAAAGAATAGCCTAAAATATTTTGTGGGGTTTCTTTTCACACATTGTTAAAACAATATGAATACTGAACAACAAAAATCCCACTCTGTAGTCTGTCTTTTAGAATAAAAGAATTTATTTTTTAAAAGTTTTAAAAGCAACTGAAAAGGCCAGGTATGTGTCACCACAAGAGCACTCTGTGTCACAAGGCAAGTATGCCTTAGTGCCAGCCAAAACAACCACCCACTCAGGGTACTGAAGGGTAGGCATGCTGTTATGACCCAAATTCAAATGGTGAGAGTAGGAGTGAGAAAGTGAAAGTGTTAATAATACGTGAAGCACAGAGCTAATGGGAGGGGAATTTCTGGGATTCCCTTTTCATTCCTATTCTCTCTAGGAGGAAAACTACAGAGTTCCCTCTGGGGGAAAAAAAAAAAAAATATTTGGCTTATCACCAAATGTTGAATTTTAAGATTGAATGATGTGCAACAGAACTGTGTTCCTGTCCTGGCTGGAAATACATGCGTTAGTACTGAAAAGGGATAGATTAATTGAGAGGTATAAGTAATGTCAGAAGATTTGAAACTTTGACTAGTGCTGAAACACTCTTTGAGAATGGAAAAAGATGGGTAATTTAAAATACTGACATACTTCTTTGTTTTGCTGCAGCTGACATAAATTTGAAAGACAATAAATCCGTTGCAGCCGTCAACACCAAATCCAGCAGCCTGCCCCACCAAAGACCTTGCACAATGGCTTTTTGGAGAGGATGGAGCATACGCTTACAATACTGTTGCAAAAACTCCTTTTTCTTGCTCCTTCATGTGCCTAACTCAGTTAATTCTTAATAGAATGAGCCTTGGTATATTGCTGAAGTGTTTAATATTTTATATTTTACAGAAATATTAGGAAGTCTTCTAATTCAGATAGGCTTTGCATCCTATTAATGCTGAATGTGGTTAAAGAAGAGTTTACAGTAGCAAATTCAACCATTTTACAGTGGTTGCTTTTTTAGTTTTTAATTAAATTTAATAATTCAGAAATTAAAGCTTGATCAGACTCTAGCAGCTCCTGTGTTGAACAACACTCACAGGTACAAATTACTTGATCCATTGCAAGTAGGTGACTGTTGTAGGTAGATTCTAGATAACAGATGTAAGGATTGCAGCATCAAGCTCTCTGAAAATGTCTATGCCTCAGATATTCCTGTATTCAATGCAATTTCACATAATAAGTGTAAGTATAGGGCAGTAAAGATAATAATGAGGTAGTTCTCTCTTTAACTTGTTAAAACTAAAGTGGGTTACAGAGCTATCATTTTCTCTTTCTGTTAAAGTTTTCTTCCTTTGATGTAGGCAGCTTTTCAGTCGGAAAGAATGAGACATGTCAGTAGGTGGATGCTTGCCTACAATATTTAGAATTACTCCAATAAATATGACTTTTTTGCAAAATAGCAATTATTTATTTACTTCACCAGTTGTGCTTGCAGAGAGAATCCCCTAAGGCAGAGCATAAATGAACTAAAAGTCGGGCTCAGGGGTGACTCATTATCCTGCCTTACCCTGAAGCTTTCTAGTGTTTGCAAGAAGAGGTGATGGAAGGTTGAGGAGGAGAAGAGGGACATTATCTCCTTGTGTGATGGCTCTTGTCAAGGCTTTTTCTCCCAGTGACTGAGCGCAGATATTGCAAGTCTGTTCTATCTCCCCAATGTCCGATGTCAACATCAGATGTCATCTGCAGCAGCAGCAGCAGCCGCCGCTGTGACAGTAAAAGGCAAACAGTGGAAGACATAGCCAAAATGTTGAAGTCCCTGCTTCCCTCCTCAGGGCTAACAAAGCATGCAGAGACCTACATTCTGAACTTGGGACGCAGCTGTTAAAAGCACTTCAGGTTTCCAATATGTGTATCTGGAAAACTTTGTGATTGCAAGTGATTTGGACAAGTCTGGCTTTTGAAGCAAAGCAAAAGCTGGATTCTGAAAGTTTGAAAGTGAGTAAGAATGGCAGAATTTCACACCTCTTATTTCAGATTTTCAAAAGAGGCAAAATAATGTGTTTGGTGCTTTAACTCAGCTTTGTTTTTAATCAAATAAAATACATGAGAATATAAAGCTCTATGGATGGAATTAAATGAGCCATACAATATAATCTAGAAGCCATTAAAAACGTTCTTCTCATAATAAGTTTGAACTGAAATGCTGAAACCAAAATACAGTTATTCTAATTACTAAAAAGAAAATTAACTCTATCCTAGAAAAAACAGGATAATCTGCATAGAAATCTTCATTCTAAGGGGCTGTTTGAAAAATATTCACTTCACATAAAGGCTGTTTATTAGTCTCATCATATTTCCTGATACAATGGAACTGTTAGTAATATATAACAGTACTGGAAAACACTTTAAAATTACTGTATCCAAGGACTGGAGTGAGTTGCCTTACAGTAGGTTGTCATGCTGTTTATTTTTCTTCTTTTTTTTTTTCAACTGCCATCTGTGCTCCAGAATTTAGGTTTTCATTAAAGCAAAAATCAGCTATAAGGATTTCAGTCTCATTCACATTAAAACCCCTTGGAATAACTGAGAACTTGGTCACACAGTTACAAAGAAAATCTCTGAAATTCCATCCTCTTCTTTTCCAGTTTGTATGTGATCTTCATCAGTTTAAAATCTGGGCAGTTCTAGAGCTGTATGGAGTCATATGGAGGCACAAACAGAAACCAAATACCAAGTGTTGTAATCAAGCTCCTCTGCCCTTCTGCAAGCTTGCACTTGCAGCTCTGAGATGTCAGAAATATCCCATTAATCTCAATGCAGTATCAGCTTGGAGACCTAATGACAGTAACTTAACTGTCAACTATACTAACCATTTAATTTTGATCAAAATGTATGACATTAGGTGAATGGAGGTTGGCACAGGTTGCTGTTACCTCTGCAGTAAACATTAGTAACTGGAGAGGTACATTAGCAACAGTCTGAATTGCTAATTAAGACAAAATCTGAAATTTCCTGTGATAACTTTAAAAATATGTTTATTTTAAATCCATTGGGTTGGTTTTGTGGGTGGGATTTTAGGAACAGCACTACATTTTTCCCATCCTTCTGTTTGTATAATTTTGAATTGTAGAACTCAGGTGGAAACCAAACCATAATAATAATAATTAATATTACTATTTCCATCAATACCACTATCCAAAATGTTGAGGGAACCTGGCAGTGATCCAAATATTGGTTTTGTACTTCACATGAAAGAAGCCACCTGGTGGTGCTGGTATCAGCGTATCTGCAACTTGTCAATGGTGCTCAGGAATCATGGAATCATTCAGGTTGGAAAAGACCTTTAAGATCATCGAGTTCAACCATAAACCTAGCACTGACAAGTCCACCTCTGAACCATGTACCTAAGCACCATATCTGCAAGTCTTTTAAATACCTCCAGGGATGGTGACTCAACCACTTCTCTGGGCAGCCTGTTTCAATGCTTAATAACACTTTTGGTGAATATTTTTTTTCCTAATATCCAATCTAAACCTCCCCTGGCCCAACTTGAGGCCATTTCCTCTTGTCCTATCACTTGTTACTTGGGAGAAGAGACCAACACCCATCTCCCTACACTCTCCTTTCAGGTAGCTGTAGAGAGCGATAAGGTCTCCCCTCAGCCTCCTTTTCTTCAGATTAAACAATTCCAGTTCCCTCAACTCCAGTTCCCTCAGCTGCTCCCCATAAGACTTGTTCTCCAGCCTCTTCACCAGCTTCGTTGCCCTTCTCTGGGCACAGTCCAGCACCTCTATGTCTTTCCTGTAGTGATGAGCCCAAAACTGAACACAGTACTTGAGGTGGGACCTCACCAGTGCTGAGTACAGGTGAAGGATCACTTCCCTACTCCTGCTGGCCACACCATTTCTGATACAAACCAGGTATTGGCCTTCTTGGCCACCTGGGCACAGTGCATCACTGGAATTGATGCCATCATGAATTGTTACAAGGGAACTGCAGACTGAAAACCAAAATAATTAGTGAAGTAAATGGCTTTACCTCCTCCTCTCTGCATTGATATTTTTTGAGGGAGGAGGTTCTTTTTCACACGTTTTAATCAAAATTGATTGTATTTTGTTTGTTAATGTTTGTTGTTGGTTTCCCATATGAAAACATTGTTCTTACCATTTCAAGAAGCTTTAAAAAATGGCATTGACAAAAATAGGCTCAGTATAACTCCATGACAATGACAGCCTTTTTAATCTTCTGAAAGTTTGCATTCTGAAACTGTTACCTCTTTTTCTGGATGGTACCATCCATTGGATCACTCAGATAATTCCCTTCTGAACTTCTGGGATCGGGTAGGGGCAGGAATGAAGGTCTCCATTCAGAGTACTAACCCAACATGACCTGATTTAAGCTGTAAAAACTGAGATTGTGAAGCCTGAATTAATATTTGCACAGCCCTTGAAAAGTATACGGTGCAGTATAATTGCTGAGTGCAACATAATTGTTAATTATTTTGATGTGGCTTCAGGCAACAGAAAGCCAGCAGTGTGCTCACACTCTTCATCTGCAGGAGACACCAGAAATCACAGGATTAAAAAAAAACCCACAAAAACTGTATTATATAGGCCAGCTAACAGGAAAAAAATCAGTGTGTGGGAAATCCTGGCATTCTGAAACATGACTGCTAAAACACAGTATTTCATGGGAGATTTGTGTGATACTTTAAGGTAAAATGTTTATCAATAAATTTCATATTACCTTGCAAATAGGAAATACGAGTTCTGCAGCCATGAGTTAAGGTGAAAGGATACAAGGCAGGTTCATGCTTAGAAAACTGTTCAGAAGATTATTTTTTTTCTTTTACTAATGCAACATGGAATGAGGCAACACTGGTAAGGGGAAAAGAGAGCTTTGTGAGCAGAAGAGCCAGTGGCTTGACTTCATGGTGGTGCAGTTCCTGCATTTTCCAATTCAATTCCTTAGAAACCAGTGTAATTGGTGAGTGATGTTTTACTGAATTGGTCTCTTTAGGTTGTCAGTGGAATGGAGTGAGAAACTCTGCTGTGTGAGTGCCAGCTGCAGTTCTTCACAAGACTGGATCTAACTTCTTGCTGATTGAAGTCTGGAAAGTTCACAGAGGCTTAAGGGTCCTCATCCTCCTTGCTAACCTGCAAAACAGGCTGCCCAGGGAGGTTGTGGAGTCTCCTTCTCTGGAGATATTCAAGACCCGCCTGGACGCCTTCCTGTGTGATCTCATGTAGGTGCTCCTGCTCCGGCAGGGGGATTGGACTGGATGATCTTTGGAGGTCCCTTCCAGTCCCTGACATTCTGTGATTCTGTGAAAAGAGAAGATGTCCTAGGGTGACGTGCTGATTCTGTTTAGTCAGTGACAAAGCTCTGGCTGACTTCAGTAGGAGCTGGGTTTCACCCTGGTTTTTGCCCTTAGAAAAGCAAACACTGTGAGTGCTGACACTGTCAGCTCCGAGTGTCATCTAATTTTCCTTGCCCTGTGGCCCTGACAGAGCTCATGTGCTGTGAGAAAATCAGAGCTTGCTCTCCCATGGGTCTCCTGTCTGGGTTCTGATCCATGGAAATGGAAGGGTTTTGCAGGGCGTACTCACTGTCATGCCATGGGAAGGGTTTTGCAGGCTCTGTGTACCATGGACATGGGCAAACAGAGATTATTTTTTTAACTGTAGTTGCTTTGGTCTCCACAGTTTTGGGGGGTTTTTTTAGGTTTCAGCTCACGAGTCTGAGCAAGGCAGAAGGAGGTGATATGAAATGATATTCAGAAAGGATTTAGTTCCCCATCCACACTCACCAGTGCAAAATCAAGTAGTAATGAAAAACTATTTTCATATAGCCAGTATAACTGAAAGAGAGTATCATTTCACAGTACAATATTACTATGGCATAGCTATCCCTTCTATTAAATTGGTTTATATCACTCAGAGTAGTGTGTGCCAGTAAAAAAAACAACTGGGTATTTTGAAAGGAATGGTACATATTACTTATTTGTGGGTTTCATGTTGGAGACATTTTTTCTGATATTGGAGGTACTTTCATATGCAAAACTTCACCCACAACAAATGACTCAGACCTAAGAAAGCAACCCCAGTGAGAAGGCTGCTTGGTAAATGATGAGCTGGCAGGGACATACTGAAAGCAGTTTGAATACATCTCATGTGACTAATGGGATGTGCTATCACTCACAGTCTCTCTACTGAGTATAGCATGTGTACAATATAAAAACATTATTCCGCAAAGCTTTTATCTATCTGGGAGATATTTAGCAGGACATTTACAAAGATGGTGGAAACCTCTTCAGCTAAATTACCTTTGTTACCTTGTAGCTTGTCCCACTTCAAAGATTAACACAGATCCAATACAACAGTACAAGGATACCTTTATTCAGCTGTCAATATGTAAGTTTACATTAGACCTGCTGATCCTTACACCCTTTGTGGAAGCCTTGTGGGGATTTTTTTCTTAGTTACAGTAATTATAGTTACTCCCAACTGTTTTCTGTCATGGTAATATCCTTGCAGATTATTGCATTTATCAGAGAAACCGAAGGGGAAAGTAGCTAGAACACTGAATTTCTGATGGGTTTAACAAAGTGTGATGTTCAGAGAAGCTTTAGATCATCTTCTCTAGTTTTTAATGTACAGTGGGGCTTAGAATATTCAGCTATTACTGTAGGGATATTTATGTTAAAAAAACCCTTTAAATGTAGCTGTATTTATTATGCAAATTGCTTAAATGTAGGTAGACCCACAAATTATTCAGATCAAACAGCTTTTAATAGTGCTGAAGTCAAATATAACCTATATACCACCTAATAGTCAAGATAGATCAAAAGATACAGAACAAAAATAACTGATTGATCCATCCCATGTTAAAGAAATTGAACTTTAAGTGATGACTTAACAAGCAAACAAATAAAAATAAACTGAGCTTCAGTTATGTTGATACAGAAAGACTATGGAGACTTACTTGAGAGAAAGAAAATTAAGTGCTACAAGAACAGTTGTTCTTTGGTATTCATTTAAGAAATATAAAAAGCGGTGATAATCAAACTCATATCACAGATTTGGAACATACATGCCAATGCTGAAAGTTATTCTGCATTTCCAGAGACAAAGGTCTCTAATGTAGTGATTAGAAAAATCTTTGTTCACTCTGGGCTTAAGTGGGTGGTATTACTTATCATTTATATAAAACTTCCTCAGATATTTTAGAAATGTAATGAAAAGAACTAAATCTTCATGTGGAAAAATATGCCAGTAGAGCAATCACAATGGCTCTTTTAAAATAAAATAGAAAAAAACCTGCCTATTTGTATGAAAGACAAAATGTATTAAAATACTTTAAAATAGCAGAATAGTTTAAAAGTCTTTTTTAAAGCATAAAATTTAAATACTTTTTTATATAACTAAGTATATAGTAGCTTTTAAGAGAAGTAGACTCCAGTGGGTATGTCAGTTCAGTTATTGCTTAGAACCTGAGGTTTAAGTTATTGTGGAAGAAACAAGTCTTACTCCTATGTTGGTTCTTTTTGTTTCTTTCCTGATGGATTCCCTTGGGATGTGATTGATACAATCCCAGTGACAGGGAAGCAATACCAGAAAGGGCACAGTTCTAAGACAGTTGAATTATAAGCCAAAAAAAGAGAAATGCCAGTTGGCCAAACACAGGAAGTATAACTGTCACTTTGTTAGTCATTATGTCTCTGTCACAAATGAAAGTAGCATAAAGTCTGTTGTTTCTAGCTCCTGACTGTGTTGAAATATTCTTCCCATATGATAATATTCAAATGGTTCTCTCTGCTATGTTGATGGTGGTATTTTCATTTGACTTTGTTCATATTTCACATGTAGATTCATCATTTTACATTCCAGCTTTGATCATGGAGAGCTAACATCTAAGCATGCCTGTCTAGCAGTTAGTTTTCCAGGCCATGTTACCCTGAAACCTCTAACTTATCAAAGTAACCTTTAACATGTTCTCTCCCCTTCCTAGCTTGAGTTCTTGCCTTACATCACTGTCTTAGTTCTCAGATCATGAGTAACCTCCCAAGGCTGCAGTTTCGTGTTTGTTGACTAAATAGTATTCCTGTCCCAGTTGCTCTGGTGTTTGTCATGGGACATTACCCTCCAAGTTGTGCTGGTACAAGTAGTTGGGAGTCAGTTTTGTGGATTAAATCAGGGAATTGATCCAAGCTGAAAAAGTCATGTTTTATTAATTGTTGTATTTTAACCCAAATCCCTGAGGGGACAGCACGCCAATGAAAACAAGCCGGGGATTGGGAATACCTTAAGCCACTGACCACTTTCTATTGTGAAAACCAGCCCCTGCAAAGACTTCAGCAAAACAGCTTCAGACTTACAAGATTGCAGCTGAGATTAAAATCTGGCCTTGATGCATCAACCATCTGTTTCCATCCCAAGAAAAGATACTCAGCAGGAATATTTGTAATTCTGAGGACAGGATTCTGGTTTAATTCCTGTAGTTCTATATCACAAATAACTCTACTGATGGTGCTGGAGTTATTTTCGTGTTTATTCCAGTGTACACCCTTTGAGAACCTACTCTCCAAAAAATTACAGAAGGAAGGACAGACTCTGGGACAGACTTGGTTGTCAGTCTCTCCAGGTTTACACCAACATAACTCCAGTGGAATGCTCTGGATTCATACCAGTCTAGCTCAGACTACAGCCTTTTTTAAGCAATATGAAATGCATATAATTTTGTCTCAGCAACTTTGAGGAGTGTACCTCACCACTACTATCTCGGTAGTCCTAATCAAATGTGACATTTTTTCACTTCTTGAATTTTTCCCATGTTTGAAGAGACCTGCACAGGGAGTGTATTAAATCTGTGAAGCAAAAAACACATGGATGCCTGTATTTTTATTTTCTGCAAATCCAATTAAAAACATACAAAATAAAAGTGAAAATAAATATTAATTTCAATTAAAATGACTGTCACTCAGGGATCTCGTCTTGCTGACCATTGTGTTTGCTAGCAGTTACAGAGAAATTTTTACTCTTAAAAATACAAATAAGCATTTTTTATCAGGTTGCTGAATTTTCTGCTCTTCTTTTTCATCTGTTTCTAGTACTTATAGATGGTGCACAGTGGCACCCACTGATTAACATCCCCACTGGTACGATGAAGTATGCACTTCTGTTTCTTGGATCAGAAATAAAAGAACTAGTGGTTATAAAAAAGCTTGAAGAAAATGTTATATATCTGCTGACTTAATAACTAAAAGAATATAGCAAAAGATCAGAGAAATTAAATGCCCTGTTCTTTTGTGTACATCTATGGGCTCATGTTTACACAAAACATGACACACAATTTGGAATACCTTAAAAAAAGTTTTGCCTTCTTGCCTGGTTTGCATACCTCTTCAAACTTGCACATAGCATAGGTATATTTTGTTCAGTGTATGTTTGTTTTAATAGTGTCTTCTTTTTGTCATAAGGAATGTTTTTTTCACTGTGAGGTTGATTGAGCACTGGCAAAGGGTGCCTAGAGAGGCTGTGGTTTCTCCTTTCTTGGAGATGTTAAAAAGCTGTCTGGACATAGTTCTGGGCAACTGACTCCAGGTGGCCTTGCTTGAGACATGCAGATCCAAAGCATGTTGTCCTACCTTGAAGAGCAGCTAGTATTACATATGTCAAAGAAAGTGCAAGAAGCCTGGCAGTATATTGCTAAGGAGTTGTTTGTCTGTGTAGAAGAATATGCTTCCAAAAGGTCTAATTGCTGGTTGATCTATGTCCCTGAAATAATTATCTGTTGTTTAACATTATAATTATATATAATTTTGCTTTATGTGAAAAGGAGTTTCCTATTGCCACTTTGAAATTGCCACTACATTTCCATTTCAGTGAATGCTCCCTTGTTCTTGTACTGAGAGTATGTTATTTATTATTGCGATTCTTTTCTTATGCCCCCACTTATCTGACTTCTGTCTATGGCAAATGTAGGAGAGTGTTTCAGTGTTTCTGCTAATTTTTATCTCAGTTAATTCTTCTGTTCCCTTTTTGATAAGAGTTATTAAAATTGTGCACAGTGTTCCAGCTGATAAGTGATTCATTTAGTTAACTAAATTACAATACATAGACACACATGATTATATTTCTGTTCTATTACCATTATATTTTGTGCATAGCCCAGTGATTGCATACTTTTTCCACCACGACTTCTTCATGAGTAATGGTCTTTTTTGATCTATGTACAGTGTTTGATGAGTCTTTTTTGGAGATATAGTCAGTTTAGAACCCAGGAAAGTGAGCAGTTCTAATGATTTCCTTTAAAGTGTGCTAAAGAGATTTGCCAGCATTTGGTTTCATCTGCCATTATATTTTCTATTCACTCAACTTGCTTAAGGCCTCCAAAGTTTTTCACAGTTTCTCTGGTCTTGATCAACTTAAATAATTTTGGAATGTCATCAAAACACTGTCCAGACTGTTGATAAACAACAGATGCTGGAGGATGGAACCTTGTGGCACACCACGGATAACCTCATTTGATAGCAACCATTTTTCTTTCTTTTTGTTTCTTATTACTTCACCATTTTTGATCTGTGCAACTACTTTGTCTCCTCCTCCTCCTCCTCTCCTCTTTGCCTGCTTGGCTTCTTTTGTTGCTCTTTATGAAGGGTTTGGACAAAGGCATTGTGAAACCTTAATGAATTATGTCAGCTTTCTCTTTCACCTACTGTACTGTTGACTCACTCAAGGAATTTTAACAGATTATTTCCTTTGCAGAGCTTACAGTGTATAGATCCCATTATAGTCAAAGTATTTTATAGTCATCAATGCAAATGATTTACCAGCTATTGAAAGCAAACTATTGGTCTGCAGTCCATTGGCTGACTGCATACACTTTCACCTAACTGCGTGTGCAACACTGACTGTGATTCAGTCCTCAAGTATGATAGTTGATCCTGCTCTGCCACTCAGGAGAGTGACATATTGTGTGTATAAATGTATTGTCTTTCACTACTGTATGCTTGTGCAAGCATATGGTACTATCACATTTAATACAATGAGCACAGCAGACCACTGAGACATTGGGTTATGCTGCTGTGATTGCATGTGTTGGCACTAACATTTTATTCTTTCCATTTGAATCTCACAGTTTCCTCCTTTTCTTTCCATATTATTTTCATAAACAACTTTATGGTCTTGCAAACTACCTGTACAAATGGTAACACATCTTAAGTTATGCCAGGCAGGAATTTACACACACTAATTTGCAGCTGAGTCCAATACATTCAGCCACTTTCTTTTCCAAAATTCTTAATCCCAAGCAAATTTATCTACGATCAGCTTCTTACTCTCTGCTCTTTCTGAGGGCCACGCTGCCAGCTTGTCTTTTACAGCTTCTCAGTGATTGCTTCTCTAGCACAGATAATGTAATGTCCAGTCTCTCCTGACTATGGGGACTAATCTGTCTGTAAGAGAGCCCTGTGTGCTGTATACCAACCAGGCTGTATTGACTTCAGTGCTGTTAGATTAGTCTATAGCACCAGATGGCCTTCTGTCTTTTTGGCACTCTCACAAAATGGCCAGTCTTACTCTGCTGCTCATGGGATGGTGGGGATTTGCATATGGAGGATGACGGCTGCACTCAGAAGCCTTTCCTTTTCTGCAGGGTTGTTTTGGATTTAGAACAGAGTCGTGGATGCTCAGGTAGCACACACTGCCCCAGTCTGCCCCTTTCAGTATCCATCAATACCACAGCGAAAGAATCTTAACTTGACTTTTCCACTGCATCTGGAAATGAGGCTGTAGAGCTTTCTTCCCTGGGTGCATGCCTAGATATTCCAGAGCTCAAAAGAACAAAGATATCGGGAATGTGCAGTAAGCAAAACAAGGAGTAAAACTAAGAAGAATTTTTTGCAGATACCTGGGAATTGTTCAGCTTTGCATGTTTTGATCTGACAGCAAATTATTGCTGTTGAAAAGTGACTCTAAGATACACAGATTCATCCCTCTGGAGGATCCTGTCAGAGAGGCAACTGCTGTGGCAGCTCCCATGTAACCCTAATTGCAACCTCTGTATAGGAGCACAGAAGTATAGCTCTTGGCATTGTCTCCTATGGCTGTTCAGCTGCAGCAGCAGCTCTTTGATTTGCAGCTGTAAGCAGTTAGCACAGGTTACAGCAACTCTGAGCCTCTCTATTCCACAGAAGAAACTGAGCTTAGCTCTGAAGAAGGTGTTGCAATTAAATATGACAATTATGGGCAGTAATGGTGACACGTTCCACCTTCATCTCTCTAAGCACAACTGCATGTCTTTTTGCAATTTTGGTCATTTCTCCCTATCCACCAAACTAGGGAGAGATGATCCCTAGTGATGAAGATAAATGGGCTGAAAAGGTGGAGATATAAGTAATGACAAGGAATTTGTAAAAATGTAGAAAACAGAATGCAAACTTTATTTTTCCCAGTAGGCAAAATCCTGAACTCTTGCACCTTGCCTCTTCAATGACCCTTACCTCAGCAGTCCTACTTTTTCCAAAATGACCTCACACACGTCGTCTGGTCACCTTCTGTTGAACTAAAGTGAGAAAATAAGATGGCATTAGATCTATTAACACATTTGCTCAAGTGAAACAGAGAGATGAAGAGTCAAGGCCTTGTCATGTTCTGTGCTGAGCGGATGCAACAGGCCCTGCTGGGGCCCTGAGGTCTGGGCAGCACCTGGCTAGGAACAGTTAAAACTTTGTTGTCCCTATTTTTGTGCACTGCAGCTAATACAGATCACTTTGTGGCTTCCACAGTATATGACAAGACAGATTACTTGCAAAGAGCTGCTCCTGTACAAGTGGTCAACACACATTTCATTACAGAGCCAGGAACTAGCATATCAAAAGTGAAGACCTGGTACTTCATTAATTCACTTTTCCTCATGTTTTTTCCAGCTGTTCTTTTTTTCAATTTTTAGTAAAATATTTAGTCAAAGAAATATCTTTACTGACTTTACGGAGAGATGACTAGCAAGAGATTCTTGGTCTGAGTGCACAGTATGTTAGTAGATGGCTCATCCTTGGTCTAAGCCTACAGTATATTAGTGGATGACTCTCCTCATGAGCTTCCCCTCTCCATTTTTGAAAGATCTTGAGGAGTTCAAGCCAAAAAAATGGCTTTCCTAACCTAACTTGTGAGTTTCCTTCTTTAAAGCTGTTGAGGGAAAAGTCTTAAAAAGAAAATCACATTTTTAGAAATATGTTCTTTTCATATCATACAGGAGGCAGTGGTTGATTTCTCAGTTGAATTATCTGAGATAACTCAAATACTTTTGGAATCAAAACACTTAATTTTGAGGAGTGGCTAGGCAAATTAATCCATCATCATGCATGGGAATTTCAAAGAGCCCATAGGGTATTCACCACCCAAGTACAGAGAAGTAGCTGTTTAAATCACTCTTAAGGCTTTCTTAAAATCTGCAGTCTACACACAGCTAATATTGTCAGATCTTTTTATCCTTGAGGGAAAGAGCTTAGCAGAGTGCCTGTGGTGTTCCAGTGTTCTGAAAAGTTCACTGAGTTACTTTCCTTCTATAAGGACTAAGGTGCTGAAATAACTTTATTTTAATGTCAGTGTTTCCTAGTTAATTTGAACATTATTCCATGGTGATTTTCTGTCAATATTGCTGTTTGCCTGTACTTTATTTTTCTTAAAGATAGATAGCGTGGTGGATATGTTCAGTACAACCCAGGAATATTTCTCTTTGTAATGTGCAAAAGCAGCTGTGTGAAGCTCATTATTATATGCCCTTAGCTTTTGTAGTGTTCCTGAAGAACATACAAAAAGTATTTGGACTCCTCTTCTGACCACGTGATCTTCAAAAATGGCCAAATTCCCTTCGAGCTGTAGAAGGAGAACTGCTCATCCACAAGTGAAACTGCAGGCTACACAGAAAGGTAATCCTAATTCTCTGGTTTGTGTGTTTGAATGTGGTTTAAACAAGTCTCTTTCTTTAACTGTGTGTAGAAAGAAAAAGAGTTTTAGCTACAGCAATCACAAACCAAAAAAACTTTATGAAAAATGCTCAACTTTTGCAAAGATAATTTCCAGTTAGCACATTTCAGCATATGCTTAGGCCAAGTGTGGAAAAACATTTGCCTTCCCCAGTTGTAAGCAAGTGAGGACATTAGAATTTCCTAGAGATCTTGATAGAAAGAGATAAGGGTACTGTGAAGCATAGATGCTACTTGAAACTGATGTCCTGCGTCATTAACATGAAAATTTGCCCCCATCAAATGGGAAGCTACACCAGAAATAAAATAAAGACTTAGAAAAGTTTACACTAAAAGCCATGGAAGAAATAAATTATTCTTCTGTCAATCAAATTCTACCTAGAAAAGGTTCCTTTTGACTGACTGAAAGAAAAAGGGATCATATTACCATTGCCTTCAAATCCCTGTTGCTTAGCTAAAGCATAGCACTGAATGGAGAGGACAACGTTTGCATGTTGTAAGATTGTGGAAACTGTGTGCAATGAAAGATGGGATGTTAACGGGGTGAGTGAGTAGATTTTGAACAATAAAGCATTGGTATATGTCAGTAGAACACAACACTGAGAGGTATGTTATCATACGGGCTTCTCTAGACCAGAAAGTCAATGTAGGTTAGATAAAGTCAAATAGACAATGTTTGTTGCTTGTTGTAGCCTCAGAGGGAAGTTGCTGGTAGAAGAGATTTTTCTGAAATACAAGCTGAATTATTGATTAATGCTAGATATTCACTCTTCAGTTAAAATTCCAGTTTGCCTTGCCTGGTAGTAAGCAAAAATTAAATAAAAAGCCATTTTACTCAAATCTAGCTAAATAAATATTATTTAAAACTTAATTAATAATGTTCCTATGCCAAGATTTTCCATTTTTATTTTGAGCATTATGGCCAACCAAGGATCACTGTCAATAAGACGACTATCCCTGTTTGGATCAACTGGCAAACATAAAACCCATCTGTGTATTGCTTAACAGGTGCCATTTTAGATCCATGGGGAGCAAAGCTAGCTTTGTACAGATGGACAGTCATTCATTGGACCCTTGCTAGCAGTGGAATATTTATTCAACCACTGACTGCCTACAGGCTCAATATTTGAAAGAGCCAGTGAAAAATGTTTCTGGTGGAATACTGTCATGAGAGGCAAAAAGGAAGAGGAAGCAGAGGAAATTCCATTAAAAATTGTTAGCTTGTGTTTACTTAACAGACTCATTTTGATCAAGAACTACAAGTTCTGGTGAGTGTTCTGGGGAGACACTTGATGCTACCTAAAAGCTTTAATTATTAGCAGAAATGCTATTAAAATGTATATTCTTCATGGAAAGGAGGGGAGTTTCTTCTTGTGACAGCAGTTGTATAAATTGGAGAGTATATGAAAGAGGACGGAGAGTATATGAAAGTTTTCATTTATATAAATAATGAAAATTTAAGTGCAAGATGCTAGCATTTCAAAGTGTACTCTGCTAGGTCTAGTGAAAAGCAGTCAGCCAGGCTGACTTAATAGAGAAGAGGAATGCCTTTTGCTGTGTAAAACACTTCAGAAATTCTGTGAGTTACTGTGAGTATCCTGTGCGTGTACTGAAGTCATCCTCTTATCTGCAGACTCACAGAAATGACCAAGTGACCACTGCAGTTTGCAATAACACTGCTAATTTTCCTGTAGCCCATGAAGGAGCATGGGCACACATACATTTTGTGCCGCTTAAGCTTGTTGAAGAACTCTCCATGGAAATGACAGCAAGTCTCCAATACAGCAAGGCAAGCAGCATATTCTTGAGTGAGGCAGCAGAAGTGCTGAATGTGAAGCTGTGATTAGCACTACCTGCAGTTAGGTGAATAATAATTCAACCCATACAAAACAGTCATTGGAGTTTTGATGTTAAATACCCTTGCAGACCTGCCAACTCTCAAGCACTGTGTTGAGCTTCCTGACCATGGCTGCTACCTTTTCTCTCACCACCACTTCTAACTCATGTGAAAAAAAAAAAAGGAATGCAAGATATAAGCAGTATGTTTGATGTTAAAAAGTGGCTTATGAGACCCTGGTCAGGTGTCAAGCCTTGCTGAACAGAGGACACATAAGATACTTATGTTATCTATTATTATTGCTCTCAAAAGAGTCATAACTTTGTCAGGTTGTCCCTCAATACTTACAATCTATATTTTAAGATGTGGCAAAAAAAACCCATAATGATACAAATTACACTTCAACAAAAAATATTACCAAAGAAAATGATTTTTTTTTTAAGCACTGAGGTAAAACAAAGGGACCAACCTTTGCGAATTTTATATTATTTCCTCAGAATCATAGAATGGTTTGGGTTGGAAGGGACCTTTAAAGATCATCTAGTCCAACCCTCTGCCATGGGCAGGGACATCTTTCACTAGATTGAGTTGCTCAAACCCCTG
The DNA here is from genome assembly GCA_907165065.1 of Caprimulgus europaeus. Next base: position 16,608,463 of record OU015530.1, read on the forward strand.
TTCAACCTGAGGTTGAACACTTCCAACAATGAGGCATCTACAACTTCTCTGGGCAACCTGTTTCAGTGTCTTACCACCCTCATCATAAAACATGTGCACTATAAATCTACCCTCTTTAAGTTTAAAACCATTGCTCCTTGCCCTATCACTACAGGCCTTGGCAAAAATTCTCTCTTCATCTTCTAAACCCCTTGTAAGTATTGAAACGCCACAAGAAGGTCTCCATAAAGCAGACTCTTCTCCAGGCAGAACATCCCCAACTCTCTCAGCCTTCACAGAATAGGTGTTCCATCTCTCTGAGTGTTTCCATGGCCCTTCTCTGGACCCCCTCCAATAGGTCCTTGTCTTTCTTTGTGCTGTGGACCCCAGAGCTGGACCCAGTACTTCAGGTAGGGACTCACCAGGGAGTAGAGGGGGAGAATCACCTCCTTGACTTGCTGGCCACTTCTTTTCATGCAGCCCAGGATATGACTGGCTTTCTGGGATACAAGTGCACATTGCACACTCATGTCCAATTTTCTGACTTTTTGTGCAAGGGTAGCATCCTTGGAATTTGGAGAAGATTCAGCATCTAAATCAAGCTATATACAGTTGATAGAGTTTACTTGCAGTTGATACAGTTTACTTGCAGGTAAAGAAAAGGAAAAAAAAAAAAGGTAAAAAAAAAAAACCCAAACAACCCCAAACCCCACTTTATTATTGTTTTCAAATTTACAAAAGAAGATCAAACTGCAGTAGAAAAAGATGTTAGTGTGTAGTCCTCATTTAGGTAAAAAAAAAATTGTTCAGGAAGGGCATAGGATTCATTCTCAGAAGAAAACATTCAGGGTTAAGTTTGGGAAACACCCAAGAAGACTCAGTTTTCATTATACCGTGAAGAGTTGCCCATACTAAAGTCACTGTCCAGTCACTGGTGTGCAGGGCAAACTTTGCTTGTGCTTTATTCCAGGGTTTAAAAAAAGGCCTTGATCAGAATTAGAACTATTTATACAGGGGAGCTGTTAAGAAAAAAATGCAAATCAGGTTTTCTTATAGGCCAGCAAGTCAGAGCCAGAGGTAGAAAATAAGGGGCAACCAGAGGCATTCACATTACATTTTAGAAAAAGACCTTCTGAGAGTATCCGTAAAGGACTCTGGCTGTTGTTGTCATGTTTGTGAAATTACCACACTGGGATTTTCTAAACTATATACATTCATTGGTCAGAGACAGAAAGGAGGAAGTTGAAGTCAGCACTAAATCAACATTGTAGCTAAAAAGTTCAGTTTTGATGGTGTTAGACATTATTTTTACTTATGGGCTTCTCGGCAGCATTCTGATCTGCCAAGTATCATGCCTACAATGCAGACAAAAGGTAAAGATGAATATGCACAAAAATATGTTTTCAGGTAGTTCTGTCTTCCTTATCACAAGGAAGATTTTTGCTTCAGATCAGCATTAGGAAAATCACAAACTCAAGAGCCTGCTGGTTGGCCCCAGTAGATCATTGCCAAGTGCCCTTTGACATCAGCACCAGACAGTTTGGCCTCCAGATGGCTCTGCTCTCATCCTACTTCTAGTGGCTGCACCTCCTGCTCAGGCTTCTTCTCTGGTGCCCAGGTGAACATCATCCACACCCAGGTGAACATCATCCACGCACTCCTGCCTTCCTATTCCTTTGCTGTTTGTCATCCAGCTGCCTCCCAGTGCACATGTACTGGGGAAGGCCTTTCTCCTGCTCCCTCTCCTGGCAGATGTGAGAGCCCTGATGTGCTAAATGCTCCTTCTAGCCACGCACTTTTTTTTTCCAGGGACTACTTTGGTTTCTTTCCCTTTGGAGCCTATAGGAGGCTTTCTCAATATGCTCCATTGTATTTTATATCTAAGTTCACTTCTTACATTGTACTATTAATTCATTTAGTTTCTTTGGGTGCATGACTCATTAAGTTACTTCTAAGCAGCTACAACCAGACCTCAGCCAGAAGCCACTGTTGAAGAAGTGATGTTTTTCTTGCTGGTTCTCTCTGCTCAAGGAAAATAATTGTGTTTGTATAATTCATGTTTTAATTTCATCCAATAAAAAAGGAGATTCTTCACTGTTTTTTTTTTTTAATCCTCCAAGTGTGAAAATTAGATTTATCAGTTATTAACTTGTTTATTTTTTTAAGGTATCTAGCTTTATGTCACTGTTGATTTCAGTATTTGCAAACTGGCTTTGTCATTTTATTGATAGCACTTAAGTGAAGAACTCTCTGATAATATATGCAAACTCACAGCTCTCAACAAGCTTTACAGCTCCGTTAATGAGGGGATTAACAAGAGCACTGCAATGTATTTAACCTGCGGCACTAGCTCTGTTTCAATAAGAACTACTAAATGAAGTGGGGGCTCAATTAACCCAGACAAAGGCCACTCTTCAGAACATGGCAGGGAGGACCACAGTTAGCATCTGCCTAAGCAGCTTGTTCCGAGCTGGAAATAAAGAGGGTGACATGTTCTCGCCCCAAGCTATGATATAACTGAAATGGTGATTCTAGTTCATCTGGGCTGACTGAATAGGTGACGGCATTGAAACCCACCACTATCTCGCCATATGACAGTTTGTAAAATCAGAGTGCACTCAACGGTCACCCCGGAGCCTCCTGCCCGAGAGGATGGAGGCATTGTTCTGAGCTTGGTCGGTAGGAGCTTTCGCTAGCACGGGGCTGCACTGCCAGCACGGTGTCACATTTGGGCAGTCGGGGAACATCGGAGATTTTTCAGGGAATGTTTTAACAACCTCTTACTGGAGAGGGATTGGGCAGAGAGGTGTTACTGGTCTTTGTGTAATCTGGGATTTCATTGTGGGTTAGCACAAGAACTGAAAAGTGACACGTAAGCAGGGTGAGAAAGAAACATGGTTGTTTAAAAATGTGAATTGTACAATAGCAATGTGCCTATGTTTCTCACCAAGTTCTTGGTTACATTTCAGGAGTTTGTTTTAAGAGGTGATACTTAGGGTTAAACTTATGCTGAAAATGCTTTGCTGGGTAAAGATCTAATTTTTCTCTTGTTTTTGGTATGCAAAGAAAGGATTCTTGCTATTCCTGGGGAAGAACTATCTGCAGAAATTAGCTAGTCTGTGAATACTGATGATCATTTTATTTGGTAAGTCTAGGTTTAGGTTTCTCAATAGATGTTTTTACAAACCACAGGTCTTCATCAAGAAATGGTCACTATGAAAGAATGGTATCAAGGTACTATTATGGTGCCCTGGTGTAAGAATCTGGAGAACATATTGCAATTATTTGCAAGAGAATTGAACATAACACGAAATGGCATTTTTTTCTATTGGAAAATGTAGAAAATAACTAACATTTCTAGCTAAAAACTCAAAAATGCAACAATCTTGTAGTTATCTACTGCAGACTGTGCTAGAGAGATGAAAACAGATAGGAGACATTCATTTGTTCATGACTTAAATGTAAATTCTTTCAGAAAACACACCTTTTTTAACATGTAATACTCACAGCATAACTCAGCTCAAAAGGGTGAGATGGTTTTCTTTAATTTCCACCTTTCGATGAGAAACACTGTGTGTTCATTAGACAAAAATATGCTCATGAACATATATCAAGCAGCAAGCCTTCCAGTGGCATGTGCCATAATCTGGTGACAAGGGCCAATAAAAATACTTGCATTATTAGCAGAATTAATTGAGGAGCTAGGTCTACCAAAATAATTTGGAATAATTGTATAAACTCTGTGGAGTGCATAGGTGAGTGGTAAGTCCATGGCTTACCTGAGGATAAAGGTATATAAATGTAACTCATCCATTTCTTGGTTGAACAATCCAAAATGCATCTGTTTCTTATAGATAAAAATTGTGAATTCTTATGAAATGTGAATTTATCTACCTTGCATGTAGTGATAAGCACGCATACTGCTTTTTCCCATGACCATTCATTCTAGTGCTCTTTATATTTGGTTTTAAGTGAGATTCAAGGCCAAAGAAACATAAGAATCCTTCCTTTTTCTGCAAGTCACTTCCAGGTTTTTGACTCTTGTGAAGTCTCGGGTCTTAAGGCTTCCAAAGCAGAAAACATCTGCATTTCTAATGCAGAAAACAAACAAAATACTTTTTTTTTGTGTCCTCTCCAGAGATAATCAAGGGACACAAAAGAGTGGAGACCAAATTACTTTGGCTTTGAGGTCAACATAAAGTACTTCTGATTATCATAGGAAGGACACATGCTGCTAATTTTATACTTTTATATGGAGAGTAATTTTCTTTCCTTGGATCTGTATGTTATTATGGTTTGAGGAGAAAATAGGTGAATTACCATAGCAATGTATTGATTTCCAGCAGAGAAAAAATAAAGGGAAGTTATTAAACGGACACTGTTTTTCTGTTGGGATGTATTTGCTTTGCCTTTTTAAGTCTAACCTGAGGTTAATAGGGCATTATCACCTCTAATCACATCTAAGTAGACATGCCTCATTGGTAGAATAGGTGCATTATTAAAAGTTCTAGATGCAATGTTGTTTGGTTTGCTTTTTTTTTTTAAAGAGAAGGAAAACTGGAACAAATAATGTCAAATAATTAGGAACTACATCATGCCTTCAGCAAGCATGTTATGTAGTTTCTGTAGACCTGTGTGTACCTTGCTAATATTTATTTTGGGTCCTTGCATCTTTGGCACAAAGAGGTCCCTGTTGTACTGGAAATGCTACAAGCATAGAGAAATCAGGAAATAGGATGAGCAAATAGAATCCAATGATGGTGTTAGTGATGGTCTAACCCAACATGGCAATTTTTTTATCTCCTTTTCCTATCCACTGTATTGTCCCTCACAGTGACAACAGCAGGTGCTATTTGGGAACAGCATGCAACCCTAGCTTCTTTTTGTGATCCTTTCTTCTTGTGTTTCCCCACTATCCACAACTGCCGGATAATGGATGTTAGAGAGTGCATCCCTGCCTAATTATTTTACTGTCTGCTTATGGCCCTGTTCACAAATTTATCCAGTTCTCTTTCAATTTGTTCATACCCTCTGCCTCCACAACCTCCTGTGGCAATAGATTCTGGAAGTTCATTCCTGTTGTTTAAAAACAAAAGAAGTACTTAAAAAATCCTTCTTAGATGGGTCTTCTATTTGTTTGATGCCCCTTAGTTCAAATAGTTTGGGATTTGTTGAATAGTCGCTTACCTTGTCCACTGCCATCATGAGCTTCTAAACTTGTCCCTCAGTCCTCATGCATCTGCTGTCCAACTCGAGGAGTCACAGCTCATTCAGTTTCTCACAAAGCAGTAGCTCCCTCTACTTAATTATTTTACTTTTCTTCATACTTTCTCTGCCTTCACTCTGTCTTTTTTAGGTATGGAACTACAAATAGTACTTAAAGAAGTTACACAACTAGAACAAAGTCTTGCCTATCACATGCATCATTTTCTACTCATTCTTCCCTTTTAAATCATGGTCATTGAATGTTAATCACAATTTAATCATAAGGAAACAATAAAGCATGAAGCAAAGTGATATAACAGGAAAAAAAAAATGCTTAGCACATGTTGCTACTGCTCCTCTTCCAAAGTATTTTTTGTCTTTAGGAAAACCATATGCAGTATATAAGCAGCACATAGATCTCTACTCCCTGTCAGTGCCATACTAGATATGCTGGCTTCCAACTGGAACTCAATTAGCATCTTTAACACTTTTAAGCAGTTATTTTCTCTACTTTTATTGGCAACTGATTCCCTGCGAGTTGAACTGCACAAGAATGAAGACGTCTGTTAATTTTTCAGCTTAATATGTGGCTTTTGGGAGAGGACAGAAACCAGTATGCTGTTGGAGGTTGATGTGTGAACAGAAAATGGGTGAGTTTGTGTATGACAAATAGTAGTATTTCAGAATGTCAATAATATACAAATTGAATAAGGTATAAATCATAGGGATTTTCCATTAGGAAATCCATCAGATTAACTTCTAAGGAAAACCAGAAGCGGTGTTTGGCTTAAATTCTTATCAAGTGTCAGAGAACAGGCTTGCATTGGAGTGTGGCATTTGAATGAGAAGAAAAAAGAGAGAAATGGAGTTGGAAGGAAGTACACAAAAATACCCAGTCCATGAAGATATAGCTCACGGCCAACTTATTCCCACAATTAAGAATTATGTTTGTGGAATCAAAAAACATTCCCTTATTTCTGGCCCTTCAGGTGAGAATTGTTTCCTACAAAGGATCACCAAACCTGGTGAGAGGGCTGTCACAATAAACCAGGAGTCCAGGAAAAGCCTGGGAAGACTTTGAGCAAAGAGAATGAACATCTTTCTAGGATAACTGGACAACTGCCAACTCACACATTAAGCTCTGTTTTCCAAACCAGTTGTTCTGTTGTTTCAAGTGCAAATAGTCTTCATCCTCTGCCTGGACTTCTTCTTTTTCACAAAATGAAATTGCCAGCCTAAACCTCTGGGTTTTTTTCCTATAACCTCCTGATATATCAGCATTTACCATGGTATATAACTTAATGTAAAGTTATATAAGTAGGAGGAAAAAAAGATTATAAGTAAGCATTGCAGAGATACTCATAGATACTCAGGAAATACTGTTTGATCATGGTTTTTTGCTTCTTTTTTGTTTCTTAAACACTATAGTTTACAATGAACGTAACAGCTATTAATTATTACCTAATACTTATAACACCACAATTGATTTCAGAGCTAAATGCTGCTAAATCCACAATATTGATGTCTGCCCAGAATTATAGCCATTAGCCAGTATGAAATCTGTAATTATACCATTAATCATTTATATCCTGAAAAATATTTGTAACAGATGCCAAATGTGGTATTAGGTATGTGCCAGTAAAGTCTGACTTATGGTTGGTTTTCCAATGCTGTAAATTACTAAATGACTATCAAAAGGATACACAGATGAGAAAATGTGTGAATGACCTCAAATCTTTCAGCCAAATAAGAAACACAGAAATTGCTTTACTATTCAGACCTACAGTTAGAGCACAACATCCAGTACCTGACAGTGAATGACACTAAGGTATCTCTTACCCTCTAATCATTACGTTCTGGTGGTCCAGGTTTAGCATCCCTTCAAGACCTTTATAATTAGTTATGATATATCTAGATTCTCTTGATATCTGTCTGATAAAGTCCAATCCCCTATTGAATCTTCTTGTGTTCTTCCTTCCTTGGCTTCCTGCAGCAGTTCTACAGTCCAGCTGGACCTCGTGTGAAAAAAAACATTTCTTGCATTTTTTGACTTTTTAATATCTTCCTATGTAAACAAATGTTCATCTTTTCCTTGTAAAGTGAAACTTTGCTATACTATGCATTTTCTAACATACTTCCACTTTTATTTTTATCTTTTCCTGTTTTCTCCAGCCACGAGGACCTGAATGACAAATAGATAGTTCCCTGTACTTCTGAATATTGTCTCTCCTGCAGGTAAGGAGGGTGAAGGAGGATTTGGTTGAGTATGTTATGGTTTGCTTCTGCAATTGTAATCAGAAAATTTACTTAGGATGTTATAATTACCCTTGTAGTTTATGTCAATAGAAGCTGGAATGGTGATCATTGACCTTTGCTTTTGCACTTTTATTTGTTGAAAGAACTGAGATGGGAAAGGATCAACAAATATGCTCTCAGCTTTATTGAACTATTGATGATATTTTGTTCTCACTGAACCTCTATCCCTTCAGAAAGTTTTGAGTGTTTGAAAATATGCAAGTTCTGAATGTTTATAAAGAGAGACGTGAGGTCTGTTGCACTTATGATCACATAAGTGATTTTAATTCTTTTAGCCACTTATCTATTGAATGTGAGAATAGATGCTAACCTAATTACATTCAAATTAGTACCTTAATTAGGCTTTGGAGCATTGAACATAGTAATAAAAATGAATAGATCACAGCTAACAGTTATCTCAGGTAACCTGATGGAGTGATGGTAAATTGATGCACTGGTTTGCAATGTTTTCCATACGTGTATGGACAGATACATTGGAGAGATCTGTGTTTTGTAAATCCTTAGGTGGTAATGTTTATTCTGTAACAGTTATTGTGCAAAGCAGCACAATAGGCCTGAGTCTCTTGGTCCCCTCTTGTCTTGTGAGGATCTGGCACTGTCATGTCATGGTCCAGTTACAGATGAGAATTACTTGCTGGAACCAACCACAACTCCATTAGGCTGAATCTAAGTGCTGCACTGGTTTTAGGTTAACCTACTCAACTGCAATTTGACGTCAGAAGGAAAAGAAGATACTTTTTGTATTTGTGACAACAGCAGTGACTGGACTATCATGATCTTGAAAACATGGAAATACTGACCATAACAGTAATTTTCATACTCTTTTAACCCACAGATATTACTTCTTTGTCATCAAAGGGAAAGAGACTGACACTTCATAATGTTAAGACAAGACTGTCCGACTCCTCTGGAAGTAATGAAGCTTGACAGTTCCTGGGTTAATACAGCAAGTACCAATCCTGTAAATTTCAATTAGCCCTGACAGCAGTAGGGTTTAATGTGATGTTTATTTGAAGTGGTGTGTTGGTAGCTTTCCTTCACACTTACAAGGAAAAAGATCTCTTTCTCAATCTCTCTTTCTCTCACACACACATACACACAGAGTAGGGTTCAGCCTTCATCCTATTTATTTCTTGAGATGTCACGAAGACACTTTAAGTGTCTCAGACTATCTCTGTGGACAAACTTAGGGCTCCAGCTATTCAGAATATAATTATCAAGTTTGGGTGCCTAAAACTTGCCACAAAATACTCATGTTTTGGGATCTAAGATTTTCACAAGTGCTCTGTGGGGTTCTAGAGATGGCAAAACATCACCCTGAGGTCTACCTTCTTGCATAAACCTGGTGCTGGTGTAGTCCTATTGCTGCCTTCTTCCTTGGGAGTTGCAGCTTTCACCAGGAGTAGCTTTGCCAGTGGGACTAACAATGCTTTGTCCCTCCAGTCCCTTCCCGTGTGGTATGAACCAGTCTAAGACACGTGCCTGTGTGGTGTGACGTGATCACAGCTGTGCATACGCTTGGTTTAGATCATTGTTGGTGTCCACCCTAACTTCTATCAGCAGAACACCTTTTTTTGCTACATTTTGTATCAGTTCCCAGAATGAAATAAGCTTTTACAGGCAAGAAGTAGTTTTTCAACTGTACCTGTGCTAGCACCCTTGCTGACATTAGTGATGCTGCACTGAAATCACAGCTCTAACCAACTCTGTGCTCCACGCTGCTTTACCAGCAGAGGTTTCTAGTGCAGTCCTGCTGTCATGTAGTCCTACATGTCAATTTGGTGCTAAATATAGGTGTTAGGTGTGAAAATTTTGGCGTACCTGCTGTGCTTAAGGGAAGTTAACGCTAAGCCTCAGTTGGGCTAAAGTTCCTCTAGCAAAGTACAAACATGTTACCAACAAAAACAAATCAGGTCTATGCTTGAGTTGAGCACAGATTATTTTTTTTAAACCACAAGCGAGTGTGACACATATAAAAGTGTGGGACAAATAACACTTAGATGGGCTTAGAAGGCACTGAGCAGTGTACTTCCACCAGTGGCTTCCCTGTTAGCTGTCAGGACAGACATTTTCTGTATGTGATTGTGGGGCGCCCAGCCTTGCCAGGACTGACTTCTCTCTGCTCCTGCGTAGACCAGCGGGAGATGAAAGTGCTGAGTGCATTGAACAAAAGAATAATAGCTCTAGGGCCCAGTTCTCTCTTAACCATTAAAAGTAGTAAAAATATATATTAAAGACACACATTAAAGACAGCAAGAGCCTGATAATGGCACCTAATTTTAAGCTACATAATACCACTAAGCTGACCTTTTGGCACCCTTTCCACCCTGAGTCAGCTCTGGTGATCTCCTGATCCCATGCTGCAGTGGCTGAACCAACTGAACCAACAGAATATTATGCAGCAAAAGATTCAATATTTAGTGCTCGATTTGTGAATCAAATTAGCTCCAGAGCTGCTGCCACAGAGTGGGAGTGTAAGGCTGGAAGAGGTGATATGGGGGTGGAAGGTACCAGTAGTGGCAGAGCAAGGGGGAAGCAGATCTCTCCTTTTGGGTGATGGCAAGTTATTAGAGCACCTCAGAAATGAGTTTTGCCCATATTTTCATCAATCTTGTATGCAATTCTGCCAAATCTTATTTCAACATGTGATTTTATCAGTCAAAAAATCAGGAAGATATGCATAAAATTTTGTGATAATACAATAGGCTATATTATGGAATTTCTTACATTTCCATAGGTCTTGGGCACCAAATGCAGCTGTAAGTGGAAAGATATTTGAGTTTTTCAACAAGTTGCAGTTTTATTTAACTGAAAAGCTTGACACTTTAGAATGACTCCCGCATGCATGTAAGATAATCAGAATGAGATACTGAAATTTAAGAAACAAATTCTGAAAAGTCTGTGAAAAAGTGGGAAATGTAAACATTTTGGATTTGAAATGAAGTGATCTGATGTTAAAATAGAAACTAAATTTAAGGCTAACATAGAGTATTTTCTCATTTCAATCAATTGAGTTGGAAAGGTGGGAAGATTAATCAAAATCACCACTTGCATGTGGAAACTGTGAAAGAAATACATACTTCTAATAGGGGAAAAAATTAAATAGCTTATATATTGATGTACATATTCATTATGGCATTCTGTGTATGCTTTAATTTATCCCATAGCTTGTCTGTCTTGTATCCTTCCGTTGTTCCTCTTCCCACTTCCCTTGTTACTTGTTAGGTGATTTACTTAACACTTTGCAAGTGCCTCTTCTGTGCTATGCATATTCAATTTATCAGAGCTTCTTAGAACAGGTGTCCTCAGGAGAGGAAATCTTTTCCTTCCTAGTCACACTTTCTCTATACAAATAACAAACTGCAGTAATTGTCTCAAGAATTTAGAGAGTCAGACAGCAAAGGCAAAGGTTCTCTTTTTTTGTCTTGTCTCGCAAATGTGCTGATTCACTGCCGTTGCTTACTTCAGAGCATTAGTTTCTCTTCAGAAGTAAGAAAAGTTCCTCACTGGCAATAAGAAAATAAGGTGTTTGATAAGAAAATCCTTGCTGTTTGATTGAGGACCTACTGCCCTGGCAGTCTCTAAGTTGAATTTCTTTTAAGATTTTTAGAACTATGTAGTCTTGTTACAGCTTTGCTCTGCTGAATTAATGAAGGTTTTATAATTAGCTGCAGTGGGAAGCAACAATGGGTACACTGCAAAATCCAAACCTGTATCTTTTGTATTTTCACTGTTATTTTTCTCTGTCTCTCCTCCCACCCCCATTTTCTGCAGACTGCTTCTGGGAAGAGACAAGCATCACAGTGAAGTAATTTTTATAGTGTGAGGGGAGTGTTCAGCTCAGAAAGAAATTTCCCTCTCTTTACTTTCACAAGTTCAAATATATTTTGGTTTTCCAGCCTCCCTTGCACCAGCATTGTACTACTTTGCAGTGCCAATGTTTTTGCATTATTCTTCCGTGTTTGTGCTTTAGCCTCTGTCTATGGCATAAGGCATGGTAGAATAACTCATGTAGGTTCCTGACTCAGAGAAGCTTAATTTTCTACCATTTGATTCCCAAAAATCCAGTGAGGCATCGTGTGAGAAAGCAAAAAGCTCCATTGCTTTTTCAGGAGTTTTTGGCTTGTTTTCACTTCAGGTTCTACTGTGGTGTCAGCCAATTATTTTTTTTTTTTTAATTGGCTGACACCACAATACAGTTTTACACTTTATACTTTTGCACAAAATAGCCCTCACAGGAGGATGACAAGCCTGGAGTTTCTTACACTGGATCATTTTAAAAGGAATCTCTGGTAGCTCACAAACCACATATACCCAAAACATTTCAGGTACTTCATAGTACCTCTGTAGTTAGCCCCATGAGCTATCCTTTTGTTGGTGTGACTCACAGTTAGAGGGTCCCCTCAGCTTAGGCAGAGAAAAAACCACACACTTTCTGTGATGCTGTAAACATGAGGAAAAACTTCTTTACTGCGAGGGTGACAGGGCACTGGGACAGGCTGCCCAGAGAAGTTGTGGAGTCTCCATCTCTGGAGATGTTCAAAACCCACCTGGATGCAGTCCTGTGCAACTTGCTCTCGGTGAACCTGCTTTGGCAGGGGGCTTGGACTAGATGATCTCCAGAGGTACCTTCCAACCCCGACCATTCTGTGATTCTGTGATGCTGAGAATGGTGCTGCTTTGACAACACACTATGCTGCAAAGCATGCATGCATGAGCTTAGCGAGTTTGATTCTGCAAAACAGTGACTGCTGCTTTTGATCCAAGATGCTCTATCCTTAAGCACGTGTATTAACGTACTTGTTATTCACGTGTGGGCTGAGGGCTTCATTCTGGGTGAATGTCTAGACTGAAAGTGAGACATGCTAGACTACAGGATTTGTGTAGTTCATGGTTCCTCTCAGAGCTACAGTGCAGAAGCAGCTTTGAGAAACCAGTCTCCATTTACATATCTGGGCATGCAAAAATGTAGGCATCAAAAATAGAGTTCACTTGTAAAAGTGTGAACATTGATGATGCCATGTTTTTCAGTGTGCTATCAGAGCCAACTGGAAAAACACATTTTACATACTAAAAAAGAAATAAAACGTTTACAAAGTAATAGAAACTACTAAAGATATTTGCTTATCATAACCAGACAAGCATTTAAAATAATGGTTGCATTTTCTGTTAGTGATGGCCTTTGCTAAGAAACAAAAATTGAAAGTAGCGCAACTTGAAGACAGTGAAACTGTTAAGAAAAGAGAGGATATGGGGAAACCTTGAGACCTTTTGAGAAGTGAGCTCTGATGGATTTATTTAAGGTGATTTAAACCACTATTGACCCAAACAGCTATTCTGCTCTTTAGCTGGAGTTTGTATTTCCGTTTCAGAAAGGAGCTCTTGCTTGTACTTCAGCTCTCCTGAGCCTCATTTCAGAGTATGAGTGCCAGCCCACCTCTTTGGGTAAGAGAGCAAATGGGAAAGAATAGGTCAAGACTAAGAGATAGGTGAGAGAGATGAAGGAAAGTAATTTAAATCACTACTGTCCTACATCTGTGAGAAAAGAAATAGAACAATTTTGTGCTGTGAAGAGGAAGAAAAATGTGTACTTAGTAATTTTCTTTCAGCATTCAGGGTCAGTGTTCTTCAAAGTGTAAATGAGCAGTTTAACAGAGATAATTAAATGAAAGGCTAAGTTCTATAACACAGCATTATTATTTTGTTTCAGCACCATCTGGTTTTAAAGGTAGCTGAGTCAGTCCCACACAGATCTGGAGGGTTACCAGCCTCTGCTGGTAAGGAAACAACTTGGTGGTGGTTTCTATTGCATTCAGTAACTGCCAATATTACAGCAAGGAGAAACTGGTGTGGTTAGGAAGCAGGGCAGTTGCTGCAGTGACTGTCAGCCCCGGTTCTGGCCCTTATGGCTATAGAAGCACAGCAAGAGCCTCTCCAGGACTGTAAACTCTCATGGAAACAGTTCTGTGAGAGAAGCATGCAAAACCAAGTTGAGTGGCATGAGCTTTATCTCCTCCTGAAACAAACTGTTCACTAACTGTTCACTATCTGTTCACTGAGTTTTAGTGGAAGTTTTACTGGAGTCAGGAAGGTAGGAACTAGCTTCTTGAGCCCAGTCCTGGTTTGGGAACATACCTAGCTTCACATCATTGCACAATCCCAATATGCTTTGATTGACCCTGGTGATATTTGTCATGTGGGAATCTTGCAGAATTAAGGAGAGTAACTTTTTTATTAATACTTTTTTATCTTTACCTCTAGCTCTGTTTTTATTACAAGGTAAGCCATGATGAAGTGGCAAGGTTTTGAAGCTTTCACCTTTATTTCATGGTGGGAGGGAAGAATGGAGAAGAGGACAAAAAGGGCACCTGCAGCAGGAGACATTGTGTGGGACAGAGTACTTGTGCTAAGTGAGGTTTCCCTAGTTATGTGTTTGCTCAGGGTGGAATATCTTCCATTACAGATTTTTCTCATTTGTTTGAGCTTAAAAAATGTGTTCATAATTGCAGCTCTTCTTTTTTAAGTGAGTACATGTTTGGTAAAAAGATGGCAGGACAGGTTTTACAACATCCTTATGTATTGTTATTTCAAACTGTGTTGATTTGGTTTGAACTGGTCACCTCCTGCCACATATTAATTATGGCATTTTTCAGTATGATGCTGAAGCCACTGACAACCACCATGACAGAGTAGCTAAACCTTCCCTGTTGTTCCCTCCCTAATTCTCTTGGTCCATGCCCCTTCAAGCTTTATTCCAGCCGTAGCAGTCACTGGCCTCTCCCAGGAGCCAATTTAATTTACTGGGCGGGGGGGAGAAATGAAAAAAGAAAAGAAAACTGTCCTGGAGGTTTTTTCCTTTTTTTTTTTTTTTTCCCAATTTTAGTGAATTAGACTGAGTCACATGAGACTGGATCTGATGTGCAGAACAACTGGTACAAAGTCATACCAGTCTTGTAAAACCAAGCCCTGAGACTGTGTCCTCCTACAGATACTATTGAAATCATCTGGATTATTTTATAGGGGAGGGTTCCAAGTGTTTGAGAGTCAACCTTTCTTTCTGTGGTGGTTTCTTTGGAGTTGGCCTGCAGCCAACACAGCTGTTCACCCACTTACCCCCCACCCCCAGGGAATAGGGGCGAGGATTGGGGGACAAGGGTAAGGCGACTCATAGGTTGAGATAAGAACAATTTAATAACAGAAATTTTAAAAAACCTTTAAATAATACTGATATTAAAATAGTAATTATAATAATAATAGTAATAAAATATGCAAAGGAGCAACATGCAGTGCAACTGCTCACCACCCATCAACCAAGCCCGGCCCGTTCCCAGATAACGATCCCGGGGGAGCGACAATCCCGAACTGAAACTGCAATCCTGGAAGAGCGAGAGCCCGAATGAAAGTCAGAGAGAACTAAAGAGGAAGAGCCCCTCACTAATATACTGGATGTGACGTGATATGATCTGGAATATCCCACTGGCATATCCAGACTCCATTTTAGTTTATTAGTTTACATATTCCTCACCCCCTTAGACCTTGTGCTTGTAGACTGACAGAACATAAAGTCCTTCATTTCCAGTGACAAAAATGCAAACACTGGGATGTTCTCAGTGTCTCTCTCATAACAAATCCCAGGCTGAAAGCAAAACACAGCACTAATCTAGCTACTAAAAAGAAACCCAGCTCTGTCCCAGCTAAAAACCAGGACACTTTATCTCAGGAAGAAAGAGTTAATGACATTGTCTCAACCTTGCAACCTATGCCTCAAGAGGCTCCAAATAACCATCCATTCTGTCCTCCTTAGATCTCCTGGCATTAGAGAGACTTAGTGCTAAGACAAAAGGAAAGTAAAGGGAATTACACTGATGTTTCTCATGACCACATGGTAACATTAACCATCTTTTGTAGGGAAGCCAGTGCCCACTTTTGGCAGGAATCAGTTGCCAGCTGGCCAGACAAGTGATCTCTGCATACATGCAGAGAAGCATCTGTGGCTTTTCAACATGTCCCAGACGCTGGGGCTTCACAACACACATGGAGTAGAGTGATCTGAGCATGGAGAGCATGTGTGAGAGGGTCAGAGTCCATGCACACATGCCGCAAGGCTGATTCATGGAAAGCCAAGTGAATCCAGAAAAGTGTTAGCTTTAATGAGCTCATCAACAGAGCTTGCATAGTAGGTCTCCACTGGATGTGGTCAGATTCCCATCACTTCGTTCATGGTAGATGTTGTATGAGTGAGTTCATTCAGTTAATGCAAGCTCCAGTTGGACTATATGTATCTGTACCTGTTATCAACACCCAGGGTTGGGCTTACTCTTGGGTACAAACAAAGTCTAGGTTACCCTTTTACCTCAAGAGATGGTTATGATGCAGTGAGTGAGCAATTGGGGGAATTAGATGGAACATGTTTTCCTGTCACAGGAACGGGAAAGCTGGATAATTTGGCTTGTTGGTAGTAACGATCAAATGTTCTTCAAAAATTTTTTTTTTAAAGTGAATGAAAGTTCCCAGAGGAGGAACACATCTAGCTATTTATGTCTTCATTGAGGAACAGTAAGATGTGGCAAGGTGCCTATTTTGTTACACAAATGTTGACCACAACAAAAATTTAGGAATAATTCCTCTGCCAGTAGTCTGTAGAGACAGACTGAAAGAGGAAGAGCTGAGAATGGGTGGGAAAAGGAGTGACCAGGGATTCGACTTTGCTATAAAAGCCAGGCTTCACTTTATCCTGTGCAAACAAAGAACAGAGGAACAGGAGCAACAAGATTAATTTAGGCAATCATCCAGAACAGATGAGGAGGGTTAAAGAGCTCATAACCCCTTCTATGAATCACTGTCCCAGAACCCAGTAGCAAAACCCTTGCAAGGCTTGAAAACAGGCAAACCTTGGTTCTTTCTCAATCTGAGACTTTTTTTAAGCACCTTTATATAAAAGTTGTGCAAGTCTCTGAATTTCAGAAGTGAGTAACTCAAGGAAAATTATTTTTTATGCAAGTTAAATAAAAACTGCCTGTTGTTTGGCAGTAAGTTTGTCCCATCCACAGATGCCTGTCAGTTTATGTCCTGATCTGCGAGTCCTGTTTCCACACTGCAAATATGTTGATGCCAAAGTTCTTTCTGACACTATTCAGTCCTGCTTGTTCCAGTCCATGATGCATGAGAGAGACATTTTCCGGCACCTGTGTTCTCACTGGTGCCTTCAGCAAAGCCCTGCAGATGAACCATTAGAAATACATGCTGACCTTAACAAAGAAGGAGCCGACATACTTCACTCATAAAACTCAGAGAGCAATCAGATGGCATCCCAGTGACATTCATCACAGCTGCGGGCAACAGCCTTTTATTCATCTGGTATTTAACTGGAGTGAAATGCCCTGTAGCTATATCATGTTTGTTGGTGTTAGATGAACCCAGCTCATCACCCGCTCACTAAAGTTCAGGATTTAACACCAATCCATAGTTTGCAGGCACTTCATCTCCTGCACGAAATACTTGTCCCCTCTTTGTCCTTTATTATATTTTTCTGTTCTCCACAGCTTGTTTTCTAAACTCTCTTCTGCTCACCTCCAACATGTAATTGAATACCTTTGCCTGGATTTCAGAGCTCTGTTACATTCTGGCACAAGTCAGGAATGCAGCGCATCAGTGACATAATTAAGCCCAGTGATTGCAGAGAAATTTGTCAGCTTTCATCATTAAAAGTTAAGAGTATTCAAGATGTGAAAAATGCCAGTGTGTTTTCAACATTAAATACCTAATTTTAAAATGATGCAGTTGTAGCATCCTTTTAAAATGATGGATGGGAATGGAAGCTAATTAAGAATAATAGGTCCAATAATGAATAGTTTTATTTCGCATGCTCATTGACTGCCGAGTCTTTAAAGAAGTTAACTGGGCTTGTTTCAGTGTGCTTCTGAACCAGAGAAGTCAATGAAAGCTCATGCAGTCTTTGGGGGCTAGAGCAAATCTACTGGGTATTAAACATGGCCTGTTGCAATCCTATAGGATTACCTCCTCTGATTTTGTGAGACTAATGTCATGTCCTACTGCATGTAGGATTTCTTCTAACCGAATGCTCTAAGGCTGTAAAGTTGAAGAAGTAAAACTTTCTGGATAAATCCTGGTTTCATTGGAAGTCTAAAAGCTCATACCGATATTAATGAGGCTGCTTTCATGCCCTGTACAGCTCTAGGTAGAAACCACATCAGTGATTGGGATAAATTTGGGGGGGTGGAGGGGGTGAAAGCATGTAGCTCACCTTTATCCACTTCACTTATAAGGGTTCATCTGCTTTAGATCTGAAAATGTTTTCTTTTAACTATTTTTTTTCCAGATAAAAGAATATTGAGGTGCCTGGATGATAACTTGACACGATATATAGACAGAACACCAGGTACAGTGACATTTGTGTTAAATCCATAACATGTAGCAAAAATGAACATTGTTTAAATAGTAGAATTAACTCTAGCAAAGTGCTAAAGGAACACAAAGTGTGAGGTAAAGATAAGAGAAAAATCAAATGCATCTTTGAATTGACAATGATGCTCAACTTAAAATTGTTGAATGATTAGTCCTTCATAGAATTGGGTTTCTGATCATGCTCAACTTATTATTCCTAATAATTTACTGTCAGAAATTTAGCCCTTTTACCATTTATGAATTGACAGCAAATTTGATTTTTCCATTTCAACTTATTTTGAATAAGTATTTGATGTGCTGTTCAGCCAAGCACATGCCTTCTGGACTCTTAAACCAAACTCCACCTTGATATTTCAAATATGGCTTGTGGCTGATTCAGTATTAAAGTGTTTGGGGGACTCTTAGAGTCTTGACCATTAAAGAAAGGGTTCACAATCGCAAGTTGTGGTCTTTAAATATCTTAATCAAAGGTGCTCAACTTCCAGGGCATCTTAGAAGCATTCACCTCTTGAAAGTGGAGAGCTGTGTTTAAAACCTGGAGGAATTATTTGGGTTCTTCTTGGTCACTGAGCAAAATGTTCACAAAGGAAATAGATATGGGACTGCAGAATGAGTTAGTGTATACATCATGCTAGCTTCAATCTCACTTGCACAGGAAAGCTCAAAGAACACATGCATCTGCTTCAGTGCAGGTTGTCAGCTTCACTGCTGCGTGGATTCGCTGCTGTTTAGTGTAGCTGTGTCTGCTTGTGGTGCAGTTACTTCCAGCCTAGATACATAACCTTGTTTTAGCAGCTTAGGTGCAAAGGGTGTATTTCAGTTTTTCATCAATGCTTCACAATCACCTGACAGTGATGGACCAGGCACTGTCTCATTCTTGACTTGGATTAACTGGAGTGCAAGATGTGGACTTTATGCTATTCATGGATATGTGGGACTTACTTAATACTGAGACCCCGTGAATTGCTTCACGTCCACTCTCTTGGACTGTGTTGAAGCTAGGAGAACTCCACTGTGTAGTTGATCTTTGTATATAGCAATATAACTGAGCAGTTTATAAACTGCTACCCCATGTGAGGTACTTACCTGAAGTAAGTAATTATGTAAGACAGTATGACTGTCTTTATCAGTACAACTCTTGTGGTGTAAGTGGCACCTCATATAGTGCTAAAGGCCCAGACTGACACCCTCAAGGTGAGTCAGTTGTCATGGGTGAAGTATTGTTACCTTTGGCTTCCTATCTGTCTGCTGGAGATTACAGCCCAGAGCAGGAATAGTACAACAGAGATTGCTCCTTAGCCTAATTCACAGCCTGCTGTGTTAACCTAAAGCAAAACTAAAGATGGATTACATAAATATTACAGCCCCTGTTCTTAAGTGGCAGTGCAAATCACTGATTGACATTCTGGCACCCATGCAAGGGGGGCTGTGACCTCTGACAGGAGGGACATGTGGGCACTGGGAGGCAATAACTGCTGTAGCTGATCCACCAGAGATGGAGACAAAAACCTTTGGGCCTCTGCTCTTTAGATGGAGTATTATCTCTTCCCCCATGCTCTGCAAACAGATCATTCAACACATCCATAATGGGGAAAAATGACGCTGTCATAGGCAAACTCTCTGCATCTGTGAATTGGTGTATTCAAATAGTCCTGTGTGTGACACCCACACAAACAAGTTCAAGCTGATTTGAGTCATTAGGTATGACTATTCAACTGAACGCAGAACACATAAAGCAGCTTCTCTGCTAGTATCAACCCTCAACTGGTTGTGTGTTGACACTTCCCACACTCCAGGATTGATGTTTTATTACTGTGATTTCTTCTCAGTCTTGCTGTTCTGAAATGACCCTTTTAGACTTGATTGGTGTTGCATAAAACAGTATTGAACGGATCCTGGGTTTGAAATACACACACATATATTCTTACATGTATATGATAGGTAAACTCAGGATGAGAGATACCTTCTTAAATATTTTTAAGTGCACATGTTAAAAGTGTGTGTAGAACATATATCTAGGTCCTATGGTGTTTCCTATACATTTGATAGCATATGAATATTCTGAAGGCGTCACATAAATGAGGGGGATGTAAATGCCATGAAAGATGCTGTTTTTGTGGAGATTTACTGTAGGTAAAGTGATGAGTGAAACAAGAAAAAACCCTAAATGTCAGAGCACCTGTCTGGAGTTTTTGAAGTTGTATTTGACATTTAAACCAGAATTGGTGATGGAGTTTCATTTTTAAGAACCAGGACACAGCACGTTAGAAGGAGTTTGTGTAGGTGGTTCATGGTAGGCTCGTGTTAAAATCAACTTCGCAATGGTCCTGCTTCACGTTTGTGTGGAGAGGTGAATTTTGTGGTTTTGTAATACCCAGAGTTCTGGAGGATCTATTAGTTTGAAGGACTTGCAAGGGAAATCAACAGAAAAGATAAGAATTACCTTTGTCATTCTTATTGTGATTATAGTAATGAAAATGATTCCATGTTAAACTGGATTGACACATAGTATTTGCCAGTAATTGCTTCTCTCATCATTTTTCAGCTTGACTGTCGTAGTTGCTGTGAGTTGTCTTAGTTTCGCATTTTAAAGCTCTCATAATATTATATAAAATTATTTTCTTTTTTCTTATTCAGGAAGGCAGTTCTCTTATCTCTTAATTTCCTAATTCTTTAGGTAAATAACTTGATGAATATTTTTTAATCTATAGAAAAGAGAATTATTTTGTAATTATATCTGAACAGTAAAAAGTTAACTACATTCACACAGAATAATACTCTCAACAGTTAACCCCACTAGCAATTACTCTAAACAATACAGCATAACTAACAAGAAATATGAATCACATGGCATGCTTGAACTCATGGTATTTATGTCAACGTACACTCCATCTAATAAAACAAAAAACTTGGTCTGTCAGTGAATTCCCTCTTTGTTTTCTATTCTAAACTTTCACTGGGATTTTTCTCTTCATGCAGCTTCCTATCTTTTTGCTAATCCCAAATTCATATGCCCTTTGCCTTGTCCTCAGTAACTCAGATTATAACAGAGGAACAAAGACACTGTGAGTTTTGCCTAATGTTTAGAATGACAGGTAGGCCACTGTGTTGTACAATTAACTGTTTTTATTAGAAATGTGGGACAAGGTCTCAATTTCTTTGTGCAGAGGGACAAACGGTCATGGGTATTTCTACATGACAGCCTTCATAGAGAAATCCACTGTGCACAGATAGACATATATGGATGGGGGTGGGTGTCTGTAACCTTCCCTAAGTTCTCCTGACACGAGGTGGCACAATGGCTTGAGCTTGTGTGTAAAGCTACACTCCAACTCTGTCTCAGGGAAATTCAATGCTAAGCTTTTCAGACTCTTCTCCAGGAGAATCACACCCTCACACATCTTAGGGACCTTCAGAATATGGAGACCCAGGAATCTCAGGGAAATGGGGTTAAAAATTAAAACCAACATGATAAACATTTCCACAAAGCAAGATGAGCAAAACCCAATCAGTCTGTTAGGAATCTGAGCTCTCCCATAGACGCCGGTCTGTACATCCAGTCATTGTTACAGTCTAGAAAAGCTGATGGTCCCCACTTCCTTCAAGCACACCCTCAGTTAAATTCAGTGGTGGTCAGGGAGGTTTCCCCTCCACCTGTCTGCTCAACACTCATCCATGTGCAAAACATTCAACCATGCCAGCCCCTGATTCAATATGCAGCCACACAGTCCAGCTCAGCAGCATCCATCCCACCGAGGCCAGGCTTGGGAAGTCAGCTCTGGGAGTCACTGAGCAGGCAGTGCTGTCGTTGCTGCCACATCAGCTCTGATCTAGTCTGATTCAGCCTGCTGCTACTGAGTCACTTGAGGGGATACCAAAGCAAAAGCACTTCTTATTTCTAGGATGAATATTTCTATTTTGGACACAAGGATTTCTCCTTTGCTCTTGTGGGAGCAAAGACCACTGCCAGTTGTACCACCTGCTGGATGGAGCTGCTGGAGGGCATCATCTCTCCAAATCCCCTTTTGTGCAGTTCTACTTACAGTCTGGTATAATATATATATATATACATCCGATGTTTTCCCAGAAAACAACAAAATACTAGGTGTAATTATGGGAAAGCAACATTTCACTTCATGCAAAGAAGGCTGGCCAGGTCATTCCATTATTGAGGAAAGACTCTTTTTAACCCAGGTGTGGCACATGAATAAATTTTGCCCAAATGCCAGACACATGATGTCTGCTGCATTCTTGCAAGATACTCTGCATTTCTTCCCACTGCCTCTGGAATGCTGAGCCACAGCAGCAGCAGCAAGCACCAAGGCAAAAATGACCCAACAGAGCTGAAGCCAGCACACCACAGCTGCTTCCCAATACTGAACTTTAGATATCTTTAGGCTAAATTGTCAGTCACCTAAATTTCCTAATTTCTGATGCAGACTTCATCCCTGGCAGTGCATCAGATATTGTGCACTTTATAACAGCAGACAGAAAAGATGGTGGGGACATGGCTATTTGTAAATGAGTCATTTGTCAAGCCGAGCTTTCAAGCTCTCCTCTTCGAATTGTAATCCTGTTAAAACATCAGGGCAAGGGAACTGGAGCTGGTTGTTCTGTTACAGTTGTGTTGAGTGGTAAACAAGTTGTCATTTTTGACTTGACTGCTCAAAGTTTGTTTTTCCTGGATGGACATGCCTCCAAGGTTAGATATTGCCTTTGAGTTAGATTTTGCAATTGTCACTGGCTGAGTTCTTGATTACTGAGATCAAGAATGGCTCAGGCCCTTATCTAAAAAGTGCAGGGCGGAGAGCTAGGTAAATGTTTCTTCTCTTGGCCTGTCTCCATTGCAGGACAGGGAGGGGTTTGTTTGCCTAATCAGCCTGTGATCTGAGGGTTTGTTTTGCAAAGGAGCATGTGGGCTGGTTTTCTTGGGTTCCCAAGCCTGAGGCAATAGTGCTGGGAAATATGTAATTGGGGCCAATCCTTAATATTCATAAAGAGGACACAGGCTTTTCTTTTTCTTTTTTTAAGCAATGCCAGCCATGCAGCAAAGCAAAAGTATGTCAGAAATAGGTGTTTTATTTATAACTCAGTGCATTAAAAAACAACTAAATAAAACCAAATACAGTCCAATTCAACCTTTGTTTATGTCACCATGTTGTACTTGCTCTTCCTCTTCTCAAGATGACAGTCCTGGGATCTTGATGCCGACCTGTGGAAGATGGATTCCCAGACAGAGCATCTGGCTCCTTGTATGAGTCCTGAGGCGGTCGCTTGTGTTGGTGGCCGTGGAGTTGCCTCTGGCTCTGACATGTGGTTGTGTTAGTCACTTGATGGGGCTCTGTGGCAGCTCTGCCCTTCTGAATGATGCCTCGTTTTGACTGTTCAATCTGAGTCGGTTTGCACTTCTTAATTATTTTTGTAGTGACCATTCCCTTTAGGAGGTATTGCCCTTCCCTCCCAACCTTTTCTATTCCTACATCTGGATGCAGTAAGAGCAATGCTGTTAAGAGCAGATTCAGCCTGCTGCGAGGCACAGCCTTTCCCAGTCTTGTGTTCCTGAGCTCGTCTGATAGACAGAATTAATCTCCTTTGTTTTTCCTTTCACTTTGTAACTTCAAGCACAATTCTAACAGCTCCTTCTTGTCTGAGGAACTTAGAAAAACTATACATGGGAGTAAGGATGTGATTGTTGAAAGCATGGGGATTTATTTGTGGGAGTAAAGCAAGAAGAATTTAAGGATTTGACACCCAAAGAGGCTTTGATTGCTAGCAAGACCAGAGGAAGAAAATGCTTGATGGGTGCTGTGTGCCTCAAGTTCTGCTGATCTGGTGTGGGAGTGGTACACAGCACTTTGCAGGACTAAACTCCTCTTGTCTCAGGGCTGGATGCTGCCGATAGATCCACACTGGCACAGAATTAAACACACACTTTTCTTTTAGTAATACTCTGACATGCAACAGTTTTACTTTCTACTTTGATTATTAATGTTGATAATTTCTCTCTCCCTCATTGGCAATCCCATCCATCCCAAGCCATGACCATAGATCAGAGCCTACAGCCATGAAAGCTGCAAGTGCACAAGGAGGGTGTGCAACTCAATTACAGGAGCGAAAGCTATACCCAGCTGCAACTGATGTGGAAATTGGGTACAGCTACCGCAAATCACTGTGGAATTAATACAAACTGGCATTAAACAAGCAGCAGGGCAAATCAGCCCTGCACTGAGCTGCATGCTGCTGTGCTTACACAGCTTCTGGTGCCTGAGTTAACATGTTTAAATGCAGCACAGCTAGTTCTACATAACTCTGCATTTTGCTTGTGGCTATATCCAGTGGGAGACCAAAGAATAGTAACTGCTTAAAATAACTTGGCTGCATTTCTGCAAGTTTAGTGTCTTGTCTCAAAGCCCAAGAGCCTATTCTCAGGCAGGGGAAAATATTTTTTGCTACTACTGAACCCTGACTTGAGTCCCCGAGGTCACCTTCCTGCAGACTGCTCCCCTGGAGCTAGAGCTAAACAGTACCGCATTTGTGCTTCAAGCTAGGGCACACCATGGTTGCAAATCCTGTATTTTTATTTGTTAGAGGGTATGCAGCACTGCCTCATGAGTAGTGGCATGGGACCCAGGCAGAAGCAAAAATTTCTTGGCCTGGATTCAATTCCATTCAGTGTGGCTGGTACACGCAGAAGGAGCACAGGAGGTGTGTGAGAGGTAGCTGGAGAAAGTCTGGTTAGGGATGCAGAAGAGAAAAAGTGTTTACAGGCAAAAGCACCTTTATAAAACTAAGCAAAATACCAAAATAAAGCATCATAGTAGGTACTTGAAACGCCAAGTAGGTAAATATTTGGGACACCCATTTTCCCTGAGAGAATGCTCATCCTTTTGTGTAATGCATAGCTTTGATCTCTCTTGCTGGCAGTGAAAATGCCAACCGTGTACTGAACATTTTTTTCTAATTATACCACAAACACTGAAAGTTTGATCTTCCAGTTAGGTGTACACAGCCTGTTTGGTAAAAGTCACAACTAATGTTAAAAGTCTGTTAATAGTAAAGCTTCTTGCCCTGGTGTAATTAGCACTATGTGGTTTTCCCTTCTGCTCCTTTCTCAAAAATCAGTTACATCAGAAATAGTTGTAAAAGGCAAAATATAAAAGAAGAACTAATTAATTTTCTGTATGATAATAATTGCTGGCAAGTGGTTTGAAGCTTAGATACACAAAGATCAAGCAGCTACTTTGGGTTGGGTTAGAAAAATGTATTTTGCAAATGCACACAAATTCTTTGTCAAATGCTTTATTTTCATACCAATTTTGATTGAGCAGAGGAAGACCATCTTTAAGGGGCTGGCTTGCCCATTTGGAGTCAGTGCAAAAGAGTGGAACAGATTTTTTAAATAATTATTTATAAGATGTCTGCTTTCATAATGCTGTTCCTTGAGTGTCAAATGACCTAAGGGGCCCTTGCCCATCCCCATGTATTGGTCATCAGTAATTATTCATTTCTTGAAAAACATGCAACAACTCTTAAGTCCATGTAGTTTCCCCTCCCTCCCCATGTTACCCATCTTCTTTTGGTATGCTCCAACCAAATTGCCAAGGACATGGAATTTAAGACTTGAGAACATCAGGAGCACAGCATTTCTTTGGGTCTCATTAGGACTCAGATGCTGTTCTCATTGGAAACATCATTTGCAATCCATTTGTATTGCTTATTTTGATCCTACAAAATAAGCAATACATAAATAAGTATTGCTTATTTTGATCCCCACCCTGCCAAAATGCTCCTCAGAGGTGTACTCTGGGTATTGGTACTACCTCACACACAGCTTTGTGACTGCTACCTCCTGCTATAATTCTTATTCGTAGTTTGAAAACTCTAGTGGCCCCAATCATTGTGTTAGGTGCTGCATAAACCTTTAGAGTTTATCTAGAAAAGGTTTTACATTCCTAGTTTAAATGGCTTGGCTGTTACTGATAATGTAACAATATGCTAGGCTGGACAGAGCACTGATCCTTATTCCAGGATTCGGGTGTTATTTGCTCTCATTTACTGTAAGTGCTCCAGAAATGATTGTGTTCTGGGAGAAAAAAGTGCAGTGGCTAGCTCTTTCAATTATATTGGGAAAAACCAACCTCAGCTAAAAATGTAATCTAAATTGCCAATCTAGCTGGATCTTCCAAGAATTGATAAGGTTTACAGTTTAAGACTCTTGCAAAACTATCTAACATAGTATACGACATCACCACCCTATCTGTTCATTAAAATCCTGTGCAGAATTTTAATAAGCAATTGCAAGGACACTCCTCTTCTGTTTCACAGTGCCAGCTGAGTCAGGTTCATTTGAAGAGCCTCCATCCACAGTAACTTCTTAAACTGCTACAGCCATACTTGCAAGAAAACATGTCACTGTGGTTGGGATAGACAAGAGAGGATCAGAAACAGCCACAGCAAGACAAAGGTGGGTTTGTCCTTGTTTTTTGTCTGCAGTTGCTAAAACTAGTAATTAACATGTTTCAAGAGTCTAAAGTAGTTCCCCTGTAAGGGAAGAAAAAGCTGCTTCCTGAACATGCCCTCATGAGTGACACCAGTATGCAGCAGGGAAGTGAGGAGGATGGGTTTTTTGGCCTGCTATCCACTGCCATGGAGTGGTGACAAGTTAAACACTGGATGAACACTTTAGCTTGGTCTAGATATGCTTCTCTGGCTAGAACTGTAAATACAGTAAACTACAGTCTGCTCTATACTGCTTGGAGTGGATAAATACATTGCCTATATGTAGCTTTGGTTATGCAATTTTCCAGCTGCTCTACAAGAAAACAGGGCCAGACAACAATCCCACCTGGGGGCAGAGCTGTAACAAGGACCTACTGAAAATTTTCCATCAAGCTCCCATCTTTTTCATTGATAGTGTTTTGACTGGTAGGTGTTGTCTGAAGATCTCTTGAGAGCTATCTTTTTCATAGGGCAGAATGGCTTGTTCCCAGTTCTCAACAAAGCCAACACAGTCTGACAGCTAATTGTTGTAGATTGCTTCCTATGGAGAACCTCAATGTCATGCCTCAACCTGGCTTTACACAGAGTTAAAGTTATAGATACAATCCTCGCTCTCTTCCGACTGCACTGTGATTTAGCTCCCTCAGGCAGAGCACTGCAGAGGAAGGCACATGGTCTTCCATTTGGGATCATCTTTAGGGCACAGCAGCAGCAATCTAAAGGAAATTTACCACTAGAGGGCATCTACACATTCTCACAGCTGTAATGTCAACCTGGTCATAATTGCAAAAAAGTCCATGAAGCATTTTCAGATAAAGTTACAAGGTACTGGAGCTCAGAGCCTGCTGCATTTGAGGGGTTTTTTACTGAACACAACCCTCTGCTTTGTGTCCTCAAAAGAACACACTGAGATATGTTCATCAGCAAAGCTTAAGATGGTATATGAAGCCCTGAAGGTGACCACAGTATAAGGTTTGAGAAAATTCATATTGTATGGAAAAAAAAAAAAAGGATGTTTGCTTATTTTTGCTGTGAAGCAAATGGGTTGAGGGAGGGAAAATGGCCTCTGAGAGAGAGAGGGAGGAACTGGGCTTTCCTAGGTCCCCCATGAATATGCCTGGAATTCATCCATACAGAGATGCTGAGGGAAGTCAGGAGAGCATTCTCACTCTGTAAGACAGTGGTCTTTTTTGCTGTGCTTCAGTTCTCTTCCCAAGAACTAAAGAATTACATTATTTACATATTTTAATTTAGGTGCACTCACTTCACAGGTTTTGTTGATTTGCCTTTGCATTTCCACGTGCTGCATATAGCTGTGGCTTCACCTTGGGATACCAGGGATACTTGGGATAACCCTAGAGAGCTCATCTGGTAGATGCAGAGCGGTCTCTGAGTCACACCGCAGCAGGAGGACCTGGACCAAACTGGCTGGAGGTTAGTTGGACACAACCCACAGCACAGCACTGTGGCTACAGATTCACCCATACGGAGTTGTTTTCCCTTGTGCATGCCTTCACTCCTCCTTTCTGAGAGAGGGCCCTGCACAGGGCACCTCAGCCCTCCTTGTCAATGCTACTATCTCCAGAGAGGAGGGAAAGGATTTGATTTCAAGTGTAAAATAAAACTCCAATGGTCTCCACTTGGCAGATATGATTCCAGGTTAAAGATGATCCAACCCCTCCTGTCCAGATCTCCCCAGGCTTCCTTTCTGCATCTAAGGGATGATTCAGTCCCGGACTAACACGGGCTCAGCCTCCTTCCTCCCTCCTCCCTTTCTGAGCAGGGATCCTCAGACATGCCATACTGTGCCAAATCCTTTACAGTGGCTTTGTGATGTGAGCTAGTATCTGCTGGAGAAGCTGAGCTGAGACGTGAACTCATTTTACAGAGAGCTCGACCTGAATTCCCTGAAGTGAGAGTCTAGTCCTTTTACTCACTGAGCTCCCTCCTTTGGTACTTAATCAAATCCTAAATCCTCTGAAGTGAAAAAATGCACATTTTGTTTTCAATGACTTGCTGAAGCTGAATGCTTCTCACAACCAGCAAGGCCTATGAAACTAGTATTTATTAAGGATGAGTGATTTCTCACACTTATTCTGTTTCTATCCAAGACTGCCAACTTGGTCCACCTGGGTTTCAGAACTGAGATATCACAGTTCCCACGTCTCATGCCTTCTCTATACTTGCCCTGCATTATTTATTATGGCACTGAGTGCTCCTGGGGTTTGCTGTCAGGCAGGGTCAGGCTCCTTCGGGCTCACCTCTGCCGCAGCACTGTTAGAAGGCTGCTGCACCAGCCAGTTTATTGAGCAGGCTGATCCTGCAGCTGGTGCTGCAAATGGGAACTTAAAAGCCACTCAGTGAAGAAACTCAAAGGAAAGTGGGAGTCAAAGCAGCAGTGAGGACCTGGAGCTTCTGACTGCTCGGGAAGATAAGAGGGAGTTTAAATGGTGTCTCCCTTGGAGCTGTTTTTGCTATCAGTTCTTTCAGGGCAGGCAAGGGTGCAATATCCCTGCTGGCAGTAACACCCTTAATGACTGAGTTGATCAAATCAGTGTCATCCATTTGGGCCTTTCTTGCCAGGTTGGAAATGCTGCTCACTGCTCATAAAAGGGTTTCAGCAACTTTTCACTCGAGGGGCTTCCTAGGCTGGCTCAGAGGGGGGAAAAAAAAGCTATTTAGTACTAAAAAAGTACCCCCTTCAAATCATTCCAGATCAAACATGTATGTGGTTATCTAGGGTTCTAATATGGAAATCTGTTGTACCATCTTTTGTCCCAGTGAAACACGAGTTGTAGTGGCAAGCCCTGCACAGACACTTTTTCCCCGCATCTGTGATATTTCTGTAGCTTGGGAGGGACAGTGGCTGACTGCAATAAAAGAAAAAGGTAAATAGACATTAATGACTTGGAAAAATATACTCTAGAAAAGATTACAGAGCTGTTAACTTCCATGGTGGTTATTTCAGAATAGTTCTAGGAGGTAGGCAGTGTAGCCCAAATCTCTCTGCGACAGTGAGGAATGTGTGCTGCTCCATGAAAGCTGCTGTTTGGATGAGATCTTAAACTACTGCTGGCAACAAAAGAAGATGGGGACATGTGGTTCATCCTTGGACTGCAGAAGAGAGGCAGACACTTCCCAGATCTTGCAGGGCAAGTTTCATATTTTTAAATTCTGGGTCACTTCTTTAATTAAAAAGTTATGCTTTTAAAAACATTTCTAGTCAAATGCAGTGCAGCACTGAGAGCTGGAGTATTTTTTTGTCTGAAGCCTGTATCATCTATCAAAACATGCTGCATGAAAACAGCTGGATCTTGTGTCTCTGTCTTCATAACTGAACTGAACATTTAGACTGTCTTTTTCCATCAAATGTGTGATTTAACAGTGCAGCAGTGGATGAATCTAGGGCAGTTTCTGAATTGCAGATTTCTGTACTAGCTGTCTGCAAAATAGGAAGAAAAAGAAATGACAGGCTGCAGGCAGAAAAATATGATGATACTACAATAAGCATGCACCATAGTTCATTTGATGGACAGCAGTGCCTAGTCCCATAGAAAAGGGCTGGGATTCATGTGGATTAGTTCCTCTTGAAATGTGCATGGAAATCCAAATATTCTCTTCTCAAACATGTTGGTTGCCGTTCAGTTTTTTTCTGGTCACTCACTAATATTCAAAGCGACAAACTGTGAAACCAAAGTTGCAGGAAAGGCATTGCATGTTTGCAAAGATTTTAAGGGTCTATCCTGCAGTCTTTCCTCCTGCAAATCTTTCCATAGCCCTGTGTGTGTCTGTGTGCATGCCCACGCACATGGGCTCCTGGTTGCTCCAAATGGCTCTGTCTCTTTTCTCAGGGATCTGTCAGAATAGGAGCCTGTACAATGTTCAGCTCTGCACTTGACTGAAAGCTTGAAAAGTTAAAAGCTTTTAAAAGGCTCTCAAAAAAGCCAACAATGTACACACATAACTGAAAACACATGAGAGATGAGGAAAAGAGAAATAGTGCAGCGTGCAGCAACATTTGGAAGCTTTCTCTCTTTTTACCAGTATCAGAGAGGCTCCACAAGAAAGGGACTCCTGTAATCCACAGGGCCTCTGTCAGAAACACAGCAACAGCTGAACAGTCCATGAGAGCTGAGGCTTCAGGGAAAACCTCCATGAAAAATAAAAGGAAGGGAAAGAAAAAGAAAGAAAAAAAACGGTATTTTTTTTAAAGCTGTGTACAGATGTGATGACAATTTGATGAGTCCTTCTGCTTTTTTCGCTTTCATGCAAATTGATAGCCTGCTCTTGGGAAAGGTCTGCAGTGCTTGTGAGCATCTTATTGTCTGCTTGAAGTTACAAGCTGACTGGAAGAGCTAAGAAAAGCAGCATTGTGCAAAAGGGAAAAGGTGTTTGACAATGTCAGGAATTATATGTTGCACACGCACTCAGAAATAAGGACTGCAGGCAAGTTCACACTGTTAAGCAAAGTTGCAGTGGAACCAGTGTAGTGCCAGTGCCAAGCACTCAAAAGACACGAAGTTTTGCCTCACAGAGTCATGAAGGTATTGTAATACTGCACGGTTTTCGGGCAACTATGTGCTGTTGTGATTTGCTTTATGGTTTTTCAGCTGCTGTGGGTTGTGTTCTCATGGTTTGCCCTGCAACCACAGGGATATTTTTTGTATTTTTTGCATGAAAGCTGTTCCTTCAGCTTCTTCAAGAAGAAAATTGAGAGTGTGGTCTTTTAAAAAAATGATCAAATGTGACAAGTGTTGCAGTAAAGTCACAAACACTGAAGCCATTTTTATTATGATGATTTGCCTTCTCATGGATAAGAAGACTGTTACACTTCTGTTTTACTTGCTCTCTGAGGCCTTGCATATATAACCTTTCATTCCTCTGTCATAGCAGCTCTGCTCTGACCCCAGAAGGACAGCTAGAGTAGCCAGGCATGATGTAGCTAGTGTTGCCTCTGTTGCCTTGCTGCCTGTCAATATGGGAATGGATTCGCTGCAGCATTAATGGGGACGAACATCTGAGCTAAAGCTGTCGCAGAGGGTGAGTAGTCACAGGGCAAAACCATGCACAGGCACTGTATGTGCTGTGAAAGCTTCTAAGGACTTATCCTCTGAAATTTATGAGTGTGGTAAACTGAAGTGCTCTGTGATCCTTTCCTAGTCTATTGTGAAAGGATTTATCTTTCCTTCCTATCTCATCACAAAGAGCGGCAGAAGATATTGGAGGGCTACTGGCCACATGGAACAGCTTTGTGTTCACAGTCACTGCAGAGTGAGGGGTTTAAGACCCCCCTCAGTAAAACTTTCACTTGGGAGTTTGCACCCTCAGGCAGGCCAGGGAGGTTGGATTTAACTACCTCAAGTGTAGCTCAGTAGTAGCTTTCTTGGCAGGAGGACACACCAAATTAGAGAGCATGAGTTAATTCTGCAGCTAAGATGTGCCTGGGAAAAAAATGATGGTGACCATATTTTACACTTTATTTGTGCAGCTTCTCTGTTGGGGGAATTACTGTATAAGTAGCAGAATGGTGGGAAAATTACAGAGAAAAACTTTGGTTAATTGGACTTGAAAAAGAACTTTGAACCTGACTGCAACGAAGTACCCTCATCTGTGTGTTTTGGTCCAGAGCAGGTTGGGTCTGAATCTCTGTTGTCCTGAAACAGATACAGTTATTTACACCTGTGACAAGTAAGTGGGTGTAAGACAGGACTGGTATCATGTGGTAGCATTTCACACCCACAGGTGTCACAGGTGTAAGTGACTGTCCAAGATGCAGGTCAAGGGGAAAACCAGACTGGTTGTTACTAGGTCCAAGTCACAACCTTTGTTAAGACTCTGATCTTATCTGTGCTTGAAAACATTAATTGCTAGGAGTGTACAATAAAGCCCACAGTGTAAACTCAGCTTGTATTAGCAAAAGAGCTCCTTTACAAACCAGTCTTTTTGTAGGAGTTCAGTCTTACACATACAACAGTAAAAATGAGTTTGGTCTATGGATCTGAGTGGTGACCCATCCTGACTGATTAAAATCATTTGTTGTGAGGCCATGAATGAATCTGCTACTGGGTTTCTCCTCTAAGCACACTGGGGGTTGGGAGTGTGGGGTTTGACTGTCAGTTTTCTGATACAGAAGATAGATAAATTGTAGATAATGTTTGTAAGAAAGTTCCTCTGTGATTGTAGCTGCCCACATTAAATAAAATAAGCTATAATGGCAAAGGGCTGGGAGTTCTGCCCTTTTATTTTCTAGCTTTTTGCCAGCATGAGTTTTTCCACTCTGAGCCAGCACAGCTATCCCAGCAAAGCCTTTCAGTGGAAACCAAAACACATTTGCTTAGTCTGTGTAGACAAGAGATCAGAAAAAGGCTTGCAATCTTTTGATCAGCAGTACAGCAGTCTGAAAGTTCACAAGGTGAGAAGCACTTCTCACCAAGAATATACACTGCAAACTGTATTTAGAAACAACATTTTTAATTAAAAACTGCATTTCTAATCCTGTTGGCAGCAGCTATGGGGCATAAGTGAGGACATCTTTTCTGACAGGAGATGTTTGGGATCTTGATGCAAGAGACTGCAAACCAGTCTCAAGCCTGCTTGAATAATCAAATTAAGAACTTGCCTTCTTAGGCATACTTTTCTGAAGTGGCACGTGCAAGTCTGGCACAGAGCACTCATTATTGCCGATAATAGAGCTGACATCAAGGGCTTTCCTATGTTATGGAAATTTGTCAAGATGCAAAAACAGACTCTTTGTTTAAATCCTAGCTGTGGTTTCACAAGTTGCTATTTTTGGTGGCACAACCAGCTTTAAAAGTTCTGACTCCTTCTGGTTCCCAGAGCCTATTCTTGTCTTTGTATTTCAGTTATCCCCCTCCTGTGCTGCCACACTCCTTTAGGATTCAGGTGAAAAAGTCCTGATCCAGGACTTTTATTTTTAGTCAGGATTATTTTACTGATCTACTTTGCAGCACAACCCCCTAAACAGTGATAAGGCACGTGTGGTGAGCAACGGTGGTGGTGAACTGCTGCATGAATGTGGTATTACAACATTAGGACTGGGGATGGTTGTTAATGGTGTCATCTTCCACCAGCTTCATGCCACAGGCATGGTCTTGTGAGAATGTACAATATCAGGAAAAGCCCATCATGGCAAACCCCATTGTGTCCTCCTTGAGTCCAGGGCTTTGAACCCTGGCCTCAGAAGCTACTGAATAAGAGTACCTTGCTCAGCTGTCCTCAACTGCAAGCACATCTTGCCAATCTGAGAAAGTGGACCATCCATTGCTCCTTTACACTCTGTACGAGGATGCACAGGCTGCCAGACCCTTTCTAGTATAGCTCCTGCTTCTGTCAGGTTCACAGCATCACCTCCATCATGGAGGGTCCACTGGCTTACTGCCCCAGTACCCCATCGGCATTGCTGCTATGGCCACCTCAGGGTCATCACTGCCTTGTAAGGTTGCACCCCAGCTTTGGACACTGCCTACTTTGAAGTTACTATGCAAAGCCTCATACTGTGAAAAATAGGGGACCTGAGTAGGATCTGAAACAGAGGCTCGCTGAGGAGTGGATGGACCCATGGCCAGGACTCCTGTCTCTAGTAATGACCGGTGGAGAGTAAGGGACCAGAGCAAGCGTCTCTGCCCTGGCCACTGACACAGGTGGCTCAGCATCTTCCCACACTCCAGGAGGTTTGTATAGGAGGCAGACGGGTATCTCTCTGTCATGGTGCAACACCAGAAGCAGGGACACTTCTGGAGAAGAGGCTTCATCCTAGCCCAGGTCACTCACCTCACAGGGCTCCCTGCACGCCCCAGCCAGCGCAAGGGAGCAGTGGGGCAGCAGCAGTCAGGCAGCTCCACCAGCACCACCAGGCATGCAGCCACACAGGCTATGACCTCTCTGGACTTCAGCCCTTGCTCCCCTGCACAGCCTCTGATGAAGGGAGCTTTGTTTGCTCTCCCTCCCCAACAGCTGGATGCTCCCTCAGTGGCTTCACTGCCCCAGTGCCCAGGTATCTGGCTGCAGGCATGGCCCCTCTGGCCTGCTCCCCAAGCAAGGGTCACCTGGACCTCCCCTTGTATCAGGCATGCAGCTCTGGAAGGAAATACTAGAATACTAGAAGGCAGGCTGAATGAGGTGAATAAAGGCAGTAAAGCAGGATATTGCATGCTGTGCTTACTTCCTCATTGATCTTGGTGTGCCGTGTCTTGCCAAAACTAAAGCAAAACACGATGCTAAGCGGCTCTGAGCAAGCTGCCAGTGTTTTGCCTGTACAGAGATTTTTTAATGGGACCTGCAGCATTAGGACGGGATAATGGAAATGCCCTCCATTTTTTAAAAAAGGGCATTTTTTGTGGGTTTTGGGGGGTTTTTTTCTTTCTCACTCCAGCACAGCCACTAGTGGAACAAGCAGGTCAGTGTCACCATCCTTACTGAGGATTCGTCTCATTTCATTGCAAATTCGAAATTAGTTTATTCCATTCAGCTTCCTATGCCCAAGAAAAGCTACAGTAGTCAGAGAGGAACACGAAGGTCTCTTTGCTCCTCTGCAGTATATCGCCATAAATCATCCCAGCTAAAAGGCCGTATGCCACTTTGTGCTTCATTCTAGCAGTTAATCAAATGTGTTAGATCTTAATGCCTCAAGGTAAAAAGATGAGGCTTATGGGTCATACTTTATCTATTCTAAGACACCAGGTAAACAGATACTTCTACATAAATGATGATTAACTTAGTTCACACTAAGGAGCCACTGAAGAAACAGTTCAAATGTTTTTATTGCTATTCAGTGCTTTCAGCCACTGGCTAAAAATAGTCAACAAGGGAGGATATTAAATTAAAAAACAGGACATTTTGCAAATACATAAGCAGACTTATTTTCCACATACACATACACACAGAGACATATTTACAAACCTAGGAGGAGGGTTTCCCTTGGGTTTTTTTAAGCCTTTCACATTTTTCTTTTCAAGCTATCCTTACAAAAGGTAGAAAAGTTATTTAATTGAAAAGAGCAAAAGAGGACCAAAATTTCCATTTAATCACAAGACTTAAAATATCATTACTTAATAAAAAACTTTTAAAATCAGCCACTAATACGAAAGCTATGATAAAATTGCAAGGTTTGGCAAAGCTGGTAATACAAATATTTTTTATGTTTTCATTTTGAAAGGCAGTCAGGGCAGAACTAATTTGTATTGAATGCTATAGAAGTATAGAAGGGGGCTGCTAATGCTTAAAAAAGATCATCCTGAAAGAGGTAGAAAATGCAATCTTTGGCATCATTTAAGGAAAACTGGGAGCTTACTATTAGCTAAAGAAAGGCAGTCTAGGCTACAGGAGTGCTCACAGATAAGATTTCTCTTTCAGTTACACACTAGCACAGAAGGCAAAGTGAAAACTAATGTAGGTTCTCCTGACAGGATTAAATAAATATCTTTCCTATTGCAGTAGGCTCATTTTATCCCTGAACTATTAACCAAAAATAAGTGACAGGGAACAATTAAACCATTCATCTCAATTTAGGATCTTAATGCACACCCACAGTCAGCAGCACTCCTAAGTTCTTCGTTTTCATCAGCATTCATTTTTAAATGGTTTAATGCTGCCTCTGATTGCCAAGTGCTAAAATATTAATCTTCACACTTCTGAGTCACTGATGTAACTAAACTGTGACTCTGGCATCAGAGAGTTTCCTGGGACTAATGCAAGCTGGGGCCACAAAAACATCTGAGTCATGATTTCCAGGGTAATTCAAGCCCACCTTTGTCAGAACTGAACAAACTCCCACATTCTCCTTCTTCACCTCACCAGCAACCCCTGGCAACTCCCTTGGGTGGTAGCTGGGTGGTTGGTGCCTCAGTTTTGGGCTTTTTGTCAGCCTGAAAATTACTTACTGCTCCTGAAAATTACTACTTCTTCTGACAGCACCAGCACTGGTTTCCATAAAAGCATTAAAATACAGGTTTTCCTTGGATAAGCATATTCCTTTTGACTGGACATCCTCAACTGATGGATGTACAGGTGAGTGGGAATAGGAGCAGGTACAGTTTTGCTTCAGGTCTTGGGCCTGCTAGCTGTGAACACTTTGTGTCTCACACTCCCCCAGATAGATGTGATGCACAACCTCAGCTGGACCTTTTTAGAAGCAAGGGGCTGTAAATAAGAAAGATGGAAGCTATAAATTAGTAGACCAAAAATACTGTCTCTGGTGTCAGTGTAATGAGCTGACCACCCATTTTCTCCCAGTAATAGGGAGAAAAATGAGGGGATATTTTGTCACATTGAAACAAACAAGCAAAACATCCTTCATCTTTCTTACACATTCTTCAAATTTAGCCAAGAAGAAAAAAATAGCCTATAAAGTGGAAGGAAATAGCTTTCCTTTTCTTTCTTTTGTTTTGATTTTCTCAAGTCTCAGCTTCTAGGATTGCCTGGGCTAGATAGATGGCTGTCTGGTTGACTTTATGGTAGGTTTTTCTTTGTCTTGAAGAACTGGAAAATCACAAGGAGGGAGGAGATGGGAAGTGAAGATACAAGGATGTGGATGTTGTCCTTCCAGGGGCCTGTCAAACCTCAAGGTTGGGATGCACCACATTTCCCCTCTCCTTCCAGTCAATCACAAGTTCCTCAAGGAGGTACTCACCCAGATGCCTTCACCAGCTCTCACTTGAAGTTTTCCTTTGAAAAGGCAGACTTTTGCTCTCTGACTGGCATTCCTGCATTCAGCCTCTGTTTCTTGTCAGGGCTGTGGTCGCAGCCTGGGAAATTGACATTCCTATCAGGTAGGAAAATGAGACAGGAAAATTCTTTTGAAATAAAACTATTCACTGTCTACATTACATCAGTTATTCTTACATCTTCCATATTTTTTCCCCACTTGTCATATTAAATATATCTGCTTACAAAAAGATAATGAGCCTAACCTCTCCCACTTTCTGACTGGCAAGTCAGGCATCGTACAGTTACATTAGTACCAAACCTATGCAAATAATT
The DNA here is from genome assembly GCA_907165065.1 of Caprimulgus europaeus. The sequence continues at coordinate 16,645,885 of OU015530.1, forward strand.
GTGCAGTTCTGGTTATTAGTATTTTCACCAGATCCTGAAAATGTGCTGTTTTCAGAAATTAACCAGTACTCCAACTCTTGCTGGGTTTTATGCCCAGTACTATTGTTTTCATTTGAGTCTTGCGGAATGGGCGACTGTAGAGAGAAATCTAAAATTAGGGTCAGATGAGAGAGGATATTCTTCATGCTGAAAACAGATCATAGAACTGTTTGTATCTGACAAGTTATATACAGCCTTGATGACTTCAGTTAGACCATGTATGGGTACAGAGAACTGGTTTTGTAATATGAAACATAAGGACCAAAGGGTTCAGCAAAGCTTCCTCCAGTAGCAGTTTCTAAAGGGTACAGGTAAGCCTGTGAATCAGCTGGTGTCTTGCTTGCACATAACAAACAAGAGGCCCTTTACTGAGGTCTTCAGTGGTCTAAATAAATCAGTATGAGATCCTTTTCTTCCTTTCTAAGGATAGCATTTAAACCCTTCTTTGGTACTCAGCTGTTGCTTTAAGTCAGCCAGTTAATTTTAAAAACAAAAAAATTACAAAAAACCTTAAACAACAGCACACATAAAGGGAACAATTATTCTGGGAGATACCCTTAATATTTTCCACTGTCTGACATCTACGCACTGGCTGAGCAAAGGACACCAGTAGATATTTTTTACTAAGGATGAACAAAACTTATGCCTAACATCAAAGCATTTATTTTTCTGTGAGGGCTAGCCATATGCCAGAATTGTCCTTTGTGTTTTGGTTGATGGTAAATTGTACAACCACTGACTAATAGCACAATTAAATTGATTGCACAACTGAAAGAAGGCCAAATATCAGTTCTATTTAAGTTGCATATGAAGTTATTCAGAATCCTGGATGGACTTCAGGTGGGGCCCCAAATTTGCTAGGCAGTTTAAACTCTTTGGGTGGAGATGTTGGCCTTTGGCTACAATCAAAAGTGGTACAGAACACCTGGAGAACAGTGGCAGCAGCTTTACCTTAAACAGGGTTGGACGTTTGCCTTTCAGAGTAGGATGAGGTTATCTCATGGAAAAAAAAGGGAATCTTTATTCCTCTGCAATTTTCCTTATGTGTAGCACTGTGAAACTGCATGAGAAGATAAGTCTGCTTTTAGTGCTGCTGGTGAAAAACCAGCTTACGCAAGGTGTCTTGGCTGATGCTTGTGTACAGCATCCCTTCCTGTGTGACTATACCATTGGTTCCTGCTCCTTTTAGAGTTACTTGCATTTAAATGGTCCTAACTTGGCTTTGAAGTTAATATTTCTTTGAGGGGAATGAAGTGATGTACTTACATCTTCAGTTGTTTGGTGGCAGTTTGCAAGACTGGCTTAGTGAGGAAGTGGAATCTGGGGAGTTTTACATTGACAGTAATAACCTGCAGCATTTCTACAGCCTCTTCTCTCTTCAAAGTCCTATGCTAATATGAGCTGATTAATCACACTGATGAGCACCTGATAGGCCATCGTTTTGAAAAGAAAGTATTTTGTTCTGTACAAAAAAAGAGGGTAATGGGGAGCTATTAAAAACACACTGCCCATTTACTCCCTTAGTGCCTAAATAGACTGAAGCTTCAAATAATTTATAGGCAAAACCAAAGGTGCATAAATTGGTGATTTAAGGAGTGTTTTTCCCTCTCCCACTACCTCCAGTGTCAGATTGTTTTTCTCATTGTCTTTACTCTTTCTAGTATTTGAAAATGAAGAGAGTATAAAGAAAACAGTCCAGTAATTCAGCTTCTTATCCACTCGGGCTGTTGAGGTGATCACTGGTCAAATGCACTGGTGTTTGGAGGGGGAGCCAGACGGGCTGAACAGTAGCAGTGTGTATAAACTTTCCTCATTCATCTCAAAGGGCTTCGGTTCTAACACCTCATTAAGATGGTTTAAATGCTAAAGCTGCCGTTTTGTTGGTGATTATCATATCAGAAACCTTCACCTAACATATTTAATTAGTACAGCTACAAGCCCTGGCATGCCTTTACTGAGGAGTACATTCCAAATTCAAACCTATTTACCTAAATAGGGGAATCACAAGTCAGGTGCTCGTAAGGCTGCTCCACAGCTGGCCTTGTCAATGCTTGTAGTCTTTCTCTCTTTTCTACTTTTTTTTTTTCATTCTTGTTTCATAATTTTTTAATCCCATGTTGAATTTGTACCCACATAACGCTTGTCACTAGGATCACAGCTGTACCCCTGCAAGAAGTACTAGTAACATTTTCATGTAGTTAGGTGTGATATATAATTTTGAAGAGTGAATTTCTTCCTCTCTCTGTCTTTCCTTCCAAAGACTCATCGCTATAGGTATTGTTAACTTCTTCCTCCACATCTTGTTAGTGTGATTACAGCTCAACTAAAATGAGGCTTTATTGGCACGACAAGCTACACAAGTGTCACCAAAGTGTTAGGGAGAAAAGAATCATGCATGAACCGATAGTGAGTAGCACAAGGTCAGGGAGCTGAGCCCTAGTTGGTGCCCAGCTCTGTGGACTTGCTGAGGACCCACCTAGGGCAGCTCCCTGTGAGTGCTGAACTGGGATCTAAGATGGAGAGGGGAAAAGATGCATTGACCAAGGAAAATGCCAGGCCCATAACACCTGCACTGTAGCTTGTGCATTCCCTGAATTGCAGGCAAATACCATCGGTGTCAGTGTGTTACAAATGCCCAGGTAGACCATTTAGGAGACTGAAATTCATTAGTTGCCTTTAAATAACCAAATGGGCAGATAAGATCTCTACCCTCCTTACTTTGCCTATCCCGTAAGTGCTCTCTTTTGGTCAGCCTATCCATCTGCATTGCTGTAAAACAGCACATCTAAGCTAGAATCTGGATGCTGTCTGAGAGAAACTATATATGATAATACTAGATTTTTCCCACAATAGCTTGCCCTTTCTCTGCTTGCATCCCCGAATTGTTTAGTTTGCATTCAAATACCTGGAGTGCATTACCTCTACCTGCAAATGGCACTTCACTTAATTCAAACACACCCCTTCTGGCTCAGAGAGTCCCTGCACTGGGCATTGCTGCAGAAAGGATGACTGGTTTGTGATGCTTATACCCTTCCTTAGGTAACCACCTCTGCCACTATTGGAGAGGGGACACTGGGCTCAGTGGATTTAGGTCTGAGCTGGTAAGACCATGCTTACATTTTGTGTCAGAGTAACTAGCACAGGTGAACAGCCATGTCCTGCTGCTACTGAGGTTGGTCACGTTCAGCTAAAGACAATTTGACTATGACAGCTCCTGCCTAGGCTGCATGTTTGAAACAATGGGGTTTAGCACAGCTTCTTGGGGTTGTGATCCAGCACAAGCTTTTCCCCATCTAAAGGTACTATGACCACCTGTTGTTAGCACTGGCTAGTTTATCTAGCGTAAACAGAAAGTAATTCTATTCAATCTGATTGTCAGCTTGTCTGTTGACTCTGCTAACAGAGAAACCAAATTGTGTCAGTTACCAAGAATATTTTTTAGAGGAAAGGAGTGGAATGGGGAGGAATGAAGCAGATGCACGAGGTTCTGTACAGGGAGCACTAATCCCATCCCTCTGACACTGTACACAAACCAAGGTTCAAATACAAATGATGTTGTATGTAGCTGGCTTCTTACAGTGGAAGATTGCTTCTTGACTGGGTTATCCCATCTTCCTCTTCCCGTAGGGACAATGTCAACCAAACCCAAAAGAAAACCTATTAATAGGCTAGCTGTTGTCATAGTCTTAGGGTCATGTTTTCCAGTTTCCCAGCTCACACTGACTGACTGTGGGCTGGAGTTTAAGCAATTGAGCACATATCCACAGCACAAGCATGGCTGTGAAAGTTTATATCGTGTAAAATCAGCTCTGCTGAAGTGAATTTTTTTTCTTTCCAACTTGAAAATGTTCCTTCAAGCTCACCCCCATCTAAAGTGCAGTTTTCTCTGCAGTGTAATATGTAATTTTATCTACTGAACTTCAGAAATAAAGCAGTCAGTGAGAGCTTTACTGCAAGCACAAAGCAAATGCAAAAAAAATGGCCAGATAAGCAAAGAAACTGGGTTTCTTTGGCCAGCTGCTGTCATATGGCTTGGAGTTCACTTGTGACAGCAAGAATAACCCAGGAGTATTTTTCTTATTACTGTATGTGATTCCGCTTAACCCCCACAGACCTTGAAAGAAAGTAAGTTAAGTTGAGCAAGCCCTTTGAAATAAGGGTTTCATACATGATTTTTTTTTACAACTGATCCAAAATATGGTAAAACCATGCTTAGACTAGTTCCTAGTCATTAACACTTAAGGTACAAATTTCCAGTCCTACTGATGGTGGGGATCATCTGTGTGAGTAATACCTTGTTTGACTAGAAGGGGTCCTTGGGTGACTCAGTATTCATCAGTATGACTAAGAGTTACAGTCAGGTTCCTAAACACCAAAGAGAGAATCTGGTATTCTTTGTATTTCAATTGTGTGCACAAGCTTCACTGAATTAAAGATGACCAATTGCTAGGCCTGCAACAGAGAAAAGGGTTTTAAGGTACAACTTTTATGGTACAGAATGTAATTAAGAAGTAGGTAATCATGTAGATACAGTTTGTTGACAACAGGAGTAAGATCAGCAGAGGAGAAACATCTTTACACCTCACCTTTTTTAAAATAATGACTGCTTGTAAAAGAGAGGGTAGGACTAAATTTGAAAGAAACAAAAGAGAAACTAGATGGAGCAACAAGATGGGGAGGAAGGAGAGCTTTGTGGTTATAACACTCAACGAGGATCAACTCAGAAGATCTGGGTTCGCTTTCTTGATCTCAGAGAGGTTTCTTGTCTTTGGGCAAGTCACTTATATCTTTGTACTTCAGTTCTCTATACAAAAGGGTGGAACACTTCAGTTGGACTGAAATCTCTTCTGGGCTGGGCTTGCCTCTTCACCTGTGTGTACCTGTTACATGTAGCACAGTTAATTTGCAAATAATGCATCCTAATATCTTTAGAGAGATTTGATAAACTTGTAGGTGGGTTTGTAGAATTCTGGTTATAGATCTACTTTTGATTATCTGGAAACAGCCTGACAGTATAATTTCTCCCAAGCCCTCAGTACAAAGTCTCTCTTGAAAATGGAGAAACATCTTGAAACAGATGGGAAAACATAAGAGGCAGAGTAATTATAAACTGATCAGCAAATATATCCAGTTTTTGCAAGAGATGGCTCATTTATGTTTCTCCTGCACTCCCTGGAACAGTTTTTTCTTGGTACCAATACAAGCCTTATTATTGTAATAGCTATAATAGCTACCCCTGTCAAGGTATAGAAAGGGAAGCAACATCTTCCCTTAATGACCAGGTGGAACTGAAGCACAAGCTATACTCAAACTCAAATCACCTGGGAACTCAGCATAAAACTAGGAATAGCAATGGACTCTTTCTGGTCTTTGTATTACTTTGTTCACTAAAGGTACACTTGAGCTCACTTAACTTCAGATAAAAGACTGAGGAACTTAGATGTGGTAGGGACTTCCTAGTAGGGATGATCGAAGGTGTAATTTTCCTTAATATCTAAATTACCAGCACTGGAGGAATGTGCATCTCTCCACTGAATATGCAACAAACCTCAATGACATGCTTGAAGTTATGTAAGTACTTTGCTATAGTGTTTACTTTTTCATTGCATAATTCTTTTTTTCTCAGAAGCATTCTTTACCACAATGTAATGGTGTTAAATGCCACAGTCTTGCCTTAGATATTGATGGTATTATTTCCTTTTTGACAGTTTAAATCACTGTAATAATTGGATCATTTGCCAAATCCCAGCCAAGAAACATTATGAACTCAGGATTCTGGGCAAGTGAAGGAAAAGACCATGAAATATTTATTTTTTTTTTTTTTTCTGCCCCTGTATGATTCCTATAATAGTCTGTTACAGGCTAGGAATTCTAAACATACTGATTGTGTGAAGCTGCTTAAAAATTCATTAATCATTAACAAAAATAGGGTGGCAGGAGAAACATAACAGTGAGAGAGAGGATTTGATCTGATGTTACCAATACAAGGGGAGGTGGGGAAAGAAATTAAGATGTATGCTCTGTAATGTCTCATGCCTCCACTGTATTCTGTAAGGCAATCTTGTTTTCAAGGTAGTCCAGTGTTCATAATTCCCGTTTCTTGTTTGGTTTTTTTACAATGGTTTTAGCTGAACTACAATCCATCAGCTATCTAAAGTGTTTAATTTCATTTTCACTTAGTGGCATTTTGAACTAGATGTTAAAAATGGCTCTGAATCACTGTGGGTACATGTGGATTGCTTTCAGTTGTGTGAAGCCACTCTATTAAATTAAGAGGGGGAAGGGAAAAAAAAGTATTACAGTATTATATCTTGGTGTAATTTTCTTGGTCCCTTGATGTAATTTTCATCTTCCACCAGTCTGGTTTAATTCCTGTGTGAGGTCCCTATGCAAAATAAGGGAAGAAATTAAGAAATTGGCTTGCTATGGAAATAATGACATTAATTAGGAAAGCTCCTTGTAACTGGAGAATAATCATTATGAGGGATATCTAAAATATTTTCAGATTGTTTCTCAGAAAGGTGAACTGATTATACAAAAAATGTAAGGAAAAGTAGAAAGTAAATAAACAGAGGAAAAAAGAAGAGTGAAAACTGGGCAGTACACTGTATGCTTACATGTATAATATATTTCCAATTACAGTAACTTCAGGTGTTAGCTAAGACAAGAGTTAGTAAAATAGCACAGTTCCAACACAATTCTATTTTCTATTTAATACATAACATTTTCTCTTTTATGAAACAGAAATTGTTCTAATGAATGCTGATGATCAGAACAGTAGCCAATAAGACAGCAAACTCCTCTCTGTTGATACTACAAAACAAGAGGCAGGCTAGAATATCTTAGCTTCAATGACTTTTCGCTGGTTTTAATCCCTTTAGGCAAGAGCACTTCACGCAGCCTGTATTTTTGTTTCAGCATGGGCTGAGAAGAAATAGCCCCTTAGATGCACTGGCAAAGGTGCTTTCAAGTGCATCCTTAATGGAAGTAGTTTCCTGGTAATACTAAGTGAAACATCTTTTCCAGATTCTAGATAACACTTATAAACAATATGTTTTCCATTTATATATGAATAATCTCCCTGTTGTCCCAAGTGTAGCTTCGTAGTGGAGCTACCCATGGGCAGCTGTGACCTTAATCTGGGCTCTGGGCTGAGTGTTGCTCATATATGAACAATCCCACTATAAAAACCCAGATAAACAATTTGCTGCTCTCTGGTGTTGCAAGGGACCTCTTTGGTCCTTTGGAGCTCATCCCATGGTTCCTGGCCCTGCAGGAACCTGCTCTGCTCTGGGAGACTTTGCTAACAAACCGCTGTAAAACTTGTGTGGTGTTAACACATGGGGGAATTCATGGGAAGGTGCTGGAGGACTCTTAGCATCCCAGTGGGTTAGCAGGCAGCTTTACTGCAAAAGTGAGCAGGTTGCTCACTGGAATGGGGAAAATAAAACCAAACTTTAAGTTTTTGAGTGTCATTGCTAGCTGGACACACCAAAAACATACCTAAGCTCAGGTCAGAGCTTTCTGTGTGTTGATGGAGCTACGTGAGGGAGCACTAGACTTGTTTAGTTCTGCAACCAAAATGCATGAATAGCACTCAGAAAACCCTGAATTGTGTCCCTAAGGACCTAAAGCATCTTCTGCTCCCCAGGAAAGTACAACAACAAAAAGGGCAAATCCAAATGGTTATACTAAAGACATGAGAAACATAAAAGGGAAACCAAAATTACTCTGCAAACATTTCTACATGATTCATCTAGTGTCATGTCAGTGCTTTACTTAATTTAAGAGACAAAAGACCCAGAGGAAAACCTTTGGAGTCCCCAAGGACTCTGAATGGTGTAATCCAACTTCTTGTGGTCATCTGTTGGTAAAGCTGATTTATCTTGATTCATGTTATGTCTAAACATGCTTCTGATATGGTTTCTCTGACAAGTGTGAACTGGATTTTGGTTGGGTTTGTTTTTTTGGGGGGAACTGTGTTAATCAAAGCCTACTAATGAGTCTGTCTTCATTAGACTTTGATTACAAAGAACAGTAAATCTAGTCACAGGGCTCTTAATAGGAGATCCGTGTGTTGTGCTCACTCTGCAAGGTTTAATTTATTCAAAAAGTGGTGAAGGTGACTTCATCCTGGCAGGCTAAATCAGATACTGTCTGTCATGTTGTGACTGCTGTGGAATCGCAGCCAGCACTTGCAACGATGTACCACATACTTCAGCATCCTTTGAATTTACTGTGGAGTAAGGGTATGGACATGCACAGGTGATGTGGACTAGCTAATGAGCTTTAAGTCCACCCTATAGTATGGGCTCATTGTTTCATTTGTCCATGTCCTGTATATCACAACATGTTATTGTCCATGTCAAAGGTTTGTATTCAGTGGGAGTTATTCTGTTTTAAATAAAGATACAGATTTTAACAGATGTAGTTAAAAAGATGTGAAAGGCTGGGCAGACCCTGCCTTAAGGAAGGGCTATTTTAGGACGATGGGAGCTCATGCAAACCAACTTTGCCTCCAAACACAGTGTGAACGTACCCTACACTAGAATACCATACATCATTCTGCTGCCTAAATGAGGAGAATACAAAGGAGGCTGGAGAAAGCATCTTCCAATCACTATTTTAACACTTGATCACTTTTAAATCACTATTTTAACAAAAGAAAAATCAAGAGCTACTTTGTTACAGTGTGAAGTCTTTAATCTAATAATCAAACAAATAAAAAGATTCAGTGATTGAAAAGGAAAGCCAGGTACATTCACTCTAGAAATAAGATGTGTTGGTTGGTTGGTTGACTTGTGAAGAGGAAAAAAGATTGGTGGAAGCCATCAGCAGCAGTTGTGGGCTTTCAGTTTCTTGATGTCATCATACCAAGGCCAAAGGTCTCTTTAGAAGATTTCTTAAGTCAAATGCATGTTCCTGGGGTCAATTTAGGTGTAACACTGTGAGACTCCAAGCAGTGTTATACAGAAAGTCAGTTTGTGTGATATGATAGCCTTAAAATCTATAAATCTCTATATAGCAAGTCCTTGACAGCTGGACAAATAGCCTCATACCTTTTGCACAGTGCAGGACTGTGTGCGGACAGGCCTAAACCCCTTTGGTTACATCTGTGTGAAAAGGCCTCATGAACACATGTGCTTCAGAGTGGGATTTGGTCCACACCCCTCTGCAGTTCTGCCACAGCTGAGTCTAAATTCTTGTCTACTGCGTGGAAACTTAAACTGCTGGATCAACTCTGGCTGGCAAAAGAGAGGTTTAGCTTGATCCTGCTTGTGTAGCTGTGACCATCTGAAGACCCTATGAATATTAGGGTAGATGTGGGAATTTCAGTTTCATCTATTTGACTGGTGTATTACAATTTGCTCTGACAGTATACAGACCCATTCCTGGTCATTTTGCTCACAGTGACACCTGGGAATTGCCTTCTGTTTCAACAGGAATATGCCACTATAACCTGAGGCATCACCGTGTACACAGCTGTATGGGGACCTGCATCCCCATGGGCACTGTATTGCTCAGGATGCTAACTGTGCACCAAGTGTCTGGCCTCTGACATCATTTTAGGCAGATTAAGAACTATAATCTATTTCTGAGACAGAAATCTTGGTGATCAAAATACTTTTGCTTCATCTGCACCATGGTCTTATACACTGCTGTTGGTGTATTGATCAACACAAAAGGTGTGTAACGATGATTAAAGGTCAGGTGCTTGAGCTGGGCCATGAGAAACGGGCAAATTTTGTTTCCAGGGAGTAGCTCAAAATAGAAGTGAAAGTGTGTCGCTTATCTGGGCTGTGAGACTGCCCACTGCTGTGCCTCAAGGAGCTGACAGTACAGGCCTTTAGTGCAGGCTGGGGACCTGCGTTCGTAACTTCTTCATCATCTTATCCTTCCTGTTCTGCTCAACACAAAGTGTTAGTTGTTCTTGTTTTATGATGCTTCTTGTGCCTTCTAAAGAAAGCAAACTCCTGGCAAAGGTCATGGAGAAAATGGGAAAATTACAATAATCAAGCCTGGAGAAGACAAAAGTGTGAATAAGACTTTCAGCAGAAGTGTGACTGAGACAGTGTTGAATATAGGGTAATATAGTGAAAGTGTTAATAAGCAGATTTACAAAGACAGGAAATGTGAGAAACAAAGGTAAGCTCAGGATCAAAAAGAGCAGATGAATTTCCTTCTTCAGACACAAAATGGCATCAAAGACTTAAAAACGTCAACACAAAAGTTAATGACTTTTCCACAGTGGCCACCACTAGGGTGAAATGGAAAAGATAAGCTAGAATAATAAGAAGCTTGATCCTTACAAGAAGGCAAGCAGAATCTGCTTAAATTAATTTGCAGCTAATGGATATATACCTGCTTATAATAGAAATTGCCAAAGATTTTTTTTGAGCAATGAAAGAGTAGAAAGTTTCGCTAACCCAGCAGATCTCCATGAAAAGTTTAGTGTCCACAAATTGGGACCCTGTGATAAGAGGTGGAGTTTTTAAAAAAATAAATAAAAAAATAAATCATGACTGTCTCTTTTTTTCTGTATTTTAACATGTTGTTGAATTTTCTGATCCATTTGCACTGCTTTGGGTCACAGTGAAGCTGCTGCAGAACCTAGCAGTGTTGCCAAGGCCAGCCAGCACCTTCAGCAACAGGGACATCAAAGCTGTCCCCATCTCCACCACCTCATTGCCACTCCTGTGCTGTGCTTGGGATTGTGCTGGTATAGTTTCATGTGCAGGAACGCAGTTAGCAGGATAAGGTCCCATTGCAGCTGATATGGCATATTTTCCTGCGGGGTCAGTTTCCCAGTCTGGTTCATCACATTGCCTTACAAATGTTAAGTCAGTTCAGGTGTTGGAAGAGAGTTATGGAGCAGTATTTCTGAGTTTCTAGTCTTTGCCTAAAGCACTTATTTCTTCCAGCAATGTACCTGGATGTTTCTGTGTCTACCTGGGAATATCTGATTTTTCTCACTCAGCAGCAGTGCCAGCCAGTATATTTGGGCCAACCAAAGCTGGTATGCAGCTACTTTAATAGGTGCTTCAGAAGATAGCTCATAAATGGATCAGATGGCTGTATTCTGAAGAGATCCACAAACAGTGATGAGGAGTGGACTATTGCGAACAAAACCAGCCCTGGTTATCCAAGTGGAATTTGCTGCCCAGTGTCTGTAATTGTTCTCAGAGAGGGATTTGTTCTCTGGGGATCTTTTTAACTGTGGTCATGATGTGGCTATCAAATAACACTAATTGGTTAGGACATTAAACACTCCTGGGATACCTGTGGTGGTTTAACTCTCTTGGATTACAGCCAAACACAGTCACACTCTCACTCTTCTCCAACTCCCCAGGGCGGGTAGGGAGAGAATTGGAAGGATAAGGGCAAGGAGACTCACGGGTTGAGATAAAAACTATTTACTAATTGAAATAAAATACTAATGATAACAGTAATAACAGAGTATACAAATGAGTGATACACAGGGCAGTCGCTCACCACCTGCTGAACAATGCCCAGCCTGTCCCCAGCCAGTGATCCTGGAACCAAGAGAGTCCTGAAGCTGCAATCCTGGAAGAGTGAGCCCAAGCAATCCCGAAGAGAATATTCCTGGTTTTCAGTCAACTCTGGTTAATATACCAAATGTGACGTGATGTGATATGGAATATTTCATTGGCACATCCAATTGTCAATTTGGGGTTTTGCTAATTACTATGCTTCTCCCCTCCCAGTCCTAATGCAGCTGGGAACCAGCCAAACATGATGACCTTGGCCTCCAGCAGCAACTAATAACATCAGTACTTTTATCAATATTCTTCTAATAACCAATCCAATACTGAACCTAAAACACAGCTTTTCTAACTTTTTACTAAGAAGAAAATTAACTCTATCCTAGCAAAACCAGGACAGATACCCCAAGTTTCCTTTAACAGAGGGATGGTATGGGGAAAAGGAAGATTTAGAAGACAGTCATTGCAAAATGGAGTTATGTGTGGTCTCAGAGATTGCTTTTACCCTCCAAGTTTCACCTGTTAAGGTTGGGAGTTTGATAGTCACATTTTCCTGTTTTTAACACATTTTTCTGTCTCCCCTGTTGCTGTGTGAAGCCACACAAACTGTGGGCAAAGCTGACGGAGCGGCTGGGGTGGGGGAACTTGAAATTGACAGTACACGAAGTGCTGCCAGATGCACGGCTTGCACAAATGGAAAACTTGCTTCTAACAGTCCCACCTGCTGAGGTTAATATTCAGTATTGCCTTTTATTGCTATAAATAAAGACTTGCCTGATAGAAAGCGAGCTCCAAGTTTTCACAGCACTTTTTTTTTCAAGTGGCTTAGGTGGAGGTCACAGAGGAAGTATGTGGCTCTGGCAAGTCCTTTGACCTTGTCAACACAAGGTATCAACCCAGATAAAACCCAAAAAGGGCTGCATGGAGCCTCCCAAGATTTTCTTACCAAACAAGACTTCCAAATTCAGAAAGGAGAGTTTCAGCTCAGAAATGAATGAATGAAGAGAATTATTCCATCACATCCCCAGGTGCCCCTTGCACCCCTATCTACCTGAGCAAGGATGGACAGGCAGGTTCTGAGGTCCCAGAACTGTAGTATATAGGAGGAAGAATGAGTGAATTCTGGTTGAACAGCATAAGAATGAGATAAACTTCCAAGGGTGTTGTGTCAGACGATTTATCTTTGTGTTTAATTGTGCTGCTAGAGCCCATAGAGGACAAACTCAGAGGAGCACCCTCTTTTAAAAGAGACAAGGTGAGGCCAGTACCTCACTGGGTTCAGAGCTCAGTGCAAGGCAGGCAGCACCATTTTCCACAGATTCCCCTCAAAATGTTGCAGCTCGAGACCCAGCTCCACATCCACCCAAACCACGCCACAGCTTTTTTTTATTATTATTTTTATTCTTGACACAGTCTCCCAGTCTGAGGGACAGAAAGGACCTGTGGTGCTACCTGAAATCTTCTGTCTGTGGACATGTGAGTTTTCCCAGAAAACAAACAAATGTATAAATGGTTATTTTCTGATTCCCTAGATTGGATTCTTCTTGCCATGGATTTCCAGCAAGTATGTCTTAATCTGAGAATGGCTATGACAAAAACCATATTAGCTGTGACAGTTAACTGAGGGGAAAATGAAAAAATTAGAGAGGGCAAACTCTGAGCTTCCTCGTGGAGATCTCAGTTCTGAAGGCTCCCTCCCTCTATGAGCATAAAAAACCAACCCATTTGGTAGCCAAGACTTTGTAGCTCATCCTAGCTTCATACAAATGTCTGAATGCAAAGCAGCAGTGTATGTTGTTGTTATGGTTTATACCTGGACAACTGGCATACCACCTGCCAATTCCTTCTGTCTGCATTGACCTCCATTGGTTTCCTATCGGTTACTTCTACACTGTGGTTGTGGGGTATGCACCCTGAGCCAACAGGCAAATATAAATGCTGTTTCCTGTTGAGTTTAGCTCAGCTATAAGTATGGCCACAAAAGTATCTGCATTCTACATCAAAATAGTAACTGAGTTTCCTATCTAACCCACAGAACCCAGGAAATTCATAACCTTTTCTAGGTTACAACATAAAAACTTAAAAAGGGGATTTTAAAAAGGGAAGAAAAGTAGAAGCACTACAAATACCAGGATCTGAATGTAAGGACAGAGTTTTAGTAAAATTCTATTAACAGTAACTAAAGGCAAGGGAGTGGGGGTGGGCAGGAGGAAGGATTCCCAATCGCTGTCCTAAAATACCGTGCAGTATAATGGTATTTACTAACACCTTCCTGGGGAGATCTCCGAAATCAGTTGCAGTTTTGCTGGTGGGTGGATGGCAGGAGCAAACGCCCTGAAAGCCACACAATATTCCCAGGGCTGGACTGGCGCAGCCCAGGGGATGGCTGGGGCTGCTTTATTCACTAAACTCTTAACGAGGCACAGTCAACACTTCGCTCCCACTTCTGTCTGTTATTTGTTTGGTTTTGACATTTTGTTGTTACAAGAGCTTAAAGAATTCTTTTCTGGCTTTCCAGCTCTTTCTGTGGGGCTGTTGACAGCCTCTGGTGCATACACATTTCCATTGTTTTCTCCGCTTTAGCCAGTTAGTCAGATTTGCCCATTTGTTTGCAAGTTCTTCAACTGGCAACAAAAGAGATAATTTTGATATATCTTTTTTTAACATAGGAAAATGTGATGCAAAACCACAAACGTTATTAGGGGGGATTCAGGGACAGGTGTAGTAACCAGGACCGCCATTTAATTTGTTTTTGAAATGGTCTATATTTCAGCTGTTTCTCTGTCTTTAAGTGTTGCTTTAGAGTATGAACAACCAGGAAGGCAGTAAGTGCCTTCTGATCACTTTCTGATAATAAATAGAGAATGAATGAAATTCACTAGAGCCAAGCAAGAAAAGTATGAGGGAGGGGAGAAGAGGAAAAGACAGCTACTGCCCCTTCTTTCCAGCAGAGGTGGAGATTTCTATGGGGGCAGTCCTTCCAGCTCAGTGTCTCCCAGAGATTTCCCTGGGAGTGCTGACCACTCTCTGGGCTGATCCTGCATGGACATCGCTGTTTGTGTGTTTTGGGGTCGGATCGTGACTGGAGACCAGTGGCAGTTAGGGATAGCGCTGGGTCAATATGTCAGATGATCTTGGAATAAAACCATCCCTCCAACCTACACAAGTTGGTTGACCCTGCTGTGAGGGACAGTCTTGACCTGCATCTCCCTTGGCTTATGCAGCTGCAGCCACAGTCTGATCTGCCTGGCAGAGAGGAGTGGTTCACCATCACATGGAGCCCCTCCATGCAAAGGCTGTGAAGAAAGCACTGAATTCAGGTCACAGCATCCCCAGTGATAGCTGGGATATCTTCAGTGGGTGACACTGAGGTTGCAGGAGGGCAATGAGAATTTTGCCCAGAGATTTTTCCGCAAAAGTGAGATGAGGGCTTTGTGACACTGGCAGAGGCACGCAGCAAATTGAAAACTGTGACCACTTTATTGTAGGAAGATGACAGAACTGGCAGGATGACTTTGAGCATGCCCTGAATTGCCTTGCTTTTGTTTGCTGGTTTTCAGACTGTGCAGAGCTCAGACAGGCCAGGACACAAGTCCCTAGTGTCAGCGTGATTTCTCAGCTGTGCAGAGCTCTCCATACTGATTGTGTTCAGGGGAGAACCTGGTGGGGAAGGTCCATCTCTTTAATACAAGTATATGCACGTGTTTGGGTGTGTTTGCCTTTGTGCATGTATATTAGGCATAAATTAATTCAACACAAATTCAGGGGAACCTCTAGTAACACACCCCACTATATAGCTAAGCATGTTGGATAAATATTGCATTAAAATACAGGTATATACCAATTTTTATGTTGTATTAGACTTGCTGAAGCAAAATAATATGCACAACCACGTCAATTAGCTAAAACATGCAGAAGAAATAGCTACTTAAGCAACTGATCTTTGGGTGAGAGTGCTGGCTGTGTGCCCACCAGCGTAAGATGCACAGCAAAGAGGGAATAACCAGTGGAGGCACCCGGGGCGTACACAGTCATACGTTCCTCTTCTTAACCTCAGTAACCTCTTTTCTCCCACTCATAGCCCACATACCTCCACCCTCACCCTGAACAGCCAATGGGTATATGAAATGAAAACCATTTTTTAGTTACATGGTTCATGATGACTAATGGAGACTTAGTTGAATAAACTAGTGGGCTTTTTTTTATTGGTGGTAAGAGTAAATTAAGAATTACTCATGAGCCGCAAACAGAGACTGTTTGAACTTAATATTGCAGAAATTAAATTTATGTGAATGGATGAGCCAAACGAAAATGATCATTTGGAATCAGTTTTAATAAGCAGAATTTAAATCTTAATGGCTGTAAACCAAGTTATGTTAAATGAACCATCAGGTGTAATATGGGTGACTAGTTCTCGGAATGAGAGTTAACAGGGAGAAATGGACAAACTGGGGAAAAAAATAATTCAACAGGAAAAAAATAATCGGTAAAGAAGATCTGCATAATCTGGGGGGGCAGGGAAAACCAAGAACCTGAGCTTGTTATCAAGCAATATGTTTATAGGATGTGGGACTTCAGGATAGGCGGCACTTTCATGAGACTTATAATCTGTACAGGCTGACAGTGCCAAAAGTCAGCAGGCATTGATTGTGATATATAGACCCTAATGGACCAAAATGCTTATTTTCAAGTTTAGGTTCCTTATCACAGTACATATATTTGCATTTGTCTCTAAAACCTTGCTTAGATTCTTGGGAAATCATAGTAGTGTGCATATTTGCCTCTAACACTTCATAATCAAGTGAAAAACAGTGTCCCTCATCTGAAGCCAAGGCTGTTAGCTGTGTTCCTTGAAGTCCTAAAAATGTTGATGAACTTGTGTATTGACTGAGCATTTTGATTTAAAGCCTTTCTGTAGAGGATTTCCTCCTGGTGTGGAAGTGGAAACATTGATGTATGCAGAGAAAACCTGTTCTCACGGTGTTTCCTGCCTCTCTCACAGCAACAGTTCACAGAAATTGTGTTCTCTTCTTCAGTCCTCATGTATTGCCTCAGAACTGTGAGACATAAAGGTAATCCTTTGGATAAGTGCCCCAGCAATCAGCCAGACCAACCTTAACCTCCTACTTCTATTAGCCTTGGCCATCATATCTTCATAGTTTAGTGAGAGAAGAGAAAATGTTTTTGCTATTTAGTAAAAAACATAGTGTCCTTGTGCTTTTATAAGAGAGGTGCTGATGGGGAAGGGAGGTAGGATGGGAACTGGAAGCCTCAGAAACAAATGCAAACAACGAGGTCTGTGTTGCCCTTTTTAGTATGTTTATGGCAGTGGTTTACAGTGAATGACTGTCATTAAATGCACAGATGTAACGTCCAGCTGAAGACCTTTGGTTGTCAAATGGGTGTTGGACAGAAAGTTCATCATACTCCTCCAAGGTGCTGGCCTGGGGAGTACAGTGCTGGCTTTTAGCTGTGCGGTTGTTCCACTTTTGGGGCTCAGAGTCATGTTTTTGATGTATTCATCAGATGCTGGGGTGATCTGGAAACGGTCAGTGTTTCTGGAAACCAAGCAGTGACTGTGGGGGCAAGGGACTTGCTGACTCATTTCTGGGTACCAGGTGTTAACCTTGTGTTGCATCCAGCTCGGGCAGTCGTTTCTGCTCCCCGGGGAGGAGAGGTGATGCGCGGGCAGGAGCTGGCACTGGAGAGTTGAGATTGCAGTGAGGAGAAGCACTGAACTCTTGGCAAGGACACCCGTGGTAGACACAGCTTTGGCATAGCCAGAGCGATCCGTGCTAGACAAAAGGGCTGGCGGGTGGCCAGGGGCTATGCGAGGCAGCAGCCTGTGCTTGTCCTTGGGGGCGAGTGTCCTTGGCATGGGGCTGGAGGGGCCCTGCCATTGTCAGCCTCCTCTGAATTGCCCTGTGGGCCTGGAGGGGGATCTGTTGTGTGTTTTGTTTGTCATCTTTTGTTTGCAACTGGAAGCAATTCTGCAGAGAGTAATTGTGCTGTTTGTTTCTGACAGCCTCAGCAGAGCATCCTCTGTTGTTCCTCAGTTCCCGCTAGTGTGCGTGGGAACCTGGGGAGGGAGGCTGAGCCGGCCACGGGTCCCTTTGCCTGGCACATCCGAAGCCCTGCAGTGTGCCTGGAGCAAGGGGAGTTGTGGCAATGGCTGGCCCCAGCTATGCCATCTCCCAAAACACTGCTCTGCAAGTGCTCTGGGGACTGGCTTCTTCCCTCCAAACCACATGCTGAGTGGTTACTGGGGAAGGGCAGGAGAGGACCCTGCCAGCCGGGTGCAGACAAGCCCGAGCTGCCCCAGGAGCTGTGAGGGTAGCAGAGGAGCTCATCACCCCAGCATTGCCACCAAACACTTCATACCGTGAAATCTCAGCCACAGGACTGCTGGCACCCAGCGCCAGGTCACTTGTCAGGGCTGAGCCTTTATGGAGGCTCTGTCCATCTGAGGCTTTATACCCAGAAAAGGGATACATTCCTGCTGGAAGTAACATCTGGGGGAGAAAAGGAGCACCATAGGAAATGCAAACATTTCCATATGGCCCATATGGCACGTGCTGGTGCCCTGGGCCTGCTGTGGGACCATACTGTCCCACTGTGTGCCCACAGGGTGATCCAGCCTGCCTGAAATGTGAGAGGTGTTGAGGTTGTCATCCACAGCCCAAAAAATCCACCTTCTGAACATCACCTCATCCCTGGCAAGGAGGAGAGCCACTGGGCTGTCTGTTAGGCACTGCGTGGTTGAAGGCTCATGCCACATCGCCACACTTGTCCCTGCAGAACCTGTTGTAATCGGGTGGCCGTAAGGTGTGGTCCAGGCTGTATCACCTGGCAGAGACCTTTATCTCAGGCTCACCTGGGAAGTGTGCTGACATGTGAGAGGATCAAAATCAGTTGCATCCTGAGAAGTATGAGCTGCTTTCCAGTTTGCAAGCACTAAGGTCCCCTTGGTGGTTTGCACCTCTTTGATAATTTTTAAAAAATTTTTGATACACTGCCAATTTAAAGATGTTGTTTCCATTAGCTGTCCCTTCTTCTTAATGCTGGGATTTTTAACATATTGATGTATAAATGGTTTACGTCTTGATTTAATGATTTTTCTTCCCTCCCACCCTCCTGGTTTTGCCTTGCCTGCTTGCCACAGTGTGGTCCAGCTCTCAGCCACACACCCAGCCCCTGCGGCGTTTAGTCTGTGTTCAAGGCGTGAGAAGCACTGCTGACTTGCCAGTCCAGGGGGCTCTCAGGTACCGCTCTGTCAATTCAGGGACTGTGTGTGCCTGGTCCTGTTCACATCACCTGGTCACAGAGACCAAACCTCGTTCAGAGGGGTTGGGAAGTAACAGGTTTGATACCCAGCATCTGCAGCGCTTGGAAATCCCCTTTGAACTTAATTTTCCTGCCCTAGAACTCACTTTTTTCTTTTTTTTTTCTTTTTTTTTTAATGCTAATCTCAGCCCTTAAAAATTAACTGTGAAGATCTGAGCTACATGGTCTTTCTGTGTCACTGTTCTGTGATACATGAAAATGACTTGCAGTTTTCCTTATTTTCCCATTGCCTTTTCATCCTTAGAAACACTGAGGGTGCTCTGTTGTTACTTAAAGCATGTTTTACAGTGATCTCTCTCACCTTAATTAAAGTGCTAAGACTGGTGTATTTCTAAGAAAGATATCCCTTCTCTGAAATGCTAATCTAGCATGTTTTTATTTTTAATATTTATATAGCTTTAAATATAAATATTAAAAATAAAAACATGCTAGATTGTAGACTTTCTAATTAAAGTCTTGTCCATAGGAGATGGGTGTCTCCCTTCTCCTGTGATGAATGCTAGTGATTTTCTAGCCTCTAGGACTAGAAAAAGTGGATTTTGAATGCAGAAAACAATCAGCCCTATCGTCTTCCTTTACATATATATTTTTTTAAATTTAAAAACCCTCCAGGCATTCTCTATGCATAAAAAAGCTCTATCTTTCATAGAATATGTTAAAGAATTAGCTGATCTCAATTAATGCTAGGTTTGTAATTTAACTGTTTATTTACAACAGACTCAAAGGAAATTACAAGTTAAAAGAATAATAATAGTTAAAAGAAAGTTAAATTACAAGTTAAAATAATAATAATAATTCCATTGTGAATACATGGAATGATATGGTTTTAAAACACTGTTGGAATATATGTGAGATATTAACTATCAGATTAAACCATATTCAGAGATATTTTTTTTGCACAGTATTTTGCACTCACTATAAATTATTTTGAAGCTGTTAACCTGCACTACAGTATTGAGTGCTACTTTGTAACTTGGTGATGAGACTATTGTGTGAACACAGTAAACGTGTCTATATTACTGATAGAGTTTATTGCATGCAAACCTGGGAGCTGTTCTTTTTCATATGAGTTTGAAAGCAGAATAGGCAAATTCATAGCATATAAACCCCAAGGGGGCTGTTAAACAGAAAGCCCCATCTTCTGGCTTACAAATTCCCTGAACTTCAGATTATTGGGAGAAATAGTCTCAGGAAATATCAATGTGTGACTTTTCTTATGTGCTTTCCTAACTGCCTACATGATATGTCTAAATGCAGTCTAACCCAGGACAGGCTTTTTAATGTTCTTATGACATTTCTTTTACTTAACCAAAAAACAATCATTAAGTCCTTTGCCTGGTGTGTATATCTGGTTCCATTCATTTCCCAGTGATCCTGTAATGTGAAAGCATCAAAGAGATGTGAAGCCAAATACAGTCATTTTTTTTTTCTTTCTCTGCACACAGAAAGCCAAAATATGTGTAAGTGGTGATAAGGCAGAATTGATCTGAAAAAAGCATCTGTGATACTATTTCTGATAATCTTATATTCTAACTGATACAACATAACCTAATTACTTTAAAGTTACTTTAAAAATCTGTGGGGTTTTTTAGGTTTCTAGTTTTGTTGTGGAAAAAGTCAGACTTTTGTCATGGTCTGTATTTTAACTGGACAAAGAGACAAAATGAGAACCAGTGCTCTGAACTTCTTCATATTTCTAAGCATTGTCTCTATGAGAGAGTGGCAAACTAGTTGGGAAACCGTCAAGCAGTTTAGGAATATTAAGAATCTACTTTGGTTTAGAATCCTTCAGGCAGGAGATCAATCTAAATTAAAAAGACTGACAATGGGGTTTTTTTTACTAGTTTACTTCTGTTTCCACATCTGTTTGGGTCATGTTTTGAAGCTTCTGGGAGATGAAAACTAATTTTTTTCACCGTGGTTTTGATTCTGGTTTAAATGGAAGGAAAAAAAAAAAACAAACCACAAAACACACACAAAAAACCCCATCACCAACAAAAACCTAAGCCAATAATTTTGCAAATTTTCCTCAAGATATAGGTTTCATCTTAACTGAAATTTTTGATGTTGTGTTTCTGTTTTCCAAGGCAACTACTTCACTAGTTTCACTGCCTCTTGAGCCTGAAAGCTTGTGGAAACAGCTAATTCCTATCCCTGAGTTTGGAATCCAGATTCTAATTTAATACTAGTCCGTCTATCCTTTCAGTCTTCTTGTCGCATTTCATTTTGCCTAGATGTGCTTTCTGAGCAACCTTGTATCTTTGAGGAGGGACTGATGACTGAATATAGCTCTGAAGAGCTTTTGCAATGCTGGTAAAGCTTTGTTTTCTCTTGATGAAAACTTCACTTTGGTACAAAAGCAACCTTTTGAGATGTAACTGAGGAAACTTCTAAGTGGTTCAATGAGGAGAAGTCATGGGACCTGGAAAGAAGGCTTTTGAAATAACTAAATGCTTGCTATTGTAGAAACCCATTACTGTGCTTGATGCCATCAGAAAGTGCTTTATTTTGTAAGGGAGCTCAGAGGTTGTGAGGGGAAGGTGGGGAAGAGCAAAAGAGGATGGCTGGGACCTACTCAGAGAAGTGAGCCTGAACAGAGCCTAGGGCAAATTATCCTAAAGAGGAATGAGGGCTGAAATCTGTCCTTTTGGTTCACCTCCACTTCATTGCTGGTCTTTTTCCATCACTGCTCTTTTAAATGTAAAGTTCCAGTAAGTTTCAGAATCTTCTATAAAGCAATATATTCCTACTGGTTATCCCTGGGCTGAATAATGAAAGAAAAGGAAAAAGACAAACTTCCTTAAATATAACTGCTACACCCACTCATAACCTTTTGACTGAAGCCAATAACATAACCTGTGAAAAATCCTGCTGTATGAAAATCCCTCCATGCCACCCCACACACATTGCCAGGGCACTTCCATTTCTGGACTCTGCAGGTAATTTTGTTCATTCTTCAAACATATTTTGGCTTTCTACTGAACTCTGGCTTAGAAGTCAAGTTCAGAAGTTAGTCCAGAGGGGCTGACAGGGATCTGAAGTGGAAGAAGTTGCACTTCAGCTGTCCGTTCTCTTCTGAAGGGGCAAGTTAGAGCAGCTTTAGGCTCATTGCACTTCACATTTAGTCAGGGATGCAGGATGGACCTCCTCAGTCATTACTTGCAAATTTGCAGTTGCTTTTCTCAAGGCTTCTTCAACAAACATATTTTCAATGTTGCAGTAACTGCTCTACTACCAGTGTAGTAAGATTTCCCCATACCTGCCAGTTACCTTTAGATTAAGAGATGTTACATCAGAAGGACGTTAGTTTGAGGATGTTTTTAGTATCTGTTTGAACTAGAACACATTTTTTCAAGTATGTTCTTGATTTCAAGCTTTGAGGAGAAAAAACTTGGCACACTTTCAGTTCATTACCTTCCCTATTGCAAGGGGCCTATGTCTAGCCTCAACTGAAGCTACTAATTTTGCCTCTTGCCTGAAAGAAAAAAAAAAAAAAAAAAAAAACAGGCAAAACCAGACTGAAGTGTCCCTTCTTTTCCAAGTCTTTCACCAATGGTTTCTGCCTCCTTGGTTTGCACATGGCCAGCTGGGGCTGGTGTAGGAACCTCCTCCACTGGCAGCACATCTGATTTAGACTCCACCCGCAGCTCTAGCTGGGGGGTAGGGGGGAGCATGTGGCTAGAAGGCTCCTAAAACGATGATAAATTAGCAAATGAAGCATATTGTGAAAGTGGACATTGGTCCAGTCTTGTTTAGTTGTATTTATCCAAGAACACCTTCCCTGAGCTCTTAGCTGTAGCATGGTGCTGTGCTTTTGCAAACTAAATTAAAAAGCCCTCTGCTGCTAAAACTCTAGTTGACAAGGTGCTCAAGCTGTTAAAGTATAATGAGTATAATAAGGTCAATTTGTCTAGCTAAAGTAATACCCTCATGCTGAGCCTTAGGTCAGAATTAAGGTTGTAAAAGTTCTGTAGCAACTCCAGCTGAGGAGGAGAAACAACATTTATGATGCAAGGTACATTTATATCACTGTAGCTGCATTTGCATAGGAGATCTTCCTGATATATCTGTCTGTGAAAATACAGACTCCTCTCCAGTATGGTTACACCTTCTAGGCTTAGACCAGGCTTCAGAGGAACTGAGAAAAGACTTGGCCATGTGGACAACTGTGTGGGAACCAGCTGCTGATCTCTATGTTGCCATCAGTCTCTAGACTCTGATCATTTTTCAATTGGGTTTTGCTTTCTTTTTCCCTGGATTGTGCATTCTTCTAACAAAATGGCTTCAGACAACTGTGAAATAACCTCTATTAAAACTACATGACGGCGTAGCACAGGGTTGGTTTCAGGATGTATTCTCTTAAATGTGAACCACCTAAAGTAGCACCATCAGTCTAGAGTTTAGACTGCTGTGATCTTACTCCAGCTTGCTGGTACCAATGGGTAGTGAATTTACCTTTTGTAGTCACTTCATTTACTTAGGGCCAGGCTGCTGCACCTCTTGTTCTTTAGCTATGCCACCAGAGTTCAAAAGCATGGTCACGACAAAATTGCCTAAACCATCGCTGTTGTGGTGACTCATTGATCTGCTGCCTCTGAAACCTGGTGGTGGTTGATATCCTCACCTGAGGCAAAATAAAGGGAAACCTGCCTCCTGCCACTATGGGTACTTAAGGCAAAGCATTTATTTTGAAGCAGGGATAAAAGCAAAAACTGTTCTCAATAATATCTCCTGGGAGAAGTTGTGTCTGTGCCTACTGAGGCTCAGGGGCTGCTGCTGTCAGGCAGCGACCAAGGAAAGCAGCAGAAACACAGCAGCCGGGCTGCCTCATGTCTGCTGGGGGCTGTCAGACTGCTTTAGCTGTGTTAGTAACACATTATAGTTTAAAGCTTCTCACTTGTGCTTTTTAAATGTCATATCTGAAATCCTCTGCCAGAAGCACACTCACCAGAAGCAACCTCTGTGGTTTTGATAGACAATAGTTATGCCAAATTTCAAGATAACCATATTCTATCTCTGTATCTGCACTGCTGTCATTGCTGCTGTCCTTCTGTGCCTCTGGGCCTGTACACAGAAGAGATGGAGAGGAGCATCTGACAGCAGTATTTCACCAAGATATGTGAAAACAGTTAAATACATCTCAAGAAATATTTCTTCTTTTATCTGAGGCAATGTGAGAGTTGCAGACAAAGGTTAAGCCCATGGAACTGGTGGTTAATAGCTGAGTCCTAGAAATATGGTTAGCATCAGTAAAAATGAGGTATAGATGACATAGCTGTATGTGGGTTATGTCTGCAATGTGAACCAACCTGTGCAGAGCAGGAGGTTATGGGGAGGGAATGTAAAGGAAGCTCCTTTACATTGCTCACAAGCCTGGTACAGTAGTGTCCTGAATGCTATCAGCCTTTGCATCTGTCTTCCATCTCTTTTTCATAAGAGGATAAATTGTTTAGAATGGTACAAAAGCAACACTGGTGTTTCTGCAACAGATTTGATGGGGCAGCCCAAGGAGGGATGTTCTCAGGGGTGCTGTTCCTGTGGTGACTTCTCTCAAATGTGGTTGAGTGATAATGCGACCTGCCTCATCCACTCCAACATCAAGAAACAGTGAAGGAGCACTGGCAAACAGTAAAACAAAGTACAGAGGCAGAAGGAAACCCAAGAACACCTTAAATTGGTCTCAACTTTTTTCTGTTACTAGGTGTAACTGGTTATTCTTAGCACAAAAATGTGGATATGCCTTCAGTTAAATTTAACTCAGTTAGATATGTGGTTGTGACCATGAGTGTGGTGGTTTGACCCACAGTGGGACCATGTGGTCCTGTGTTCACTCCCCCCACCCAGTGAGATGGGATGGGAGACACAACAGAGGGGGCACAGGATTAGGAATGAAGGACAGGGAGGGCTCACTCACCAGTTATGGTCACGGGCAAAACAGACTCAACTTGGGGAAGAAAAATCAATTTAATTCATTGCAATTCATCTAAGTAATGCAATGAGACATAACAACCACATCTTAAGACACCTTCCCCCCATCCCTCCCTACTTCCCGGGCTCAAATCACTTTGCTCCCGATTTCTCTACCTTCTCCCCCCAGCGGCACAGGGGACAGGGAATGGGGGCTCAGTCAGTTCACCTCTGCTGCTCTTCCCAGCATGGAAGTCCAGGAACAAGATGTTCCAACGTGAGCTTCCCATGGAGTCATGGACCTCTTTGGTCTCAGCTCCCAGCTCTGGCATGGGGACATCCATGGCTGCAGATGGACCTTGGATCCAGCACACATCCTCACCCCTGCTCTGGCATCAAGCAACTCTTGGGGTCTCAATTCAGTCACACTTGCCCTCAGGCTCAGTGTGGAGTCTGCTCTGGCGTGGAGTCCTCTTACGGACTACACATGGGTCTCTGCTCTGCCGTTGAACCACCATGGGCTGCAGGGAACCTCCTTTGCCTTCTCCTACTCCATGCTGAACTGGGTGTCTGAGGTTCTCTGTCCTTCCCCTCCTCCTCCTTCCTCCTGGCAATGAAGCTCTCTCTTTGTTTAGGCCAATGGTCGTCTTTTGTTCCAGTCAAGGCCTCTCCTCCAGGTTCTCTCCACCTTCTTCTTTTCAGGACAGTCCTTCCCTTCACAAATATGATTTGCAGAGGCATTTCTCTAGTGCTCACTGGCCCAGCCTGGGCTGTTGGGTCTCCACCTTGGAGCAAGGGGAGCTCTTGAAGCTTATCACAAGGTGGCCCCTTCCCCCACTGCTACCCCCTTCTCTGCCCCCCCCAAAACAATGAGTTTTCAAGAACACAGAGAAATGTCTTGTACCATGCAGTTAACTTTTCAAACAACAGAATAGCGGCACCTCCTAAAAGAAGAGAAGCCTCAGAATCAACATGGCCTAATTCCTCTGATTCCTGTAAGAAATCTGTAAAAAGAAATAGTAGTTAGGTAGTTGATTGGATCTGATCTGCCTTCAGGATAAACCTGAGGCCACTGATGACTTGACTGAATGGCTCCATCACTGTACATCAGTGGTGTTTAGAGAATTTATTTTGGTTTTGCCTTTAAAGTCATGCCTAAGTTGATTTTGTGATACCCTCTCACAAGGCAGACAGGGAAGGGCTAAGAAATTCTGGGAGACCTTCCAGCCCTGTCCTTCATTCTGCTTTTCTGCACATGCATCTAATGGCCACTGTTCCTAGTACAAGCAACAGTTTGTGGATGACCCTTGAAGCCATCCCCTATTTAACTCTGGAAAAACTTTAGAGGCATGAGGAGATAGGGAGAACACAAGAATGAAGCTATTAAGCTATTACATGTGTATATCTGGCAGCTGAATCTTTCCAGCTGTTTGAATATATAAAGTATATGAAGTGTATTTCCTCAAGAAAGCTTAATGTTCCTAGTTCCCCTAATGAAAAGTGTCTAGTTTAACATTTCCTTCAACTCTTCCTTGAATATTTCCATGCATAAACCAGAAGAGGAGTGTGGCATTTCCCCTTACATGCACGGAGGGGAGTGAGAGCCTTCCAGCCTGACAAGTACCTAAAATGTCTGGACTCAAGCCCTTCTTTCAGCAGAAAAAATGAGGGCAAGGGGAGGCTGAGGAACCCTGTTACCAAACAAGTAAGAACTCAGCACCTTGTCTGCACAACACTAAATGTAGGAGAAGTTAGCTGTTGTTCACTGGTGCATTCAGACTTGTAGAATATGCAAAAATTGTGTCTAACAACCTTCAGAACAGAAGTGTAGCAGCTATTTCAGGTTGGGAACATTATGCTGCTGTTGGGTTTGTGTGGTGCGAACAGGTAACCATATCCTGAGAGAGGAATCATTGTGTTCAGAAGGTTTGTTGGGTGGGTTTTTTTTTTTACTGTGAGAATCTTTAAACATGCAGTGTTTATTTATCCTTTAAACTGTGAGTGCATCTCTCCTTCCCAGCTAAAAATTGTCCATGTGACATCGTCATTTAGCACTTTCAACAGTGTTGGTAATACAGTACATCTGTCATGAACAGGATTACAATTTGGCTTCACACCTCAGTCACCTCTTAAATCTTTAACAATAACAAAATCACAAATTGTGGGCAGAATACAAATGTATTTATGTTTTCTAACCATTCAAGATATTTCAAGGCTTCCTAAAATCCCAGTGTAAGAGCAAGAGATAAGGCACCCATCTTGAATTAATTCTGATCTAATCAAATCTGATTTGATCTGATCTAATGTCTGTCCAACCAGTAGAACTTCATTATGCTATCTGTAGACATGATGCTCACACAATGGCTTGGGAAGTTACTCCCTGCTTTAGCCATGTGTCTTTTGATAGCTCTGCTGGTTAGTCCTTGATTTCTCACTTCAGGGATTATGGCATGGAAAGGGAGGTAGATTGCTCTGACACCGGTATGAAGAAGTTGCATCATGTTTAGAAGCAGCAGCTTTGGTTCTTTTAGGTGATCCACTCCTCTGCAGAGAGCTAATGCAAGAGTAATTTTAACAGTAACAGCTGGGCTGGTCTGAGGAAAATAGCAAGGGGGAAGGCAATACCTGTTACTAACTCAAATGATAATCAGAAAAAAGAGATGAGCTTTTGGGATTTTTTTTTTTTGAGTCTGTTATTGCCAGCTGTTTTAATTGACCTAGTAAAAATCATGACCTGTCCCTGTAGAGCTCTCCTTGCTTACAGTAGCTGTGGCTCTTGCATTCTTCTGTGGTTTCTCCATTTCCTCAGCTCTGAAGTGTTGTCAAGTCCTGGGAGATATGTGAAGTCACTGGGGAGTGGTATGTCAGACTTGCAAGGCCACTGTCTTCATGGTCAAAGTGGAGCAAGTTCTGGCTATGTGCTGTGAGGCCACATGACATATGCCATGCATATGCTGCTAGGCTGATGGAGACACCCAGAGAACCTTCATTTCCTAATGGTCTTCCGCTTTGCTATGGCAAAGCACAGAAACAGGGCTTGCTTATCACAGACTTCAGCTGATTTATAGCTAAGCCTATGAGTAAATGTTTTGCTGAACTCTTCTTTGCGAAGACTGTTTGCTGCCCTGAGCCCATGGAGTCGAAATCCTTCTGTGCAATAACCTAAGCAAAGATCTTCAGCGCATGTTGCACTCACTCTGTGCAGACACCTTGTCTGCGTCCATCTGAGTCACAAAACAGTGGTAGGGAAAATCCCTGGGATGGGAACTTGGTCATCTGCGCTGGTACCCAGTCCAAGCAGGCAGCAGCCCTCCCAGCGGGTTGCAGGCAGTGCTTGGGAGCCAGCGTGGGCTGTTTCCAGTGACCAGACCGGAGGCAGCCACATGATTTTGGAAGAGAAGAGCAGCCGGTAGCATAGGCACAGGGCACCCTGTGCCAGCTGGCCTCAGTGGCCAAGAGCAGTCCCCAGCAGCTTTAATTTAAAGCTATACAGGTACAGCTTTAAGGCTGAAATGTCTTTGTGTGACAGTGGGATGGTGAATAGCTTTTTGTGCCAAATATTGATGGGTATTTAATATACGCTTTGGGCACATGCTGTGACCAGGGAAGATTGCCTACTGATGTTGTGCGAGTGCTCTGAATTCCTGCAGTGCCGTGGTGCTGTTAGAGCATGACAGAGGAGAATCACAAGTGTAAAGTGCTTTAAGATCACACGCTAGCAACTTTTTCCAGAAAAATACTCTTGATTAGAAGTGTGATTTTTTTAATAGCGTTTCTGTACTACCAAAAGCCCTTTGTGGATATGGTTATGTTAACGGAAAAGTAAAAGCTTTGGCCAGCACAGCTTATTTCGTTTGGGGTACCCGTGTAAGCTGCACTGTCAAAAGCCTGGTGCTGTAGACAGAAGCAGCTCTTCACATGGAGGGAGGGCATAGGTACACCAGCCAATGTTGCCTGGCATTCTTCCAGCACAGATTTATCCAGTCTTTGCAGCACTACTGAATTTTCCATTGTAAGCTATTTTTTGCATGAATTTCCATGGGTGGCTGTAAGGAGTTGGCTGTTTCCAAACTGGTGTTAATTCCTGTGACCCTCCCTGCCAACAGCAGTGCTCAGGTATGGTCTGAGTGCAGAGAGGTGTTGAGGACTGCTGATTCCCTCTCCATGCCTCAGCTCATCACCATCACCACTCAGCTGCATGGCAGCATCCCTCTTCCCTCAGTGGATAGGATCAAAATTGCAGAGACCCCACCTCTGAATCAGGGAGTCACTTACTCTGCAATTTTGCCTTGCAGCAAAATGGTATTGCTTGGTTTTCCACTCTGTTGGTAACTTGGCTAAACACAGGCATAATAGTTATTCTGAGATTGGGTTGGAGTCGAAACCAAGACGAAAGTAAATAGAGAAATTATGAGTACATTGTTGAATAAATAAGGGGTATAGGCTGTGTAATTTCTGAGCTACATTAGTATTTGAATTAAAAGAATGGTGTGAATACCCGATTTTATTGGGTCACTTCATTTAGTGTGTGCCCACACAGCCTCACCTGCAAAGGCTGGATCTTACAGCTGGCAAAACACTCATTATGCTGAATTTTCAGTTCTTTTCTCTTACCAAAGAATTACTTTTTTCACTGATAATAGATGCTGATGGGAGAACCTTGTAGAAATGTTTCTGGGAAGTGCTGATAACAAACTACCTGTTCTGGGTTAGATCAAAGCTCCATCCAGGCCAGTCTACCTAGTGGAAGATGCCCAAAGAACATGAGACCAGGGAAAGCCTACATGATCCTTTCCCAGAGGATTCCTTAGCCTTAACAAATTATGGCTCAGCCCCATCCCTAAACCTGAGACAGGACCTTGATATTTGTTTTTGGACAGGTATAATATTGCTCAGAAACAGTCCAAGAATTGGATCCAAATCTCCTTTTATAATCTTCAAATTAGAAATTTTAACAGTTAAAAAAAAAAAAGTTTGCTGCTTTCAGCCATAGTGTAGGACAGTCACCAGACTGTCTTCTGATTCACCTAGACTGCACTCTAAGTCCAGCTAGGGTTTAAATAAAAGTTAGAATTTTGCTGCGAGTCCATTTCCAGGGAGATATACATGGTGGTGTTAATGGCTGTGCCCTATCCCACCTGTAGAAATGTTTTGTCTATCATCTGTCTTCCTAATATAGTACATGAAGTAGAGGGAAGATAAACTGCTGTAAGGGATTAGTAAGAGGATAAAAAAGGAATATGGTAGAGACAGGAGAAGAAAACTGAGAGAAAAGAGGCAGATCTTAGGGATAATTAAAAATAATTAAATTTGGAAAGTAGGAGTAAAGGTAAATTCCTTTCATCTATGTCTGGGACAGTTTGTCCTTAACTCTACATGTGGAGTTCTGCTGAAAGGGAAGCTCCCTTTCTCCAACCCTGGCCCAGATGAATGCACTGAACAGGA
The DNA here is from genome assembly GCA_907165065.1 of Caprimulgus europaeus. The sequence goes on from OU015530.1 coordinate 16,676,124, forward strand.
TCCAAAGCAGCCATGGGACTGCTAGGTCCCTTGCACAGGGGAGGACAGGACCTGTGGGCAGGAGTTTTCGCAGCTCTTGGATCAGCTTAGCTGTCGCATCAAGCTGCATCTTGGGCATTTAGAGACAAGTCAGAGACAAGTCTCTTCAGTCAGCAGAGAGAAATAATGCCTCTCGTGATGGGGTGAAACCTTGTCTCTCTCCCATGGCTATGAAGAACACTTCAGGTAGGCAACTTAGGAGTCTCAATAAGATGCCTAACACCAAGTAGATGAATCTTCCTCCTTCTCCAAAGAAATCCTGTGTGCAATGGAAGAATTCCTGGAAGTACATTGTGTTTAGTATAAGAAAAGACAAATCAAAAGAGACATGATAGCTGATACAATATTATATTATGGATTATGTGGGATTTACTGGGCAAACACCATGAGTCTGTACGCATGTACCCTCACTTGTGCTGCTGGTATGAGTAATAGCAACCCACACACTCAGATGTATCTGGTGTGAAGCACATGAGGCATAAAAGGAAATCTCTTCTGTAAGCAAATTGGTCAGTGTTTGGATCCTGCCTGAACAATGCTGTAGAACTGCCAGTAGGTAGACGGTCCCAGGAAGAAAAATAACATGACTGTTTTAGTTCACGTTTCTGGAAGAGCAAATTAATACCCCTGTGCCAATACCAGTGCCCGTAAGCAGGCAAACGTCTGCTGTGCATGCAGGAGATAGGGCACAGCAGGGAACCGCGATGCTGACGCTTTTCAGATTGCATGTCAGCCTCTTCTCAGTGGGCTTTGCAAGCCCATCAAGGACAGAGATAGAAGAGAGGGGATTTTGCCTCCTACTAAGAAGCTGTGAGAGCAAAATGCAGCTACATGAATGGTTTTCTCCTCTGCAGTAGACATGTTGCGTGAAAAAAGAGTTTCAAGAGCAAAGGGTAATGGGAACAGTTACCTGCCCCATGTGAAATGTGCACCCTGTAGGGTAACAAAGCACATTAGAGAAGACTACTTGAAAAGGTTTGAGCAGAATTCTCTTTTTCTGCGTGGTCTCTATATGAGAGATGAAAGATGGATCTATGTCCTGCTCACGGGTCATGACTCTATTGTACCAGTAGACCGACAGATTCACAACAGACTCTCCTCATCTCGGAGAGCCTGTAGTCTGGCGGCTGGACAAGGTGATCTAAAGAGAGACCCAGGTGTGCAAATGGGATCTGCTCGGTACTTTGGCTGCCTATTCACCTGATGAAGAAGTGTAGTTTGTAAATTAAATCGTTGCTCTCTGTGTAGCTTTGTGGAAATCCATCTTGTCAAAGCACAGAGTTAAGAATGTTGAGGGTGAGTGCTGGGGAATTAATTAATCTGGTCACACATGTCCAGGATGGAAGGCATGAATCTCAGTGGTGACCAGGTTATGAGCTCAAGGGCAAGCGGTGACATGTCTGTTGTGTGGTGGTCTCAAATCTGGATTGGGTGTGTTCCTGGCATTTAATGTGGCTTAAATGTGCCTTGTGCTGGGCATAGGGAAGGAAGATTACTCTTGAATAAGAACCATCACCTTTGGCACAAAAACCTGGCCATGAAACCTGTCAATAAAACTGCAAATTAGAGAAGGCAGAGCTACATCCCTAGTCTGAAGCAGGCTGTGGGTCTGCATGGCTGCAAGCAGACATGTACAGAACTGAGCTGCACAAGCTCTCACTTCTCCTGGCCATAAACCCCTAAGGTCTGATTCTTCTGGCTTTGCACTCTGCATAATCATTGATGCCACTTCCAAGAGTTTGGTTAGTGGGTGTAAAATACTACCAATTAGTAAGGCATCATTTTACCACCACTTCACACTGCTGTAAAACGAGAATGTAGGCTATGAAGCAGCAAAGAACCAAGCACCAAGTGTTCACTTCATTAGAGAATCAGTTGCTGTATGAATGGGAAATAACAAGGGCAAATCCATCCATGCTGCAATTATACAGGCTGCTTGAGCTTGAGCTGGAGGGTTTAATGGAAAAAGGAGAGAAAGGGAGAATAGAAAAAATTATTAAATTAATATATAGTGCCAGTGGATTTGGAGCAGGGATTGAATATTGCTTCACATTTTCCTGCTCCTGTGTGAAACTTCAAACAACACTCTGCTCTAATGTGTTTAAAATAATTTGTATAAATATATAAGCACATATAAACACATGTGTGTATGTAGGTAGTGTAAATATAATATTTGGAGATAATACTGTTCTCAATATGTTTTCCAGAGTAATTCTGTTTGAAACAAAAAATTATTTTGCCCTTTTATATGAATTCTCATGCTCTTTGCATGTGTCTTGCCTGTGGAAGGTAGGTGCTTTTTTTTCTTTTTTCCCTCCTAGTTTACTTTGGGTGCTTTTTTTTTTTTTAGGTCTGCTTTGCCGTAGGCCCTGAAAACAATAATAAAAAAATACTGTGGCAGTTGCTTCCATGTTGCTTGCCAAAGGGGTGTTAAGAAATTTTCCTGGTTGTTCTGTATGTGTGAGCTGCAAAGAGGTGATAAATTGCTGAAGGAAATTAAAGCGGGGGGTTGAAGTTAAAGTTTTGTACTCTTCTGATCTGGGCAGTCTTGGGTTACAAGCTGCTGGTTGTGTTGGAAATCAAAAGGTTAGTTGCTCTCTCTGACTTACCCAGGAGTGCTGCAAAGACAGATTAACAAATAAAAACATCACGCAGCCTCCGGTGCTCTCTGTGCTTGGTTTGCTCAGGTGCTGGAAGAAGAAACCACAGTGTATCGGAGAGGAGCAGCTACAGTGGCAAATGTAATACTTTGGACAAGCAGTCATCTCGAATTGTGGAGATCTCTCCAGACCAGGGCTTTGCCCTGCCCTCTCCTTGCTGCAGTGCAGAGGCACCCAGCACCTGCGCCCGTCCAGCATCCGCTCCTCCTGTGGCACTGGCCAGCAGCAAAGACAGCTGGGTATCAGCTCAGAAGTTGTTTCTTGGGTTCTTTCAAGGCTATTTAGCAACCAGCACCTCTCAGTGAGCAGCGTTTTGCTGCAAGCAGGGAAGTTGTGGCTGCCAGAGCGCGGGTCACAGCTCAGTTATTTTGCCTTCCCTTACAATGGCCTCAGTGCACCCAGCCTTACCAAAATGAAGGTCTTTTTCATTTATACATTCATGTGCACTGCTGTTTCATGGGTCCACATAAAGAGGTTTTCTTTCCCTCTCTTCTTCCCCCATTTTCCTTTCAGTGTCATTGGCTGAACAGAAGTAATGCCAGCTCTTAGCTAGAGCTTTGGGTCCAAATGTTTTGCAAGGCCTCACAAAGGAAGGGAAGTCTTGTGGGCTCTGGATTGCAGGTGGGGACAGCAAGGCACAGGGCTGAGGCAGGACTAACCCTGTACTATCCGGCAACAGGCGGGGAAGCCTGGCCAGGTGATGGGTCAGAGCAGTGTCTGGTTGCACTGCTCGCCAGGACCTTCAGTATTGCCTATGCTGTCTTACTTTAAACCTGCCTGAAGCTTGTTTCAAAGCCAGCTCTGACACCAGACTGAGAGACAGGCACTTGGACAGCTGCCCGCAGCCACGTGAGAGGTTGCACAGGCAGCTGCCACCCTGCTTTGCTGCTCAGGGTGGCTCCTTGGCCACAGCAGCACTAGGTCGAGACCAGGATCTGCAGCCACAGTTCACAGTCCAGCCCCTTTCTGTGAGCTGTTTCTCTCTGCCCTCAGTGGCTGTAACCTGGGAGCTGGTGAGGTGCGAGCCAGCATGCTGCTGCTTGCTTTGGGGATAGGGCCAGAAAGGCAGGGACAGTGACACCTACAACCCTCAGCGTGCCTCAGATGTTGGTAACTCTCAGCAGTTTGGCTTACACGTGTGTTCCTGGCTTTGATGGAACCAGCAGGACTGAAGAGGAGGGTGGGATGTGCCTGCTGAGATCAGCTGGATGTAGTGATGCAAAGGAACAGGGGTTTCCCAGGCCTGTAGACTGGAGCTGCAGTGTTGATGTCCCAAGTCTACCACTTTCTTCTGACACCATCACTGCTTGAAAGAACTACACTTTTTGTTTGTTTGCAAGGCTGTGAAAATACACATGTGCACAAACACATATCCAGGATGAGGCTGAAGTGAGACATTAATGCTCGCCTTCCTGCAGACGTGGGTGAGGCTTAGGCAGCGGCTCACTCATCTGCAGCCTGGCAGGGTGTATGGCAGCACTGCCACCAGACGCTGCTGGGCAAGGGGGTCTCAGCCACTTTGGGTCAGCTCCAGCACGTGGCAGTGCAAAAGCACATGCTGCCCAGCTGCAGAGAGTGTGCATTGAGGAGGAAGAGGATTGCATCCGTCCTTCTTCTCCCATATGCCTTGGCCCTGTGAAGCATCCCACAGTGCTGCTGCCTGCTGAGGGGTGGACTGGAGACCCTGTGTGGGAGGTTGTGATGTCCAGCAGGTCAGGAATGACCCATGCAGAGGTTAGGCACCAATGCAGAAGCAGGTACCTCCTCCATTCCTCCAGGAAATGGGAATTAAAAGTTGGGGAATTGCACTTTAACCCGTCTACCCCAAACCCCTTTGTTAAAATAAATAATGCCATTTGACAGTATTTATACTTTTCTTAAATACTGGATTAAGGCAAGCTTACAAAGCTATTCACACAGCAATGGCAAAACATTAAAACTGAAAGTAACAGCACGCTGCCCTCAAATCAGCTTGTCTGCTGTTCACTTCTGAACCATGCATGGCCCCTGTGAAACACCAGCTGCACGAGGGGAACTGGGTGGGAGTTTCTGTGAGCATGGGTGGTGGCACGCTGCTGCATCTGCTGCACTAACACAGCTATGGACCATCTCAAAGGGCCTGGGAAGACTTGTCCAATCATGGAACGTGAAAAAAAGAAGAATGGAAGAACACGATGATGTCCAATGGAATGATGTCAGGTCAGCCAGCATGAGCTATAAGTACACATGGTAACCAGCCCACTGACAAGCCAAAGCTCACATTTTGCTCACATGATTTATGCAACAGTTGCAAGTACCAAACCAATATAGTCAAAATGAAGTTGTTCAATCAAAGAAAGAAGGAAGGGAAGATTTGTTTTCTTAATAATGTATCACAAATATTGGTCTCTACTCTTGCATGATGCACTGTAAACTCGCTTGTAATTTGTGCTGGAGCAGGGAAGTCAGCTTCATGTCCCTAAGTCACTGCAAACTTACACTTGAAATCCTTTCCTTGCATTGATCTCAGCTTTGATATTCATTAGTAAACATTCATGACACCGACATTAATCTGGTGTGAGCTTCTAGTGATTTGTTATATTAGATATTAAAAACCAGTCATGAGACCATGATTTGATAGTGTTATCTCAACACCTTGTGTAGAGATCCAAGGATGATTTGGTGACATATCATCCTTGACATATGACATGTAGAGACCATGCTTCAGTCAACACGCTGTGCCTCTGGGCAGCGTGGTGTTACAGCTTCTGCAGGGGAATGCCACTGCCTGTGAATCCACCTCTCTTGCAACTAGTGGTGATGGCAGGGCTATGGAGACTGGGAAGCAAGAAACCGAGACTGGGAAGCAAGAAACTAAGCCTGGTATTTGGAAAATCAAATACACCGAAATATAACAAGTTACCTGCACAATTAATGATGTTTCATTATTTGCAGACATGTCTAAGCAAGTCAAAACCTACTTTTCTTTCAATTATTTATTCTGCAAATAAATTCAGAAGTAATAATCCTAGTAGCTCCATTAGCACTAGGTCTGGGTATAAGCCTGTCATAATTTGTATCATTTCATTTTAATTCTGCCTTAAATAACGCTGTTGAATTCTAGTTATCCTGATTTACTTGAGCATGGTGTGCCCATGCGATGTACCTCAAAATATGTGATGGTAATGTGCAATTACCAATGGGGTGATGCTGTGGGCAATAAAATTATGCTAGGGATTTAAAAAAAAAAAAGCTAGAGTATTATTGTGTGTTTAGAAGTGGACTCAGGATGTGTTTTCATAAACAGTAGATTAATCTGTTTTTGCTGCAAGCAGGATCTGGCCTTAGCTGTCCTTACAGGTAAAGAAACAGCAGGTTTCACTGCTGCATTACACTGATGTCTGTCTTCCAAGAGGCTGACAAACCTTTCCTGGTGGTAAGTGTGACTGGTTGTAACATGTCAGTTGAGCAGAAAATACTGGTGGAGGTGCTTCTTCACACAAACGAGACTTCATGCCCAAGCTCCTTTTCAATCTGTTGAGAAGAGCACGTGTTTTAGTGATGTGGATGTGCCTGTTGTGTGAGGGAAGTGCTGGCTTTTGGCTATACCAATGGTAACGAAGGGTTACAGCAATGCTGAAACTCAAAAATGTAAACACAAATAGCAGGCCTCCAGCCCTCCCACTGGGCATTTCTAATTGTCAGGTGAATGGATGAGAACTGTTGTGATAAATGTCATGTATCTTGTGGGTTGTTACACAACAGTGATGAAGAAAAAAGGAAAATGAAGAAAGGAGAAAGCTGGGGCTGCCTGTCTCTGGGAAAATAACAAATTTGGCATTAGAAATGCCTTTTAAAATGTTATCTGGAATATATAAGAAGGCATGGTTAGTCCTGAAAATACTGGGGTTTGCTGCATCATCGCAGACTATCAGGTTGCTACCAGGGCTTTGCACTCACCGACACTTCAGGCTTGCTGACAAACAGGCATGAACGGAGGCAAAGGTTGGGCAGGGGGATAAGGTGCTCCAGTGCTCAGCCCTTGCCAGTCACTGCTGGCAAAAGCTTTTCTGTCCTTGCAGGCAGCTGCGGGCTTTGATTCACAGTCCCTAACTTTTAATTGCAAAAATGAAAACTGTGTATGCATAATCACTGGATTGCTCAAAAATACCCTTGCCTATGGTCAAGAATATTAACATAAGGTGGGATCAATGGTAATTTAATTTTCCAGGTTGCAAATTGTGGTGACAGAGGCTTGCACTCAATTCCCACCTCTCTTAATGCCTCAATATAAAGGCAGATAACAAGAAATCTCCTAAATCACCCCAGAGGGACCCGCAGGAGCTAACAAGTCCTCAGAGATTTACAGTGCAGTATGCAGACACTAGAGGTTGCAGAAGCACCATTGGTCCTGTTAGAGGAATTAAATTAGGACTTTGGTCCTATCCCATTATTTACTTTAGTAAGAAACCTTGCACTTATGATGCAGTTTTTATATCTTTGTGGCTATTTTCACATTACCGTTTTGAAGGAGTCTCTTCTAATGTCTCTTGCCAACTCAGAGTGGCAAAAACCACCCCATGGCACAGCATAAGTATCAGCCACAGCTTCATATGTGCATGGAGGCTTTGATTAGGTACAGTGGCTGTGGTAAACAACAGCAATTTTGCTGACACTGCACTACTGTGTACATGACGTGGGTGTCATTGTGGGCTCTTGCCAAAATTTGCAGTGTCACAGGTAGTAAGTACACGCTCTTCAAAGCCTTGGGTGCTCAGGGAACTTTCAATGGTTTAACTTAAAACAAGCTTCTTAGTGGGGAAAAGTGCACAACTACTTGATTTTAGTTTAAACACAATTCATTTGAATGTCTTCTCTTTGGGAGGAGTTGTTTGGTTTGGTTTTTTTACCAAAATAAATGGAATTAAATGGAAGAGATGTGCCTACAAGCAATGCGCTGAATGGCCTGGCATGGACATCACTGGGGCCCTTGATTTGCTTAAAGACATTCTTACTAAAGCCTGTGGGTCGGTGTGGTTGGAGGTAAGTCCCAGACATAGGGTAACATCATAGTGTGAGGGGTTTGTCCTCTGGAGTTAGAGCTGCAGCCACGGAGAGTGGAAGACACAAAAACCGAAGAGTTCACTTAGCTGCACTGAATTCCTAAGGACATGGAAAAGCTCTTGGTCAAAGACTCTGAGTGTCTGTCTCCAGCTTGAGCTTCTTAAATTGAATCTTCTCATTTTTTGTACCAAATTTGTTCATCTTCCTTTTGTGTAGCCCTCAGACATGAAGCTTTGGCTCTATGATATGATATTACTGAGCTGCTGCATGAAGAACAAACTGCATTTAGAGGGTGTACACACTTGTGAGGAAAGCCACAAATGCTTCCCTCATATGTCATTATTTTCCACATCCAGTATTGTCTTAGCTATGTTGTCATCACTTCACATATAAGAAGGTAAATTAATTGATGTGCAAAACATAACACAGTGAAGTAAAGACAACAGCCGAAGTAAGGACTTCCATCCCAAGTGGAGGTTGGTGCCTCCAAACTTTGACCCTGTGTTAGAGACAGTGTTTTTGTAATGTACATTTTAGAAATACATGTGGTAGCTTCTTATGTCTTTGTTGATATATTTTGACTCACTCTACAGTACATGCAGTAATTGCTTTTCAGTGACGTCCTAAATACATGAACAATTTAAAAAGTAAGACAATTTTATTGATGGCAAGTTTCAAAAAAAGAAATCTTGCTTATTACTTGAAGGAGAGAAAAAGCCATAAACCAGGTATTTTTACTCAGCAAAAGAGAAGATTTTTAGCTTCTAAATATGCAGAGACACTATATCAACTATCACAAATATGTGCTGGTGATGCAGCCAACAACACTTAATTATCAGTTCTACAGGAAAATTAGGTGAGAAAATTACTTGTCTTTTTATATTTATTTTATTTATAAAAGAAGCCAAAGACTATGACAATTCCCTCACTACAGCATGTTAGACATAGATGGCTTGTCTGTCTTACTCTTCTCCCTTGGTGATAAAGATTGATAAATTCCTGCAGTGTACGCAATTTAATTTGTGTTACTCTTTTACAAAGTGTTTTTTCTGCAGTTTTGAAGGAAGCTGTGTTGGTAGAGATGAAGCAATCTCACCTATTACAGTGTCTTAGATTAGAAATGTTTGAGATACGGGGGCAAGAAAGTTATTTGGTCCAATGCATTGACCTTCTTTGCAATGTGTGGGTCATTGTTTTTGTGTGTTGGATTATTTGTGTACACATCTTGCATCTTTCTTCTTCCAGAAATCATCTGGGGCATTAAGCAGTATCTGGGTATGAAGATGCTAGTCATGTCTTGATAAGTCTCCAGTAGCTTGGTTTGTGCTTATATTTGGCCCCAATGATAAAACAAACCAGTCTGGTCTGTGCTTGTAATTCTCCTTCTCATTTCCACTAGGCAAACAGCAGACGTGCTCTTGGGTGATAGTTTTACCATGCAGTGTTTATTAACATCCCTCCTTTCAGTTATTCTTAAAGCCAGCCTGATTATTTCTTCCCAGTGCAGAGGCAGCAACAGCTGGAGGGAAGAGGAGGACGAGCATGGATGGGACCCCAGCAGTACTGCAAGCCTGTTTTGCTGCCCAACACTTTTGTATCATGAAATCAATGCTTCACAGACCATAATTAATTTCATGTCCCAGATCAGGCTTTAATTCCTTCACACCCAAGTGTACAGTAAAACTGTTCAGACCCACAGTCCAGTTTGTGTTTGGTCCTGAGTACTTCTGTAGACGCCCTCTCTTCCTAGATGGACAGAGGACAGCTGAAAGCCTTTGTGCTAGCAAGTCTGGTTTGCTCCTTAAGGAACTCTAGAGGAGAGGACTGACTTTGTGTTTAAAAAGGTAATTTAAATGGTAATGGAAGAAGTGTCTCAGCCTGAATAAGTACTGAAGCAGAGATGATTTCACAGGGGTGTTTTTTCCCCAACAGCAAAGTGGGCTGAAGCAGACCTTTTTTTCACTGTGGCTGCTTGTTCCTGCCCCGGAGCAGTGTTCTCTGTTATGATCAAGCAGTGCTTTGTCCAGCCATGCAGCAAGAGGCACCCAGGAATCTGTCACTCCTAAGGGTAATCTTTACCTTATTTTTGCTTAGTTACATTTAAACTGAATGGGTTTCTCCATCCAAAAATGGATGGGACTATACACAAACAGGGAGATAGTGTGGCAAAGGGGATGCTGAAGCAGATGTTGCTGATGAAACAAATGTTCTTCAAATGCTAGCCTGAGTCCTGTGCTGGAAAAGAGCATCTGAGAGAGCAGCAACAGCTACTGTGCTGTGTTTCATTTTCCTCACCCTGGGGATCCTGAGGGACTCTGATGCATGGAGCAAAAGATAAGTCAAGGGGAGGTGGAAAAGCAAGAAGATAAATCATTCTTTGAACATCAGGGTAAGAAAAAAACCATCAGAAACTAAACTGGGTTGAATTTTGTCTCTAGTACCATAGGGTGTACATCTGTGGCCATGACCCAACATAACTGCTACACAGGAATATGACAAGAAAAATCTTGGCTCAAAGAATCTTACTGCACATGTATGATGGAAGATGAAAGAGAAGAGAAAGGTGATGTTGAGAGGGAACAGGCACCTAGGTCTCAGCAGTCTGCAGGTTTCCATCCAGTATACCATCCTACATCAGCAGCGGTCACCGCCTGTTCACCAGTGGTAAAGGGAGAGTGCCCCTGGGAGTGTGTGGCATTTCAAGGAAAGCAGATTACAGGCAACGTGCTTTTAAGAGTGGGTTTGGTTGTTCCTTGTGTGAAATAGGAATAGTGAGGTCTGAGCAGGAGTGTCATGTTCCCAGGGTGGAGAGTAAGGGAAGTTGTTTAGAAAATGTTGATAGGTCAATTAGAAAGAACGTGTTAATTTGCCCTTGATTTCCCTCAGGTGCCAAACCATTCAGATTGTATCTGGTGGATTAAAACTGGAAAAGGCAAGAGAAAGAAGGTAAGGGGCAAATCTGGCAGGGGAGGAAATGTAAAACCGCAGTGAATTTCCTTCCCAGCAGCCTTCCCTTTGGGGTGTTTGGTGGGCTCACTGATGAGCCAAAGCCATCATTCCTTCCACTAACACTTGGTGGTCATCCATGCAGTAGCATTCTTTGAGCTTGCCTGGCCCACAATGCCTGCAGCATTTCCCCTTCATGTGCTCTACTGCTTGCCTGCTCTGGCAGCAGCACAGTGTGGACTCCTCTTCCTCCAGTTCATGGCCATGCCACATCACTCCTGGCTCACTGAGACATTTATAAGTGGTCAACATATGTGCCGAGAGGTTGGGGTTAACAGGGGAGGGAAAGGTGGTGGCAAATGTCTGTCCCCAGTGTGGCACTGGAGCCAACCCCGCTTGGGCAGAGAAGGGCTGATTCTCCTGCAGCACCCTGACATGTGGAGCCTGTATCCTGGGCTGCATCAAGAGAAGCGTGGCCAGCAGGTCGAGGGAGGGGATTCTCCCCATCCTTATGAGAGTGGTCTCATAAGGCCCCACCTGGAGTGCTGCATCCAGTTCTGGAGCCCCCAACACAAGAAAGACATGGACCAGTTAGAACGAGTCCGGAGGAGGCCACGAGGATGATCCAAGAGCTGGAGCACCTCTCCTATGAGGACAGGCTGAGAGAGTTGGGGCTGTTCAGTCTGGAGAGGAGACGGCTCTGGGGAGACCTTATAGTGGCCTTCCAGTGCCTGAAGGGGCTACAAGAAAGCTGGGGAGGGACTTTTCATAAGGGCAGTTAATGACAGAACAAGGGGAAATGGCTTTAAGCTAAAAGAGGGGAGGTTTGGATTTGATTATAGGAAGAAATTCTTCACTGTGAGGGTGGTGAGACACTGGAACAGGTTGCCCAGAGAAGCTGTGGATGCCCCCTCCCTGGAAGTGTTCAAGGCCAGGTTGGATGAGGCTTTGAGCAACCTGGTCTAGTGGAAGGTGTCCCTGCTGATGGCAGGGGGTTTGGAACTGGATGATCTTTAAGGTCCCTTCCAGCCCAAACCATTCTGTGATTCTATGATGACCACGGCCAGGAAGGGAAGGGGTTGGTGGGTGGTGGGCAGCCAGGAAGGGTGGGCTTGTGGCACAGCAAGGTTGTTCCAGGTGCAGTTATGTGTTTTTGGTTGTGTTCTTTCCTGATCATTTGTTAATAAACATGCAAGCAAGGGTCTAGCTGGCTGTTGGAATTGGTACCAGCTCTGGTACTGGTATGCCCAGATAATTTCTGCCTTTTCTAGGAGCGCACATGCCATTGCAGCCAAGGAAATCATGCTCTCCTGGGACTGAGATCTAGCAGTGCCTAATAAAAGGCATGATGAAGAGAAATTTCTGCAAGATTTATTTTCTCCTGGGAAATTAAGCATTGTATACCACAGCATGCATAGCATATGGCTGTCAGTCCATGGGAACACTGAATCCAGCCCCTGATCCAGCCAAGTACTGTAAGTGGTGTTTAGTTGTGATAAACAGGACTCAAGTGCAGGTCTAAAGCTGGGCATGTGTTTAACTGAATCTAAGCTGTTTCCATTTGTTCATAGACAAATGCAAAACACTGAGTTATGACTCAAAGCTATTTTTTTCTTAGGCGAGCACTGGATCAAAAAATGGAGGTGCGCCTATTTTCCCAATTAATTCCATTTATTTTAGATGTGTGTTACTCTTTCTCTTCATCTTTCAGATATCACTTGCAAATAAGACAAGGTACACATAAATTGAGTTGCAAGAACAAGTGCACAATCCTCATAGATAACAGAAGCATCTGATATTTTTAGTATTGCCATTGTATCTCCCTACAGCAGGAGACAATAGCCATATACTTTGCAGAGGACAGTTAAGGAACTGTCAAGCAATCAACCAGATTTGTTTTCTTGCCTGATCATTTACAAATTTGTCCATGCTCTAACATTGAAGTGTTCTATCCTGGTATTTCTTGCTATGGTATGTCTTCCCCATGTCTAGAAAAGAAGCACACACGCTGCCTGCCACCATGTGAGTGTCTAATCCTAAAAAAAAGGATCTGATATGTCATTTTTCCAGAGATCTGCTGCTGGGTGTCATTCTACACTTTCAGACATCACCACATTTGGAGGTTCAGAAATTGAGGTGCAAATAGTCAACACCCTTTTGCATTAACTTCATTAAGGTCAATAAACATTTAACTTCAAACAGTAATACTCCCAACAGAGTTGAGGGTCCAGCCTGCTTATTTCTTTTCAAACAGCTGACTGCGTTACCCTCTGAAAAACTGGAATATAAATCAATCTCTCGTGTGTAGTTATTACAGCCTGTGATGCCGTGTGGTCAGAGTTCATTTGTTCTCTCTCTTCCTTTGGTGGCCACTTGGCCACCAAATTCAAACACACTCTCTTAAACATTTGTGCAATCATGCTAGTCTCCAATATTTGCACTAATTTCCTTGTTCTCCACTTTGCTTTCAATCTAGAAAACAGTGCAGAGCCACCACAGTGCATCTGAGGGCCAAAGCAGCACTGGCAGCTGGACAGACACCCTGTCCACCTACAGCTCCACAGCAGCCAGGTCACTGGCTGGGCCTTGGACAGCAGCAGGTTTTATGGGGGACAAACAGTGCATGTGCAGGAGCACGTGGGTACAGTGAGGGTGAATGAAGGACACTGCAAGGAAGGGCAAAGGCATGTAGAGCTAGAACTAAAACAGAAAGTTAAGGGTTTGTGCTAAGATTAAAAAGAAAAAAATTCTCGCTGTATCCAGGGAAGAAGGATGGGCTTTTGGGTAGAGTGGGAAGCAAAGTCAGGACAGACTTCTGGGTGTTATTTCTGTTGTTTTTACTGACTATGGCGAGACTTTATATATGCCTTCATTTCCTGTCTTTGACATGGGGGTTGTACTTGCTAAAATGGTAAAAACCAATGTCTCTGCAGGAGCTTTGGCTGATAGACACAGAAACTACTTGGAATGTCTGCTGTAACTCATGATAAATTATAACTATACTTCTTTAAAGTAGCTCAGCTCAAGAAGTAAATGCCTGAATAAAAAAATAATAATTAAAAAATTAACAAATTTTAAGCTGGATTTTAAGCTAGTTTTTAATATGACAGCTTTTTAAAACATTGGGACCTACCCCAGCATTTGTTCTGCTTCCAGAATTCTTTTTCTTCCTAAAATAAAATATGCAAGAAGTCTATGTAGGAAGAAGAGGGGACACTCTGTCCCCTCTCTTCTCCCTCACACTTGGAGCCGGCAGCTGAGATTCAAATGCAAATGCCAGTACTCTCTCTCTCTCTCCAGGAACTTTTGAGTCTTGGTGTCTTACACCTATGTGACAACTTTAGGCTAAATGAAAAATCAAAGAGATTTCCCCTGGAGTAAGGTATTGCTTGTTATGACTGAGGATATGGTCATTGGAGCTGCCAGGAAGTTTATGAACTCTACTTGCTGAAGGAGGCTTTGGGGCTGGGAGGCACAGGAGTCTGCATTTTCTATCTGGAGTCATCCCAGCTACTGCCCTCCCTAAGCCAGATGTGTAAAACCAACGAACATACTTCAGATCCCATTTCAATGCTAATATGCCTCTCTCTTCTGTGTGAACTTGATGGATTTGAGGGGCTGAGATTGTGCCCCAGCTGTCACCCTGCTGCTGCGGTGGCTCCTGGGTAGGGAGAGGCAGGCCCTGGGTGCAGGTGCCTGCTGCCAGGGTGCTGTGCAGTCTCCTTGGCACATTGCATCTGGCTGCAGCTGCATGACCTGACAGGTCAAGGTCTCAACTGTAGCTGCCAGTCTGTGCACTTCAAAGATTTGATTCCCCCCTGCCTTTCCCTCCCCTAAGCATGCACTCCCTTCATAGCCAAGGTGGTAAATGGGGAAAAAAACCCCGGACCTTTGGTAGCTTTATTTTAGCTAGGATGTCCCAATCCAGGATAAGACAGTCCCAATCCAGGTCAAAGTCAGTAGCAACATTATTAGAAACACAGAGGGGGCTTAATGTCAGAAGAAAAATTTTCCTTAATCTCTTTATATCTGCTCTTCATCTTCACCTTTCCTCAGTACTCAAATGAGAGATTGTTCTTGAAGAATACATCATGGCTGGGGATCATGTTCAGGTGTTTTGCTATATGTGAAATTTCAGAAGCACTTTTGAAATATAAATTATGGCATAGAAAATATATTGTACCTCTGCTAGCTTGTTTTAGTCACAGGAAGCATGTGTGCCTGTAAGAGAAACTGATACTGTTTGGAAAAGAGCATAGCCATGAAAACTCAATGGGAAAAGCTCCAAGAAGTTTCCTAACTTATACAAAGTAGTCATTTTCAGCTCTACTTGGCCTATGATACATTGACGTTTCTTCATTACAAAGAAAGATGATTGAGGAGGAAAAAATTCTCTGTGCAGATGGAATGTTTTTTCCATCTTTCACAAAATTTGAAAATTAATCATTTGTCAGGGGAATGGTAATCTTCAACGTAGAGAAGGGTTAGGTTTTGGTTGGTTGGTTGGTTGGTTGGTTTGTTCTGTTGGGGTTTTTTTATTTTAAGGGGAATCTACGGAGGGAATAAACTTCCAAAGAACAAAGAGCTATTGGTTAGGACCACAGTAATGAATCTGCAAGAAGAGGAGTATGATTTTGTATATGATATTTCACAGACCGAATTTGGTAAGATGAATGGGTCTTTCTCCAATTTGTAATCACTGGGAAAATGTTCTGTGGAGTCAGTTCACTCTTGACTCTTGACCACACAACAGATGTTTTTGATAGCAAATAACAAGTGTCAAGTGCTGGCATTTTGCAGCTGGCATTCACTTTTGCAGCTGGCATTCACTTTCCCCCGGTGCAAACCACACTACACAAGGCAGTGCACAGGGAATCCAACCTGTGGGCACTGAAGACCAGTAAGTGTAACCACAACACCTCACTGATGGTGTTTGGCTCTGGCACAAGTTAAAGGCTAACACAGACACATGATGTGGGGATTCAAACCTCAGGTAAAAGGCTTTTCTATGGGTACGTGTGTGTACACATTGCTGGATCAGTCCAAAGGTCCATTCGTGCTCTCTTTGGTGGTGGGGTACTTGCCACACTGCAACCAGAGAGTGCTTCAAGGGCTCCCCCCATTGCATGAATGTGCTTGGCAGCCCCACCTGGGTGTATTTCACACGGGCTGTTCAGGGCCATTTCCCATCTCCCCAGCACTGTGTCCCAGTGCACTGTCACCATTTTGCAATTACCCCAGTTATTGTTGTCTTTCTCCAAGTGAACAGCAAGGCAGCTGAGGTTTTTTAGACAATGTGATATATTTTATCATATTTTTTTATTTTTCTTGCACTGTCAGATTTTGTGTCTGCTTTTCCATTTGTCTGTCAAGCTCTCACTGTTACAATGCCAGCACCTCCGTGTTGTTACTCAGGAATTTCAGGAGTGCCAGTGCAGGAAGGCTCCATGGACGAACACACACCTCCTTCTGTTTCCACACGGTAACTTCTGTATTAGTAAGTGGTTACAGATTTATTTTTTTTTCCTGTTACTGCTAAAGTAATTTTAATAATTGGAGGAGTTGTACATCTGTTTTGAAGAGAGCAAGCAAGCTTTCAGAATGTGTGCTTTGTGCAGGAGAGTTTGCTCACAGTCCGCACTGCAAGGTTTATTTTTCAGATCTTGGAGGAAAAGGGTATTGGTGCTGGGATTGTCCGATTCCATGAGAACATCCTCATTTAAAATAACATCATGGATTGCCTGTTAATTCAGAGGCTAAAACTGAAGTAAGCAGAGGCTAATGTCTCTTTACTGGTTTAATTTACAACGATTACTTGTCTAAAGATAAGGTATTTACAGTTAAAAGACATCTCCTTCAACTCCAGATCAGCTGAGAATGGGTCAAATTAGTTTTAGGGTAGGGTCAAAGACCAGAATTTGAGGGGTTTGAAGTTTTTAACTGAGCAGATCAACATGTATCTGCCTGGGGAGAATACACATCTGAGTGAAAAGGAGGGGGCTGGGATTTCCATCTGCATGAAAGTGGATTGTTTGGGGAGTTTAAATAAACGACTTAATGAGGTGGCACTGATGCACACATCTGTCCTCTCTGGGATATCTGAAGTCTGATCCACCAACTTGTGGTCGATTTTAGGGTCACTGGCAGAGGCATGAAACTGGAATAAACCAAACTGAAGGCTCACATACTGCTTTATAGGCTCTGGGATGATTTGGCATGTTACAAGTCTGTGCAATGAGGGAAAGAAGCAACATCTAGAAAACAAGTGGAAATGTGCAGGAAAAAGAACAAAGAGCAGGGCAAACCTGAAAGCTCCTTTGTGCTGCTCCAAGCAGAATTTTGGTGCAAGTTTTCTGCCAGGCAGCAATGAGATCCTCCTGCAGACACTGATGCTGGCAGAGCTGGCTGGCCTTGGCCAGTCTTTTTAAAACCTCCAGTGGGCAGCACCGCTGGGGAAGGATCCTTTTGGAAAAAGTGTAAATCCTCACTCTGATTTGAATTCTTTGTTGTAAACAGGAGCCAGTTCCTAGGGCACTCCTCCATCACCAGGACATGGCCAGTGATAAATGACAGCTGGCATTGCACTGCAACCTGTGCTGGCTGAAGCCTCCCATTAGGCAACCCACTCTTGCTTGTAAGCAGGACAACTTGGCTACACATGGCCAAGGAGAGTTTGGATCAACAAAGACTGCGTAGCTCTGAGCTTCAGCTGTGCCAAGAAGCTCACATGCTGCCTAAAGGTCTGTAGAAACTAAATCCTGTGTCTGTATCTCTATTTGATGGGAACCTTGGCTTCCCCAAGATGCTCCTGAGCCTCCCCACCCTGCCCTGGTGCTGATCTCAAGGCCCAGGGTACACAAATGTTTGCACCATCTGCAACAGGTGTTTCTGGAGATGTTTCTTGAAGCCAGGGCAAAGCTCCTACTGACCTGCATAGCAATGGACCAAGTAGAGCAGTAACATGCACAACTCTTACACCCTAAGTTTGGGCTGGTTCTGGTTTATTGGCTTGCAAAGAGCCCAAAGTGATAGCTGAGGCCTCACCCCACTTTTTTGTAGGGCTTTAGGTACAGAGCTTTAGCATTCCTTAGGCACTTGGCTCCCATCACCTTAGGATTTGGATAAAATTTTTGAAGTTTGATGCTGGATCACTTTGTAGATTTATGTGCTCTGTTATCTTGCTGTTGCCTCAT
This sequence comes from Caprimulgus europaeus, assembly GCA_907165065.1. The sequence continues at coordinate 16,694,005 of OU015530.1, forward strand.
TCTCAGTAGCTTTGCTCATGGTGTGATAGCTGCCTCACAGGTTGGGGAAGAGGCTCTGCCATGACACAGCCCCCTTGTGATGCCAAGGTCAGGGCTTGTGGGACTACAGGCCCTTTTTTGTGTCTTGCAGAGGTGAGGGGAGTGCACAGGCTGATATTGCTAAACTGGAGTCTTTAATGGCCCATCCATAATACCAGCTGCTCAGCCACTGGTCTCTAAAGTACTCCTTGTTTAAGAGGGGTGGGGGGGGCTGAAATCTGCTGATTTCATTCACCCTGGTGCAAGGATGGGGAGTTCAAACCTCCGTCCTGTGTCTTGGCTGCTTCCAGCAAACACAACTACAAGAGGGCATGGATTCTGAATTTTTAAATGCAGCATCTTTGGCTTGACCAAAGTCTGCTTTAGACCTCTGCAAACTGTCTGTACCCCTCATCCTGGAGGAACTCACCCACCTGGGTGCCCGTGCTTTGTCTGGGTGCATGTGGTCCCAAGGAGGCATTTTGGGAGTCAAGGACCGAAGGACCTTATACCCTTTTCTGGCCATATTTTTTTACACTGTAAGAGCTACAGACAATGACACCCCAGAAGTGTTTTGGCCTTTTGTCCAACTCTGCTTAGAAAAACACCCTCAAGTTTTTGCCTCCTTTTTCCCCAGTTGTATTAGGCAAAGCCACAAATAACCCCTAGTAAAAGGGGCAGGATACTGTTACGTGGCCGCTTCTTCCCCTCACCACTGGCCCAGTCTCTGGAGTGACCTCAGATTGAATTTACTCCCTGAATGCAAACCCTGGGGATTATGCCAGGAATGCTGCTGGAGATTCAATGACCCATTTTCATGTCCAGAGCTGAGCTTGCAGGCAAAGGGGCATTCAACACTGTGCATACAGAAGAGGAGAGGAGCGGAGCCACCTTTTTCCACCTCTGGTTTCAAGTTCAGCTTGACCATTGTCTGATGCTGTTCAGTGACAGGGCTGGGCAGGGATGCAGCAGCCGACTACTCTAACAAGTGGCTTGTTAGCGAGGAATGTCCTGCAGTAAGTACGGAGCAGCCTTGTCACTTCTCAGCCAATCCTCCGAGGACAATAAGGAAGGAGGACAAAATGAGTGCAGCCCTCCTGGGCCTCCCCTTAAGAGTTTAAAAGCAAAATATTGATTTTGAGTTACCCTGCTTCAACTCAGCTTCACTCTCCTGATATTTTTATTCCCTTGTAGATTTCTGACTCCATTTGTTTTTTAAAGAAATCACTGGTGAAATTGTGGTGTGTCCATGTAACATTCCAGCGCCTAAAAATATGGTCAATTGACACCTTGAAGGTTTCCAGGCAACTCTAACCATTTGTGACATCTTTAGCTGCATCCCCAGTATGTTCAATAGATATGAAGTGAGTGAATTGATTTTAGCTGTATAAAAACCTTGACAAAAATCTCTTTGTGGCCATCCAGTTAGTCTCTTGATGATTTATAGAGTATTTGCTTATGCCATGAACTTGATCCTTCCCACCTCTCCACTTGTTTTTCAGCCAGCTCTGCTGTGGGTTCCCCACTCCTAAATGCACTGCAGTTGCCTTCCCCAGAGCAACAGCCAGAGTCAAACAATGCTGTACCTACAGCCAGGATGACATCAGGTCAGACCTGAAGCACTGTGTATGCCATAATGTGCCACCTGAACAGCTCTTGATTGTAGCAAGACAAAAAGAAGCAACTTTATTAGGTGTTTTAAATTATCGCAGCAGCCAATTTGCCAAATAAAATCAGTAGATTCACACAACCTGACTCAAAGTCCCAGCAAAGCAGAAATGAGTCTTCAAGTTACTTAAGGAAATAGCGCATAGAACGGCACAGCAAAAACCTTTCCCTTTGTCCTCAGGAAAAAGCTGAGTATTTGCATGTGATGAAACATGCAGTAGGCCAGGAATAACTTAAGTGCAGAATCTCAACTCCTTTAACCAAATATTCTGCTAAACTCACGTTTATGTGTGTGGTCCAAAGGAAATTCTTTTGAAGACATACGGTCATTTCACCGTACCCTATTTTGGCTCAGGCTCCATTGTATTAACAAACAGTAACCACACATGATAAGCACTAATTTCAGAGGTGTGTTGGGTTTATGGAGGGGCAACCATATGAGAGTGAGAAGCTCCCCTGGCTCCAAGGCAGAGACCCCCCAGCCCAGGCTGGGCCAATGAGCACTAGAGAAACACCTCTGGAATCCATATTGGTGAGGGGAAGGACTGTCTTGAAAAGAAAAGCGTGTGGTACCTGGAGAAGAAAAAAATTGACCAACCAAAAGACAACCATCAGCCAAAACAAAGGACAGACAGACAGAGAACTTTGTTGCCAGAAAGAAGGACAAAGACCCACACCCAGTTCTACCATATGGAGTAGGAGAAGACAAAGCCCCCCGCAGCCCATGGAGATTCAATGGTGGAGCAGAGACCCACGTTTAGGCCATGGAGGACTCCACACTGGAGCAGAAAAATTGAGCCTGAGGGCAAGTGTGACTGGAACTGGGACCCCGAGACAGAGTGCAGGTGGACTCCCAGAGTAGAGGGAAAGTCTCATGCAGCCTGTGGATGTCCCAATGCCAAAGCTGGGAGCTGAGCCCGAAGAGGTCTGTGACTCCATGGGAAGCTCGTGTTGAAACATCTTGTTCCTGGACTTCCATGCTGGGAAGAGCAGCAGAGGTGAATTGACTGAACCCCCATTCCCTGTCCCCCGTGCTGCTGGGGGAGAAGGCAGAGAAATTGGGAGCAAAGTGATTTGAGCCCGGGAAGAAGGGAGGGGTGGGGGGAAGGTGTAAGATGTGGTTGTTTTGTCTACTTAAATGATTTGCAATGAATTAAATTTATTTTTCTTCCCCAAGTTGAGTCTGTTTTGCCCATGACCATAACTGGTGAGTGAGCCGTCCCTGTCCTCATTCCTAATCCTGTGCCCCCTCTGTTGTGTCTCCCATCCCATCTCACCGGGTGGGAGGAGTGAATGCAGGATCGCATGGTCTCACTGTGGGTCAAACTGCCACAAGAGGTCTACATTTGGTGTTTCAGCTCCCCTTGACAAAAACGGAAGACTGAACCAGAGAGAGGAGCCTGCTGGATGTGCTGCTGATGGAGCCCGAGTGCTGATAATAGCCCATCCTTCAAGGAGTGTAGGATATTCTTGATTAATTAAAGACTTATCTGAATCCAAGATAAACAGCAAATGCTTCTGCTGGCAGTCAGCGTGTGCAGCAGGGTGTGAGAGGGCAGCAAGGTCAGGCTTTGGCAAAGCATTTGATCACAGAATCACAGAATCGCAGGGGTTGGAAGGGACCTCAGGAGATCATTGAGTCCAACCCCTGCTAAAGCAGGTTCCCTACAGCAGGTTGCACACGAAAGCATCCAGGCGGGTCTTGAATGTCTCCAGAGATGGAGACTCCATAACTTCTCTGGGCAGACTGTTCCAGTGCTCTGTTACCCTCACAGGAAAGAAGTTTTTCCTTAAGTTTGTCTGGAACTTCTGGTGTTCCAGTTTTTGCCCATTGCCCCTTGTCCTGTCACTGGGAGCCACTGAAAAGAGCCCAGCCCCATCCATTTGGCCCCCACACTTCAGATATTTATAGACATTGATCAGATCCCCTCTCAGTCTTCTCCAGGCTGAAGAGCCCCAGCTCTCTCAGCCTCTCCTCATAAGGGAGATGCTCCACTCCCTTAATCATCTTGGTGGCTGTGTGCTGGACTCTCTCAAGGGGTTCCCTGTCCTTCTTGAACTGTGGGGCCCAGAACTGGACACAATATTCCAGATGTGGCCTCACCAGGGCAGAGTAGAGGGGAAGGAGAACCTCTCCTGACCTACTAACCACACCCCTTCTAATGCACCCCAGGATGCCTTTGGCCTTCCTGGCCACAAGGGCACAGTGCTGGCTCATGGTCAACCTGCTGTCCACCAGGACTCCCAGATCCCTTTCCCCTACACTGCTCTCTAGGAGATCATTTCCTAACCTATACTGGAACCTGGGGTTGTTCCTGCCCAGGTGCAACACCCTACACTTGCCCTTATTATATTTCATTAAGTTTTTCCCTGCCCAGCTCTCCAGCCTGTCCAGGTCTCTCTGGATGGCAGCACAGCCTTCTGGTGTGTCAGCCACTCCTCCCAGCTTTGTGCCATCAGCAAACTTGCTGACAGTGCCCTCTACTCCCTCATCCAGGTCATTGATGAATATATTGAATAACACTGGTCCCAGTACTGACCCTTGAGGGACTCCACTAGACACAGGTCTCCAACTAGACTCTGCCCCATTGACCACCACTCTCTGGCTTCTTCCCACCAGCCAGTTCACAGTCCATCTCACTATCTGATCAACTAATCCACACTTCCTCAATTTATCAGCGAGGATGCTGTGGGAGACCGTGTCAAATGCTTTGCTGAAATCAAGATAGACCACATCCACTGCTCTGCCATCATCCAGCCACCTCGTTGTGTTTTCATAAAAGTCTAGAAGGTTGGTCAAGCACGACTTCCCCTTGGTGAAGCCATGCTGACTGCCCCTAATGACCCTCTTATCCTTGATATGCCTAGAGATGGCACCAAGGATAAGTCGTTCCATCACCTTTCCAGGGGTGGAGGTGAGGCTGACCGGTCTGTAGTTACCCGGGTCCTCCTTCTTGCCCTTTTTGAAGGTTGCAGTGACATTTGCCTTCCTCCAGTCCTCAGGCACCTCTCCCGTTTCCCATGACTTAGCAACGATGATGGAGAGTGGTCTAGCAATTACTTCAGCCAGCTCCCTCAACACCCGTGGGTGCATCCCATCTGGACCCATAGATTTATGGATGTCCAGATTGCTTAATTGGTCCCTAACCCAGTCCTCATCACCCAAGGCAAACTCCTCCATTGTCCTGACTTCCTCTGGGGAACAGTTCAAGGTGGGAAGGAGGGCCACAAGAAACTGGTCAGCTAGAACTTCTTTGGGGACTTTTAGGGAAAAAAGACTACTTGCATAATGTATAGAAACACACTGAAATGTATTTATTCTGCGGGTAGCACTATGAAAAAGCCACCTCCTCTCCCATGGTGCGTGGCATCCATGTTGCTATTTCCTAAGTGCATGCAAGTAGGCAAGACCTTGGGGTCTGCATACCATGGGTGTGCAGCTGCGGCTGAGAGCCAGCGTGGGGCAAGAGCTGCTGGAGGTTTTGCTCTGCTCATATTGGTACTGTGCTGTCCTTCTGCACTCGTGGCTGCTGCTGGGTGTATTGGGGAGACATGCAGACTGCATGACATTGGCCAGTGAGGGACAGCTGACAGAGCCTTTCCAGATGCATTGCAAGCGAGAGGAACAGCAGCCATCCATAGATGCAGCACCTGATTTATTCTGCATTGCGGAGGTGAGACCGGTTTCCCACTGGTGTAATGGCACTGGCTCAGGTTGAGGAGGACCTGGCACTAGTTCTGGTCAGGAAAAGGCTTTAGCCGAGAGCAAGGAATGACAGCGCAGCATGGAAGTGAGGTGTGCAGGGCTGCTGCAGGTGGTGATGAAGGAAGAGAGAGTCCTTGAAAGCCCGCAAGCTCGTCCTGCCACCTGCCCCATCATCCACAGCTTTGCCTCCAAGGCTAAGGGGTGCAGCATCATGCTCTGGGTTCCTGGATGCTCTGTAGTGCATGTGTGGCTTCCTGTGGAGCTGCTGAATTGCATTTGTTGGGAGCATCCACACCAGCCAGCAGCATGCTGAAAAGGATCATCTCAGATGTCTTGGATTTTGCAGCATAAGCTTACTTCAAAAAGCTGTGATCATGTCAGCAAATATAGCCTGTCGCATTCCACCGACCCTCCTGCTGAAACTGCAGCGTGCCCCACGCTGACCACCCAGCACAAGCAGCAGCAGTTCCCCAGCTGCCTGTGGCCATGGTTCAGGATGGTGCCACTAAGCCCAGCTCTCCCCTCAGCCCTGAGTGGGCAGGCTGGGGGTCCACCACAGGTCCTCCAGCAGCCAGAGCAATCATCTCATCTACTGGCTTGTTGGGTTTGGGAACAGGCATCCAACTCTGGACAGCTGCTGGGATGGGATTTGCTTTCAAGCTGTGCTAATTGACTTCTGAAGCTTTTCTTTCTCTGAGCCAGCTGAAGTGAGCTGAGGCAGATTTGCTGAGTGGCTGCTGCTTCCTGCTTCTTGTGCTAGAACCTGACAAAGGGCGGGGAGAGGAACAGGGTGACCAGGGGATGCCTCCTCCCCATTCACTTGCGCAGGGTGCCCATGAGGGTGAGGAGGCCAAAGAGCAGCTGTTTCTCTGGGTGGGTTTTTGGCAGGGTATCTGCTTGGGAATGGTGGAGCAGAGTTTCCTCTCTGACTCCTGCCCTGCTGTGGGGGAAGGACAAGTGGGGAAGCCACAAACAAAAGCAGGGCAGAGAGAAATAGGCTGGTGCTGCCTACCAACGCTTTTGGTTTTGAGGGCCTCACGGCTGCAGCCTTTCTGCAGCTGACTGGGGCATGTGCAGGCAGATCCCATGCTCTCACACAGGCTCAGCCCCGCCTGCTGGGGTGAAGAGTGTGGGTGGAGGTTCTGGCTCCCACAAGAAGGATGTCCCACAGTGGTACAGCACAAGCCCTTGCTGATGCTCTCCTCTGCCCTGGTTACAGATGCATTGGGCATTCCAGGAGGTTTCTTCTTGTGGTTTTGTTTTTTCCCTCAGCCCTGAGGCAGACATGGCTTTGTGCCCATCCCTGTCCTCCTGTCTGACAGAGGAGATTTGGGTAAGGGGCAACTGGACCAGCTACTGTGCTTCCCCACAGGACAGAATGCCCCAGAGACAGAGGTAATGCAGCTGGCAGGCAGTGGTGCACGGCTGCACAGGGAACTGGCCAAAAAAAGTACCAAGGCAGAGTTAGGAGGTCATACCTAAGGTAAAAATAAGGATTTAACAAAGTTACAGGAAAATATTTATCAGTTAACATGGCCTCCCTACAGAAATAGCAATCCCTCTTCAGGCTGTGAAGTCTGTACATGAAAAATAGTTGCCAAAGCTGGCTGTGGCTTTCCTACTCAGGCACTAGCATGGTCAGACACCCAACACGTTGCTCTTCAAACATGGTCGTTTCTCAAAAGCATTTATTCTAAAAAGAAAAACATTATTCTAAGCCTCTAATTTAAATATACAGAAATCCAGGTGGGAGAAGTGTTAATTTGAATTGACACATACAATATCACAGCCTGTAGGGGTTAAGGAGAAGGTAGGAAAATAAAACCTGTACTTTTCTTCCTTCTAAGTAAATTACATGATCAAGTTGAGGTTTTTTAAAAGAAGTGCTGTATTCCAACTGCCATCACTTTTATCACTTCTGAAAAACATATTTGACCATAAGTAGAGTCTTTAGTAAGATATTTCTGTATTCCAGTGATAAAAAGGACAAATTAATTTGGTAGCCAAGCTAGGTAAAGTAGCCAAGCTCAACCTGAGATTATTTCTACACTTGTCCACTGGGATGTGAAAGAGAAAGAGTAGCAGGGAATGGCAGATACCTAGGTGCTCAGGTTATTTAGCACAGCTCACGGCCTTTGCCAGGCTGTGCTTTCTGAAGGCATCAAAGGTGAGTTGTTCCCAGCCCAGGCACCATTTGCTCTGCTTTTTCCTCCAGTAGAAGAGTAAAGTGTTGAGACCATAAAAAGCTGGTTGTATACTCTGAAGTACTCTGGTGCTGGCTGCAGGAAACTCAACTGGACATGAGGCACCACGAGATAAACCAGCATCTGGTAGCTCCCTGGGTGCAGAGTGACCGATGAGGCAATTCATGGGTACCTGCCATTGTGGGATGACATTAGGGCCTGTCTCAGTGTGTGGCCACCCTGGTTGTCCCTGTGTGGTGGGGACACATGTATGGTGCAGCTCACAGGACAGCAGGACACAGATACAGAGCACTCCTGGGAAGATGGGAAGAGGGTTTGAGCCTGGGTGCTGGGAAGGACTGGTGCAAGACCACTCGAGTCAATAGTAAGGATGCCTACACCACAGGCTTGCCCACACCCAAAAGTAAGAAACGGGAAGGGTGTAGCTGGGGCACTGGGGTGAGCTGATCCTCAGGGCTGCTGAGCCAGCGAGGGACAGAGGCATCAGGAAAGGTCTCTGCAGGGAAACACGGGGGCTGAATTACAGGAGATGTTTCAGCCCCGGTGAACCTCTGCCAACTTCGAGTCACAGCTGGGGACAGTTGGTCTCACTGCTACTGAGAAATATGATGGGGGAGAGAGAGAACCTCGTCATATTTTTTTTTGTTTAGTCACTGGTTTATTTTCCTGTGAATGGTAGTAACAGTTCAGCCTACGAAGCTGATGTAATTGTGAAACTTTTTTTCAGCTCAAATGCCCCTGCGTGTATGCTGTAAAGCAGACAGCCTTAACAGCAGTTTGGCTAGCCCTAATAATTTTACATCATCTTTCACTTGGTTTTTGTTTGGGTTTTTTTATAATGATATTACACTAAGAATTTTTTTAATTCTTCTTTAATTTATTTAATTCTTTAACTCTTTTAACTCTTATTCTTGTTACAAACATTGTTTCTACTTCTCATTTTTCGTAAGTGCAAGCTCTATAAAGTCAGAATTTCCAAAAGCAACAGGCTATGGCAAGTCAAGTATTCAGTCAGGATTTATTTAATACATTGTTGTGTCTGTCTTTCCTTCAGAGCTTGTTCACCTATGCCTTTCAGGGCTTCACATTTTCTAATTCACAGACCTTTACACTTTTCTATGGTATCTGCAACCTCCTTTAAGAAAAAAGAGGTAAATGTTCCTGGAGCTCCTGCAGTTTTACAGGAGATACTGTGTGGCTGAGTGTACTTTTCACAGTCAAGTTTTGAGGATGCCTTAGATATATTAGTTGCAAACTACTGGTGTTTATTAAGATAGGCTGGGCATGAAGTTACAGCCTTTCACATAGACCTGTCACTAGCTGAATGAATAGACTGAGACAAACTTCAGCTGAGTAGCACTGTACAGAGTCTGGAAGGAGAGGATAGGGGAGCAAATTTAATGCAACTCTGGCAAAGCCAGAGAGTATTTTTGAGAGTATACTTTGCTCAGAGCGTGGGCATGCAGTCCAGCTACTGAACTTTGCAAGGCTGTGGTCTCAGTAAGGCATGCTTTACCAGTCGTGTGGGTTCATGGAGTTGCCTTGCTCCTCTCCCGTGGGTTCTGGCACATGTAGCACAGCATATGACCCCTAGCACAACCACATAGGGCTCTGGGCTATGAGTGTGGATTTTAAGAGCTGATTTAGGCTTCTGACTGGCAAGGACAGCCCACAAATGGTTGGGCCAGTCCAGCTGAAGGGTCACTGTCCACAGCTGCAAATAGGAGTGATGAAAAGGGCATGCCCTAACACAAGCACTGTGAACCTGCAGCCTGGGCTGCTTTATGTTAACCAAGCCATAGTAAATCATCATTCTAGCTCTTAGCAATATCAGATACCACCAGATTATACTTTGATGAGAGAGACAGAAAGTGCAACTAGGCTTGATCTGCCACTGCCTGTTACAATTCTGAACTGGTGGATTTTTAACTCTGGGGTTATACAAGTGAGTATTGAGGAAGGCAGGCAGCAGAGTTGCTTCAGAGATGTGTAACTATTTCTGTCCTGGGTGTTTGAGATCAAATCTGGAGAGAAAAAACAGTGCTGGCAGCTTTAACTCTCTAATTGCTGCTCTGCTCAGAGCTGGGAGGGCTGACAGTGTTGCTGCCCCAGCCCCTGCCAGCTGAGCTGTGGCCAAACCTGCTGCCAAACTGCCAGAGTTGAGAGTGCAGCACCTTCAGGAAAATCATCATGTATTTCCATATGCCTGAAAACGCCAGTGTGGGTCAGGAGCTGTAAGCAGATCAGACCATGGTTCAATAAATCTGGTTTTAAGGTTTTTAGTACTAAATCAGAAGTGCTGTAGCCAGGGGCTCGGATTGCTGATGGCTACACCCATGCCCAGGCTCAGATTTCTTCAGAGCCAGGTGACAGGTTGGCACCAGCAGCCTTTCCACTGAACCAGGCGCTGCCTACTTGCCTGCAGCTGGCTAAAACCTCTGTCGGGCACATGGACCAATTTGATAGAAACATGACCACATGCCTGAGCCTAAACTGGGTCAGAAGAGCACCACTGGGTGCTCTGGTGTTGGATGGGTCTGCCTCTGCTGAGCACAGAGCCCTAGCCCTGGGTGGCTGTGCTGCAGACAGGCAGCAACCTGGCCAACCTGCCCCAGCTCATCTGCCAAGGAAGGTTCAGCAAAGTGTCTGTGAAACCAACAGAGGAAGTTTCTACCCCACAACTCTTTGGTTTTGTTCCTGTAATGCTGCTTGTTGCATTCGTTGTCCTGATGCAGCTGTCAGTCAGACTGCTTGCTGAACCTGATCACTCCAGTAAGCCAGGGTTAAAAACACACTCTTTTGGGAGAGGGGTAATTATTAAGCAGAACTACCCCCCCAAGGCTTGATTTACAGCACAGTCTTCCAAATGTTCATAGAAACTGACCCAAGGGGCCAAGACCTGAGCTATAGGGGTGGGGAATGCTGGGGAATGGGAGACTTCATGGCCTGGTTTTGTCAATAAAACCAATGGCTGGTGGAACTGTAGCCAAAGCCCTTTTCACTGCTTCTTGCAATAGCTATGCTCTACATGGCACGCTGCTCTTGGACCATGGGCCTTTCTTGTGATGCAGGACCCTGCTCTTGTATATACTTCACATTCTTCACCCGAGCTACATGTACCACTTTAACTCTTTCCTCCCACGGGACAGGATTTTACTGGCTTGCAGATTGCATTCTCTCCAGCACAGATCTCTTGCATGCAAATCAAGAAGTTGAGAGGAAGACAAGGTAGTGAATGGCAAAGTGGTATATTGTTAGCATGTAAGCATGGAAAAGTGTTATCTTTGTGTTATGATTACATTACAGTGCATTTAAAGCAGAAAACAATCCAATGTGGATATTGAGGAAACAAAACCCAGCAGTTCTGCATCAAAACATATGAGAACAAAGATGCGTTTGTTGCCAGGTTTGAAATTCTACTGAAAACAAGTGATTGTGGCTTAAAATTTTTACTGAAAACAAGTGGCTATAATCTGTAAATTGTTTAGTAAAAGAATAAATTATTTTCAATATTTTGAATGTTTCTGCCTTGTTGTGGATTCCTTCTTTAGGATGCTGAGAAAGGCATTGTTATGTGGTCAGGTGAGAGGGCATGGGGAGGTGGAAATTTCAAAATAAAACTGCAGGAAATGTTAGAAAAAGGTTGAATTTAGTGATCCTGTCAAGTCACTGAATAAAGGCATTATCCACTTGGTCAGCACAGGATTTCCACATTTCTTTTTGACCAGCCTTGAATGTCAAATATGTGAGCCTATCTCATTCTTTATTCATCACTGCACCCCTGGATTATAGTTCAGCTGGAATATTCTCCTGGTTCTGAGGGAACTGGTGGCGGTTTATCTCAGTATGTCCCCCTATAAATAATTAAATAATCTTAACCAGAGGGTCGCTTGCTGCCCTGGTTCCTTCTGAAGGTTTTCCAGCTTCACTGAGGCACTGGTTGTCATCACTTTTTCTCCCATCTATTCCTTAGTATGCCTTCTTTTCATCTTCTCCCAGCCTTTCAGAATTTCTGAAGGAAAATAAAAGGAAGGCTGCTAAAAACCACATCCCAAAATGCAGATTCCATTGTGAGCTTTCTTTGGTATCAGCGGTGGAGTGGGTTCCTTCTACAAAACAATGTGCTTCTCCAAGAAACCAAATTCTGCATTGCCACCCAGTTTGTGTGTATCTTGTATCTTTTTTAGAAATACTTTTCAACTGATTAAAATTAAGTCATGCAATCACTAAAATAACTTAAAAGGCAATTAAATCAAATAGAACCTATAAAATATAGCAACCTGGTCCTCTTCCCTGTAACCTTTCAAAGGAAGGTGAGCAAGACAGATTGGTACTTTCTCTTTTCTTTTAAATCTTTCCCTCAACACACTCCTAATCATTTCTGTTTCTGTGAAGCTGAGTCTCTTCTTGCATTTATTAACCAAATTCATTGTTTTGTTTTTTCCCCTAGGTGATTCCTATCACATCAAAACTTGATTGTGAAACTGGATTTTAACAGGAGTTTTGCCCAAGTGGGGACTTAAAGGATTTTGATCACCTTGTGCTGAAAGACAGCCTGTAGATTTGTGTGTACGTTGTATCCATACATATATATGTGTATATATAAAAATCTCTGAAAGTGGATGATTTCTTGGCTGTATATATAAAAATCTCTGAAAGTGGATGATTTCTTGGCTCTCATCCTAACCTTTGTGCAACTGGGTGCTGGGATCTGGATATTCAGTGTGCTTAGCAGCACTTTTTAATGAAGAGGTGTTTTCTCCCTTGGAGCTGTCATTCTCTGCCACATCACGGACTCTTTCAGACAGAAAAATAATTGGCCACTTTCTCTGAGCGTGGAATCAGAGAGCCCCAGGGACTGGCGGAGTGCTCAGCAAACTGGGACAGCGGCTCACAGCGGTGCCCACTCGTATCCCCCTAACCTGTCTTGGTGCTACTCCCCACGTGGGTCCTGCCCACCCCTAAGCACTTGAATGAGGTCTGGTAGATGGTGCCATGAAATGGGACAAGCAAGACCCAAAACCCCAGAGGAGAAAGGTGAAACAAAATAGACAATTATTTCCAGAGCTGTTCAGCTACCAGATGGAAATGCAGGCTTGCTTTGCTTTCTTCTTTTTCTGAAACCTGTGCAATTGCTGCTTGGTGGGATGGTTTTCCATGTTTGCAGGAGGAATTTTCTAATTTTGCTTTAAAGGTGGATTTTTAGCAGTATTTGTTCTACATAGAAGTTCCTAACATCAACCTTTCATCAAATATTCCCCAGAACTGTGAGCTTTCAGAAATAAGCAATGTAGTAAAAATTCACCCTTTAGGACCTCCTGCCTATTACCGGGCATGTAGAAAAGTGATTAAATAAATGCTAAAGGCAGTCCTCAAGCCCCGGCTGGACATTAAGAGCACTTGCCTGGCAGGAGCGTGCCACTATCCCATGCCAACCAAATGCTCAAAAGCAAATACAACACAGCTTACCCTGTCTAGCAAAGATACTCTGGGTCCAGCTCTGCCACTTGCAAATCACTTCTCACTGCCCTGATCACTCTTGTGACAACACTGCAACGTGCTGCTCCTTTTCCTAACGGCTGAAGCAAGGAAGGCTCCTGCTCTTGTAAGCTGCTGTGGCCAAAGAAAAAGCATGTCCTTCACCTTGCTGTGATACCTCAGGGCCTGACTACTTGGCTGTGACTCATTTTCACGTGTTGTTTAGGAGAAAAAGCTGGACAGTGAGATGGCAGGAATTACTCCCAAGAACCAAGAATGACCGTCCTGCAGGTCCCAGGGTGTCCCCTGCACCAGGGACACCCCACGGGATGAAGGGACACAGCCCGCTGATCTCTCTCATCATGCTGGGGCTCTGTATTTTGCCCGCTGATCTCTCTCATCATGCTGGGGCTCTGTATTTTGCCTGCCCTGATGTTCCACAACTGTCAAACTCTGCACCTCAGGCTATATGTAAGGGTAATTTGAAGGTGGGATTTTAGCTTGAGTAGGGTTAAATAAGGTGTAAAGTAGGCAGAAAGGTTGCCACGATAGCATTATGTTTACCAAGGCCTCACCACCCTGTGGTCATCAGAGTCTGACTGCTCATGCCAAGCCCCTTGCTAATTTTTAATGGGTCATACTAAGAGAAGATATATTTTAATTTAGATCAACACCTAAAACAAAAGATCAGAAGGCTTTTTTTTCCCCACATTCTTTTCATATTCATTGCATCCATTCCTTTTTTGTCCTTCAATCCATAGCTGTGGGCAACAGGAGAACCAGTAATTGAAACAGTGAAGAGTGGAGAGGAGAGAATATAGTTAAAACAAACAAAAAAACCCCCACACCCAGAAAGAATATGGATTGGTGAGGTTTAAAGTTCTCTGTAATGTTGCTCATTTGTCTGTTCTCATCTGTATAATTCAAACACTTCAAGCTAAAATTTTCCCTCACTAATGTGCTAGGAATCAACACAATCATCTATGCTAGAAAAAACAGTGCTCATGCTCCACGCACTGAAGTTAATTGGAGAATTGGAGAGAAGTGGTGTAGAGATCCTCTCACATTGTCCTCGTGTCACCGAGAAGCAAATTATGGTGGCAAAGCAGCAATTGATTCTGTTTGTGAGGGGTTGTTGGGATTTTTTTTTTTTTTTTGGTGGTAGTGAGGGGATAGGTTACATTTTTTTATTTCTTCATAATGTAACTTCGTTCTGCTCTCTATATATCCTAAATTTCTGCTGTTTTTTTTTTTTTTTTTTTTTTTTTTTTTAAGAGAGAGAGTAAGAGAGAGAGACGGACAATTCCCAGTTCCACAGGGCTGGTAGCAATAGTAAAAACTCTTCCTGTCCGGAGTGAGGGGGCATCTCACCAGGATGTCAGCAGTCGTTTCCTTCTCAGATAAAGTTTTTCTGATGAAAGATTTTTTTGATTGCTTTTTTTCTTTCTTTCTGGCCATTGAAGCAGACCAGGGTGCCAGTCCCGGACCTCCGCAGCCCCCCGGGGTGGGGTGCAGCCCGGGCTCTGCGCCCCGGAGGGCGCAGGCTCCGCAGGTGTGGGAGCCTTTGAAACTCCCGCTCCTGCAAACGGCTTCCGAGACGACATTCACGTGGCAAAGAAAGTGCCCATTTGCTTCGATTATTTTCTAACGACTCTGTTCGCCCCTGCCTTTGGTCTCGGTGGTACCCAGATGGGTAATTTTGGAGCTATCTGCGGGCATAAACTTGTTTTGAAGGCGCATGGGTCTGCGAGCTCAGGTACTTCAAAACGCTTAGTAGGAATTAACAACTGAATGGGGAGCCCTAAGCACCCCGACGTGGGATCACATGCGACACAGGGACTTCAAAGCTCCCGGCGTTAATCTGTCCGGATCGCCCGCCGCCGCCCCGCGCTGGGGCTGGGGCGGGGGCGGGGGCTGCAGCCCAGGCCCCTCGCCCCTCTCCCGGCACACGCCGCAGCCCCTGCCCGCTGCCAGCAGCGCTGGTCCCCACAAGGGCGTACCCGGGGGGGACGGCGGCTTCTGCCGGCCCTCCCCGCTCTTCGGGCGGGGGAGAGGGCTGCCCGGGCTTTAAGCAGGTCGGAGGATTTAGCAGCGATGTTTCGAAAATGGATTTAAAAAGCGGGGACGGAGGAGGGGGGCGGCATTTCCCTCACCCCCAGCCTGAAACCGCCTGAGGGGCAGCGCTCCGGGCCGGGACCGCTCCGGGGCACCGGAGGCCCCGCCGCCCGTCCCGTCCAGTCCAGGCGGCTACTGGCGGCCCGCCCAGGCAGGGAGGGCTCGGGGAGAGCGGTGCGGGGCAGCAGCTGCTCCCGCCGGCCTGAGGCCGCTCCCGCCGGAGACCCCTCGCCTGCTTGTGGAGACACCTGCGGGGCAGGGTCCCCCTGCGGTCCCCACCGCCCTGGTCACCCCGCGGGCAGGTCTGGGCCGGCTGGAAGGAAAGGTGCCGGTTTCATCCCCTTGCCAATGGCAACGGGCTGCTGGTGGAAACTGGGGCCCTCCCCAGGAGAGGAACCCTACAGCTACCTTCTCACCTTCCCAGAGAGTACATATGTCGTCCTCATTCTGTTTTCTGCTTATTTTTATAACGGACTCGCCCGTCATGGCTGCTATTTAATATGTGGTTCCCTGCTAGGTCTTGCTGTTTGATTGCTGTCACAAATTATATCAGGTGAAATTCCTCATTGCTTCTGCAATTACGTGGTAGCCCACTGCTACTCGCTTTTCCAGCCCCTCAAGTTAATTGTTTTCCCACTGTAAGCCTCATACTGCATGCATGTAGAGCAAACAAAAACCCAAACCCTCAAAAACTCATATTTCTCAGCTATTATGTTACCAGCAGGAAATATTTCATGGCTCTGACATCATAAGCCCGGAGCAGCATGAAGTTTATCAGGGCCTTCACATGATGAAATTGTACTTTTTAAAGTGTTAGAGCAAAAAGCAGAACACATACTATTTGAGCTGCTAATTTTAATTGCTGCAATTTCAATAGTGCAGTTGAATCCAGGCTCTTTCAATAGTAACTTCTGATACAAAGCAGGGAGACTAAGCCAAAATTAGGTGTTTAAAACTGTCTATATTAGATCTGTAAATAAAAATAGGATCAAACTGACCAGATCTGTGGCCATCACACCCGTGTCATGAATCCTGTTATGTTCTCACACCTCTATTGCATGACTGTCAGGCAGGCAAGGAGCACAAATCTATAAACAAGTAAGTGATCTTGCTTTAAAACCAGGGAAAAGGTGCCAGGCATCCCTCATTAAACTTATCAGAGGGTGAAAAGGAGAGCATTTAAGAAGAGCTGTTTGGAGATCCCTGTACATGAATAATACAAAATATGAAACATTGCTCGTGGTTATGGTTGGGTTTGTGATCCTAATTTCAGTCTCTTCCCTTAATTAAGTTTCTACAATTCCATTTGGAGCAAGGAAAATCACCTGGAAGCTAAAGCCAATTTAATACTTCTCCCTTTCTGTGAGTTTCGCAAATATTTGTCAAAATTACAAAGGCATCTGCTTTATGAAGACTGATACTTTCTCGAACATGCTTTTTTTCCTTTCTTTAGCCAATAGGGTACCATAGGCCAAACAACAAAAAGCTGTTGTGTGGTCTTACCTAGCAAAATTATCCATTGCCAAGAACTCGCTCCAAGCACTGAATATGTTTATCCTTGTCTGTGCTAATACTGCCATATTTTACTCATTAGGGTCAGACCTGGACTGGTTTTCACTAACCATTGTATTTCCCTTTAAATTTAAATTCACAGATAAAGACTTTTTTTAGGTGTTATTTTTCTTTGAAGGAGAAGAAAGGAAGTGACCAATAAGGCTGCTTTGAATACCACTTTCTTTTCAAATACTGAGTTGTTTCTTCCAGCTCCTGATTCATTGACTCCTGTTTGTTCTTGCTGTTTCATATACCTCGGCTAGTAAAGGCTATTCTTTACTTTCTCATTTTTATAAATTAGCTTCATACTTATTACCGGGCTTATGCATACTTATGTCAATTTTTCTAATGTATATATATCTGTATTCTGCCTTTTAAAATCGGTTTTGATAGCTAAGAAAGTGGCAGCTAAATTGAATTAATTATCAAAGAGTAAGATTGCTGTTAATGTGACACCATCACCAGTTAATCTTGAAGATAATAGTTCTTTGGTGTTGTAGGGCTATATTGATTTCTTCAATTTAAAGTCCATATATATCTGCTTCAACAACAGTTGACTCTACTGTTTAACCCTTTTGGGTTCGAATTTTCACAACCTCAAAGCAGATTTTAAGCTACACTTTTATCTTCAAGACCGTATATGTCTGCACACTGAAAATCCCACTTGGCATAAACTAAAATCGATTGATAGTGGTCTTTGCAGCTATAGCAGAACTTTTTTTCATCAGAAGATAAAAATCATTTTCAATGAATTCAGTCTCCTAACATTCCCACAAAAAGACATGGCTGTTGTCTGCATTTGGCAGATGAAACAACCGAAGCTCTGGAAGAAGTTGGCTTCTTCATAAAAATAGCCCCAGAAGTTAAGCATCAAGCTGAAGTGCTGAGCCTTGCACAGGCATATTAATACTTCCTTGATTTTTCTGAGGGCTGTAAGCATTCAATAGCTTTAAAAAGAAAGATACCAAGATTTTAAAAAGGGAAGAACTCACATATGACTAGCCACATCTGAAAAAATTCTGATTTAGTGATTTTAAAAGTGATATTGAAAGATGATGGAAGAGTGGCAAGTCTTCCATGAAGTTAAAAGGATCCTCCTTCCTTCGCCTAGCCAGGTACTCTGTATGTAGTTGAAGAGTCGGGGGGTGAGGGGAGAGGAAGCCAGATTGAATGGCTGGAAAAACAGAAAATCGCCAAAATCCCAGGACAACCTTTGCATAAAGCTGAAAGTATTGATGCCCTTTGGGAATCAGATGCTAGGAAATTGAAAAGGGCATCTAGAAAAATGACAGCCAGTTTTTAACCCAAATCAGGACAATGAAAAAAATATTATCTCACAGAAGCTATTCAAATGTAACTCTCAGAAAATACCTGTCAGTCCTGCTGTGGTGGCAGGAGGACTTCAGGGAAAGGGTACAGTGATGGAACAGCATGGCAGGTGATTCTGATCCACAAAATTTTTAAGGTGTCTATATAGACCCAGTGGTGTGTATATGCATGTCCATATTTATAAGGATAAAGAACATATATAGCTATATACGGCGCTATATGGATTTCCATATATATATATAGAGAGAGACATCTATATGTGTACAAGCCCCTGATAGAACAGATTTTATGGATCCCAACTCCTTTTCCCCTCTTAGGCCCTACTGAGCAGGCTATTTCAGTTGAAATCCCACAAATTCAACCAATGTGTTGAAGCAGGGACTGTTTTCAGACACACTCACCTCCCACGAAAGAGGAAAGGGCTCAGTCCGAGCCTGAAAGCAAAGGACAAAATGCTTCAGTACAGTGTCACTGCACTGTAACTTGGGCTGCAGAAATTGAGCTCTTCTGGAAGAGCTTTTCTAGTCAGAGACGCTCCTTATTTGAATAAACCCCGGGAGTATATTTGAATAAAGCCCAACTGAACAAGATAATCTGTAACCCTTCAAAGACCTACATTCTTTTTGTGGTTTGGAGGTTATTTTAGTAGATTTACGAATCTTACATGTTCCTTTCTGTTTCGCCAGCGTCTGCTGTTTCTGCAGTCTTATCTCTAAGATAACATCTAAAGGGTTGCGGTACCCATTCAGAAAACGCCGGTCCCACACATGATTGAACCACTCCGCAGCCCCGTACGGCGATGTTCCCCGGCCAGACCCCGGAGAGACCGGCAGCAGGAAGCCGGTTTGCAGGGGGTGGGGTGGTGGGGATAATCCCCCGATGCCTCCCCGACCCCCAGGGAAGGCAGATTTGCAGACTACGGGAATGACAAATACTGAGTCCCAAGAGTTTGGCTGGTGACTGCAGTGGTAAATTTAATTTGAGCGGTGTGGAGAGGGGGTGATGGTGATGGGGGTTACCGCTCTTCCCGTACCGCACGGAGTAAACGAACGAGCTCCCTAGTTCTAGGCGGTTCCGTCAACCCCCTCGCTGAGGGTCGCCGGGAAGCCCTGCCCGGGGGCTGCCAGGGGGCTGCCCGGCCCCGGCCTCCCCTGCCATCGCCGTCGGGCCCCTGCTCGGCGGGAGCGGCGGGGTGCGAGGCAGGGATCGAGGCCAGGCTGCTGCGCTCCCGAGCTGAGCTGAAAGTAACCCCGAGCCTGGGAAGAGCTGGATGAATCCTTCGTTCGTTGGAGAGAGCCTCCGACCAGGCGCGTTTCGAGCCAAACTGAAAAGCTCTCCCTTTTCCAGGGTGGCCATGGTTTTCCCGCCCCTCCGTCCGAAACTGGAATCCGCAAGAAAGCTAAACAACATCGAAAGCTTTTCTGCCTTTCTCTATTAAGCGCGAGGTTAGCAGAGTTTTGGAGCAAAGAAACTGCAGCAGCCTCGAACTACGCGACACCTGTCCTGCGGGGACGTTTGAAATCAAGGGACCCTTTCAGTTTATAATCTTGTCAGATTCATTACCCTAAATCGTACGTAGTAGCTCTGCAAAATCTCCTTCTGTCTCTGCCCTAGCCCAGGAAAGGCAGAGCCCGGGGGAGCGGGCTGCCGGAGCGGAGCCCCGGGCGGGGGCTGGCCCCCGGAGTGCCGCGCCGGGGCTCGCCGGCCATGGGCAGGGAAGCAGGGGTACAGGCTCCGCGGCGCCCGGCCCAATGCTCCTCGTTTTGTTTTGCTTTCAGAGCAGGGCTGCCTGACCGGGCCCCGCTCCCCCCCCACCCCCGGTGAATGCAGGCACCTTGCCGAGACGCAGCCCGGGGAAAGGGCAGCAGCGCGCAGCGGCCGGTCCGCTTCGTGCCCGAGCGTCGGGCTTCTCCCACACTTTTTGGTTGTCTTCCTCGGTCGGACGAGATCGACGCAAAAATCGAGCCAAACGTTATCCCGGAGAGAGCGGGTGGTTAGGGCTGGGGATGGTGGGGCTATTTCACTGCCGGCTGTGATCAGCCTGTCTGAGGTTCACGTCTGTGTGACCGCAGCTGGAGGTGGGCACAGCAGGAGCCAGATCCCCCGTCCCTCGGCTCCGATCAGGGGAAGGCACTGAGCCCTGGCTAACCTCAGAGCCGCAGGTGCCCGCCCCTGCCACGGCAGACACCACCACCCGCCACCCTGCCAGCGATAAACTTGCACCAGAGCCGGGGTTTGGCTGCCGCGGTCCATTGTTGGCGATTTATTCCAGTTGTCCCGGCGCGGCGGGGCCCGGTGGGAGCGGGGGGGCGAGCGGGGGGCAAGCGAGTGGCGAGCGGGGGCTCGGTACGGCAGGGCGAGGGGCATAGCTCGGCCGCTCCAGCCCTGCCTGTTCCCCACGCCCGGCGGGTCCTTCCGTCAGGCAACGAAATCCTCGCCGCTCGGCGGGTCTGGTTTAAAATTCAGCCGTGAGGAGGAGGCAGGTTTTCGCAGCACTCCCTGAGAACTGGCTGGATGCGAGCAGAGGGCCAGGGGCTGCGGATTTGTAGCTGCAAATCGTTCACGCAGGCTCTGCCCGCTCTGCAAAGTCACACGGGCATCTACGCCTTCCCAAGTGCTCTTCCCTCACCCTTTGGGGCAAAAGGCTCTGATTTTTGCTCTGAGAGAAAGCGCCAAACAGATCTGGCACCCACCTGAATTATAAATCTACCTTCCCGGTGGGAGATGCCGAAGGGGAATGCGGGTTGCGAGAAACCGACTGCCGAGATCCTGACAACAGGAACTGAGAGCCCTGCCCGCTGCTTCCCACAGAGATGCTCCCCTGAGAAGGCGAAACGTGTCATCCCCGTGATAACGATGGTGCCCGGGGAGCGGAGAGGGGGAAAGGCGGCTGTTTGGCTCAGCTGAGGCACAAGCCGAATTATTCGAATGGCGAGACGGCCAGCGGGGGGATGGCGGGGGCCAGTGTCACCCGCCCCGTCTCAGCGGCCCGGAGGATCACCGCCCTTCCTCCCTGCTGGGTGCCGGTGCTGGGACCGGCTTTCCCCGCTGTTTTCCCTTTCGTCCCCAACCCTCGCTCCCCGCCGCGGATCCTCCCCTCCGTGCCCGAGCAGCTGTGCGCCTGGGCGGACGGCGCCGCTTCGGCAAAAGGTCTTTTTTTTTTTGAGGGGTGAGAGGAAGTCAGACCCTGCACTGCGGCCGCCGCGGGGTGATGCGGGCGCTCCCCTCACTGCGAACGGCGCGGGGGGGACGGAGCGGGTTGGAGCCCCTCCGGTAGCCGGTTGCGGAAACGGGGGGCGGGAAGGGGGGACACACACTAGAGTCACAGGTGACTTGTTCCAATTAGTAGCTGTCTAATTAAATTAGTGTCACGCGGTCCAGCCAATGGGCCGGCGGGGGTGGAGGGCGGCGACGAAACAGCCCGGCACAAGCCCCGCCCCGGCGGTCCGAGGAGCCGGGAGCGCCGGTATAAATCTCTTCGGCGGAGCCCGGCCGCAGTGCTGCGCGGCCGCGGGTCGGGGTCGGCACTGGGGCGAGTGGGCCTTCCGCCGCACTGCCCGCCGAAGATGCAGCTGGGCGAGCCGCTGCTGGCGGCGGCGGGAGGAGCCTTGCCCGGAGCCCCCTTCTACCCGCTGGAGGGCGGTGGGCGCGGCGGCGGGGCCGCACCCGGAGCAGGAGCCGGGACGGGCGCTGGTGGCGGGTCCCGCGGGCCGCCCCGGCCGGGCTCGCCGCCGCGGCTCGACCTGGACAAGACGCCCAAGAAGTTCGGGGCGGCCCCCGCCATGCTAGGCGAGACGGAGGCGGGCGAGCCGCCCTTCGCCGCCCCCAAGCCGGACGGCCGTAAGGCTACCCCCTGCGGGGAGGAGGAGCTGCCCCCGGCCGCTGCCCGCTACTCCATGGACAGCCTCACCCCCGAGCGCTACTACCTGCAGTCCCCCGGTCCGCCCGGAGCCGAGCTGGGGGGGCCCTGCGCCCTCTTCCCCTACCCGCCGACGGCGCAGCATGGCACCGTGTACCAGCCGCCCGGCGGGCCGCGATACCCCTACGGCTCGGTGCTGTCGCCGAGCGGCTTCGCGGGCGCTGTATGCCCGCCCAGCGGTAGAGCGCAGTTTGGCGGCGGCGGCGGATACCAGTACGGGCAGACGGCGGCCGGAGGACCCCTCTACGGGCCCTACCCGGCGGCGTCGGGCTCCTGCGGCGGGCTAGGGACGCTGGGGGTGCCGGCCTCCGGCCCGGGGCTGCGGGCACAGGTCTTCCTCTGCAACCGGCCCCTCTGGCTGAAGTTCCACCGGCACCAAACGGAGATGATAATCACCAAGCAGGGCCGGTAAGCGGGCAGGGGTGGGCCGAAACGGAGGAAAGTGGTGGGAGGGCTCCCGGGGCTGCTCCGTGCTGGGCAGTGCTTCCTGCTCCTCGGGCGCGCACCTTCGCCGTCGGTGGTGCCTCCGGCCCGGGGATGCTTTCCCCGAAAAGCGGTTCTACCCGCTTCATAATGGGAAATGTCACCGAAAATCGGGAATGAACTTCTTAACAGTAGTGTGGTCTTAAGAAGCAGGCATTCTTTATTGCGGCGCCGGATGCACAGGGGATTGTTCCACCTATCGTGCATACCGACTCGTCGCTCTACAAAAGCATCTCTGTTTCCCCACACAAAGCGCCTGGTAGATGAGGCGAGGGTCGGCTGGCGCTCGCGCTCTGCCTCCCTGGTCTTTTCGGTGCTGGGACGGATGGGGCATGACACGGACGGCTCCCGCTGCCGCCGGGACCCGCGCCCGGTCCCCCTGCCCGCCTCGAATGCGGTGTGCTTTTCCTTCCTTCCCCAGGAGGATGTTTCCTTTCCTGAGCTTTAACATCACCGGCCTCAACCCCACGGCTCACTACAACGTCTTCGTGGAGGTGGTGCTGGCGGACCCCAACCACTGGCGTTTCCAGGGGGGCAAGTGGGTGACCTGCGGCAAAGCCGACAATAACATGCAAGGTAGGTGTGGGTTCTCCACGGTGTCCCCGCCGCTTTCCCCCGCATGTCGGCTTCCCCAAAAAAACGGTTCCCACTTCGCCCGCCTCTGCAGGGGCTTCCCCAACGACGTTATCCCGGCTGCGGGCAGAACTACTCTTTTAAGGGCGTTTTGCAGCTTTATTTCCCTCCCCGCACACCGCGGTGCGTGAGAGGGGACATCCTTCTCCGAGCTGCCGGCGGCGGCACAAAGTGCCCGTGCCCGGCGGCGGCTTCATGGGCTTCTCTTCCCCAGGCAACAAGGTGTACGTTCACCCCGAGTCGCCCAACACTGGGGCTCACTGGATGAGGCAGGAGATTTCTTTTGGGAAACTGAAGCTAACAAACAATAAAGGTGCTAACAACAACAACGCGCAGGTAAATGGGGAGGCTGGGAGGCAGGCAGGCGTGAGGGGCTCTTGGTGGTTCAGCCAGGGGAGCCCTGGGGTTTGGGGGCTTTGCAGCATTTAATCTTCTGGAATCATTGTTTTTATGACTTGTTCCCTTCTTGAGCTGGATGGTGGATCTTATTTTCTTTTCGAATTGTTTTCATAAGGAGAAGCAATGTCAGAAGTAGTTGTGTGAATTTCTTTGGTTTTAGCCGGTATATCTTTCCAGAGTTGCTCAAAAAGTGGGAGTGTAGCTGATCTTGATTTCCTGCATTTACAGGTTTTAGAATATTAGTCAAAAGATTCCAATTTACAAGAAGAAAATGTCAAGCTACAAAATAGATCTTTTAATGTTAGGTATAGTTTGTCTAAAGATCTTGTCTCTTCTGTGGTTTCTTTTAGATGATAGTACTGCAATCTCTACACAAGTACCAGCCCCGGCTTCATATCGTGGAAGTGACTGAAGATGGTGTGGAAGATCTGAATGATTCCTCAAAGACTCAAACATTTATTTTCCCTGAAACGCAGTTCATAGCAGTTACAGCATATCAAAACACTGATGTAAGCATGGATGTATGACAAGAATAAAATTGCCATGTGTGTTCAGCATATTATCTTACTATGTTCTGCTTTTACTTTTAGATTACCCAGCTCAAAATTGACCACAATCCTTTTGCAAAAGGCTTCAGAGACAACTATGATTCGTAAGTACACTTCTGTCTTCTCTTGCAGCTGTCTGAGACATGATTCTGGCCTGAAATGTGTGTGGAAGAGTGTTTCTTTAGATGCTGCTTCAGTTATTCAGAAATAGTAACATTTCTGTTAGCTTTGCTAGCTGATGTGCTCCTCCAGGGACATTAAATGTCTGTTTAAATAGCTGCCATATTGTTTTGACGACCTGTCTTCCAGTAGGTTTCTGAATTTTGGTAGAAAATTTGTACTGGTAGAACCTAGTTGGCCTGCAGATTGTCAGTACTGTATTGAGTATCTCCACAGAGCAGGCAGCTGCTTCAAATTGTCAGCAGATCACTTGCCTAGTTCTCTCTTTAGTATCAAATGGCCTTTGTAAACCTGGAGCTGTATGAATACAAATGTGGTTTATGGGAGGAAGGTACTGCACTTCATTTAAAATGGGCTGGGTGACAGAGAATGGTGTATACTTGTAGCACTAATACTATAAATTTTATACTACTCTAGGAAAAACAACCTGAAATCCTAAATTGGATAAAAATGAGCATCCAGTTAAACCTAGCTGTGATTCTAGTTAAGGAATAACTTGGTTTCTTCTCATTTGTATTGCATCTGTTTTAGCATATTGTAATGAACAACACTTAGTATTTCTCTTTTATGTTGTAGAATGTACACAGCCTCAGAAAATGACAGATTAACTCCATCTCCCACGGATTCTCCTAGATCCCACCAGATTGTCCCTGGTGCCCGATACAGTGTGCAACCATTCTTCCAAGAACAGTTTGTCAACAACCTACCCCCAGCCAGGTTTTACAACGGTGAGAGAACTGTCCCTCAGACAAATGGCTTGCTCTCCCCGCAGCAGAACGAAGATGTAGCCAGCCCTCCTCAGCGGTGGTTTGTTACGCCTGTACAGCAGCCCAGTGCCAACAAACTGGACATGAACTCTTATGAGACAGAGTATTCTCCAAGCACCTTGCTCCCTTATGGCATTAAATCCCTCCCCCTTCAGACATCCCATGCTCTGGGATACTATCCTGACCCAACATTTCCATCCATGGCAGGCTGGGGTAGCAGGAGCTCTTACCAGAGAAAAATGACAACAGGATTACCTTGGACCTCCAGAACAAGTCCTCCGGGTTTCTCTGAAGACCAGCTTTCCAAGGATAAGGTGAAAGAAGAAATCGGCTCATCCTGGATAGAGACTCCACCCTCCATAAAGTCTCTAGATTCAAATGATTCTGGGGTCTACACGGGTGCTTGTAAGAGAAGACGGCTCTCCCCTAGCACTTCCAGCAATGAAAATTCCCCAACTATGAAATGCGAGGACATTAATGCTGAGGACTATAGCAAAGACACTTCAAAAGGCATGGGCTATTATGCATTCTATACTAGTTCTTAAAGCATCCTTTTCTTCCAGTTGGCTTTTTTTTTCAGGGTGGCCTTGGTTTTTTGCATTACAATTCCCAAAAAGACTTGCCTTCCACCTTGAATTGTTGTGTGCAATTCTAAAGAAGGTGCCAAAGCTTTTTGACTGTTGCAGGTAACAGAGTAGGTAAAGAGTAAACTATGGTAGAATTCTTCCCCTCTTTTAGAAGGAACCACGTGTGGAAGCTGTAAGCTGGAGCCTAGATTTTTACAATGTGGCTTATTTATTGGAGACACTAAAGTGCACAGTTAGGCTTGGCTCAGAGGTCTGATCAAATCTATGCACTCCTGAGCAAGGAAATAGGGGGGTAGGATCTAAAATTTAATTTTCTTCCCTGCCTGTCCATCTGATAAAAGGGGGCTGGGCTGCAGGGAGCTGCACAAATGCTGTTCTGCTTTAGACTGAGCTGGCTTCTTCAACCCTTGTCTGCAGCACAGTTGTCAGAGTCAGATATTGCTCAGCAAAGGCTGAGCAGAAGATGGCCAAAATAAGGCCTGCTTGCCAGGAAGGATTTTGACTTGAAGGTCTTGTTGCTAACAATGGGGTTACAATGACCAAATCTGACTTTTCTTAGTTTAGAACTTGCATTAAGAAACCCAACACCTCTATCCCAAAAGCCTAACCTTTGTTGAGGTGGCCAAAAAAACAAAGTGTACAGTTGTGTTTTGTTTAGGTACACTGTAGAATATTGTGGAATAATGTATAAATAGTTGACCTATAGCTGTTCAGTCAGAAGGACCTCCAGTGGTGCTTTGAAATTCAAAAGGCATTTTTTTGATTAATCCAACTTAGCATATGGAGCATTGCAAAAAAAAACATGAACAGATTTCTATTTATGTGTATGTTAAGTGACTTTTTCAGTTGCCCTGTACAAAACTGGAAGTGATGTAACTTATCTGCTCTTCTTGCCTCTAGTTTCAGCCATTTTAAACTCATCAACCCTAGAGCACTGGCACACAAACTTCACCCAACAAAACCTGGTTCTGTTTCCTTTTTTTATGTACATAGTAGTAATTTTTAATAAATGTGGTGGTGCCAGGGATAAAAGTGGGGGTGGCTGTCTGCCTCTTTGTGCCTCTACTTCATGTCCCGTTGGGGGGGGAGGAGGAGGGCACCTAATCCTTGGGGCCTGATTTGTCTCTTAAATCGAGCCATCCCTTCATCCCTTGCTGCTTTATCCCTCACACTGTGCTGATTTGGATGCTGCTCTCTGTGTGTAGTAGTGGGGTATGATTTTTTTTTTAATATGTTCTTGTGGTTTGCAACAGTTTTACTGTGCATCCCCCCAAGCTCTGAGCCCCTGGCTTGGTCCAAAAAGTCGATGCTGTGTCTTTTGCCTTGCCACTCCTGCCGCGGGAGGCAAGGTGTGAGTTTAGCCCTCGTCCCGCGGCGTGACTTGTGAAGTTAGCTAACTGCCCCCAGCAGCGGTGACGCTGCCCCCGCCCGCCGGTCCCTGCTCGCCCCCTCCGTTTCCCGGAACACGGTAAGAAATTCCACTGCCCGCTTATCTGGGGAGAAAGCCCCTTCTGGCAGAGCAATTGATCCCGGCGGTCGCGGGACCTTTCCTTAGGATATGCAAGGCAGTAATGAGATTAACCTGTTAGCGATGCCCGGCTGCAAACAAAATAAACCAGGGGCTGAGGCCGGGGCCTGTCCCGGAGGAGGTAACGAGATCGGGGGGTGCAGGCAGCGGCTCCCTTGTTCCGGGACCGAGAGCGGTGGATTTCCGAGGAGATTTCGATAGCTCTTTGCTTTTCGCTGCGAGGCTCCGGCTCTGCGCGTTGGCAAGTGAAACAAATGGGTGTCGCAGCAGCTCTCTGCACAAGGAGTCACATCCGATTTGGGACAGAAGGGGACTTGCGGTAAATTTTAAGCTATTAAGGACGGGATATATATTTTCTTTTCCCCTATTTTTTCTTCTAAGCGGGGGATACCCCGTCCCGGAAGCCCCCTGGAAGGGCAGCGGGGTGTGCGGTGGCATGCCGCCCACATGTCGCCCGCCTTTCCCGGGCTGCAAACACCGATGGTACAGCGCTGAGGAGCACGATTCAGCCACAGTGTGCTATAAAAGCTGTATATTTTTGCACCGAACGATAAAAAAAGAACTTAATACTTGTGCAAAGTCCTCACACTGTTTAATAGAAACGTAAGTGCCTGGCTGGCTCCAATTAACACCTTGTGATTATAATGCATTCCTAAAATGGGGTGTCAGACGCCAAATTGTGAATAAAGGTATCTAATTAATCTCCATAGGATGACACCGATAAACAACTCTATATTTAAATAAAGATCAAGGAACGGAATGCTTATTTGTTTACATTAGCAGAAGATAAAGTTAACTACCCTTGCACTTCGCTTCGTAATGTGATTTACTGAGACAAACAGCAGGCTCCGGGTGACGCCTCGGATAAAAAAGCCTCGGCGGGCTTTTCATCGTGGGTTTGGAGGGAGGGGATGACGCTGAGGAAGACGGCCCCTTCCTTCCTCCCTCTCTCCCTCCCCAGGCCCGACGCCCGCGGGCAAAGCGGGCGTGTGCCAGGAAAACGGAGCACCTTCGCCTCGCAGCTTGCAGGCAGAAAACGCTCACGGGAGAAACGCGCCCGTCGGTCCTGGCACTGGCCCTGCAATTTCGTTTCTCTCTTGCGCGAAAACTGCGCGTCGGCTTTGGAACGGGGACGGAGGGCACGCGGAGTCTAGCGTTATTTACGCCACTGCAGTGGTGCTCAGGGAGAGGTGAACTCTCAGGCTGCAAAGCTTAGTTCTCGGTTAAGAAAAGCCGAGCTGTTGGCTCGAGCCCGTTCGCTGCTGCTTCGCTCCCTGCGGGGCAAAAGTGCCGCCGGTTCTGCCTGCCTCGGGGGCTCCGTTCCTTGTCCCCGCTGGACCCGCCGCCCCCCTGAAGCGGGGATACACCGGTGTCACTGTTTGAGGCGGTTCGCCGCGAATTAGCGATTCTCTGGGAGATCTCCCCACTGAGCTGAGAGAGCGGTTCGGTGCTCTGCGTGCGTAGCATTTGTTCTCAATAGCATGGACGATCAGTGGGGCAATGGAGGCAGTGGAGACGGGCTCGCCCGAGGAACTGAGACCATTCCTCAGCACAGACTCTGTTGTTTGGGGGTTTTGGGGTGGGGGTTTTTTTGTTGTTTGGTTTGGGTTTTGGTTTTTTGTTTGTTTTCGTTATAGCAGACCCGGCAGCTCATCGCCTGTCCCGCCTGCGCTCTTTGTAGCGGCACGTTGGGAGCAGCCGTCTTGGTTTTGGTTTGTTTGGTTTTTTTGTTTGTTTTTTTTTTTTTTCCCAACGAAACTTTGTCCCTCTCCGCTCGCCCCAAACTGTATCGCCGGTGCTTCACACCCAGGCGGGAAAACGAAACGACTCCGAAACCCGTCTTCCGACGGCATCTTCCCGATCGTGTCGGGAGAAAGGGGTTCCTTCCTGGGGCGGCGCTCTCGGCAGTCCGGGGAGGACGGAACCGGTGTTTTTCGGGGTAGCTCTCCCGAGTAATGTGATGGGGTTTTACTTTCGGTCTGAATTTCTGCCTTCCTCAACGCCGCCTTTTCACCACTTGCTCGCTTGTTTCCACCTCCTGCTCTCTGAGGGGAGCGCGGAGTTCATGGAGGGGGATTTCCCGGGAACGGTTATTTTTACAGCCCCCCTCAGCCGCCGCCTTCCCTTCAGAGATGCTTCAGCGCAGGGAGGCTGACGGGTCCCGCCGCGCTTTTGCGGCCCTGAGGGGAAGGCGGCGGCGGTCGAGACGGGAATAGGGCCTCGATGGCTCCTGTGGTACCGTTAGGTTTCAGAAATGCCCCGTCCCTCCGGGACTACCACCTCGGGGTGCCGAAGGGGCCGGCGGTGGGCGACCGTGTGGCCCAGGTCCTGGGGAGAAAATGGCGGCGAGGGGATTTACGCGAGCGAGACGGTTCTTGCCGGCGCTTCCCTGTGCCCGTCCACCCCGTGAAATCGGGTTTTGCCGGCCTTGTTGGTATTATTAGTATTAATTTTTTTTTATCACTGTTTGTCCCACATTTTTTTTACACGTACAAGCCCATTCCCCACCCCCTTAAGGTATCCATAACCCACTCTTCCCCTTCCAGAATCTCCATAGCCATGGGCACGGCTAATACAAATATTAATCTGATCCTTACTGCAAGAATTTTAGTGCTTGCTGGATATCACAAATACGTAATCCAGGGGAGAATGACATTAAGCTGAAAGTGCTGAATGCAAAATATGTTTTGAATAAAATGATAGGGTGGTATCTAATATTTCCTTTAGGGAGTACTATACTCGGAGCTGTCACAACCGATTGTGTAAAGAGATGAGACTGAGGGATGTGATCCTAATCATATTGATGAAACATTCATCTGAAAGACTGAGCGCAACCAGAAGGGACTCACTAAGAATACAATTAAATCCTAATCTGGGGAGCAGGAATCCTCTGCAGGCTTTCCTCTAACCTGCCGCCTTCTCCCCCCTTTTCATTTTGGAGTCAAACTGCAGGAGAGGAAGAAGAGATAAAGGAGAGATGGAGTGCTGGGTAGTTTGCCTGCCTGAAGGACTGTGGTAACACAGGGAGTGCTGGGTGGGGAGGAGGTAAATCTTCAGTCCTGACTCTGCAGATAATGAAAAATAAAGGCCTAACGTTACCCACAGGGGTAACTACCTGCCTGCAGAGGGTTTTCACGTGTGAGTGATGTTAGTCAGGTGCAGGAGGTCTGTGTGTCTGCAGAAGGAGTCTGTCTCTGACCCAGGTTTTGACTACCTGCTCAGTCCCAGACTTGTGAACAAAATTTAGTCTTCTGTCTGTTGCGTGCCATTTAGTTTCCATATGCAGCAGCGAATTGATTTCTTGCTGATAATAAGGGTTTGTTTGTTTTTCCAGCCCCCCTCACGAGCTGGTTCCTGTGTAGCCCTCACTGCCGTGGTCTCAGGCTGCCTTTCAGTAGTGTTGTGCACAGGGTGAGATGGCATCGGGCAGTTTGTCTTCCCTGCACGTGGTGATAATTGATTGCCTTGGATCATTCAGGAAATTGGTTAGCTACTGCTATAAGGGGTCTAACCTATTTTGACCATTGTCCCTCAAAAGATAGCCTGAGAAGGTGGATGGGATGAGGCCTCCAGTTAGTATTCCTGTAATAGTACTAAAACCAGGCTGGCTGCTTTTCATCACTTCTTGCGGGGAAGCCGTTGAACATTTTCCTAATACATACCACATTTTGGCTTATACCACTAAGATGAATTCAAACTATGAATACCTGAATTCACATGATGTTTGAAGCTTGAAAAGCAGCTGGTCTTCTTCATCCTGCCACTGTTTCAAGTCAGGCTTCCTTTGAGTGTCTGAGACCCAAATCTGATTTGATGTTACTAAAGCTTTTTCCAAATCAGCCAGTCTTATCAGCAAGCTCAGGCAAAGATGAATTTGAGTTCTGTGGTGGGTTGTCCTTGCCTGAATGCCAGATGCCCCCCAAGCCACTCTGTCACCCCCCTCCTCAACAGGATGGGGAGGGGAGAAAATAAGATGGAATAAAAAAAACCCCCAAACTTGTGGATCGAGACAAAAGCAGTTTAACAGAAGTGAAGCAAAGCGGTGTGTGCAGAAGCAAAGGAACAAAATACTTATTCTCTACTTCCCATCAGCAGGTGATGTTTGGCCGTTTCCCGGGAAGCAGGGCTTTGTACATGTTGCAGTTCCCAGAGGACAAATGAAAATAAGGAATGCCCCCCCTTCCCCCTCCGTTCTCCTTGCTTTTATTTCTGAGCAGACGTCATATGGGATGGAATATCCCTTTGGTCAGTCTGGGTCAGCTGTCCTGGCTGTGTCCCCTCCCAAGACCTTCCCCGCCCCAGCCTACTGGGAGGGAATGTTGGAGAGCCAGCCTTGGTGCTGTGCTAGCACTGCTCAGCAGTCACCAAAACACTGGGGTGTTATCAACACCTTTCCAGGTCCTGACACAAAACAGCACTCTGAGGGCTGCTATGTGGAAAATTAACTCCATCCCAGTCAGACCCAATACAAATTCCTTCTGCCTGGAGTGTTCTCCATGGAAAGAAAGGCCCCAAAGACAATGTTCCATTCTCTTCTAGTGGGGCATGATGTCTGTGAGTGAGGAAGGATGCATGGAGTGGGATGTCAGTTAAAGAATCTATGGTGGGAGCTCCATGTAAGTACATCTTCTCTTCAGAGGAAGTCCTTTACAGAAGGACTCCTATGGTTGAAGTAGGCACTACTAAAGTGGTTGTAACGTAAAGCAGTATAATTTTAACTCATCAGAGAATGAAACTTTATGTTAGCATTCTTCTGTACCGTGATTGTGTATACTGAAGGCAAAGGGGTCAGTTCTGCTATGATTGTTCCCTCATTTTCTTACAGCAGGAATAGGTTTTTGTAGTGTAGATAGGGCAGTAATTGTTAAACTTAATGGAACAGTTATAATCCCATTTGTCCATAAAGCAATACAGCCTTTGGAAATTGCTTGGCATAGTTGCAGATTTCCTTTGAAGAGGAAAACAGTCTATTTTTATCCTAAACTATTTCCTACAGGAAAATTCTGGACTAGACTAATCCTAGACTGTTTCCATAGGAATAGCAAACGTAGTTAGCTATCTGTTTTTAGGGTCTTCTCTCTTCCTTTTTTATCAAGTGGTAGCAATGCTCTGGTTATTCTTCTGGGGAGAGGAATTCTTTGGAAACTAACTAACTAGTTTGTAATGTATCAGCACTTGCTTGTTCTCAGTGGTAAATTCTCAGTAGCAGAAATGTTATTACCTTCCTCTCCTTACTTCCTATGCCAGGTAAGAATATAAGAACATTATATTCCTGCCCTAATGAAGGTATAATTTGAGCAAGGAGAGCTCTTAAACTGATGCTTCAGAGGATGCATCTAATGCAAGTAAGACTTTCCAGGAGCTATTCACAATAGCAGGTAAATTTTATCCTATCTCTTACTCCAGATACAACAGACAAAGTCTCATCTGTGTAGCGTAGTTTCACTGATACATCAAGTAGCTTATTTTCCGGTAGCTTTGTGTTTTATGTCTCAAGACTGTTGTTAACCCAACTCTTCTGTTACTTCTTTCAACGAAGGCAGGATTCTGCTGTGCTGCCTTTACATTCCAACTCCTTTGCAGGATCCTTTGAGAGAAAAGACCAAGTGAATTTTTGCATGGAAATATCTTCGACCCAGAAGAAAAATTATGGGAAAATCTGTGACATTTGAATGGTTTTGGGCTTACTCACAGAGTGATGTTCCTAAAGCTTGTGGTGGCAATGATCTGAATAGCAGATAAATCTGCATTGTAAAGTTCCGTTGCAACTGTACAATATATTTCCCTACTTGATCTGCTTAAATTATATGTACGTAATAAACCTCTGGAAATGCCTGCTGTCAGGATGGGCCATTGAGTAAGGTTAGTGGATTGGAAGTGAAGAATTGGGTTATTTTTCAGTCAAATTAATGCTCTAATTCAGTTCACTGTGCAGCAGTAGAAATGCTCGTACTAGCACTGAGCAGAAAGAAGAAACAGAGCAGAACATAAGAATGAAAAACTTAAGTATTCCTGCCAGGGATGCTGGTGACTGCTTTCAGCAGTTTAAACAGCAGTACTCATGATTTTTTTTTTTCTCCCAGCAGTAACATAATGTGACAGCTAATGCCTGGATGTGCAGTCAGTACCCAAAGTGATGGCCAGTTTAGGTTCGAGTCTTCAAAAGCGCTAAAGGAGCTTGGTATCGATGTCCTGTTTGGCAAATGGTGAGGGGACTTTCTGGTCGGATGGAGATGCCACAGGGGTACAGTCACAGCATTTAGGTAGCTGTGGGAGAATGGTGAAGTGTCTTGTACCCTACAACAGCTGTCTGTGAGCACACGCTTACTCCGTATTTTACTTCATAGTCCCCTGCCTGTGGTTAGGTCTAGTGCTTTTCTGATTTCAACCATGCAAGAGAAAGCCATTCCCATAGGTGTTCTAAAACCCAAGCTCCCTGTTTTTGCTGTGCTACAAAAGGCTTAATCATTGTGTAGTATAATAGAATGTGTGTAATAGCCTGAATGTGGTTTCAGGTCACAAAAAATGTGATTATGATGTGGGTTCAGTTCTTGTTTCTGACATTCCCATTGAATGAGAATCTTTAGGGAGATGCAGTTCCCCTTGGAAATGGCCTGAAATATTCGGAGTTTCAGAGCAGTGTCTTTGATCAGCAGCTGTAGGAAGGATCTGTTGTGTCAGACTGCTTTCCATGTCCCATATGGAGTGATTATATAGAGGAACAAGGGGTATGTTTGGCTCTAGTACACTACAGTACACAAGAAATAAACAAACAAGCAAAAAGTATTGGGGTATTTTACTGGAGACTTAAAAAAACCCCAAACCCCACAGCCATTGATGGGATTTGCTCTGAACTGTGGAGTGGGGACTTAAGGACTGTTTTCTGCTAGACCAGACTGTGAGTGTTTTTGGTAAGTGGCTAAGGTAGTTGCCCCCATCTCCCCCTGCTCTGAGTTGTACTGAGTCTCTGTAGGGAAGCATGGAGAAGACAGTATGAGGGGCATTGCCCTTCTGGTGTTTTCTCAACCCACCCAGGGACTGCAGATTAGAGGGGGGGGGAAAAAAACAACCTAAACCAAACAAACAATAAAACCCAAAACCATGGATTCCTTTTCTTTTCGGTGAGGATTTTCCAAACCAGGAGTTGCAGGGAGAACCAGAGCAGCAGCAAACAAGGCAACTTGTGTTCCTCCACCCTATTCACTTCCATCAAGTTTGATCTGCATCATTCTCCAGTCTGGTATTAATATTGTTATGCTGAGAAGTGCTAATGGCCACCCATAATGTGTAAAGGTCAGTGAAGTATAGAGTGAAAATACTCTATAGAAAGACTTAAAGATTGGCCATAACCACACCTAAACAAAATCCTGATGGAGACTAAGTGGATTAACTCTCTTTTGTCTAACAGCTGAAGCTTTCAGTCTCCTCTATTATAACAGCTACAGAGGTTAATAGCTAGGCCAAAGCATCTCAAGTCTTATGGTATATCTTTACTGAAGAGCAGGGTGAAGCTATGGGAGGGGGTTTGAGCTGATTTAAGGTTGCACTTACTGCTGAGAAAACAAAAAGTTTCTTATCCTTCCTTAGCCTTTCGTTTTTATGCTTGGCTTGTGGGTTCACTTTTGAGCTTGTACCAGCTGTGGGGCTCATCAGATCCCTTGTGTGCGTCGATTAATTTTACAGACTTGGCAGAAAATGCATCTGGGAGAAAAGGGCAATTGCATCCTGCTGGGTTCATGAGTTGAACTGGCTTAACTAAGAGGCAACAAGAGTCAGAGATAGTGCGGAGGAGAGGGCAGGATTAGATGTCCAGGGCTGATGAAGAAGGGAATTGCAAGCAATCCCCCAGGAACTGCAGGGAGGGAGGGTATGATTTGGCTTTGATAGAACCTTATGTTGACTTAATTTGTGAAATTGTGAAATTGCAGCTTTTGTCATTCAAGAGGCAAAACCCTCTCCTTCAGATTAAATGGTGTTTCCCCAGGCTGTTGGGATAAATGCTTCACTACTGCCTTTCTGTTCCTTCTGAGTGTCCAGAAAAGCCAAGGTCAGTGGGAGAGAATTGCAAAGTCACTCACTGTGTCACAGCTTTAAGAAATGTGGGGTGATCAGGTAGGAAGAGGTGACTGAGAACACAGTAATGCAGATATCACTTGGGGTATGTGAGTTTTCTCCTGCAGGCTGGTGACCTTGCTGTATAGTCTTGGTTACCCAAATGTAATTCTGTGATGAATTACATACCTCTCAGGATAGATTTCCTGGGGCTAATTTGGGAACAAGGAGATAATGCCTTACCAGACACAAACACAGAATCTTAGGGGTTGGAAGGGACCTCAGGAGATCATCTAGTCCAACCTCTCCTGATAAAGCAGGTTCCCTAGAACAGGTTGCATAAGAAGGCATCCAGGCGGGTTTTGAACATCTCCAGAGATGGAGACTCCACACCCTCCCTGGGCAGCCTGTCCCAGTGCCCTGGCACCCTCACAGTAAATAAGTTTTTCCTTAAGTTTGTGTGGAACTCCTGATGTTGCAGTTTTTGCCCATTGCCCCTTGTCCTGTCACTGGGCACCACCGAAAAGAGCCTGGTGGTGCCGGGTGCCCCAGAGTTCTTTCCTATTTATTCCTCTTCTTATTATAATTTGTGTTTTCTGAGACATATCTATAGCTAGAACAAATGTAATAGAAAATTAATTGACTGGTAAAATATACCTTGCCTGTGAGAAAATGCCTCTTTTATTGGTGGGAAGAAGATACATTTGGAGAAAGCTGTAATCCAGTATGTGAGAGGCAGGCTGTGCTATGAAGAGTAATTTGAGAAACTAGAAGGTCGTTATTAAGGACTGGCTGATTGAGACATGTACATCATGTGCTTCATAGGCAACATCATGTTTGTTCACTGTCATCTGGCAAGGACTCTTGGAAACTCCAGCCAACAGTAACTGAGGAAAGAGAAAGAAAAATGAGTGCAGAATTGTGTGGTGGGCATACAGTCAGTTTAAGTGGCTTGCAAAAATCTTTGTCTTGTCAGAGGGCTGTAATTGTTCAGTCTTAAAAAAAATGCAGTAACGATCCTTTGTTCCTGGGCCGGTGATGCAAAACAGTTGGTTCAGCAAGTGACACAAAGTTGTGGCTGGGTCTGGTTAGGCTTACAGAGATCTGTCCCTACGGGTATATCGGTAGCTATGGAAATATTCCATAGATACAGGTGAAAATCGTATCTGTGTTGCATTTCTGATGCATGCTCTGAAGAAGATCTGGATGGATCAGGACAGACAGCAGTCAGGACAGATGTTCCTCCTAAAATGAGATGACGGTTTATAACCTGTTAACCAACCCAATACTGCAATCAGTGTCAGAAACTCGGCTAAACTCCAGGCTAAACGAGGAAGTGTCAAGTGAGAACTTTGGTAAACAGTCATAAATGGCCATGAGCTAGTGTCAAAATTATACTTCATTGAAGTTCACTAGAGACCACAGAAGAGTTCTTTTTGGAGGAGAGAAAAGGAAGCTCACTATCTGCATGGCAGTGCTTGCAGAATTCTGCAAAACTTCAAAGCATCTGAGGACCTGAGCTGAAGCTCAGTGTTGCTTCTACCTTCAACATACTTCCTTCTTGTATCTGAACTTGGGAGTAAGGTGCTCTTGCTCTCTGTTTATCCATGCTGGCCTTTCACCGTGCTTACTTGACTTCCTGTATGCAGAAATGGGCTGTTTTGTGCTTTGATGAGGTTGTTCTTGAAGATTAGCTAGCTCTCATAGGCTTTCCCTTCCTCAGCAGTCTTCCATGAGATTCTACCAAGAAGATCCCTGAACAAGCTGAAGTCTGCTCTCCTGAAGTGCCAGCTTGTAATTGTACTCTTTGTCTTTCTTACTTTTCTCAGAATTTTAATCTCCACAATCTTATGGCTGCTCTTTACATCCCATGCTTATTATTTTTGAGAAGTTCAGAAGACTCATCTGTCACCTGCATCAAGAAATTACCATCAAAGCAGACCAGAAATCTGTATTGCTTGTGCAGCCTTACCCTATCTGCAGATACAAGGGGTGGTTCTTGTCTCTAGCGAGTATCAGTGGGGACTAGGGCTGGAGTACCAGCTCATGGAGCTTCCTCCAGCTTTCATATGAAGACTTCTTCTACTTCCCCTTCTTGATGAGGAGGTCTGTAGCAGGCACCTAGCACAAGGTCAACCCACATTGGACTGTTCTCTGATCCTTACCCATAAGGTCTTGACTGCCTCATCACTTGTTCCAAGCAATGCAGTGTGTGTTGCAACCAGCCTTTTGTATAGAGTGAAACCCACCCATGTTCCTCACCTTCCTAGCCTGCTTTTTCTCAAGAGCCTGTATCCATCCACTGCAGCAATCCCTGTGAGATGACACCAAGCAATCTCTTCTATGGTGGGTTTCAGACCTCAGGCACTTCCTTTAGGTTCTTCTGGGATTTAGAGTGCTGCTTGTAGGAGCTGCCTTCTTCTAATTACTTCTTTCCCTTCCTGAGTGCCCACCTCTCTTTCAGCAGCCTGTTCCTTGTTCTTGTCTCCTTCATCAAGTAAATGGCAGTAATAAATGCACTTTAGTCTCTTTGTGCTAGTTACGTTGTAGTATAGGAGCTGAATAGTAGCCCTTGAGTATGTTACTCTCTTGAGCCTTCAGACAGGCCTGCCTGAGATGTTGAGCTTTAGTGCTGCACCACTTCAAGTTCCCATGCTGTGATGTTTGCTTTCTGGAGGCCGTGGTGGATGGAATTGGCCCTCACATTGCTTGGCAGTAGGGTCTTGCATGGATGCCTTCTAGCCTGAGGTACTGATATTGCCAAGGGAGTTACTGCAGTCATGGCTGACGGGTGTTGGGACCTAGTTCTGTCTGCGTGGCAACAGCTGCGTAAGGATGCAGGCTGAATCGACATGTTGGAAGTTGATGGGATGCTTCAGGAACAGAAAAAGGAAGGCCTGACTGTGGTGGGTGTAAAAGGAAAAAAAAACAACTTGGAGGCCTGGATCATCACTGAAGGGCACACCAGGCATGCAGTATTGAGCACTGGGAGTGGAAGAGGGACAGGAAGACCTTTACCTTGGAGTACAGGTCTAAGCTGACTGAGGAAGGTCAGGTGCAGAGCAGTGTGAATATGAGATACTTGTCAAACAAAGCCTGCTGAAAGAATGTCATCTTTCAAGACTTAGCTGAAGAGCTTTGATCAAGCAAAATGATTTCATGGAAGCTTAATGGTTTATGTCATGTGCTTATCACCTTTTTAAATCTGATGTCAAGTCCCCTAAAACCAGTTTATCATTTTACAGAACTATGGCTAGAAACACTGTGTTTCAATTTTAAAGGGGAAGTATTGATAATTGCCAGGAAAGTCATGCTCAGACCTCAAATCAGAGAATTATTGGCATCACCATGTGTGTTTGATAATGGCATGAATTTTGAATGATATTTATTATTTTTAATAAACAAAACAAAATTTACCTTCAATTTATATTTTGCCACTGGAGGGAAAGCTCACCGAATGCCATAAGGTTTATAGATTATTACAGCCTTGCAATATGTGTATTATGCTATAGTATCAGAAAACTAATATAAAGAAAACCTTTTATTGAACCAATACTTTAAATTGCAGAAAAAAGTCAAAAATAAGAGGTGCTAGTCTGTCAGGTAAATAAGTGTGTTGTATTACCCCTACTGAAAATCCCACTGAAGTTTCTATAGAAATGCAGAACCTTCCTGCAGCAGTTGTTCCAAAGTCATGTGTAATATAATGAATAAGGCAGGAGTTCTGCTTTATTTTAAACAAAAACATTCTGGTATCATATCTGAGTAGAATGACCTTGCTTATGGGATTAAATGGGCTGAATGAAAGGTTTTCACTAGATATTCTTTTCCAAAAGGGCTTGAAATGTTTCAGAGAAATTACTTTGAATGTTTTGTACTCCGGTAGATTTTTGTGGCAGAGTCTGATTTTACGACCTCAGCCTACAACTGTAAGAGCATATTTAGCTTACTGCCTCCTGACAGTGCTCATGGGCAAGCAGTGTCTTGGGTTCACTGCTATTTATTAAGAGCAGTGTTAAATATGAGAACAAAACTCACTGAAATGGGTCAGTAGGAGCTGGCTCGGTGGTTGCTGTGTCTGCTTCCCCCTGTGCTTTCTGTGTATTATTCTGACACTTCTGAGTGTTTCCATTCCAAACCAGCCATGCCCTGTTCATTTCTAGTATAGTCCTGAAAGTCTGTTGCCTTTTTCTGTGTATCGGACAAAGTCGTGGAGCTGCTGAACGCTGAAGGTGGTTCATGCTTTTCTCAGCGATGGTTCTGAGCAGATCAGGTGCCTTCCCTGCCTGAGCTTGTGATGAAAATATTTGACTGAAATCCCTAAGGCAGGGTGTGGGCCTGCAGAAGACATTGCATACACAGTGTTAAAAAAAAGAACTGACTGCAGCAAAAATCAAGTCGTCAGCACTTGCCAGGGACAGGCCCTTGAGCTGTAGCATTTAAATACCAATTTAGAGGCTTTTTCTTGCTTTTTCCACAAAATGGGGTCCAGCCCTGCAGCATGAAGCCCAGCAGCACAGAGTCACATCGGGAGGAGGTGCAAAGAAGTTGCATGTGGATTCTCTTTGCCAATACAGGGTCTTGGTCCCTGTTACATACCATTTGTATATGTCTGCTCCCACCTTGGACTTTCTTTCAGCGCTTGAACCGAAAGCTTCCAGACCCATTAGGAGCCACTTGATCTGCACATAGTGTTTCTCACTGCTGAAGGTGTTCTGTCTTGCTTCGTGTTAAATTCTACTCTGCAACATAATAATCCCTAAATTGTGTAGCTGTATATGTTCCTAACTTGTAAAAATTAACATGTCACTTATCACAGGACATCCCTATAAGGAAGCTCTGCCCACTGGGGAGGAAGGTTTCACGCTGGCCTTGAGGGATATGCCTGACTTCTGGAAGCACATGGCCTCAGTTTCCAGCTTCAGTGCAGCAACTCCAGCAGGGTTGAGAGACCTGTTTTCTGGGCTTGTGACTCCAGCACTTCTGATTGCAAATGTTACACTTAAAACATAACTCCAGTTGGTGTAGTAACAGTTACGGACCATCTGGCACACTCCTAAACTTGCAAAGGCTGTGTATACATGGAGAAGAATAACAAAGCATGCAGTCTTTCCAATTAAATCTGGAAAAGACAAGTAAAGGAATGTGGGTAGGAGAAGGATTCAGTTACTCTGGAGGTACAAGTAGGAAAACTTTTCCTGTAGAATTGTCTGAAATTGAAGACTTTGCAAAGCCAAGGTGCCTTCTGGTTACAAAGGACCAGATGTGGCAGCCTGCACAGAGCAGCACTTACCAGTATAAGGAGTCTCAGGGAATGCTATTTATTTGTGCATCCCTAGTGAAGTTAATATGAGTAGAATATGTTGAATTTGACCCTAGGTTAGTAACATAAAATTGTAGCTCTTTAAAATGGATCTGAACAGAGAGGTACGGCCCAATGTTGCACTGGCTCTGAGAGTTTCTTGGGTTCTGGGGATTTGTGATTTTTGTTATGGCAAGGTTGGTTTTATTTTTTTAGGTGTGGGGGATGTTTAGGGGAAGAACAAGATTGTTATTTTTCTTACAAATCTAATAAGAAAAAACCTAGGAGAGGGGAAGAAATCTTTTCCCTTTGATGAGATGTTACCTAAGATGTTGCCTTATTCCTCTAAGAGCTTTCATGCGTTATATTACAGAGTAGCCCCCCAAAAAGGTGCATATCTTTTGCCTGGGGTGAGCAACTCCTGAGATTTCTGGAGTCAGGCTAGTACATTAACACCTTAGATTTAGGTAGCGCACGGCTACAAGCAAATGTCTTTGGATGATAGAAGCAAATCAGACACTGCTTTTGTATGTCACAAGGGATTATTCTATTTTAGTGCTATGCCCTTT
Source organism: Caprimulgus europaeus (assembly GCA_907165065.1). The sequence goes on from OU015530.1 coordinate 16,735,044, forward strand.
GGCTTTACAAATGCACCTGTAGTGCTCCTGTGGTTAGTGCAAAGAATCTTGGTAGAAATAATTTACTATAGTTGTTTTGTCTTTGTAAATAGCAAATGTTAGAACTGGCCAAACCAAACAGCTTTCCAGACCTTTTGTGTATTGTTTGCAGCAGTTCATAGATAGCTGTTCATAGAGAAGGCTTCTGTTCTTTAATGCTAACACTGAGTTCAGCATTCACAAATGGCAATTTTGATGGAAGCAGGAGGAGTTTATGGCTGTGTCTGGGCATAAGGAAGGTGGGAGAAAAATTCTAGGAAATGTAAAGCTGGATCACCCGATGCAGGTTTCAGCTCTGCCTTTTTGAATCTGAAAAATTCTTAGTCTGATTTCATGTCATCTGCTGCATTATTTTTTTTTTAATTGGAATAAATGGCTCTGAAGGCTCATGGTGTTTACCTGGCACTGTCATCACTCAGCAGCAAGCTATTAACCATTGTCTGGCATTCCAGGAACAGAGATACTGGGCTATCAAATACTGTGTCAAACAATTGTCACTTTGAATATTTTGAAGAGATGAGGGGGAGCTAAATGTTTGTAATATCAAGAAGGCTTTAATTTTACCAATATCCCCTACAGAGAGGATTTTTTTTTTTTTTTTGACCAATTTTGACAGTTTTGTGGTTGGTTTGTTTGTTTGTTTGCTTTTTACATGGCTTAAAGATGGTAGCACGTGGCCTGATGTTAGATGAAGTGTGCTGGAACACTCACTGTTGTTGTAGTCCAAATCTGCGCCACAACAACAGAAGACAAAAACATAAAAACAAAGAAAGAACAGGACAGAGGCTGTTCAATAAAACTAGGTAGCTGTCTAATAATCTTACTGTTATAGAAGAGCAGTTCAACATATGAATTTATTAGATTTTCTGAGACCCTAGTCAATATCAGCTGCTGGAGTCATAGGTTTTTAGCTGCCTTTTTATTCGGAGTCTTCTAGGAGAAGGCTGCATAAAATAGCTTTACCTAAGCCAGGCTGGTTTTTTGTTGTTGTTGTGGGTTTTTTTGGTGTGTGTGTTTTTTTTTTTCCTCCCCCCCCCCCCCCAGTGGTGCAGTGGTTGGTAGAAAAAGCAAAATACCTTGGAAGTTTTGTGCTTTGGATGTGTTAGCGTTTAGATGAAGGTGGTAGGGGGGTAGGTTGAAGGCCCAGCCTGGTTTGTCAGGTCATCTCTCAGGATCAGGAATAGTAGGGGTTCCTCTGTGTCAAGGTGGATCATAGGAACATAGTGGTTATATGGCATTAGGGTAAAAGTCTGTCTTGTCTGGTATGTTGTCTCTAGAGCAGCTAATAGCAGGGTATAAGAATAAGATATGTTACAGATTGATAGTTCTCCTGAGAGCTTTCAGCAATCAGCTTTAAGGATTTCCTGAGCTATTTCTGGACTGTCATGCTTAACACTTCTTTGATGTGCTTTAATCCTTTAAGCAACCCTCATTCCCCATAGGAACACCTTAAATTCTGCCATCTGACATTGCAATGGTTTGGTTGCAGACTTTCCCACTGGAAATCTCAACCCATGTTGTTGAGATTTCTTCTTTTCAAACCACTTATATTAATCATCAGTGCCAAATGAAAAGCACTCCAAAAGTGCAAGTGGGATTTGCTTATCCTCTTATTTGGTTTACCAAGAATGGCCTGGCTGATTTTAAATATGATTTTCATCTTCTAATTTTTCCCATCCTAAACTACTTTTCACTAAATAGCCTTCATGTCCACCCAGTGCTTGAGTCAAATCAGAACATAAATATAATTGTATGTAACAGACTTCTCTTACTGTGTTTCTCAAGCTGCAAACCTCAGGTACTTTGGGGTACCAGCCTAGCACTTAAGTATTTCACCTTTTTGCTATTTGTTATTCATGACTATAGATGTAATTGAAAATAATAAGTGGGGAGCCTAAAGTTAGGTAACTCCAACAGGTATCTTGTGTTAGTGGTAGCCTGCTATTTTGAGGTATATTGTGCTTATTACTCGTATCTGAATGAGTGGGAATTATGAATGCTCTGATCCTGAAGACAGGCTATTTATTTGCAATCATAAATGCGCTTGAAGATTTACAAGTGGACAGACACATTAGTAAGTTTTCAATAACCTTCATCTCAAACTGCCATGAGCTCTCTTCCAGTTGTCCTGTGAATATCTAGGAGGTTTCTGTTTGCCAGTGTAATCTAATATTCATATTATTAAAAGAACAGAAGGTTTTTCTTTTCAACAGCATGAGCTGGAGTTTAACTTTTCATTAAAAAAAAAAATTATTTTTTTTAAAAAGCTGATGATGGTTTCCCTGACTTCAACTCCCAGGGCATGCAGGTAAACCATAACTGTCAATTTTCATCCAAGTTAGGAACTGGGATAAACTCTACAAGGTGTATTTTACCATAGAACAATCCATCTATGCAAGGTGTACCAGTGCAACACATCAGCACATACTGCTGTGTTTGTTACCAGCCTGGAGGAGAGGACGAGGCGTTTCGGGGAAGAGCTGTTTGGAGCAGGCTTCTGGCAGAGGAGCAGCTGGCTGGGCTGAGGCTCTGCCGCGATGTGTGTGGCTGCAGTGCCCTCTTGTGCGAGTGAGTGCTGGGAAACAGCGGCTGGTGCTAAAGGTCTCCAAAAACACCTGGCTGCCAGAGAAGGAAGGAGACTGAAGACAAAATCCTCTTCCTGCTGTGGCCTTTTGCAGCTGTGTTTTAGTCACCAGCAGTTTGGTTCTGTGATATTATACAAATATAAGGACAGCCTTTGGGCTTAAAATGTGCTTTGTATTCTGCTAGTATTTTGGCATGAGCTGGAAAATGAACATTTACTGTTTCTGTTGTGGTGATGCCCACAGGACCTGTTATGGACAGGAGGTCCTGGTTGTGCTAGGTGCTGTCCCCACACTCACAGGTAGGGCTCTTGCAGTGCTGTGGAGCTTTAATTGTGTGGGGAAAAAAAAAAGTAATCGCAACACAGGAGGCTCCACTTAAACTTGAGAAGAAACTTCTTTACTGTGAGGGTGACAGAGCACTGGGACAGGGTGCCCAGGGAGGTTGTGGAGTCTCCTTCTCTGGAGACATTCAAGACCTGCCTGGATGCCTTCCTGTGTGATCTCATGTAGGTGTTCCTGCTCCGGCAGGGGGGTTGGACTGGATGATCTTTCGAGGTCCCTTCCAATCCCTGACACTGTGATTCTGTGAACTGGCTATTCTTTTGCAGGAATAGACAGAAGTTTCCTCTTCACCCAACCCCAAACTTGTCAGCTGCACTTCATCTGGCTCTGAAATTAGAGAGATTGAATTAATAAGTCCTGATTTGAAAAAAGAAGAAAACTTCAAAGGAAGAAAGGGCACAGTGATCAGAACTAAGTGAGCAGGACAGACCCAGGAGGGTTTTGACACATTATCATTTGAAAATGGCATAGCAAAAATCTGCTGTGACCACAGTGTTTCAAGATTACTGTAAGCCAAGAAAAATACTTGCCTATGCAAATAAGTTTAACCATGACATAGAAAATTCAGATATGTCCCACTCATTTAATCAAATGCCTTCTGATCACTCTAAAATTATAGCTACCCTTTTGAGGGTACAATTCATGACAAAACTGTAGGGAGTGTAAGTGACAACTGAGCAAGAAAATTGTCATTGTATTACCAAGACTTGAAGTGTGTAAGCAAGAATGTCATAACATTAAAAAAAGAAGTATCCAAACCTAGTTCCTCAGTACAGGCTGTCGAACTGTATAAACCTAGAAACGGAAGGACTTGGCGCAGGTTTTTCCAAGTGTTGGGTGTTTTGACTTCAGCTGAAGTCCACAGAAAGAGGGAACATGCGGTATCTCTGCAGTAAAAAAGCAGACTTAATTGTTTGTTTGTTTGTTTTTTCTTCTGCTATGCTTTTCCCTGATTAGTATGTAGATTCAGAAACCCATTTTTGTCTCATTTTAAACATTCTATTCTAAACATTTGCTTTTGAGGTAATTAGCTACAAGAATTCCACTTTAACATTATTTGATTGAGAGTCCACAGAGGAGAAGCTGGAGAGAGAGATACAAAAATGAGGGGAGCTGGGAAGGTGCAAATTGTATTGATGTGCACAGAGAAGCAGGGAAGGAGGGAAAGGATAGTATCCTGGCTAGAAAATAGATGCAGTGTGACACAGGACCTGTATAAAAATAACTGGGAGCAGAACTTAGCTATTAAAATGCTCTCATCCTGCACCTGTCTTTCAGTCCTATTGGTGTGTCCCATTGCATTCTCCAGTCTATCCTTACTGCTTCTTATTGGTCCTTACTGGGCACTAGACTTGCACCTGCAGATGCCATCACCAGCCCTTAAGCTAGAGCAATGGGAAATTCAGCTGGAGTTATGGAAATGCCATGCCTTCTCGCTTACTCAAGGAGACAACTCTCATAGGTTAGGGCTCTCTGGCAGAAAGGAAGTGAGTGCATCGTAATACTGGTTCATTTACTGCTTTACTTTGGTTTAATAAAGATAGGCTTTGCTTACTAGCCAAATGCAAGACATTAACCCAGTTATTAATTACCTTAAATAACACAAACTTGCCTTAAGTTAGTCTTTTTAAATCCAAGTTTCCTATTAATTAAATGCCAGTGCTGCTCAGCAACATGAAAATGTAAAAATCTCTCTGTTACATTCCATACTTACTGGATTGTGTTTCTTCCACCTTAAGCACACTCATTATATAAACACAAGATATTGGGTAAAGCCTCAGCCTGCTAAGGGTTGTCCTGAAGATCAGGCTTACTTATTTGTGCAGTACAAAGGTGACTTGAGCTCTGATTCTCCTCGGGTAATGCTTAGGCTGCAGCACGTTCCTACAGAGCACATCACCAGGAGGTTCACCCCTCCAATAAATACACACAATTTTTTTGCAGATGAGTGAGGTGCTTCCACATATGTCTAGTTGCAGTGCTTTCTTATCCAAGCATGGGATTGTATCCTTATATATAAGGATTTTTCAGAGGTTTCATAATTTCTGATGTATGTGCTACTTGGCAGATGAAGGTTCATATGTCTGAGAAGTTTTCAGATTTAAAATACGGGGTCACCAGTGCCTATGTGGACACACTGATTCTTGTCGGGTGTTGAAATCAGAGCTCAGTTGGGTGCCGCAGCTGGAAGCCTTTGCTTTTCACAAAAGCAAAGTGATCAGCCAGCTTCTCTGTTTTGCCTTTCATGTTGGACACTGGCTCCATATGGAATAGGAAGCTCAGCAGGCTCCTGTCTCTTGCAGGAGAAAAACACAGAGAATCTGTTGCTCTGAGCAAGGCAATGGCTCCATGCTTTTACCTGGCTGCTAGGGATGCTGTGGACTAAGCTGTCACTCTGAGCACCTTGCAGCTCTGTGAGAATGCAGCTTGCAGAGCAGTCAGCTCCAGAGGGCTCCAGCTCCAAGGCCTAGCAGGGGTTGAGTGGACATCTTTGCCTGCAAAGAAGTCTCATGCCAGCTGAAGTAAAAGCGTGGCTGGATAATGGCACAGCTGCAGGTACTGTTCAGAGAGGAGACCTGTCTGTCCCAAGAAGGTTGCAGAGTCTGAATAGATGTGCCCTGTGAAACTATGACAGTGGCTACAAGCATGCTTGATTGCCTTTGATCCATTGATGTTTCAAGTCCCACCCACCCCATTGGGGTACCATGTTGGGGGATCACCTTTACAGGACAATAGTCTCCAAACATGGTTCAACACAGTTTGCAGGTTCTGGGACATGTGCAGTGATTGTGGCTACAGTCTTTCAGCTGACCCCATGTTTGTGCAGGAGCACCTGGGCATGGCTATTTACTGGCATAGAGTCCATGAAAAAGCAGAGGCTATAATGTAAGCGGGCCTGGAGTTCATGTCTTGGCACAAATGTTTTTCAAGCTCATGCCATTAATAGCTGCTATAGCAACATCCCCAGGTTGGACAAGCTGTGCTACCCAGGGGTAATAAAGCAGAGCCACAAGTTAGCTCTGAGCTGAGGGTGGGTGGCTGCTGGAAGAAGTAGGGCTTTTCTTTCGTGGTAAGTGAATGGTGCCTACAAACCATATATTTACAAAACATTCAACATCTGCAGCTTTGCTTGATTTTGGTAGGTCAGGGAGCAAACACTGGTCACTCTTGTTTATTTGGACTAAGTGGTCCTTTATTTGCAGGGAGACAGTTTTAACAAGGTTATTCTATTTAGATGAATGATGGCTTCATAGCAGGCTTAAGGACCTTAAGGGCCTATTTAATATGCATTGATCTTTGTGTATGTGAATACAGGATACATGCTGGAGCTGTTCAAGCAGGTTTTTGTTTTATCTAGGGAGAGAATATTTGAGAATAGGCAGAAGTGGGACACGACAGCAATGGTAAATGTGACTTTCACAGTATGGAGGGTGAAAATGAGGAAAATGAGTATTCCCAGAGGTGTGATGCACATGTACAGCTAGTGGGGAATTTAAGGAGGAAAGCGAGACACAGATATTTTTATCAGGTCAGTGCTTCCAGACTCTTTGACTGTACCAGCAGTCTTTGATGTCTTGCACAGACTTAGCTCTATGCAGGATCAGTAACATTCTGTTGGTAGATGAGGTATTTGGACATTGTTCTGTAGCACTGAATAAAATGGATTATTTGGAGTTTGAAAAATGAGTTCATTGTTATTCAAAGAACGAGAATATATAATGTAAAAAAGTGCTGTTTGTGTACAAAAAATACCAAAGGTATTCATGCCTTTCAAATTATATTTGGATTCTTTTCTATTTACCATTTTCTTGTGCTTCCAGCAGAGGGCACGTTTGTGTCACAAAACCTATTTGCTCATTTTGTGACAATCCAGTGTGGAGTTCACCAGTCATGTTCAATCCCAGTTAGAAAAAAAAGTCTTATTCTGCAGTAATTTTCCTTGACAATTACATGTGTGGGGTTTTGTTTGTTTGGTTGGTTTGTTTGGTGTTTGTTTTTAAAAGAACAAAATTTAAAAAAACCCTACATGGAATCCTGTTGGTAACCTTGAAACTTCCTAAAAGTCTATCCCCCAAACACACTCCTCTTGTTTTCTAAAATTGTTGTGAAATTGCCATTAGTTCATTTCTCCCAGTGAATTTCTTCCCTGTTTCTATCATATTGGAATATCTAAGATGTTTTCAGCATCAGCTTCATGTGAAGACAACCAAGTTGCAGTTGCTGTTGCAGCCATGAAAAGGTGGTGTTCTGTTAAAGTTAGGTAGCATAAAATACTGTTGTACCAGCAACACACAGATATAATTAAGGGCTGGAGGCTAAAAATGGTTTAAAATTGTATAATCCTGGCATGCAAAACACAGGAAAAAACCCCATGTGGTTACATCATGGTAACAGGCCCCAGCAGGGTTAACCACATGCCCGTGCTTGTGTAATTCTTCTCAGTGCCATTTTGGTTTCAAAGTGACAAGTTGTGGCAGTGCCAGAATGGGACGTTCTGAAGCAAAGGAGGCAAATGCGTTTCTAGTTCTTGTGTCATCCCCGGGAATCCTGTTCTTTCTGTCGCAACTGCTTCACCTTGTTTTGCTTATGTGGGAATCAACAGGACAGTGGGAGCTCACTGGTGGATTCACCACTTTTGCTTCTGCTTCCGTAGTGTCTCACCACTGCTTATTTTGTCTTCCATGTGGTTTTAAAGCCTTTTTCTTTCAGTTGTCACTTTGCATCCTGTGCCCCCCAATGACACTGTGATGAAGACACATATTTTGTAGGCATTGATACCCATTAGCCAGTGATGTTGTTGACTTTACCATCTGCTATACAGATTCACACTAATGCTCTTAAAAAAAGAATTGCATTGCTTTTCATGCACCATGTTTTAGATTTGTGTAATTTTGAAAAGCATGGACTAACACAATAGTACTGTACTCATGATTATAATCTAGTGTTTTGACAATTGCTGTGAAATATCACCAGTATAGCCTCCTGCCAAGAAGCTGTGCACTGGTGCATTAGGGGCTTTTATTTGACAGTGTTATCCAGGATAGTGCCTCTTCCTCACTTTCAAGCTGGCTTTGTAGTTTCACATTGTCTGTTCTTAAGGGGAATGGTGGCATTTTCCTTCGCATTTGGAAATCCGCTCTCACTTCCCCCAGACTAAACATTATTTTTAAGTTTACTGTCTGGATGATTCAGTAATATCTGGAGAGAGAGAGTGAACTCCATCCAGTCAGGATGCATAGCCTTCAGTTAACTGGTGAAATGTTAATGAGGACTCTTAACAGCCTCCAGCACATAACTGGCGTGGCCAATATTGAACCCAGGTTCTCCAGAGGTGGAAGACTAGAAAAACTGGCCCTGGGGACAGATACCTTTTCTAACTCCCATCACATTTCTAATAGTTACTAGGGCAGAATAATGTTTCATGACCTTTGGGTTGTACCATTACCACAACATAATCTAGCTGTGCAAGCTTTGCAAAGGTCACTGTAAAAATGAAAATATTTCCTGCTGTGATCCATACCCTCAAACACAAAGGAAAAGAAATACCTTCATAAATGTAGTGACATTTGCACTATAGGGCACAGTGCAAAGATCATGATCCATTATTCTGCACTAGTAATAATGTCATCATTTTATTCTTGCTCAGTGGTTACTGTATGACATTTATGCTCACAGGGAAATTCCTGTGAATATCAGTAGCTTGAAATACATTGCCTCGAGGTCCTGTCGTTCTCCCATTGAAGTCAATGGAAGCTTTGCTATTTGCTTACCAGCAACTGGGAGCAGGACTGACACTGCATTTGTCATGATCAAAATTGAGATAGTTTTAAACTGGATTTGGTGGGGCTTTTTTTCCCATTAAAAAGCATTTGTTCATTGTACCTCTGATGCTTCAAAGATTGTAACAGATAATTTTATTATATCCATGAGAACTGCCACACTGTATTTATAAAAGACATTATTTGTAGAAGAACAATTTGGGATTGGACTAAATGACCTTTAAAGGTCCCTTCCAACCCAAACTATTCTGTGATTCTATAATTATATGATGAGGGTTTTTTTGAAAAAAAAAAAAAGTAAGCCCTAATACTCCTTGGTATTTGTGCAGTGATTTATGACTTGGGAGACACGTGTTGCCTAATACTTCTTCACTATGTAATAGGTAAATAACTCTTCCCTCCAGTTCTCAAACAGAGAAATAGATTAGTTCAGAATATCCTGACTGAGATGGCTGGAATCATATGACTGGATTTACAGAATTCTTCAAAATGAAGGCCTGAGTTTCACAGGTGTGGAAGTTCCTGGTCTTGTCTGATAGACTCTGGTTCTTATGTTAGTTATTTGCAAATGCCCTGGAACAGATTTATTGTTCAATCTAAAGTATGTCAGCATTGATCAATCTCTATGAGATTATGACAGAGCTCTCCAGAGGAGGAGGTGGAAGGTTTGTATGCAACTGTAATCCATGTTGGCATTGGCCCCCATCTAGAAACACACCTTAGCAATCAATATGTTTAATGCACCTCTCTGATAATATTTACAAGTCTCGGAAGAACTCCACCCCTCCTCATGTGTTAAGGAGAAGCCTATCTGGAGGAAAGGAAGCATTTGAAAGCTCAGTCAATGGTAGGATCACTTTATTCATTGTTTTGGATAAGATGGAGTTTGGCTCCACTGTGGCGCAGATAAATGTTTCCTTCTCTAGCCTCAGTATGTGTCTGTATCAGAGCAAAATACATCACCAGTTCTGAGGGAAGTGCAGAGGCTGTTATTTCTGAAGAGCTTGTGGTGAGTAAAATTGTTTGCAGCTGCAGAGGGTAGTTGATGTTTACAAGTTGAGGAGAAAGGCAGCATTGTATCATCCAGTGTGCTGCCTCCTGATTTATTCTCAAACATGTGCCACAGCCAGACTTGGGATGGATGAAGTTTTCCAGTGCAGTGGGTTGTGCAGGTAGAAGAGGGGCCCTTGTTGATCAGGTGCATCCAGTACTGGGACTTTATTGAACATGGGAACTCAGTAGGTGGGATCTGGTGGCAAAAGAGCTGTAGCCTCTTTGACTCTGTGATGCACTAGGCTCACCTCAGTTGTTATGCCCAGCCTGTGGCTCCGTCTTCAACATGAAGTTTAACCCTGGCTTCATATGAACGTGAAGTGAGAACCACTCATGTGAACCATTGTGTCTAGTGCCTGTGACATGAGCAAATTCAGTAGTACAAAGCTAAGATCCAAAGGGTGCTCCAGAGAGCTGGGGGAAAGACAGGGTCTGCTTCTTGAAGGGCTAGTGCTTCTAAATGGCACAGTCTGATGCTGTGCTTATTTTCCTGCACCTTGTCCTGGTCAGGAGAGCAGATAGGCTTGCATAGTCTGTGAGCAGCTGAGTACAATTTTTCCTGTGGTTGGTAGTATTTAGAAAGTGTCCCACCTTGCTTCTTTCAGATTGCTACCACCCTACCCTGATGGGCTTAAGAGCCTGGCTTCACAGGCATTGCCTGATCCAGCTGGCTTTCAGAGGGATGAGGTGGGTAGCGGTGGGAAAAGGGGATGGGCCATGTAGCTGTGCTAGTAATCTTTGCTTGAGGGAGGGGAGTGAGGAGGAAGACATGGAGACAGAGTAAAACGTTATAATTTTCACTCCTAGCAGGAATTCCTTTAAACATTTGAAGGAAATGATCAGGGAGCAGACACCAGTCATGCTTTTCTGAGTCATTGTCATGTTTTCAGACAGCACACCCCTCCAGTCTCCTGCTGCCTGTAGCACTGCAGTCCCAGTTTATTTCTGTAGAAAGTTAGCACAATAATTTTCCTCTTAAAAAATATAAAGAATTAATGGTGTAATACATAAAGTTTTGAAATGTTCTGAAATAACTAAGAAAAATAACTCTCATTTTTAAAAAGTAAAAAGCAACAACGCTCAAGTTAGTTATGACCTGAATAATTTGAGGTACTCTCATAGGCCCTTTACTTCTTTAAGAAGAGTCTGCCCTTGTCCCCCAGGTGATCTTACCACAGGTTGCCTACAGAAGAGCATGAAGTACAGTTTGATCTTATAATGAATGATTAACTGGTTTGCTCTTCTCCTTAGCTTTGGAAGAAGGAAGATCTGCAGAGGAGAAATGTTCTGAACATGAGTGGGATCCACAAAACAGCAGGAATAAGTGGAAGAGTGGTCTGTGAGGTAGGAAGCTGTGCGTGTTTCCTTCTGAATCTGCTTGCTAACTTTTGTTCCTAGCATGCTGTTTGGGAGTACTGAGGGACTTGCCTGCCCCTTTCCCAGTTTCTTTTATACAGTAGAGCCTGTAGGTGAAAGGCTGGTATAACTTTGAAGTATCCTCATGAAAGTTGCAGTGAAGACCGATTCTACCACAGATACTTTTGGAAGCTTGATTTTAGCACGTCTTCAGCAGCAGCCACAAATACTTTCAGTTCTGGGTCCAGAGTTTTAAGGATCAGCTTAGTCAGCATGGGAAACTCAGTCTTCTCATTTGATAGTCTTTAATTAGACATGCATACATATATAAATGCATAGATTATCTACTACCTCCTACTGCAAATGTCTCACTGAAATTAATGAGGTTATTAAAAGAGTAAACGATGAGTAATAATGAACAATATTAACACTCAGCATGACTAATAGTGGTAGGAGGGAGAGTCTTAATGACTGAGACAAGGAGGGTCGGCTGGGAACCAGCATCTGATTTGCACAAACAATTCCTTTTCAGGGTGGTAAAGCTGTTTCTCACTTGTTACCAATCATTAAATTACAGCCCCCATTTTATCAAAGACTTCTTGATCTGTCTTTATGCCTTTCTCAAAGCATAGCTTACATGTGTGGCAGAAAATGAGTCATGCCCAGGCAGCTGGTCTTCTGATCCCCTTTCTGTTTACTTTTAGTGCAGTCTACATCTTTGCAGAAACTTTTTATTTAGAGATCATGTTTCAAAAAGCCTGTGACAAAGCTCCTTACAAGAGGCTTCTTTTTTTTTTATTTTTCCATTTAACATGGGAGAGAGCATGAGATGAGGAACTGGATAAGCAATGAGAAAAAAGCAGAATGAGGTCGTATTTCCAAACAGTTAACGGTTCCTGTTGCAGTGCCTCCAGAGTCTATCTGAGGCTAAGCCATATTGTTACATATTGGTGTGTATAAAGGATCTGGAAGAGTGGAAAACAGATGTAAAATTAACAGAAGATAATCATTATGAAGGTTTTTAGAAGAACAGAACATGAAATTGTTTTCCCTGTTATAGGGTGTTACTGAATTTTAAAAGTCATTAAAACAAACGAGTGTGTGTGTATTACATTAGAGTGATATACAGTAAAATAAAATATGCTGCCATTCTATTCCTCCTTACTATAATTGCAAATTTTTGGGGAAAGATCTGCATTGTAAATTAGATTGGGATGGAGAATGAGGAAATTAATCTTCCTCCTCAAAGACAGAGCAATCTGAATGCCTTCAGATTAAATATTGAAGGGCTGAATCTTTTTTGTCAGTCCCAAAACTTAAAACAGTTCCTTTCTAGTTTTTATTTCCAGTTCTTTCTAGTACCTCCCCATCTGTGGTAGCCTCTACTTTTCTGCTGACAGATTTTTCGGTAGTTTCATGCTGCTAATAAAAAAAAATAAAATCTGTGAAATGTTAACAATTCCGTAACCTAGAGAGATCTTTGGTCAGGCTGAGTCTAGGAAAATGATGTCTAGAGGTCTGGGAAAGAAGCAAGGCTATATAATTCCAGGGGTTTGTCCTGATGTGTAATTTAGATTCTGATATGCCACCTATTTTTAACAAACTCCATGACTAGAAAAATAAGTTAAACCAAATAGGTGTGTCAGATCATGGACACTGAAAACCAGGTTATTTCAGGCTGTCTTAATTGAAAATGTTGTCTCGAGGATTTATGATGCAGGTCTGGACCAGAGTAATATTTAATAGTCTAATCTATTAAATGTCTCCTGTTGGTTAAGGAAGATATATGGGTCAAAGTGTGAAAGGATTAGTTCCATCAGAGAATATCTTTCAGATGCTATTAATGTATAATTAAAGCTCAGATCAGAGTAGTCTCTCTGTTATGGCCACATCAAAACCTAGAGTCAACCTTCTCCCCACAGTAGTTTTGCAATGTGAATAAATGCTCACCAGAAACTTACTTGAAGTCACTCAATTAATTTTAATTTCACTTTTATATTTTACCTGACTCCAAATTTCCAGATGCTGTAGGCTAGTGTAAAATAATCCCTATGCTGCCTATCCTAATGGAGAGCATTACTGTATACATTCTTGAGAAGCTGGATCATAAGCAGCATATAAGGGATGTAATTTAAAAATAATTCTTGCTTGTATTCTTCTCACTACAACATTGGCCTACAGATGATCAGGCCCAGTCTGTTTAAATGCAGTGGTCAGCTGCTTGCTTACCTGGTGAGTGCAATATTACCTGTTGTGTGCTAGAAGGTAAGAGCTTTAAGTGATGTGGGTCCTGGGGTTCAGTTCGTTACCACAGTGTGCCTTTTGGATGAATTTGACCAACACAAGTACTCCTTTTCTGCTTGATGGATTAGATGAATAGGCTACCAAGATGTGTTCTTTACAGAAGGCGACTCAGCAGGTTGCTTGTTGTGTGAGGCAGTGGAGGTCAGGTGGAGGGACATTACAATTGTACCTGATGAATGATTTTGGTTGATGGAACTTTTATTCCTAAGCATGTGAGAACGGAAACCTCTTTTCCAAGAGCTAAGAGAAGGCATGCCAGAATGACAAGAACGTTCTTGTTGATTTATCTGCAAGTGGTATTCAGTCTCCGGTGTTGAGATTGTGTTACATACATAACTTCTCACAAAGCCAGCAGTTCTATCAAGTGTTTGCAAATGTGAGCAAGATCAACAGCTGTCAACAGTGCATCAAAACTGAATCCAGATCTCTGGAATATAAACTTAGTATAGGCTGTGCATTTACATGTATCACAGAGGTTCAGTATAAACACTTTCTGATCTTACCATTGGTATGGTGAATGAATATTGAATGCACTGTGACTTTCAAGAAGACTGTAGTTTACTTGTGGCAAGTTGCAGTTTGGTGTTTCTTCTGGAATCTTCCCTGAGTAGCCTTAGAGTGAGCAAAGCCAGTGTGTGTGTGGTTGTTTATATACTATCTGCATGTCAGTCAGCAGCAAACTAAGTTATCTTTTAAAAAATGTTTAAACATTTGAATAAATTATGGGAGGAGTTGTTTGGTTTTTATCTTGTTTTGTTTACCTTGTTTTATCTTGACAAACTGTTGAAATGGATTCAGGAATCTCCAATGCAAAAGAATAATGTGCAATTAACTTTTAGATGTGACAGCTGTTAATTGCATCCTTCCCCCTTGCAAAAGAGATCCTTCTGTGTGGTATGGCTTTGTTGATATCTCCTAAGTTGGCTCTTTGTTGTATCCTCTAAAATAAAGCAGAAGAGAGCAATACTGCAAACAGAAGAGATTCTCGATACCTTAGGAATTACTCATCCACTGTGTTGGAAACCGTGAAGAAATCTTTCTTTTTGTGTATCCTTCTTTGTCTATTATTTTGAAAGAAATAATCTGCCATCAGCCAGCCAGAATCACCACTGAAGTCTTCAATAAGCAGCTGCTTGGAGTTTGACTTAGAAATGAGACAGAGACAAGAAGAGATAAAAATCCACTCAAAGTGGGTGGGAAGAAAAGCGAGCTTTTAGGAGGCAGAATTTCTTGTTTTCCTTTTTGCAAGTACACTATTAAAAACAATGACTTGGTTTTTCAGGAGGGAAATAGTGCTAGTGAAGCAGTTGTGGGTGAAGCAGTTGTGGGTGAACCATCCTGTCAAGGTATCTTGTTCAGGACTGGACATGTGTTTCAGATCTACTCTCATTTTATGTTGGTGCTGATTCTTATGCCAGTGAAGTTTTGATGTTGGCTTAATTGTGAACAGGCAACATTCTGTCTCCTTAATGGCTTATGAAGCTGTATGTGATAGCTGAGATCTTCCAGTTGCTCTCAGGGGAATGTGCTTTTCATAAAAGACTGCCCATCTGATCCTGAGAAATTCAGATTAGTTTTTTTTTTTTTTCCATAGAGTTAACTGAACATCTTGCAGATTTAGTATCCTGTTATTCCAGTAGTCCATACAAGCGTGTAGAGTCTAGCACCTGGGCAAATACATTTTGGAGAAATGACCATGCTTACTCAAAAGAATTTTCTCATCCTTCCAGTGCTTCCACAACTTTAACTATTATACAGCTTTCTTGCACCCATTACCATCACATTCTTCAAACTAGAAAGAAAAACAAACCGTTGTAAATAGATTTGAACAGTTGGTGGTGAAGAAGCTGGAATGTACAGAATAACTCAGAAGACTGTTCAAGTGTTAGCTGACTGCCAGTTGTTTGCTCACAATGTACAGATTGGTTCAGGCAAACACATTTTCCAGGGCTAAAGCCAGACAACACCTGGAAACGAACTCATTTTAATTTGAGGCTCAAGCGAGTTTATTGTTTGTCCATTTTCTTTTTCATGTTTTGTCCACTTTTTTGCTTGCTGTCCATCAGTTTCTGAGTTCTTGCTTGAGACAGAAGTGGAAGTACCAAAATAATTTGGCAAGATGTAGTATTTCAAACTTGAATTACTCATCACAACCAGTTAACAGTATTTGTCCCTGGCATGGTTATACTGGGATGGCTATGTGTGCTTGAGAGGGATGATGTGAGGGTGGTTGCTTAACCATCATGCAAGTGAGAGAAAAGTCTTCAAAATATAGCTTAATAAGGTTAGCCTTATGGATTTCTTGGGAATGTTGGAGGAGAGGGAGTAAGGCTCACAGTTCAGGAAGTCAGATGTGTTAAATCTTTGTTTAAGAATAGTTTTTAAACTAATTACTTACCACATTACTTACATTAGCAATGGGGATGGACTAAGTAGCTCCTGTTTTCATTCTCTCTTCCTGTGTTGGTCCCTTTTTCCAGCTCCCCTATGTTCCCTTACAAGTTGTGCTGCTACAGCTGTGAGTGGGGTGAGGTCATGGGTAGG
Source organism: Caprimulgus europaeus (assembly GCA_907165065.1). The sequence continues at coordinate 16,751,047 of OU015530.1, forward strand.
ATCAGAAGACCTGATCTGTCTGAAAAATAATGTGGCTTTCTGTGTAATTTGGGTCAGGTCCCAGTGAGATTCACTGTGCAGCCCTGGTGCAATTGTCCTTGTGCTGGTAAGGGGTGGTGTAGGATCAGGTATGAGCAGACAAGGGCCTTGTGGAAATAATGGAAGCTGCTGCTGCTGCTACGCTTCTGTGTTACAATGCCCTGAAGGACATGGCCCCAAGGTAGGTGGTTAGCAGAAGCATATTGCCTGGGGGCTTTGCAGCAGGCAGCCTGTGTGTGGTATGGGAGAGCTGTGAAGAAACAGGCTGGTGTATCTTTGCTAGACAGCTACCTACATGATGGGTATCTTGTCTCCTCATCTCTGGTTTCACTTCACAGGAGGAGGGAGGTCTGTAAGCACCTCAAACTTGCAGCCACTTGGCAAGGGCGAAGAGTATTACATGAGCGTTTGCTTTTGTGCTATGCTTATCTTTGACCATTTGGAGCAGGAATGACTACATTTGACTTCTGAATGGGCATGTGGTTAGGTAAATACATGCAATACTGGTAGTAACTGAGCAGCAGATCTCTGTAGCAGAGGCAGTCTGTTCTGAAGATGGTTGCTGTGGTCTTTTTAAGGTAAAAACTTTCTGGACATTGTGACTAAGAGAAATGCAAACAATCATTAACTGTGGCTTGAGAGAAATACCTGTCTGAACACTTCAAAATCCCTCCATCCTTTGCATTTTGATTTTAAGTATAACTGTTCCAGAACTCTTTCTTCACTAAGATTAGATTATTTTCCATATTTTGCCTTTTTTAAATCCAAAAAGGAAAACCAGTATTTTTTTGTTTGTTTTTCTTTGGCCTTCCCTTCTTTCCCAACTTCTTCCTCTTCCCCCCTTGCATTTCAAGAATGGGGGTAGTTTGAATGGGGAATTTTAAGGACCTGAGTTTATTTTCTAGGTATGGAAACATTCTTTGTGATGTTAGGAAACTGTCTAAGGAGACTGCCTACAACAGCGTGGAACTGGATGATAAATCCAATTGTAAATGTAAATAAATTACAAACATATAAACCCACATTGATTTTGTTTAGCTTTTTTATCAATCTAGATGTCCTATGCATTAAATAAGTATTGAACAACTGTTTCCATAGTGGTGAACAATTGACTGGAATTTGACTTTCTGGAGAGAAAGACAATGTTTATTTGGTGACCCTTTCTATAATGCTCTTTGCTTACTGTAAAATAGACAAAATATGAAAAACCCCTGAACCTTCTGAAAATACACAACTCCAACGGATAATACAAGGAAAGATAAAGTATTAGATGATGCCTGAGATACATCAGGCATCACCTGGGCAGCGGTGTTGATCTTCCCAGACTGTTTTAGAAGGCTGGCATTCAGGTGACAGTCATCAGTCTGCTTACTCATTTTGGCTTTTGCTCATGGAAACATGCTGTCCAGAGCCATTATCTGTGTTACAAATGTATTTGTAGTAATTATGCCTCTGCAGGCCAGACCAGGCACTACCTTTTTATTGTGGCATAAAAATGTTTTTGAAATCTCTGTACCAAAGTAGTTAGCAAAAATACAGGAGGAGATCACAGGGGGTGAAATTTTTTATTCCATTAAAGTAACAGCTGGATTTGCCATAGCAAGTTGGAGAAGGCTGATGTTTCGTTCTTTGTTGATGCTGTAGGTACAGGAACAACCATGAATACTGACTAATAGATTTACTTGTATGATTAATGCCTGTTATCTACCTTACTTCAGAGTTTGATACTTACTAAACTGATCTTAATACCTTGAAATATGCTGAAATGACCTCAATTTCTTACAAAATTAATTCTCATGAATGGGGTGGTGCTTCATGCAGGCTGGAACATGCAGTAGGTGATAGCATTAGGGAATGGGCCTGTGTAGAAAACAAAACCAACTTTGAAAGCTATTGTACATTTAAGGCATAGCATGATTTTGGAGCTAGCAGCTCCCAGGTACAGAGTGATGTTGTGTCTTTTTTCCCCTATATCTTGCATCCTCCGTGGGACAGAAACACTGTCCCAAACAATGGCCTTGTCTGTACTTCAGTGCAGGGTCATGGGACATGCATGGAGGTAGAAGGTTCCAAAATCCTAGTTAGATGCATATTTCCTGTTAAAGCTAACGGAATGAGCTGCCTAAAGGTATTGGATGTTAGTGTGTGTACACGGCCTGATGCTACCCTGCATCAAGATTTGTCATGCTGTAGGCATTCTGCAGTTCCAAATATGTGTTATATTAAAGGTTGTTAAAGGCCAATATTAACATGTTTGTTATTTTATGCTCCTTCTGTAATACTGTACTGCTTCTTTCTCTGACCCACCAGCCATGTTTCTCTTCTCAACCATGACCTGTGTTACCTGCACAGCCTCTGTTCTCCAAGGAAGCCATGCTCCTTTTCTTACTTGCCCTCTGCTCAGCTCCATAAGGCAACATTTTCCTCTTTCTCTAAAGTCCCAGAACAGAGTTGCTGTGTTCCCAGTGAGAGAAAGGGAATTATGTTTTGCCAGAGGAATAATTCCCCAAGAGAATTGAGGTGTGTCAGCATTATCTTTGCCATATGACCCTGTGCCAGGGACATTTGCTAGCTCCTAACTTCTCTCGAGGGTCTTGAGGTTAATGGTAGAAAGATCCCCAGGTGGTGCTCTATAGGACAGATCCTGCTTCTCATCAGGGCTAACTGACCCAAGATACTGTTAATGTGGCTGTCTTCCACGCTCTAAGCTGGCTCAGATATTTCAAAGTCTTTCTAAATTGTGCTGTGTGTCTGTAACCTTAGAGCCTAGTTCTGCAGACCAGTAAAAGGTGCCTTTGGGAGAAAGGCTGCACTGTTTCCCTGTTACATAGGGGTTGTTGAGGTGCAGAAAGTGCCTTATTCTGTCTCACTAGGGAAATAGAGTGCTGAGCTGTGAATTGAACTCAGTCAGAGTCCCAGCCTCTGCAAGAGTATCCTCCCTGATCGCTGTTTGCAGCAGGGCAATTTTCATAGGAGCAATAGGGACTTTGCTGCAGGTGTCTGCCAGGCTCTTCTTTCAAGACTTGGCATGAGTGACTTAAAAAGGTTCATTTGGAAGGCAAGTGAGTGTAGACACCGCTGGGAAAAGTCAAGTGTTGTGGGCAGGCTGTCCAGACAGTGCTGTGCAATCTCTTCTTGCCCTTAGGGCTACAAGCTTGGGTTTCATTCTTTTTTCCCATGCCACTTTAGCCCCAGTAGATTTCCAGTGTGCAGTTGGTAACCTGGAGAACTACAATGAACTTTTTTCCTCACAGCAGAAGAAGGCAAAACTGCAAGCCAAGCTGCCCTGCTCTGGGTGTTTATAACCAGTGAAATGAATGATCCGGGTGTAATGGCTGCTCCTTGTCAGGAGAGTGAGGGAGAAGCCTTGTACAGGAAGGAATGCATGTGGCCAAGTGCCCTTGATAGCATAGCCTCCTCAGATGTGGACTGAATGAGTTAGGTGTGTGCTCAGGTGCTTAACAACCCTCTGTGTGAATGTGGTGACCTGGAGTCCTGTGGTCTTTGCTAGAAGCCTGAGAGCCAAGTACAGTTCAAGCAACCTGAGGAATATGTCTCTGCAAATTCTGGCATGTCTTGGCCTTTCTTCTTGTGCCAAGCTGAAACTCCAATCATCTACATGATGCTCCCAGCAGAAATTCACCCTTTTAACCTCTTAACACACCTTGTGTATGTGTGTGCACATCCTCATGCTCTAAGGTGAAAGGGAGCCAGGGATGGCAAGCACTTTTGGGAAGGATAAGTAGGTACTAGTTTGATGAGTCTTCAGGGTTGATAGGTCTGTAGTTCATGCAGGCAAACTGAGTAACTGGAGAAGGAGGAATACTTTTAATAGTGTATGAGCAAGCTGTGCAGGAAGCTTCCTATGACCTGCATAATAGAAGGTAAAATCAGCTCACATAACTGTATTTGTATGGCTTGGCCTTATTTTTGAGAGAGGAGGGACGGGAAGAAAAAACTTGGGGTAACCCCAAAAATCTTAATTTTGATTCTGATGTTAACCTGCTATTGTTGCCAGCAAATTTTTAGCTCTTTGGGTTTTCCCCCCACTCTTCTTTTTCTGCTCCCTCTCTTTACTCTGCTGTTTCTCTGATTGAAAGCTCAAGCCTTGCCCGGGCCTCTTGCAAGGACTATGGTTAGAATAACCCATGCTGCCTTATGTATTTTTGATGAGGGATCTCTTATTGAGAGTCTGATCCATGTGGATGCAACGATAAAGTGAAATCTGCTACTGGCTGTTTGAGCTTGTGGGACATGAGGTTAGGCATGTTTTGTGAGAGCTCCACACCTTTAACCACCAGATGACTGAGGCATCTCCTCATATAACATGTAAAGACAGATTTATTTATTTATTTATTACATATCCACTGCAGTCCTGTAGAATTTCTTGTCCCTCTTCCCACAGCCTACCCTGGCCCACAAATCATGTACTTGCTGTCACTAGTCAGCTATTCACAGCAAGGTCAACACTGAAAAGATTGATTGGCATAGACATGTAGCTTTTTCTCTTATCTGCGTTACTCTGCACACAAAAATCCTACTGCAAGTGCAGTTATACCACCAAAATTCACTGTAGCTGTCATTTTTTGCTCTCCTAGCTATATGTTGTAAGTGTGTTCGTGGCAAGTAGCAGAGCAAAACAAGACATTATCTGGGTGTGAGTGCATCTGTGTGGGGAGCACTGTTGGAGCAATGCTTATATCCCAGCAGCGTGTTCCCAGTGTGCCCTAAGTTCGGGTCGTTCTCCAGTCTGAAGCCTTCCCTAGCTAGAAGACTTCCTAGCACAGAGCAGAGGAGAGGAGTGTTGCACTAATACTCACAGCCTTACGCTGAATGTTAGCTGTGTGACTTGGAAAGCTCTGGCTTACCGAAGCTGCCTGAGTGTTTTGAGTTGGCAAAGTGCTGTTCTTCCATGTACTCAGGCAGGACTTAAGGCAGTGAAGTTCTGTCGCAGAGTGCTGGCTGTGATAATTGCTGTCCCATGTGTAGCAAAGGAAATGTAACAGGGTGGGGCACAAATCATTTTTAAAAGCCCACTGTAGAATTGGATAATTGCATTAGAAAATGTCACTCTTATCTTTTGGCTTTAGAAGCTCTATAGAATGAGCTATACAATGAAAAGCTTCCGAAAGAAAGACTTCCACAAAGAGGGCATTAGCCAAGTCCTATTCATAGAACCCTATGTCTGTGCTGAAAAGGTAGCAAAAGTCCATTCTGCATGAGCTCTCCCACAGCAGCCAGGAGTTACTAAGCCTTTCAAAGGCAATAATGCTTTCAGGCTTTGCGCACCTCCCATCCCCATCAACCACCCTATAGTTTGCTTGCCTACTTAGAAGAAAGTGTTTCAAATAGCCCATTTTCCTGAGCTACCAGAATGCTAACAGTTTCCCTGACAACTTGGCTGTAGTAATTTCTCCTGCTTTTTTTTTTTTTCCCCTCAAGAACTGGTAATTGCAGTTAATTCCCTCCTGGGAATATGGGAGTGAGATATTATGTTTGTTTTCCTGTAATAAATTCTGCATGAATGGTTTCGCCCTGCACGCAGGATACAGGGAAGGGAAATTCAGAAAAAGCTTATCAAACAAAGGAAGAAGGGAAATAAAAGGGAAGGAATGGTGAATTTAAAAGGCTTTTAAAAGGTGGAGAACAATGAAAAGGATATAATTATTTTGCTATTAATAACTTAAATTTTTCAGTTATTTACCTTGTTTACAATTGTGTGAATTATGATAGAAAATAGTATTTGAATTATTTGTTGAACTTGATAATCTTGTAGCAGGAAAAATATTAGTGTCTGTAGCCTGTAGATCAAGAACCTCTGAATCTATAGTGTAGGCCACATTTCAGAAGGGTTGGTGTGAAGTGGGTTCTCCATTTTTAATGGAATGGATAATCTTTTCTCTTTTTCTTGTCCACAGGCGATTCATATGGCCAACTCTGATAGCAGCTTACAAAAGAGCAGGTTTACTTTATGATGTCTTTATTTCAGCTTAATGCCATTTAGTTTTGGGGTAAATGGGAATTGTACCCTCCTAGTTGTAGCATATAGGCTCTATAAGGACCATTAGTTCTCCAGGGTGGGACAGAGCATGTTACGCAGTGCTGGAAGCTGGAGGTGCGTGGAGGTGCTATGTGTCGTGAAGTTGTCCTGACAGAGTATCCCAGCTTTGCCTTACCATCTGGAGTGTGTTTGTAGGCTCATTCTCAAAACATATCAAGATAGTTTTTTGTCAGTTCTGTCAGCTGTTGAGCATTTAAAAAGAATACAAATAGGATCAGATACAAAAATGCTGTTAGTGAGGGGTGCACAATAACACCGAGTTATGACTTCAGTGATCTTCAAAGAGTAAAGAACTGAGATTTGGTAAAGCCTCCATATTTAACCACTAAACTCTGGTTTTACTTAAGAGACTTAAGGTTCAGCATTTGGATCTTAGTTCTCAAAATAACTTAAGCAGCAGTATTGTTGCTTCGGAGTCCAGCATGAAAGGTTTTGCAAAGCAACTGTCCCCTTTAATCCTGGGTTCCCAAGAACCAGCCCCACTGGACTTTCTCAATGTCACCTTACCTTCAAAGCATTTCACTGAGCACTTTAGCACTGGGGGAAGAGTTTCAGGTGAATTGTGCCCAGTGTATCATTGCCTGCTCCATCACACAAACCTTGTCTGCTTTAGGGTTACAGAGAGAGATTACAAATGTGTGTAAGAACAAGAGGGTGGACCAGGTGGCCTGATCTAGGGATTCCAACTCCAGAGGAAACATTCCTGCTTGGGAATTAAAGTATTCCTACGGTTTTAGCCAGTAGAGGGAGATGTTACACACGCATAAATCCCTTACTCTGCATGAGATAGCTGTGCCCTTCTTAAAGGGGGGCACCAAGCCCTGGCCAGCACACATAGTAGGAGTCTTCCTATTTCCTCCTACGTGCCATGGTTGTTTTAGTGTCTTTTCCAAAACTGCTTTCTTCTAGAAGCAGCTGAAAACTTGGTGTGGAAAACTCTGTAAAAATGAAGTTGTTCTAAGCATACATTGAAAGAAGCAAGAGTTTATCCAAGCAAAATAGACATCAGTGTATACCATTTGCAATGGCACATGAATGTTTTCAGGCGCCTCTTATACAACCTTTAAGAGCTGTTCTGATAACACTGGAATTAGTTTTAAGTAATGATCAATAATGGTAGCAGTGAGCTGCAGGGAGTGTATGGAACAGCTGTTAAGTATTAGAATAAGAGTGCCATATAATAACATCATAGCTAGGTCTGTGGAACTTTAGCACTCTGCTTCCCTCACAGGTGTACCACCTGGGCACATAGAAAAGCAAAGGCTTTATTATAGTTTATTATGTTTTTTATTGTAGGTAAATGCAGTTAGCCATTGCAAAAGGGAAAAAGGAAGTGAGAGAACAGTGGAAAAACACTGCAGACCTAATAGTTCTCGTCTTCCTTTACAGTGGGATCGAGCTGAGGCAACACGGAAGGGGAGATGGATGGCAGCTGTTTTCCTCTCAGATGTCTGTGTGGATTGGGACACAAGGGTGTTAACATACACTGTTTGTGGGAGAAGGAGTTGCTCTCCATCATGACACTTCTTGGGAAATCTTCTTGTATTTGTCCTGGTGTTGAGCAACAGGATTCCAGGTCAGAGGGATGTGTTGGATATTTGAGCTGATACAGTCACAGACTACACCTCTCCTCTTTTTATGCTAAACAAGATTGCTTGGGAGGTGCATGGACAGGGTTGCTTCAGTGCGTGTTACCTCTACTCGTTCACTTTTCGCCACAAAATTGACAAGTTGGGAGGCCATCGAGCCTCCATGAGAATTGCTGTGATCACCTCAAACATGGCTGATGTAACGGCTGATTAATTAAACTCCCTTGGCTTTGTTTATAGCAACATTAGACTATTTTTATATTAACAGACTGTAGACCCAAGTATCTTTTGTCTCTTGTACCGCTACTCATAGAGGCCATACTTTGGGGCCATACTTTCAAACATAGATACTATTCAGTTGCAAATGTGTGTTTGAGTTTGATATGTCCAATAGTTCTGTTCTTGGGCAGCATCTCATAATCATCTCATCCAAAGGGGGGGGAAAAAAAATGAAAAAGGTCAGATACTGCCTCAGGCTTTACTTTAACAACCCCCTCCTATTGATGTGCCTGAATAAAGGCTGCAGGATATGACCTTGATATCTTCTACTTTAAATGCCCGTATTGAATGTATGAAGTGTTCTTTGTGTATAATTTTTTTCCTCCTTCCTATTTTAGAGGCTTCACTTTTGTTCTTTAGATTACTTTGGATGCTGACTTAGTACTGTATCATTCTTGTGGCAGGAAATGTCTGTATATGGAAATCTTGCAGCTAGACTTCAGTAATTCCCACACAGACTGTCAGTCCTATGCAGTGACTATGTATACTCTGTCCTCATGTTGGCAAAAGAATTCAATTGTGTTCCTACAATGGGATAGGATTTAAAGCTTTTAGTTGCTTTTGTTTCTTGTGGAAACGATGGCTTCTGGCCATTGGAGTGGAGAGTGACATGGCCTCTTACACAGGACTTTTACCCATGTTAGGGAACTGGTCAAGCTTGATTTTAAATAAAAATTCCAACCTGATACAAAAGAGGCTCTAGGGCCTGATCTTTTTCCCTCCCTTCTGCCTTTGGCAGCTCAAACTCTAACGTACACTTATAGAAATTAAAGGACTTGGTGAACACTGAGTAAAATGTCAGCACAGCCAGACAGATTTAATTGCTTTCTGATTATCTCCCTGCCTCCCTGGCAGACAATGACCAAATATCCATGGCAGCCAGCCTCTTAATATCATGATAGCACAGTTTCAATGGGGATTATTGCTTCTAGTATTTATTATAAGATTCCAGGTCAATAAGAGCTGAAGGTACTTGGGACAACTGGAGTTTAGACCTTTCCAAGAGGGTAGTAATCAACACTGTCTCACATCGCCCATGATTTGATTTAAAGAAAAGTTATAAAGTTAAGTGAATTGTTATCTTTTTGTCTGTGACATATTAGACCCTCCCTGCAATGAGTTCACTACCTTATTTGTGAAGTTCAGACTTAACCTGACATATTTATATTTCCAGCCCAATCTGCCCTCATTCTTTATATCCTTTATCCACTGCTTACTCTTTACAGGCTAACTGCTGTCTTTGGTCATATTTGCCCTGTGGGGCCAATGGAAGGGCTCTTATTAACATCAGTGCAACTGGACTAGACCCTTTCCATTTTTCTTCTCATATCTATTTCTTTTTTCCTCATGCTGTATGTCTGTGAGGAGCACTATTACTTCTCATGCCCAAGGGGCACATCTGTTTTTTTTCAAATTTCACTTGAAAATTATTTCAAAGTTTTTAAAGTTTATTTGGAAAAACGGCCTATAATTATCTCTGGAGTTACAGATGCCAGCAATGGTTCAAGAAATGTTTTTCTGCTTTTAATGTGTTTGATGGTTAGGTGTGTTTATTTATTAGATTCTTGGAACAGTGACCACATCTGTTCTTATAACCCATGTAAAACTTATGATAATCCATAAATAATGTATTTGAAAAAAACAACTTTGAAATCAACAGAGCAGAGATTTTCTTTGCTTACTGCTTAAGACCTAAGATAACAGCATTGTGTATGTGGAAGGATATAATTGTGCTAAATTGTAATGTTACCTGATTTAAAACAAAACAAAACAATCTATCATGTACTTTGACCACCTTGCCTGTATTTTCACCTTTAATCTTTCTTTGTTAGGGGTACTGCTTGCACTGATCTCGTTTCAGATACACTTGTTCTATTTGCCTTAGCAATGGCATCTAGATAGAGATAAACTATTCTACATAATCTGAAAAGATTTTAAATGCATTGAGGAGATAGTTTTCTCTTTCCCAGAATTGTATCATTTGGACTCTTGGCAACTAAGGGAACCTGGATACAAACTAGCTAGAAAATAGCCCAATATATATCATATATTAACAAACAAACCAACCCTCTCAACCTCAATTCTTAATGTTTCCAACATGGCTCGATACAGAATTATCCCATTTCTTCTGGCCATGTGCAATGCCTGTTGCCTACAGCTGTGGACTGTTTCACTGTCCCCCCGTTGTAAAATGGTAAAACTAGAGGCAAGTGACCTACTGTCTGCAGGTTGTTAGCAGGACCAGGAGCAGAATTTGGGTCTGTCTGCTTTTCCCACTCCAACACTTCCATCCTTCAGAACAGATGCAGATATTATTCATAAAAATTGCTGAATATTTATTTTTGAGAGTAGTTTGGGAGACTGCATTTGAGTTGGTTATAGAAAAACCATTTAGCAACTGGGAATTATTTATTTATTTATTTATTTATTTATTTTAAAATAAGTTGTCAAGGTGCTGAGGGCACTAATAGCCATGCCCAGCCTCCCCAAGGGGCTCTCCCAACCCTGCTCATGGCCCAGAACCCCATTTCAGCCCATCCTTGGCTGTTGGTCCCTGCCCCAGTGATGCTGCACTGGGACCAGTCTCCAGCTCCCCACAGCTTTTCCGTGCCTGGCCATGGCCCTTGCAGCACCTTGACACAAGTCATAGGATTTGTGTTTTCAGATCTGCTTCAGAATGCCAGTTCTTCTTCTCCAGCAGTGGTCAGTGTGGGATGCTGTAGGGGAAGGCACAGCACACCTTTAATTAGTATATGTGAGATAATCTGTTCCTCAAAGGAGCCTTGTCCTTGTTGCAATGCAGTCTCTAAATGCTGCCCTGGGAGCATGTAGTTAGATGTCCTTCCCCTTGAAAAAGTGGTTACTGTAACTCTGCTTGATAAACATGTAAACCCTGGTAGAGCCTTGCCTGATGTGTGACTTCAGTGACACTGACTTGTTGGTTTTGGCTGAAATTCTTATATTCTATATATCAACTTTCTTATGATCTCTGAATTTATCATCTTGCAGTTTGCTTCAACATTTTCTTGTTTCTTTAGTTATGAAGTAATGTAAGTTTCCACTTTACCTATTTATTTTTTTAAACCAACTAACATTTTATGCACTTGTATCACCTTGCCCTCTTCATTTTTTCTCTAAAATCAGGTCTAACAAGGGAGCCAAGATCCTGTCTAACTCCTCTCTGAGAAATGAGGCAGTAAGATGTGAAAGCCTAGATCTAGCAAGGCAGGTGCCCAGTTCTTCTGTGGCAGTAGAGTTACGTGCTGAAATATTTCATATGAAGTCTTACACTGAGCAAGCCCTTTAAATGTCTTTAGTCCTTAAAATCAGGCATAATACTCAGTGGTCCTGATCCTGTGCCACAGCTGGAAGCCTGTGGGCTCCATCAGTCTGGGTGGCACTGTCATCTGGGACCTCTTGATCCAGAGTGGCTGGTTTGCTGCAGTTCAACTAGTTGCCAGCTGGTTGCTGAGCTGCAGTAACTGACAGAGTCACACACCTGTCCAAATTTCAAAGAAATCATGTTGTCCTAGACCTGTGACAAACAGATTTTAGCAGTGTAATGCCCAGTCCTTGCTTTCTTAAATAAGCATGTAAGGGCTCTAGAGTCAACATTTCCTGGCATTTGTTTTAGTGCATTTAAAAACAGTGAGCTTGGCTTTTATTTCCATGCACCTTGTGGAGTCATGAACATGCTGTCAGAGGATGTGGGAGATGCCAAAATGCCTGTCTACTGGGTGCTAGCAAAGGGAGCTTGAGTGGATGGATGAAGATGATACTCCAGGTACAAGCTGGGCCCAGTAAAGTTAAAACTCCTCACTGGTAGTTTCAGGTGTGCTGTTACACAGAAGCAATAATAATGTCTCCTACTGAATTGCTCTGGTTCCCCTCTATTATTGTATACAAAAGTAAACAAGAATTATGGACCACACCTTCCTTTTCTTGCAGCTGGAGCTATTCTTCTGATATCTTTGATGTTAGCTGACTTTTCTGTTTTTTTAGATCTTTGTTTTAGTTTCCTTTTTCAGTCCTCTTTGCTTGATTTTTTTAATACTTTGCCCTTTTTTATTTCTTTTTCCTTGGGCCAGACATTCTAAGAGCTCAAGATAAACATTTGAGGGGATTGCTATCTGGGCAAGGCAAACCTTTCGTGGCCAGGAAAAACATTTCAGCTGTATGAAACTATTGTGTCTGAAACCACAGGGCGAGCAGGTGACATTGCAGTGAAGAAATGACATGGATATTCTACACAAATACTAAACACCAGGAAATTAAAATTAGTTATCTTTGCAAGGTTAACTCATGATTCTTGGTTATGTGGCACCTCTGCTCTTCATTGGTGGACTAGAGAGACTTTTCAACAGCTCTAGGACTTAAGACTGCCTTGTGTGGTCATTCTGGGGTTCTTGTCTGTTGCCCTAAGCTTTCTGCCTCTGCTTAGCAAAGCACCCAGTCTCATTCTCAAGGAACTGAGCCACTGCTGTTATAAACTCTGCTGTATTGGGTAGCCTCTGCTTCCTCCTTCTTCCTGTACCAAGAGTTACATTGATCTCAGCAGCTAAAACAAGTCCCCTTTATGAGTTCGACCCATGCCTTGACAGAGACTGAAAGGAAGCCCAATAGCCAGAAATCAAATGTGTGCCATGCTGGAAGTAGTTCATTTCAGTGAACTTGTGATCTGTGACCTGCTCTACTTGTGTTCAGGCAAGTTCTCCACAGCAGTTTTCAGACAGATTCAGCTCAGTATGGCTGTATCAAGAATTGCAGGATATAACTCACTTCCCTGCTGTTGGAGAGGGCATGGATGTGGCTGCTTCCACTCGCCTGAGGCTAGCTGGAGTGATCTCTGGAGTGAAAACAAAGGAGCTACTTTTACACCCTTATCTCTGTTCTCAGGAAAAGACCAACTTCTGCTAGCTGTTGCTTCAGTGTTATTCCATGGCTTCTATCTGTCTGCTTGCTTAAATAAGCACATCAGTATCTTCTCTCAGAAAAGCTCCCACCCATGAAATAGAAGTCCAGATTGCTGAAACATATTCTCTGTTCAAAAGAAGCCTCTGATACCAGTAGGACTGTTGTCATATGACACTGTAATCTTCAAAAGCAGCGCACTGACAGAATATAATAAGGATGTGTACATGTCTGTTCATATATGGACTCTTCTTACTATCTTTTTTTATTAAGGAAGAAGGGTGATCAAAATTAAACCCACTCTTTAGCTCAGAATAATCCTGATGAACAAGTATTTACTGATTGTCCCTTCTCGGAAAATATTTTTCTTTTTCAGACAACTTTGAAATAAAATACAAACAGTAAGGATTTTCTGGCATTATTTTCAGCAGAGTAAAAATAATAATAAAAAAATTGAAGTCATCAGGATTTACTACTGGCAAAATCACTGTTGAAAATAATTCACCAGGTCTATGATGACTAACACCTCTGACTTTCTTTAGGTGGAAAAAGCAGAAGGCAGTGAGAAGCAGATAGCCTAATGACAGGTTGTCTGCACACAGGTTCTGTCTCTCTGGAGTAGGTGCTACCCCATTTGTTGTGCCATTAAGGTTCAGAACAGTTGCCCATTGTGGCCACAGTTCATGACAGCAAAGCTATGTTTCAGCTTGTACCACTTACTGTAGCCCACCTCAGCAAAACAAGCTCCAGATGCAGAACTGAACAACTGCCACTGACGTCTGAACAGAGCGTGGCTACACCAGGAGGGATTAATTGTAATTGCACCCTAGGTCATCTTAGATTGTTCCTGCTCTGTTGTGCCGCTGCCTTGCAGTCAGTTCTGCATCAGTGCCCGCTACTTTCAAAGGAGGAGGTGGCGGCAGTGGTGCACCCAAAGCACTGCTGCCGTCATCTCAGCCCTGCTTGTTGTGTCCTGCTGCCTGACTGCGTACAGGGTGGGTGGTAAACCTGGATGAGAGCATTTTGGCTTGTGCTTCATGCTCTGTGGTGCCTCCCCGTTAGAGGAACTGGTGTGGTGGATGACTTCTGTGAGAGCTGTACGTACCACTTCCTGTTATACAATGCAGAAGTGTTAGCCTAAAAGTGGTTGCTGGTATTATTTTCCCATGCCAAAGTCAAAGGTATTCTGCTGTAAAGCACTTTCCTGGTGGGGCTTTTTCACTTCCTATTGTTTCATAATTACAAAACCTTTAGGCTGACCCTGCAGGGGCTGGTATGTGAACACGGTTTTTGGAGCAAGCAAACTCCTGAGAGGAAAACGTAAGAAATAACACGTGGTGTCCAGAACACTTTCCTGATGGATGTTTTCATTAATGAATTAAGCCTTGGGATTTGAATTTCAACCTCAGTTTACAATTTGAGCTTTATGATTTTTGAACTGATTTTTTATTTTCTTCCACTTCCTTTTGAAAATGTCAGTTACAAGGTAGGCAGCCTATGAGGTATTAAAAAGGAAATCTGCTAGGTTTCCAGAATGCAGAGTGCAAGGTCTCTAAGTATCAGGCTTGAAGGCTCTGGTTGGGTATTGGTAGTGTGAATCACTGGTGGAAACTCAGCAAAAGTATTTGAATAATGTGCTCAGATTGCATATTTGTAACAGTGATAAAGGCCATGTCTCTTAAGTGTCAATCCTGTGCTTTGACTGTGGCATCATTCCTTCTCCATTCCAGTGATTAAATCATAAAGTGTTACAGCATACAGAATCCAGGCTTAGTTTAAATCCTTCATAGTTAATTTTTTTTTTTTTTTTTTTTTTTTTTTGTGGTGTGGTTTAGGAACATTTTGGGATCCAGTGAATTGCTTTATTCCCTACAAAATAATTTAAGACTATTAAGCAAACCAAAATCGGACCTGAATGACTTTTACTAGAGACAGTAAGGAGGAGAGGCATCGCTGTATGGGGGCTGGCCTTTCAAAGACAAAGACAGTGGACATATGTATTCGTTTGGCTGGGAGTTTGGAAAATACCAGTGTGGTGAGGGTGAGGACAGTCTGTAAAAGCCTGTGTGATTTTATTCTTGGCTTGTATGTTTTCACTGTCAATGAAAATACAGCATGTGATTCAGTTTCTCTGAACTGAGTGAAAAGGCCACAGGTGCCAAATTTGAGGGTGCTTTTTATTGCCACCTTAGATCCAGAAGCACTATGGAGGTTGTGTAGGTGCTAGGGTAGGAACAGCAGTGCCTCTGACACAGGCGAGCTCCACCCCATCTGCCTGCCAGGAAGACTTGACAGTGGGCATCTACAGAAAGGAAAGTTCTGGGCATGGGCAAATGGGTCTGAGCAGATCTGCTGGACTGAAACTTCTGCCTAGCACAGGAAACGTCTGGTTTCATCCTCTTTTTTCTCATGCCCTGTGCTAAACCCCGAATCTGTGAGTGCTTATGCACGTACTTAACTTTACTACTGTAAGTAATTCCATTCAACTCAATAGGATTATTCATAGTAAAGCTGAGCATGTGTGTTCAATGTTTGTGGGATCAGACACTGCAGAAGCTGGCTGCTGTGCCATGTAGGGCTGGTAATTCCATCCCTTAGGCCCTGCTGTCCTTGTATGGAATGATTTCATTTTACACAGACTTTGCTTCATTTTCCATGTGTCATCCCTCACTACGTGTGCTATTAGTACATACCAGTGCTAAATAGTCTTGCCTTAGGTATTGCATGAAAAGAAAGCAACTTAAAAGTGAATGCAAATTTAAATTGAATTCCTATCCACTTATCCTGTTGTAAAACATTCAGAATAATTTAAAGCAGAAAACAACAGTCATCACTTTTGACAAAGAAGAAGCCTGTCTATTTTATATTGGATTTTTTTTTTTTTTCTTTTTACTGATTTGTAACATGTAAACTGCTAGAAACCACAGCAAAGGTTTGGGATGTGCAAGTACAGTGAAAAGCAGCCTCCCTCCCAGGGAACTTGCAATCAAGCAGCAAGTCGTGACAGCCTGAGAGGAAGCACATGATTGTCTGGGTTTGGCTGAAAGGAATTGAATAAAAACATGTGAATTAAGGGGGGAGCTTTAGGAAATGTCAAATTGAGGGATTAAAGCTTGTGCTTTGCATAAGGGTTAGATATGAAGAAAAATATGGTCATAGAAAACAGGTCTGGAAGAGACACAGAGCAGTTACTCATTGCTGCCCCAGTTGCTCTCAGTTGTAACCTTCCAGAGTGCTCAGAGCTCCCTCCACTTTGACATTATTTGCAGATGGTAGTAAGTCTTTACCAGTTTCCAAATCACAAATGCATATATTGACTAGCTGGGGCCCTAGAGCAGTGTTCTGTATAACACAGGTTGATACACTTTCCAGTTGGACAATTTCTCACTGATAACTCATAATTCTGAATCTATTTTTTTCCATGTTGTTTTGCATCTGTCTTATGATGTTGTTGTGGCTTGCCTGTGAGACTGTTACATGATACAGCATCAAAGTCTTAACAAAGCAAGGATTGCTCGTTAGCTGCACTGAGTTTTAGGCTTGCTGTTTGCCTTAAGGAAATTAACTTGGACTGAAGTGACTTGTTACTGGCAAATCCCTGCTGATGTGTCCTTATCTTTGAGGTGCTTACATAAGAGTTGACTGATTTGCTCTGGTGTCTTTCCAAGAACTGAAGTGTTAGCCTAAGTGCTCTGTCATTTCTAGGATCCTCCTTTTTCTCTATTTTTACAGATAAGCACTGTATTCACCCTTTGCTGTTTATCAAAAGCTTCATCCTTCCTCCACAAGTTCTCAAAGATAATTGCTAATGGCTCTGAAATAGCTTCAAGCAGTTCCTGTAAATATTCTGGGGCAAACTTCACCAGGCTCAAGTCAAACCCCTAGTCTGTTCTCTTTCTTTCCTTGCTCAAATTATATCTGCTTTGTTGGTTATATTCTGTCTAATCCCGAATGATTAAAAGTGTCTGCTAAACAGATTAGTGGCCTATAGTGTCACTGTAAAGGGCTTATGTTGTTGCTGAGTATAGGTGGTGACTCAATAATATGCTGAACTAATAGAGACACCAAGAAATTGTGGGAGATCTTAGAAGCCAGAACAAGCAGAGAGTACTGAGTAGAAGTAATAGTGGAAGAGTTCAAAGGTGGGAGGTGTCATGAAGGAAGTGTATTGCCAAGGTTGTTCTGACAGTGGAGCAAATCTGCAGTCCTGAAGACCACAGAATGGAAGATTACAGTGTCTGTAGTAGTGTATAGTTGAACATTGATGTCTCAGAATGCAATGGTGTCTTAGAGAGTTTATTTGCTTCAGAAAAAAAAGTGGAGACTTCAGTGTATCCTGAATGCAAGGATCCACAGAGAAGGTTCTGTCATTAATGCCTGTTATGGGCTTGAGATGCTGGGGCCAGTTCATGGGCAACAGGCTGGCTGGCTTCCACTGGTGCTTCATATGATGTAAGGGTTAGTTCTGACCAGCTCAGGTATTTTGAAAACAGTTAAGCTCTGGCTATGCTGACATTTTAATGTATTTTTGTTGAAATTTCCTGCCTATCACTCAGTCTGAGTGGAAATCAGAAGAGACAAATATGAAAGGGACCAATACGTGACAGTGTATACAATTATGTATGGAATTGTTCTTGTTCCATCCTCTATCCTCTGTTTTCCATGGAGGAAAGCATACAGCTCAGTGCTATAGCTCTTCTCTATGAATATTCTTACCTGAGTGGGAACTGTTGAGAGACAAGGTTTTGAAGGATCAGGTTTCCAACTCAAGACCACTTACTTTTGAACATTTTGCTTAGTTACAGAATCTGCTTAGTTATATGAAGCCTAATTTATTCTTTTTTTCTCTTTGTCAAGATGAAGTACAAAAAGTAGTGTCTTTCTCTTCTGTTTGCTCTTTGTCTTTCTAAAGAGATTTAGTTACAGCTTAATTAAAATGTCTGTATCTAACCCACTAACAACGGTATTTAGCCTGTTTTCTGCGGTCAGTTCTTGTGAAGAGGGCTTGGAAAGCTGACACACGTAACAAAAACATACTTCGACATAACACCCAGGCTTCAGCTCACTTGGATTATTTATAGTACTAGCTTTCTAACAGTTAATTACAGTGCATGATCTTGTTACCAAGGATGATGAAACTGATTTGTCTCTCTGCTAAACAAAGAGCTTTGTGAGGTTGGTTTTTTTTTTAACTTGCTTTGTTCCAACATTGCTTTATACTGTCAGTGTGTCATTTGTCCTGATATATTCCATTATTAATTGCCCATGCAGGCTGCATTGTAGAGGTCATTTTTAACCGTTTGGTATCTGAAGTATTCCACACTTCACCTTTTACCAAAGGATACCAAAGTTTAAGCATCACAGGTACTATGTAATTTGCAAAGCAGATACACCTGCAGTCAGACATTTAGACTGGAGTCATAAAGTTAATTAATAACTGGAGTAATTTTCTTGTGTGCGCACACTTCCTGAACAGATGTAGTTTTCCATTCTATCTGTGGTGGTTTATTGGTTGTTGGTATGGAGAGAGCATATGGGTGAACTATCTAATCAAAACCTAGATAAGCACCAGATACTGGTAAATTGAAGAATGTGTTTGTGAAAAGGGAGGGGAAATAATTTTCTGTTTTTTAATTTTGCTACTAGTTGAACTATCTTGACTATGGTCATTGTCAGCAGGTGAAAGGGTAGTTGATTAGAGTGGCATATTCTCCTCATGTATTGTAGAAAAAACTTAGAGTACCCAGGTGGTTGCTGTAGTCAGGTAAGCTGCAGAATTTTAATAAAAATTCTGTGCATTTACAAATAACTTATTTTCATAGCACAGTGAAATAAATGAAATTAAATTAATACATTCACTAGTGAAGAGACAAAATGCCTGTTTGTATATGATGTAATCATAATGACTTTCAAAATCCATGACAATTAAATACATTTTTGAAAGATGGAGTTCTTCAGAGGCACAAGAAAGTTGTCAGGATGGCAGTCAGTGAAATGCTGTGCCATTGTCCTGCTGGTAACTCAAGGTAACAGTTAATATCTACAAGACAAAACTGAAAAGATGTCAACCCTTAGTCTAAGAAAGAGAAATGGGAAGAAAAATAAAAAAAAAGTAATCAAATACACACAAGATAGCTGCAAAATTTACAGGAATGAATGATTCTGTACGTTACCTGTGCATAGCACTTGCGCTGCAGCAAGTGATGTTTAGACTGGATGCTAGCAAGGCCTCATTTCATAGCTGAGGTAGGTAGCGCTCACAGAGCCGTGCTGCAACCTTTAGGTGACAAGGAAAAAAACTGCACAATCACTGTGTCAAGAATCATATAGCTTCTGCTGATCCTGTCTTTGGGCAGGAGAGAAAGACTTCTAGATGAGGTTCTTCTGGACCTGTATTCTATGATTTCCTCTAAATGGAACCCAACAAACCAGAGCCCCTTCAGGTGATTAAAACAGCAAGGGCTTGCTGAAATGCAGCAGCCTGCTGTATCTGTGAGCAAGGCCTATATGTCTAGGGAATGTGCAATTAGGTGGCTAAGCCTTGTCTGATTATCTTGAGTCTCAGGAATACATATCAGGAGCCCAAGATCATGTCTTTGTGGTAAGGAAAATAGACATCCTATGAAAATCTTGAAACCTGGGGGGAAAAAAAACCCCAATCAACCAAAAAAAAATCTTAATTGCCGTTTACTAGATCAGTATGTTTTTAGGACTACTGCTGAAATTTGTCAGGGAACTTTGAAGCTACTTTAAGGAAGGAACTAATAGGATGAGCTGGAATCAGCTAACATGTGAGTGTTGTGAAAGGTGCTGGCTATATTCTTCAGCACTAATCGTTTTGGTACCTGGTTCTGCTCACACAGAGTCTTCCTCCGCTAAGGAGTCTCTGCTAACTTCCTCCTCCACTCAGGAAAATTGCCAGTTGAGCTGCACGATGTCTGAACTTGTTTTCTGAGGCCTGAGCTCACAACTTGAGTGCTTTTGTTTGTGAAATCTGTAAGACAACATTGTATCCCCTCTCTCTCTGTTTGGCTCCAGCAGACAGAGGTGCGGAAACTGAAGACAGCCACAGTGAAAGAAACGTGCATAGTGAGCACTGTAGATAGTGGACGAATGCAAAACATGAAGCCTATGTATGGTAAGTTTCTTACCCTTTTAAATTTTAGATCCAAATGTTGTAAAGAACACTGGCATTTACACCATAAAACTGATAAAGACATTTTCTGGTGACTGGTAATGATCTGCTTGTTTTAGAGTATTTTCTGAAATCCGCATTCATGTCTTTGCAGGGAAAGATTCTCCGTCTTCTTCCTGTGGTATATCTTGTATAGAATCAGAATGGCTTGGGTTGGAAAGGATCTTAAAGATCATCTAGTTCCAACCCCCCTGCTGTGGACAGGGTTGCCAACCACTAGATCAGGCTGCCCAGGGCCCCATCCAACCTGGCCTTGAACACTTCCAGGGAGGGGGCATCCACAGCTTCTCTGGGCAACCTGTTCCAGTGTCTCACCACTCTCTGTGTGAAAATTTTCTTCCTAATATGTCACCTGAGTCTCCCCTCTCTTCATTTAAAACCATTTCCCCTTGTCCTATCACTATCTGCCCATGTAAAAAGTTGTTCTCTCTCCTGTTAAAAGACGGCTAGAGGAGGTGCTTGGAGATATGGTTTAGTAGTGGACAGGTATGGTTGGACTCGATGATCTCAGAGGTCTTTTTCAACCAGGAGATTCTATGATTCTGTGATTCTAAGTCCTTCTCAGCAGGGCTGCTCTCAATGAGTTATTCTCCCAGACTGTTCACATACCTGGGATTGCCCCAACCCAAGTGCACAACCTTGCACTTGGCCTTGTTGAACCTCATTAGTTCTCGTGGGCTGATTTTTCAAGCCTGTCCAGGGCCCTCTGGATGGCATTCCTTCCATCTATTGTATCAACTGCACCACTCAACTTGGTGTCATCAGCAAACCTGCTGAGGGTGCACTCAATCCCACTATTCAGGTCATTGATACAGATGTTGAAGAGTGCCGATCCTGAGACTGACCCCTGGGGAACACCACTCATCACTGGCCTCCACCTGGACATAGAGCCATTCACCACAACCCTCTGGCTGCGACCATCCAACCAATTCTTTATCCATCAAATAGTCCAGCCTTCAAATCCATATCTCTCCAATTTAGAGATGAGGATGTGGTGTGGGACTTCATCAAAGGCCTCGCACAAGTCCAGGTAGATGGCATCAGTTGCCCTTCTTTTGTCCACTGATGCTGTCACTCCATCATAAAGGCCACCAGATTGGTCAGACACAATCTGTGCCTGGTGAAGCTGTGTTGGCTGCCTTGGATCACTTCCTCATCTCGCACATGCCTTTCCAGGATGATCTGCTCCATGATCTTCCCAGGCACAGAGGTGAGGCTCACCAGCCTGTAGTTCCCCGGCTCTTCCTTTCTTCCTTTCTTAAAAATGAGAGTGATGTTTCCCTTTTTCCAGTCACCAGGGACTTCATCTGACAGCCATGACTTTTTGAATATGATGGAGAGTGCCTTGGCAACCACATCAGCCAGTTCCTTCAGGACTCTGGGATGCATGTCATCTGGCCCATAGACTTGTACATATTCAGTCTCATGAGGTGGTCTTTGACTTTCTCTGTGCTTACAGCGGAAGGGAATCTGCTATCCAGACCCCCACCTGGAGGTTCAGGAACTCGAGAGACATGGGATAGTATCAGCATGCTAGACTGATTCATGAAGCTTTCAAATGGATTTAAATTCCCCCTAATGGAATAAAGGGTTAAAGTTAGATGAATAACAGCTGATATACAGTGCTCAGTATGCAAGATGCTGCCTTGACCAGCTGTAATGAGAAGTCTAATAATTCTTCTCATCTCTCGGACTTTGTAAGGTCATTAGAAGCAGACCTGAGATAGAATCATAGAATCATTAGGTTGGAAAAGACCTTTAAGATCACCGATTCCAACCATAAACCTATCACTGACAAGTCCACCTCTAAACCATGTCCCTAAATGCCATGTCTACATGTCTTTCAGATACCTCTGGGGATGGTGACTCAACCACTTCCCTGGGCAGCCTGTTCCATTGCTTGATAGCCCTTTTAGAGATGAAATGCCATAATGGGCAAAATATTTCCTCCTCAGAATTCGTAGATGTCTGTATGAACAGTGGTGAAGTTCAGTGCAGGAAGGCCACTTACTGGCCCTTCTGTGTAGCACTGTCTCCTGGGGCACCTGCAGAGAAACATGCCTGGAAATCGGCAGTGGCACTATCAAACTGAGTAACTGTGGCTTCCTGCTCTGTGCTATGACAGGCAGTGGGGAGGAGCGCCCAGTGCCTCAGCTCCACACGCAGCAAGTTGCGTTCACTTAGTGATGCCCCAGACGTTTTACACCCGCTCACCTACTATCCAGTAAGGAGCTGCTGTGTTACGAATTACTACCTGCAAGCTCTTTAGAAGTACCAGCTTTTTGGAAGTGTAAGCAATGCAGTTATTTGCTACAGGAAGTTTTAGGCTGTGGATTGCAGAGGGCAGAGTGAATAATCCAAATCTGGCACTGGGACTGGGTAAGGACGTGTTCCTGACAAGGTATGTTTTTCAAATATGTGTTTAATGACTCAGGTTGAATCACTTGATATTCAGTGAAGCTTAGGTTTTTCTCCTCAAAGATACACAGAGGCCCAAATTCCTCAGATTAGGAATTAGGCACTTTAAAAGACATAGGTGTAAAATACTACTGACAAGTAGTGATAAGTCATTTTCGGAGCAGCCCTGCATGGCTGATAGGCGCCAGGGTGAAAGTTCACCGTGGGGCTGCAGTGTGAGCGAGTGTGTTTGCTGCGTGTATTTCAATGAGCTGTTCTTGGCGCCACTTTAAGCAGAGCATGTTTTTACCTGCTCTCACTTATTTTGAAAGTATTGCTGGACTCAGCCCTTTTTTAAATGTAGTTTTATCCTCCTGTGGGATCATAAATACGTGACATGGTGAAAGCATAACTCTGCAGCATCTGCTCTGAGTGCAGCTGGCTGCAGAGGGATTCTGCTTAAGTTATGCCAATTTACAGCAGCCCTGTTGATGCCAATAATGACCCTCTGTACCAGGATTTTAATACAAAATTACTTTTTTTTTTTCTTTTTCAAAGGCAAGAAAGCACTTCAAGTGAGATGTAAAAACATTGCAGCAGTACCTTTGTGTGTGTTGGAGCGAGGAAGAGTTTTTCTAAAATCTTATCAAATATGTTTAAAAGAAAAGGCCAAATAATTCTTCCTGCAAGTAGGACTGGGACAAAACTTTGATGAGCGTGGTCCCCAGTTCTGATTTTGCTTATATAAATCTGAAATATCTGCACTGAAGTAATTTGAGCTGCACTGAATTAAGCGATTGCAGACTTTACATCAAATGGTCCTCGGAGCTGTTTGTGCTGCTGGAAGCAGTTACAATTCATAACAGTAAATGAGCTAATACATGTATGGGACATTCTTTTTGGATAGTGTGAGATACAGAGACTGTCAACTGAATTCTCATGAATGGAATTTTCTACAGCAACACTGAAAAACATTTCCTCTTTGTGAAACTTAGGAAACTTAAGAGATTCGCTTGTAGCTAAAAAAAAATTAAAAAATAAAAATTCCTTCATTGGTGTCTGGGTGATATTCTTGTGATCTTCCTACAGTCCTCAATTAAGGCATAAAGCTGACAGTCTTTCAAGTCATTTCTGTCAGCTAAAATAGGCCTGATGTTAAGAGGCCCTGTTACTGCAAAACTAGCCTTTTCTCTTTCTGGTCCAAGAAGCAGAAACAATATTTTATTTGGATTGCCCTTTCTTTAGCAAAATAATAACTTGCACCCTTTGAAATAGTTAGGGATTTGAAGCAACTTTTGGGTGAACTAACAGTGTTCCACACAAAGACTTTAGATTTATGGTATCTAACATTAGATGTGATGTGTTCGATCAGAGTTTTCCTTAGGCAACAGCTAACCACAGAGCTAAACAAAAACAAAGCAAGAATCGAAACATTTTATGGAAAGCCATTAGTCTCTTTTCTCCCTTGCATCCTCTCTCCCTTTATCTGATTAATAGATTTTACTAATTTGTTATTGTAGTGTCTTCAGTCACCTGTGCTTCAGCTGAAAGAGGCATCACTGCATTGCCAAATACGTGTCTAGTAAAAAGCTGTTGCTATAAGTGCAAGCCTGCTATTCATTTTTTCTTTATCCATCATTAAAATAGTGTAATGTTTGTCCAATGTTGGTTCTTCAAGAGTGTTAAGCTCATAAAAAGTGTTGTAGTTACTTGCACTTATGTGATCCAAAATGTGTACTTAACATATCCAACATGTGTAACACTTAGCATGTGAAGATGCCAGATAAATCATACACTGTATTAAAAACAGTGATACTGACATTTAACCATGAGATAGCAGGAGATACATTTTTCCAGGTACAAACATATCTACTGGCTGAGTTGGAACATAGTTAAACCTGACTGACTGACTATGGGAAAAGAAATTCAGTGTAAATGCTTTCATGGTCATAGAAATAAAAAGAAGTTCATGGTTGGTCAGATTAATTTTTCACAACTAATATCCTTTGCAAGAAAGGATAAAAACTTTCCACAAAGCTGTTCCAAACAGTAGTCAATAAACAGAAAGTTGGTTTCAACCTAGCAGCAGTGGTTTGTGTGACACCAAAATAATACTTGTTGCACTTGCATGGATGGGGAAACGTAGCGAGGGGTGAAAGGGTCAGAATGTCAGGATGTTTGTTGGTAGTACTTAAACAGCTTCATAGCTGCAGGAACACATTCAGTACTGTACAGCTGGGTGAGTCTTGAAAAGGTAACTTAAGCTATGTCTAATAGGATTGTAATATGCTGATGTTTGTGCACTGGCTCAAATATTTGTCTGTGTAAGTAAGCATGGTGGCAAGATGCTAACTTTTGACCTGTGACATTTTGCTTTATTTGATTGTATCTTGATTTAAAAAGAAAAAAAAAAGTTTGGCAGTAACAAATCAGAGGAGAGTTCATTAATAATAATACATTTCAAAACTTATCAATTCTTACATATTAATTTGTCTTAAAATATATATATATTTAAAACAAAAGAAAACAAACCAAACCAAACAGAGGAAACTTTCCAGATATTGACTTCCTCTGTATCAGTCAGTTTGGTGTAGGTACAGCACAGACAGATAAAGTGGCAAGCTATGTGGTGCCTGGAGCACCAAGTTACCCATGGACTGAGCATTCATTGGTTTTGCAAGTGTCTGGGAAATTTTGTCTTGTGTTCTGCGAGTGTGTGAATGCTGTCCTGTGAGTACATGTCAACATTTATTGATTGAGAAGCATATTTGAGTGTGGGCACTTGCAAAGCTTGTTAGCAGGTGCCTGGCAGCTGCACTGTGGGACTGGCTGTATGTGTAGTCCCTGCTTGCCGCAGTTGTGAGGTGGAAGGTGTTAGTTTAACTTTGCTTACTCGGGTGCAGTGGGGAGGTGTGTAGCTGGATACTGCACATGGGCCAGTGGGCTGTCACACACTACTTTCCAGTGTCAGGGTCATTTTCAGTGCTCTGCTAGCCTCCTGGTGTTCTTCTCAGTGCAACTTCTTGGTCCTTTCCTTCAGTCTGCTTAATTGGGACATGCCTCTAAAATAAGTTGGTCTTAAAAAGTCAAATTATTTATTCTCTAGCTACCTCTATCATGTAGATTGCAGACTTCCTGACTGAGAAAAGTGTGTGCCACAGAGTCACTTCAACTTTTCTCCCTTGCTTTTATTGTGTTTCTTGCAAAATCTAGGTTTAACCTGATTAGGGATAGTTATTCCTGTTGTACATGAAGTTTGTATCTCCTTCTCAATGTATATTTGCTGTCAGGGGCAATCCCTCAAATCCATTCTTGGTGGGCACTGCCAACAGTTCCCCTCCTGGGTCTTATGAAGCATGAGTGACAACACTGTCATGGCATCATTGCCAAGTTTGTCAAGGACCTTTCTGTTCTGGAGGACAGCAGCCTGAACTGAGTGTTTTCCTCAGTTCTCAGTCAGGGCTCATGCAATGCTTTAGCCTAGTGTGTCCCTCAGCAGAGCCCACTTCTGCTTTCTGTGCTGCAGCAGCCATGTCAGTGTGTCCTACACTGGGATTTAAGAGGCATTACAAGCCCACAGGCCTAAGGGACCCAAGAATCATTTTTCATACACTTTTGAGCTGGAGATTTTTGCAGTGTGTAGGAGATGGGCTTTGCAGAAAAGAGTGATGGCTCTGGTGCCTGACTGGTGGAGTTCTAATAAGTGACTGAAGCAGATACTACTTCTAGAACAAAGACACTGTGAGATAGTTGTCAGAGGATTGTTCTTACCAGGACCAGTCATGTAGAACCTGTGCTGGCAATCTACTCTCAAACTATGTCCAAAGATTACTTAGTTCCAAAGAGTACTTAGTTTCTGCTGTCTTATTTTAGTAACACAGTCTAGACTTTGTTACGAGAAATCATGTTTGAACCTGTTAACAAAGGTAATTTGGGCTGCCAAAGATTTACAGTATGCATTTTGCTTGAGGACTTTGTAGGAAGGATAGAAGGAACAGCCTTTGATTTATCCCTACCTCATTGCCTGAAAAAACACACGGTGGTAGGGCAGAGTCACCTCATTTTCAGGTGAGTTTGGTGTTCTTGAGGAACATTGTACATTTGAAATGGCATGCGAGGCAGTGATGCATCTTGCGCCAGCAGCATGCAGGTGGCATGCAGGGCTCTCTCACCATGGACAACAAGTGTGGAGTTACTTTGCTAGAACCAGGCTGAAAGTGGGCTCAAGGTTTTAACATGTGTCTGTAGTGTTCAGACAGCGTGATAGGAAAAGCACAATCCCTCCTCTCTTACTCTGTAGTAAGGCCTGCTGGCTTGGGTCACTGTGCTGCTCCTGAAGACACACCTGCAGCTGTGGTGGCTGAAGTGGCTTTTCATCATGGAACCCTATTTCTCTCTGCTGAGCCTCACAATAATCCCCATGTTGCCCTCCCTCAGACTAGACTATCGAAGTGCAGGCACAGTGAACATGCCTAATGGCTCATTCATCTGTTAGCGTCTAGCCCAGCTGTAACGTAAGTGCTCCTTACCTCACAACTCATTGTTTTTGCTATGTATCAGTCATAGGACTGGCAGTAGCAACGGGTACCACCACTGGAAGTATTGCTACTGATACACACATCCCATAGTGTGGGAATGACTGCTCCATTGGATCTAGGATATGCCATTTTTATTGCCTTGTGTCTCCAGCTGAAATTTTTGTTCTCCATTTGTACAGTATCTAGCACAGACATAGCCAGTACCTCAAAGAATACAGTCACGTAAACAAGTCTTGCAAATGGGCAGGGTAAGTAAACAAGAGGGATATTTTTGATCTGTGTTTATAGGAAGTTGTCACTGCAGGTCAGTAATTTCACCCATGTTAAGGGCAGAGGGATTGCAAGGGGAAGAATAAGATTGCTCAGAGGATGCTGACGGAGAGCTTTGGCTAACTGTGAGAAGCTGCAAGAAGAAAGCCCAAGGCTCTGGTTTGAAAATATAATAGAGGGGACAGAAGAGTCTGGTGTGATGGGCAAACTGGAGGTGAGAATAAAGGTGCAGTATGGCAGCAACTGTAGCTGAACTACTAGGGGCTGCCGTGGTCCTCTCTCCTTTGAGGGCTGAGCCAGCCAAAAATGAATCCCTTTTTTTAGGATTAGTTTTCAGCTGGCTTACCTCCCTGAGCAATTGCAGAAGCAGCAGTGTGAGCACAGGAGAGGTAAATGGCAGCGTGGGGAGGAGAGCAGGACTGCAGCAGCCCTGATTCAGACTACGTTATACAGCTGTGGGACTGCATGCCAGCCTTCCGACACTGAGTGAGAAATAGTAGGTGAAACAGAAGAAGTCTCGCTAGTTATGAGCTGACTTTTCCTTACTGCCATGAGCTCTGCAAACAGCTAATATAACCTAACTCTCAGGGACTGGGTTTGAACAGAACATTTCAGTGGTAGAAATAGTGTGGGACATACTCCTGTGGATGCAACAAAGTGCAAAACTCACGACTTGATAAAGGCAGTAAGCACTAGGATTGTAACATGTCTCTGGCCTAGACATCTTGAGAGGGCAGTGATATAATAAAACACTTTAGAAATGTTTTTGGTTTAGCTTCTCACAGGGGAAAATCCTTTTCCTTTGTAGCCAGAGGGACTGTATAGTAGCCAGAAACGTCCGATTACTGTTGCTTCTGCTCTGAGACATAATGGAATTTGCAATTTTTGTTGCAGAACTGTTCTCTTTTGATGGAGCCATTTTTATTCACTCTGGGTCTTCTCCAAAAATACTATTGGCATTTTTTTTTAACTAAAAAGTGAGAAAAGGAAAATCCAGATGTGCTCTTGAAAGCTAATCATTCTGGCTCTAGAAGGAATTGTTTTCTAAATAACATAAGTCCTTGCAGTCTGTTCTTACTAGTGCCAGCATTCTTTGGGAAGTTATTCTGAACTCTAGTCCTCAGCTTTCCTGCAGCCAAGTATTAGAGTTAACTTCCAAGCTTTATTTTTATCTACAGTTTTTTTGGCAAATAGTGAAGCTTATGTTTGGCATTTTATTTCCCTCTACAATCTTCTATCTTTGGTTCATATTATACTTTGCAGAGCTTAGAGTTTATACAGGGTTTTGGATGGGTGATATAAATTCTAGTAAGTTTCTATATAATCTAGTTCAGAAACTTAAAGCAAGCCATATCCTGTATTGGAAGATTTGTGCAGAGCTTTGCTGAACTGATGTTAGTGGTGAATGAACAACTATTTTCAGTAGTGTTTTGTTTTTCTTTCAAATGAAACTGTAATGGAGAAGAAGGTGGAGAGTAAATTTCTTGCTGAAATGCAATACAACAGTAACACTTAAATATCTTGGATGATCTGAGACTAGAGGCCCTAGCATTGTCATTGTCATTGTTACGTGCATTTTCTTTGAAAAATCAAATCCTAGAAACTTTGTTTTTACAGACAGTTTTGGTATGCTAGATTCCTGGAATGTGTTTCTCTGCAGCTATCATAGTAATTTTATATTACACAGAGCAAAAAGCAAGTGTGTATAATAATCACAAGACTGTATGTTCTTGTTGTACCTTGCGGTTAGGGAATGAAAAGTACATTACAGCCACTGGTTGTACTAAGTCAGAACTGAATGTCTAAACCCTCTGTATCTGCTGGTGTAAGTGGATGTTTTACTCCCAGCTTAAGCAGGACTGATTATAAATGAAATTGCCAAAAGCACTTCAAACCATACCACACAGCTGAAGATAAAAAGAGTTGTCTCTGTATGTTTTTACTTTGAGAGAACACTATAAATAAAAGCTTGAGACAAATGCCGATTGGGAGATAAGGTGGAATGCCAAACCATTGACAGTGCCTGTAACCTTCAAAATTCAGCAGGGTGGTGGCAGTTTTAAACTGGGAAGTCTCATATGGGTTTGTTAAACAGACTTCTAGTACTGGTTTAGATCCAGAAATTGTAAGGGAATAAAATAAGAGTGATTTCATGGCTATAAATGTGAACTCCCATAAAAGGCGAAAGAGAGTCACCAAATGTCAGCCACTGTCTGAGGGTATGTCTACATGGACTATTTCTCACCAGGGTGATTAGCATCAGCAGGGTGTCGTGCTAATGTGACAGCTTGGTTCTCAGTTCAGAAAGGCCTCATGTCTGCTCAGCCTTTTTGTCCCTCTTTCTCCCTACACAGATGATATCCTGCCATTGCTTAGGCTGTACATGGACTGCTTGACGCGGATGCAATCAGGCCAGGGTAGCCAAAATGATTTACCCAAGCTGCAAATCTTCAGTAAGGGAGACTTTTACTCAGAGTATATCTTGTCCAAGGAAGAATGAAACAGCAGAGACTGTATTTGGCTTTTCCTACCCCTTCTATATGCAGGCCAAGATGTCTTTCTGTTAGATATATTTAGTATGGGTCTTTATATTCAAGTAGTGTTGGAGTATTAGAACTATAAATATGGGGAGGGGAGGGGGGGGAAGAGAAAAATAAAATGCTTTCTAAGCTCAAAGCAGATAAACAGGCTGCAGGAGAGTGAAGTGCTGTAAATGGGATCTTGAAAATGAGTATATGTTAATTATAAGTGCAAACCTGCATTTAGATCAGTGGTAGAAATCATCAAAGTCAACATCCTAAAAATCAGCTTAGCCTGGAATGTTTTGGGTAATGCTGCTGTTGTCCTATGATATTTTGTACTTGTGGTGGCTTTCTTCCCTTGGTGCCATCGGAACTTCCATTGTCCTGGAGACTGTGATAACATTTGTTTCAAAAAGCCTCTTATATCCATTGGCAAAATGCTTAAACCAGGATAGTGAACATTACTTTTTTTTAAAGAAGAAAAAAATCTGAAAATTTGTGTCAAAAATACAAGTGAATGGAAATTCTGTGCAACTCTTCACAAAGTACTAGTGAGTCTGCTGATGTGTCTCAAAACCATTGCTTTTACTTAATATTGCTACTAGGGAAATAATACTCATGTCACTGGGTAATCCTGTGAAAAAGTGAGCTCAGTGTTCAGTTGTGGGCAAACTAACCAGCAGAATGTTGGAAATTATTAGGAAAGGAATAGCAAATAAGAAGATACTGTTATGTTAGTATGAGAAGCCTGCAGTTTCAACACTGTACACAGCTGTGCCTCAGAGTACAGCAGAGCTGGAGGTGGGGACAGGGGTTCAGTGGTACTAACTGAGTTCTGTGCAAAGGAGGGACACAGTCACCTGATCTCATCCATTACCCCTGTCCTCAGGAAAAGGTAGCTCCTTCCTCAGAGACATAAAATCACAGAGGTTTATAAAATCACATGTGATACAGGGAAAATTAGCAAGAAATGGATATGGGGTGGTTTTTGTAACTTAACTGGGAACTCTTAACTTCTTCAGTGACAAAGCAGTTTAAACAAAAAAGGCAGTTGTTTGATCAGCAGAAGTATAAACTCATTCAAGTATGTCTTGGAGAAAGGCATGGCAGATTTGTCCATTGGCAGCTCTTGAACATGCTGGTCTGGAGACAACCTTCAGACTAAGAGATCCCTATGCTGGTTGCTGAGAACTGGGAGGATGTGCAAGGGGAAAGATCTTACTAAAATTGTTCTTTTTCTTCTTTTCTTTCTTTTTTTTTTTCTTTTTTTTAAATAAGCCTCTGTTGCAGGCCAGTGTCAGAAGCTGAATATGGAACATGACAAGCTATAATTTGATCCAGTAGAGTGGATTTTACCATTTTACATTTCTTCTTGCAGGTACCCTGAACGGTGAGCACAAATGATGCATGTCCGACGTGATACCACTCCTGAGGGAGTAACACAGGCATCCTTGCTTTGTTTTGTACTTTAGTCTGGGAATACTTTAGCAGATGCAAGAATCACCCAAGTAAGCAAGAGTTTTGTAACTCTGAGCTGACCTAAAATGAGAGCCATGAGTTAGGTTCAAGATTTTTGCCTGTTTTCTTATTTTTTTTCCAGGTTTGACTGTTTGAAGTTTAAATTGTTACATGGGCACTAAGTAAGGAACCTACATTTTCTTAAATTTTAGAGTAACTGCTGTAACCCATTTGGCACACGTAGCAATCTAGTCACTAATACAAACATCTGGTTACAGATGTAAAGCATTTCAGGTTAGGTAGCCCAGTTTAAGAGGTGCAAGTAATTTTTTCCTGTCTTGTAAATCTCTTTCCCAAATAATCCACTTCCATATTCTGTTTCCATGTATTTTCTCTTTCCTTATTATTTATCTAAACTTAATTTCTCTAGCTATTGATTCCACTTTAAGTCTTTAAAAGAAGAAATCTAACGTACTGAGCTACATTTGCAGATAGAAAAATAGTCAGTAAATAGTGTTTAATAAATAGCAATGCCAATATATTTCATAAATGCTCTAACACCTGATTTTACTAAAGTCACTTTGGGTGAATTCCTGAGTGAATGTTCTGTATGAAACTTTCTGCTGTGGTAGATGAGCTGCATGATCACAAAGAGAAAAGTTTTGTCTTTCAAGAAATCTGACTTTTCTATTATCAGACAGGAATTTGAGACTGTTGAACTATGGTGCACCTTTCAAACAGACCATAGTAAAGAAGTAGCATTGTGAAGAGTACAAAAAGCATTTTACCAGCACAAAGATAGCACAGTCTATGCCATGTGCTTGTAAAGCTGTGCAGAACGACTTTTTGCAGTAAGAAATAAACAAGAAATGAAACTCATAGTACAAAGGAACTTTGAAGGCACCTGTGTGGAAATTTAATATGTCAATACAGCCAGATGATTTTTGAAGATGGAGAGACAGGATAAAATTTTAACTTTGCAAATTCAGAGGAAGGAAATCCAAGAAGCTCTTTATCTTTTATGTCTAAGTTTTGATATGGATAGACTCCAACTTGCCTTCTCACCTCTTCCCCCACTAAAACCAATCAATCAAACAATAATAAAAAAAGACACTTTTGAGATAAAATAATTGCATTCTACTAAAACTGAAAATCCATGTGGTCTGGCTGTAGGCATTTTACTCCTTTGCTAGACAAATGCAAGCATGTTAGCAAACTTCAGCTGAACTTCTGTAATTTTTTTTCACAGATTGGCCTGCAACTTGACAGGCAAATTGTTTTTCAATAGCTGCTGAATTAAGGTGCAGTCCATAATTCAGATCTGAAACTCTTAAATGCAACTTCTCCATAATTGGAAATTCAGTGCCTAGATGTCTGTCAGGGACACAGCTATTTGTATCTTGCCAAAAAAAACTACGTGGTTCGCAATCACAAGGGAAAACTTAGCTTCCCAGCTGGCTGATGGGATGTAATCTGACTCCCACTCAGTTACCAGTGCTGCAGAAACATGTGTTCCATTTGTTGACAGAACAATTGTCCTGGATAGCATTTACTTACAATTCGGTACTTTTATAAATATTATAAGAACTTAATGTCTTATAACACAGCAAGTGCAGGTAGCAGTTTCCATTTTCACTGTGATGGCCCGGGGCCATCTCTTCTAAGCGTACTGCCAGCTCACTCAGAGTGGAGTACAGGCAATTTAGGAATTGAGACAGATCATGCTGTACCTTGCTTTCCTTAGCTGGCCATTCTAATTTCTGGCTGTTTTCTTCTTGCTGTAACTCTCATAACTTTTTTGCCCAAAACTGCCTAATGAATGTGATTCGTGCCATGGCAATTTCGAGACTGGAAACAGAGTAAATCATCAGAGTAGAAAGCACATGCGTGGAAGAGTCCTGAATGACAAGAACAAGAGTGCACTTTGACAGTGGCTGAGGAAAATATTCAACTGTGATCTGATTTTTCTAGACTCTTTTGTGGACATCCCACCTCTTAGAACAGTCTGATGAACACTTCTTCATTAAGAAAAAGATACAAGAATAGATCAGATTACAAGGACCTGGAAAGTTTTACTTTGTTTTGTGTTATCTATTGGTGATTTGTGAGGAGTCGTCTTTGCTAAGAAAAATATTCAGAGGGACAGTAATCTGGATTTGTGCTGTAATTGCTTTATCTCCTGAACAATGCAGCTAAATTTGCCACCAGTTCTTTTTCATTTCAGTTGAGAATCTTAATGTAGTACATTGTTGTGGTATTTATGCTTCAGAAGTCTTGGACAGGAGACTTGAACTTTCTAGAAGTTGCATTTACACAAGGGACTTTGACAACAATCTCCTTATGAGGAAGTTATAACATCAGTAATTCCTAATCTGATTTGCATTAGGGAATAGATACACAGCTCATTAGCGGCACTGTCATCTTCAAGTTAATTACAACATAACAGAATGTGGGACAGGAATTTGACTTGTGAGTAAATGTTCCTTATATCCATCCTCTTCTATCGGTGCCAGAAAACCAGAGATAGTGGGGATGATGATCTATGCAGTAAGTATTTCTCTTTAAATGAGGGAGGAAGCAAAGTAGGCCACCCACTTCCTCCCCCAGAATATCACAAAGCTGTGTCTAGTGGGATGTGTAACCTCATTTGCATCAGTCATGTCCTTCATCAACAAACAACTTTTTTCGCTATCCTTTCCATGCTCTGTTAGAAACAACTTTCAAATCTATTCTCTCTCAGGAGGCCAGGAGTGAAAGAGTTGCCTCCCTGTCTTATTCTTGCCAACCTCAATCTTCTTGTTTAATTCCCCTTTTGAAGTAAAGTTTTCCTAACTCTTGTGGAGAAAATAGAAATACATAGGGTTACGCTTGAACATAAGAGTTGCACAAGGCAGTGTTTAATAAATTGGATAATATTCAGTAAAACACTTAAGTTGCACTCTGTAATTAGACAACGTTTTATTATAATTTGATTTATTATAATGATTTATTTAAATGTTAAAGGACTATGACTTTGTTATGTTGCTGTTTTCTGTCCCCAAGTACCTTACTTCTCAAAAGCTGAAACCTCTCAAATATAGAAGAAAAGTATCTGAAGTTAGACATGCTTTTGGGCTGTGTTGTTGCTCAGAAAGACCACAACAGCAAATTGAAAACTTAGTACCGAGTCAAGAGATTTCATTTGGGAAGGCAGCGATTGCATAAATACAGTGTCTATTTTTGTTATTTTTTTAGCTCAGTTATGTAGCTTTATAAGCAAAAAATTAAGCTACTGATAGAGTACTGAATAAAGAATGGTCCTACTGATAAAAAGTTTTAAAAAACTCCACTTTTATGTTTAAACTTATTATTGAAAGAAAGGAAAATTATGTTGATGCAGATGATGTTACAGCTGTTTTTAAAGGTATGGTCACCAGATCCGGAGTGAAGACGTCGTGGTATGACATTGTGAAATAGAAATGCCAACTCTGAAGGCATTTTTTATGTAAATAATTGGCATGTAGTTAATTGGGCGTTTTGGAACTGAGTCCAGAGGGTGTCCAAACTCATTTAGAAGTTGGCTTTTCATCACAACAAGTATGATTAAACTCCCTGGGGTGATGGAAGAGAAATTGTGTGGGAAGAATATGATCATCTAAAGAGCCTTATGGGAAAAGAGATTTGGTGTCCCATATTGCACAATTTCCCTCAGCTACCTGGAACCCAGGATATATGAATATGTTTGGTGTTTATTTGCCATCTTCCTTCTGTGCATGTGAATTTTTTTTTACAGATGTTGACTAACCTTTAATATTCTTCCTTGGCTGAGAAACAGGTTAAAGGTTAAACTTGGGACTTTAGGCTAAGTAGTGCTATAATAAAGGATGATGATTGTTTTGGTGATGTGAAGGCCTGTATGAGTGAGGTTAAAATATTACACTAAGAACCTATATAGATAATAGGGAACAAGTGCAGATGTGAAATGTATGAGGCCACAGGATTAGAAAGAACTTCTTGGAAGCTTTTCTTGGAAGAGTCCTCTGCTACTGCAGGCATTTACCTGCTAAAATCCTTAATAACTACTTCAAGGTCTATCTTAAGTAGTTTTTTGCTTTCTCAAGGTTGCCCTAGACCTGTCTTCAAAGGGTTTTCTAGACCTTCATTCATTTTGTGTCTAGAAACTTTTTCCAGCCTAAATTGTAAAAATGTTGTCTTCTAAGTTAAACAACTATTCTTTCTTCATCCTAGGGAAAAAGTAAATATCATGGGTACGATAGAGCTAAATTATGTGAAGGTGGAACGTCAGGAAGGCCTCTTCTTGTAGGAAGCTGGCAGTGGTGATGCTTAGTTGGTGCCCTGATCCAGTGAGCATTAATCATGTGATTAAGTCTGAGGATAGATTTCACTGCTTTTCTATATATGGGGCTGAAATTTCTTACATTTTAGATACTGCACACAAGCTGGATGGGAGAAGAAATATAAATAAATTCGTGTTAAAAATCAGCTCCATATATTTTCACATAGATAGAAATTTAACTGAAAATTGTCTTTGAAGTCTGCTGCTGCTACTACTGTTGATTGCCAAATTCCTTGTGTTCCTGTACTCAGACAAGGTAGGTTCTGTGTTTGAGGAAAGCTGGTACTAAAGAGGGATAAATAGCAATAGCTGGACACACAGTCAAGACATTTGGTAGTTTGATAGAGACCTACTACCTGACTGTGCCTTCTGAAATGGCCAGGTTCCATACACTGAAGCTAGTAAATCTTTTCCTTCTGACAGAGGTCCATACTGATTTCAGTATTGTGACATACCAGAAAATGATTAAGTGGTAGATTTTTCCTTTTTTTGTTAAAGACAAACTGAAAAAAAAAAATCCCTAGACTAAATACTCTTTTTGAACTATCTAACAGCTCAAACACATATCTCTTTTAAAATGTCTTTATGTGGAAGAAAAAAGAAACAGAAAGATAATTGATCTTCTAAAAGACAGGTGAATTGAGGAGAGAAAATGAAGTGGAAGTTATTTTATTTCCTAAGTAACCTGTTTTGACTTGCTATACACCTTTCAAATCTACTTTACTCATCTGAACCTGTACTCATTCAAGCTAGTGACTGTAATGATGGTGACATCACTGTTTTGTTTACACTGAAATCTCTTTTGAGGGCAATCACAACAGAGGTGGTTTCAGGAGAGGTATTGATTACGCCTCAACTTTGGAATTTGGTAATTTTGGTACACCTCAGACATGCTGCACTTGTCCTCTACTCTGCTTTTTTTCTTAGCTTTAGATTATGAACTCTTCAGGCCTGTGATTATTTCTTCATAACCATTTGAAAGCCACATAGAGCAATAAATCCTGAGTAACTTTGATGCTTGACCATATTAATATACAATAAATAGTCACAATTTTGCATGTAATATTACACCCACAAACTGTGCGAAGACAAGCACTCAACACTTGTACATCTTAGTTTAGGATCTGCCAGAATGCAGGTTGCTATTAGTTTTGATCTTGCTCTGTTATTATTTGCCTTGTGAGATAGTCTTCATTTACACAGTTGCTTCAGGTTGTTGTTGGGGGTTTTTTTGTTTTTTTTAAATTTATTTTTTTACAAGAGCATTCTTGCTGCATGCAGCACATAAAATGCGACAGCGTTTACTTAACGAACAACTTTGCAGTGTTTTATCTCAGTTTTGCGGACTTAAAATGTATTTATTACCTTTATTATTTACTGCTCTGGGGATTAAATTATTATTTATATTTTGTGTTTTTTACTAGTATTCAGGTTTATATGTCTGGTTGTCTTATAAGCACTGACTTTCATGACAGCTTTCACAAGTAAGGGAAGGGGTATCTATCCTTTTGTAGATGGCCAGTCAAACAAAGCCAAGAGCTTCAACTAATTGTCTGTATCCAATTTTAGACACCTGCAACTGGTAATTTTTTTTAAGTGTCAAGTATTGTATGACACTCATCTTCCAAATGCAACATCTCTGGCTTTATTTGCAAATGTCGTTGGCTCTTTTGCAGTCTGAACCTGGCAAACGGTTACTTAGAATGTAAAGAACGCACAGTGTAACTGACCGCATACGAGAAAGTTTCATTTTTTAAATTGTAATGTAGAAAGTAC
The DNA here is from genome assembly GCA_907165065.1 of Caprimulgus europaeus. The sequence continues at coordinate 16,788,418 of OU015530.1, forward strand.
ATTAGCAGGGGTCCTGGGACTCCTCAGGTTTTCTGTTATACTCTGCCTCCTGGCAGAGAACTTTTCTCTCCCTAGACCCCTTTATTTGTCTTTAAGAGCATTAGGCCAAAACACCTCTTTCTCCTTTTGCAGCTCTAGTTTGTGTTTCCTCAACCCTTCTACATGCCACCCCCCACCCTCCCACCGTTTAACATCTGATACTCGCCTTTCTGATGCCCAAGAGCTCAGCGTCTTTCTCCCCAGGCTTACTCTACTTCTTTGCTTGGAACTAGTCTTCTCACCCTACCCAGGTGTTTCTCTTGCTTGTTTCCTTCTGTACCTATGACTCTTTGCACTACTATTTGTGTCTCTTTGCCCTTAGCCCTTTTTTTTTTTTTACTTTTGTTACTCCTATTTAAATGTTCTTTGTCCTAGTGTAGCTATAGGAACTGGTTCTTTGCATATTGCATCGCTCTCCTCCTCACAGGGATTTAATTTCTTGAATTTCTGTTTACTTCTGCCAGCAATGAGAAAGAAGGGACAGTCCCCTTATCTTCTTTCCCCCTTCGCTCCTCTCTCCTTTTCTTTTTCCATTGGTGGCTCCTCAGTCTTGATACTCTGTCTGAGCCATGGAAATGATTTTTACTTTCTCTGGGGAGAAAAGGAAACAAGGACTGTACAATACTGACTCCTAGCATTTTCTTTCATTTCACCATTCTTAGGGCTCTTCTTAGGGGCACTACTGCTCCCAAAATAATCTTCTCTTGTGATTACCTGCACCAGGTAGTCCCCGCCATTAAAGCTGCCAATGTTTTCATTAATGATATTGTGTCAGCCTGTAAGAACAGCCGGTATTAGCAGACAGAAACCTTGAGAAAGAGTCTGCTTTGGTAGACGTAACGGCTGTTGCAGTTATCCCATCAAACACCGTCTTTTCATCCTGTTCGTGAGATCTGTGGTAACTTCCTGCCAGAGGTTATACTTGCCAGAGCAGCTGATGACTGGACTGGATCAGAAGCTGGTGTCAGGCTGGATGGAAGTTGCTTTTATCAGCCCCTAACTTCCTTCCTTTGAGCCCTGTAAGTGCCTGGTAGTTAGCAAGAAACTGAACAGCAGGAAAATAAAGTGTAAAGCTGACACTGATGGCTGCGCCTTAAGGAGGCAGGCAATTTCCTAATAGGAGATCTGGCTTATCCAACCATTTCTGCCTCTTCCATGTCAAAGAATGTGTGTGGGGGTGAGGGAAGAAAAGCACCATCAGGCCAATCCTGGTGAACTAGTTGTCTTATTAAAAATACTTATGATCCACTTCTTCAGTGGCACACAAGCCCTGTCCATCTCCTTTCATATGTCCTTTGGTGTGTCAGTGACATTTGTACTTATGCTTGTATGCACAAACCTGGCCTGTTTCTATTTCAGTAGCAGCTTTTGGAAAAGGTAGGTTTTGAACATTATGAAGTTCTGGTCAAATTATTGTGAACAGAGGCATCACTTTCTTTTCACTCAGGCAACATGGCATGGGGAGGCTAGGTTGGCCTTTTCTGCTCTAGTTATACATATGATGACCAGATGGAATGCAGTGATCAAACAAGTTTTTCAGCTCAGTAAATGACTGGGTGTTCACCTGGAGATATTGTTCTCAGGACAGTGTGCCAAAGGAAGTACGATGAATGAATGCTGGGGCCTATTGCACCTTGGTTTGTCTATTGGGTATTCTCTGATGCCAGGGAAGAGGGTGCTAGAGCATCTTGTCGGAAGTCCCTCTTCGGAATGCCTCTTCAAAGCATAATGGAAAGGGAACATCCTTTAATGGGAAAACCTAACTGACATTTGTGTCAGTAGGCTCATTTTGATGGACTAAACTTTCTTTCTAATCTGTCTGAGTTTTTAGAAACACTGTGCCTGCTGTCCCCTGAGGAACCTCACAAGTACTGTAGCTCACTGCACATTACAGGAAGTCCTTACTTTAGATATTACTGTTCTCTGGGCTGAGTCCTCAGAGAATGGAGAAGTTCTGTGCTCAGGAAGATGGGTTGTGTTCATCCCAGTATCAAAGGAGGACTGTTGTGATCTGCCTCCAAATACACCTATTTAGCAATAACTATGTGGGACCTGAAGTTACAATCCATCCCCATTATACCCATGCTGTCTGGTGCAAGATCATTTTCAATGGTTTATCTGAGTTGAAACTCTGCCAGTACTGTTCTTGGAAGAGGAAAGGACAAAATAGGTCACAGTTACATTACAGGTGTAACACAGCATTTTATATCAAGGTTATTATTTTTGTAGTGGTTGTGCATAGTGCGTTATTTCTGTGTGTTATCTGTTCCAACTCAGCTGAGACCTGATCCAGGTCATACTCTTTGATTGAAGAGTGCGTTAAGATTGTTCCCTGTTCAGCCAGTTCCACGCAGCTTGCCTTACTTTGGCTTCTCAGTACAGCTAGGCAGGGGTAGCTTACACGATGATCCTCAAATACAGGTTATAGTGACCTGACGTAGACCCATGCCAAGTCATTCATTTGAAAGTTTCCTCCAAGTTGTATGGGTCAGGAGCTCTGGCCTTATGGCCAGGCTTGTGTCTATGCCCAGTGCCAAGCAACAGTGTGTGCACCTGCTGTTCCTGCCAGGACACCTGCTTCTGTGCAGAGAAACAGTGAACTATTTTCATCTGCAGGCTGATCTGTCTCTGCCAGTGCCTTTCCTGAAAAGCAGAGAGGGGACTACTGGTCACCAACCAGCTCTTCTTGTCCATGCTGAGGTTCAGGGTCAGAGTCGTTTGCTGTCCCTGCCCAGCCTCAGAGAGCAGGTCTCTCGAAGCGTGCTAAGCCTCCTGCTGGTGGGCCGGAGCAGGGGCCTGCTTTGCCTCCACAGCCAGGTTTACATGTTTGGCTGTGGGCTCTGCAGAGCCCCTTTTATAGCGTTCTTGGGCCAGCACGGTGTTTGCTGATGCACACATTCCTTTCATTTGGTGCTTCTGAAGCTGCTTGATAAGACCAGCAGCCCTCTTATCCCTGAGAGGGCTTGTTTGAGAGCCAGTCTAATTCTGATCCCTTTGCCTTGATCTATCTTGCCCACGTTATGTGTGTCAGTCAGCCTACCTTCTCGTTTACGCTGCATCTCCTGTGATCCCAGTCTTATCCCATGCCTCTCTTCAAGTGACCCATCCAGACTGTCACTTTCAGAGACAAGTTGGGACTAGGTTTGCAGTGAAGTCACTGGTATTTTCTTCCCTGTGCTTCAGAGTTCACATGCTGTGTGTAACAAGCCCTGAGCGCACACAAGATGTGCAATAGGGCCGGGGTGTTGGCTGCATTGCACATGTTGTGGAGCTGGGTGCCATCCCTACCCTGCTGGTGCATGTCAATGCATTGCATTTATGGCACTAGAGCTTCATTGACCATGCAGTCCTCAAGTCCCGGGCAAATAAAGGCTGCCTGCCAGGCAGGGCTTCGGGGTGGAAAACGGGGCTGCAGCATATAACTCCCCCCCAAACTGTAGTGGATGTGGTTAGATGGAGAAGCCCCGGGGTGATGTAAGCACGTTACCAGGCATAGGAAGCGTGGAGGGGTGGTTCATCTGCTGTGTGTGTGCGTGTTCAGTCCTATCGCTACAAGGTGTTTTAGAATCCAACGTGTCCCAGGAGGGTGTAATCTTTACAGAGGCAGCCAAGGCAAAAGTTATCTCTACAAGTGTAAACAGCTGCTTCTTTCTAAAAACTTGTGCTGGAGCAAAGCTTTAGAGGCAGCCAAAAGCACAACCTTGACACTACCCCCCATCCCCCGCTGCCTTGTGAATAAAGGATTGTTGGAATATTTCTACAAGGGCAAATAACATTATTTTTGGAAGTGGCTGAATTACTTTGGTTACTTTAAAAAAACCCAAAAACAACAGACTGAGGCAGGCACCTGGCATGGAAAATTTTGGCTCGTGTGGTAAAAACCTGGCAGAAGTTACCAGCGAGGGAGAAGGGGTACTGTGCTGTGCTGTGCTGTGCGAGGCAGGTGTCAAACAGGCGGAGCCGCCGGCAGCTTTGCTGCTGTCCCGCGCGGGGGGCGCGGCGCTGCCGGGGGCGCCGCTCCCGCCGAAGCGGCCCCGCCGACCCGGGAGTTGGGCCTTTCCGTCAGGCGGAGCTCGCCCGCCCCGGCCGCGGGCAGACTCCGCCCGGAGGGCAGCTGAGGCGAGGCCGGGCAGCCCGCCACGCGGCTCCGCGTGGGACCGCGCTCCCCGCCCCCCCCGCCCCGCCCCCCAGCGCCGCGCCAGCCCCCGGGGGGCCGCGGCGGGCGGGGGCGGCGACGCGCCAGGCGCTGCTCTCTCTCCCATTGGCTGACGGGGCTGCCGATCGCGCTCGGGGCGGGGGGAGCGGGCGCACCGAGTCGGTCTGGGCTCGGCCCGCGGCGCGGCGGAGCAGTCGCGGCTGCTTCGTCCTGAGGGCACCAGCATCGTCCGCCTTCGCCAGGCAGCCAGCCGCACAGCTCCAGCCCGCCCTCTGTCTCCCGTTTCGCGTCCCTCTCCCGGGCGATCTCGGCGGGCCGCGATGGAAGAGGAGCGGGCGGGCGAGCAGATGAGACCGTTGCTCACCACGGTAACGCGGGGGCGGTGTGCGGTCGGGGGACACACGCACACGCACAAAGGGCCGCCGCGGGGCAGCGTCGTGCGCGGGGCCATTCCGTCCCGCTTCCCTTTTGTGGGGGGACGGGTGCGCAGCAGGGTGCGGTGGTGACCCCCTTCTGGCTCCTAGCTCCGCGGCGGCGGCGGGGCGCGGAAGTGGTGCCGCCGGTACCTGGGCGCTCGGGGGTTCCCAACCCCTGTGGCCACGGGGCAGGAGGGCGCAGGTGTGCCCGCCTGCCGGCCTCGTGCGCGCGGCCGTGCTTCCCCCCCACCCCTTCCCGTGGCCGGCGGGCGGGCGCGGAGTAGCGAGGCCGGAGCCTTTGTTCCGCCGCTGGCTCCGGGCGCCGCCGCTGTGTGCGCTCGGCGGCTGCGGCCGCCTCGTCCCCGTCTCCCCTCCCCGCCTTTGTGAGAACCCCGCGGAGCTGGTGCCGGCGGCTGTGGGCGGTGCGGTCGCCCCTGGCCTCGCCTTTCTCCCTGCCCCCGGCCCCGCTCGCTGACGAGTTCCTGGGCGAAGGAGAAGTGCGCACACATGGCAGGCAGCGAGCTTCCCGGCCGCCTCGGCGGGTCAGGTGGTGGGTACGGCTGTCCGGCCGATTTCTGGGCTTTGAGGGGGCGGGAGTTTTGGTGGGGGCAGGCAGATAAACCGATGGAGCTCGGGTCCGCTCCCTCCCGGGCCGGTGGCTAAGTAAAGCAGACATGTGTTGCCTTACTTCCTGTGCTACTGAAAAATACATGTGGTTCCACGGCTGTAATTTCCCCTCCCTACAGATGACTCAAGGTCTGGATTTTGTTAATGAGCCTCTAAGCCCTTGCTTTGATATTCCCCTTCAAGGCCTTTTACAAAAAGGTGTCACACAGCGACTTATTTTCAGTGCCTGGAGAGGAGGGATGTGGAGTTTGTGACACAAAGAATGCTGTGACTGATAGAGAAATAGCACTGAAAACATGTGAGTTTCCATCGTCTTTCCGCTTCTCTTCAAGGAGAGACTTGAGTCACATTTGATAAAATTGGCAATCTAATGAAGTGCTAGCTTCCTGTGACATCAGTTTGTTTAGTGTGTCTTTCCTTTGTTGTAACAGAAGCGTTGAGAACCCAGTGGTTCAAAGTTCCATGAATTTTGCAAATTCCTTGGATTATTACAATTTTTTATAGTGAAACTGTCACGTGGCTTCAGAAATTAATGGATGTATGTGCTCACCTCTAAATGTTTGGTACATCTACTTTAGTCTGCTTCTCCACCTTGTCTCTGTCCCAAAAAGGCATATTCCTGATCTGTGTTAGCTTGTTCAAAATAAATTCTTTATAAGAGCAGACTGCTTGATAGGTTTAATTTGTGTTAAAACTACATTGCCTCTGTGTAGGATCTATCTGTTAGCTGGCAGGAGAATTCTCCCATCTAATAAAGAGATGCTAGGCTGCACTGAGCAGGTTGTAAAAGCTTTGGGCTCTGATGGTTAAAGTGTAAGGTGCTTATCATAGAATCATAGAGTCTTTTGTTTGGAAAGACCTTTGAGTCCAACTGTGAATCCAAATGAAAAGAAGATTGCAGACTTCATGAAAGTTCATGCACCCTGAGCACATCTTTGTCAGGCCCTGGAGGAGTCATTTAGGTTCTGTTCTAACAGAAATCGGGGGTGTGTGGGAAGGCTGTAGTGTCTAAGCTGCTGTACCACTGCATGGTCATTTTTGATGCAGGTGTTTTGAACAGAGGTGCTCAGTGGAGTGGTCCAGGTTGGTTTCCTCACAACAGCAGTGCCCAGTCAGGAGCCTTACCTTGGTACCAAAGTGTGTTCAGGAGCTGACCACAGCTGAGACAAAACTGAGAGTTAGAAAAGTGAGAGAGCAGAAAAATTGGTAGGAACTAGAAAAAAGAAATTGCTAAGGAAAACATGTGGAGTAAATGGTTTAAAGAAAAGGCGGGACATCCTGATCTCTGGGCAATTACATAATATAGCAGTGTTGGATTTGTTTTGGTTTTTGTATGCAGGACGTATAATTTTATATACATGAAAGCTACTTAATCCAAAATATGAGTATTTTTGACAATACACCTTGACTTAATTTTTCTAATACTGTGCTTCTGGTGTTGCAGCCCACCTTCCTGCTAGAAGAGCTTGCTGAAACTGTGCTTACACCTGCATAGCTTTTTCAGAAATAAATGTCTCAGTAAGATGAAAGGACATTGTAGAAAGTGTGACTCAAATCTGAGAACTTAAGTACTGCAGCTTAAAAATTATCAAAGTACTCCCTAACACTTCCTTTTCTTCCTTCCTCCAGTGTTGATAAATCAGGTTGTTACGTGCTTATGTAGTGTTATATATATAATAAGTAATCTCTGATGCTTCTTGTATGGAGGAGCACCTCTGTCAGCCACCCCCTGCCCCACTGGGTTTATTTCATCAAAAGTACCAAATTCCCTTTAACCTTGCTTGTTTTGTGTTTTAGGTCCAGTCTTACAGAAGAGAGTCATCGAGTGTTTAGGCCATTGGTATTTTGAGGAGACTGCTTGATGGCAATGTGTATGTGAAAGTTGGAAGGGGGGAGTGAAACAAATGCCTGATGTAGTTACTACACCCAGAGAGCAACTGATGATCAGAACATCTGGCATGAATAGCAAATACAACAGGAAAAAGAGATTTAATTGTGTAAATCCATGGTTCTTTCATACCTTATGTACTGCAAGCTGTTCTGGCCCTCATCTTAGAAAAGATGCATTATTACTGGAAAAAGTGGACTGAAAGGCAACAAGATATGAATTAGTTCTTAGAGGAGAAATTATTGAACACTCTAGGACTTGTCAGCCTGGTGGAGATGATGGGACAATGATATGGTCAGGCTCTGTTAAACTCCTGTGGAGAGAGCAGGTGAAGGTGGAAGAGGAGGCACACAGTGAATTCAGAGTTAGGCATTAGGGAATTCAGAGGTGTATTTGCTGCACGATGTACACACAAGAGTTTTTGGTGGACTTAAGGGGAGGTTGGACACGCGTTGGAAGGCGGCGGATACATTGACGTTAGTAAATGGATGAGCAAAAGCTTCAGGAAGTCGGAGTTGAAGATAGCTGGAGGTTGTGAGAGTGTAAGGAGGAGTTGTTGTGTGCTTGTTTTGTTTTTCCTCTTCCCTCAACAGCTGCTTGCTGCCATTCTTTTTTGGCTTGTTTAAATAGGAGTGGAGCCTGTTAGTATGTTACTTTCTGTACGGTGGTGAGTTTGACAGTTACAGTGATGGTATTAAAATGCTTGATACTGTGTACTGGTGATCTTGGTTCTAGCTTTCACCTTTATGGTGTTCAGTACTGGAGACTTTGGTGGGTTTCTTTGCAACACCTACCTGTAAGTAGCATTTAAAGGAACCTATATTGTAGTTCTGTCTCTAGGTATTTTGCAGGTAATACTTCAATATACTTTATGTTCTCTTAAGTTTCCATTTACTTTTTTTTTCTTTACTATTTTGTACTACATGTATGTCATAAAAATCTTCACAAGGTCGTAGACTGCATTATGGCTGAGTAATACGTTTGTGTTTCTTTGTGTCTTCTTTTTCTTTCAATGAAACATATCTGTTTTTATCACTCTTCTGCTGTAGATGATGACAGAACTGAAAGTGGCTCTTGTTGGAGAAGGGCATATTTCCAGGCTTTTATTTCTGACTTTCCTAATCAAAGCATTATAGTAATGTGGTCTGCCATATCTCACTGCAGAGGCATTAGTGTCCCTGTGCTTTTTCTGAAGTGGTTATGTGGTTGGCTACTGCTGTTATTTTTTTTAACAGCTGTGCATGCACATTATTGGGGGGTTTTAGACTTTCTTGTTCAACAGTGATTGTATTTCAGTGACAGCTTTGGGCTTTCACTTCAGGCTTCATTTGAAGACTCTTTCAGGTACTGCCCACTTCACCAACTCACATAATTGCCTCAGTGGGGTCTGTCCATTCCTTTATACTGATGCATCTTTTCAGTGCAACAGGGTAGTGGCTGGCACTCCATCTTCTCAAATCCATAACAAAACCTGTGAAGGCTTGTAGGAGTATTGGGTAACAGACATCAGAGCCACTTGAAATAAAAAATTATACAAATTGATGAGCAGTATGCTGTCAGAATCTGCTGGTAGTTGTTAAACTTCAACAGTTTAATAATTAAAAATACAAAGTGCTTTTTCTTTTCAAGAAAAATCTTGGGTATAACTTCATTGCCATGAATGGATTTAAAGGGAGAACCAGGTATTTGGTGACAGCTAAATTGGAATATGTGGTTTCCAAACTAAGTTTTGGTCCAGTTATTGCATTTTAGATAGCTTGGTAACTTTACCTAGCTGTCTAGTACTTCTCTTAGGTTCTTATTGGAACAGTTCCTTTTAAAATACGTTCTAAGTCTTGATTTACCTTGGTGGCACTTTATATGTAAGAATGTAAGTAGCATCAGGACAGTGAAACAAAGTTTTACAGAATTGACTGCTTCGTATCTCTCCATGTATTTGGATTACTTACTATTTTAGAAGTTAAATAGTGGAAAGTGCTATTTTGTGTGATTATTTGCCTTCTTATTTGACATGTTGCTTTTATGAAGGTAAGTTGTGACAGGTCTGTGAAGAATATTACACTGGTACATTTTTTTTATATTAATATAGTAAGCTCAAACTGGTGTTTTCCCTTTATGACTGGACAAATGTAACTGGGGCTATGTTTATACTGCATAATTGAGGACTGTGCAGGAACTTCTTCCCTGTAAGTTCATGGCATCTGGCTGAGCACATGCTCTCCACAAGCATGTTAAAGCGATACAGTAATAGTGGTGCAGCAGGGCCCTAGCTAAATAGCCCTGATGAGAGATAATTTTACTAGCCTGACAACCTTGCAGTCCTGAATCTATGACTTGTGAGAGGTAAGCCACTTTTCTGCATTGTCTTTGAGTAGGATGTGTGCCTCGTCCAGCTTGCCCCATGCAGTGGGCTGTGGGCAATGTCTCTGATCACCACTGGGTTAAATACTGTAAGCTGCTATTCACTGTGTGTGCTGGCAGTCTTTTAGAGTTCTTAAAGAGTTACCATGGCTGTCAGAAACTTGACATGTTACTTGAGAACTTTCATTAGGCTTCGTTGCAGCAGTTTTATTTGCTGTCCAAAATAAACTGTAGAGTGTAGGAAGTTGAGTAGTAGTTGTCTTATATCCATGTGATTGATCTGCCTCTGTAGGTGACTTCTGACATGTCACTATGATTGTTGTTGGCTTTTGAATATTGATATTCTTTACACAAGGATTTCTGTTACACGAGATCTTTAGTGACCCTGAAGTAGTACTTAGTAAATAGAACTGCTCTATAACTAGTGATTGATAAAATAGAGAGTGTAACTTGAATATACTTGAATTTAGATAGAGAAGGTCTCCAAAGAATACGGTCATGCTTTTGGTATAGCATATTCTGGAGTGATAATGTTTAGGGACAAATTAAATTTGCTGCAGCAGAGAGTGTCATGTGTAGTTTAACCAGTAGATGGAGCCATGTTAGTAACATATCAGCGTGCCTAGTTCAGAAACAAAGTTTTTGAAAACTTATGTAAAGTCTTTTCAGTCACTTTTGTCTTTAGAGCATGGCTCCTAGTTATTTTATCATTTCTTTCTTCACAGAGAAGACTAAAGGTTTTATTCCTCAGTGCTAGGACTGTACAGCAGGAAGGCTATTCCATTTGCATAAATGTACAAAAAGAGTCAGTGGCTGTGCTTTATGGAATTACAGTTATCTCTGTAAGTTGTTCAGTGTCACATGAGTAGGGCTCCGTAGCCTCTGTGTGCCTCGTGTTGCCTGAAGTAACCTTCTGGAATCTTGATCCGTAGTGTTGTATCTGACAGTCTGGATGCTCTCGAGACTTCTGCCCAGGAAAGGCTCTTTGGCTTGAACTGAGATTTTGTTTTTCCTACTTCAGTGTGTTAAACTGAATTGACCCAAAGCTGTGTAATGGAATGGTTGTCCTATTTGGGTATACTGGCACAAGTTGTCTTATTTCAGCAATGCTGGAGTGCTTCATAACCTGGAAACATCCCTGGCTTATTAATTCTGGCAAGTCCCATTTTAGCAGATGTATATGCAGTGCTGTACTTGTTGTATCATCTTGTATGCTCCTTCAGTATATACTTCTCTAAAAGGTATATTTACTTAGATTTTGACTTTTTGCCCCTGCATCTGTACTTAGTAATCTTAGTACTTATTGTACTTATTAATCACAGACCTTCCCTTTCCCCCCACTCTTTCAAGTCTTTGGCACTGAAGATTATTTTTGGTGAACACAGTGTCACGTTGAAGAGTAAGATCTTACTCAAATCTTCATTTTGAGCTCTCAGCATATGGTATTTTGTGATACATAGGTGTGTCATCTTCTTCCTCAGACTCCTGCTGTGAGAGATTTTGAGATTTCCTGTGACTCAGTGTTTACTGGGTTTTTTTTTTTTTTTTGGTCTACTTATTCAATCTCATTGTAAATTTAGATTTTCTACAGATGATAGAATGAGTACTGATATTTTTCATAAGAGGTAGTTGTGCTGGAGGGCATCTAGACTTGTCTTGTTGGCAGTATGGCTAAGACAGTGCCCTGAAATACCAAAATACTTTTCAACTTAAAAACAGACTTGAACTATTTTTTTTTAAACTAAAAGAGAGTCTTCGGTAGAAGTTTCCAGACTGGACACCTGTTGTCAAACTGTTATCCCAGTTTAACAGAATTTCTGGAGTCTCCAAACAAACTGGAGCTTCCTATGAATGAAGCATTTGGGCAGAGGCTGCAGAGAGGAAGGGGAAATACAGAGCAGCGTCCCCTGTGCTCCCACCATCTGACATAGGTTGGAATTCTGCTGTTTGACCTTCTGCTCTGCCCTCTGCTGCTGTTCCTTGTACAGTGCAGCTGTACTACTGAGTATCTGTCAGCTGAGGTCTGCTTTTAGGTGGGGAGGACTGAAGACTTACATGTAAACTTGGCTGGTTTTTCCATCATTATCTTTTCACTATGTGTGCATTAAGAGTGTGTGTGTGTGGACAGCATGTCTTGAAAAACTATGCTTCCCTGAAGTGGAAACTGAAGAGGTTTGGTTTTGTGTGGGTTTGTTGTTTTGGGTTTTTTTCTTTTTCTTTTCTTCCCCTCCTCATTGTTGCACTAGGCTTATTCATCTGCATTTCCATGACTAATGTTTACTAAATATATGCTGGCTGTCTATTGACTGGGATCTATTTTGGGATGAAGACAACCAAGTGACTGTAAATTCCTAGGTTATGGCAAGGGTAATGACAGCAATTATTCCTTGCTAGATAAGAATTTGCTTCAACAAAAAGTGCCGGTGACACTTTCACTAGCAGATTATAACCAGAAGATGAGAGAATCTCTAATCAGGCTGTCGTGTGTATATCTCTGTTACCAAAGAACAGAAGGACGTTAAAACAAACCTGTGTTCATAGAGGTGTTGTAATAGAATCTCATTTGGTGTCCATTTCTGGAATGCAATTACTTCTTAGTGCAAAAATCCTGTTGCCATGTCAAGAGATTCAGGCTGCTGTGTTCTGGATCTCAAAAGTCATGCTAAGTGGAAGCATATGTGATTTCTTGCTTTTAGACAGGGTTATGAGCAAGCAAGTACAGCGATTAAATCATGCTTACTGCTAGCTGATCAGGCTTTGAGTTCACATGTGGAAGCCCCAGTTCTTCGCATGCTCTCTTACATTTGTAAGAAAAGGATGTATAGCAGACGTTGCTGTGCGTAACACCTTGTTGTACAAAGGTCTGTTTTCTGTTGTATAACTTCAGTTTTGGAGAAAAAAGTTAAAATGTGTTTTCTTCCCTTTGTACTGCCTTCCACATCCATTGTTAGTTTCAACTCCATCAGAGCTTTGGCTTATCTAACTCCACCCTGCACGATTAGATAATGTCTGTATATTCCTCCCACCCCTGGTGCCACCTTCTGTGTACTCTGTTTTGCATTTGAGCTCAGTCACAGGTTCCCTTTTCTTTCACACTGCTCCACTGTCAGGCCTGCTTGAATTCTCCTGCGTGCAGGAATGGTCCTTCTTGTGCTGTGAGGAGCCTGTCCATGAAAATCAGACAGCTCTCACAGGCTTTCCCTCACCCTCCATGGTGGTCTTCCATGAGATTCTGCCAAGAAGACCCTTGAACAAGCTGAAATCTGCTTTCCTGAAGTGCCATGTTGTAACTGTTTGTACTGGGTCTTGCACTGTACACTGTACTGTTTGTCTTTGGCACTTCTCTCAAGACTTTAAACTCCACAATTTCATGGTTGGTGCAGCCAAGGCTGCTCTTGACTGCTACGTGTTCTTCCTTCTTTGTGAGCAACAGGTCCCGCAGAGCATCTTCCCTAGTTGGCTCATTGGTCACTTGAACCCAGAGATCTCCTGGGTTGCTTGTGCTTGGCCACACCCCACCAGCAGATACCGGCAGTTCCAGGCCTTAGTGTGTACCAGGGCCTGCAATTCTGAAGCTTCCTCTGTCGGCCAAATGAAGGCTGTTTCTACTTCCCCTTCTTGATGAGAGGGTCTGTAGCAGACACCTAGCATCACGTCACCCACATTGGACTGTTCTCTGATCCTTACCCATAAGGTCTTGACTGCCTCATCACGCATTCCAAGCAATGCAGTGTGTGTTGCAGCCAGCCCTTTGCATTGAGTGAAACCCACCCATGTTCCTCACCTTTCCAGCCTGGCTTTTCTCAAGGGCTCGTGTCCATCCACTGCAGCACTTCAGCCGTGCGAGCTGTGCCACTGTCGCGCAGTAATTCCTGTGAGGTTATAGTGCTGCAACTGTGCATGGGCTAAGTCCTCCTGTTACTTCCCATGCTGTGTGTGCTTGTGTGCAAGCACTCGAGATGGACCCCAGGCATATGCTCTTTCACGAGGGAAGTGTGAGGGCCTTCTCTGTCCTGTGTTCCCCATGTCTTCACTTCTCTTACATGTGACAACCTTTCTCCACCACACCTACTTCAAAGTCTTATTCACAAGCTTAATGTCCTTGGTGGCAAAGATACTCTTGCCACACTTTGTCAGATGGATCCTTCTTCTTGAAGGAGGTTCCTGTGGTTGGTCATAGCAATAATAGCTCTGTTAGTAACCTTATATTTACCCTCTGAATGCATCTGCTCTGCCCTGAACCTTTCGCTTCTCACTTGAGAGACTGAGAAACACCACCTGAGTCTCTTCACCTTTGCCCACAGTGCTCAGGAGTCACTCTTGATTTGCTCAGTGATTGCTTTTTGGAAGTGTCACTGGTGTCTACATGGTTAAGCAAGAAAGTGCAATAGGTTGAGGTTTGGATGAGCCTCAGTCTTTCCAAAACACTATTCAGCAAGCAGCAGACGCCCCAGGACCTCCTGCTTATCTTCCCTGTTGTGCAGTGTGTTCATCCCCTCCTGCAGCTCTCTCACCTGGCTGCTCAGCACCTCGAAGGTGATCCACCACTCTCTGATGAGGCCACTGCTATTGACAGTACCAGGGAGGAGCAGGTGTGTCCTGTGCAGTTCTTGGAGTTGGGATCTCTGATGTGTGAGGGACAGCTGCTTCAGCTGGTGTTGGAGGCTTCATCCTGTAACGTATTGTGTGATCTTGAACAGTGTTTGAAGGCCCTTTGTAGCTTTGCCGTGTGAACTGCGGTGACATCTGCTAGCTGCCTCTGTTGGCTGAGCCCTGGAAGATGTGCTGTTTGTGCAGTTAAACTATTCAACTTTACCATCTAGTTCTGTTGACAATATAGATGTAAAACACACATGTTTATGTGAATGTTTTCTTCTACTTGAAATTGGTTTGTAACAGGCACTGTCAATATTTTTTAGCAACTCCAGTATTGTAAACTTGTAGTGACTGCTTTTTCTGCAATCGTTAATGTTTTTAATAAAAGTTACAGTACTTTCTACTGCATTCTTAAGTACAACTCCATTGGTTTGCTTTCAAGGTTTGTAAAAATCTATAGTACTGTAACTTTTCAGATCCTTTGTAAAGTTGTATTTGGTGTTGCAAAACAGTTTTCACCTGATTTTGCGTACCTGACTTTTTAAAGCAGTTGTGACATTGACTGTGTGAAAGCTTAGGGTAGTTTGGCAGGTCATGGCATTTCAGGAGAAATGAGTTTCTCCACTGTGAACCTGGATGCAAAACCTTGTAATTTTCTGCAATGGCCTGGTCTTTTATGAATGTTCATTTTATACTTCCATTATCTGTTTTCTATACAGACTCTGTAGCAGTCCGTTTTGCTGCTATTATAGTTGAAAAGCTCCTGGCAGGTTTTGGTTTTTTTTTAATAATTTATGTAATTTTGATGTCTATTTTATCTGCTTATTGTAAGGCTACATTTAAAATATCATAGTTTATAACCCTCACTTGGACATAACTTTAGCTTCTGAAAGATGCTTCCTTCTCCCTAATAACCTGGTATATCCTGTTTTATAGGTGTGTTAGTTCCTCTTTTGGCCTTTAATCTTTTCAGAGCGGTGGTATGCATTTGCTTTGAGACTCAAATGTGATGTCTACTTAGTGTCCAAGTTGTCTGCAAAGATATAATTTCATAAAAGGGACTTCATTTATTAAAAAAAAAAAAAAAGAAAAGCTACAAAAATAAACTTGAAAAGAGCATCTGGAATGATTTTTTTTTTGTTGTTAATGGAAAGATGGTGAATACGTGCTTGATATAAAAAAGTTGTTGGACAATAAAGTTGTGAACTAGCTTCTCAGCACTGCTCTGGGCCAAACCAAGAATAATTTACACTTCTGTAGATTCTCTGACTAACTAGTGAAGAAAAAGAACTGATTGCAAGCTCTTTAATTAGCATTCTAAACAATAAGGTAGGATGGTTTAGACTACTGTCAGATTTATTGCTTCTTTGTTTCTATTAAAAAAAAAAAGCTAGTGGAAAGATTGTATTTAAAGTACTGCTTGTTTTAGGGCTAGTGATTTTTTGCTTTTTTTTTTTCCTTTGGCTTGTTCAGCACCATTGTGAGGATATACTATTTTGTAAGTGCATGCATTTCTTTAACGTGTCAAACATATTTCCAGACAGACTTTGTGTACAAAAGAGGAAATGAGAAACTTCTTAGTGAGTAGCCACAGTTGGTGTTACTGTTGGTGGTAAATTCTTCATTTTGTTTGTCAAATGACTACACCCTGCTAGCCATGCATTTTAAAACTGTTTATATAAAAACAAACAGATAGCATCTGATGATTGTTCAGACTGTTTAAGGAAGTGATAAAACCCAAGAGTAGCAGAGATCTTTTTCTTTTTTCAGCTTGCTTTTTATTAACATTGCTGCACTTGCATGCCATTGAGAGATATCAAAAAAGATATTAAGGAGGCAGATACTTTGGCTGAATTGGAGATAGGTAGATAATGTTATGATGAAAATAGATGTTTCAGTTTATAAATTAAGTGTACAAAGCCAGTTATTGGATGGTTTTAATTTTCGATTGTAAATACCAACAAATTTATTAAATCTTTTCTAACTAACATTTATGGAAATTCTTGTGTTTTGAAAACGATTAATATATGCCAATTAAAGAAGAACATCAACCAGATTTTTTTTGTTGGTGGTTTCAGTGTTGCCATCCATTATCTGCCTTAACTGCTGCTGCTATATAAAATACTTGCAATTAATTTAAATTTTTTTAGAAACATATTTTCAGTATATTTTGTGATGTTCTGGTTTTTGCTAGGATGGAGTTAATTTTCTTCTTAGTAGCTAGAAAGCCCCGTGTTTTGGTTTCAGTGAGGATTGTTGTGAGAAGAAATGTTGATAAGGTACAAGGGCATGGTGTTTGGGTAGTTTGCAAGTGCAGAGGACTGGAAGCAGGGAGTGTGGAGAGGAAAAGTGTAGTGTTAGTAAAACCCAGAACTGACAGTTGGATGTGCCAGTAAGATATTCCGTTTCATATTACGTCATGTTCAGTGTATTAACTGGGATTGACTGGAAAGGGAGTGGGGGGGATTCTCCTGGGAATCGCTCAGGCTCGCTTTTCTGGGATTGTGATTTTGGTTTCAGGTTCCTTTTCACTCCTCTGGGGTCGTTATCAGCGGGTGGTGAGCAACTATGCTCTGCATCACTCAGAGATATATATATATATATATATATATATATATATATATATATATAGTTGTTATCATTATTACTCTTATTATCCTTATTGTTTTAATTTTTATTTTTACTCTAATTAGTAAATTGTTCTCATCTCAACCTACAAGTCTCCTGACCTTTACCCCTCCAATTCTCTCCCTGATTCCCTGGGTGGGGGGAGAAGGGGCAGGGGGCTGGGAGTATCTTGTTTGGCTGCCAACTCAGTTAAATTATCACATGTACTTTGCTAGATTGACTTCGCATGCTTTTACTGAAACGTGTAACTGTTCATGATTCTGTGTATGGTAATGATAAATATTCTTTGGTCTTGTTTTATACCCAGATGCTCTAGGTAGAATTTCAGCTGAGGAAGGTCAATTTATTGAGAATTTTTACTTAAAGGCAATAGAAAGAAATCTATTTTTAAACTAAGTAAAATTACAGATTCAAGCCTTCAGAACAGGAGACCCAAAAGGATTAAGTATCTGATCCCCAAGAAAGAGAACAAATGGGGTAGGATGCTAGCTTTTTTTGTTGTTGTTAATGAAACAGCCGTTCACCAAATGATTTTGTTTGATGTGATTAAAAAACTGTTTGTCAAACAACACATTTTGTTTGACATGATTAAATGTGCTTAAATTATGGTCCATTTATAGATACAAATAAATTTGAGTTGTTTATAACTTGTATAGTGCACGTGTGCTTGGTAGATAGCTTGTTGGCTTATAGTTAAGGCAGAAGATGGCCATACTCTGTTGAGTGAAGGCAGATAGTGTTAGTCTGGGGCTCTTAATTATTGAGCGTGAGTAGATTGCCTTTGCTCTGAAGAAGACACAAATGAAAGGCAAAATATAAATAGGAAACTAAAGAAATTTGATGTGCTCAAGGACAAGGAATATACCTACTCCTTGTATTGTGTGTTTTGAATGAATAGGACCTTTTGAAAAGACAGGCAAACAAGACAGTTCAGCATGCTTTTCTCATTGGCGCTGGAGCTGACTTACTGTAACCCGTTTGGTACATGGGATTTTAGCTACTCCTAATACTTCAAATAACTTGGAATATATTATGTTGCTAAATAAGATGACTAATTTCTTTATCACATGCAGTGGTTTGTTGTGTGACTGGATATTTACTGTGTTTGCATTTATGGTAGCCCGGGCTGGGTATCTGGTATTTACAAACTCCTGTATCCTGGAGGCAATGTGAAGGTGAGAATTTGCATGTTACAGCAGTAGTTCTCAAGCCAGGTGTACTTCTCCAGATCATATTCCATATGCTTCAGTGTGTACCAGGGGTGTTCACTTACCTGATAGTCCTCATGTATCAACTCTTTAGCTGTGTTTCTTTTGGGAAGGGGTGGGGGAGTAGGTCTAGACTTGAAAAACTATAGTGTGGATTAATGCATTCACAAATATTTAGCTTTAGCTTCTTGGAGAAAGGCTTATTTTTCTTTGGCTATCCTTGGAAGAAATCTGTAGGGCTTGATGACCACTGGTTAGATAGTTAAGTTTCTAGCAGCTAAGGCTGTAGACTCATCTGTTGCCATAAGAGGTTGCTGCAGAATACTTTGAGTTGAAATTGCTACTAGTACATATTTTGAGTAAAGTCACAAGTGTCCACCTCCAGGTACTGGGGCGGTCGGAGCCAAAAGGTGAACTTGATGGCAGTGAAAGCAACTAGGGAAACAAGAAAATGTGAATGTCTTCTCAGAAATAGCTTCTAGAGAATGGTGGCAGTGTCTCCAAGCAGAGGTTTGTTTTAGAGGCTGCAGAGGTGGCAAGAGCTGGGGAGAGAGCTGGACAATGGCAGTGCAGGTGTTAGGGCTGGGAATGGTGCTGTGGAAGCTGGTAAGAGCGCAAGGGGATTGTGGCTGGGCCAGGCGACGGGGCTGAGCACTTGTGGCAATGACAGAAGGGGTGTCTGTGTGTGTGTGTGTGCCTGCTTGCTTCTGGAAATGTGAGTGTACAGCACATGTGAGTTTCTGCTTGAGAGTAAAGAATACATCTCTCCAGCATGGCATATGTGTGTTGTGATTTGCATTACTGCTATTGCTTGTCAAACTCAGAGGATCAGTTGTATGTTTGTGGTGATACATCACAAGACTGTAAATAGTCTTGTGTATTACGGCCACATTATGATGTAGAGAACCTGTTCTTGCTTGAGTTGTCTTGCAGTATAAAACAGGCTCTTGGGGCGAATACAGAAAAAAATTTCCCTTTATACCTTGATGGTTACTAAAAAAAAAAAATAAATCCAAATGCCATGAATGGATACAATATGTTGTACAATTTAATGAGATTTGAACAATAGCTCTTCATTGGTGAATAGATTGTTCATACATATGTGTATATCTAAGATAAATTAAACTGAAGAAGGTATGTATTGTTACAGAAAAAGAATGGACATGATCTTAATTTTGAGAACTGGTCTCCTGTAGAGCTGTATATGAAAATAATTGTGTTGTGCAAGTTTAGTATTTCACAAACAGATAATTGATAGACATGTTAAGTCTGATAGTATTCCTGAAGGGAAGTATAGGATGGAAAAGAGGAGAATAATCTGGAAACTGCTTTCAACCTCCTCTTGCTTATATAGCAATCATTAAAATAAGGTAATGATCAAGAAAGTGGCTTGTTGTGAGGAGTGGTAGTGGGCAAGGGGAGCTTGCTGGTGGCCTTTTGTAGGTTCTGTGACCAAGGTAATTCTCAAGAATTCCATGGGAAATTGATGTGTAAGAGCAAGCTACTGAGGTGAGTTTTAGGTGTGCCTTGACAAGGCTGCTGTTCTCTCCTTTCCCTTTTTATTTTGCTTTCCAACTTTGTTGTAAGGTATCCAGTGCTTTGTTAGAAGGAACTTTACCTGACTTTGATCCTTAGCCTCACCTGTTGACAGATGGCTCAAAGGAATTGGATTGTCCTGCTCTGTGTGAGCAATGAGTCCGTATGCAGTGATGTGGAAGGATTCCTATGGGATGTCTCCTATAAAAGTGTGTTTTGTGACTCTGAAAAATGGGCATGCTTTCTCCACGTGCTTGCAAAGATTGACTTGTGCTGCAGCACTGGAGAGAAGTTTCTCTTGGTGGCTGCAGACAAGTGCCCCTCTGTTAAAGTGAGAAAGAGAGCATTTGCAACTCTACAATACCTCTGTGTTTCATATACTACTTCGTATATAACTGAACACTGAGCTCCTTCTAAGTAGCGTAACGTTGCCTTTCCTCATGTTATTGCGGTAGTATCTTTCTCAACTTTGACTTGCTGACCTCTCACTGAAGTGTATTCCTTGTTCCTTTTGATGAATGTCATTTTAAAGCATGTCTTCTCTTTAGTAACTAGACAGAAACCCACAGGAGCTTTCCAGTGTATTAATTCTAGGCAGGTAGTAATGAAAACTGAGCTGTAAGTGATGTCCTGAATGTGGCTGTACTTTTGAAGTTTGGTTCTCCCTGCCTTGTGCTATTTGTATTACTGAAGAAAGTGCTTCTAAATGCCTTAGGTCCTAAGAAAGCAGCTGTGTTAGAAATACCAGAAACTGAAGAACTTAAAAAAATAATCCTGTTTTCTCTTTGATATATATGGTGATCATTCTTTGAGACAGTCATCAACAGTGATGTCCAGATTTCACATCACCAGTGTGGACAGAAGTTTTAAAACAAGTTACATGCTTTGCATTCTATATGATAAGTCAGTAATCCTGTATCAGTTCAAGTCACAGAAAATCCGAACCTGAAAACTAACTCCTTGTTGGAAGTGAAACAAAAAGAGTCTAAATTGGGTCATGTAGTGTTAAAGGAGGGAAACTCTTGGTGCAGTTCATCGTGGAACTCCTCGTAGATGAGGCAGCTGGTCTTTGTGTCCTGTGCTTATTATGTGAGTTAATGTGTTACACTGGCTTGTAGCAAGTAGTTTGACACAAGTCTCACTAATGGGAATAACGGTTTATATCAGAGTTGTTCAGAGACCAGATGCAATGAAACAGAGCCAGAATTACTTGCTTTAAACTGAATTGTTGGCTGTGGTCCTGTCACGATACTGTAAGACCACACTTGAACATCAAGCAAATCTTCTTTTCAGCATCGAAAGTGCCACCCAGCATACAGGGACAGCAGAGTAGAGAAGTCTAGGACTGGGCACAGGGCAATTTGTCTTCCCTTGCAGCTGAGGGCTGAGTGAGGTATCTGGTTTTAAATACTTACTGGTGCCTTTTTTTTTGAGTCTCTGTTACTGTCATAGAGCGCCTGTAATTCAAGGCCTGCTCATGAGTTTGTAAAAAAATGGTCCTTGATTGTCAAGGCGGTACAGCACGAGAGTTGTGTTCATGGCTTCTTAGGTCATGTATTAGTATTATCCTGTTATGGATGGTACTCCTTCAGTGGCTTCCTAATGAGAATAGATACCATTTTCCTCTCTAGTTTCATATATTTCCAATAAAAGCAACTTAAGCAGAGGAATTTTTTGTGTTGTGTCTTTATGGCTTTTTGTTCATAAAATCTTGATGAAGAGCATAGTGTTTGATTGTATTTGAGTCAGTGCTTCAGAATGAATGTAAAATGTTACACTTTGGCAGTGTAAGCACTGATGTGTCTCCAGAGAAGACTTTTAAGATCCGAGTCCAGCCATAAACATTTGTGCTTTTGTGCTTTCCATTAATATGCATTATTTGACAGTTGTATTGATAACACTAGTAAAAAAGACTTGAATCAAGTTAGTTTGCAACACCTAGAAAATGCATGAATAGTTATCTAACAGATTTTTTTTATTATTTTTAAAGAAAGCTTAGCTATGGAATATAATACTGCTTTAAAGAGTCAATAATTACATAGAGCTACTAAAATAAGAAAACTGATATTTAAAGAGAAAGAAAAGGGATAAGTTGCAGGAAACCATTGGTGCATATTGTGTTCCACCACCCTCTTCCTCCATCCTCCTCCTTATGAAGTGTTAGACTGAATGCTGCTAATGATACTTGCATGCCTGTCTTTGTCTCTAATGCTGCTTAATTCTTCTAGAGCTTTTAGAAATGTCGGTTTATCTTGCAAATCAACTGAAGACCCAGAGCAGATATGAAGCCTGCTGACACAGTGGTTCCACAAGTCTGGTATTGTGTTAGAGTTCCTCTGCTGTGGAAAGTGTTCCTGATGATACTGACTAGGAGACCACAGGTGTTCATGAATGTGTGTAAGTTACTAAGAACATGATGTGTTACAAAAATCCAGTTACATTGTAGAATTAGTCAAAAGTGGAAATACGCTTCAAATACAAAGAATAAACTTTTCTTTAGCCTGCTTTCATTGTTTCATTTCCTAAACAGTCAGTGTAAATGTGCGTTACAGTCTTTTCTGTTGCTTTTTGTTTGACATACTACCTTAACAGATTGGTATTTGAGCAGGCAGCTTGATAATTTTCTTCAATAGAACAGGCTGCAAAAAGCATAAGAATAGAGAGCATGATGGTTGTGCTCTGTACTGCTGCACAAAGCTTCCTTCCCGAGGTTATTGGAATTCCATGTTTTTTCCCAATTACATGGTTTGTATGACTAAATTTCACGTGTTGAAGCATCACAACATCAGTGGTCTGAAAAAAGTAAGTTACCTTCACTCAGATATCGAAGTAACTTGTCCATGAGTGAGAATTTGGGGTTAATAGCAGTCTCCATGTATAGAAGAAATTTTTGAAGTGGACTGCTTTCAGGTTCCCCTGGTGTCCTGGTGTGAATGGTGTGGTTCTAAACTAAAGCTACAGTTCAGTCTCCTTTAACAGGAGAGCTTCCCTTTGGAACCCTTATTCTGTCCCAGTGACAAAAGGGATGCCTTACCATTCCTTTGAGCCCCTGTCAACACAGGAGACCTCAGACAACATAAATGGCTTTTAGTATTGATGTAACAGTTGACCTAGTTAAAAATATTTTAAGATGTCTATTTGTCTCATTATGCTTGAATGATTTTGCTTTATATGTATATATTTTTTAAGTAATACTTCTACTAGTGTTGTTATTAATAATAAGAAATGAAAACTGATTCAAATTTTAAAGGCAGATCTTTTGGAAACTTGCTTTTTCAGAGGAAGTCTGCAAAAGGTTAAAAATCAGATATGAAATTATTGCTTTTATTTAAATTAATTACATCTCAATCAGAAGCTCTGAAATTTATTTTAAGATCACCAAAATCTGTATGTCTTACTGCCACAAATATAAAATTTTACTCAAATCCCAATGAAAAGGTACCATTTTCTACCAAAGTCGAGAGCCTTATCATTCGGACACGATCTCATTTGATGAAGGTTAGTATGCAGTAAAAGCCAGTTTGACTCTGTTTCTTCTGTACATACAAGATTTTGACAGCATGCTGTTCGGTGACACTTTTCCAGCCTGCTTTACAAACAGTTGATTTTTTAATTTTTTGTCTGTAGAGTCAGTCCTGTGAAGAAATGTGAGAATAATAGCAAATAATTTGGTGGATAGGTTAATTTCTTTGTGTGTACCCTGACTTAAGCAAAGTAACACTGGAAAAAAAGGATGGGTATGTTTATAATATGCATATGATTTAGGCAGATGCAAACTTTATCATTAGAAACATGAGAAGTTACCTAGAGGACAAGTATATTCAAATTGTTCATATTTGAATATTTTTTTTTTGGCTGTAGGTGGGGAAGCTTCAATAGTACTGCTTTTAACTGTTGCTTCTCCTATATCTCATATTTCATTTTTTAAATTCTCTATCACTTTCAGGTGGAAAACAGTCTTTTTGGAATCATGGAATTATGAAAGTTGGTTTTGTTGCTAAACGCCTTTTAGTGAAGCTGTGCTGTCCCCCAGAAAAAACAGTTAAACATTTAAAGTTATATTAATGTGTAAATGGTTAAGGTATGTGCAGAAATCTGTGTGATGTAGTAACACCTGCCCAGGACTGTAAGGTGTCGTTGTTCCTATTTTATATGTCAGTAAAAGCAAGTCTTGGATTATATGTCTATGGCTTCTTTACAGGTTAGTTGATACCAGAAAGCCATACTTACTGTGGAGGCCTGGTTTCTAAGTTGTTAGAAACATAATGCAATTTTTTTTCCCTTTCTCTATTTCTGCTATCTGATGCTTGTAGAAAATTCATTTGACTACCAGATGACATTGCCATTGTCTAGATCAACTCTTACTTTTTTTTTTTTTTTTTTTTTTTTTTTTTAGCATTTAAAAATTCCTTACTAGCTGTGAAATCCTGAATGACAAATGTTGAGATAAAGTTATTGTAGTCACCGGGTATACCATATTTGATTGATATCGCTGGAAGGTCTTTGCTTAGATTTCCAGTCTGGGTGATGTATTTTATGTATTTGTCTTGACGTGTGGTTTACTCTGTATTTGACTTGGTATTTTAGTTTTCTGTCTTCTAATGGGATCAGTTATGCCCTGGTGAGGCCACATTTGGAATACTGTGTCCAGTTCTGGGCCCCTCAGTTCAAGAAGGACAGGGAACAGCTTGAGAGAGTCCAGCACAAAGCCACCAAGATGATGAAGGGAGTGGAGCATCTCCCTTATGGGGAAAGGCTGAGGGAGCTGGGTCTCTTTAGCTTGGAGAAGAGGAGGCTGAGGGGGGACCTCATTAATGTTTATAAATATGTAAAGGGTGAGTGTCAGGTGAATGGAGCCAGGCTCTTCTCAGTGATGTCCAGTGATAGGACAAGGGGCAATGGCTGCAAGCTGGAACACAGGAGGTTCCGCTTAAAATTCAGAAGAAACTTCTTTGCTGTGAGAATAACAGAGCACTGGAACAGGCTGCCCAGGGAGGTTGTGGAGTCTCCTTCTCTGGAGACATTCAAAACCCACCTGGATGCCTTCCTATGTGATCTCATGTAGGTGTTCCTGCTCCGGCAGGAGGATTGGACTAGATCCCTTCCAATCCCTGACATGCTGTGATTCTGTGACATCTTAAAGCTCTTGCATCACTCTTCAAGTTCAGGCAGCAAATGCAGGAAGCGAGTTTGTATCTTAGGGCATGACGCTACATCGAAGCCAGCTTTACAGTTCCTGGGACTGGTCAGAATTGCCCTGGTTGCATCTAAGGGGGCATGGGTCTGGTGTAAGCTCACTGTACAAGTTCAGATTTGCCTTACAAGAAGATCATAGCAGTAGAGTTTTTATGGGTAGACTTTATGCAAGGCTAGATAATGGTCTGTCTTCCAGAAGTCAATGTGAAAGTCAAAAGCCTGTTTAAGTTCCTTGTTGTGCATGCTCTAATTTCACTTAAAATCACTCTTTCCTTGTGCTGCTGGTTGGCAGTATGCAGATTAAGCTGCACAGAACTGTGGTATAACTGTGGCTATATTAAGACAGGTAATTTCTGTTGCTTATTCCAAAATGATTAGAAATGCCTCTATTTTTGGGTAACCTTTTCAGAGTGTACCCTTTTTAGTAGTCAATGGCTGGTTAGAACTCCCACGTGAACTCAAATCTTAATGCTCTCTACAGCAGAGAATTGGAAGTGTTTGTTAAAGAAGTCAAGAGGATCTCATTTGCCTGCCAGGTGTTGGATGCATTCGGCTTTTTTTAATAAATAGCCTCTCAAGACACAAGTTTTCAGTAAGAGTCCCACAGCATCAGTTTTATCCCTTCACAGGAGAAATGCACACATCTTTCTTAGGAGTACTGTGGTGTAGATTGTCTTTTATGTGGTTATTCACAAAAGGAAAAATTGTAATGAAATACTGAAAAAAAAAAAAAGACCAGTGATTGTCCTTAAGACAAAGGATGCAGTAGCTACAAAAGCTGTAGATTTTCTTTTTTGGCTATTTTTTTAGATAGAATCATACAGAATCACAGAATGGTTTGGGTTGGAAGGGACCTTGAAGATCATCCAGTTCCAACCCCCCTGCCATCAGCAGGGATGCCTTCCACTAGACCAGGTTGCTCAAAGCCTCATCCAACCTGGCCTTGAACACTTCCAGGGAGGAGCAGGCACAACTTCTCTGGGCAACCTGCTCCAGTGTCTCACCACCCTCACAGTGAAGAATTTCTTCCCAATATCTAATCTAAACCTTCCCTCTTCCAGTTTAAAGCCATTTTCCCTTGTTCTGTCACTAACTGCCCTTGTAAAAAGTCCCTCCCCAGCTTTCTTGTAGCCCCTTCAGGTACTGGAAGGCCGCTATAAGATCTCCCTGGAGCCTTCTCTTCTCCAGGCTGAACAGCCCCAACAGGCGTTCTCACAGCAGAGGTGCTCCAGCCCTCGGATCATCCTCGTGGCCTCCTCTGGACTCGTTCTAACTGGTCCTTGTCTCTCTTTTGTTGGGGGCTCCAGAACTGGACACAGAACTCCAGGTGGGGCCTTATGAGAGCGGAGTAGAGGGGGAGAATCCCCTCCTTCGACCTGCTGGCCACGCTTCTCTTGATGCAGCCCAGGACACGGTTATTGGCCTTCTGGGCTGCAAGTGCACATTGCTGGCTCATGTTCAGCTTCTCATCCACCACCACCCACAAGTCCTTGTCTTCAGATCTGGTCTCAAGCCACTCATTGCCCAGCCTGTGTTTATGTTTGGGTTTGCCCTGACCCAGGTGCAGGACCTTTCATTTGGCCTTGTTGAACTTCATGAGGTTAGCACAGGCCCACCTCTCGAGCCTGTCCAGGTCCCTTTGGATGGCATCCCTTCCCTCCAGCGTGTCAACTGCACCACACAGCTTGGTGTCGTTGGCAAACTTGCTGAGGGTGCACTCAGTCCCACTGTCCATGTCTCTGACAAAGATGTTGAACAGCACCGGCCCCAATACCGACCCTTGAGGGACTCCACTCGTCACCAGTTTCCACTTGGACACTGAGCTGTTGACCACAACTCTTTGAGTGTGACCATCCAGCCAGTTCCTTATCCACCGAGTGGTCCATCCATCAAACCCACATGTTTCCAATTTAGAGACAAGGATGCCATGTGGGATGGTGTCAAATGCCTTGCACAAGTCCAGGTAGATGACATCAGCTGCTTTAGCCTTATCCACCAGTGTTGTGACCCCATCATAAAAGGCCACCAGATTGGTCAGGCACGATTTGCCCTTGGTGAAGCCATGCTGGTTGTCACCAGTCACCTTCTCATTCTCCATGTGCCTTAGCATAGTTTCTAGGAGTGAATCTGCTCCATGATCTTGCCTGGCACTGAGGTGAGACTGACCGGCCTGTAGTTCCCCAGGTCTTCCTTGTTTCCCTTTATAAAAGGGAAACATAACATGGGGGTTATGTTCCCCTTTTTCCAGTCTGCAGGAACTTCACCAGACTGCCAGGACTTCTCAAATATGATGGATAGTGGCTTTGCAACTTCATCTGCCAGTTCCCTCAGGACCCGTGGATACATCCCATCAGGTCCCATGGACTTGTGCACCTTCAGGTTCCTTAGGTGGCTCCCAACCTGATCTCCTACAGTGGGCAGCTTTTCATTCTCCTGGACCCTTCCTTTGCTTTCTAGGACTTGGGCAGTGTGGCACGAACCCTTGCTGGTGAAGACTGAGGCCAAAAAGTCATTGAGCACCTCAG
The DNA here is from genome assembly GCA_907165065.1 of Caprimulgus europaeus. The sequence goes on from OU015530.1 coordinate 16,815,594, forward strand.
CCTTCTCAATGTCCTGGGTGACCAGATCTCCTGTTGCCTTCTGGAGAGGGCCCACATTTTCCCTAGTTTTCCCTCCCCAACATACCTGTAGAAGCTTTTTTTGTTGCCCTTGACATCTCTGGCCAAATTTAACTCTGTCAGGCCCTTGGCTTTCCTAACCTGAGCCCTGGCCACTCGAGGAATTTCTCTGTGTTCCTCCCAGGTTACACATCCTTCCTTCTACCTTCTGCAGGCTTCTTTTTTGATCCCAGGTTTGTTCAGGATCTTCCTGTCCACCCATGCAGGCTTCTTTGAGTATAAGCCAGCTGTCCTGAGCCCCTCTTCCCTCCAGGATCTCATCCCATGCTACATGTCCAAGCAAATCCCTGAAGAGGTCAAAGTCTGCTCTTCTGAAATCCAGGGTGGTGAGCTTACAGTGCACCTTCCTCACTGCCCTAAGGATCTTGAATTCCACCATTTCATGGTCACTACAGCCAAGGCTGCCTGAGAGCTTCACATTCCCCACCAACCCCTCCTCGTTGGTGAGAACAAGGTCCAGCATGGCTCCTCTCCTCATTGGTTCCTCGACCACTTGGAGAAGGAAGTTGTCCTCCATACATTCCAGGAACTGGCTGGATTGTTTGTGCCCTGCTGTGTTGTCCCTCCAACAGATGTGGGGGTGGTTGAAGTCCTCCGTGAGGACCAGGGCTTGTGAACGTGAGGCTGCTCCTATCAGCCTATAGAGGACCTCATCTACTTGGTCTCCCTGGGCTGGTGGCCTGTAGGAGACCCCCACTGTAATATCCCTTTTCCCTGCCTTCCCTTTAATCCTGACCCATAAGCTCTTGGTCAGCTCCTCATCTATCTCCAGGTGGAGCTCCATACACTCCAGCTGGTTGTTGACACAGAGGGCAACACCCCCTTCTCATCTCCCCTGCCTGTCCTTCCTGAAGAGCCTGTATCCTTCCAATCCAACACTCCAGTCATGGGAGCCATCCCACCATGTCTCTGTGATGCCAGTCAGGTCATATCCCTGCAGGCACACACACATCTCCAGCTCCTCTTGTTTATTGCCCATGCTTCGTGCACTAGCACAGAGGCATTTCAGTTGGGCCCCCAGTGAAGTTGACTTTGACTTGCTGGCTGGAGCAGCTGGAATCCCATGGTGATGCTCTTCAGGCAGGTACCTCCCAGAGCTGTTACTGGCAGTCCCAGTTATATCCCCTTCCCCCTTCCAATCCAGTTTAAAGCTCTGTCAATGAGCCCCGATAGTTCCTGCCCCAGGATCCTTTTCCCCTTCTGAGACAGGTGTGTCCCATCATTTGCCAGTAGCCCCAGTGCCAGGTAAACCTCCCCATGGTCAGAGAAACCAAAACTCCACCTGTGGCACCAGCCCTGAGCCATGTGTTAATTAATATCTGTCTCTGTTTCCCCCTGCATTTTGTCAGCTGAACTTTCCTGTAGAATACGTACCGTGTGTGATGGCGTGCATGGATCTGTTGTGTGAGAATCAACACCCTACTTTTAAACTAACTTCTCCTAGAACCTCCTAGTCAGACACAGCAAAAACGTTACATTTATTAGTACATCAGAAAATCAGCTGCTCTGTCTCTTCAAACAGAAACAAATGGAGCTCAGCTGTATAGCTTGAAATGAAGTTAGACCAGGCAAATAAATAGAAGTGGATCCCCTTTTAAATGTCCTTCCCTTCAGTGATCCTTCCAAAGGATCTTAGGCTGGCTCCTATAAGTTTAAAGTTCTGACAGCTTTTTGTCTAGCAACATCTTCCCTTACAAAGGTTATTTCAGACTTTCAAGATTGTTGTGCTTTAGAATTTCAGGAGGAAATGGAAGAAATTTTGGCAAGAAAGTACGTATCTTAAAATGCAGCTTATGCTAAGACTGAGCTGGACTAATTAGTTCCTGGTCTCTGAAGGGGAGATGTCATTCCCTCATTGTCCTCTCTCCTGTCCCATGAGCTGCTTCAACTTGTGAAGCTGGCAGAAAACAAATAAAAACCTCCAACACCCAAAGAACCAAAACACAACTTGTCAGGGTTAGTTTTCTGAAATGAAAGTTAACCATGTTAACTGAGTTACATGCTTCTGCTGTGATCAGGAGAGCATCAGATCCAATGTAAGACAAGGATGTTATAATGTCAAAATACTGTGAGAAGAAGAAGGAAAGTGGCCTGAGAGGTATCTCTCCATTTCTCCAACAGTTCATTTTACCCAAGGTGAGATGTGAAGCCACAGCATTGAAGTGTGGCTCCACTATGGCCAAGTTGGTCTTGGCTTGGGTCGCCCCATGGTCCTTTCTGTCCTGCTCTGGGCTTGGGACTCTCACGTGCTCTCTGCACCCACTGCCTGCACCTTGCCAGTAACGAGTGGTGTCAGAGCTGACGTGGCAAAATACTGTCTGTGTAATTTTATTGCCAGATTGGTTCCTTCATCCAGTATGTTGTTGGTTCAGGTGATTGCCAGCATTAGCACAAAAATGGGAATTGCAGCTTTCTGTTCCTGTCTGCCTTATTAATAAAATACATCTGGATTGCTACTTTTTTGTAGCTGTGAATCCATCAAGAAGGAGGTTTGCTGGTACACTGGTAACTAGTTTACATTCAGCATGGAACAGGGGTAATGGTCTGACTGGGATCCATGATAAATGTAGATTTCAGATGTCTTGAAGTTATTCAGCATAACTTGGGAGATGTGATTTCTGGAACGTGTTTTGTATGAAAACAGTCTGCAGACAGCAGCACCCGAATCCTGTATGTGACACCACTTGGCAAGTTAAAAAGGTATGGTGAAATTCTGCCCTCCTTCAAATTGCAGTGGTCATGAGCAGACCCAGGTTTTTCTTTCCATTCTGCCTGCCTTGTTTTTAAGATGAAGTTTTGTGGGCCAGCAGAGTGCTGATACTTGCTGCTGTATTAGTCCTGCTACTTCCCATCATAATTTGCTGAGCTTTGATTTGTAGGTAGTAATTTTTGTTCACTGTAAGAGTAAACATGTCAGTAAATTACTACACAATACTTAATTTGACTGGGATGCAGTTATGTCAATAGAGAAGAATTTGAGAGACATGAAAAGCTGAAGATTGAAGAGTTAGGCGTTGAATTCATGTGAATTGGTCAGTTTCATGATCTTTTATTTTTCTGTGAAGAGAAAGACCATAGAGTAGGTGAATAATCATAAAAAAATACAGCATTCATTAAAAGAGTAATTTTTGCTATTTATTAGCTGCTCATGTTTGATGTTCTTGTCAAAGAACTGTTCTGTGTGGGTGTAGCTTGGTTTGGTTGTATTTAGAGAGTCTGATCTAACTGGATAATTGCATTATTTGACTTTTTCCCCCCCCTTTTTTTTCCTTTTTTTTTTTTTTTTCCTCCTGAGGATCTGCTGTCAGGAAAAGGCTTTTGTGTGCCTGTAATTCGAATAAATTAGAATAAAGTCAGTACAAACTTGATAATTTTACCTGCCCTGTATTAAGCTGCTTCATAGCTGGACTCATCAGCTGTTCACTTGTGTGCAATCTGTTATTCTAGGAGATGAATGTTGAATATTTGTACAAGTTACTGTAGAGCATTCAAACACACAGCCTTGGTTAGGTGGCCTTAATAGTGTTGAAACAGCCCTGGTTTATAGCTCCTGTGAACTTGCACAGAGATCTAAGGCTTCTTTAGGATATAAAAAAATTAGAGTAGCTCTCAAAAATGCTGCCAAAATGCCTGGAGAGGAATTTATGTAAAATCAAGTGATGAAGGATGTGTTGTAGCTGTAAAGTGAGCAGCTTTGAATTTAGAAAGCATGCTCATTCTTTTGGGGGTGGTGGTGGTAGGGAGGAATCACCAGAAACCCCTTAGCCTAGCTCAGTGCCGTTTGCATGGTGACCACATGCTCATACATGTTGAAGTGGAATTCTTGGTAGTGTTCTCTTTGAACACAGTGAACTTCTTCCACATATCTCTGCTGAGGGAGATGTGTTTGAGTCCAGAAATAAGTAAAGTACTCCAAAACTTTACATACATCTTTGGTTTTTCTGCTTCATCGACGTATCCAAATCAGGACTGCGGTGTATTAAGTAGCCTGTACAGTAGAGGACCTAGTAATGTTGCTGTTGATGATGATTCAGATAACAAATTTCAGTGGTATCTTCCCTACAGAATAAGGACGCAGCTCAGAGTGATGTGTCATTGTATAATGTCACAGGGGCACAAACTGCCGATCTGCCTCACGCTCACTCCGGGCATCTTGAGGGCTGTGAGAGCTGTCCTGCAGTGTGCTGAGAAACCCCAGAGTTTGCTGCTGGGGCAACACACAGAGAATATCTGCACAGAATACAGCTATCTTTTTTTCTTTTTTTTTTTCTTCCTTCCTCCTTTTTCTTTTTCTTTTTTTTTTTTTTTGGGAAGGCTTTCCATGTGTACGTGCCGATACAAACTGAAGCAAGCTGAAGTGTGTGATGCAGAAGTACCTCTTGGGAACTAGCTGTTATGTGGAAATTGTATTCTGATAAATACTTGTAGGCAGTCAAACTCTTGGTTTTTATGGCTAGTTTAAATTCATTAAATGATGAGCCACTGCCTAAGAAGGTTTCTGTGTTCCCTTGCTAAGGGAATAACACTTTATTAGAGGAGTGACTTCTATTTAATTTATGTGTAGTAAAAGAATTTACAGGAAGCTGCTGTTCTAACTTGTGAGCTAGTAGGTTCCCATTTAACGAGAAGCTGAACAAAAACACCCATAGTGGTACAGTGGTTTGACTTGCAGTGGGTCCTGCACTCACTCCCCCCACCCAGTGAGATGGGAAGGGAGACACAACAAAGGGGGCACGGGATTAGGAATGAAGGACAGGGACGGCTCACTCACCAGTTATGGTCACAGGCAAAAGAGACTCAACTTGGGGAAGAAAAATCAATTTAATTCTTTGCAAATCATCCAAGTAGACCAAACAACCACATCTTACACCTTCCCCCCCACCCCTCCCTTTTTCCTGGGCTCAAATCACTTTGCCCTAGATTTCTCTACCTCCCCACCCAGAAGCACAGGGGGACAGGGAATGGGGGCTCAGTCAGGTCATCTCTGCTGCTCTTCCTGGCGTGAAAGTCCAGGAACAAGATGTTCCAACACGAGCTTCCCATGGAGTCACGGACCTCTTTGGACTCAGCTTCCGGCTTTGGCATGGGGACATCCATGGACTGCAGACTCACCCCCTACTCTAGGGGTCCACCCCTGCTCTGGCAGCGAGTGACTCTAGGAGTCCCAATTCCATCACACTTGCCCTCAGGCTCAGCTTTTGTGCTCTGGCGTGGAGTCCTCCATGGCCTAAACATGGGTCTTTGCTCCGCTGTTGAGCTTAACTTCCGTGGGTTGCAGGGGACTTTGTCTTCTCCTACTCTGTGGGGTTGAACTGGGTGTCTTGGGGTCCTCTGTGTTGTGTCATCTGTCCCATTTCCCCCCCCTCCCCCCCTCCCCCGCTTCATTTCTGTCTGTTCTTTGTTTAGGCCGATGGTCTTTTGTTAGGTGAACAGTCTCTCCTCCAGGTACCACACCTTCTTTTCAGGACAGTCCTTCCCCTCACCAATATGGATTCCAGAGGTGTTTCTCTAGTGCACATGGGCCCAGCCTGGGCTGGGGGGTCTCCCCCTTGGAGCCAGGGGAGCTTTTGACTCTCACAAGGTGGCCCTTACCCCACTACCAAAAAAACGCCAACGCCCCCGCCCCAACCCAACCCAACTGGTTAATCCCCTAGCACCTTGCTTCTTGCTTCCCCTCCTGACTCCCCTGTGACCACCCCCCTCCCCCCCACCTCCCTCCAAAATAAAGCCTCATTTAGAAGTATTGTCTTATTGTCTCATGGGTAAGTATTTATTGTTTCTTATATTTTCTAAAAAGAGGTGGTTTAAATTTGGTGGATGCTGTCCTTTCAGAGTCATGAAGAAAGGTGGCAGTGAACTGGGTTGGCTTTTTGGGCTGCAATGTTAGGACAGATTATCATATTCTTTTTGTATCATTTATTCATAAAAGGAAAGGTTGAGTTTGAATTATGGGTGAAACTCTAACAACCCACTCCCAGAAACAGGATTTTGAAGTACAAAAGAAACTTCATACTAGATCTCCAAATTTACAGGGTGAGATGTGTGGGTATGTCAGTAGGGCCTCTTTGCAAGCGAGTACTTGGTTTCCTGGTGCTCCTGTCTTGCTGGGTCTGATGATGCTGGGCTTGAGCTTGTGTGGTAAATCTTCCTGAAAGCACAGCCCTGCCTGTCGTGGCTGCTTTAAATAAGAGCATGCTTGTGTGCTGCCATCTCGAAATGGCAGGGGAAGCACAGCTCTGCCTGCCAGAGACGCTGCAGCCCCTGCAGTAAGGCAGTTTACTGCCCCTTCCTGCTGGACTGGGATCGTAATTGCTCTCTCATTTTTAGAGCAGAGTTTGGAGTACAGAGAAGAAGAGCTTGTGGCTGTAGTAACATGTGCAGCTTGCTGGTGTGTTAATGCTAGTGTTGCTGTGAGATGTGATAGGGGATGTTTTTATAGATTGATTCAGAAGCTAATGTCCTAGTGACATGAAAAAGTTACATGAAAATGACTCTTCTAATCTAGTGCAAGCATTTCTGCATTTCACCCCGCAAAGGTTTTGGAATTGGTCCAATTTAGTTGATTTTGAGGGAATTTTTAATGGAAAGCCTGTACTGCTTACGGGGAAATAATGGTCTGTCTATAACTTGTGAAGAAATTAAAAGTTTTGCTAAGAGCTCAGACAAAAATCTTTCTGTTCTATCTGGAGAAGATACATATGTTTTTTGGACCTATCTATCCAAAAAAGTACTTTTGCAGCTGGAGATAAGCTCAAATCAGTGTAATTTGAAGCAGTATAAAAGTGAAAATTAAGAAGGAAAGATTGATGGGCAAAGTGTATGTTTCATGATAGTTACTTCTACTTCTTATTGGGTCTTTTGGGGGGTTTTGGTTTTTTGGTTGGTTTTGGGGTTTTTTTAAGCGCTCATACACTTCATATTCTTTTGGAGCATCAAGCATATGGTTGAAATACTGCTACAGCACAAATAATTTTGCTCTGAGTTCTCACAGTGTTGTCACTGAACACATTCAAGGATGTGGTAGTTTTGAATATATTTGCCTACAGTTTGTTTTAGTAGTTAAGCATATTTGCCTAGAGTTTGTTTTAGTAGTTAAGCATGTTGAGACAGTTGCAGTTTGACGTTGCTGTGTTCTCCATCTAATGCAAAGCTTTCCCCTGGTATTTATTGTTAGGTGAGAGCAGACATTTATCTGCAAAGTATTTTGCTGTGGGACTTAAAAGACAGAAACTTCTATCTATTTCCTTGTTTATTTTTTTGAATATTGGATTTTTCAGCTTGGCTCTACATGTGCATGTTCTTTGTTTTATGTATTTTTTTTTTTAAGTGAATAAAGCTTCTGAATGTTTTTTTGTTCCAAGACTGAGGGACTATTAACTAGGAACTGGTTGATTACAGACTTGAAAAAGATTTCAATAAACTGCTTCAGAGAGGTTTGTTCTTGTGGTTTTTGTTTGTTTGGTTTTTGTTTGTTTTGGGGTTTTTTTTTTAAGTTTCTAAACCAAGTAAGTATTCTTTCCAAAACTTACAAAAATTAAAAAAAAATCAAAGGTGTGATTCCCAGCCTCCTCCCTTTATTCTATGCCAAAGGGACAGACAGACCTCTCCCCCACCTCCTCAAGAACTTGGTACTTTTAGACATTGAAGCACTTGTAGTACAGCTGGATGCTAAGGAGGACTGTGTTAAGGGTGGGCGAGTGCCCAGAACTCAGCTCAGCACAGCTGTTTCACTGTTCATCTGGGGAGCAGAAGAACTGTATGGATTTGTGCTCTGCATTAGGAAAACAATTGGTTTGGTTTTGGATGCCCAGCTGAGATCACTAAGAGTTAGTATTTTTGTTCAACTTTGTTCTTCCTATATGAATCATTTAGTTTACAGTTAGAGAGGCCTTCAGTAGTTTGGAAACTGAAAGATTCACGCAGGTTAGAGTGAATATCTATTTCCAGAGTGGAAACAAACTACTTTTAAACTCTCTTGTCAGTGCTATCTTGAGACCACTTTTGTTAGTCTACGGTGAGAGAAGTTTCCGGCCCGAGGAAGGCAGTGAGGGGAACTGAGTGTGGTCTTCTGATTTCAGAGCTACTAGGTGATAAATACCATCTTCACAGTTGCACAGTATGTTTCTTTGGCTGGTGGTATTTACCCCAGGTTTATGAACAGTACATTATTTGTTTTATTTTGTCTAAGTTGTTAGTTTGTTCACTGGTTGGGGTGGCACCAGTCCAGCATCATTAATAGAGTTCACGTCAACCAAGAAGTAGGAATGAAAGAAAAGAACAAGGAAGGCAGTGTCGTGTCATGAAGGTTAAGTTATGGATAATGCCTTAAAGATCCATTTTCCTACACGTTCCATGATGGGACAAGGAGGTTAAGTTATGTCAGTAATGAAGAGGGGAAGATTGAAATGAAGCTCTGAATTTGGTCTTCTAGGGTGGAGGTTGCATTTTTCTAACGTTAACTTAAGCAAAGAAAAAATACAGCTACTCATCTCATACCTGAAACAGAGAGCCATCTTATTCTGGAAGGAGACATGAAATTATTTGCAGCTAACAGCATGTCTTTTTTACTTCTTAAACAGGAAAAAAAAAAAAAAATGAGGATTTTTTAGTAAACCCTAATTTATTTTGCTGAACAACAATATATGGCTTATGTGAAAAAACAAAACAACAAAAACACCCAAAAACCAAATAAACAAAAAACCTCAAACAAACCAAAAACCCCCTGCTTTGGAGTGAGTATTCATTGAAAGGTTGATAATACAGCTATAAACACGCTTAGCAGATGTTTGACTCCTGGATTGTTCTCTTCTGGGACCCGAGGTACAAACGTGCTTTCATTTTGCAGTGCGGATGCAGTCTGGGATCAGGGCAAGAATGTAACCTCGGAGCTGTTCTCAGCTGCTGCTGATGCAGAAAATGTGAAGTCTGGAACTCTGTTTCAGTTCCTTTTTTGGTATTCTCCGAGGTGGAACTGAAGGCATGCCTTGCCCGCTGTGCTCCGTGGGACCCTGCGGGAGCTGCCGCGGTGGCCTGGTGGAGGAGAGGCTGCGCGGCGGCGATTGGCAGCTTCCCAGGGTCCGGCGGTGTCGGGCGGAAGAGCCGGCTGCGGCTGGCGTGTACGCGCAGGCTCCGAGCGCTCGGCGGGCTCCTTACAGGGGCTCCTGCAAGGACGTTCTCTGCTCCTGCACATCAGCATGGAAGAAGCTCGTCCGAGGAAGAAAATGCAGCCCGTATGTAAATAGCAGCTGTATAACCTCATAGCGGTTCCGGTGTGCTTTGGTGCAAGTGTGTCCGGAACGGTGTGCTACCTTAAACTCACTGGTTGTGGAAGAAACTGTTGAAAGATCTGGTGACAGAAATAATATTTGAAGTAGTTGAAGTAGAGATTTCTGTATTAGGGAGGAGGAGATTTTCTATGTTGTTAGAATTACTTAGTAATAGCAACTGGCTTAATTCATAAAGAAAATGTGCTTTTACCATCAGGAGAAGAGTATATTGCCAGATTTTGAGTGGTTGAGTGTGTGTGGTATTGGGTTTTTTTTCCTTTTTTTTTTTTTTTTTTTTCTTTTGCATTATTTTGAGCCAGCTTTTCTCAATTTGAAGGTTATCAGCTGTGGTCTTGAGTAACTGTACAAGTATAGCAGGAAAGATTCTGGTAAAGAGTGTTGAAATAGCCTATTGATTGTTCCTTTTGACAAAAAAAACGTGAACAGTGAGCAGTGTAACTGAGGTAAAATGTTCATGGAGATAGTGTTTTCTTCTGACTTCAGTGGCATAGCTACAAAAGTCTGTTTGTAGGGATTTCTACAGTGAAGCAGTGCACTCTAGTATTAGTGTTACAAGCTGTTGCTCCGCTGTTGTATGGATAGTCTTTATCACTGCCACTTAACTGCAATGCAGGGGGTAACAGGGATTACTCCTTTAGAGTTCCCTGGAAACTGAAATCTGTGGGATGGCATTTTCCTAAGGCATAAAGCTTTAAAGACTCTAGAATTGTTTTACATAAATTTTATAAGGTGACCACTAAATTTTCTGTTTCCTTGTGCAAGCATAGGAAGTAAGAGTGTCATTTAGTGTTAAAATGCATCTGATTGCAGTGTTGGTGTTTGTTGGGATTTCTGTAGTACAGTGTTGTTTTTTTTTTTTTTTTTTTTTTAATGTTCATTGTGGTGCTACCTTCATCTCTGGACACAGAACTCTCGGGCATGCATGTGCCTAGAAGACTAGGCAAAGATCTGAGGTGGCTAGTTATAAAGATTCTACTACTTGTGCTTTTTCTAACTGCAGTTTTAGAATTTGAAGTGAATAGAGCTATGATTTTTTTGAATGAAATTTAGTGCTGTGAGGCAGTGATAAAATACAACCTTGTAAAATTACTACTATAATATTAGATATGCAACTTGAGATCTTGTACTGGATTGATTACATTATTTGCTGACTTTGTGTGGTGGTACATTTTCTGGCTTGCAGAACACTCGGGTTGAAGTCAAACTGGCTTCTAATTTTAATTGACTATTCTCTTGTGTTTTAGTTAGGCCTTAATATTAATCAAGCCGTCCCTTTTTATTCTGTTAATTCTAACCCAGTTTTTTTGACAAATTGCTGCCATATGCTATAGTTGTCAGCCAGTCACTACTGTGCCCAGTCTTTTGTCAGTCTTTTTGCTGCCTTTTCTTTCTGACTTTTTCTTCCAATTTAATTTTGTGTTGATTAGCACAAGCACTTTGTGGTTACTGTCCCAAGACTAGTGTCTGATTTGTCTGGGATATGGCTTGTCTTGCAGGTTGTGGCACTCGGTGTGACGGTGGCCAGAGTAATGCCTGCTAGAAGTAGTGAAATAAAATTATCTATAAACTTCAGACATTCAACTGTGCAGGAAACAAAGCATTAACATGTTTAGAACTGTTTGGTGAGTTGTTTTGTTGTTGTGTGGTGTGGTGGTGTGGGTTCCCCCCGTCCCCCAAGAAGCACACATACATGTCTCTAATGTCCTTCACATACAGTTTTTGAAAATTAAAAATAAAATGCAACTTCTGGAGAGACTTACTGAAGTCTGTTGATGTCTATTGGACATACTTGTCCAAACAAGGTTTGGACAGCTCCTGTGTTTTTTGTAAGTCTTCTAGAAGCAGATTGATCAGACATATTTAGTAGGGTAAGCTGAGCAGTTAATTAGAGGATTAGTAGGCTAGAAAAACTTCTGTAAGTATTCCTAACCTCTTCCATTATAGCTGTGGCCTTACTGAAATCTGTCACACCTTCCTCTGAGGCTCTGAGTGTACTTTGATTGGGAGGGATCTTCATTTACATGTGAGAGTAGATGTAGAAAATAGTAATTGTATAACTACAGATAAAATTAACAAGAAAAAGTGTGGGGGGGGTAGCAACACAAAGACCCTTGAGCTGTACTGGAGTCTTTCCTATAGTGCTATGATAGTAGAGGGGGGGCGGGGGGTGTAAATAAAATTTGGAAAGCAGCTGGTCTTGTGCAAATGAGACCACAGCAAATACAACCAAGGGGGAACCCATCAATATGGTATGCTTCCTATTTTAAACCTGGCAAGTGTTCTGTTTATGAATTATTACTAATTTTACTCTCATCCATATATATAGAGGGCAAGACCAGCTAAAAATTGTATGCTGACAAAATTAGATGACCCATTTATATTTGGTGCATTTTCCCTTGGCTGCTAGGTTGGTGTACTTGATTTAGAGCTGGTAGTGTTTCATCACTTTAGCAACTTCTGGACGTACAGTGTTGCATGTGGACCAATACTGTGCCCAAAGAACTTGCTTCAAATGCATTTACAGGACCACTTGTGCAGTTCGGCTAAAGCCTGTTTAGTCAGCTGATTAATACCTTCATTTACTACTGTTTAGAAATAACTTTGGTTTTTCATACCCTGGCTGTCCTTCAAGGAGGCAGCAACTGGAGATGCCTGCCCTCGTACCCACCATAGGCTCATCTTACCTCTGGTTTAAAAGCAGGATCAATCTGACAGAGAAGTAGAACAATATATTTAGAACTTACGAAGTGCTGCTGTTTGTCGTTCCTGCAGGTGAACCATGTCAAAAAGCCCACCCATAACTCACTCACTCTTAACAAAGGCTGCTGGGTGCTCTGCATGGGTAGCAGTGGGAGAGCTATAGTGTAGACGTAGCGCTGGTGATTGCCAGAGCTAGAGTGATTGTCACTGAACTCTGCATACAGTAGTCAGAGATGGCATTAATTAACAAATACACTAACTTTCTGGTTTCTTGCCTTACCACTTCCAGGGTTGCTGTCACTGCTAGACTTGTAGTCCTATAAAATTAGGAGATAACATTAGTCTTGTCTGTGGTTTTTCCCTCCCCTGAAGCATTAGTGCTTATTAGCTTGCAGTTCTGGGAGACTGAAGGGATAGAGAAGAGGCTGTGTGTGCATTCTTTAAATCTGGAAAAAGCTAAACCCCGTCTGCCAGATCTGGTGTCTCTGCAAAGGCAGCGATGTATCCATGGGCTCTCGTGGGAAGGAGGGGGGAAGTATTTGCCTTCTGTTCAAGCCAGAGAGGAGAGGATGTAATTACAGTGTAAAAAGCAGTATGTAGGTTCACTGTGATGGTGCAAGCAGTTGTAGAAGAAGGGTATCAACATCAGCAGTTCCTCTTGGCCAGGAACAGATATATAAGGGAAAACAAATAGAGATATATATGACCACTGTTGTGTGGGGCTTGGTTCATTGGTTTGGTGGTGTGTGTTTTTGGTTTTTGTTTGGTTTTGGGGTTTTTTTGCATCTGCTTGAATAAATGCTGTAGTGAAGGTTCTTTATAGCATGGAAGTGGTAATTTTTGGGGGGGTGGGAGGGGTGGGGTTTTTTGTGTCCTCTCCTGTGCCCTACTTACTTATTCCAATGAACACTATGACTATCTCTTTTGGTGCTGCAGGTAGTTCCCCAGCTCTGTTGGGAAACAACTTTGGGCTGAGGGAGCTTATGAACAGCTGCCCAACTCTTTTGAGAAACAACTTTGGGCTAAGTGAAGCATATGAACGTTGACTTAGCTAAGTAATGGTTTTAAATGTTCAAAGTATTCTCAACACAATTACTGTATTACACTTAGATTTCAAAGGTTTATAGTTAACTGTATCAGCCATTTATATGATCACTGTCACCAGAATGAACTGATTAAACTACATTTCAAGTACCTTAAAAATGTGTTGCTAGCAAGTTGTATCTTTGAAGTGGGTATGTTTGGCAGTGCGCCCGTCTGAAGACTGTCATGTGTATGTGACTGCATAAGGTTAAGTGAGTTGCATGGTGAGAAGAACTTGTACAGATGACAGTGGAAAGTTTCCTTTAGATTTGATATTCTATGTGTTACATTTGTGCTAGTCCACTAGACAGTAGCTAACACACCCTGCTGGAGGTTGACAACTTAATTTTTGCAAACTTGAGTACTTCCCTTAATAATTCATGCAATTTAAGATTGACTTTTTAAATACTACTGTAAAAAAAAAAAGTACTATTAATATTTTAGATATGAAAAGTGAACTATACTAAGAAAAGAGAAATATTTGAGGAGGTAAATAAGTGTTTACAATTTCTGAGTACTTGTTTGTCACCAGTGAAAGGAATTACTCTTTTCTCCTAGACTGAGAAATGGCATTTGAAAATGGGAGGTTGCATGAGAGATTCTGCTAGAGCAAAGAGTATTTGAAAGTCTTGTCTGGTCTGCAACAGTTGAAAACAGATTTCATTTTCATGCTGGGGAAAGTTGGAAGGCTGAGAAGACATCTTGTAATATATGTAGGCACTTCTGGCTGAATATAAAGGTTTTCATGGAAGGTTGTTTCTACTGTGTGTTTGGGAGTTTCCACAAATCTGGTGTTAGGAAAAGTTTAGATAGTGTATTTTAATACAATGTACTAGGTTTTTTTTTTTCCTTGAAGTACTCTGGATTTGTTCTGTTTTTATAAATGACCATGTCCTTGTGAAAGCACAAACCACAGGTAAAGGCTTAATCGCTTTGTAGGGCACCTTGGATGCTGCTTGTGTTGTGTTTTTCCCTTCTCAATTGTTCTATCTCTTGACTGGAAAGAGCAGTTAGATACATTCCAAGTTAGTCTTAAATTTTACTTTGGCTCGTCTTCATCAGCTGTTTTTTGTGCATCTGTGGGGTTATTGCACACATGAAATGAATGGTAAACTGCAGGGGCATGCTTGCTCTGAGGTGAAGTCATCCTCTGTGCCTAAAAAAGGGAAGTCAGTGAGTTTAAAACAACCTCACCTCTCTTTTGTTTATGTATGTAAAAAGTTCAGAAAGTTGAGGAGAGTACTAGAAGGGGAATGTGTTTTGATTCAGCAACTCTTAACAGTTTTTTCTCACTTTTATGCCTTAAACTGATATGGTTGATCTTCTATAATTACTGGAAACCTAAGCCCTACAGACTTTATTTTTAGTTGGAAAAGGTTGTAGCTTGGAATTAGTTTTATAGTGTATTTGAATACTTTGGGTTTTTTACCTGACCTAAGGCAAAAGAATCTTATGGTGAGATTTGCTATTGGCATCACAAACGGTTATGTTAAAATGATGCTTCGTGTTTTTCTAAACAAAGACTGTAAATGATATGCTTTCTTCACGTGTGATATTTGTGGTTGCTAATCGTTTATTCTTGGAAGAGTCTCTGCATATGTTGAGCACTTTGGGATAGGGATAGAACAGTTTGCAAGGGCATGCATGCCTTTCTGTAATCTAATCTCAAAAGACATGTTGCTTTCACATGATGTGGTTTTGAAGGCTGCTTCTATATGTATAAGGGTTGGCAAAGTACCTCTGTTACTAAAGCAGAGGGTGATAAATATTAATAACATGGTGTAAGGCACACAGCAAGTACAGTTTCAAAATGCTATTGAGACAGAAAAATCTTTCCTTGCATGTGCATTTTCTGCAGTGAGTATGTAATTTTCTACCAGTAAGCTGTAGTTTGGATGATCTGGAGAAAACCTTTGTCTTCCTTTATTGCTCAAAAACTGTGTGTGTGGCAGGTGTCCTAAAAGGCCTATTGGGAGTGGGGCAAGGGAGCTAGGTACAGTCTGTGGCTGTAACCATGAAGCTCACTGTGGAAGAGGATTTGACAGCAGTTTTCCTAATACTGGTGTGTTTTCTCTCTCATAAGACACTACATATAATGTAGAAGATTTGAAGTATTTAATCTATTTGCATCTCTATTTTGAGTTTTATTGTAATGTGCAGGATTTATGTGTGTATCTATTGCTGTGAACTAGAGTGTACTACAGCACTATGATTCTCTATTTCCGTGTCACTGAGATAACTTGAAAACCAGATATGCTTGACTCTTACAATGCAGTTAAATGTTTTACTGTACTTCTTTGGTGCCTCAAAAGATTGGTAACTTAAGCTTTTTAATGCTGCTGCTTAGAGACCTCTTTTTGCTATTGGGTTTATGTGTATTCCAGGTTGCCCAAGGAGGTTGTGGATGCCCCCTCCCTGGAAGTGTTCAAGGCCAGGCTGGATGAGGCTTTCAGCAACCTGGTCTAGTGGAAGGTGTCCCTGCTGATGGCAGGGGGGTTGGAACTGGATGATCTTTAATGTCCCTTCCAACCCAAACCATTCTGTGATTCTATGTGTTAAATTTTTATTCCCAAGCTGTGTTGGAAAATATACCCTTAGTAAAGATAAGAGCCAAGATTCACTTTTCAACTGTGTTTTTCTCTGCCTCTGGAATGATTATCAGAGAGATGAGGGGCCAGTTACATTAAGAAGGCATCTTCTAGAGGGCTCTTTAATTTTGTTTCGGTGTGTAGGAGATGGGAATGTACTACTGCCCCCCTGACCCTTGTTACCTTGACACCTGAATTTCTGCCACTTCTTTAGTAATAGGTCCTTGTACCATTTCCATAGATTTGTCCATCAGACACGACTTTGGTTTAATCACCTGAATTTTTCAGCTGTAGCTGTCTGGAGTGTGCAGGAGTTTTCCCTATAAGTGCCACTTGTCATCTCCATATTCTTCAATATGCTTTCCTCAATAGTCAGACAAAGATTTGGAGTTTTTTGTGTGTGTGCATGCACAATATGCTGTAATAAATATCTATTTTTGGAAAGACTAAGGAGTTAATTTTTTTTTTTTTTTCCTTTTTGGTGAGGGTTCCTACAGTGTGTTTTAACTTGCAGCTTTTACACAGGTATGTTGTTTTTCATCCTTGTCACTTCCTTGTGAGATGACAAACCTGTTCTAAATTGATTGTACTATTGAACAATTCAAAGTTTAGGTGGATGTCAACACTGTTAGGGTTCCCAGTCCCTATAAGACTCCTGATTTAAGCTTCTGTTTTTTCCTCATGAAACCATTATCACAGATCCCATGTTGATCGATGTAAATGCACCAGAGGGCTACTGCCAGAAGTAGTCATTAAATAGATTTATTTGTGGTGTGTCATATGCCCACAAGAAAAGTCAGTTTGGTGAACTGATCAATGGAAAATTAAGTAACTTATTTTAAAATAATAATAATATTAATTTAAAAAATCAATTTCTTCAGCTATTTGTATCTGACTTCATGATTGTTAGATCTGACTTAGGAAAAAAGGGTGTGCCCAAGGGAGCAGAAGGAGCTGGGACAGTGTTCTTTAGCAGTTAGCCTGCATTATCCATAGTTAGATGTGAAGTAAAGCATTACCCTTAGGGTAGGCAGCAGTCCTTTTGGAGAACCAGTTCTGCCAGGAGGCTGTAATTTGTGAGCTGTTGAAAGTGGACTGTATTCTAGGGAATGCAAACATTTGGAGTAAGGCAACTTTAATGTTTTGATGCCAAGTCTGATTTAAGATTGAGATTTCTACTGCTCAGTTGTTTTAAGGTTTATTTTTGACAAGACTGAGCAAACAGCAGTGTTTAAAGGTCTGCTTTAGTAATGTGCTAAATGTGATTAGAGGACAGGTTCAGAGATAAACCTCATTATTGAGCATCTATCTATTTCAAATACTGTGCTTTTGAGTTATGAATGGTCCAGTTTCAGAAGTAATAGAGTCTGAACAGATAGTCTTGCAACTGCTGGTTTTTAACTTTGTGAATAAAACCCATGAAACAGGTAGGGGTGTGGTTAACAAGGTGGCTGTTGAAACCTGAATGAAACACTTATTTGATCTTTCCAAAACTTTTTGTCTAGGAGAGACCCTCAAATTGTGTAACTTAACTCTTTTGCCACCCTTTTATATAACCTTTGTTTCATAAAAGCTTCTTGTGCTGGAATATTTCACAGAGAATTTGCCCCCTAAGCCAGTGGATTCAAGATCTCTTAATGTTTGTGTAACTTCTCTCCAATTTGTGTAACTTTTTATAAATTTGCTGGTTATTTTACTGAAGTAGATTCATTGCTGTTGAATGTAAAACTAAAAGGCTATCACACTCCTGAAATGTATGTCCTGATCCTTGGCACAATCAAGTCAAGAGCATTGCAAAAGGAAATTGCATGGTATTCAGCATATCTGTTGATTTACTCTGTTTTTTCTTCAATACGGGGTAATGTTTTCTTGAAGAACTGGATGGGTGGGTTTTCAGTGGTTTTCTTTCTCAGTTTCTAGAGGTGAAAATGTATTGTTTCAGGAAACTTTGACAAACAGCTTCAGAACTGCAGAATATATTTAGGAATTTAGAAAAAGTGAGTTCTATTTACTTTTAACTTTGTGTATTGTTTCTTCAGGGTCATGATGAGGAAGCCGTTGTGGATATGGGCAAAATCAGCTCTACTATCAATACGAACTTTGAGAAAGAAGAACTAGAGAGTAAGTTTGTGGTGCTTTTCTGTTTACTTAACATGCATTTTTTTGTCTCCAATAAAGTATCTATTTTCTTTCAAGTGCAATCAGTATCGCTAAAAGTAATCATAATTTTATGGCCATCATGAAGTTCTAGGAATAAAACCAGTGAATGGCAGATGACCTGTTCTGTTTTTTGTCTCTATGTATGCTAATAACTACTTGGTTATTCAAATCTTTAAGAGAAAAAAATATTTTCTAAAAAATTATGAAACTGTTCAAGGAAAGCTTGCTTCTGAGATTGTAGATTTGGAGGAAAACAAAATAAAATACTGTTGGTAAGTAAGAAACTTCCCAGCATCAATAATGTCAAGTTTTGGAGAATCAAAACTCAGGGAACAGAGGCCACAAGGGACTTGTTTGTTTTGTTTTCTGAAAGTTAAGTGTCCTTGTGAGAGTGGTCATGCACTTTAAATACTGTGTGTGAACAGATAACAGTGCTCCTAGTTCCTGGTAAACTCCACATTCTGCAATCTGCAGTCAGTTAAAGCATTATGTATGGAGTGCTATTAGTCTTCATTATTTGGCCCAGGATCCTGCATTTAACAACAAAAATGGCATTTGGTTAGTTTCAAGTAGCCAAATGCAAAATTCACTACTTCACATAAGATACAATTTCTTACTGACTTGAAAAGGAAATAGGTTGGGATGAAGATTCATGGATGCTGTTTAGTGAAGCCAGAGAAAAAAGCTAGGAAGATCCACTGTTAAAATCTTATTTATTCACCTTTCACAAAGAATGCTCTGAAGCACAATTAACATGTGCAAAATGCTAGATGACTATCAGTAGATTAAGTAGTATTTCCTGACAGTACTGACTCTTACTGCTTCAGAACACTGAGAAGCCGTTACAGCAGTAGGTTCTAGCTGAGAATTTAGGTTGCCGTCACATTTTCTTATACTGTGGTCCAACAAGAGACAGTTGAAAGTGATTAAAGTTGTTAGTTGCTATTGCAGTCATACTCTTGCTCTATTTCCTTTAGTCTGTTACTGCTTTCCATCTTGTACTGACACTTGTTTGCCTGACTGTACCATAAACCTGGTTAAGTATGTTAAGCCAGCAGAAAATGTAACAGACCTGACAAAGGAAAACAGTAAGAAAGATCTGGGCAGTTGAGCACCCCAAACCAGTTTGCCACACAGATGGATGTGTGCCAGTGATGAGCGGAGGAGGAAGTGTGAATATGAGGCAGAGAGGTGCAGCTGTGAAGGCTGCAGCAATGCCCATTTAGGTAAGGTTGAGCTGTACTGAAACCACTGCTGTGTCTGTCTGCAGTTAAATCTTCAGTGCAGATTTAAGCTGTCTCCTCCTTCTTTTCCTTCTCTGGGAGGTGACCCAGAAGAAGCATGTATGTGTTTTGCAGGGAGGCAGGGGTTAAGGGGGAGCAGGCATTCAGCTGGACTAGTGTGATGAACAGCTGTGATGCCTCAACCATGAAGAATGACATGGGAATGTGCAGCCCGATCATTTCCCCGGTGTCTTTTGTAGCACATTCACAGGGGTGCTTCAGCTAGTACAGCACTGTAGTTACACAAGATACTGGGTGGGATGGCCGGGGCTTCAGGCAGCTTGAGGCAATTTAAGCACTTGTATTGCTTACTGTGGAAAATACCTCTCTTACGGCTGAAGAATGAATTAAGGTGAAAGTGAGACTTCTGTTTCACGAGCAACTGAGCCAACATAGCAGCTGTTGAAAGGAGGAGATGAGGGGGTCTCGCTGTCCTCACCTTGCTCTCTTAGCCATGCAGCCTTACCTTTCCTTTGGCTACCTCTCACTCTCTTTGGAGTGACCCCGTGTAAATGTCTCAACACAAGAGAGGGCTGGCTCTGCAAAGGTTAAATAACTAATACGAAGTATCTGACAAGACAGATGTGTTCCAGGAGGCAGTAGGAGTGTCACATTTCTGAAGTTTCATATGAGCACACATTTTCACACATAACTAGGAATTATTTTTTTGCAAATGCATATACTTTGTAGGATCTTAAATATTTAAGAAAATTGCCCTGCTCCCCCTCTCCCCGCCCTTAATAGCAGAATGGGGAAAGGAAGAGATGACGTGTGTTTTGACTTGTATCAGTAGAAACGGTTGCAAAGTATGAACAAGAAATTTTTCCTTTCCTTTATGAAAGAGAAAGCTATGTAAGTACAGTTGTTTGACTCGTACAGTTAAGTTCTCTGAGATTCACCAAAGGCCATTCTTTAGATTCAGGGTGTTTTAGAAGATAAATTTATGTGAACTTACAGCTCCGTTTGTTTATGAGATCATTGTTTATAAGCTGTTAAGATTAAAGTAGGTATATGGGATTTTTGGGTTTTGTTTTTAATTCTGGTATTAAAATCTTACAAGGGGAGAAATGGAATTGTTGACTGCAAGCAGTAAAAAAACCTCTGGTTAGTGTTGTTTTCCACTACTGACTTGTGAACGTTGTCTTGTAGGCTTAGGAAGACTTATAGTCAAACATTAGATACTGTAAGTGTTTTAAGACCTGAAACTGTTTCAGTCCAGTCTTCCAACTTGTTTTTCTGGTGACTTGAAAAGGAGTTCTAGGAATCTGGAACCTTTCCAGAAGTGTGTGTTGGTTCATTTTCAAGGAGAGGCAGCAAGCAGTTAATTTAGTTCAGCTATGGTGTGAAGCACCCTTTAAGAGCCAGCACAGGCTGTACTTAACTGCTTTAAAGCCTGTACAAACTGATGTTGATTGGTTTGGTGCTGTAGAAGGCATAATTTTGCTACTAATACTAAAGCAAAGGTTTCTTGGTGTTGTCAGTATTGGATACTTCTATTTTCTGGAAATTTTGTGATGAAATATTAATAGAAAGAGGGCCAGATGCTAAAGGGGAAAGTGGATCTAGGAGTTAGGGAGCCCCAAGCTCTGCTTCTATTTATGGTGGCTGGGAAAGTGTGGCCCATCTCCGAAGTGACAGTGTTTAGGTTAGAAAGGTTAGGCACAGGCTGCTTGTTTGGTAACTGCCTGCCTGTTAAAGAGAACAGGCAGAAATGGCAAACTGCAATTGTGGGCAGGTTGTGTGTGCACTAAATAAAGAAACTGCTCTTAACTGAAGCTCTAAGGCCTTGCTTTGAAATAACAAATGTCAGTTTACAAAAGAGCCAAAAAGGGGAATGACATCTTAAAATAACATTTTTAAGAGCACCTAATGTTCTTGATGCCAGACTCTGAGTTGCAATGAATGAGAGTAATAACAAAGTAAGGCAGGAGCTGAAAGGCAAGAATAGTAATGGCAAAGGTATTTCATGCCATCTTTTAAAATACATTTTCCTTTTAAGAACCATGTTTAAGAAAAGCTTTCTTAAACTTGAGTTAATATGTTTGGATTGATATTACATTTTTAAATGTGTAGTTTTCACCTTGATCTGAAGATACATTTACTGGATACAGTTTAAGGGAAAGAAGATATATTCTGTTATTTAGCAGAGCAGTTACAGGCATAGCAAAGATACAGAGTTTACACATAACAGAAGTCTCGTTCCAGAAAAAATCTGAGGTCAAGAGTGTGTGTCTCAGTAGTCTAGTTTTCTGTGGCATAAATCCAAGAAGCTGCTTTCAAGAGTTAAGATTATTTAATAGCTACTCTACTCTCACAGTATCCTATGGCAGGTGTAAGTAGTGTTTATATTTCAGGTGACACTATTATCTCTGATACCTCAATGGTTTAGAGCCTTATTTTTTCTTTAAGACAACAGCTGTGCTTTTCAGTTAATCTTAGTTTATAAGGCCAGGTAATTAAATAAACTTTCATTTTTTTTCCCCTCTAGAAGTGAGTATTTTATATATAAGTGGAAAACTGTCTCTACAAGTGTTTTGCAGTTTAATGTCTTACAAGTGGTTAGAAATTGTTTCAGTATTATGAAAGGGTTTGGGGGAACTAAGACAACTTATATGGCAACTTGTAGTAGAATATACTGCTAAGATTCCTTTCAAGTGGCAGGTTTACTATTATTCTACCTTTTAGATGCATCTAAATTGCAACTGTTCAAAAACCCATGTGAAATCTTTCAAGAAAAGTTGTACAGGAGCAGGTAAACACAAGTAACAGGACATTGTAGCTGCTGCCACTTTAACATTGTGCTTAGTATTTACATTTTTATATTGGGTAATAAATAGGCTGTACTAATTTGGACAGGCAGTACAGCACAGGTTTCTTATGGTTCTCAAACTACAGAATGAGTGCGTGAACGTTTAAGAGACCCCTTAATGGTCTAGAAAAAGAACTGTGTTTAACAGAAAAAAATTGAAATGCTTTCTCATGAAGTGGTCAAAAAGGAGAAAAATGTGTAACTGCTGCTGAAAACAAAAATAGTTGAGGATAGTCACTAGTGACTCTTGCAGACTACCTTTCATCCATCCTCTCTGGTGATACCCCTGCATCGGAAAGATCTTGCCTGTTCCTTAGTTTGGGTTGAACTGGGAGCAAGCGAAAACATAGCTGTTCAGATACAATACAGCTAGACAGGTATATGAGATAGCCTCCAAGTCATATGCAACATCAACAAAATATTCACTTGCACCAGTTGTACTAGTAGCTGATGCAGGATAAATGATTTTGTTCTTATAATTTAGAAAAAAGTATTAGCTCTGCTCAGCGCTTCTCACAAAAATTGAGGGTGTTTTAATAATATAATTTTTAATGCAATCTTGATTAAGTGAATTTTGGAATTAGGCTGTGTTGCTGCACCTTCATCACATATTTGTTGAAAATTTGATTATGATATCTTTTGCTGTGGGAATCCTGGAGTACTTACAAATTACTATAAGTTTTTGTAATTTTTTACTTGCATGTTAAATTACTGGAAGGACATACTGTAAGTTCCTGATAAGTGAAGCTTAATAGATGGTACTTTAGACAAGAGACTGTTTTCTTTTTTTACATTATGAGACTTCTTGATGGTAGCTAAACAAGAGCTGAATATAAAAAGCAGGATAGACTAGTGCACCCAAACCCATATATCCTTTAGCTAGATAACAGTTGCATAAACTTAAAAAAATTTTTTTTAGCAGTTTTCATACCACTGTTGTCCTCAGCCTTGAGGGAAATTACTTGTTACTCTACAAACAGATCTTCTTAACAAGCATCCTTGAGACTCTTGTTAATTTCTTAGTTGTGGAATGGTTTCAGCAGCTGAGGAACCCTTCTGCACACCCCAGTTGATGAATGGCTGTTGACAGGATGTTTTATCTTGCTAAAAAAGATGTTATCCAACTTTACAGTCTTTCTGACCGAGTTGGGACTGAGTAGTAGTATTAATACTGAAACTAAGCCAACACTTTTGCATATGCTGCAAGTCATTCATTGGAATAACAATAGTATTATTGTTTTGATTTTATTTTTGCTTAAAATACATTGCATAGTGTAGGTATGATGTATAAATGGTATTCTATTTTGTTTCAAGTAAGGAAAACATTCTCAGAGAAGACAGCTTTTGTAATGACAGATCTATTTAGGTCTAGATCAGGTTAGTCACCTGGTCAGATCACATTAGATCTAGGTGTTGCTTTATAGGAAGCTTAGACTTCAGTAATTTTGATGACTTCTGCATGGGAACCTAGAACACCTGTAGGGAATCATAAAATTCATTTTAGCTATGCTTACTTTCTTATGTAGCCAATTTAAAGTACAAGATCTTTATATAAATACTGAACCTTAAGTGAAAATAATTCTTGAAGGAGATGATGAAGCAAAGTATAAGTTTTTCAATAGGCAGCTACTTTTTCTGTAGAGGTAGAAGGCAGTACTGAATATGCATACCCTTGAATTACTGCAATTTCTAACAATTAAAGCTAGATTACCTAATATTCAACTTCCAAGAGAAACTAAACTGTGCAATCACATTGTCTGTCCTCTAGTAATGTTTTTTCAAAGTGAAACAGCATTTAAACTTAAATGAGTTCATGAGAATCTCTGCAGCAGACAATAACTTTACTTATACTTAAATATTTAAAATCCATTTTAGGAAATAACCATTCTAATTTTAGCATTTCTCTTTAAAACAGAGTTGTTTTTAAAATGAATGCCATTCAAAACAAATGCCTTTTACATAAAGATATAAAATAAATATTTAATATAAAATAAACTAAGATGGAAGCAATGCTTTTAAAAAGTTTATAACATAAACTTTGTCCTAACTCTTTTATTTTCAAACTTATCTGAGAGAACATTGTGTTTCTCTTCTGATTGTGCCAGAAATTTTGTAAAAAGGTAACTAACTGCAGTTTTATAATCTGAAACATGCATAAAATTGTTGTTCAAGTAGTAGGGCTGTAAAGCAGAAGTTTCACCAAACAAAAGCAATTGACACTTAAAACTTTCAGTGAACTTGATGGCCCTAGATTGCTCAAATTTCAAATTTTTGAAATGAGGCAGAAGAAATAAGAGACTGTCCTTGATTCTGCAGCCTATTTTTTCTGGATGGCTTTTCATAACATTTGTCTTACTATTTTTAATCTGTTTGAGATCAGTTGTTCTAAAATTGGCTAAACCTATGACTTGTTGGATTTCAGAAGTATTTCTGAATGAATCACTTCACCATTTCCAGTTCACTGAAAACTAATGTTTCACAGCAGTTAAAGCTTTTGAAGTGTGAGGGTTTTTTGTTTGTTTCTGAACAGTTCTTATTTTGTAAAGAAAGTGTGAAAGTTTGTGTTTTCCTCAGAAAGGGTAACCTTTACATGAGGCAAGATTCTCTCTGTCATATTTTTAATACCATAAAATATCAGAAATTAGATTTGTTTGGGGGCAAGCTGATCCATTAAAAGAAGTGTGCAGCAGTTGTAAGAGAGATATGTGTGTTCAAATTTGTAATGAGAATGTATTTGTGATTCATTGATGAAGTGGGAAAATCTTCTTAGCAAATATTTCTTTTGAAATATTTTACAAGCACAGTGCTAACCCAGGATACGGTTGGCCCAGAAGGCCAATAACCGTGTCCTGGGCTGCACCAAGAGAAGCGTGGCTAGCAGGTCGAGGGAGGCGATTCTCCCCCTCTACTCCGCTCTCGTAAGGCCCCACCTGGAGTTCTGTGTCCAGTTCTGGAGCCCCCAACATAAGAGAGACATGGACCAGTTAGAACGAGTCCAGAGGAGGCCACGAGGATGATCCAAGGGCTGGAGTTCCTCTCCTATGAGGACAGGCTGAGAGAGTTGGGGCTGTTCAGCCTGGAGAAGAGAAGGCTCCAGGGAGATCTTATAGCGACCTTCCAGTACCTGAAGGGGCTACAAGAAATCTGGGGAGGGACTTTTTACAAGGGCAGGTAGTGACAGAACAAGGGAAAATGGCTTTGAACTGGAAGAGGGGAGGTTTAGATGAGATATTAGGAAGAAATTCTTCCCTGTGAGGGTGGTCAGACACTGGCCCAGGTTGCCCAGAGAAGCTGTGGATGCCTCCTCGCTGGAAGTGTTTAAGGCCAGGCTGGATGAGGCTTTGAGCAACCTGGTCTAGTGGAAGGTGTCCCTGCTGATGACAGGGGGGTTGGAACTGGATGATCTTTAAGCCTCTTCCAGTCCAAACCATTCTATGATTCTGTGAAATGTGGAAGCCTCATGTCCTTATGGGATGTGGCATCCATGAAGGGCTGAGAATGTTGGTTTCTTTACTAGTGGACAAAGGACCAATCTGTGGTCTTAACAGGACTTTTACTTGTTGGAGGTGCATAGCAAAAGGGTGAGCGGGAGCGCATACAAGATGAAGTGTTGGAGGTGCTGATTGGACATTAGGAAATTTATTTAATGCAGGATGTTGTTATATGTTGGAACAGGTTGCCCAGAGAGGCTCTGGAGTATCTGTCCTTACACATACTCAAAGCTTCACTGGCTGACATCCTCACAAACCTGATCAAAAAGATGGCTTCACCTTTGAAGTGGAGTATGCTTTGAGCAAGATTGGACCAGATAGCCTCTGGATGTCCCTTACAACCATATTTAATATATGATCTCTGCAGTTGAAATTTTTGAGAATTCATAGAGATATTAACTTGATTTTCCTTGCTTTCCCTTGTTAACATGGGGAAGAATGTCCTTCTTTGTATGAAGCTTAAAAGGCATCTAGCTAATAAAACGATGGTTAGAAAAAAGAAAGTTCTGTGTGGAATTGTACTTACATGGTTGTCACATCAGAGCATTTTGTGATACATGTTTTTGAACACGCTCAGACCCCAGAAGTCATCTATTACCATTTTATTAGGGTGTCAGGGAGCTTAAACAGAGCATTTTCTGTTCTGCTGATGTTCTATTCTGCCAGTTTTATAGGACTTCATATACACTGACTCGGAGTAAGACAAACGTGTGATGGAGACGTGCAGCAAACTCCCACCGTTTAAATTTGTTTCATACTCGTAAGGACCTTAAGTAGCTACTACTCTTGGTGGATTTGAACAGCTAAGCTTGGATAAAGTCATGTTAGATTAAAATGAACAATTATCTCTTGAGCTTTGTATTACTAAATTTAGCATCAGAGGCAGTCTGCTAATTCTGTTGATTATTGGTTTAAAGTAATTCTATAACAAGCTTTGCTTGAGAGTGGTACTGTGGTACAAATGCTTGTGTGAATAAAGCTTTGAAGGTCCTATAATTGTACCTTTCAAGCTTTTAAAAACAATACTCGAGTTAAAGGTTGTGTTCCTTTTAGAAATTACACTGATGCTAGTGACAGAAATTCCACCCTTTGTTTAGAGTTTATTTTTTCTCTTTTTCTCCATTGCTGTTACATTACTTACCTTTCTGGTGCACTTTTTCTTTTTGTTTTTTTTTTACCAGGGTGAACTTTATGTTGTTTTGCCCATTTTTTTTTGAGAATGAAGGAAGAAAACACCCTGGTTTTTTAACTTTGTTTTTCCTCATAAATTGTGTTTGTAAGTAAATATCTTATCTATCAATCTGCAAACATTAATTACTCCTATCTGAATAATGAAACTTAAGGGAACACAGACCTACTGTATAGAGCTGTCTTGACTTTTAGAGGGCTTCTCAGTGCTTTGCTTTCTGGAGTAAGAATTAAGGTTAAGCTTCTCTAAGTTTTTAAAAGCAGTTTTGGCCTGCATTTTGGAGTTGGATATACCTGCAACTTGTTTTTGGGTAATAGGGTTAGTATACTCAACAGCAGTAGTTTTGTATTTCCTAGGTAGTAGTGGAGATGTCTCTGTTTATGAATGTCTGTGGTAGCAAGAAAGAAGGTCCCTTATTTAAGGAGCAGTCTGGTGAACTCATAAGCTGCTATTTGCAATAGCCAGACTTTTGGTTAGTCTACTGCACTGCCACCCTTCAGGCTTGCTATGAAAAACAAAACCAAAACATTCAGAGGCTCTTTCAACATTAAGATTTTTTTTTTTAATTATTCTGATAGAATACTCTGCCCTTGTGAGGCCCCATCTGGAATATTGCATCCAGGTGTGAAGCCCCCAAAACAAGAAAGATCTAGAGCTGTTGGAGCGGGCTCAGAGGAGAGCCACAAAGATGATCAGAGGGCTGGAGCACCTCTCTTATGAAGAAAGGTTGAGGCAGCTGGGCTTATTTAGCTTGGAGAAGAGAAGGCTCTGGGGAGACCTCATTGCGACCTTCCAGTATTTGAAGGGAGCTTATAAACAGGAGAGAGGGCAACTTTTTACATGGGCAGATAGTGACAGAACAAAGGGAAATGGTTTTAAACTAAGAGAGGGGAGACACAGGTGACATATTAGGAAGAAACTTTTCATGCAGAGGGTGGTGAGACGCTGGAACAGGTTGCCCGGAGAAGCTGTGGATGCCCCCTCCCTGGAGGCATTCAAGGCCAGGTTGGATGGGGCCCTGGGCAGCCTGATCTAGTGGTTGGCAACCCTGCCCACAGCAGGGGGATGGAACTAGATGATCTTTAAGGTCCTTTTCAACCCAAGCTCTTCTATGAATTACATTGGGTTGTGATGCATTTTACTTAACAATCACTGAAAATCATCTTGCTCCTCAGCATTTCACACGAATTCCAAAATGAAGTTGCAGGTGTAGTAGTCTGATCACTTTGCTCATACAGAAGTGATTTGGAGAAGGTGTTCTTGTTTTACATTTGCCTGCAAGACAGTGTCTATATGAGGAAGTAGCCATTCATGCAGTAGTTGCTTCTAGGCAGTGTGGGCTGAAGGGTAAGATAACCTGTTGCTAGTCTGTTCCCTGGTCTTTGTGATACCCTCACGTGTTAGGGTAGTGAGAAGGCACTTTCTTTAAAGCTTCCTTCTGGAGTAGAAGGTAAATATTGAGTGTTGTAGGTTGTGGGCTGGCTGCCCAGGTTGAGGAGTGAGTTGGCAGTGCCTGCTGGCTGTGCCTTGAAGCAGCTGTGAGGCACCTGGATATAGTGACAGCTGAGAGATGAGTGCATTTTGGGTGGGAAAGCAATTTGCTTTGGACACAGGTTGTTTAAAACCACCTTTGATTTGTTGCTTATTTCAGCTTGGTTTTCCATAGCTTTCACCTGTCCCTTTGCAATGTATCTACTCTTTAAACTTTTCTATTGAAAAACATTTTCAGTCAGACTGCAGTTTTGTAATAGGAGATGGACTTCTCATTTCCTTGTTCCACCTCTTCTCCATGCAGCAACATGGTCTTTCACTATGGAAATGATCACACTATTACAGATACTAATTTTTGCAATAGCTAGGTGAATTGTTTAAGATGGAAGCTCTTGAAAAATTGTATGGGATTTTTGTTTGTTCTGTAGTACAGAGGGCAATGTGGGATTTTTATGTCTTAATTTATGGGAACAGCAAGGGACCAGAAGTGGAAGTCCTAATTTTTCAGGAAGTAAAATCTTGAACAGTTTCAGATCCCTGAAATTTTCTAGAAAGTGATCACTGGCAAGTCTTTTTTGTGCAATGATCAGAACACATGCTTAAAACAGTCTTATTAAGATTATTAAAACAAACTGATAATATAAAATGGTCTATTAGTAGAAATATGTTTGAGTTTTTCTTAGGAAAAAATAGTTCCTGCAAAAAATCAAATGCTTTAATGACAAATAGAACTGTTTAACTATATGTATAACTGTAGTTTAACACTTGTTAATTGAATAAATACAATAAAAATCCTAACAAGGAGGATAACAGCATTTGCAGTGAGTGGTGGGTCACTTGGTTGCACCAGGCAGCTTTGAGTGGGGTATGGTGAGTAACGCAGCTATTTTTGAGCCTAGTAATTTTTGCTTTCCCTATACATGAGATTATTGTATTAGGGTAGTATCAATAATGTGAGCATTGTTAATGATGCCACCTCGTCATATTCGATATCAAGTGCACTGATTTCTATGTAGGTGTCACATTTGCATTAACTTCTCTGGGAATTGCCTTGTGCACAATAGTCATGGAGGGTGGAGGTCAGGCTGCCTGGCAGGAGCTGAATGTTCTTGTTGGAAAAAGCTCACAAAAGAAAAGTCTCTTTCTATGTAGAACTGATGAATGCTTCAACAAATTAATCTGTTTTCTGCTTTTAATATGCTTAATTTCAGTTTTGGTCATAGTGCCAATCAGCTTGACTCTAATTAAAACTGCTGTTGGAAGTCTGTCAAGAATCAGGCTTTGTAATTTGGAAAGGAGTCTTGACCAAATTAATTAAACATCGAACTTAATTAATGACTTTAGCTTAGTCTTTTTACTCATGTAGGACTGTAAAAATACTGCTTTATAAAATTTTGTGTATCTTCTTGAGCTTAGAGATACTTTTCTTGGAAAACAAGTTTGACATACTACCACTTTTTATTCTTTCAGAGCTCTGTAATTGACAGAATTTTTCGTTATCCTTAATCTAATGTGTGTGTGCTATGCACACATATACATGTACATCTGTGTGTACAGTCACAACTCCTAGGGCTTGCTTATCTTCTATAAATTTGCTGAATTTGCCTCTCTCTAACAGCAGGAAAACCACTTATTTTTCATTTTGTTAATGTCAGTCTTCTGTAATTACTCTTTCACAGCATAAAACAGTTTTTTGTTTTAACCTCCAGGCTTATAGCTAATGTGCCTCTTCCTGAGATTATTTGTTTAAAAAGGAATTTAAAAAGTTACTGTATATGCTAAGGCCAGTACAGGAAACATGATAGCAATATGTTCATAACAATCTGATTGATTTCTTTTGCCAAGCTGTTGATGCTAGTATTGCCTTCATGTGAAAGGTCAGAGGAAAAACAAGGTGCTGAAAATATGTTTTAAAGAACACTATATATTAATTTGAGGATGTGTTACCTAAATTTTTTTTTTTTTAATTCTGGAATAGAAGACCCAAACCTTCTCTGTAAGTTATTTGATGTTTTGGCATACATTTCCAAATGTAAGTTCCTTTTATGCTCCTAAATTGATACTAAATTAATGGTATTGTTGAACATGAGGTTCACCTAGATGCGTCACATGCTGCTTGAAGAAATAACTGGCAGTTCATTCATGCAGGGGAAAATCTTTGGAAACTGTAAGTGATGGGTAATTTCTTAATGAAGTTCATAAACTGAACTAGGAGATTACATCTTGCCCCTGTAATGATTTATCCTAATATGTATCCCTGTAAACAGGAGGAGTACGTGTACATGCTCTGCCTTGCAGTAGTGTTTGTCAGGTAGCTTCTTTCAGTGTTACAGCTCAAACCTGTGTTTCTGTATGGCTTGTTTCACAACTAAGATCTTAAATTGGGCCTTGTTCTTATTTGGTTTATCAGGAAAATGAATATAGCACTAGTTCATTGACACCAAGGAAGGAAAGAAAGGAAATAAATGGTAACATTAGTTCACTAAAGGTAGTTTTGCCAAGTGCTTTAGGGTTTCTTTTTGTAAAAGTCCTTGTCTTTTTTACTAAGACACTAAATTTGGACAGGAGGTGAGGTTTTGTTTAATTGTTTCTTTTTAAACTTTCTTGAAAAGGTCACAGAGCTGTGTACATTGGAGTTCACGTCCCATTTGGAAAGCAGGGCCGTCGGCGGCACAGACACCGTGGGCACAGACATCACAGAAGAAAAAAAGAAAAAGAAACTGACAGAGAGGATGGCCGAGAATCTCCATCATATGGTAAGAAATCTGTTGTGCCAGTTCTCTGTCTCTTGAAAATAAACTTTGTAGTAGTTTCTGTGTGCTTAAACGTTGATTGTGCTTTTTCTGTCATTCTCACTGTAATTCTGTCTTTCCATGTACAGTCAAGCAAGGATTTTGTAGTATTGTTTTATCTACATCATAAGCTGTTGGACTTGATCCAGGTGTCTGCATTAATGTTCAGCAGCCTGCACTGAATAGATTAGAGCTTCATAATACTTGCCTGTAATATAAAAATCTATTATTTAAATTTGACACCTTTTTTTTTAGATTGTGTAATTTTGTATTACTCTTCTTCTATCACTCAAGATTTTTCAAACTATAAATATAGCTGTGAAGCAGGATTTGCTGTGGTGATCTGTTCAATGATCTATTAACATACTTCAGCCTTCTTGCTGTCTGTTGGTAGTAGTGAAGGAATTGTACTGCCTCTTAAGTTTTGGTTTTGGGCCAGACCCTGTCCCCATGGCCTTCCTCTTCTCCTCAAGACATGATGACTTTGACATATCATTCTCTGAAATGAAATTATTCATCAGTACTCTTAGCAGTTTTTCTTGAAGACCTCAAACCCACTTTCATTCTTAGACTGTAACAAATGGGATAATTATATTGTAATGTTTCACTTCAAGCATGGACACCACGTTGTTCACTATCACCTTTTTATGACTAGAACCAGTGGACACCACACTGCTCACTATTGCCTTTCTATGATTAGAACCATGTTCTACATGGAGCCAGTTCCCTGAAACAAAGAAATTTGCAAATGAGGATGTTTTGAATCACAGCATGTCAGGGATTGGAAGGGACCTTGAAAGGTCGTCTGGTCCAATCCCCCTGCCAGAGCAGGAACACCTACATGAGATCACACAGGAAGGCATCCAGGCGGGTCTTGAATGTCTCCAAAGAAGGAGACTCCACAACCTCCCTGGGCAGCCTGTCCCAGTGCTCTGTCACCTTCACAGTAAAGAAGTTTCTTCTGAAGTTTAAGTGGAACCTTCTGTGTTCCAGTTTGCACCCATTGCCCCTTGTCCTATCATTGGACATCACTGAAAAGAGTCTGGTGCCATCCTAGTGACACTCACCCTTAACATATTTATAAATATTAATGAGGTCACCCCTCAGTCTCCTCTTCTCCAAGCTAAAGAGGCCCAGCTCCCTCAGCCTTTCCTCATTGCTCCACTCCCTTCATCATCTTGGTGGCTCTGCGCTGGACTCTCTCAAGCAGTTCCCTGTCCTTCTTGAACTGTGGGGCCCAGAACTGGACACAATATTCCAGATGCAGCCTCACCAGGGCAGAGTAGAGGGGGAGGAGAACTTCTCTTGACGTACAAAGTCTTGACAAGTCTTCTTTAACCATTCTCCTACAATTTTTAGTTTCATCCATCTTCAAAACTTCCTGTCTGAAATACGAATTACTATAATTTGATCTCAAGTTTGTAGAGTCTCGCTGTACAGGTTCTGAAGTAGCAAGTAATATTAAATACATACAAATTCAGTTCTCTCTTCTGGTCATTTCTCTGTCCTGGATACAATGGATATGGCAGGATTCTTGGGATATGTTGGTTCTGGGACAGAAACAATCTGCTGTAGGTCTTCATTGATGCTGATGTTTGTATTCAAGAGCTCATTTTGGAATTATGTTACTGGATGATAATGTATGCCTGAACAACAATGAAAAGGCAAAATTCAATTCTGAATGAAGCTTCTTAGTAATTCAGATCTGATGTCTAAAACTAAAAGATGATCTTTCTGCTGTAGAAGCATTCAGTTCAGTGTTCAGATCTAGCAGCTGTGAGAATGACATTTCAGTGAACAAAGTAAAACTTTTAAAATTGGTTTTTACCTGGATTTTCTGTCTCTGACCTTCCTTGAGATAACATTGCGATTACTACATTACTGAACCCTTGGAACTTGAAAGCTCTTCCTTGAGTTGAAACAAGAGCTGTGTATAGGTGTTAAAAATATCACTACACTTGTGTTTTTTATTGGTTTTTGGGGGTTTTTGGTTGGGTTTTTTTTTAAGTTTTGCTCACAGCAGTGAAGTCCACTACTTACATTAGATCAATAAAAATAAGTTTTGTTATGAGTTATTACTCAGCTTGTTCCACTGGGCATTATACTATGAGAAGTTAAAATATTTCCTCAACATTTTAGCTGTGTAGTTTCTACTTTCCTGTGCTAATTTATGTACAGTGCTCCAACCATGTGATGAGAAAGTAATTTTTTCCATCCTATATTAGTAGCAACGGCCCGTTGAAAAATCAGCTGCTCTAACAATATGAGTGCCTGGGTACCCACTATGTGGAGGGAAGGAAAAAAAAAAAAGGCAGGCAGCTATTTAGCATCTTGAACTATTCCTAAAACAAGGTTTCTAGCCCTTTGGTGTATTAATTTTTACTTTCTTACCAGTTTTTGCTATTGATGTTTATGTTGTTAATTTATAGAAGAGCTAAAAATACTTAATTGTGTTATGTAAAAATAAATTTCCAGATGCTTTGTTTTCTGAAACAATGAGAAACTTTACAAAGGCCTTCTTTTAAAGAAATGTCTATGTTTCATTTGTTCCTCATCCCTCTTGAAGAGGATATTGTGCTGTATGTTTCTAACTGAGCACAGGAGATTTAACTGTTGTGTGGTAATAGTTGCACAACAGAAGTAGGAATTCTTTTAATTGTTCAGTTTCTCCTTTTCTTCAAGACACACCATCCCAACGAGTGCAGTTTATCTTGGGTACTGAAGATGATGATGAACACATTCCCCATGATCTCTTCACTGAAATGGATGAGCTTTGCTTCAGGGATGGAGAAGAATATGAATGGAAAGAAACAGCTAGGTATGCCAAGAGTAGCTTGTTTCAGGGTATATCTTCTAGTGATTTTATTTCAAAGAACTGCAAAGCAGGTCTAGGTTAGAATTTTCATGCACTATAGCTGTTCACTCAATTCATGCTCAGCATATAAAAACTTTTGTCCAAATCTGGAAGAATAAATGTGGTTTCCCAAGAGACCCTCAGTCTTAATGGTGCTGCGTTGACTTTCCTAAAATTGATCATGCCAAGCATTGTGAAAAGTACAACTGTTTTTAGTTATAAGTACAGGTGTTCAGCCATGGAGCGTGGTATATACAGTATCAGAAACCTCTTTGCTTTATTATTGCTGTTATAGGAGTGTCTTTTTTTTTTTCTTTTTCACTCAAACAGAAAGAAAATTGTGTATTTACATATGTTCTTCTTAGGTAGTATTTGATTATTTTTTTACAAATTGCATGCATGAACATTACAGGATGCCACAATTATTTTCAGCCCATATTGGTTCAGTTGCTTCCTTCTCCTTATGCATTATAATGATTTTTTTTGCATTCAGTACTTCTGATCACCATATTGTATGCTAGCTTTTGCAGAAGTTCAATTTACATAATGCTTGTGAGTCAGCATTAAGATCAATTTATAGTTACACCTATTACTATGACCTAGCTCTTAAATGTCTGACTTGGCACCCTAGGAGACTTTAACATGGTATATGGTGCGTTTCAGACAGCTTTCTAGTCCTAAAATACCGATGAAACCGAGATACGCAAATGAAGTAACAAGGCACAATCCCACACTGTTCACAGGAACTTGTGAATAGACAGGTACTGTTAAAATCAAAAGAAACAAAATGAGCAAAAACTAAAACAGTTGAGTGTGGTTAAAATGCCTGATAAAAATGTTGACTGTCAGTTAGTTGGGTTTTCTGATAACATGAAAGCTGATATGAGTTGATGGGATTTCCTGTTCCATGTCATACAGAAACCACAGGGAAGAATGTGATTGCTTGCCAAATTGTCCATTTTCCAGGAGAAATATAAATATGAGTATTTGTATGCGTTTCAGGTGGCTAAAATTTGAAGAGGATGTTGAAGATGGTGGTGATAGATGGAGCAAGCCCTATGTAGCAACCCTGTCTCTGCACAGTCTCTTTGAACTGCGAAGCTGTATTCTTAACGGCACGGTCATGTTGGACATGAGAGCAAACACACTAGATGAAATAGCAGGTTACAGCAAAACTTTTTTAAAAAAATATTTCATTCCTAAATTTTAATCTATAACTTGAGACTTCTTGGTGTCTTTTTATGTTCTTGAAAATACTGTATTGAAGACATAGGTATGTGCATGCTTACTTCAGTTTTCTTCATCTGGTTGTAAAAAGCTGATCCTACAAACTTCAATTAAAAGGAGCTACACTGGATGAGTAGAACTTCCTTATTACTTATTTTAGGATGAGGCCCAAAATTTGCCTTTATGTTCTAATCCCTGCATGTGTTCTTTGTCTTTGTTTCTACAGATGAAATGTAAATATCTACCAGAACATTTTAGGACTTATTTGTGCACTTTAGTACCATAATTATTAATGATAACTTGGCTGATGTTAACTTGATGCCATTAGTGCAGTTGATTGTTGCACCTCTGGTATTTTTTTCACCTTTATAAGAGGTGAGCACAAATAAATTTTGTACATGTTGTTTGACCTACTATGTTGAGTGTCCTGACTAATCACATGGTCATTTTGGATACTATAAAATCAGCTTGGAAGACTTTTTCATATATACATATATACAAACACACACATATATATACACACACATACATATATGCATACATATGTATCTGCCTGAATGCCTTTGAACTAGTTTTACGGTTCAAAGAACTATAAAAGAACTTCCTGGTATCTCTTGCTAAAGATACCACACGTTGGAATGCCTTCTCAGGAATTATGCTAGGCTTAGGGCTGACCAACATTATGTGAAGGACAGAGTGTTTTGACATTAGAAACGTTGGCAGTACTTGAAGTGTTTTCTTGTTTTGTTTTGAAATCTTTGAAATTCACTCAGGAATTTGATATTACCTTCCTATTTTTCTCACTTACTAAGCAAGAGTGTTAAATACATGGTTTGTAAAGGTAATGCTTTGGTTTTTAATTTATTTTAATAATTTAATTTAGCAATAATCTTAGTACATAAGAAAAAACAGTTATTGCTTAATTCTGTGTAAACAGCACTCTTTTAATAGCAGATATTTTAGTTGGAACTAGGAGATTGCATTAATTTGTTTGAAGTTATTTTAGGTGCCGATTCAAAGCATGTATGATATCAATCCTTTGCACAGAAATATATTGTCTTGTTTTCCATGAGCCAGGAATACCTAGTAGATGTTCTTGGTTCTCACTCAGAACAGGAGGGAGAGTGGCAGGTTTCCTTTTGAGGAGCTGTAACAAAAGACTGTGTGTTGCCAGTAATCCCAGAAGGAAGCTGCAGTGTACTGACAAAGGCTCTGCTGCATTGTGACAAGTCTATGTAATTGCAGTTTACCAATACATTCAGGTTCTTGATGTATCAGTTAAGACTGGCAAAATATATTTTTAAAGTTGTCCCATAGGTTTGTTTGGGGGTTTTAAAAATTAATTTAATTATTTTTTTTTTAAAAAATTAATTTAAAACCAAACAAAAACCCCTAAGTAATCACAGCAAATATTTTCTGAGACATGCAGGCTTTCTTTCCTGCTACGAGCATACTGATGACCTGCCCTTTTGAAATCTGTTGTTTGACAGTTGACTAGATAGTTTTAGATGATGTAACTAGCTTTTGTTTTATACTTCCTCTTGTAAACATGTGAATCACATGAAACTTGGTAGAGAGCCTCAGGAACTTAGGCCATCTGAAGGTGTCAGAGCAGTTAGGAAATTCATCTCTATAGTGACTTTCACTTTTGTATAGTTGTATACTTACAAAGTGGGGAGCACCATGTTAAGGCTGTCTGCAGAAGCCTATTCTCCATTGTGTTTCTATCTTTGTGTCTTCACTTCTAGTGGAGGGTTGTTGAATACATTGGTGCTTTTCTTTTTTTTAAAAAGTTGTAGTAAATGTTAATTAATTATAATATTAATTAATATTATTATATCTTAAAATTATGCTACTAATAAATACTGCCATTTGTATCTGCATCTTGTGCTTTTTTATTCTCATCTGCTAGTTTAGTGACATCTTTGAAAATTTTCTGTGGATTCTTGAAGATGGCTTTGCTAAAGAGAAGACTTTTTTTTAAAACAAATTCAACGTTTTTTATCCTGGGATGCAACTACATTGAGTGTGGTAAAGGAGAGATTTGATAGCTATATATATATATGTATATATCTATATATGTTAAAAATGTTCTCTTTTTTTGTTGTTATTTTGTAGATATGGTTTTGGACAACATGATTGCCTCTGGCCAGCTGGATGAGTCCATAAGAGAGAATGTGAGAGAGGCTCTTCTAAAAAGGCACCATCATCAGAATGAGAAAAAATTCAGCAATCGGATTCCCTTGGTTCGGTCTTTTGCAGATATAGGCAAGAAACATTCTGACCCTCACTTGCTTGAACGAAATGGTGAGATAAATTGTAGCATCCAGTTTGTTCTAACCTGTTAAATAATGTTCTCACTGGGAGATGAAGGAAAATTCAGCTGATAATAGCAGATAAGTGTTTCCTTCGTGATAAGCAAAGAACTAATGATAACAGTGTGTGCTATGTGTAGCTGTGGATGATGTTTCTGTATATTTTTTAATTTACTCAAGCATTCTGCTCTGGCCTGTATATGTAGCATGCATTATTGTTTTGGGGTATAGAAATAGACCTATGTTGGTCCTAATGTTTTTTGGATATGCTTGAATAAAATGTGTAATGTTTGAGGAATTTCAGCATCGTAGCATAGCTTTATATGTTGGTCAGATGAATCCTACTTGCTTATTCAGTCTTTATACTAGAGATTTACTTTGTGATCATGTCATGAGTTCAGTGATGCTGACAATTACTATATTTTAATCCAGTGTTGTTATGTTAATATCACTAGCAAAAGTTCACTATGTTAATAGTGAAGAAACTACTTCTAGCTAGGACACTGTTTATTTTACCTTGTTTTGTATAGAAGGATCTGATGGGGGGGAAACCCCAAAGTCAAGAATGGTTTTTGCAATGTTTTTATAGGCTGTTCCAGTTCTTGGAAATATTCTGGAATATCAGTATGTTTACTCTAGACATGCAGTTCCAAAGTCCAGATTGCAATATATACTGCAGAGCAGCATACCTTTATTCTTGTACTTCTTGTAGCCTCTATTTCTTTCTCTGTTTTTTGTTTTCTTTTGCCTTGCATTAACTAAGACATGTAATTTCAACTGAGATATTTTAGTCAAGTGAAAACTTAGTACAGATTTCATGAATCAGTCCTTGAAGTGAAGTTCCTTTCCTGTCTTGGAGGATGCCCCATTGCTTAGAACATGTTCCAATTACTTAGGTGCTTGTTGGGAGCTCTCAGTTCGGTACATGCTTGGAGTGTACTCCAGCAAAGATCCAAGCTTGCTTACTTTTTGTTAGCTAGTGACTATATGATGCATGCTTAAATATTGCCCTGATAGTTTCAGAATTATTTTTTCTTGAATGAAAATACAACTAATTTATATAAGAGTATAATTTCTTCTCTAACTTCTGGCTTTCCTGTTTTGTTTAGAAAATGTGAAAATTTCACATATTAACTTGGTTTTACCCATTCTTGAATGCTTGTATCCACAACTGTAGTTCTGAGAATTTTGTATTCAAGGTCTCTTGCTTGTTAGTTACTTTTCATGTATCACTTCCTCTTCCCAGTGCATTTTGTTCTTAATACTATTCCTACAACAGAATATGTGATTTATGTTGAAATAAGAAACCAGAATAACATGATAAACTCTTTGCCACCATATACTGATTTAGTTTTTCTTTATAATCCTATAGTTACCCTCTAATAAACCAGTAAAGCAAACACATATATCTACATACTATGACACCTGTGTGTGTTGGGACATCTCCTGTTCATGATTCATCAGTATCCAGACAGAAGTCTGTTTATAGCTATAGTGATTAAAATAATCCAGTTTGCTTTATTGGTCCTCTTGTCTTTACTGCACTGCAGTTTTAGTAGTTGATCTTTTAGGCTTTTGTTCTTAATTTAAATCAAGTTTGTATCTGTAGGATCCAGCCTTCCATTGTTAGAGGGGTGAAAAAAAAATGTATATGACCTTTACCTAGGCGTACTTTCTACGCCGCCGTCTTGTAAATTATTCTAGGGTTGTTCAGCGTATTGGTCTTGGTAGTGCCTAGTCTAAATGTGAAAATAAATATTTCTAGTTTGCTATTTTCTTGCTTGATGGTATGGTACATGAAAACAGCATGTTTTTGATTTCAGGGATTATAAGAGAAGTAATCGGTACTCTTCTTAAGGAAACTGCCACCCCAGGAGAAATGTGGTAAATGGGAGGAATGGTATCACTAAACCTTCTAATGGAAGTGCTGATATGGGGACAGACAGTCTCTCTTCCTGTTTCAAGGAGGAACTGAA
The DNA here is from genome assembly GCA_907165065.1 of Caprimulgus europaeus. Next base: position 16,854,917 of record OU015530.1, read on the forward strand.
ATCCATTACAAACTTAAATCTGAGGAAACCATGACAGGGCTATGTTCTCTATATGAAAATAGTGGGACATTGAGCCTGGATAGGGCAAGAAAAGAAACAATGGATTTTGGAGAAACGTGTTTGGTTTTAGACAAATGGGGATATTTTGTGAGTCACAGCAAGAAGAAATGGAGAAGGGACTATGTATCTTATACCTGTGCCCTCTTCAAAACAATATATTGAGACTACAGCTGGCTAGGAAACTTCTTGTTAAAAATAAGACTTTTATTGGAAGCCATTTGCATTTAACGTGGTTAGATATGTTTCACCATGTTCATTTTGAAAATACTTATATACAAAGAATTGTTAATTTTTAAAATTTAATGGATGCAGTTAACTGAAGTCTTGTAACGTATTGGCTGCTAATGATTTTTTAATGTGTTTTTTAGATGATGTTAAAGGTAGCTTCTGTGCAGTTTGGAATAAGAAATTCTAGAAAAATTTAAGATCAGTTTCAAGAGAATTTTTTTTGTTATATTAACAAATCTTACTGACTTGAATATTTTTTCTGACGTATCTTTGGCGTTCTAATTAGTACTCATCACTAATTTCTGACTTCTAATGTCTGAAATCAGGTTTGCTCTTATCTGTTGTCTTACTTGCATGAGTATGACACTTTTGGCCCATAAAGCTTGCAATTTACTGTGTAAACTGTTAATGCATATTTCTGTCTGTGGTGGGTTGATTTTGTTTAGTATATCCCTGTTGTAAGCCTCATGGTGTTTCATTTGTTTTATCTCAGGGGAAGGCCTTTCAGCCTCCCGCCACTCTTTACGAACAGGTCTCTCTGCCTCAAATATTTCCCTGAGAGGAGAAAGCCGTTTGTCAGTTCTTCTCAATTACCTTCTTCCTTCTTCAAGAGCTGGAACACCGGCAACCTCAAGGTGTACAACCCCTGTAACTACCCCTCAAAACACGCCACCGGCCAGCCCTACCTGCAGCCGCCCGCCAACCACAAGTGCCCAGTCAAGTCCACTTCAGGGCAAAGAATTGCTGGTGGTACCTGCCAGTGATGATATTCCTTCAGTAGTAATCCACCCACCTGAGGAGGACTTAGAAGTGCAGGAAAGCCAGGAAAAGAAGACAGAGGAGAATATTGACAAAACACCAGGCAACTATCGAAATTTAAGCTGTCCATGTGTGATGCTCTCTGCATCTGGATCACTTGCGTTGCAATGTTTTTGGCACGTAACTTGGGCACAAAGGAATATGATAACTGTTACCTCTGCCTGCATGTTTTGTTTCTTCTCAGTTGTGACTGTTTTCTTGTTTGGCATTTTTAACTTTTTAGCTTTTAACTAAAGCCAGCAAAAATAATTTTAATTAACATTAATTTGTATGATTAAAAAGGAATATGGTTTCAAAATATAATATATAAGCAAAATGTCAAAAATGGTGGCCTTTTCCTTTCACTCACCTACAGTCTATGTCAGGTGTTGCATTGTTGTTTTTGACAGTGGTTGAAATAATATTTTAAACCAATGTTTGATATCCTGCCACAGCTACAGCTGAAGATGTAGTGGAGTATTAGAAGTATGAAAGGAATTAAGATGCCTCATCAGTGTTGTTAATAGTTTGGTTGTATCAGAAGGTCTTTCAGCAGTTTTATTTTTGCTTTAGTGCTTTGAGAAACCAAGACTGTTTAAAACAGTGGTAGCTGGTGATGAAACTGGTGGGTTTGTTTCCCCTACAATCCAGATATCTGTCTGTTAGTGCACTGCTTCAGAATCAGACACTTGATTACTTTCTGTTGCGTTTGATATGCAAAATAGAATAAGGTAGTTAAGAGTTCATAATTTTTATAATATAAATTTATTTAAATATAAGAATTTTTAGTAAATGTTTCATAACTCGTGCATTCTGCATACATACTTTTATACTTGCTTTACTTTTGCAAAATTACCACCTAGTTAGAGACTTTAGGATTCTTCTAGACAGATCATATTTTTAAGGGGATCATCTTTCTTTTTAGCCTTCAGGCTCCTTCTGCTTCCTGTTTCCCTGCCCCCTAGAAATTTATTTTGCCAAAATCTGCCTTATAGGTTTGTCTGCTTTATGCCTATGTGTATTGGAGGGGCGGGGGAAGCTGATTTATCTCAGTTCTTTCATCAGTGATACTTTTCTTGGTTTCCTTCCTCGCTTGTTTTATATGTAAGAGCACACTGTTACATGTAGCAGTGAAAATATGCTGACAGAGGAAAGGCTGTGGTTATCTGCCTTTCCACACTGGCAGCCAAGTCACTGAAAAGGAAAGAGCAAACTGTGCTCTAAGTTATCATCTTGAGTTGGAGTAGTGGCCCCATCCTTACTTAAATTCAGAAAAGCAAACGAAAAAACTTTCTCTGACTTCCTTATGGGAAATTAAGTGAATTCATGTGAAGATCTTTCTCTCTCATGGGTTATCTTTCAAAGGTAATTAAAAACCAGAAGTAGAACAACAACTGTAATTGGTTTTCCAGTTTTCATTTTTCTGCTCATCTGACAGGAATGACAGCATGCCCAGACCCAAGATCTTTAGAACCCAAGAGAAGGTAAACAAATGAAGATCAAGTACTTGATGCTATTATTAATCACTAATAACACTTTCTACCAGACTATCCCAAGTCATGTTCATATTGCTTTTCTGCCTCAAGGGTATGTTTCTCATGATTTCCGTTAATCCATAAATAAAGTTTTTTTCCAGAGAAAGATGAACACCAATAATGATGGAAGACATTTTTGTTTTCTGACATTTCCCCCCTTTTTAAATGTAGGAATCATCTGACCACAGAAAGACACATTTTTCTTAGGGGTGCCTTTGGAGACATTCTCAAACTATAACTTCAGGCTGCAACTGGACTAATCTCTCTTTTAGGAGACAAACTCAAAAGGGAACCCTAAAGAGGGAGTAATCTTATATTTAAAAAAAAAAAGAAACAAAACCCAAAAAACTTCTTGCTCCATTCCACTGTAGACTGTGATCTGCATTTCCTCTCTAGTACTTCAGAATATTGCAGCCTCATACTCATTCCTCATCTGTATGATTGAGTTGGGTTTGCCTCCTATGAGAATTAGGAAGTGTGTTAATTTTCTAATAGATGACTTTCTTCTGTTTAGCATTCATCTGTCTGGCATTCTTATTTTTTAGTCCTTATAAATAGCTGGGAAGGTTACTGAACTTAATGTGAATTACTGTAACAAGAAGGAAGTGTGACACACTTTCAGTCTACCACTTGATTTTTGTCAGCCAGTCAATTCAGCATAAGTCAACCAGGCAAAGGGTTCTCTTTAACAATCTTTTTTCTTTTGTCATCAGTTCAAGAACAGCTTTTGTTTTCCCATCTTTGAAACTGTTGAATAATGAATTCCATATGTAGAGCTAGAAAGAGAGCTGTTTCACAGCTAAAGATGAACTGTTAGTTTGCCAGCATCATTAAGCTTTGCTAATAATGTTTGTGAACAACAGCAAAGCAGCCTGTTTGAAGGGATCTTTTAGTTCACTGATGAATGTACTTTAAAACTGAGTAAAATAATAATTAGAACAGCTTTGCTCTTACAGTAATTACTTACTGAAAATAATAATTCAGAAAGGTTTACATTTTTGCCTTCTATTTTTTTTTCACACTAGGGCTGCATTGGAATTTATATTTAAAATTTTATTTTTATATTCTCAAGCACAAATATGGTGTGACTTTGTACTTAAAAGTTCTGTTTTTCATAACTTTTGCCCGTATAAACATAATTATATTGCAACAGTCATGCTTAGGTGTTGAACTTGTCTTACTTCCTCCAATTCTTTTTTTTTTTTTAACTGAAGTGGAGATATGAAGCAAATATCTGTGTTCTTCTTACTTTCTTTTTTGCAGTAGATAATGACTATTAGATTTTTGTGATCACAGTATTAAACTACATGTAGTTGGCTGGAAAACGCACATGGTCTTTAGTGAAGGTGTAGCTATAAGTACTTGAACTTGAGTGATCTTACATGGTTTTAATCCAGACTTACTCAAATCTCCATCTACTGTTGTTTTTTGAAGGAGGCAGGTGGTATATCTGCATAAGAACATCCAGAAGAGTGCTGTATATTTTTAATGATTCCCTCAGTAGTTTGATAAGACTAGATGAATTTCTGTCTCGCAGTCTGGAAAAACTAGGTGGTCCTCCTTTTAGCAGTAGTGTACCTAGTGAACTGGAGAAGAGAAGGAAATAAGTACTTTTATTAGTGTGAAATTTGAGTAAAAGTGTTCCACTGTTAGAAATTATATATATATATTTTTTTTTTAATTCTGACTTTCTCTGCAAATATGAGATTGACTGGTGTGCATAACGAACTGCAGTAGCTTGGAAATGGAAACGCTTGCTCGGGTCTGAAAACCTGTAAGCAGTGTTCTCATGGGAGCACAGCAGTCTGTCCAGCTGCAAGACCAACAGAAAGGAAAAATATTTACACATGGTTTAGGATCAGACAAATGTTTCTGTACCAGTGCCAAAACCTGTGGATCCTAACTGTGCTTGTCTGGCAAAATTTTGAAGGCAAATCTTTTAGAAGAATCAGTATTGCTGCAGTACTGAAATAATACATTAACTTATGCTAATACATGGAAACATTATTCTCCATCCTCCTCCTTGGCTGTCTCTCTATTTGTTCTAGTCTCTGCTTGCTCTCACTTACACAGTGAAAAGTGCAAAATGATGCATTAGTGCTCATCTTTCATCAGTCATACACATCTTCAGTTACCTTTATTGTTATGTAGTGGGGGGAAAAGTGAAGAAGTTTATAAACATTTGTATTATGGTCTTCTTTTACAACAACTGTCATATTTCTGTTTTATTTCTAGTCCTGCAAACACATCTTAACATCAACTCTTATGCAGTTAAATACTTTGCATAGCTGATTTCACAGATTGCTGTTAGTTATTCTTGTGAATAATGCATACATCTTTGAATAGAAGGGTAGAATATGATTTTTTTTTTTTTCTCCTAGCTAACTGAACATAGTATTTACAGTGTTAGCTAATTACTTGTGCATGTTAGGTTCCACAAAGGAAATTGCAGGTTGTTAACTTAATTAGGTTTTTGCTTCAGGAAAAATTGCCCACACCACTTATCACTGTGAAAAATTAGGAATAAAAAATAATGGTAAAGGCTTGGACCTACATGTTTTCCATTGCTATGATGGTTCTTTGAAAGAGTTTTTTGGAAATAAATTTGGGGATGAAATAAAGCAAATTCAGTTGTCATTTGAAATACTAAGAAAATTCAACTTGATAAATTACAAACATGAAGGGATGAAAGTATTTATGTACAGGAGTTGTGATAGAACAATAGCCAAAAGGTAGCCAGTGAGGACTTCAGTTTTGTCTTGACTAGAGTGATGCTTGAACTAAATACAAACTTCCTGTGTCTAATACAGTGTCTAGACTTTAGTCTTTGTCTAGATGTGGCTTTGAAAGCATGTTAAAGTGTGTTTATCACCACATCTGAAAGGTCTAGTGTAGACAAATAAGGCCAAATGCACTTGAGTGCATGTTAAACTGAACAACTAAAAGCTCTGTAATTCAGAAGATGGGATTTGGGCTTGGTTATGCGTGCCTAGACCAGCTTTTAAATGATAGTTGGGTAGAGATAACCAGAGTGTGACATGGAATTCGGTGTGCCTGAAGACCTGGATTACTTGACTTTTGCACCCTTCACTGAACCTTCAATTCAGTGTTGGTAGTGTAGCAAGCTACATAAACCCATTCCTAGTGTAGATGTTGGAGGGAAACTGTAGGTTTAACTGGGATAACTTTATTGTATATGCCTCTTCAGCTAGCGTGTTAGAGAGACTGTTTCATACAGTAACATCTGGGCAGGTCAATAGCTGGAGCTTTGGTCAGTTGATTGAAATCATAGTTTGCAAGCTGCCTGTCCTACATGTAGTGCAATATTTGCTTGTACAGGTTTAGTTAACTACCAGGATGTCATTCCTTGTAGTTATAGCCTAAGGATTGCTGAGCATTTTACAACTGAAATAACTGCTGCACAACAGACTAGATAGCAGAGGTGTTTGCTTTTGGTGATTAAAAGGTCAACACTTGTTATATTTTCTGTAATTAAAGTAGCTCTTGTTTTCTTTCCTGGTGACTGTTCTGCAAATGGCCATCATTTGGGCAATATTTTTTTTTTTTTCCAAGTATGTAATTTTGACCTCACAGTGACTTGTTAATGTTGCATTTTATGATACTAATGTAGGGCACTCTCACTGAATAACTTGCACATTTGCTTTGAGCAAGCTGCCACATTGAGTTTTGGTAGTGTCACATACTCAATTCACTTCATGCACCGCTTTGAACTTATCTCCTTTGTTTTAATTTAGGGCTGTTAGCATCTCCACAGTCAGCACCTGGAAATTTAGACACTGGGAAAAGTGGAGACATTAAAGGTACTGGGACAGGCGGAAGCAGAGAAAACAGCACAGTTGATTTTAGTAAGGTAAGTAACTTTTAATACCTTCATTTTAGTGCAAAATAACTATGTAACAAAAAATGTAACAAAAAGGGCAGTTACAACGACCACAACTAAGACACACACACACACACACACACACATATTTTTATATATATATATGTGCATGTGTATGAGTGTACACAAGACAGATATACTAAGACATGACTTTTATGTATGAGTGTCAGAATATGGCATAGGATAAATGTGTCAGCTGTTTTGAAACACTTTCCAGTGGGACTGAACTTTGTTTTGTTTGATATTTTCAGTATTTTGGTAACAGACACTGTCCTTTGTGTACAGATGGAGATATTTTCAGATCTGCTATGAAAACGATTTTGTACATGGTGTTGTAACACTGTTTTCTAGGACTGACTCCCCCCTGCCCCAAGAGGAATTTGAAGTGGGATTTGCTTTATATGTTTTATGAGTTTGCTGTACAAAAGTTTATTTTGCATCTTAATCATTAGGAAAATATAATATCATTTTCAGAAGAAAATCTTGTGTAATGCTATAAAACCCTTGCATTTTTTTCATGATGTAAATTTACTGGGCAAGTTCCATTATGGCTTTTACTATAAAATTCAGTCTGTACTGTCATCTGAACTGTGAAACACTAAGAAAATTGGTTTGCCAAGTTAAATTATTATGTTTAAGGAAAACTAACTTGCACTGTAGTTCTCATCTAATCATGGCAGGTGCCATTTATTCCTGCACCTCTGTCACAGTTTTGATGTTTTTGCTTGGCCTGTCCTTCTGTACACCTGCCTTGTCTCCTGTTGGGCAGGAGTCAGCCTCCTGGCACTGTAGTTGTGGCACACTTGGTGTGGGACTCAAGAGGCCATCTGTAAGTTCTCCAGATAGCAACGTAAATGGTGCTTGTGTGTGTGCGTGTTTGTATGTGAACACCGAGTTCATGTGCTCTACCACTTTCTAATACTCCTCTGTAGTTATGTACAGAAATGAAAGTTAAGATTTTTCAGCCATCACGTTCTTTATGGATGAAAACATAAACGTACAAATTATGTTTCAAAATTATTAATAATATTTGAAATCTGCAGCTGTGAAATAACTAATTGCATTCTGGAAATGATGTGTAACTACATGAACTCTCCTTAGCTAATTGTGCATAGACTTTTTTAAAGTTATGTCCATCATGGAATGTTTGTCATGATAAGTAATATTAGAAAGGTGGTTATGCAGTTTGGAGTGTTCTAAAATATAGTAAGTGGTAGTAATTCTAACTTTTAGAAAATAGTTTATTTTTAGTTGTCTGGCTGGCATTTTATACATTTGTTTGTCTTCTCTGTACTGTGGGATATTTAATTTGCTTTTTAATTTTTCTGTGTAGCATAAATGTCTAGTAAACGCTGATAAACTTACAGAATTTCTGCTAACAAATGTAAGGGAATAAACACTTGTTTCATCTTTGTATGAATAGGTTGATATGAACTTCATGAGGAAAATTCCTTCAGGAGCAGAAGCATCAAATGTGCTAGTGGGAGAAGTAGATTTTTTAGAAAGACCTATCATTGCTTTTGTGAGGCTCTCCCCTGCTGTGCTTCTCTCAGGTCTCACAGAGGTTCCGGTTCCTACACGGTAAATAAATGTGTGGAAAGTCTAGCTTTACTTATACAATAAAATAGTAATATTTAAGATCTCAAATACTTGTAGATTTTAATAAAAAGTTCTGTTAAGCTCAAGAAATGTAGACTTTTGTTTAGTATGATGCTAGTCATTTGCTGCAAAATTTGAAGGAATGAGACCCACCAGAAAATTATCAGAATGCTTTAAATATATATGATGCTGCTTTAAGCAAGTGCAGAAGTTGAAACTGATAGCTGACCTGGAGTAAAAGCAGTGAGTCTTCCAAGCTTGTGTTGTTATTATAGACATGGACATGAAGATTGTTACAGTTCCCTTCAGTGTGGCACAGTGTGACAGCAGGGAAGAGTTCACTAAGTCTGAAAGTCTGTCTAATCTGAAGCTCTGCTCTTTGCATACAATTATGCTGTATATGAATAACCTAGTGGTGGAAAAACTTAACTTTTTAATTATATGCCCAGATCTACATGATTGACACCGGGGTAACCAATCTGCATTTAACACACTGAATCAGTTTTCAGTCTGCTATATGCCATCCAGCCTGGTGAGCCCACCCCCACTTCCCCAAAATCATTGGTCTTGCTGGTATCCTGTGGGTGTATTTACCACAGATAGTCAAAATGTCAGAGTGCAGGTCCCGTGAGGCAGCTGGCAGGTCATTTCATCAGTCATCACGGAGAACACTTCCTTTTCTGTGCACATTGATGTACTGGGCTTTCTGTGGTGTTTGGAATAAATTTGAGTGTTTATGTCTTTTGGTGGGGTTTTTTTGTTTGTTTTGTTTTAAAATGATCAAAGTGCTTGTCTATCTTTGTATTTTTCAGCTTATGTACTCTAATAAAAGGCAAAAATAATCTTGGCAGTGTTCTTATAGATAGATCTGAGAATTTTCAGAGGATATTTGATGTTAGTGCTTATAATGTTTCTAGAAAAATTCAAATTTTTTTGCATAAAGATTATTGTATTAATGTAGCTACATATTTCAGAATGGTGTAGGCTTGCAGATTCGGAATAGCCTACTTGAGTCTGAAGATGCAATCTCAGTTTTGGTTAGGGTAGTCACCTTGCAAGGGAAAAATAACAGATTTTTGTACTGCGAGGTGAAAGAAGGCATGGGTTTTTTCAAACGTGTTATACTTAAGCACTTCATGGAGTATAGGATGAAGATTGTGAAAAGAATTACTGAGGATCACTCTTTGGTTTGTATCTTTTTGAATTTATTAAGTTACTAGTCCTGTGCGTTTATCATGCGATGGACCCAGTAACTGCAAGTGAGAGGGATTTAGCTCCTGTGAAGAGGCGATCATCCGGGAGGCTAGAATAGGTCATGAAGCTCCTAAGCACTCAATAAGGGGTCTTTGTCAGAGAGTTATATAATCCAGAGAAGATATTCATTGAGCTCTGTGGATTTCTACTATGTTTACTGCATTATGAGAAGTTGAAAAATTAGGATTAATTAAGAAGATTTCAGAGTAATTTTGGTTTGGGTTCAGGTTCCTTCCAGTAGTGAGTCTGGGGCAAGTCTCGTCTTAGTCTTGCAGCATTGGTTAAGATCTGAAATTGTGAAGAAAATATTTTTACTTTACCACTAAATTTTCTTTAAACATTAGTGTGAAGGAACCCTCTGAGAATATTCAAATGAGTCAGGTGTATTTATCTCGATTTGTATCTCCACAGGTTTTTGTTCTTGTTGCTGGGACCAACAGGAAAAGCTCCACAGTACCATGAAATTGGAAGATCAATAGCAACACTTATGACAGATGATGTGAGTGATGTATTTGAAACACTTGTAGTTAAAATAGTCTAGAATAATGTATTTACTGACTGTTTTCAGTCAATATATTCTAGTGACAGGTTAAAGGGAAAAAAACCAAACAAACAAACTGGTTAAATGAAGAACTGTAAACTTTTGAAGTGAGTCCTGTTGGGTGATTTTAGAGAACACAGGGAAAACTGGACTTTTAAAAACTATTGTTATCTTACTGAGCAAAATCAGGATGTTTTAATTCTGACTTTACATTCAGCACCACCTGCTGAATTGCTGGTAATTATTATGGTTATCTAGCAGATGTGTTTATTTACTCTAGAACAACTTAAACTTTGGAAATATAAACCAGAAATTGGTCATTTTACAACTGGGCAGCTAGTGTGTGAATACAGTATTGTTCAGTGTGAAAACTGAAAGTAGCTTCCAATTTTTTAGGTAGGCTGATTTTTGGGAATACTATAAATCATTGAAATAGAAATATTCAAATTATTCAGTGGTCTAAAAAGACCTAAACAGGCTTAAAAGGTCTAATTTACAATTAGAAGACTTCATGGTTGGTCTTGGGAAACAAACAGTTCAGGTTGCAGAAGTACAGAAGCAATTTAGGATCATCTTCTGCGAACAAGTTTTTTATAGCAAAACTAGCATTTTTTTTCTCTCTGTATAAAATACATCTTGGGATTCAGGAATTGTTTTGTTTAAATGCTACCCATCTGTCAATTCAGAGTTTGTATTGTAGAAGTCTGTAAAACAGTGTTGGTGCAGTTGTTTGGTTTGGTGGGTGTTTTGTTTTGTTTAAGTAAAAGGAAGATTACCTTTATGTGCTTTTTAAGAGGTCTTTTAAAATTAATTAAGCTAGAGGTATACAAATGAATTTCTTCGTAAAAACTGGTGTTTTGGTTTGAAGGTTACTTAAAGTATTTTTGTCCTGATTTACCACAGCATAGTGGTACAGTGGCAGTAGGGCAGAATCATTCAGGCAGTGGTACATGAATTTTATTTACTGAATACTGAAGGTAACTTATAAATTAATTTTAGAATTGAACTCAATATTCCCTTTGAGTTTGGAGATATAACTTCCTTATGTTCCATAGGGCTGTGCATACAAGTAGTTCTTAATCTAAAAGTATCCAAGTAAAGTAAAAGCCTAAATTTTGAGGACCTTTAAAAAATTTCCAATGCCTTTTTAAAAATAATGAAGTGTTCCTTGTAATCAGTTATCTTTATAAAAGACCCAAAACAAACCAAAGCCAAACCAAAACAAAAAAATGCAAACCAAACTAACAAAAACAGCCCAAAACAAAACAAAAAAGAAAAACCCAAACTGAAACAAAACCAAAACAATGTTGGGTACTTTCTTCTTGTAGGTTTTCCATGACGTTGCCTATAAAGCAAAAGACCGAAATGATTTGTTGTCAGGAATTGATGAATTTTTAGACCAAGTGACAGTCCTGCCTCCAGGAGAATGGGATCCATCTATACGAATTGAGCCACCAAAAAGCGTTCCTTCCCAGGTAAAAGCAAAAAAAAAGTCCAGTAGAGAGCTCCCCTGATTTTTGCTTTGAAAATGACATTTCCCAATGCAAGTAAATGGTGTACTGAGTGTAAACTGTAGGAAAGCATCAGGAAAGCCCCCACACCCATTTGGAAGAAGTGGATCAGCAAGAATATTGTAGTTCTTATAAAAAATGTTATTTGCACACGACGTTGATTGAAATGTTAAATGCATGTTGGTGAGCCTGTAATGTTCACAGAATGTTTATGAAGTAGATAAAAATGGATCATATTGCTCAGTTGTGATACAAGCTTAGAATGAGAGCTGGGCATTAGAGAGACTCTTTCTTCCCTCTTTATAACTGAGGGGAATTCCTGCCACCAGGATGAAAGGTGGGAGGACAGCCTGATGTTGGTGTCTAACCCAGTGGAACAGAAAGGGTGGCAGCAGTGCAGTTTATTCATGAATAGCCTGAAGCTATCACTCGGCGCATTTCCAGAGAAATTTATGAGCAACTTGCTCAGTAGGAGAATGACTTCTCATTTATACTGGCATGACTTCTCATTTATACTTCAACTAAGTACTGTGTGTGTCATAAAGTGAGGTCAGTTTCTGTTATAAGCTAGAGGCTTCTGCTTGGGAAATGACTGAGGAAAAAAATTATAAAGGTTTCTAGGCCACATGGTTGAGTCTCTACTTTGTCTTCAAAATACAGGCTTTGTTTTGTCATATCTCAGGGACATATTTCTTACATAAAGAGGGAAGATTAATACTGTTGTGCAAGGTACTGAAAAGATCTTTTGGGGGTTGTTGTACAGTTCTAGTTGTCTATACTCAATGAAAGGAGAATTTGGCGAATGGAGGACTGCTGATACGAATAAGCAGTCCTTGGGGAATGTATGGGAGTATGAAAAAGGTTTGGAAGACAGAGTCTCTGCACAGTGTCTTTGAATTATACTTTTTAGTGTGAAGGCTATCTCATATTATGTTTGTTGGGTTTTTTTGTTGTTGTTTTTGTTTGTTTCCTGTAGGAGAAAAGGAAGGTACCTAAATTTCCAAATGGATCTACTCCAACAGGAGAGCCTCTCAAAGAAGAAGGCCATCATGCTGGACCTGAACTTGAGAGAACTGGAAGGTGTGTTCACTTCCCTAAATACTAGCTACCATAAAGAAATAAAAGTGATAAATCTTCACAGTTTTTAATGATTACATTTGAACATAAAAAGTGATGGTATAACTGTCAGAGCACATCCTTTTTCCTTTTCAAGTGTTGGATTCTTGCCTGTAAATGCCAATCTGCTTAAAGCATTTTCAAGCCTGTGGCAATGTTTCTCAACACATTTGTGAAGGATTTCATATAAGACGCTGCCTAATTTAACTGATTTTGAAGAGTTGGGTTTTAATTTTTAATTGTCAAGAGCATGCAATTATCATAATTATAACAGGAATATACAATTTTCAGTATTGGGCTAGGTACTAAAAATTTCCGTTAATGCAAATCTGTTTTATTAAACATGTATAAAATAAAACAACAAGGAATACAAAGTGTGAAAATATACTTTGGTATTGGTTAGGTTTTGCTTAGGTTTCTTTTAGAACTAATTGAAAATTGAAGGAATTACTTTCAGTAGAGTTGCATTGTTGTTCTCTGTTAATTCTGAAATACTTGCCAAAAAAGTCCCCAGCACTGGAAATACCTGGTTAAGATTATCTTTAATATCTCATATGAAAGAGTAGAGATTAAATCAAGTGAGAAATTCTGGAAAAGATGTACAATGTTGTTATCCTCAAAATGATAAACTTCCAAATGCATCTTTCTCATACCTTTGCAAGAAGGGCTTTACGACACTTGTGTTAATTTTTACCATTTTGGCTTTGTTACATTTACTTTTTTGCCTTTTTGCAGACAGTATGTGGAGCGAGAAGTTCACTTCTGCCCACAGGATCATTTCTAGATGAGTCTGTTGTTTTTGTTAGGAATGGGATTTTTTTTTTTTTTAATAATTGAAAATAAAATCTTTTTTTTGTAGGTGCAAATTATACCTAGTATTTTGGAGTCTTGAAAGTTTTTTGGAAACTGCCAAAAGCTTTTTAATTTCTTACTAATCACTTTATATGTTTGGTTTTATATTTCCATTTGTAGACTATCTATACATTCCAGATGAAAACCCTCCAGATAAAAGCACTGTTATAAATGATAGACTGAAATTTATTTACGGACCTGACCATATATATTGAGAGAATTTGAATCAAAAAGCTATAACTACTTACTGGAGTAGTAATACTGAAATGTATCAATGCAGTGGTCTTGGTTGAGGTTTAGCAAATTTCTTCTGTTCCTTGTTTTGAGTATCATAAGACAGATTTGACTTAAAACATTATTTAGGTAAAATAATTTGCAAAGATACTTTTTCAGTATCTAGCCCATATACAAAAATACCTAGCCAGCTTTTAAAAATGTGGATAGCCTGTTTGATTATACTTTGAATACTGCTGAATTGGAGTAGATAAGATTCTCATTTACATTTAAAACTGTTATGCTTTAATCTGGATTATGAAATAGCTAATTTGTGCTGGTAATAGGTGCTGGCAGTCATGTGTAGCCCATAGTTTTAAACTAGCTAGAATCCTTTAGTGTACAGTTTGATGAGTTTCATCTCACCTATTTAGGCTTTTTGGTGGTTTGATACTTGACATCCAAAGGAAAGCACCTTTTTTCTTGAGTGACTTCAAGGATGCATTAAGCCTGCAGTGCCTGGCCTCGATTCTTTTCCTATACTGTGCCTGTATGTCTCCTGTAATCACTTTTGGAGGGCTCCTGGGAGAAGCTACACAAGGCAGAATAGTGAGTACAAAGAATGGTAGTGGCCAGGCTTTTAGACCTTCAGAGGCAAGTCACTGTGTGCATTTGTCTCACTTATTTATACTTGTATTTGAAGAATTTACCCACAGCACTTGATTAGCCTGCCCCAGAGCAGATCTTCCCCAAAAGGTAATTGCTGTGGAAAATGTGGGGAACCCCTGTGAACAGGAGAAGATGCACAGTGGAGGTAAAAAATGTTTATCCTGCCTTGTTGGATGAATGGCTTCATGAATTGAGAAAGGGCTTGCATTGCCTTCTTTTCGGCTACTTACAAATAATGAATAGCAGTAAAGATACACCATCCCACTAGGCCTACTGTAGGCAAAGTCAGAGGCTCAAGGTGACCAGCCAAGAACATGCACTGGCCTTGAGTAGTAGGCCTACGAGGATGAGAATGCCTGCAGTGTATGGGTAGCAGTCAATTGTATGTGTCAATAACGGACAGGATATGTGTATGCTTTCACTAATGGTATGTTGTTAACAACAGAAGAAAGTGGCTAAGGTTTATGAGCAGAAAATACTCTTCATAGTAAACAACTTGAATATAAACCATACATGTACAAAATTTTGGTAGTGTTATATCGGGCAGTAGATAACACCAGCACCCTTTTAACCAAAATATCATTGCACATTGGGTTTTGGAGCAGGGAAAGAATACTTAACATCAGCAATGTTAATAACTTTGTGTTTGTGTCAATTGACTTCTGAGTAAACTAATTTGAAGTGTATTTTCTGTTTTTAAATCTATCATGAAGAAACAAGGCTCTGTCCTTTTGTGGGAGGGAAGGGATTACTCAGATACGTCCTTTACAAATTTTAAGATTCTAGTAGCGCTTGTGACTCTCTAAAATTCTTCTTGATACTTCGATCAAGTTTTTATACTTGCAGTTTATTCAAATGCAGTTAACTATTTTGTCTCTTTCAAGTAATGCTGTTGACTCAGAATTTTGTTTGTTGATGTAGCACTTCAAGCTGATAGCAAATACAGAAATAAATTATATCTTCTCTTTGCATTGTTTTTGCTGCTCTAAATGTAGGAATTATTATAAAAATGTCAATGTAATTTCTGAATGTACATCATGTATGATTATGAAAATACACTCCTTTTAAAGCTTGATTCTTAAACACCTTCTTTCTTTTAGCTATCTGGAATTGTTTGCAGGTTTGTTCCTGCCTTCAGATACTTGGTGTGCATCATTGAATATAAAATTTAGTTACTGCACACACATGTTCAAGCACAGTAGCTGACATTGTAAGGTACACAGTTTGTGTTTGAAACCTTCCCTCACATTCCCAGAGGTCATCACCTCCACAGTACTCCTGTCCCTGCCACCCTGATTGAGTGCCCCAAGGTTAATGCATTGACTAACCAAAAGCGCTAATTCAGAGGTAATAGAACAAGGGACCGAGATTATATTTTTTTTCCCCACTATAATGAGGAAATGCCTCATGTTTTCTTTAATAGCTCCAGTTCAGCAAACAATTTTGCCCAGTTTTAGATGCTTTACTGAATTGGAGCTTAAGTTTCCATAAATACTGTTTTCTTAGGCTTGCATAATTGCAAAATAGCAATCACTTGAAAATTGTACCACGAACCCTTTAATCTGTAATCCATGACTTTTTATAGCTGTAAATGGTGTAGTTAACTATTTTCTTATAACTTTAATAACATTTTAGGATCTAAAAAGTCCAACCCCTCTCTTTTGAGGTGCACTTCAACTTTTTTTAGCAGAAAATGTTATAGTAAAACATTTAATTCGAGAATTGAAGTAGATATCTTCAATTAAAAGAAATGCATTACCAAGTGGGACATTGGTTTACTGCTCATTTATTTTTGGTGTCATGTATACATAAACCAGTATTGTTCAGTAATTTCCCCTTCACCTCCACCTGTCAGTTTTTTCTTTTGTAATGCTTGGTTGACTGATGCAGGTTTGATACACCATATCATGTTTTGGTACAGGTATGTTGCAATATATATTTATTTTTTAAATTTTTTTTTTTCTTTACAGAGACAGATAATTATTTCTGTAAACTACATGTTGTGTAACCTTTTTTTTTTAAAAAAAAGTAGTAATTGTTTTTCCTTCATAGCTAGCAGGACTAGTAACTTGTTCTCATGGTTTTGGATGGGTTTATGTTTCTCAGGAGTGAATTTTTCAAAATTTTTTGTCAATTATATTGTTACTGCAAAACTGTTAACTTTTTTTCTCAAACATCAATGTTAATTGCAATGCTTTTACATCTTGTCTTGTTTCTAAGTTAATGCATCTTAAAACTGTATTTATGCAGATGTGAAGCTAAATGCTAACCTGAAAGACACATATTATAGCAGTTTCTTTTTCCCCAAACAGAGTGCAATAGAGTCTCTCTTTGGAGCCTCATTAACTGGGATTGCCTATTCCCTCTTTGCTGGGCAACCTCTTACTATTTTGGGGAGCACCGGACCAGTTCTAGTATTTGAAAAAATATTATTTAAATTTTGCAGGTAAGTGATGTTTGTGTTGGTGGAATGCACTTTCTAACTTTCTAGTCTGTTAGAATAGCTGCTATTGAAAGTAGATGTGTGTTAAAATGGATGTCCAGGAAGATGTAAATGCAGCAGCAAGAGACTGAGATGCATGTGGTTGGGAAAGCTGTGAGGCACTGGTGAACCTTAATGAGAAAATCAGTGATAAGTAGTGGCTAGGCCTTAGGTAACAGTTATGTTCTGACTGTGTGGAGATGTTGGCTTTGATTCTGCAGGGATAAACAGGGATTGATCTGCCTTCTTAGGAGAAAGCATCTAGGTAGTTCTGGAAACATCATCCCCATGATGCTTCTCAGGCTAGGTAGTTGCACCCTCAATCCTGGAAACACCTAGCAGCGTTGCTTTGCTTTGGTGGAAGGTGAAACAGAAGCATTTCTGCTTCCTTCATAACTAAACATCAAGGATGAGAAGAGTGGTAAATAGCTATAGAGCTTGGCCTCAGTATCTGTTTTCAAATAGAATATAGTATAAATGACTTTTGGCTCGGTTAATACCTTTGTTTGTTTCTTCACACAGGGATTATGGTCTTTCCTACCTCTCCCTGCGAACTAGCATTGGTCTGTGGACTGCATTTTTATGCATAGTGCTTGTAGCCACAGACGCCAGCAGCCTTGTGTGTTACATCACTCGATTTACTGAGGAAGCTTTTGCAGCGCTTATATGCATCATATTTATTTATGAGGCATTGGAAAAGCTTTTTCATTTGGGAGAAGTGTATGCCTTCAATATGCACAATGATTTGGATAAACTGACATTATATTCGTAAGTATCAAGTTTCTGTCCGTTAGTAAAACACAGAAGGACAATGTTTATAGAGACATACCATTTACCAAACTGATGTGTGCCTCTCGGTGGAAGGGTAGGAGGAATGCTGGGGGTGGTGCAGGCATGAGAAACCTCAGAAAAATTCTATTCAGGATGCTGTGGTATTGAATTTTCTGTGTTAACTCTGGGTGGTTCAAAGGGATGAGGGGCTGTGACAATGCCTGCTTTTATTACAGCTTCATTAAAAGTCAGCCTGGAGATTAAAGGTCAGAACAGGAGTTCTGCCTTGCCACTTCTCAGGCATTGGAAGGGGTTGCCCAGGGCAGTGGTGGAGTCCCCATCCCTGGAGGGATTTAAGAGTCGTGTAGCCATAGTGCTGAGGGACACGGTTTAGTTGGGACTTGGCAGTGTGAGGTTAATGGTTGGACTCAATGATCTTGAAGGTCTTTTCCAGTCTAGGCAATTCTGTGCTTCTAGAAATCATGATAGCTTACCCTACCTAGGTGAGCATTGTTTCCAGGTAGCTGAGGCATGGAGAGCTTCTGCAACTTTCACATGCTATGAATAGGGAGTTAACATCTTTAAACAGTGTTGCTTTCTGCTGTAATTATGGTGAGTACTTGACTTATAAAAACATATTTTTTTGAGAGAAGAGAATAATAGAAAATACAGTACAGACATTTTTTCTTTCTTGACTACGTAGAATTATTATTCTATTCATCACAGTAACTAGCAGTAAAACTATCAGTACAAAAATAACTTTATTTCATTTAAGGAATGTAATAAGCAAGCTATTTAGGTGTATCTCTTTTACATTTGATTTATTTCTTTGGCAGTTGTATATTGTGTATCTGTGATGGGTTGACTCTGGCTGGACACCAGGTGCCCACCCAAGCTGCTCTATCACTCCCCTTCTCAGCTGGACAGGGGGAGAAAAATATGATGGAAGGCTCGTGGGTTGAGATAAAGACAGGGAGAGATCACTCACCAATTACCATCATGGGCAAAACAGACTCGACTTGGGGAAATTAATTTAATTTATTGCCAATCAAATCAGAGTAGGTTAATGAGAGAATAAAAACCAAATCTTAAAACACCTTCCCCCATCTCTCCCTTCTTCTTGGGTTCAACTTCACTCCTGATTTCTCTACCTCATCCCCCACAGCAGCACAGGGGGACTGTGAATGGGGATTATAGTCAGTTCATCACATGTTGTTTCTGCTGCCCCTTCCTCCTCAGTGGAAAGACTCCTCACACTCTTCCTCCTCACTCCTCCCCTTCTCCAGTGTGGGGTCACTCTCATGGGAGACAGTCCTCTGTGAACTTCTCCAACATGAGTCCTTCCCACGGGCTGCAGTTCTTAACGAGCTGCTCCAGCCTGGGTCCTTTCCATGGGGTGCAGTCCTTCAGGAAGGAACTGCTCCAGTGCGGGTCCCCCATGGGGTCACAAGTCCTGCCAGCAAACCTGAGGCAGACTGCTCACCATCCTGATGGGTGACTACTCTGCCTGGCAAAGATCATGGTACATGCAGGTGGCTTTTGGCAGTGTCAAAACACATTTTGACTGTTGTGTTTCTACTCCAGGATTTCTCCTCACCTTTACATTCATGTTTCTTCAGTACTTCCTTTCAGGATGATACTGTGTCTGTGTTGTGCATCCCCCCCCCCCCCCCCCCCCCCCCCCGAAGTCTTTTTGTAGTTCCTTTGTTACTGTTTAATCCAGCTGATGTTCCAGATGATGTTCATCATCTTCCTCTTCAACTAATCAGGTTTGGGCAAACATCCTCTCACACCGTTTCTTGTGTTTCATTCACGTGGCATTTACACTCGCTCCCCTGTCTTAACAGCTGTAAAGACCAGGACGTTGCCAGAGCTGGGCAATGGGAGCACACTCACTTCCTAATTTCCCCCTTTTTTCTGGCTGCCCATCCTTCTGTTGCCTCTTGGACCTCACTGGACTCCTATGTGAGCATGTTAAATTCACTAATCTGGACAAAATTGTAGTGTAGATCTGTAGGTCTTCTGACCTTTGCCACCTCATTGTATTTTGCTACACTAGGATGGGCAGGCCATGAGAGTGGAAAGAGGAAGGTGTGACATTTTCCTTGGTTAAGCTCTGCGAGGTGTCACACATGTCTTTCAGAACATGGCACAGACTTCAGATTTGGTTTGTCCTGTATGTTTTTCTATAACAAAGCTGTAGGAGATCTGGCCTTCTACAATTGCCTTCCTCTTACCCCCTACTTTTTTTTACCTCCATTGCCCCAATGGGGAACAGGATGTGGAACAAGCATCTTCACCTAAGTGAACCAAAAGATAGTCTCAAATACTCTCACATTTTCTATTTTTTCTTTCTCTTCCTGAATTTCCACTTACCTACTTGGTGGCACCTTTTTATTTTCATTGCATTTGTTAAAGGAATTTGTCAAGTCTTCCTTTGGCATACTTACTCATGTAAGCCAAGGTCAACCCACCACAAACACAAAGGATTCTGCATTCCAAGTTTGCAAACCACTGCAGTAGAAGGGGACACTTTTACTTGTTCAAAATGTTTTTAAAAATGCATGTATGCAGTTGCCTTAAACCTGAGCAATTTATGTGTTTGTATCTTCAGTTAGCCCACTACATACTCAAAAATGGTGTCTTAATTCAGTGTAACCAGTTTTGGGAAATGCAAGATAAACAGCTAACTACCAAAGTTTCAGAAAAGACTTGGAAATGCCTAGAGGCTAATGGCCTATCTGGTTTGAAAAGAAATTGCTGAAATTGTCTCCTACACTAGTTTTTTAAATCACAGAATCACAGGGGTTGGAAGGGACCTCAGGAGATCATCTAGTCCAACCCCCCTGCCAAAGCAGGTTCCCTGCACCGGGTTGCACAGGAAAGCATCCAGGCGGGTTTTGAACATCTCCATAGGTGGAGACTCCACAGCCTCTCTGGGCAGCCTGTCCCAGGGCTCTGGCACCCTCACAGGAAAGAAGTTTTTCCTTAAGTTTGTCTGGAACTTGCAATGTTCCAGTTTGTGCCCATTGCCCCTTGTCCTGTCACCGGGCACCACCGAAAAGAGCCCGGCCCCATCCATTTGGTCCTTGCACTTCAGATATTTCTAGACATTGATCAGATCCCCTCTCAGTCTTCTCCAGGCTGAAGAGTCCCAGCTCTCTCAGCCTCTCCTCATAAGACACATGCTCCAGGCCCTTAATCATCTTTGTGGCCTCCATTGGACTCTCTCCAGAAGATCCCTGTCCCTCTTGAATTTATGTTGGTGTACAGTACTAATTCAAAGTTTTAATCACTGTGGGATGTGATGCCCTACAGCAGTCTAAAAACCTTAATTAGTACACAGACATAGAAAACTGTTTGTGCCAGATTAGTCCAGTTATGTAGAAATCTTTATGCTAACACATACTGTGTTATTTCCAGGGTTCTTAGGTGGTGGTGTCATTTGGATTTTTATCTCAATCTTTTTATTCACAACATGTAGAAGTCTGCATATATTATCTATTTAATTGTATTTTTCAGATGTCATTCTGTTTAAAAACTGGCAGATCAATCATATAGTTAACATTTTGCCTGCTTCTAATTCCTAAAAATACATAGTCTGTAAATGTCCTGAACCGTTGCTGCTTTGTTTCATTTCCCCTACCCCTCCAATAATCTCAGTACATGTCATGCAAGGAGTCGTCTTGTACTCTGCTTCTTTCATAGAAGGTTGGGCTAAACTCTGCTTTAAACTCTTCAGGAGTTTTGAAATTATTTAAAATCACTGCATTGTGGCACATACAGCTTAAAAGCATGTAAACTCTTTTTTTCTTCCCTTCAGATGTGTGTGTTCTGAGCCCGAGAAACCTAGCAATGAAACTTTGCAAGTGTGGAGGACAATGAATAAATCTGTGGAAAATATAGCATGGAGTAACCTTACAGTTTCTGTGAGTATCTAAAAAGCTGTATGTGTTTATATATGTGTGTGTATAAAAAAATAAATACCCATGCAGTACTAGTCTTGGTTAAATGTTTTCATCTGGCTTCTTTCTTGCTTTGAACCTGGACTGTTTTCTTTAAGATTGCATTTTTGAACTCTTATTCCTCCCATAATGCTTTAAACAGTCCTGGTTTGGCTGAGCAAGTCAATGGCAGTAAATGCTAATCTCAAATGTCTACTTGAGGTAGCCACTTTAATCCTGGTAGGCAGAACAGACTTCTTTCTGAAGTGCAGATGACTGTGATGAGGTGATTAAGCAGGAGATTGCTTCCTTCAGTTTCCTGGAAAGGATGAACAAATATTTCTAAGAAAGTGTGAAGATGGAATCTGCAGTTAAAATGTGGTAGCAAACAAATTTCATTAGCTTGTTAGACATTGGTATAAAACCACTACAGAATCAAAGAAACTACCTAAATATTGTTTGTAAGAAAATAATTATTTGAAAAACTGAAGGTTAAAAGAAAAGGAGAAGAGCTATTTAAAGGAATAGGCTTGAAAGCATTACCTTCTGAACTGGGTATTTCATAACAATGTCTACTTTTGTGGGTAGATGAAGAGGAGGAAATTTATCATGGGGAAGTGATACTGGACCCTTTTAGGAAGAAACATTTTTTCTGATTAGTAGTTAGTTGGGTGGGATTTAGTTGCCTAAATGCAGCTGTCTACAGCCGCTTTGCATCCTGGCATCTGGTTTCCACCTCGACCTTGAATGATTTAAATCTCCTCTAGATCTTGTGTTGCATTTGCTAGCCACTTGGCCATCTTAGGCCATCTAAAATGGTAGTAGATATCTGTATATAGGATCTCCTTGTGTGTGAGCCTAAACTTTCACACTGAAAGGAGAAGGTGTTTTGCACAGCAAAAATACTATGAAAAACCTCAGTGCTCTACTTTGAGCTGTAGTGTTTTTTTTTCTAGGTACCACCAATCGCTCCTAGTCTACCATAATCACCTAGGATGGCAGTTTCTCTTGAACTTAGTTTTTATATTTAGTATTTATTTTATATACTTCATTCTCTTAAGCATCTTCAGTCTTCTCGGAGAGACAGAACTGATCCAGAATTTGGTGGTGCTTATAATCAAAGCAGATTGTTGACTGGGAGAATTTTTATCATAAGTTAAATTTTCAATAAATTAACCTGTTTGAAGCCTAGATTGTGGCAGGGCTGCTTCCAAATATTTGATTTATTGGCTTGTTGTTTCCTTATAATCTATGTGTCTAATTCTTTGCTTTGCATTTCAGTGAACCTTTTGGATAGGGATCATCTTGAGTTTGTACCTTTGTATTCAAAGTCATTATTTATGATGCTTTTCTACTTTACTACTAGGATTTTTTTTTTTTCTTACAGTTGGGTTAATCTTATTTTGTAAGACTGTTTTTCCTTCATTGTATCAGGACAAAACAAAGCCAAAAATAAAGAGGTGGGAGAAACTGAGAAGGGATTTGGTTTTTTGTCTTTTTTTATTTTTTTTATTTAAATTGTTTGTCAGCTTGAAAGTTGATATTGGATAGTCTGCTTTTCTGGACTTAATCTTCAGTCTTTATTTATGCATTCAAGTTTATGATGCTTTGAGAAATAGAATGGAAATGAGGTGAACATAAAGTTGTTTCTTATTTCTTCTTCTTGGGCACATCCCAGCATTTCGGCATGCTGAAATAATCAGTGATGGATACTGTGGCTCTTGAGACAGCACACATTTTTAGCATTTCAGGATGAGGTAGTGATGAAGGGAAACCTCCTTTTTGGGATTGTGAAAGTTCTCAGATGTGTTTTAAATTGAAAGGCTACAAGTTAGGTTGAATGTACTAAATGAATAAAACATAGAAATTTAAGGAGTTTTTCTCTTTGCAGGAATGTTTAGAATTCCATGGTGTGTTTCGTGGATCAGCTTGTAGCCGTCATGGACCATATATTCCAGATGTTTTCTTCTGGTCTGTCATATTATTCTTTACAACATTTTTCCTCTCCTCTTTCCTTAAACAATTCAAGACCAAACGCTATTTCCCGACTAAGGTAATTCTCATCAGAGACTATTGTTGTCTTGCGGTAAATACAGAGTGCAACTTCACAGAGTTGGGGTTGTTTTAATCATTTTGCTTCAGAAGCTTTTATTGAGAGATTTCTTTTAAGACAGAAAAATAAATTAAAACCAGAAAATTAGCCAGTAATTATGACAAGGAAGACATTAGAGTAAATAAATCAGCTGCTGAAAATTCAGTGCTTACTTTACTTTCCTATAGTTACAAGATGTTCTGAACATTAGAAGAGCTAAGCAGCAGTCTCCCCATGTTAATGGGTATTGCCAGGTATCGTTTGGAGAGATGCTGTTGCTGCTGATTTCCTCATCTAGTTGTACAGAACAACTGATTGCTTTCCCCAAACTGCTGATGTATGAAGGGTTCTGAGTGGTTCCTCAGGGGATTACTGTTTCTAATAGAGGCTAATATAATGATTATCCTTGGACTGATTTACACAACTTCTGCTAGCCAAAATAAAGTGATTAGATCTTCTCTGAACCTCATCCCTACAATGCCTTCCTAATGTTTAATAAAGTCACCTTTGATAACCTGGATCTGTTGCAAATTATCCCCCTCCTATCTACTGAAACGACAAATGTATCAATACTGATTTCAGAACAATTCAATGATGTTACTGAATTAAGCTGCAAGAGATTAGCTGTGATGGCCCAGCCTCCCAGCAGGGTTGAGAGGACAGGAAGATGAGGAAGGAGTTATTTTAAGTAATTTGCTTCTTTCAGTGGGTCATTTTAAATGAGATAATTGGATGTACAGTTGAACACTTACCTTCTGCAACTTCATGCTTTGCTGGCAGGCAGCTTAAATTTTAGAATAAGAAGATAAAATATATGTAATAGTCAGTGGTATAATAAAAACAGACTTCACTATTCATAGTGGAGAAAATTGTCTTTCTATATGTGCAGATTGTTATGATGAAAACCAAGAGTTAACACAATTCTTGTCTTTATAGGTGCGTTCTACCATCAGTGACTTTGCAGTATTTCTGACCATAGTAATCATGGTTCTGATCGATTATCTTGTAGGAGTACCTTCTCCTAAGCTTCATGTTCCAGAGAAATTTGAAGTAAGAAATAAAACCTTTTAAAAAACTAACTTTTTAAATGCTTGCAGTTTCATAGACAGTAGAACAATGGAATTGTATAAAACCAGAAATTTGTCTTTTTTACTTATAATGTAGTTGATGAAGTAATTTCCCTCTTCTGTTTTGGACGTATGTCTCATCTGACAGAAGAGACTATGCTTTATATTATAATATTGCTGAAAAGGAAACATTCTTTTATGCAGATGAGCTGAAATGAAGGAATAGATTTGTTTTAATTTTTTCCATATAAATGTCACATTCACATATAACAGCTAAATCAATCTTTTGCTCAAAGCCATTGGAAAAAAAATCTAAACACGTATTTAAAAGACTGTTGATATATTCATTGCAGCTGTTTGTAGCAATAAAATCTGTATTTTATCTTAGTCATTTAATTCTCATTGTCAATGTCTGTTTTTTCAGCCCACGCGAAAAGACCGAGGGTGGTTCATAGATCCTCTTGGAAGCAATCCTTGGTGGACACTCTTGATAGCTGCTGTTCCTGCTCTACTCTGTACCATTCTCATTTTCATGGATCAACAAATAACAGCTGTTATAATAAACAGGAAAGAGCATAAGCTGAAGGTAAAAGTCATTTTCACAAAACTCTTAATGTCGTGTAAGTTAAACTTATTTTAAATCAGATTCATTCTGCAAGTCTGAGAAACATTACCAACAGCTACTAAATAAATGTATGTATTGATTAATAAAGAACACATATAATTTTATGGACACTCTCAAAGTATCTGTCTTCTGTAGTTATCTATCAGCTGTTAAAAATATGGTATCATATAAATAGACAGCTTATCAAATTATTTGTTTGCTTACTTTTACAGAAAGGCTGTGGTTATCATCTTGACCTGCTCATGGTTGGTGTTATGTTGGGGATATGTTCTATCATGGGCTTACCATGGTTTGTTGCTGCAACTGTCCTGTCTATAAGTCATGTTAATAGCCTGAAAGTTGAATCTGAATGCTCAGCACCAGGGGAGCAACCAAAGTTTTTGGGAATCCGGGAGCAGCGAGTGACAGGATTGATGATTTTTGTCCTGATGGGGCTGTCAGTGTTCATGACCTCTGTGTTAAAGGTAAAAGACAGTTTTTCTAAAATATTTGTATTTTCTTTGTACTTTTGATTTTGATACTGTGATTTAGCATTTAATAGTGTTAGGAAGCTTTATTATGTCAAGTAAAATATGCCTGGACTCATTTTCAAACTGCCTTTTTAACAATAGGTGTTAGTTGAATAGAAATGATGGGAGGAGATGTTAAGAAAATAAAATCTGAGCAAGCTAGAAATGTAGTGAGTCTTGAAGAAAGCAGCCTTTGTCCATGTTACCTGATATTCTTGCCAGCTATTTTTTAGTTTCTTGAGTCCGTGTTAACTAAAATAGTTCTTCTGTACTTTTTATGTGAGTGCATAAACGGAGAGAGGAGTGTGGTAAAGATATAAAGTTACTTGAGCGGAAGTAATATAATATAGCAGAAGAAAATGAAATGTATGGTTTGAAAAGTGGTCATCAGAAGTGACATTGTGCACTTCTCATTCTTAAGTTCAGCTTATTAAATTTCCTTTGATGTTTAAAGTGTCAAGATTATTTTATGCATCATCACAGTGTAATAGATATTTTGC
The DNA here is from genome assembly GCA_907165065.1 of Caprimulgus europaeus. The sequence goes on from OU015530.1 coordinate 16,881,184, forward strand.
AGGTCATATTGTGGCCTCAGTTTACACTTTGTCTCTTAATTTATATCTGTAGTGCCCTTCTGAAGACTTTATTGGAAGAAAACCTGTCAGTTCAGTTGGTTTTTTGCTCAGATTTGAGTAAAATCCTTTCAGCTTCTGCTTTGTTGTTTCAAATCTAGTAGTTAAAAGGAGAAATGGGAAAACTGTCTTTTTCTTGCCAAAACTGCAGATAGGGCATAAATTGCTTAATTGCTAATATCTTTAAAGAACTTTGTAAAATTCTGTTTGAAGACGGATTGTAAGTCATTTCACAAAAACATAGTTTCTAATGGCTGTTTAAGTTTAGATAATGGGAATAAATAAACCTATGAACACACAGTTATAGTTCAGTAATTAGAGCTACATATTATAAATTCTTAATAGTTGACCATTTGTATGTATTAGAGAATATCTGAAACCAATAAGGCAGTAGCAGTTACTAAAAATGAGTATTCAAATTTGAGAAGCTCTGGTAAAAAGCTACAAAGCGCTCAGCTGTATAATGCAAACAATCAGAATTAGAAGCAAAAGTATTGAAATACATTTATTGTTGCTCTAAAGCAAAAGATAAAAGTGCTGATTGCTGAAGCTAGATGTTTACCCCATGGTTTAACAGCTGATTCTTAGAAACTAATATTTCTATTTTTTATGGAAGCAAGGATAATAGGAATACAATTACTACTATTTGCTCTTTATGAGATGTTTTTCTTTTTCGATGTGAATAGTTGTTACTGTTCAAAAGAAGAAAAGAGAACAAAGCCCTGCATCTTTAGGTTACTGTGCTTTTGTTCCATGTATGGATTTATACTGATTTAATGCAGTAGAAGTTAACATAAATGAAGTATTAACATGTCAAATTCTTGAGCTTACAGTGAAACCACTAGCTCTTATACATACACAAGTGCAGTAATGACTCTCTAAGGCTTCCACACTACTTAAATTTCATTAAAGGCTTTTGTTCAGGCTTGATACCAGCATTTTTTATTAAGACTTTGAATTGTACCTGGGCTGTCCTTTACTTAGAAGCTTCATGAATTCAGGAGCAAAGAAAGCTTCCTTTGTTTTGTGTAGGCTGCAGGGGTTTGATGCAAATGCCACTGAGATCAGTGGGCAACTCCATTATCTTAGTAAGCTTTAAATTGATCATCATATTGGAGCAAAATTTAGCTCTGAATAGTTATCAGATTTTCATAGGTCAGAAATGCAAGATTAGTGGTCAAAAGTAAAACTTTATATGGCAATTTCGTGGAGTTGATAGTCTCAATACGGTCCCTATCAGATAGCAACACAAAGGCAGCATACTTAGCATTAATAGAAATCTTGCTTACAACTGAGAAAACTGGATGAATGGGCAGTCAAGACTGAACTTTTTTTTTTTAATCCTCGTGATAACCTTGTTAGCTCTAGATTTTTTTTGCTACTCAGTGATGCATATATTTTCTCTATGAATAAGAGCCTCAGTGTTTATACATTTAAACACTGTCTTTCACTAGTATGGACTGCTATGTTATGCCATGTTGATTCCACAAGTAATTGTTTTGAGTGTTTTTTCCTCCCCAGTTTATTCCAATGCCAGTTTTGTATGGTGTCTTTCTTTACATGGGAGCATCTTCATTAAAAGGCATTCAGGTAAAGTCTGATTTTAATGAGCAGTTTGCTTTTGTTTAATACTAAATTAATTAGAAACTGTAACACGTTACTTTGTGAGCAACAATAAAGTTGTCCCATAGTGTCTCAATAGTATGTAGGATAATTTCCTGAGTGTCATGTTCAGATATTTGCTCTTACCGTATCATGCTTCCACTTCCCAGTTCTTTTGCAATTATTCTTCCAGTAGTGTAGCTGAGCAAGAAATTTTCTGAAATATTCTGCAGTTTTATAGTAGTAATGAGAGGAGAAAAGAAAACCAACAAAATAAAACAGTCCCTGGCCCCATCCCCTTGAGTATTCAAGTGTCCTTCATTAGTATTTTATTTGGGATTAACTTAGGTTTCTGGAGTCCCCTAAAAATACTTATTTCCTTCTGGAGGGGAAGAAGGTAACTAACTGAAGGATGATTTTATTTTTCAATGCAGTTTTTTGACCGTATAAAACTGTTTGGAATGCCTGCCAAACATCAACCTGACCTGATTTATCTACGCTATGTGCCACTCTGGAAGGTCCATATCTTTACAGTCGTTCAGCTCACGTGTCTAGTTCTGTTGTGGGTGATTAAAGCCTCTGCAGCTGCTGTTGTTTTCCCTATGATGGTAAGTTTTCTGTTTTACAAGTTAATGAGCACGTGCAGTGTCCAGAATCTCTTCAAAACATATTTGCTGCCTTAAGAAAGAAGGGAGTGGGAAAGAAAAGAACCCGTAGTACAAGTTGTTTGCTTTTGAAACACAATTCATTTCCTGAAAATAAGCAATTTGGTTGCAAATAGATACTGAAAATGGAAATTATTTAACTTTGTGGTAAGATAAAACTAGTACTACAAAAAAGGGCTTCAGTTAGAAATTCTGAAAGTACTGAAAGTGTGTGTGCATTTTTGTTCATTTAAACATTTTAATGGCAATGATTCTATTTATGGTTCCCTTAAGGTTCTAGCATTAGTGTTCATTCGCAAGCTCATGGATTTATGTTTTACCAAAAGAGAGCTTAGCTGGCTTGATGATCTTATGCCAGAAAGTAAAAAGAAGAAAGAAGATGACAAAAAGAAAAAGGAGAAAGCAGTAAGTGTGAAAACAATGAAACTAAGCATGTTGTAAATTACTAGAAAATACTCAACAAGATTTAAAAGAAATTTAAGTGGCCTGAGTATATGACCTTATACACCAAATACACATTTTAAAATTCTTTACTGATGAGATTCAGTGCTAGAGGAACTATTACTGGCAATTACGTTCAGGAAGAGTCACTGTTTCAGTGATGCTATTATAAACTATGACTTTTAGTTGTGATTAAAATGAGCAAGCAAAGTGGAAAGCGCAAAATGTTGTTTTGTCTTTCATCAGGTTAGAAGCAGAGAGAAGGGAGAGGGAGAAAAAAGCAGCTGGAATAAGGATCTTTACCCTGCTTATGTTAGTCACAAACTATTCATCATATCAGAGACATTTTGCTTGTGTGTGTTTGCAGAGCTGTAGTTAAAACCTACTGCTAGTTACTATTAATATAGTAACATACTTTGTGTAAGTTCTTCATAAAAGTCTTACCTAACTATACACCAGCTAGCTGAATTGCTTACAGAACTTGTAAGACCCTCCTTCCCCACTCCCCTATCCCTTCTACCTGGATAAAACACTTCTAAGAAAAAAGGTCTTAAACTGTCTCCTGCGTTCAACTCCAGCACCTACAGAGAAACACCCCTTACCCCAATAAAAAATAGCTGTCAGCATGAGATACTTCTTTGATTTCTGCTGCATGAGTAATTTTACAAACTTTTTACTTGGAATTTACAGGAAGCAGAGAGAATGCTTCAGACAGGGGACAGTGAAAGTGTACACCTTGCTTATGGAGAAACAAATTTGGATTTTCCTGTAAAAACCCTAAAATACAGGTATAATAAAACGTTGGTCTTTTAAGAGTATTCGTATCACATGCTGTAGTTTTCTTCCTATTAAGTTGGTTGTGTGCGAGTTGAATAATTTTTTTTTTTCCCCAAGCTTGTAACTCAGACATGATGAGAAAGTATGAAGGTATATCTCATGGTGCTGTAGTAGCATTTTTATGTTGCATTGTTCTTTAAAGCTGCATCTTAATTGTAAATTTACATGACCATCTTGAACAGATCAGATGACTCAGTTTCGACCAGCTGTACTCAAGGTGAAGAAGCTTCCTTGGTCAGTTTTTGTGGAATACTTGTGTGTTACTGTGCATGAAATGCTGAGTATTAAGCAACTAATAGCATCAGTTGAGCCATGTGTTTACCAACCACTTGGATTTTTCAGAAAAAGTCTTAAATATGTATTTCTTTGGTTTATTTAAGTGAGGGCTAAAGTCTATAATTTCTGTGCTATAAAAAAACCTTTTTACAGGCAGTCATTTTGACTTTAAAAGGTCATTTTCTGATAGTGAATGTTGAGGACAGGATTGCCAGTTCTCTCTTGTCCTGAGAGAAGTGCTTGGAGGTTCTCTGATGGAAAGTTCCTTCAGCACTGGAACGCATTTTGTCTCTGTCTCCCTTACTGGGGATGTAATCAACTTAGTTGTCAGGTATTCTACAATTGACAGATAAATAAGGGCTCCTGGATTAAAAACTTGTTTTCCTGTGGATCTAGAGTAGTGTCAGGCCTACCCTGACCTGAGTTGGGAACAGGCAGATTTTTGGATTAGACAGATACTCCTTCTGAGTGCTGTTGTCTGCTCTAAGAGCAGACTATCAGACTTCAGCAACTCAAATGAAAATGCTAAATGCCAAAGCTTTTTTTAAAAAACATTGAGTTGCTAACTGCCCTTCACAGTACAGCTATGATTTTGTCAACCATCTGCATTTGTGTTTACTATATATTTCACTGTCTTGCATCTTGTGGGGAATCCTGAGGAAAAATGGCTTTGGAAGATTTTTATGCAGAAGAATTCTTACACATAACCTGGGGTAGATTCTGAAGCTTAAATATGGAACAGAATGGAAAACATATGTACAGACAACACCCAAGTCTGCTCTACATATAAATGTGACAAGGGTGAAAGGGGGAATACATTTTGAAAGCTCACCACCTGTGAGGGTGAACTTATCTTCTGCAGGACTTGGGAGGATGGTGGCAAAAAAACCTTCAAAAATGTCTAGTAAGGCTGTGCAGGAAAAAAAATAACTTGAAATCTGTCTAGATATTGGGACTTCTAGATTATTTTTTTTACTAGTTTTAAATCTCAACTGAGTTACTAGTTTCAAAATTTTATTAACATCTGCTCCTTCACCCTTGATTATTTTCTGGAGACAACCTTAAAGTAATTCTCATTTGTGAAAGCCTTAGCAGAAGTGATTCACTTCATAATTTTTCAGCATGCCAAATATTTTTCTGAAGCTACAGGTAATTTAGAAATGAGATTTTTCTCAAATATTCTCAATGTCTTAGTGGTATCTATGTGAGAAACTGGCTTAAGATGTGATGTGATGTGATTAAGGCAGCATTAAGTGAATGAAATACTCAAATTTTTGTTGCAATAAGTTTTTAGGAGAGGAACTCAACTTGTGGCTGCGTAAATATTGAAAGAAGGCACAACTGATGTAAATGATGAGTGACAATAAGGATAATGCTGTTGCAAGGTATTGAATACTAACCAGGAAGTGTGTTTGTTCTTTAGCATTGATCCCTCTATTGTAAACATATCAGACGAAATGGCCAAAACCGCCCAGTGGAAGGCTCTTGCCATGAGTACTGAGAATGCCAAAGTAACCAGAGCTAACCTGAGGTAGCTATCATTACTCATGCATTTTCTAACTGTGACCTTGTGTTTAGCAGCTAATAACTGTCCTTAGATTTCTTGAAATGTATCTCAAAAAAATGAGTGTACATGATTTGTAAATCTGCACTGACTTTACTTTCGAGGGACTTGAATTTGAACTTAGTTTTTGCTCTTTACTCTGAAGTTAAAATTGCTATAAGAAATTTTAATTATTTTATTAAATGTAGTACTAAAATTTTTAAACTACTCTTTATTTGCTTAATACAATTGTATACTATGATGGGCTTAAGGTTTCCAAAAGCTTTACTAAAGTGTATATGATCATGGGAATTGTTTGATACTGGTGGCAGGAATAAAAGATAAGTCCAGCACTTCCATTGTTGTTTTATGCTGCCCTAGGATCTATCCCCTGTGTTTGTGGATTGGTTGGTTTGTTGTTTTTCCCCAGCTCATTTTTAGTATCTAAAAATTATATAATATCTTCACTGGATATGAAATATACTTGAATGAAGTGTGGGACAGATTAGGAGTCCTTGGTGCTATAAAGGTTTCCTGTAAGCTAATGTGCATCTTCTGTGGTGGCTAGGAGCCTCTTTATTATGAGCTCCCCATCAAACAAGAAAGTCTGTGTGCAATGTCTGCTATTCTATCCTAGTTTCTTCCCTGTCTGGCTGAATCTATCACGGGAGAGGAGCCAAATCCTGAATATTCACATGGAATATCCCCAACATCCTGAAAGGCCTGTAATTTGTAGGGACTGGTATCTGTGGACTGTTCCATTACAGTGCTGTTGCTTAGTATTTATGTAGGAAAGAGGGGAGAATGGGCCTGGTTGACTTTGAAAACTAAGCTTATGCAATCCTGCTGACTGTATGTGCATCTTCTTGTGGTTGATCCCTTTCAGCCAAACCTGTGTTTCAGCAATATCAAATTGTCACATTTTGTGCAAAATTACATCTCAGTGGAAGAGTTGGTGGTGAGGGAGTGTTCATACCTAATAGCCCAAGCTATTGGGTGCTGTTTAGCTTGCATCATGGAAACAGCAGTAGTGATTGGCCACTTAGCCCTTGTATGTGATCTGTTTATCCAGCATGTACATTGCCACATACTAGATGTGGAAATATGCTTTGTTTTGACAAGACAGTAGGTCAACCAAGGGTGAAGAAGGAGACAAGGAGAGAGCTTAGAGGTGGTGTAATAGGAAAAGCTGAAGAGACTCATTAGTGGAGGGATCATTTTCAGTGAATCTTCAGCTTGTATTGTTTAAACATTTTAAAATGTTGAAATAAATGTTTTAAACAGACATTTTAAAAATATTTTTAAAAACTTGAGTACCACACGAGCTAGACTGTCAGGAAGATAGATAACAGAGACTTTAGGTAGATAACACTCTGTGTGTCTCATATACCCTTGTATTTTAATAGTTTATTGTCTTTCATGTTAAGTTCTCAAAAACCTAGGTTAAGGTAGTATAGAGTTATATGCAGCACTAGTAAATTAGGCTTCTGACCTGTTATATTTTGCTGTAAGACATTTCCTTTTGATTCCATAACATGCCTTGCTTGAGATCAGTATGATAAAAATTGCATCTTGGAAGGGAACTTGCTAAAACTGCAAGTAGAAAATAAAAAACACTGGTGTCAGAAACTAGCTCTTTCAAGAGACTGCCTGTCACTGCATGAATCTGGAAAAATGTTAGGCAGGACTTCCTTGAACCTTAACTCAGGTGGTTGCTGTTTTGGAGTATTTGCTACCCTTTCTTCTATTATGGGTGCTTTAGAGATTTAGAGATGTCACCACTGTTCAATCAAAAGTAATTCACAGTAAATTTTTCATCTCAGTTCCATTAAAGTTTTTTAGTGTAACAGTCTTCATTTGATAGTATGGACAGACGTTTAGTGCTGTGGTAAAATGATTCTGTAGGCACTGCTATTTTCAGATTTATAGGTTTCAAATAGGATGCAGCTTGAAGCAAGCAATTGGAATTTCAGACATGCTGTGTAGGTCAGCAGTTACTTAGAAATCTTGTCTTTTTAAAAAAAAATATTTTCTAGATTGCTTTTTCTTTCTTACTCCACTATCTGCCATATTTTATAGACTCTGCAGAGTCCAGGCACACTTACATTTTTGAAGGAATTCCAAAATTTTTCTATTTGCATGAATTTCTAATACTTTTTTTTTTTCCTTGAAGAGCAACTCCACAGATGTGTCCTCTCTTGTAAAATTCATGCCCAGAGAATCCTTCCTCTCATGCTGTTCCAATTTCTCCTCTTCTGTCCTGTGACTGCCTTGGATGTTCCTTTCTGTCCTTAGATAAGTTCAGGTGCCACCTGTGTCTTAAGGGTTTTCCATTTGAATGGACACTTCAGTAGCAGATTTCTAGATGTCCTCTACTGTTGTTACAAGTGTGGTTCCCCATTTTGCAAATACTGAAATGTTTCCCCAGTCTTGTATTGTGAACAAAATCCTTTCCTTGCCCAAGAATTAAGCAGTATTAATAATATTGCTTGTTGTGTATGTTTGATTATTTTTACTAAACAGGTTTTCTATTTTGTTTTTGGTGTGTATGTGGCTGTTTGTTCCACACCCCACTCCCCCCCCCCCCCCCCCGCCCAAGTTGTTCTGCAAAACAATTTAAAATCAATGAATAAATAAAAGAAGCAGTGGGACTGGAAATGGTAGTTACAGGTGCGATCTTGGTGATTTCTTTCTTTAAGCTTATACTTTTCCTGTGAATAGTATTTAACAATTACTGGAATGTAATAGAAATGCATCATTAAAAATGTATCCTTACATAAATACTTTCAGTGTTTGTAGTTAAGTAGAAAATGTTTGAAAGTTAATCTTTACTTAAGTGAACCAAACCTTACATTTCCTTCTTTACTTTCAAACAGCACTGAAAAACCAGAAAGTGTGAAAATACATGTGGAAGACTCAGCTGTTGTGAAATACGTGGATGCTGAAACATCTTTGTAGAAGTGAAGCAAGGAGAATCGCCTGTATTTGTGTGTGTACATATATCACTGTAGGATATGATACCATTGAAGTGTAATTTCCAATTTAAAGGAGCGATATGTATTTAATTCTGACATTGTTTAGGGCACTGTAGATATGCTTGCATAATGAGAAGATTTTCCTACAGATAAGATTAGTGGTAATCACACTTCAGCTATTTATTTTATCAGAAATTTTATTTTCATTTTTAAATAGGAAGATTGTAACGAATGCATATTATTTTCAATAATCAATATTTGCATAAAGGTTAAATCAGTTTTTGCTGATCATTACTGGTCCACATTGCCTAAAATTTTGCAATACATCTGTTTAATATGTACGCTACAGAATTAGTTTGCCATGTAGGCAATTACTGCTTCTTTTTGCAGGGTATACTTTTTTTGGTGATTTCAACCCTAAGTCAGGTGGTTATTTAATCCTTAAAATACATAAATACCCAGTTCTGCTGCTACTGTTTTTAAAATTCACTCTTGATTTTTTCATTATTGTCCAGTAGCAGTATGAGTGCAGTAATTGTAGTTACAGTCCCAAGTCAGTATTTGCCATTCTGGACACTCCATGTTTACACAGTGTAAGTTGGATTTACAGGCAGCAGTTTGGTCTATAGGAAATTACACATACTTACGACACTAGTACCTTTAAGTTTTTTCATTCCTGTTACATTTTTCCATCAACTTTCTGAGTCTGATTTACTCAGATTTAAGGCTGAAACTCATCAAATATTTTTCTTGCTTAAATTAATTTTTAAATTTACTGTGTATTTTATTAGATTAACTGTAGTTTAATTCTGTAATAGGTTTATGATCAGTATTATTTTATGGATTACAAATTGCTTGTGGCATTTGTGTGTAAGTTCTGATCCTCTCCATTGTAAAGGGCATATATGACAGCACACCAACTTATTTTTTAACATTTTATTTATTTTAATTAGTATAATTTTTTATTGTGTAGGATGAATATAAAAAGTAAATATTCATTTATTAAAGTAAATGGGATTTTTTTGGGGCTCACTAATAAAGAGGCAGTCAGTACATTTATTGTACTTTTTCAAGTTCTAGTGTTTAGCATTATAATATTTGAAATAATGAGAATTTTATGTATAAATGAAAATCTTGATCACTTACCTGTGCAGTTTCCATTATTAATATTTTTTGCCTTACACCTTAGTTTTTTGGTTTTATTTTCTGAAATTATCTCTTTACGCTCTCAATTGCCACCAGCCCTTTCTGGATGTATTGCAGTGGCTTTAACTAGAATCTGTGCTCATTTAAAACTAGAAGATGCTGTTTGCTTAATTCTGCTTTTGGCAAAGTTGAGAATTTTACTGTGGACCATTTGGTAAAATTATCAACAACTGCAAAAAGAGCTGATTCTGGAGGAGGGCAGAGTTCATCTGAAAATACCACTTGACGTGGATTTTTGGCGCTCTTCAGCCAAGTGTCACTTGGAGAGAAGATAATGGTATGTTACAAAAATAAAGCAATTAGTGGGAATAAATAGAAACATTTTAAAATACCATTTAAGTTAAATGGACTGTTGCCATTCCCTTTAAATGTAATTGAATATTTTTTTCTTTTTTCCTTTTTTTTTTTTTCATTTGGCTGAATTCCAAAAAGATGGTTTAAAGAAAGTAAATCATAGTGTACAGCAATACAAACAACGCTATCCAAACTGTCCTAACAAAGGCTCAGGTCAGTGGCAAAGCGAGCGAGCTCTGCATCACTGATCCTGTGGAATGACCTGTGTACATGTTCCTTTATTTGTTGGCAATAGTGTCCGTCATGTATGTGCGCTTTCAGTAAGGACCCGTGTTTTCCCTGTAGTCAAACTGAGTTACAGTGAAGCTATAGCAGGTGGTTTCCCAAAATGTTCTGCATTATTTAAAAAAAAAAAAAAGAAAAGAAAAGAAAAAAGAGGAAAAAAAAGCCACCACCAGGCATCTGCCTGACAGTTGCTGACTACTAAGTAGCTCTTGTGGAATCTGAGGGAAGATATTTTGAGATGTTTATGTAGCGTTATCCATTGCTTGGGTACTACTCATCTCAGTAGTATTTTACACTTCATTTTCACAGTCCTGCAACAATTTCCAAAGACCTAAAGAATTACTGTAAGCCTCAGATTTTTTTTTTAACTCTTTAGTGCTGGAAATCAGGTTTCCCTGATGCTGCACACCTTGTATCTGACTTCTACTTCAGTAGGGTTAAGTTGTGGTCAATATTACAGCAAGTGAATATTTTTCTAGTAATGTTGAAAGGAAACAAAACCAAAGCCCTATCAGTCTAATCACAGTATTTATTTAATTTTAATTGTGTAGATACTTTAGTCAGTGCCAGAAATACCATGGCTTGCAAAGCAGTTTACAGTGACCTTTAGATCCAGTGTTCTTGCTCAGTAGTAGTGTGTTATGCTTGCACTTTTTTCCCCATATGAATAGAAGAAGATCTGGTATTAAGTGCATAAAACCCTGTGGGTAATCTTTGGTTAAGTGATTCGCTGCTCATTTTACACCTCCTCTGCTTTAAAATCACACTTAGTATTAAAGTAAAATGGCTAAGGATGTAGTTTACTGTATGTGGATGTTTTGCCTTAACGAATGCAAAAGAGCAGTGATAATTGCTGTGCACTCGATTTTTTCATAGGGGTTAAGCCCTGTAAAAACACCACCAGTGTATTTCCATTCCAACAGTTAGTGGAAAATAAACCAGCCCTGCACTTTTTTTAGATGCATTGGTTTCCCAGAATGGAGCTTAGTGCTACTGTGTATCTGGCTGCAGAGCCACCTCAGGCGTGCCTCCCCACCCCCCTTTTCTCTTTCTAATTTATTTATAAATATGAATGTTTACATAAAGTGTAGGTCTTAATTTTGACCACTCCATTTAAATTATCATCTAAAATATTTCACTTAAAATGCAGTCTCATGTTTAAATTATATTCTACGAAACTCATTTGTAGTATTTTCATCCGTAGTACAATGCCACACTTCTCATTCTGTTTACATCTGCCCGAGTTAATTATACTTTATTCCTAGAATAATTTTGCAGCTGTAACATAAGATTATTCAGTGAAATGTTCCAGATTGCCAAGTTTGTCATCATAAAACCTGTTAGGGTAGAATTTGGTGCCCTAGTGGGTTGGGTTTTTGGTTTTGTTTTGGTTTGGTTTGGTTTTTTTCAACCAAATGTCTTGGCCATTTTTTCTACATTTAATGAAAGTTCTCTCCCGAGGTACCATTGGCTTCACCTGCATCTCTTGTCTCTCTGTGGTAGCTTCCCAATTGGTGCCCTTTCCAAAGGCAGGCTCGTCGGGCTGTAGAATACATCTGTGACGAAGCGGTGTGGTGTCCCGCAGCCTGCACCGTTGTAAAGGGTTCTCATGTACACACGTACTGTAAATCTTCAGAGACACGGTTACCGAGTTTCAGTTCACAAATGTAGCCTGTTTGAGCACTGCAATGGTTTTGGGTTTCTTTTTGCTTTATATGATTAGTAATGTTTTAATTACTCATCTAGGTCAAAGTAGTTATCAAGTACAAATGTGTGAAATACTTTGCTTATACCAAGGGTAATTTATTTTATGGCATATTTTAAGACTAGAGGCACACAGCTTTGAGTCAATGTAAAGGAAGTGCTATAAATAAAGCAAATTGCTTAGTAATTTTAAGTCAATTTTATTTTGTAACTTTTTTAGTGAAAACTCATAGGACTTAATAATTGGCATTGAAGTTAATGTAAAGACACTTTCATATGGAATTTAGTACCTGTTGATATTTATTTGGAATAATGAGTGAGTTTGAAAATCAATAATTTCTAAATGATTTTATGGGCAAGGCACATTGTTTGTAGTACTTTTCTTTCTAGGGTTGCTGATACTCCTGTACAAAGGTGTCTTCCCGCGTTCAGCACCTGTAGCTGAACTACACTTTTGATTTTAATACTGGTTCTTTGAAATGTGATTACATACTGTACGGTTCAGATTTTTTTATTACTGCTTTTCTAATTAAAATGTTTTCTTACTTTCTAACAAAATCCAAAGCAAATGACAACGTTATTCCAAATGTAGAATCCAATATTCCGTTTATACAGAAAACCCAGCTCTCGGACTTGTCTTTCATGTGAAGATCCACTCCAGCCTTTGTGGTTCTACCGCTAGAATAAAAGTATCTTTTGTAATGTTTTAAAAGGTTGATAAAAGCAATAAAACTCTCGTGAACGGTGTCGAGGCTTCTTCTCCTGTCCCTGCCTGCGGCCGGGGCCGGGGTACTGCGGTCAGCCCCGCGGCTCCCGCGCTGCCATAGGGGCAGCGGCGGCTGGGACCGGCCCCGGCCCGGGGCTGGCGTCCCCGTGCCCATGGCGACGGCCGCCACGGAAGACGGCGGGTTGCGGTTGGCCGGCGCGGCCGGCGCTGTCTGAAGAAGGCGGTGCGCGATTGGCCGCGGCTCGTGTTCCGTTCCCGCGGAGGGAGCGCTGCCGCCGCGGCCAGACGCGGAGTGGAGACGCGCGCGCCGCGTCGTGACGTGAGTGGGACAGTGCGGGGGGCGCGCACGGCGCGAGCCGCCCCAACGGAACGCGCCCGGCGGGGGGAGAGGAGCGCGGCGGGCTCGGCTGTTTCCCCCCGCTCGCCGGCACCGGCCTCTGCGAAGGGAGCGCGGCGTCCCGCCCCGCCCCGCAGCCCCCACGAGGCAGAGAGCCCCGCCGTGGGCAGCCGGGGAGGGGATGGAGGAGCCGACACGATCAGTCACGGGCAAGATGTGAAAACGCCAGGGGCTCCCCGTGCCTCTCGGTGAGGGCCAGTTTGTGCCGCCTGCCAGCCCCGGGGTGCAACTGGCCCCTGCATCCCGCCCAACGAGGGGTGACGCCTCTAAAACAAGGGGCAGGTACTTTGCCCCATGCCTCCCCATTCCTCCTAACGACCTCTCCCCCAGCCCTGCGCCTTCGGAGGGCTCCAGACAATCCCTCACGATTCCCAGAGGCTCTAAGTCGTGGCAGTGAGGTTCCCGGGAAAGGTCAGCCTGGTGGCGAGGGCAGAGGATGAATTTTACAGAGATAATGTATTATCTTTGTGTTGATACAGAGCTGCTCGTTAGACCTCAGAAATCCTCTTTTTTCCTACCTCTGTGGATTGCAGGTTGACAGGGTAAGTTTGGGCAGAATCTACAGGTACAAATTATGATCTGGAAAATAGCCCAGAGAACTGCGCTGCGTGGGCCCAGCAATCTGGACCCAATAGGCCTGGCTACTATGGCTCTGCTGCAACTGGGGTGGTGCAGAGGGAAACCAAAAACCCCCCCAAACTAGCAGTGGCTTGGATATTTTGATTTGTTGGAAAAATGAGAACCTTGTATTGGATCCTAGATAATCTTCAGAGAACCTTCAAAGAAGCTACTGAACAAAGTTTGAGATAAATATATGCATGTGGAAGTTTTCATGAATAGCAAATACACAGATTTCCACACTGAATCAGTCAATAAAAGGTGTAAGCGTGTTCTTCAAGCATTGTCTGTCTGGGTTCATCAGTGTAGAATTTCCTAGACACAGGCTGTCACGAGTGGTGACCCATCCTTCTGACTGCTGTACTGTCTGAGAAGAAGAGGGGAAGCAGTCTGGAGTTCCTTTTGGTTTCATCAGATGGGAGAGGGACCCTCTGGGGACTCTTAGTCACCTTTTCTGCTTCCTTTGCCATTGCTATTTGAACAATAATATATTGATAACTGGTCTTTTAAGGAGTGAATTTTCATCTGACCTCACACCCAGCTTATGGTATTAGATACATTCCTATCTAGCAACATCATCAAAAGTATTATTAAAGCCAAGATATAACATATCTACTGTGTATAATTAGGTAGTGGAACTCAGCCCCTGAAGGGATTAAGAAAGGAGTTCAAGGGTAAATCAAGCAACTATTTGGCTTACAACTATCTATATCCAGTAGTTATTGCTAATAAATATTAGAAAGAATATAAGACATGTTTTTGTTTAAGAGAGTTTCTAACCATTACACTGTGGTTGTGGTGGTAGATTTATGGTCCAACATGTCTTTGTGTTTTTGTTTATTTGGGGGTTTGTTTTTACCTTCTGAAGCTTTATGTGCTTGTGCCATCCGAGACAGATAGTAGACTGGGCCACAGATCAAGTCTGGGGTGGTAATCCCTTTGTCTCCTGTTTCTCACCATGTGAATTCTTTCATTTCTGACAGGGTTCTTGGAGCATTTCTTGTCCTGTTCTGCACACCAGCACTATCAGAATGCATTTCTCTTGCCATGTAATTGAATTAACATAACTGATTAAATGTAATTGTCCCCAGTTAAAATGAATTAGTTAATATTGCTTTCATTTCATTGTTTTAAATGGAATTGAATAAGACTCTATGCTGTAAAGACATTTTCCTTTTAATGTGTTTCTGTTCTTTTAAAGTGCTGTCTGATCTCAATCTTTTTCTGGCACAACTTAAGTGAAATGTGAGTGGTGTTTGGTTTGTTTCTTATACATTACTCATGGGGCTGGCTTAATAGCTGGGGGATGGTTAATGAGGATAGTTAATAGCCTGGCTCCATGGAAATTTCTGCTGGCGAGAGTAAAGAAGAAACAGGGGTGGGGAATTATTCAGTGATTTCAAGAAAGTCAAATAACTGTGAGAAGAGGTAAAGAAATATTTCATGTCTGTTTTCTCTCAGGATTATGGCTGATACAAGGAAAAAAACGGGGGTTGTTTCCTTTTGTCTTCCCCTCACTCAGAGGGTGGTGCTAATACACCTACCTGATCTAATGACTGCTGAGGAAAGGGTTTTCTTCTCTATTTTACATTCCTGCCTGCTGCCTTGTCAGCAGAGACACTGTAACAGTGAGCTGAATTGGTAGAAAACTAATTATACAAAGGGAGGGATATTATTTTCTCCCTACTGAGTTCTCTAAACTGGCTCACGTTTGGGTCAGATCAGCTGAAGAAGTAGAGGGGAGTGGCTGAGGTTGGAAAGGGAAAAGGATCTGCCATTTTCACCAGCAGCTGGCTGTTAATTAATTGATTTATCTCTGCAAGGCACAGCACTTGAAGCTGTGTAGATAAATGTTCCTTCATCCATATTGTACCTGTCCTTGTACAGCAGAAGTACCTGGGGAAAAACTATAAGGTAATCAAGGTTAAACAGTAAGGAGAGATGATTTGTAACCCAAATCAGGTTTCCCAATCCAGTGAGCTGTGCACCTATGGTGATGCTGTGCTGGCAGACCAAAGAGGTTGTGCAGGGTCAAGTTGTGGCCAGGGCTGGCCTGTTTTTGTTGAAGTGCTGACTGAGTTGTGCTGCCTTAGTGGCCTCTAGGAAATCGAGAGGTAACCTCAGGATGAGTCCTCAGAGCTGAGTGAGGGCTGCATCCTTGGGTGAGCTGCATCCCTTCATTCTCAGCAGTGAAGGGAATTCAGCTTGATGTTTGTCAGGTTCAATTTTGTACTGGGAGGTTTGGATCTGTAATGGCAATGAACCTTTAAAATATGAATCAACTATTACTGTGTTTCATCTTTACTAAGGTACCGCAAACAGCAAAAGCACTGGACTGGCAGCCCTGAAGCAAGGTTGGTCTCCAGTTTTAAGATTTAGTAGATAATCACAAACAATGAACAATTTTGGATGAAATCCTAACCATACTGGGAATCCTGCTGTTTATGGTTTAGAGGTTGAACCCAAAGATTACTTTTTAAAATGGGATACTGAAAATTTTAAGATTTAACTGTATTTGCTCATTGACAAACTGTCTTGTGTGTGGGTTTGTTTGGCGATTCTTTAAATGGTTGAAATCTGTTCTTTGTACACATGTACTCATTATAATTGATAATTTCTGAGTTTCACAGTATTTCTCCGTGTGCTGATGTGAGGTGATGATTGCATTGTGTCATGCCACAGTAATATGCTAAATGGATTGGGGTATTGGGGAGAGGACATAAAATACGAATATTACTAAAACAATACAGGGAAATTCTTATTTATGTGGTTTCTTAAACATGCTTAGCAATGTACTTGGCTTCTCTTAACTTTTACTGCTTTTGAAGCAAAGGCAATAAATGAATTTAACTAGCTTCATTTGATTTTATCTGAATTCAGGAATTTTGTCTGCTGATGGTGGAACAGATCCTGTTTATCTTCATTCCCTCATGATAACCGGTACAACAGAAGTGTTTTGAGTGTTTTTTAATAACTCTGTTGAGTGGACACATAAGGGAGGGAGGAGCAATTTCTTGGGGATCCAGATCAATCATTATTTATGGGGGGACTGCTGGTAGGGTAAAGGCTTGTTCAAAAGAGTGGAAATGGAGGAGCTGGGTTTACAGGCCACTTACTTGGGTGAGTTAATACAGTGCATGAGTTCACACTGTCAACAGCTGCATTTTGCATAGTTCTGTGTCTGATGTGAGATTGTATAATTGGGAAAAAAATGCTGATTTTCAGTTGGGAGGCAGCAGCTTCTGGTAGTGTACAATGCTTTTATTTCCTGCCAGGTTTTCTTCTTCTTTGCCTTTAGAGGAAGAGGAATAAAAATTAATAGCAGAGGAATTCTACCCTGCACAAAGAGAAAAGGAGGCTATCATATTTCATATAGAAAATCCTATTAAAGAGATACCAAAGGGAACATCCAAACAGTCTGTGTTTAATAAATAGTAAAATGAGTAGAAAGGATCAGATAGTGGTATTATGTCCTTGTTTTTGTAGATCAGAGGTGCTCTACCAATATGCTGCAGCTGAGGTAGTACTTCAGCCCCAACCTGCTCCTGACCATCCTTTTTTCACTCAGAGCAGGATCTGAGTGAAAATTATACTGCTCTGTCAGTATAATTGCTTTCATGGCAGCAGGTGATTCCTCCTGACTATCCTCTTTCTGTGTCTTTTTGTCTCTTTCTAGGGCTTGATAAGGTTTTCAGTGAACAGATATTCTGTACTATGCCAGCAACAAGCTGTGGGCTGTTCTGGGAATTCAGACCTACAGACTGAGCATTTGTCTGCAGTGGATCTGTTAATATGTGGGATTGGCCCTAATGAGGACAGGCCACACAGCTCTGCTTAGCTGTGGCAATAAGCTGTATGTCCCACTGCAGGAAAAGCTGGGCACTCTTGGTAGGAGGCATTCCTCTGAAATTCAGAAGACCCAGATTCTGAACTACTGAAAATTTCTGTGGTTCTGTGGTAAGCTGCATGATGTATGCATCTCATTTATTTGTCACATACCTCCTTTTTCTCCCCTTTTTCTGTCCTGTTTATTTAGATGATAAAACCATTATATTCTGTTTGGACAGCAACTTTATGATGCAACCTTGATGTTAGTCTGTAAGCACTGCTGTAACATAAATAGATTATCCATGCTTAGAAATAATGGTAATGACATGCAAGAGGAAAAATCCCATTAAAAATGAAGTGTAATAGCAAGACAGACAGTATTATCTACCCATCTGCTGGGAAAATTAGGTTTCTGTGTGTTAGGTCAATGACTGGTGGAAGAGCCGATGCGGAGAGGTGTGGTTCTGGACCTTGTTCTTACTACCAGGGAAGGGCTGGTTGGGCATGTGGAGGTTGGGGGCTGCCTGTGTTGCAGCGACCATGAGATGGTGGAGTTCAGGATCTCATGTGGGAGATGTAAGCCAGTAAGTAGGGTTGCAATCCTGGACTTTAGGAGAGACAACTTTGACCTCTCTAAGGACCTACTTGGGAGTATCCCATGGGCCAGAGTGTTGGAAGGTAAGTGGATTGAGAACTGGGTGACTGGCAGAGCCCAGAAGGTTGTGATCAGTAGCACAGAATCCAGTTGGAGGCTGTAACTAGTGGTGTTCCCCAGGAGTCGGTACTGGGTTGGGTCTTGTTTAACATCTTCATCAGTGACCTGGATGTAGGGATAGAGCCCACCCTCAGCAAGTTTGCTGATGACACGAAGTTGGGAGGAGTGGCTGACACACCAAAGGCTGTGCTGCTATTCAGTGAGACCTGGACACACAGGAGAGCTGGGCAGAAAGGAACCTGATGAGGTTCAACAAGAGCAAGTGCAGAGTCCTTCACCTGGGGAGGAATAACCACAGGCACCAGTACAGGTTAGGGGCTGACCTGGTGGAGAGGAGCTCTGAGGAAAAGGACCTGGGTGTGCTGGTGGACAGCAGATGGCCATGAGCCAGCAGTGTGACCTTGTGGCCAGGAAGGCCAACAGTGTCCTGGGCTGCATTAAAAAGAGTGTGGCCAGCAGGTCAAGGGAGGTTCTCCTCCCCCTCTACTCTTCCCTGGTGAGGCCACATCTGGAGTACCACGTCCAGTTCTGGGGTCCTCAGTTCAAGAGGGACAGGGATCTTCTGGAGAGAGTCCAGTGGAGGCCACAAAGATGATGAGGGGTCTGGAGCATCTGCTGTACGAGGAGAGGCTGAGAGAGCTGGGACTCTTCATCCTGGAGAAGAGAAGACTGAGAGGAGATCTGATCAATGTCTAGAAATATCTGAAGTGCAAGGACCAAATGGATGGGGCCGGGCTCTTTTCGGTGGTGCCCGGTGACAGGACAAGGGGCAATGGGCACAAACTGGAACATTGCAAGTTCCAGACAAACTTAAGGAAAAACTTCTTTCCTGTGAGGGTGCCAGAGCACTGGGACAGGCTGCCCAGAGAGGGTGTGGAGTCTTCATCTCTGGAGACATGCAAAACCCACCTGGATGCTTTCCTGTGCAACCTGGTGTAGGGAACCTGCTTTGGCAGGGGGGTTGGACTAGATGATCTCCTGAGGTCCCTTCCAACCCCTGTGATTCTGTGACTTTCTTGTTAATATCTGGAATTCTAAAGGATATCCTCATATAATGCATGTGGGTTGATGAGAAAATAGTAGAGATTTTTTTTTTCTTTTAAAGTTTTATCAGTTGGTTCTGTAAGTAAATGTTTGTTGCTTTTGCTGCAATGACATAATTCTATCTATCTACTTTAAGGAAATGAGTTTTTAGCCATCTGATAATAGTGATACAGAATGCCTGATCAGGACAAAAATTTGAAGAGCACAGAAAAAACAACAGACAAAAACCCCCATGGGATCTCTATGAGGTATAGTATCTGACGTCTTACTTTGAACTTGAGCAGGACCCATGTGGAATTTGCACTAGCTGCCAAAGCAGAATGCTTTAATTTGAAATGCAGTATAAACATAACAACTGTTACTCTGGTCACCAAGTTTATTTACACCTTTGTTGATTTAAGGCATTCTAGAGAAGCTGTAAATTCTTCTCTATGCAAAATAGGAACACTGGGCAACACCAGAAATGTTTATTTTCTATCAGTAGCATTGTTGCTTGTTGACCTACTTTACTCTTAGAAAAATAGTTTTATGTAACTATTAACACATACATTTATGCTCTTATGTTTTATTCTAGGGATTATTCAGATCTTAAAAGACTTCAGTCTCTCTTAAATGTTCAGTCAAGCAACCAACAGGTATTTTTCAGTAACTGTTAAACACGCTGTGGAATTGTATAATGATAAGTAATGGTGATTAGGGATTGTGGCAAATACTTAGGATATTGTGTTCCATTATGATTAAACATGTTGGGAAAATCTTGTGTAGTGGATATGACATCACTTTTTTTGTTTGTTTGTTTTTTTTAATTATTGTATATAGTCAGGTAGCCTCAGAGATTTGTTTTCTTCCATGCTGTTCCACAATGTCATGAGAAGGTAGGCTTAGAGATCTATTACAACATGATGAAGCGAGGTAAAAAATATAAACTTTAAAAAAATCAGCATTTTAACCATAAACAGTTTGTCTCTGGAGAATAACAGTTCAGCTAAAAATCTTCAGGGTGTAAATATCAACGCATGAAAGTTATAGGACAATAACATTTCCTTCACCTCAAGTCACTTTGTGAAGCTTGTTTGCCATTTGAAGCAAAGAAAACCAACACATGATGATGGATGTGAGTCCTTGGAATGCCAGAACAATTTCTCCCTTTCTATTCTGTAAGAGGATACGGCAGGATGGCTTAGGGAGTTGTCCATGTGGGACAGGTGTTATGCACTCCTTTCCTTGATAGAGGCATGGAGTTGGTTCTGAGCAGAAAGCTAAACTATCTGAGTTCTACAACCTAAAAGGAGTATGAAGACTGTGCAATTGTAGAAGTAGGACAGGTAAGGAGCATAGATGAGTGTGTTGCAGATTCTTTTGAGCTTTACTATTATAGATTTTAAAAGACAGTGTTCACATTTTCGTATGTCTCCATGTACTTATTTTTCATCCTTGCTTTACATCAGTTTTCTACCATGTCAGTTTTGTTTTGCATGGGGTGTATATATATTTTATAATGACAGATTATAGGTCCAAAGTTCAAGTTAGAACTTGAGAAAAGGTTCTTTTGCTTTATAGCATTCTTATAGAACTTAAAATGCAGTGTTTGACTCCTGAGTACTATCTGTTTACTCTTTAGCTTCCAGCTATACATTTTAAAAGTGGTCAAACTGATGTGACAAGAGCTCGGCAGAACATCGAGAGCAATGAACAAAACCCCCATAGTCAATGGCAAGAATCAACAGAAGCTGTTGAGCTTGAAAACTTTAGGTAAAAAAAAAAAAGGAAACTAATTTGATGACACTGTTGTGTCTCTGAACATTTTAAGTATCTTAAGCTTCTTGAGATGTTGAAGGCATTTATATTTGTGCGTATGTCTGTTACTTGTACTTTCATGTAAACACACCATCTGAGATATTAATTGTATATTTTTAACTTTCTAAACCTAACTGTGAATTTTCCTGACTTTATCCAGTTTCAGACACATGCTCCCACTCAGCAGAGTGTACTGTTGAGAGTTAATATAGTCAATTTAAATAAAAAATAGTGCTTTCTTTATTTGGAAAGTTTAAATTATACCATCATAATAGTACCAAATTATGCATGAAGCAGACTGTTCTTCATGCTATTAATGTCTGTAAGTTGTGTTATTCCATTGTAACTGCTGATATGACATTTCTTAATTTTTCATGCTAATGTTAAGTTTTTGGCAAGCTAAAATTATGTTGTGGCAAGATAATCAGCAATTTAGCATTTTTCTTTTCTTTTCCTTATTAGTGTGACCTACAAGAATGAGAGAAATTTTAGCAAACACCCCAAACATAAGATGTTTCAAGAGGTCTTTACAGCTTTAGTTAAGAACAGACTTGCCTGCAGGTCAGTATATTGAGCACATTCATATCCAAGGGGAGTCACTCTTTCTTGCCTTAAGCGAAGAACCAGGATGCACTGATAGTGTTTCATGCTGTTTCAACAATACATACAGCAGAGATGTGTCAGCAGCAGACCTCTGCATGGAGACTGCCAGCTTCACAGCTCTACATAATCTCCATTTTAAACAGTCGCTTCTCTATTGGTTTTGAAGACCAAATGCTTGGGTTAGTGGGAGAGGAAAAGGAAGGCCTGGGTACATGACAAAATTTGGCTGACCAAAATTCTAACATCTGCTATGTTTTCTTGATCGTTTGTCCATATCTGGTATATGTAATCTATGGTTTGCTTTTCTAATTTCATTTTTATTTTACTGTTTTCACTTGTGTTTTATGGACTACTGCCTATATATAGAAAAGTCAGTGGCTTTCATAAAATTCAGATGAGTTTATATTACACTGGATATACACTGTTCATATTTATTTGTATTCATGTGTATAACAGGATTAGAAAGGGACAACTTTTTCTTATACTGCTCTCATTTGAGCATGCAAGAACTTAAAAAACAGGGGGGGATAGAAAAAGATATTTTCTTAGAAAAAAAGAAAAGTGTTTTTCAGTATTTCTTTTACCATACACCACCGCAGTACATTGTATTTTTTCCTTTTGAAAGCCCAAGTACATTTTCTGAAAAATCTTAAGTGGTACAGAAGCTTAAGGGAAGAATCCTAGAGCATTTAAAGGTGTTAATGTGTAACTGCTAGAATTTCCAGAAGAACCTGAAAACCACACACAAAAAATTACATAGTCTGCTTAGGCCCTTTTTTCAGAACTAACTAGGGAACTAGGGATCTCATCTTTGGTTATCTAAATAGCAATGAGTTTAAGACAGTTCATTTAAGTGATTTGTAAATCTGGTACCTCCTTTTTCGTAAGTGAACTTTTATCATCTCAGTACCCCCCTGTGGGATGTCAGTGGCTCAGCTTAATTTGCCAAAAATCTAAGAATAATTTAC
The DNA here is from genome assembly GCA_907165065.1 of Caprimulgus europaeus. Next base: position 16,903,766 of record OU015530.1, read on the forward strand.
ACTGTGTCTTCCCAAGTTCTATTTATACATTGTGCCATACTTAGCTCATATTTTGTTTTCTGTTTTCTTTGGTATTTGTTGATTATGATGATATAGCAAAACCAGCCTTGTATTATGAATGAAAGCACCCAGGTAAGGTTAATGAAACAAGGATATATTAGTAGGTATGTAAAGTGTTTTAGTTGTGCTTTATAAATATACTATGGCTATGATGGTGACCTCTCTTTGGAACTACTGTCATTGCATTGTGTCAGAGCCTGAGAAACTGTCAACTTCATTTGCATTGCATACTTTTGCAGCCATAAATAAGTTGATTGGGGTGCAAGAAAAAAAAATCACACCCACTTACTGGCATCACTGTGTCAGCAGAACACCTGACTGGAGATAGTTGTGTTGACAAGAAAGCTGTGATCAGCTTAGCTTAAGTAGTTTTGATAAGGAGTATAACTAAGCAGGCAGAAAAAATCCCGCTGGCATATGCTGGATACACTAGGGTATCTAGTAATATGTGTTGTAGATGTAACTATAGTAGAACAGCCTCTCAAATGTTAACCAGGCTCAGAGAATTACTGTCCCTGCTTTGAAATGTGACAGATGCATTGCTTCATTAAAGAAACTAACTTCTGTCAAGAGTCAAAGCTTTTTGAAAGAATAACTTTGTAGAATTATCACGGTAACAATCTTCAGTCTACTTTAAAATCTAACCTACAAATTTTGCCTACAGGTATATGGTTGCTGTTTTCTCTTCATGAAAGTTTCGTGCCGTTCTGAGGTGGCCAATAATGGAAGCATAACGAAAAATAGTATTACTTTGGGTAGAATATTGGCATAGAAGGGCTGAGATTTTGTTAGTATCTATTTGTAAAACATTTATTTTTATCAAAATACTTTTAGCCATTGGCATAGTTCCCAACTGCAAATTGTAAAAAGGGAAGAGAGCTGCCACATCCCATAGACAACTTCTGTTCCCTGGAAACTTGCCCAGATATTGCAGATTTTGTCCTCTCAGTTAAAACAACAACAAAAAAGCCCATCACAAAAATGTCCAGGTTTATGTTTATTTTAAATAGGAAAATGTAGATATACATCTTCAACAGACAATGGAAATAGTGATTCCATTACTGGTATTTTATGCAGGATTACTGCCCCTGGATGCTTTGTGCAAATCTCAGTTGTGTTTTCTGCCAGGTCTTGTGCTGGGGAAATTGTATGGAGAATTATAAAAGAGGAAGTTCTATTTGGAAGTATAATCCTGTATCAAGAACAGTTAAACTAAATAACAAATTATTCCAAAGGCTACTAGTATTAGGATTTTTAAAACCCAGGATAGATTATTATAATTCAAGAAATTATTTCAAATCTAGCTATTTTTACTTCTATAGCACCCATGTTTTTACATTAGTGTATTTTGTGCACTGAAGTTTGATATGTAGTTTCTCAGTGATTTTGCCCTTTTGGGCCTTCATCCAAACACTTAAAGTAAGTTTAGATCAAAGCATGCTTAGAAGTAAGCATGTCCTTTCCTGCATCAGTTCAGTGATAGTAAGTGATGGCTGACAACATTCATATAATTAAATAAATTTTTTTAAAGCTCTTACTATGTTTAAATATAAATGGTATTAAAATTCTACAGTATAGTATGTTGTACAACTGTTGTAGGTCACTAATCTTCTAGTCAATTGATTCTTGATTAAAAATCTTTTAAGTGTTTTAATACTTTTAAAAATTGTATTTGGTTTATGTTTTGAATATTTCTTTTACAGGGAGTGGGTTAATCAGGCTTCATCCACCCATTTTCTTAGAGTATTAATCTGCCTGAGATTATTAATAAGGGATCCATGCTATCAGGTCAGTAAATGAAAATATTGTTTCTTGCTTGGATAAGAAAGATCCATCATGCATATGAGTTGTGTTGGTGCATGTGTATAAAAACATGCATTCTTATGGATGCATACCTATTATATGCATGTACCTATATTTCTATGTGTGAAGATGTGATTTGCAAACAAGCAGATACCAAGAGTGAATTTGCACTGTTACTGCATAGCTTGCTCAATTTCCAATATTTCTTATGTGGCATCTGTTGCTGCTAACCCTAACAAAGGACCTGCAAGTCTCCCTAGCAGATGACTTGGTCATTACTCTGAGCCCTAGGCTCCATACTTGACTTTACCATATAGATATGTAAAATTCCTGTAATGAAGTAAGTGAAGAAAACTGAAAGCTGCCTATTCCTCCTGGCAGCCCAGTGTTCTGAACTGCAAACAGCCAGCTTTTAATTTTATTCTGGCTGTTACAGTTGTTATTCATAGGAGTGAGCCTCAGACTTCTGTTAAGATATTTGTTGTCGTATATTTCTTTTCTATGTGTTCCAAAGCTTATACTGTTTTTCCAGTTTTAGAACCTTTAGAATTTCCCTTCTATGTTTTTATTTATCTACTTATTACAAGAAATTCTGAACTCTGAAGGTGCTAAATGTCTCCAGAATCCATTGACTTCAACCACTGGAGTTAGGTTTCTCAACACATGTAACAAACAGAGTATTTATATTCTAGTGTTTTCTCATTATAGTGTTTTCTGTATTTTGACTAATTTTTTAATATGTTTTATTTTCTTTTAGGAAATGCTCCACAGCTTGGGTGGGATTGAAAATCTAGCTCAGGTAGAGTTCCTCCTAGTACCCTTGTCCATTATGCTGCATGTCAGTTTATGTGATTAGAATGAAAACTGTAAAAATGAGTGTACATGTGTTCTTGGTTTATGGAAACAAATGAGTCAATTCCTCTGCCTATAAGGAGTTGGTGTGTTTTTTTTTACTAGTGCACAAAGCAGCTGTCCTTATAAGCTAGCAGCATTGAATGCAGGATTTTTAGTTAGGAGGCTTAACAAATACCTCCTCAAGTAAGAGAAGAATTAGAGAAGTCAGCACAATTGGTTCAGTCAATAGAAACTGTAGACTTTTGAAGGAAGATGAATAAAGTCACCTTGAACTGTAGCAAATGACTTTTCGAAGGTAAAAGCATAGTGATAGAATGCTGAACGGGTTTAAATTTGGGCTTTACAGGATTTTTGCATTACAAAACATTATTGATAACCGACTGCTGTATGATTATTGCTCTGTGTTAGTACTGATTTACTCCTGGATTTTTAAGTATTTTGAATATCTTTGAAATTGTTGGGAGTTTTCCTTCTAGAAAATTATCACAAATATATATTTCTAGAATACAGTCATCATTCATTAATATTTATGGATCCACCTGTTTTTCAAAGACCCAGTAGTGTGCTATGAGCCCTTCCGTCAGACAATCACCTGTTTGAAACGTTGCGGGAGTTAAAGATTGGTAGTTTCTGTTCTCCAGGAAGGACTTGGCGTTTTCCAACGTTGCATGTCATTAAAGCTTAGCCCCACTTTTGAGGAGCTTGCAGAGTGCAAAGGGCAGTGGCCTCCTGAGACACTGGCAGCGTCTGCAAGTGTGGTCCTCTGCGGCAGGAATGCGAATCGTATAACTGATAATAATTTTACTATGTGTCTGTTGCTGGCATAGAGAATTTTAAAACACATGAGATGCAATTTCTATGATTTTTGAAGTTCTAGGAAACTTAATCTTTTGTGTCCTCTGCAGCAAGATAAAATTAAGTGTTAAAGAGGTTTCTAGCATTCTGAAGTGCTGTATGAAAAAGGTTATAGCTGAGACTTTCAAAACAATCCCTTGGAAATTCAGAGAGTGGCAGTAGTTTCAAGGTGAATTGTGCATCCAAATCTTCTTGCCAGATTGTAAGACTATTTTATACAGCATTAAAAACATTTTTTATTTTTTTGACAGTTTCAGATAAAAAAACCTGTTCTCATTTTAAAGTGTTTTGGTGTGTTTTTGCTGAAAACACCAATAGAATTATTATTACCAATATTACTTTTCATAGTAGTGTCCTCCTCGTGTGAGTTTTCTTTCTAAATTATGTGCTACTACTGTAGTTCTGGCCTCTCTCTACAATCTGCTTGAAACTGCTGTAGTTTCCCCATGTTCTAGAGATTTCAAAATGTCACCATATGTAAGACCAATATATAAGTGATTTAGTATACTAACAAATGTTACATCCTTGATAATTCTAATTTCCTGGAAAAATATGTTTGACCAGAAGTTATTAGAATTATCAAAAAAGATTGACCACCATTTCCCACCCGTTGGGTATGTCTCCAAAAAAAAAAAAAAAAAAGAAAAATTAAACCATTTTTCCCTTGCACTTGTGTAGGTTTTGTAGAGTCTGCGGCTGTCACCTGTGTGGACTGAAGATCCATCTGGCTGTTCCAAACAGTGGCCAATAGTAGATGCTGAGGGAAAAGTTTGAGAGCAGAAACATGAAGTGATAATTCCCCAAAAAACTTTTACCAACCTCTAGCAGCTTGCAAAGAAGAGAATTTTGTCCCTAGAAGTAGAGTCGTTGTATTGGATAGTCTTCAGTGGATTTTCCTCTTGTGAAATTTTATGCTTGCTTTTTAGATTCTTATACTGCCAAGATCTCTTCTGTTCCCTAACAAGTTTTAAGGCAAAAAGGAAGTGGGATGGTGCAGATTTACCTTTTTCGTGAAACAGATGCACCACCCACAGGCTGTTTCTGTGCATAACACTCTAGGTTTACAAATTCTTAAAACTCTATTTAATGGTATCCTTTATTTTTTTTTCCTCCGTACTTGTAGTATATGGAAACAGTAGCAAAAGGCTATCTTGATTATGGAGAAGAGCAGCATAATATAGACAAGTTGGTCAACATGACATGTAAGTGTTATGGCTGATAATATAAATTATAAGACTACTTATAACTTTTTGTCTGAGGCTTAAAATGTTTAAAATTCTTGAGATGGTCATTAATTAAGATATTACTAGATTCACTGTAGGCATCATCACACAACTAAAAAGTGAATTTGTTGTGGAAAAGCACATCTTGTTTTTGTACATAAGTAATATTTCTTTAAGAAATTAATACCTCTTTACATAGGGAACTAACAGTAAAATGAGCTAGTCATGGTTCAGAGAACTTATCCAGTATTTTGCTTTCATATCTGATTAATAAAATGAAAAACATTAGTTGTTAAAGCTTCAGTTAATGTGACTTCCTTTGTTCCACAGACATTTTCCAAAAGCTTGCTGCTGTTAGAAATCAAAGAGAATGGGTTATAGCAAGTGGAGCACATAAAGTAAGTGCTGAATAAAATTCCTAATTATAACCAATTAGCTAATTAACTGAATGGCTTATGCTTTTCAGATTTGATCTAGGTGGAATTAAATTCCTTACCTTCTCAAGCTTCTAAAATAATCTCTGTTCTGTGTTTTACAGATGTATTAGTAGTACCATAAAAATTATTTCTTCTAAGTTAATTGGTCTGATGCATGGTTTCTGGTTGTATGAGCTAGATAGGTCTTAACTGTTTGGACTAAACTCAGTCATATAAAAACTCGTACTCATGTTTACACTGTCCTGAGCTACATGTTGCTACGGTACAAATTGGTTTATATAATTTTCTAGCATAAATGTATTTTTATTTATATTTTATATATATTTTATTTTTTATATTTATATTAGATTTCTGCTATGATTTTTCACTTACAAAATATTCTGTGCCTAAATGGAGCAGTGTAGACCTGGACAATGACAACCTAGACATCCCTTGCATTACCCTCAGTCTAAGGGTCTATACCTAACCGTTGCTGATTCGTGGCCAAACTGAGAAATGGTAGATGCCAAGATCAGTATAACTAGTGCTTCGTGATTCTTTTATGCTGCAGTAAAACATTGGCAATTATGTCAGGTAGTATTGGACAAAATAGAGAATCTAGACAAATACGAAGTTTACTTTGATATATGTCGTTAACAGAATATATACAGGACTGTAAATTACATTTTGCGTTGTTTAAATATAAGGTGAAAATTAACTTCTTGTTTCAGGAAGCCTTGGTTTGGAGTTCTGAAGTGTTTTACACAGGAACAGGTTTTTATAATGGTATATTGTTAGACAGGTGCTTTAACAGTCAGGAGAGATGATAATTGTAGTTTGAGAAGAAACATCCTTGCTGTCCTAAGATTAGGGGTATTCTAAAACTTTAAGTATATATTTAAGTGTACTTAAAGTGTACTTTAAATGTTCCTAAGACTTCTAGCATATTATGTAAGGGTTTGCTACCTTAATTTTGGCTTTTAAATTAATATCTCCATATGTATTTTGAGTTGTAAAAGAAAATAATATAATTTATATTTATTTATCTTGTTCTGTGTTTCATTTTCCAGACCTTAGTAAATTTGTTATCTGCCAGAGACAGCAATGTGCTTTTGGGTGCCCTCCTTGCTCTGACTAGCCTAGCAGAAAGGTAGGTTCAGCTGAATGTGCTGTAGTTCACAATAGGCATTTTAATGTTATCTCTTGACGCAATATTAAAACTGCTGTTTACGAGGAAGACAACTTTATTTTTTCAGAATGATGCCCTGTTCTGTGGGGGTTTATGAAGTGTGCTTAATTTTATATTGAAGCATTAGAACTTTGTAGGAGCTTTGGTCCTTGCAGCAGACTTCTTGCTCATGTGGAGAACTTTGCAAGACTGGAGTGATAGAATCTCTGTTTGCAATCCCTGTGCAGGATTCTGGAGTTCTTACTGACTTCCTGCATATAAAAATCTTTTGTGCTGGGCTTAATATAACAGTGCCTCACAATAATCGTCAAGAATATTGTTCTGTGTGGTAAATAATGAATGCATGCACTCAAATCCATGTATATGTATCCTCTCTTCACTGGTGACTGTTTTAAATAAGGATTTTTTTTTCCTGGTGTGGAGAGAAGAAAAGGAAAAGGAAGATACAGCATCTTTAATCCTTAATAGTTTTATAGAAGAAAAGCTGCTGCTTCTACCTTATTGTTCTGTTGGATTCTAGACTTCTATAAAAATTTTATCTTTTAAATGTAAAATTATAAGGAAAATTACAAAACTGAAGTGTATAGATACAATTCCTTGAGATGAGTAGACGTTTGTTTACTGCAATTACTCTAGATTTTCTCTTCCTAAATTTCTTTTATTCAATTTCAGTTTAAATTAATACTGGTATTAAAAAAATAAATTATGTATACATTCTCCACTTCTATTTAACTTTATTCACAGAATTAAATGTGTTGCATTTGGACTGGGCAAGACAGTGTTTGGAGTATTTTACAAATATTAATGGAAATTGTATTTGATTCTGAAGACGTACCTCATTTGCTTAATTTCTAGTATGAAACAAATGAAATACATTTGTGTCTTTATTTTTATGTATTCACATTTACTTTTTGTGTGCTAGGAAAATTGAAAATTGTTGCATTATCACTCTTGACTCAGCATATTTTTGTGGCTTTGAATATTTGTGTGCACAATATGATAATATTACTTAAGACCAGAAAAAAAAAAAGTTCAAATGTATAAGGAGGGAGGTTGAAGAGCAATGTTTTTTAAAATATAATTTATTTTGATATAAATGCCAGGAATAATCAATTTGCAGCCCAGAATGTAGGGAGAAGATAAGTGAGCTCACCATTGTTGAGAACATGCTGGTGATATTACATGAATATGATTTGCTTTCTAAAAGGTGAGACGTTGATTGTAGATTGTGTTAATATATATTTTGACTTTTTCATTTAGGGACATGTTTATTTAGAGGAATTAGATAATGTGCCAGTTTAATATACTCAAGGTAGAGTTCTGACGCCCATATACTTTCAGTCAGATATTGATGTAGAAAAATCTTTTCTGGTAGTTTTGTTATAAACTGTCTCCTCTCTCCACTGATGACCTGCAGTGCAAATAAATTGCAATGTTACCACAAAGTTATAGCAATCACTTTTCTTTCCCCTTTACTCCTGGCAGATTGGAGTGGTTACATGGAACACACTCTGAACTCTGACAGTTCCTGGGATGCCCAGTATAAACTAGTAAAAAATTGCAAGATATAGCTGTTGTAGTTTATGCCATAGGCTGGCTCTGACCCCACATCCCTTCAATCAGAAAATCATAAAGGTTCCTTCAGTTGTTTAAATGTCCTTTCATCTCAGCTAAGCCTGCTAGCTGAGCATAGTATATCTACATTTCAGTAAGAAACCAAAAGACACTCAAATTTGATGATGATACTTAACCTACCACATTTAAAATTGCTAATAGATTTTTAAAAATTTTATGCTTAATAATTTCACACATGTGAATTGCTTTACAGATGACTAAAGATAAAGAAATTGAATATACCAAAAGATCTTATTTATTTTCTGGGTTTTAAATTATGTAGATTATATGTAAACCAAAAGTAAACTGGTATTTCAATGTAGACAGGAAGCTGATGAAGTTCAGTCCTTGTTAAGAATGATTTTAAATTCAGATATTAATCTGAATTAATATGTTTCATCAAACACACATGTGGCTTTTTTGCTTCAAGTGGAAAAGGAAATACCTAACCATATATTCTGTGGAAAGTCCACCATAATTGGAGTGAGGTTAATTAAAATCTTGTATAAAGCTTTTAAATGATATATCCAATCCTTTTTGAAAGCATAATATTTAAACCATACTGGAGAAGAATCACGATTATTTGTGGAGTTATTCTAGTTCCACAGATGGACTTTTACAAGTTCATGCAGCCAGTGCTACTTGTAATACTAATCCCACTTAGAAGAAGGTGGTACTGTGGATGACTGCAGTCCACCTGGCAACCTCCATCCTGGCTGCGCATGCTTGGCTACCTATGCTGACAGCCAAACTCAATGTAAATATAATTTAATTCCTTGTAAAAATTTGAGCCACCTTCTTTTTCTTTTTTTTTTTTTTAAACAGTGACTTTAGCAGTTTTCTTTAACTTATTTTTTAATAGGAAGTCTCTGTTCTTTCTTAAAAATTTGCTGTATTTTTCCCCTTTGCTAACAGACAGTACAAAGTAATGATGGAGTTGTTAAAATTCCTTGCTGATTTTTTTTTTAGGCTCACAGCAGAGTTGCTACGTCTCCTCTGCGCAGAGTCACAAGTCAAAGAACAAATAAAAATGTATGAAGGAGTTCCAGTCTTGCTCAGTTTACTCCATTCTGATCACATCAAACTTCTGTGGAGTATAGTCTGGATTCTGGTACAGGTTTGTGAAGACCCTGAGACTAGTGTGGAAATACGGATTTGGGGTGGAATCAAGCAGCTGCTTCATGTATTACAGGGGTAGGTTTTCAGTCCTCCACCTTGTGGCCATTACCTGAGACTGTTTCATATTTGAAGATATATTTGACCAAGCCCTCTTTTATCAAATAGCATCTTTGTTTTGTTCAGCTGTATGTGGTCTGCGGAAATTAAAAGGCTATTTAGAATATAATGAAGCAGAGAACATTTAGAACATAATAATGAAGCAAGATTTTTTTGCAGCTGTGCATATTTATCTTAGTGTTTTTCTTATTTTCAGTGTACAAACTAAATAATGAATAGATTATAAATATGTCATTACTGACAACTTAGTATCCCTGTTAGTTAGCCACCTATTTAGTGCGCTAGATTTGTGACTGTGATTGATAAACTTGGTAAAGAAATTTTCTGTTTAAAGGCTTATTTGCTTTTTCAAAGTATATTAGCTAATTTAGTGAAAAACATTTTTTTAGAACTTCAGAAATGGTTAATAAAGATATGTTAGGCCATTTTTTTACACTGCAATCTTTTTTTCCCCCCAGGGAAAGAAATCTTGTTTCTGATCGCTCTTCAGTTGGAAGTTTATCTAGTGCAAACGTAGCAGGGAGAATCCAACACCATTTATCAGATGATTTGAGCCCTGATGAGATGCAAGAAAATACTTTGTCACTTCAAGCAGGTAGGTTTATAAGGCCTAATCCTCTGTTATATGTTTACAAACACTTGGCAAAGGAATTAAAAATATTTCAAAATTGAAATTGTAAACATTTACACCTGCTTTAGGGAGTGGGAGCACCAAGGCACCTGTGTTTATTTCTAAATGTGCAATACCAGCACATATTTTCAAAAAGCACACTTTTTTAGAAAGAAGCAAAAGATAAAGTATTAAGTACATGGGAATCATATATATTTCTTCCACCTGTAAAAACATCTCAAACACACATATATATATATATATATATATATATATATATATATATATAAATTTTGGGTTTAGCTTTAGCCTGTGATTATTTTTATTGATCATACTTTTCCCTCTATTCAAATTTACTATGGTAGATCAATCATGAATTGATTACAATGAAACTCTTTCAAAGTGGTATTTTAAAGACTACCCGTCAAGTGAGGATTCCTCTGTAGTTATGGAGACAATCCCTTTTAGAGGAGATTTCTCAACAGCACATCAGCTATCCATTCTGAAATGCCTTCTGGAGGATCATATCTTTTTCAGTGACTGTAGAAGGAAAATGCAAAATATCCTTACTAGGATTATGTGATCCTTTGCAGTATCTTCCTGAAAGCTGTAACAGAATATGTAAGTGTTTTTTAATACTTTATCATTAATGTTACCTCTGAAGAGCTGGTAATGTGAACTAAATTGCAATATCAAAAGTAGTGCCAGTGTGGAGCATATTTCTGGGTTACTTCTACTTTCCTTAAAGACTCCTAAGAAAGAGTATGCACTGAACTTAGAGTTTCAGTTCTGACTAAGACTGTTCTGACTTGTTTATGTTTTTAGCCTTCTGTATTGGCTGTAGGTGGCAAGGGTTTGTTAGGAGAGGCCTGTGCAGGAAGAGGTAAGGGATTACCCTGCACCGGACACAGCTGGTTCCAGCTGACACCGCAACAGACCCACTGCTGGCCAAAGCTAAGCCCATCAGCAAAGCCAGTGATGCTTCTGTGAATATGTAGTTAAGAAAGGATAAAAGTGCTGGGTGAGCAGAGAGGAAAAAAAACCCCAAACCAGTGAGAAACAGTAGTGCAAACACCGAGATCAGAGAAGGAGGGGAGGGAGGTGCTCTAGGCACCAGAGTAGAGATTCCCCTGCAGCCCATGGGAGAGACCTCTGTGGAGCAGGTATTCACACTGCAGCATGTGGAAAGAACCCACGCTGGAGCAGGGGAAAAGTGTGAGAAGAAAGGAGCAGCAGAGTGGAACTGTTACGTGCTGACTGTAACCCTCATGCACCGCCCCCCAGCACTGCTAGGGGAGAGGGTAGAGGAGTCAGAAGTGAAGGAGTGAAAATGAGTCTGGGGTGAAAGAAAAGGACATGGTAGGGGGAAGATGATGTTTTATTTTTTTGTCTTTGTTTTTTTGCTATCAAAATCTGTTTTAGTTGGCAAGAAATTAGATTAATTTTCCCCAAGTCAAGTCTGTTTTGCCTGTGATGGTCATTGGTAAGCACTGTCCCAGTATTTATCTTGACCCAGGAGCTTTTCCATCCTTTTTTCTCCCTCTGTCCTTTTAAGTAAGGGGAGTGAATGAGCAGCTGTTTGGGTATTTGGCCCTTAGCTAAGGTTAACCCACCACACTGTCTGAATATCTTTATGAATCTAAATGTTACATCTGAATTTTTATTCTAGCTTGTTGTGCTGCAATTACTGAACTGGTGCTCAATGAGACTAATGCTTACCAGGTAGTACAGGTAGGAAGACTTTATTCAGTTAAGCAAGGCATTATAGTTTATAATTTGCCTTAATTGTTCTTATTTGTCACCATAAATTAATTAACAAACAAAATGCATTTGAAAGCAATTTGGAAAATATGCCTTTATATAACTTTAGTATCTGTTTCTTTATACATTTACACACAGAGACATATACACAAAGATATCAAGTTGTCTGGGAGAATAAACAGCTTTATTTAGCCAGGGTTCATTTTGATTGGCATCTCTTGCCTTGCTTTTACCATATTTAAGATAGGATTGTAAATAAAGGTAATCATGGAATTAACTGAGAAATACAAATTCTGAATTTCATGAGTTTATTAAAAGATATTCTGTGCAGCATAATATTGGTGTGTTGTTGTTTCACAAACAACTTTTCTTCAGAATTTGATATTTCTGAGGTAACTTCCTGGTACTCCATACCCAGGGCTGTGTCTCTAAACTACATTTAAAAATGTAATGTTTAAATCAGCTAGAATCTCTGGTTCTGAAAACCATTCTTAAAATCCCTGGTATGTATTCCAGACATAGTCAAAGACACAAATATTTAGGACATTAATACTAGTTAAAAGCTGTAGCCAGCTCTTGTACTTTAAATGTTAAGTCAGTAATCAAAGCCTTCAAGTTAGCTTAAAACCCAAATAAAGGTATTTCTAGAGGAATCCAGAGAATAAAGAGCCTTAAATATGACAGGGAGAGAAGTTAATATATATTTCAAAACTATTGGTTAAGAGGAAAGGAATGGAAGTAAATCTAGTAAAAAAATATTTTCGATGTATCTTAACCACTAGAATTGTCAATAAACCAGACTGATTTATTTTATCTGAACAGTATAACAGTTTGGTTGGAAAAGACCATTATGATCATCTAGTCCAACTGTAAACGTAGCGTTGCCAAGCTCACCACTAAAGCATGTCCCCAAGTACCACATCTACACGTCCTTTAAATACCTCCAGGGTTGGTGACTCCACCACTGCCCTGGGCAGCCTGTTCCAATACTTGACAACCCTTTCAGTGAAGAATTTTTCCGCAATATCCAACCTAAACCTCCCTTGGCGCAACTTAAGGCCGTTCCCTCTTGTCCTATCACTTGTTATTTGGGAGAAGAGACCAACACCCACTTCACTACAACATCCTTTCAGCAATTAGGTCTTCCCCTCAGCCTCCTTTTCTCCAGACTAAACAATGCCAGCTCCCTCAGCCGCTCCTCATAAGACTTGTTCTCCAGGCCCTTCACCAGCTTCGTTGCCCTTCTTTGCACGTGTTCCAGCATCTCAGTGTCCTTCTTGTAGGCACAAAACTGAACACAGCACTTGAGATGCGGCCTCACTAGTGCCCAGCAGGGGCACAATCACCTCCCTGCTGCTGCTGGCCACACTGTTTCTGATACAGACCAGGATGCCATTGGTCTTCTTGGCCACCTGGGCACACTGTTGGCTCATATTCAGCTGCTGTCAGCCTACACCCCCAGGTCCTTTTCTGCCAGGCAGCTTTCCAGCCACTCCTCCCCAAGCCTGTAGCGTTGCATGGGGCTGTTGTGACCCAAGTTCAGGACCTGGCACTTGGCCTTGTTAAATCCCATACAATTGGCCTCGGCCCATCGATCCAGCCTGTCCAGATCCCTTTGCAGAGCCTCCCTACCTCAAGCAGATCAACACTCCCACCTAGGTTGGTGTCATCTGCAAACTCACTGAGGGTGCACTCAATCCCCTCATCCAGATCACTGATAAAGATATTAAACAGAGGTGGCCCCAACACTGAGCCCTAGGGAACACCACTTGTGACTGGCCACCAACTGGATTTAGCTCTGTTCACCACAACTCTCTGGGCTCAGCCATGCAGCCAGTTCTTTACCCAGTGAAGAGTCCACCTGTCCAAGCCTTGAGCCACCAGCTTCTCTAGGAGAACACTGTGGGAGACAGTGTCAAAGGCCTTGCTAAAGTCCAGGTAGACAACATCCACAGCCTTACCCTCATCCACTGGGCGGGTCACCTGGTCATAGAAGGAGATCAGGCTGGTCAAGCAGGACCTGCCCTTCATGAACCCACGCTGGCTGGGCCTGATTCCCTGGTTGTCCTGCATATGCTGTGTGAGCGCACTCAAGATGAACTGCTCCATGATCTTCCCTGGTACCGAGGTCAGGCTGACAGGTCTGTAGTTCCCTAGATCCTGCTTTTGGCCCTTGTAGATGGGTGTCACATTGGCAAGCCTCCAGTCCTCTGGGACCTCCTCTGCTAGCCAGAACTGCTGATAAATAATGGAGAGCGGCTTGACAAGTTCCTCTGCCAGCTCCCTCAGTACTCTTGGATGGATGCTGTCTGGCCCCATAGACTTGTGAGTGTTGAGGTGGTGTAGCAGGTCATAAACAGCTTCCCCCTGAATTATGGGGGGTTTATTCTGTTCTCCATCCCTGTCTTCCAGCTCAGGGGGCTGAATACCCTGAGGATAACTGGTCTGGCTATTGAAGACTGAGGCAAAGAAAGCATTAAGTACCTCAGCCTTTTTCTCATCCTTGGTGGCAATGTTGCCCTCTGAATCCAATAAAGGCTGGAGATTCTCCTTGCCTCTCTTTTTGTTGTTCATGTGTTTGTAAAAACACTTTTTCATATCTCTAACCAGAGTGGCCAGGCTGAGTTCTAGCTGGGCTTTCGCCTTTCTAATTTTCTCTCTGCATAACCTAACAAGACCCCTGTACTCTTCTTGAGTTGCCTGCCCCTTCTTCCAGAGATGGCAAACTCTCCTTTTTTTCCTGGGTCCCAGCAAGAGCTCCCTGTTCAGCCAGGCCCATTGTCTTCCCCGCTGGTTCGTTTTGTGGCACACGAGGACAGTCTGCTCCTGAGCCTTCAAGACTTCCTTCTTGGAGAATGTCCAGGCTTCCTGGACCCCTTTGCCCTTCAGGACTGTCTCTCAAGGGACTCTCTCAACCAGCATCTTGAACAGGCCAAAGTTTGCCCTCTGGAAATCCATGGTAGTGGTCTTGCTAATCCCCCTCCTTACTTCACCAACAGCTGAGAACTTTACCATTTCATGGTCACTTAGCCCAAGGCGGCCTCCGACCACCACATCTCCCACCAGTCCTTCTCTGCTGGTAAACAGCAGGTCAAGAGAGGCACCTCCCCTGGTGGGCTCACTTACCAGCTGTGTCAGGAAGTCATCTTCCACACACTCCAGGAACCTCCAACTTCCAGCCTCGATAGCAGTCTGCAGCAGTTCTGGTAGCAAGCCAGCACATGCTTATGACTCAATAGCTCTTACTGCACAGCCTAAAACCTTAGTTTATCTCTACCTTCGTGGACTGTCTAAGAAAACATGTCAGGAACTGCAGCAGAAGCTCTGCAGAGCTGACCCATATTCCTTTAAACTCTGGTAGAGAGGGGAGTAGTCTCCAACGGGGGGCTTGTCAGGTAACTTGGAGCAGTACTGTAACTAAATCTACCAGTGCCCATCTATCAAACCAACATGATGGATACGTTAATGGAGGAAACAAGTATGGTTATATGAAAATGGAAGCTGAAATACAGTATGGTTTTCACAAAACCAGGCGCAGACGTACTCCTCAGGCCATCCCTTTTGTTATTGCTCCGGTTTGTATTTATTGTGACTGGAGTTTTGGTTCCTGACAGTTCAAAATATCCATATGGTGACGGGAGCTCTGTTGCTGCAGTTTCCTTCACCTCTAGAGACAGAAGCATTGCTTCATTATCTGTTCACAAGCTCTCTTTGCGGTATCACTTTAAATGTAATGATAATTTCATTTTTATGTTCTTTTAAATCATTTGAGCTTATAATTTAGGTGGGCTGTAGGGTGTTGAGAACTTTTCAATCGGTATTAGCTTCTGTTTTATCTGAAGTAACATTGGTTTTTATTTGTGGTTTCTATGGAAAGGAGTGCTATTAATATTGACCTTCCTCTATTTCCAGGCAAATGGAATCTATACAATAGCAAAGCTGATTTTGCCAAACAAAGAAAGGAATGCTGAAAAAGCTAATTTATTACAGGTGAGATAAATAAAAATCTTCCTAGAGGGTGTATGAAGCTAACATGGAGTCTAATAAACTGGAGCATGTGCTCAGCACAGTTGCCTCATATGACTGTAAGGAGCTTAATTTAGGCCCACCAAGATTTTCAGATTCCAGCTGAATGTAATAGGAAATATATCACAAGAGATACTAAGCAACTGCAGATGGGTTAAACATGAAGCCATGTGAATTAATAATGGACTTAATGATCATATACAAAAAATAAATTCATTTCAGGCACACAGTAAGCAGTATAGTTTTTTTATGAAACTTTGTTCAGGTTCTCACACTATCTGCGTTGCCTTTATCATTGTTACTGCTGTGCAATACAGTTGCAGCTAGTGGAATACCCTTTTTGTGTTTCATAGGCATTTTTCTTAGAATTCTCACAGTCTTGGGCCCACTTCTTTACTGCTCCATTGTCTGTGTTTTCAGTGACTAAATTTTCAGCTTCTTTCTGCCATATTGCCATAGTGATCTAAATACATTACTTCAAGTGTGGCAGTGATAGCTGCCATTTATTCTGTGTACATACCATAAATAAAAATCATCATGCCTTAACTGAAGCATATCACAAGTTTAAATATTTAATCTCACACTATTATTGTGAGGAAGACAAATATTATTGCCATTTAAAATATCTACTTAGCTCATTATTAATCTGTTATCATGTCCCTTCACTGATGGGCTTTCTACAGTAAGTTCTACATATAGTTTCTAAAATTAAAAACTTTTAAGGTAGCAACTATGGCCCAGCCAATCGGGGTTATTTTACAGCTGAGTTGTGACTGTGATTCTCAGTGGAATATTAGATATCATAACACATCATCTTTCTCCTGAGATGAGGATGTTACTTTGGACTAAAAAGAAACATTGTCTGTGAATGACACAGCTTCTTAGCAGCATTGACATTTGTTCCTTTTTGTAAAATTTCAAGTATCTTTCTTCCTTCAAAAGTAGTATTTGGCCTTTATTTTCTTAATTTAATGCATTTTTCTATATATTGAAAGATGTGTTTTTAAACATTGGGATTAATTTTGCAGTTATCACTAAGACATAGTTACCATTATCTAAATAGGGATTATCACACTGGACTATAGTAATATTTTAGTCACTGATGCAATGAAGTAATCCTAAATTATGGTAAAAAGCATTTACTATTTGTACAGTTTCAGATACCAATACCTTCTTTCCCTTTGGCTTACTTTATACAGTCATCTTTCTTTGGTCAGCCATATGGGTGCCATACTATTGACTCTTGAGAGACAGAATTAAAGATGAGTTACATAAAAGCATGCATATTAACTACCTGCTAGTGACTTTTTAAAAATCAACTTTCTTCAGTAGAGATCGTATAGAAACTGAGATACATCAAGATCTCTGTAAACATGATGAACTTAGTTTGAAAAAAAAAAAGTTGACCATTCTCGCTTTCTCACTTTTCTTTTTTCATTATTGTTCCTTGTTAGAACTGAGTGTTCTACACTGTATATTTCAGAAAAAATGCCAAATGCTGTTTCTACTGTATCATTACAAAACCACTGAATACATTTGCCTTTTTTAGCACTGGAGAGGAGAGCAGGTCTCAAGTCTTGAGCTATCTGCAAATAAAAAGATGATTAAGACTTAATGTTCCTCAGTGTGTACGATAGGTGTAGTCACCCACTTTTTTCTGTTGTTTCCCCTGCAAATGGCCCTCTCTACTTTTAAAATGCTGCTCTCTTCATTATCAGGTTAATAACATAATCTATCTCGTCATTTAAGTACAAAGTTTGTGTAAAGTCAAGGGGAATCCTCGATGTTTATCAGTGGCTTTTCCATTTGTGTATAAATTTGTCATCAATTTAAGTATTTCCTGCTTTAGTGTTATGCTTTCAGAGCCTTGAGATTTCTCTTCAGTATGGAAAGAAATCGAAATATCTTTAAGAGGTATGTTAACAAAATGTTTTGTGAAACTCCTTTAGGATAGCTTTCAAAAGTCATCATTCCAATTAGAAAGACGTTCTGTGTCGCTTATTTTCAACAAAAAGAAACAGTAACAGGCAACTTTTGTCCTGTCCACAGCTACAGATAGCCCTTCCTGCATTGCAGCAGTACCAGCCTACAAGATTTAGACTTTCAGTATGGAAACTTCTGTTGCCTGCATGTCAGAAAACCTAGGTCTGTAGGGGCTCCTTCCTCTCCCATGAATCAAGGTTTAACATATGTTGAGGACATCTTTAATACTGTGGGAGATTAACCATACTTTTATCCTGAAGATTAGCAGATCCAAGTTACAGCCCTCCCAAGTAACTGGGAGCAGTACATTTTTTCTCCCTCCACTCGTTCACATGGGAATGACTGCATCAAGCTGGTTTACTTAAGAGTGTTGCTGAAAGATTTGGATCAAGGAAAAAATGTCTTTCATCAGTTACCTGTTTTTACTAGTAAGATGACAGTTTCACCAGGCTAGCTACAAAGGCCATGTAAAACCTAACATTTTGATTTGTGGGATTAGGATAATAATCATACACCTAGGAGGTCTGCCTGTGATGTTTCTGTATGATTTTATTCTGTATCATAAATTCCTAGAATTCTAAATATAACTTTTGTGTTATTTTTACTTTAAAATGTGGATTTTGTACTGAAAGGGCCCCAGTTGGTAATGAGAGTTCATGATTGGTGTCAAGTTTTGAAAGTGATACATCTGGATTGATTTGCTGTCTTTTCATATTTTTTCAAATGCCTTAATTTTCTGTATTTCTGCTTCTACCAGAACTTAAAAAAGAAATAAACCTTCAGTTAAGCACGTCACCAATCAAATATTGCCTGCTATCTGTCAGCTTTTGCTTTTCTCGGTCCTTTTCATCTAAAAGATGACAAAAATTTTAAGATGAGTGTTAGTGATTCTTTAGATGCAGGTGAATGTTGATCCTATCACTTAATGCGTTACAAGAAGGAACTCAGATAAAGAGTCAACAAACATGATATAAAATACTGTAAGAAAAAAAATAGGAATAGAAGCTCAGGAGGTGCAAGAACTTCAAAGAGGCTTATTTGCATGGCAGAGTTTGGAGAACTGGCAGTTATGGTAACATCCAACCCATGGAGGCTGAAACTTGGCTTTTGAAAGGTCCTTTAATGCCTACGTATGTAATGTTAGAGGGTTAATATCTAAATAGATTAGTAAAAAATAAGTATATTATTTAGGAGGTTCTAAAGTAAGTTGTAATAATAAACATTGAAAAGTCTGTGCTGTAGCTTAATAGCTTCTGTGTACCTTTGTAGACTTTTCCCTACTGACTTGTTTGAAATCTTCATTGATATTGGACATTATGTGCGTGATATCAGTGCTTATGAAGAGTTGGTATCAAAGCTAAATTTATTAAAGGTAAGTAAAAACCTTCATAGCTTTAAGAAGCTGTATTCTTTGCACATTCTTAGCACAAGAATGGCATGAAATATTTTCTATTTAATTATTTGTTATTTAATTTATAACTAGGAGGATGAATTGAAGCAAATTGCTGAAAGTATTGAGAGCATGAATCAGAATAAGGCACCTACAAAACACATAGGCAATTATGCAATTTTAGAGCACCTTGGCAGTGGAGCTTTTGGAAGTGTATATAAGGTAAGCTTCCCTTTGGATATTAATTTACAGGTTTGAGGGGAGGCTTCATGAAGAGGGCCTTTTGAGTGCTACCGCCCTTTAAATTTCAATAGGGGAATGCAGGTGCAAAAAGTCCTTTATGGAACTGGGCATGTTGTTAGTATTTACCACGATTTTTTTTTGTCCCCTCTAATATTTATAAGATTGACCAGTATATGTCTTAGGTTTCCTACTTTTGCTATGTTTTAATTCCTTTCCACAAACAACATTTCTGTCTATTGCAAAGGCTAACAAATCTGTATAAAACCACAGAAATTCAAGTATGTTTCATTGGAAAGGCAACACTGGACACAGGTAATCTTACTTCAAACACTGTGGCAAGTTCAGCAGTGTACTGCTAACCTGTATTGTGAGGCTCCAGTTCTTTTGACTAACCACATCATACACAGAAAAAGCTACGACTGTAACTTTGTGAAACAGGTTTGAACTCTGATAACTAATCTGGTAGCCATAATAATATCCCTTCACTCCCATCCTATATTAGTTTTATAAGGGTTTTATCTCTTTCATAGGTTAGAAAACATAATGGACAAAATCTCCTGGCAATGAAAGAAGTAAATTTACACAATCCAGCATTCGGAAAGGACAAAAAAGATAGAGACAGCAGTGTAAAGAACATTGTCTCTGAATTAACCATCATCAAAGAACAGGTGTGTCTCATGGACCCTAGTTTCATGTATGGACATTATGCTCTTAGCATTATTAACTGTGAGTTGTCATATGGAAAGCTGCCTGGCAGAAAAGGACCTGGGCCTGTTGTTTGACAGCTGGCTGAATATGAGCCAGCAGTGTGCTCAGGTGGCCAAGAAGGCCAACAGCATCCTGGCTTGTGTCAGAAATAGTGTGGCCAGCAGGAGTTGGGAAGTGATCATCCCCTTGTACAAACTTGGCACTGGTGAGGCTGCACCTTGGATACTGTGTTCAGTTTTGGCCCCTCACTACAAGAAGGGTGTGGAGGTGCTGGAGCGTGTCCAGAGAAGGGCAACAAAGCTGGTGAAGGGCCTGGAGAACAAGTCCTGTAAGGAGCGGCTGAGGGAGCTGGGGTTGTTTAGTCTGGAGAAGAGGAGGCTGAGGGGAGACCTTATCGCTCTCTACAGCTACCTGAAAGGAGGTTGTAGTGAGGTGGGTGTCGATCTCTTCTCCCAAGTAACAAGTGATGGGATGAGAGGAAATGGTGTCAAGTTGCACCAGGAAAGGTTTAGATTGAATCTTAAGAAAAAGTTGTCAAGCATTGGAACAGGCTGCCCAGGGAAGTGTTGAGTCACCATCCCCGGAGGTATTTAGAAGACATGTAGATGTGGCCCTTAGGGACATGGCTTAGTGGTAGACTTGGCAGTGTTAGGTTAATTGTTGGACTCTATGATCTTAAAGGTTATTTCCAAACTTAATAATTCTTTGATTCTCTATACCAGAGCTTCCAGCTGCTGTTACTGTTTTTTGTCTCATCAGTACAGTTTTATCCCCTTTTACCTGAATACTGCTAATATTGAAAACCTTCTTACTATAATGTTGTATACAGATACAACAGTTGTAACAAATGCTTGTTCCTAAAGATTCTTACTTTCTATATTGGCAGTATTTGAACTTTTTTCAGGGGTTCTGTAAATTAAGATTGTGATTAGAAACTCATTAGAAAACTGATGAGTCTTTGTTCCATTTATTTAATTCTTGGGTGTAAAATACAGAGAGAAGATAGTCTTTTTTGTAATTGAAAATTGAAAAAACCAGGCTGATCATTAGTCTTATTAAGCTAAGAAAGCCAATACATTGGTGCAGGCATAATAGCCTGTCTTCAAACTTCATTTACCCTCTTTCAGTTATTAAGGGGAAAGTGAATAGGAATCATGCCGTGTTTTCCACCTCGTTGCTCTAGTAATGTGCAACATTTCTCTATGTTTGGGGTAGCAGTGAAGGTCTACTGCACTGCAGTTCATAAGCAAGACTGTGGAATCCTTATGGAATCCTTCCTTTCAATATGTAGCTAAACATTATAAATACTGTGCCATCAGTTTAACTATTCTAAATATCTAACTTTCTTTTCTCATTGTAGCTTTATCATCCAAACATTGTACGGTATTATAGAACCTTCTTGGAAAGTGAGTATAAACGCCAAGTTTTAGCACATTGTACATAATGAAGAAATAGAAATAGATAATACAACCAGTTACAGCTTGGAAGGAGTGTGTCAAATTTGAGCAATAAATTGTAGTGTTTTCTTTAAGAACTGGTACAGTTCAGACAGGCTTAAATACTGATAAATTGAAAAAATGGTGAGAAATAATACTTGTTTATCTATCAGTAAAACTAGGTGCAATATAAACATGTAGAAAGCATCATTATTATCCTATAAAAATCCAAAATTTACAACTGGAATGCTAAGTATGGAGAAAAGCTATAGTGACTAGAAGAATGAATGATACAGATTTCTCAGCCATATTGTCTTAATTTTCTTTTTTATAAAGACTTCGCTACATACACCTGCCCACTGAGTGATCAGGTAGCAAATTCCTTATAGTTGCTGTGGTGTAAATTGATGAAAAAATGGAATAACAAGGAGTAAGAACTATGATTAGAATGTATTTGTCTGTACAAATGCATTTTTTTAAAAAGTAAAAAGTAACAGCTTTTAAAATATATTTTAACCTCAAATACTCTATTTTCAAATGCCTTCTGCCTAAATGTAGTGTTCTATTAATTCATTTTCTTTTATGAAGATGACAGATTGTACATAGTCATGGAGCTCATAGAGGGAGTGCCATTGGGAGAACACTTTGGCTCTTTGAAGGAAAAGCAACATCAGTTTACAGAAGAAAGAATATGGCGTATATTTATCCAAGTAAGGACCTCCATTTTTTTTGTTACCAGGACTTTCCTGCAGGTAGATACAAGCACCATGTTTGTTAGGCTAATAAATTACAAAGTAATGCTTAATATATCAAACACTAATATCAGATATGAGTTTAGTTTTATGTGTCTTTCTTTAGGTTGCAGTTAAGCATCTTTGTAAGGCTCGTTCTGTTTGTTTTTAAGCTTTGTCTAGCTCTTCGGTATTTGCATAAAGAGAAAAGGATTGTTCATCGAGATCTCACTCCGAACAATGTCATGCTGGGGGATAAAGACAAAGTTACCATTAGTAAGTAGAACTACTTTACTTGAGAATTTCCCATGATGTACATGAGTAGAATTTATTTACTGAAACTTCCAGAAGGTTTCAGGTTCCTGGGCATTGGTCATCATACTTGGAAGCAAGTAAATTACTTCATCATTATACTGTTGTGTAAAATAATTGCTAATGCAAATTTTGTGATTGTTGCCACCAGGTGTCATCAGCGGTTACTATATTTTTTCAGCTATATATGTCAAACATGACAGAGATGATTAAGCCCTAAAAAATTTGAACTATAGTTACGCTGGTTTTATTTAAATTGGCAAGAATATTGAGATAACCAGATTAGATAGCAAGTGCTTATGAACATACAAAGTACAACAGCCATCTGTTCTATTCCAGTTCAACCATTCAATTGTTGAGTACCCATCAGCTGTTCCCAGTGATCAGCTGCAGTTGTTCCCAGTGATCAGCTGCAGTGAGGTGCTGTTTGTCTAAGCTTGTAGTAGTAAATATTCTTGATACATGCTTCTATAATCTCCACAGCGTGGAGGAATGAGCCTAGGCAGGTTTCAGGGTAGGCTTTGAAAGCAATATATGTGTGAACAATACAAAGTATGACAAAGTTTTCCTCTTTGAGTGAATTAATATAACCTGGTACACACAGCAAGCCTTACAGGCAATTCAGATACTGTAATTTTAAAGTTCTCAAAGAACTACTGCATGCTTTCTTACTGCTCGAGTCACAGAAACAATTTGGATACTGCAGAATTGTTCTGAGAAGTCTTGAAGCAAAAAATAATCTCTCTTCCTTAAAAATAATGGAGACATATGCACACATCCAACCACAAAACCCTCAGCTGTAACAGGCAAATATACTTAGGAACTGTTTTTTATAGCAAATATTTCTACCTGATTATGTACATATATAAATTCATTCATTATTAAATTGTATGTGCTAAAAAACTCTGATTCTTAGTAATGATGCCTTTTTGAAAGAAGGTGACTTAGTGGAGTATTTGTCCCCAAGTGATGAAAAGAAATATTCAGAATATTATTTTAAAGTATCATATAGTTGTATTTTATATCAACATACTGCCACTGAGAGGCACTCTTGTCTTGATTTAACACCTTTGCCTTATCTCCGGTCCAGTCTAACTATCAAGAAGTGTAAATGTACTTTCAAATGTTAGCTCAAAGTTGCCCTTGAAAAGCATTTATATTTCTGTCAAAGATTTACAGGAGATGAGGAAAACTGGAACAAGTGAAACTTATTTGGACCATTTCTACAGTGATTGGTTCAAAAATGTTGCAATATTTAAACAAACACTTAGTTCATTTAGTACTTTAATTAGTACCAGTGTACACTGAATTTTTGGAGGGAGCTGAAGACCTTATCTGTATTACTTCTGAATTTTAATGAGCTTTGTTGTTTTACAACCTTAATGAAATTAAGAATAATTTCCTTCCTTTGTGATTATAGTAAATATGTAGTGTATTGGTGCATGCTGTGCTATTATGCCTCACTCGTGCAGTCCATGTATGCCAAAGACCAGAGTATTTGCAATCTTGATAATTATATCTCACAGTATTTGTGGATAAATGGACTATCCATTCGAGAATTTCAGGTGGTTCTAGATGAAAGTTAATACAAATTGTCAGATGAAGGTGGAACCATATGCTCAGATATTGAGAAATCTTAAATCTGCCTCTTCGGTTAATGTAGTCTGTCAGCTTTTATAAAAGGGGAGAGAGAGTCTGCTCTAAGATCTGCTCAGAACTGTAGTTCTGTGTTTACAAGCTTCACAGTCTTCCTAAAGAGAGAGAGTTGAATTTTCTGGAGTCTTTCAAATCTCAAAACTGTCCAAGACTTGTCTTAATCTAACTAGAGTAATATTCCTGTGGACTACCCATGAAGCAGGTTTGTGTGACTGTATAATTAAGATGTGGCCAGGCTAGTGGTGATACAAGATCTCTGCTTCTGACTGCAGAGAACTTGAAGCAGTTTTGTAGTATCTGGAACTGCCCACCCTGTTCATTTGTTCTGTTTCATCTTTGACATAAATTTGGTAAGAAGGGGGCCATAACTACTATCTCTTATATGTTGGTATGACATTTAATCATAATTGGTTGAGCTACAAATGCTGTTGTATTTATGTATGTATAAATATTAAATCATACGAACCTGCAGTTTCATAAAACATCTCATTCTAAATTGGTAGAAAAGTGTTACTGAAATTTCACATCTCTGGTCAGGTTGAATATCTGATTTATAATTCCTGACACACAGACAAAAAAGTAAGAGTTTTAGGCACAGCCTGAGTTAAAGTTGTTTTGTATAGGGTTTGAGAGATTCATTGAACCAATATTATCAGTGTCTCTCAGTTTAATCTGCCCAGACTTTTTATATAAGACACTGAGAAGTTAGTTTTCTGAATTTAAGATGTGTGTCTACTCTTAATGTAGCTGTTTTTTACTGCAGCTGTATTTTGTTTCTAGCACAGCATATTTATGTCTAGGGCTCCATAGCTGCATCTGTTTGTAGGAAAAAACAGAAGACTGTATATCAACACTTTTACTCAGTGTCATCTAGTTGCAGTGAGGTTTAGATCTTGATGTTCAAAGAAGGCCATATGAATCACATTGACACCTTTCAGGTCTGGTATTAAGGAGAATTGTGAAGGGTTCTATATGCTCTTTTTGGTGGCATGCTCTGGTGCTTAGGACACTTGATACAATAGCAGCAGAAAGAATCTGTATGGAACTGAAACCTAGGATTATATAGCAGCAGAATACTAGTTTTGAGACAACTCACCTGTCTGGTATACTTCTAGTCATAGCAGGCTGCCATGAACTGTCCAAATGGCGAAGTAAATGAGACTTAAAGTTCAAATAGTTGCTGAATGATGAAAGAAAGCTACCTGTTAATTTTGTAATTCAGAATACTTGCTTGTCGAGTGCAGTTTTTAACAGACGTATTGCCTCCTAATTCTATGCAGTGCCCAGAGAAACAGTGGCCATGAGGTAAAGTGGATATAACTAGTCTCTTGTGTGTTACTCATTACTTTTTGGAGTCACTGGAATCATTGCTAGTTTTTTTGTAGATTATATGGCTCATTTGACCAGTCTTCGTTATCAGAATTGCTACCCTTCATACCAAGACTCAAGGAAATTCTTGTAGTACTTAATTTTCAAAGTTTCCATAATAGGCTGAGTGGAATTTTCCACTTGTTTATGTTCACACTTTAACTCAAACATTCTGGACACTATTGGTGGATTAATAACACACTCATCTCTCTCTACAGATCTCAGTTCTAGATGTGGATCAATGCTTGTGGTGGGTTGACCCTGACCAGAGGCCGGATGCCCACCAAAGCCCACTCTATCACTCCCCCTCCTCAAATGGGCAGGAGGAGTAAATTATAATGAAAAGCTCGTGGGTGGAGATGAGGACAGAGAGAGATCACTCACCAGTTACTGGCACGGGCAAAACAGACTCGACTTGGGGGAAAAAAACAAATTTATTACCAATCAGACAAGAGGATAGTGAGAAATAAAACCAAATCTTAAAACACCTCCCCCCACCCCTCCCTTCTTCCTGGGCTTAATCTCTTTCCTGATTTCCACCTCCTCCCCCCAGCAGCACAGGGGGACAGGGAATGGGGTTGGGGTCAGTTCATCACATGTTGTTTCTGCCGCTGCTTCCTCCTCAGGGGGAGGACTCCTTCCCCCGCACCAGCGTGGGGTCCCTCTCACGGGAGACAGTCCTCCACCAGCTTCTCCAACTTGAGTCCTTCCCATGACTGACAGCTCTTCACGAACTGCTCCAGCCTGGGTCCTTTCCATGGTGTGCAGTCCTTCAGGAAGGGACTGCTCCAGCGCGGGTCCCCCACGGGGTCACAAGTCCTGCCAGCAAACCTGCTCCGGCGTGGGCTCCTCTCTCCACGGGCCACAGGTCCTGACAGGAACCTGCTCCAGTGTGGGCTTCCCATGGGGTCACAGCCTCCTTCAGGCATCCACTTGCTCTGGCATGGGGTCCTCCACGGGCTACAGGTGGTCATCTGCTCCACCATGGACCTCCAGGGGCTGCAGGGGGACAGCCTGCCTCACCATGGTCTTCACCACAGGCTGCAGGGGAATCTCTGCTCTGGTGCCTGAAGCATCTCCTCCCCCTCCTTCTTCAGTGACCTTGGGGTCTGCAGAGTTGTTTTCTCTTACATCTTCTCACTCCTCTCTCCCGCTGCAAAGTGTGCAGCTTTTTTTTCTTCCCTCTCTTTTTTTTCTCTTAATTATGTTCTCACAGAGGCGTTACTGATTGGCTCGGCCTTGGCCAGCGGCGGGTCCCTTCTTGTAGCCGGCTGGCATTGGCTGTGTTGGGTCGGACATGGGGGAAGCTTCTGGCAGCTTCTCTCACAGAAGCCACCCCCATGTCCCACCCCCTGCTACTACCAAAACCTTGCCACGCAAACCCAATACAATGCTAAAGTTCTTAGTGCAGAAGTTACAAGCTTCACAAAACTGTCAGATAGTACACTGAGTTTACAAACAATCACAGAATCACAGAATGTCAGGGATTGGAAGGGACCTTGAAAGATCACCAGGGGAGTCCAACTCCCCTGCCAGAGCATGATCTCCTACAATAGGTAGAAGTGTTGTAAACAGGACAAGAGATGGACTAAGTGTGCGCAGAAGTCCAACTAAAGGGCACAGTGGCAAAAGTTTAAATGACCATCAGAGGACCCCCAAAGACCATGAATCCAGTGCGCATACAAAAAAGAATATTACCATATATTAATGGGTTCCTGGAAATGTAATGAATATGTTAATTTCTTGGAAAAGTAATGAATATCCATGTTTTGATAGTATGAAGATTTTGTAGAGAGACGAGTGAGTATGCACAATAGGTGGAGCAATCCCCCATGCATCTGGTGCTGCAATAAAGAATGGCTGCATCTTAGGACTACATTGGTGTTATGAAGTTCATTCCCGATTTTGGTGACACATTCATCTTCCTTTTTTGCTTTGCTTTTGGTCTTTGTATGCACATTTGATCTTAGGAGAAATTAATGGCATTTTCAAATAGGATTCAAATATAAATTAAGGCAACAATGTACAAATATGAGATCAGTGTCATTTATATTTAAAGTATCATATTTCCAAAATTACATGTGGAGGTGAAAACAACCATTATTTTGCATCAACATACAACTCTCTTTTTGGGTGGGTAGATGGATCTTTCCACTGGTGCCATTAAAGCTCCAAGACTGCTTCCTCGTGGAAATGTCATCTACTAGCATTTTTATTTTCTTCAGCTGTACTACAGAATAACCATTGTTTATTTTCTTTTTTGTCCAAAAGAGGTAATTTTTACTTTTCAGGAAGGTAGGACAACCTAACAGTCTAAATGAGGGGGTTTGTTATTTTGGGGGGATGAGAGAGTTGTGTCTCTTCTGCCAATTTTGTTCCTGCCTTGTGAGACTACAGAGGACAACAAAAATCCTCTGAAGTGGTAGATAATTCAATGATTTTTAAGACTGCAATATGAGGTCTGAAACTAGATTAAAGCAGCATAAGACTAGCCTAGAAAAAAGTTGAGGTAAACTCATCAAGACACAAGTGCCAGATGAGCTGGTCTACAGAGAACGTGCAAAAAGTGGCAGCACTGGTCTTTTTTGTGGCAGAGGATTACTGTCTCTTATTTCGTGTAGGATCTTGCTCTGAATCACTAGGATGGGTTTACAATTTCCCCTTTGGATGGACTGATGCAGCGTGCATTTCTGCATCCTAATGTTGGCGGCGGCTGCATGGCCTGCCTGTCCTCGCTCTTCCTCCTGTTTTGTGCTATCTCTTTGTCTTTGCTCTTACCAGACTTTGTTTTGGATCATCTAATTTACTGGTTTCCAAAGCTTTCACTGGCCTTCTCAGTATGGTTCTCCAAGGGCTTTTTTTTTCCATTTTTCTCTGCCCACCTTTATTCTACTGATATTTATCATTATATTGTCAGTGTTCATATACTTCCTTCCAGCAAGTACTCAACACTTCTGTTAACTGGGAGGTTGCTTTTTTGTGTAAGTGAGGATGTAAGCTGTTGGAAAATATTTGGAAGCTGTAAGTTTTGTTTTTCATTCTGAAATTGGTGAGATTTTTTATCAGGTCCATCTACATTCACACAGATATGTGTGGATTGGTTATGTCTAGCTTCTGAGGAAGGGCCCATTCCTGTACTTAAGACCTAAGTCTTAAGGCTTGGTGTACCACTGGATGAATTAACTGTAGTAAATCAAGATGGTTTAGGAAGAATAGTTTATTTAATAAGTAGGATTTTGAATTTCAAGGGTCACTATTAAGATAACGTAAGAATCACTAGATCAGATCAAAGATTTATGTAGGTGTCTCTCTGTTCTAGGAGCTGACAATTGGGTAAAGTTCCTAAGAAGTTGAGCAAGTATTGAATTATCTTGCTCTCACAATTCCATTCCAGCTTCTGAAAGGCATACTGCTATGATGTGAGGCTATCTTAGGGACTTGTCAGATATGAATTGTTGCAATGGATCCTCGTTAATCAAGCCTCAGTTCACAGCTGAAACAATGAATACCAGTGAGAGGGGGTCATCTTTCTATTTGGTCGTATCTCCATGTAATGGTAGGGGCGGCAGGCCTCTTGCCGTTCTCAGAAGTGGTTTCATTTGTTTTTAGTTATTGTAGCAACTTTTGACATCAAATACCAAATCAAGAATCCTGGAGTATCAAAAGTTGTAGAACAATTTATAAACTGCAGACAGATGCCTAATTAAATTAAAAGAAGCAATTTCACCAGTTTGATGCAGTTCAACATTTGCTAGCTCCTTTTCATTCAGTTCTGTGTAATGGCATAGAAAAAGCTAAGAAAAAGCATTTATGTTTAATAAAAAGCTGATTGTCCTGTGCTTTACATTCCTTAGCTCTTGTCAGCACCAGTTGTATTTAGGAACTTCTTGCTGGTGTCAATACAGTTTAGCAGAATTTGGAAAACATTATTGCCTGTGAAATGTTTGGGTTTCTTTCCCTCCATTTTTGAGGCCCTGAGCCTAAAAGGAAAATAATATATTTATCTGTCTGGCTTTTCCCTTGCTTTCTTTTTTTTCCAGATAATCACTAATGTTGCATTAAAATAGACTACTTGTTCCAGAACAGAGATGTCCAGCTCTCTTCTTTCTTTTCCTAAATCTTTCAAGCACCAGGAACTGAATTTATTGATTGATGAAATGTCTTAATACTCTTTCTTCATCGAATATTATGTAAAGGATTCTAAAGGAGGGAATTTAGAATGAGACACTCTAATTAATTCCGGGAGGTACCAACATTGCCAAAACCTCTGGTCCTTTTGGGATTAGTATTCCCTGGACTGAACTGCCTGAAGACTGTCTTAACTCAAGGGCAAAAGGGAAGGTTCTCAGTGATCCTGTTAAATTAGCATTCTTTCTACTTGTATTTTCCAAGCGCTGCAGAGCTAGTCCTTCTTGGAACGTTTTGTTCAAAGAAAATTTATCTGTGACCTGGGTACCTGGATTTGACTTTCTTACCAAAGACCCTTTTTGAATAAGAGATCTACTCCTTTTCAGACCCTTGAGGCTTGCACTGAGCAAGACCCAACAGAAACTAATTTTTTCTTACCTGTGTTCCTTCTAATCTGCAGCTTTTTTGATGAGTAGAAACATTTTAAACTAACTTATTTATGACCTATCTCATTGTAAAAACAATTGGAATGGGAACGCTATGGGTTCTGTCCAAATAGAACAGGAGCCTTAAGATATTTTAAACAATATTATTTATTACACAAATCTTCCCAGGTCTGGAGTAGAATTACAATACAAAATTTATTAACAGAATTTAAGCACAGTGATTTTCTCTTGCTCTCTGTGCTCGCGTGTAATGAAGTGCAATGTATCTTCACTGCGTTGTTACGAGCCAGCAGTAGAGTGTTGCATTGAAAAAAAGAAACTTGAACTGTTTGCATGAAACTTAGGTTAAAAATATCATCTCTAAAGACTGTGTGTGGCAATTTTGTGAAAGACTACATGATAATTGCACAAAAAGCACTTACATTAACGTAATTGCATGATCATCTAAATCTACAGCTTTTGTCACAGGGTGAGGCTAAGATTCACCATTATTTCTTGCCAGATGCACTCCTTGAACATGAACTGTTCAGATATTAGACCTCTGTACTCCTTTGAAATTAAATTTCTGAGAAAGTCCACCCTTCTCAGCTATCATAGTTGGAAGGAGAGAGAAATAATTACTAACTTCATTATGTTATTTTTTCCCATTATTTTGAACGTTAGATCACCACTGGTTAGATACTTACCGTTGTCATGCATTTGATTGGAATATATTAATAGGAACCTGAAGCCATTCATGTAGTCTGGATTGAAAGCATCAGAGGTGTGTTTATAATATTTTTAAAGCTGGTAGGCCTGATTCAAACATAAGTTGTGATTAATGTGGAGACAGGAAGATAGTATGGTCCAGTACTGCCAAATGTAAAAGATAAAAAACCCCCCAAACCTCCCTTCCACCCTCCCCCAACTTTTCAGCTGTTGTGAACTGGCACTGGCTGTCATGCAAAGAGGGTGGCTATTGACATGTGAACTTTTTTTCTTTATTGTAGCTGACTTTGGGCTTGCAAAGCAAAAACAGGAAAACGGCAAACTTGCATCTGTAGTGGGAACCATTCTATACTCATGGTAAGTACTCCTGTGTACAACATTCAGTCCAGGGAGTTCCATCTTCATGGCTACTTTTTTGGAGCAGACAGACATGTTATAATGGAGTAAGGAACAAGATGTGAGTTACCCACCCACAGCTACTCCACAGTAGTTAGTTGCCTGCCTATTTTGCTGTTGCCTATCCCTGCACATGGTGGTTACTGTGGGATAAGTTGGTGTAAAAATAAAGTAACTGCAGTTCTGTAGTGACTTATCTACCTATATCCTTGTAGATAAAAAATGTGTTTTCAAGATATAAAAAGAGATATATAAACAATATAAATTATTTTTAATGGCTTTTAATGTAACTGTGGCTTCAGTGTTCAGTTACATTGTATTTGTGGACAACTTATCTTCTGAAAAATATTTGAAATTGGTACTAGTGGATTTGTTTTGGATAAATGGACATTTGGTTTTAATCATTGAACTGAAAAAATATTTTGCAATTTCACCTTGGTAAATGCATAAATGACTGCTCTAAAATTTTGCCTTAGACAATAGACTGTTCAGTCTGATGAATGAGCTGCTCCTTTGGCATCCCATTCATGGGCAAGCCAAAGTAAGGAACCATAACACATCAAACTGCAGTACCAATATAGCTACCAAAGTTCCTAGATTACTGCTGGCTTGTGTTTTGTTTTCTCAAGAGCATGGAATAGAAAGTGTTTCCTATCCAAAAGGTTCCTCTTGATATGTAAACAGTGTATGTAATTGAGAGTATTATATGCACCTCAGATTCCCTCCAACAAAAGTAATTGTGGGCAGTTCAGACTACTGATTTTTGTGTTGCATGACACATAAATAACAAATATGCCTGTTAATTGAGGTCACTGTGTTGTGAACAAAAGTGAACAAATGTAACCTGGTTAAAAATCTAAATTGTTGAAAGCATAAGTTCAGTTTTCATCTAATAGCAGTTGTGTTCTGAGCCTGCCATTTAAGCTGAGAATTTCTGTTGAGTGAAATGCTAACATCAGAAATCGATTAAGGAATTGCTAACCTGTGCCACAGTTCTGGATCAGTTATTCTTTTGCAAAATTATTCCTTAAGCTTTGCCTACCCTAACTATTGCTTCTTTAAGGAAATATGTTTATATGTTCAGCTGAAGCCTTGCAGATCCAAATATTCCTTATTCCTGCATGGGCTTGTTCCAGCTTCTTTGCAACACCTTTTTACACAGAGCTGCTGTTCAGTGTCTTCAGTCACTCTGTTGCTTTTGCTCAGTACCCAGCTTTCTAAAATTGGAAGTTAGTTTTCTTCTTTTAGAGACCTTCTGGTGCTCTTGTTCCCACTACTACAAATTGCCCATTCTAGCTTCTGTAAATAGTGTAGTTTATTTGGCATAGAGAATAGAACAAAGAAACAATGAATGGCACATACACAAACCAAGAATGTTGCACAGCATGCAGTCTATACTCTAATATTGCTTTCATCAGAACTTTTAATTTACAAAATACCTGTCAATAAGGAGAAAAACCTGACAGAACATTATATCCTAAGTACAACTGGAAATGGTTTTATCCTAAATTTCCTGTAAGACCAGTGCATTGGCTGGGGCACTGACAGTATCTTTTGCAGAAGTTTACAGACCTTTTTGACGTCAGTTTTCTTCAGTCTTCTTTTCTGCTGTGGTGACTGTGTGATGACCATATGCCTGCCAGAATGCTTGATGTGCATGCTTATAATATGTAATTAAAGTTTTCAAGCTACTGGGGAAGGTACTGGCAGCTTTTCTGAATTAAGAGAGAGAGTCAAGAACTTGGGCATTTGGCAGTTGAGGATAATTCGTGTTGCCACTTTTGAAATGGTTGCTTATGATTTCCTAGTGCCATAATGATAATGAATTACACTTAATCCCTACAAATCGCTAAATCATAAAATGGCTTCAAGAGTGAATCCTTGTAATGTGTTAACTATTCAAGTCCCATACCTTCAAGACTAAGAACAGTTACTGGGAAAGTGTCTGCAAGTTGTGTCAGTCTTTTTAGAAGTATCAGGTTCCAAATCATGCCCCAGCAGCACTCAGTTAAGTTGTAATTTTCTTATCCTATGTAAATTAACTTTTTTTTTTTCTGTTAGATTCTGTCACTGATGTCATAGAATCACAGAATGGTTTGGGTTGGAAGGGACCTTAAAGATCATCCAGTTCCAACCCCCCTGCCATCAGCAGGGACACCTCCCACTAGATCAGGTTGCTCAAAGCCTCATCCAGCCTGGCCTTAAACATTTCCAGGGAGGAAGCATCCACAGCTTCTCTGGGCAACCTGTTCCAGTGTCTGAGCACCCTCACAGTGAAGAATTTAATCCTAATATCTAATGTAAACCTACCCTCTTCCAGTTTAAAGCCATTTCCCCTTCTTCTGTCATTAACTGCCCTTATGAAAAGTCCCTCCCCAGCTTTCTTGTAGCCCCTTCAGGTACTGGAAGGCCGCTATGAGATCTACCCTAAACTTTCTCTTCTCCAGGCTGAACAGCCCCAACTCTCAGCCTGTCCTTGTAGGAGAGGTGCTCCAGCCCTTGGATCATCCTCGGGGCCTCCTCTGGACTCGTTCTCCTCATGTCCTTGCGTCTCTTCACATTTTATACAGAATTTTTTGAAAGTAGCGTTCCCTAGATTTTTTTTTTTTTCTTGTATGACATTTATTATTATTCTCATACTCTGTTTTCATACATGGAAGTTCACATTAGAGCTAGTACTTTGGCAGTTCTTTTTCTACCTCTTTGTCTGGTTATTTAGATGTAGGCATGTGGATAAAATGTCACTTACATGTTGCAGTCTCTCAGTAAGTGGTCTTTCGGGACATTGTCAGTTCTACCCCACAGACAAAATCATGGAAGTGGTGATCCTTGCCTCTCTGCAGTTAGAAAAGAGAACAAGGGTACAGTACTGATGTCTATGTATTTAAAATGTATGCTTGAGTAAATATTTAAAATGACAGGCTAAAGCATTGAAGTCTTTCCAAAGTCATTATGATTTAAGAACATTGAAATGCTTTACAAACAGCTGAATGCACTGGATGCCACCTTCATGGTACTTGGCTAGTATTGTGTGTGACAGTGGGCTGGCTTTTTTGATATGGAAACCTGGAATGCGATCAACTGAGTGAGTGTTGCAATACAAGTCATGAAGCAGAAGTCAGAACCTGTAGACTTAATCAGTGCTCGGACTAGATTTTTTTGTGTGTTTGTTTTCCCCAAATATTGGGAATACTTATCTGCCAAAAGCAGCAATATTAGTTCCTGCACCAAAAAAAAACAAAAGGAGGAAGACAAAGAGCTGTGAGACAGCACTGTAATTTTAGAGTGGCAGAAATTATTTTCTTCTGAATTGACACGATAATGATCCTGGGTAGTTTGAGATGCAACCTGCCCTTCTTGGAGTAGACAATATAGTACAGAAACAAAATAATAAATGCTAAAAGTAGTGTCTCATGCTTATTGTTTAAATTTGGCTATGCAGCATTATGCAGAATGGTTCAGATAAAAACATATCACTATATGTACCAAACATGTTTGGTTTTGAGATTGACTGAATCAATTTGCTAATGCAATTTTTTAAAAGCTGTGTCATCATAAAATAACAGCAGACACTGTTTTATGTTTAGAGAGGGGCTTATACAATTATGCTTTGTAATTGTGTTGGTTTTTCATTCAACTTCATACTGTGTTTTATTCTACTATCATACTAATTAAATTCCTTTTGATTGGTTATGTCCTTGAATTAAAAAAATCCAGCAATGTGTATGTTTAGAATACCAAATGTATTAAATGGATGTGTTTGCAGTTAATACATTAAAAATTGAGGAAAAGACTGCTTTAGGGAATTGATAATGAATTCTGAAGTCTTTTTCCAGCTCCTAAGTCACCAGAAATGATCTGTTCCAAGTTAGTGGTGAAAGAATCTTTATTATCCTGCTGTCTCAAAGGCCTTCCCAGAAAAGACACAGAAAATTGTACATGTTTATAGAGAAAGATGTTTCCTTTCAGGTACACCTATAATTTCTTTGTTTCACCAAAAGGATTTGAACTTATGGAGGGGACATATCGTCCGCAGAACAAGAGATATAAGTAAAAGTTAGCTGAGTCATACTCACAATAACTCCTTTTGTAGTTGTATGTGTATACAGAAATTTTAAGGAACTCTGGGAAATGAAGTAAATGTTGAGATTGGGATGGAATAAAGAATACCATCGTAATTCCTTGAGAACATGATTGTTCTTGAAAAGCTGTTGGGAAACTGAAGAAGGGCAGACTTTTCAGGTGTCATTAAGAAGTAAATAAGAATATTCCACGTTAGTTGGTGAATTGTATCTTTCTGAAACATAATTGTTCTAAAATGTTGGGAAACTGATACACTGAACAACGTTATGTAAGATTTGGCTTTTTGTGCTAAAGTTGAAGTGTTTTCTCTTTATGGTGTTTTGAGGAAACTCTCATTTTTGTGGTAATTAGAAGTATCATTTTACTTGTGTACTTTGTCTTATCTGCTGTGGAGTAGAAAATATTCCTTGATCTCAGTTTCTGTTTATGGAATATACAGTCAATCTACATACTGTGTTATGTTACCCAAATTTCTTTTCTAGTACCAGTCACTGCTTCTATTTATAGCCATATCTTGTGAGAGCACTGCATAAATCAATATTGTGATACTGTTTCATGCAAAGGTCTGTAGTAGCTGTTTTTTCTCATTGCTTATTCTGGTGACGTGATACACACTGAGACAGAGCACTGGAATAAGCTGCCCAGAGAGGTTGTGGAGTCTCCATCTCTGGAGATGTTCAAAACCTGCATGGACTCTTTCCAGGGTAACCTGGTGTAGGGAACCTGCTTTGGCAGGGGGGTTGGACTAGATGACCTCCTGAGGTCCCTTCCAACCCCTACCATTCTGTGATTCTGTCATAATATTTTCACTTTATTTAAAGCATTTTTGTATTGGGAAGGATAATTTAAGATGAGGGAGTGTGTTGTACTTTCATATGTACTTAATTTTTAGCCTGATTTCTGCTGTCATGTGATCAAACTGATTACCAGTTTTTCCAGCAGTTCCTTCTCTCTCCAAAAGTAGCCTCTGTACCATTCCACCAAATTTGAGGGTCTAAGTTCTTTCGATATGCATGAAAATTTGGTGATGGATAGTGAGTAGACACACAGTTAAATCTTTTTGGTGAGAAAAGTGTTTAAGCTCAGCTGAGAAGTTACTTTCCAAATAAGCTACGGTTCATATTGTCATGTGACAGTAGCTTGGTGTGTTTAGATAACCAAGAGAATAGGTAACTGAAGGTACTGTGGGGTGAGGGAGAGTAGAAAACTAGTGAAAAACTAGTCTTGCCATTTGTGGAACAGCTGGCTTCTGGGAAGGGTTAGCTGATTTGATTAGAATGGTAAGAGTAGTTAAATAATCCTTTCAGCATATTAATACATCGTTTTAATCAGAGGACCTTCTGAAAGTCATTTAAATATTCACTCTGAGAATGAAACAGCAATGAGATGTAATTTTGATAGTGTGGTTGTAGTTTAGGCATAGGTTTATAATAAGATGTGTCAGCAAGAAGTCCAGTGCAGTTGGAGGCGAAATCCACAGGGACAATATGGCTGAGGACAGGCAGATAATAAAAGTCTCTATCTGTATGCCCCAGTGCAACTCTGTGTAGGACATTGTGTTTCATTATGGACATACCATGACTAAAAAGATAAGCTGGATGAACTTCAAGGAAGAACATTATAAGTAGTTGATAGAGATTGACTTAGAAAAAGAAGACCAAGTGATTTAACTTTGTATAATTTTTATTAAGTAACAGCTTTGTTTAAATAACAACTGCCACCTCATGTTGTCCTGTGTTGCATAGCATTATACATAGGAAGTGAAATTGGAAATGATGTGAAACGAAGTAAGAAAGCATGATGACATCTGTATTTATCTCTGGAAAAATATTTCAATGGAAATTATAGAAGTCCCCACCATAAGACATAAATTAATGCTAGACAGGAGAAAATGCAAAAAAATCTTGGACTAAAAGCAAGCAGGCTGCCTTGAAAGTGACAGGGACTAAGTTCATACAGGTGGTTTTTTTCTATCCTAAGAAAAGAGTTGTTTAGCACTTAGAAGTGACTTAAAGTCACTTAACACTTAAGCACAGGTTTTCTTGATGAAAGAGAGTGTGAAACATACAGGTTAGTTTCTATGCTTGTTTTCTAACAAGTGAGTGGTGCTGATCTAGCTTCTAAAGAGTTACTTTAATGCCTGAAAAAAATATTAAAATAGAAGTATAGTAGGAGTATAGTATGTAATAATCTTATAGACTCCATGACAAATATAAAATGCTATTTGTGAAGAAAAAAAAAACCTATTCTACCAACATAAATTATAAACCAACAATGTACTTCTTTGAAATAATTATTTCTGTAGAACTTATATAACAATTATTTTAATGTATATTAGTTGTTATGGGTTTTTTTTCCCCTCAATGGCTTAAGACTTTTAATTTATAATCCCTTTGAAACAGATAATAATAATAATAATAATAATAATAATAATAATGAAACTTTTTATTAGAATACACTAATTTATGAGCTTGTAAATATCTGTTAGTCCAACATTACTGGTATTTGTTAGCTAGAATTATTTTTAAATTTTTCTTTTAAGTAATGTCAAATGGGCTACATTTAGGTGGTGTGTTACTTTACTTTGACATCTAAACTGCAGGAACTTTAAATGCTGTTGGTGGGTTGTTTTTTGGGGTTTTTTTCCCACAGTCCTTTCTATTTTAGATATCAGCTGTATTGGTGTCTTGGCAGGTGCATACTGTTTCTAAATCTTTACTATTTCTTGTTCTTTTTATTTTTCTGCTCAGTATGTAGCGTTCTGTTTCCATTTCTAGTGCCATTTTATACCAACTTGCTGTCTTTGATTTTACTTAATAGTGTGTTTGCTGCTTTACCATGTCTTTGGTGGTCAATTAAAGCTATTTCCTGTTTTCACTTGGGTCTTGGGCTTTTGTTTCTGCTGTGGCTTTTGTTCGGTTACTTGCGTTTTCAGATATCAGAGCTCTGTCAAGGATTGTTCAAACTGCCTTAGACTTTCCTTGGTTCCTTCCATCTGTTTTATACTATTTCTTTGGGCTTTTGTCCACAGCTAAGTCTTGGTGCAGAACCATGATTTTGTTGTTACAAGAACTTTAATGGTAGAATTAGTGAGAGCACGTGCCATTATAACAGAATAGAGTTATGTGACTCTACATAGAGTAAGCATCAGAGTGAAAGTGGCCATGTCTCATTAGAGAAATGTTAATACTGGATTTTTAAGGGTCTACTCTCCTCTTTTTACTCTCTCCTATTTTGTGCAGTAGTAGATTCACTGTCAAGGAATGGCAACCCATCTGCAGTTTCAGAATTATTGGAGGCAGCATGAGGCATGCTCGGCATCTGATTGAAAGAACAGCCACGTCCAGAATTGACTAACAAGGGAGAGGATGAATGTTTGTAATACTCCTCTAGCATAATTGAAATAAAGAAAATAATTAGCATCAGAAATAGGGTAGACATCTGGTTAGGAAAAGCTCTGAAGGGGCATTGATGCCTTCTAAACTAACAGGTCTATGTTTGAGTCATCTGTAAGCAGAGCAGCCAGTAGTTCTTTCCTTCCATTTCCGCTTTTACTGTAAGTGACCATATTTTCTGCTTGAGATGCATCCCATGTCTTATCAGGACTTTATTTAAAGTGGACATTATGGAAGAGTCTGTTTTGAATGAGAAGGAAAAGGTAAAAATAATTTTTTGCTGATAGTTGAATAGCTTTTGTGAGTTTAATAATTTGGAATTAGGCTGCCTTTAATTATGTTACTCACATTGGCAACTGACATTTTCCACACCTAGCGTCATCAGACTTCTTGGATATGGTTGGTCATTACTTACAAGAATGTCATAAGGAGGTTGAATTTAAATACCTCATGATTTCAAACAGACATATATATATATGTGTGTGTGTGTGTGTGTGTGTATGTGTGTTTGCTATCTATTCCACTGAAGAAAGGTCTTTTCCTGGGTTACTACTCAATGTCTAGACCCTTCACAATTTGAGCTGCAGAAGCAAGAGTCAATGATTTTATGACTAAAGAGGTAGTACAGTGTTATCCAGGGATGTAGCAGTGAATTAGCTATATGATCCCAACTGCAGACAAGTAGTCTGTGTACTTTTACAGAGATCAAGGTGCCCAGTTATTAAATTGAGAGATGCAGGCATGTTCTGTAAGTGTAATTTGTTGGTAGGTTTTGTTGATTACTATTTACAAATTAACGTGTACAGTATTTTCTTCCTACTTCCTCTCAAAAGAAGAGTTGATAAAGGCTTTAGTTAATTCCTGGAAGAATTTTTAGAGGTAATTTAGAGAAGAAAACTGTGGAATTAAATGTTTTTCTCATCACTGGATAATGTAACAGTTTGGTTTAGGTCACTTCTCCTATTTTGCTTCTGGCCTGTTTCTCAAGTTGGCCCATTACTGTGGTTAGGGAGTGAGATGAATAGAATGAGGTGATACCTCAAACCTCCTCCTTCCTTCTCTTTAGTCTTTGCCCAGTTTCCCATGTAGCCTTACTTTTTCAGCTAATTTTTGTAAGTGA
The DNA here is from genome assembly GCA_907165065.1 of Caprimulgus europaeus. The sequence continues at coordinate 16,943,517 of OU015530.1, forward strand.
GCCATCAAGTGATAAATTATTTGTTTAATATTAAAATTTATTAAAAGTTATGCCTTTATTACTATGGTATCACCCTGTGCTCATATTTGATCTACTGACTTTCATAAGGGTTTTTGCAGACATCTGGATCAACAGACTTTATTTAGATTTGGGAATTTTAAATTCTGTATGAAAGAAGACAATGAAGTTACCATCTTATTCAGGTAAAATCTTCAGCTGACAGCTTACTGTCAGAAACAAGTTACTCTCGGCAATAACTCTCTGTGTGGCTGGGATTCATCTTGCTTATATGTAGTCATTCAAAACCTAGGCATCTTAGTCAAGTCAAGCAGCTAGGTGGCTGCTGAAAGTAATGGCAAAAATAGGCACTTCAATAATGAATTTCATCCCATCTCTCTTAAACAGCTATTTTAGGATGAGATTAATCAACCACTTAATGTGACTGTCTCTCTCCATTTGCTACAGAGGGAGCTCAAGCACTAGCTTAGCATAGATGCAGCTTATAGGAGCTTAATGTTGGGTGAAATAACACCTTATATGAAATCAGTTATTCAAAATTTAGGTTTATTTTAAAGTTGTTGTAGAATTTGATTTGCTACTGCTTGTGGTCATCTTCTTGCAGATACTTATTTCCATCTCTCCCTTTCAATTTTAAATATTCATGTGATTTCTTGATGAGCTTGGTTATTTGGACAAAGGCACTAAACAAATTTCATTCTGAAAGGCGTATAGCTCAGTAAGCAAAATCCTTTACTGCTCTTTAAGTGTTCAGATTTTTGTTCCATAGATAACAGGAAAAGAGCTTATTTTCTTGAGCTGTTTGTACGGGTACAGACTTAAGACATATCCTCAAAGCATTAGGTAAGAAATTGCAGTTTTAATTCACTGGAAAACATCTCTGATTGGGAGGAATCATCTTCTTAGAAGAAGATGTGTGTTTTAAGTACCTTTTAGAATATGAGTGTTTCAGTTCTTATGTACATGGATGGCACTTTGCCACAATTTACAGATATAATTTCTTTACAGCATTTCTGTTAAAACTGACAGCTTGACAATCTGCTAGATAGTTTTGTATAAATAGAACAACAGACCTATGGACCATGCAGTGATACTTGCCTTTAATAATATAAAACAAAAATCACATCAAAGGAAAATTTTCTTTTGTAAGTTTTAGAATCTGGCTTATACTTCCTTCTGTTTTAGACTTTGTTCCATGGTGTGTCTGAAGGAATTATATGTGTAAATTAGAACTTTAATGTGTTTTCCTGTTATAAGCCTCTCAGAGGCTCTGCTTATAATACTGGAACACTAAACTACATATTGATGATACTTTGGTTTGTCCTTATAATTTGCTCAGAGATGCATATGATAGTGTAGTGGTTTCACTCCTTTGGCTTCCAGCCAAACACAATCGCTCTTGCACTCTCCCCACACCCCAGGGAACAGGGGACAGACATAGGAGAGTAAAAGTAAGAAAACTTGTGGGTTGAGAGAAAAACAATTTACTAATTGAAATTAAAAAATAATAATAACAGTAATAATAGAATATGCAAATGAGTGGTGCACAGTGCCATTGCTCACCACCTGCTGACTGATGCCCAGTCTGTCCACAGATAGCGATCCTGGAGCAGAGACAGTCCTGAAACTGATATTGCAATCCTGGAGGAGTGAGTCCAAGCAATCCCCGAGAGAATATCCCTGCTTTCTGGTCAACCCTGGTTATTATGCTGAACATGATGTGATATGGTATGGAATATCTCATTGGCACATCCAAATGCCGATTTTGGGCTTTGCTAATTACTATGTTTCTCCCCTCCCAGTTCTTTGCACTTGCAAACTAGCAAAACACATGATGACCTTGGACACCCAGCAGCAACTAAAACTTTAGTACCTTATCAACATTCTTCTCATAACAAATCCTATACTGAAACTAAAACACAGCTATTCTAGTTACTAAGAAGAAAATGAACTCTATCCTAGTGCAACCAGGACAGATAGTCTTGAAAATTCAGAAGTATAAAACCATTTGAACCAGGTATGCAGATTTTTAGCTTAATTAGATAATTATTGTATTTTCACTACACTGTGAAAAGCGATACTTCATGGCATTCTTCAGTAATAATAATACAACTGAGGAAGAAGCTGCTTGCTATAAACAACACCTTTTCTGATAGAGCCTGCAGAGTTTTTTAATTTGTCCTTGAAACAAGTTTTTAAAAAACTAAAGGCCCAGAAATATGTAGTAGTTCTACAGACTGACTCATAGCAAGTTTTTTTCCATATCAATAGATACAGTGTATAGACAAGAAGGGTGAATTCAGACTGAATTGTATGTTTATGGGATATTTCCCAATATGTCTACACACTGTGACTGTATCCTGATGAGGGGAAAAACATTGCAAATAGATGCTTAACTTCTAATAAGAAGTTTATATAAAACCGTCAGCTGGGGATAAATGTACAGAAAAGCCCATGAAACTTCAATACTTGTGATCTCCTTGTAAACGATACTTAAATATTGATAACCTTGGCCCTTGCATTCTGTTGAGAGTTATCAGTGTAAGTCAATAGCACTGTAAGTGCTCCCCAGTTGCTTTATTTCTGAAATGAAATGTTCACAGAATACCATTCTGGCTGGAAAATTCTTGAGGCTCCAAATACATCTTTAAATAGTCCTGTGTATATATTTATGCACATATATATATATGGACAAACACAAACATGCACATACGTTCATATAAAAAAAACAGTGAGATTGTTCATACTTGTAGAGAAGTTACTTCAGTTTAGATAGTGTGAGGCAGATACTGTCATGGTTTTTAGTTTAATTCTTTGTTCCACATTGTCAAATTAAGCATAGATTGGTTTATCCAGGTAGCAACGCTGTTTCTGGCATAACTATATTCAAACAAAGTTGTCATGTTGACATCTTCAATGCTTACAGGTACATATAACTCTAAATGTTACAGGAATTATTGGCAGCTTTTTTGTTCTATCTGCTGCCGTTGATGCTTCAATAGAAGACTGAAATTACCCAGTGCTGTCCCAGTAAGTATGCAGTTGCCCTATCTGGGAATTTTTGGAGCACGTTGTTTTCCATGTGTTCAAACATGAGAGCATTTAGGTACAGATGTCTCTTGGGCAGCATACTCAGTGAACATCAGTGAAATGTATCCTTCGATTTTAAAGATACTTTTTAGAAAGGCGCTTATGCAGTGAAGTGCTTTTTTGCTGCTGCTCCATGAGATTAAAAAATAACTTGTTTTCACTAGCACTAAAGGTTCGTATGTGTAAAACCAGCGAAAATACAAAGTTTCCACAAAAAAAAAGGTCTGTCAGATAAATACATGTATCTTTCTAACTGCCAGAGATGGACAGTCTTGCAGAAAAAGTACAGAGTTCAAAGATGGGAGAACAGGTAGTAGTTGAATGTACCTTGCTGGTCTTCTGAGTATGAACACAGAATTCCTTGCAATAAAATTCTGCTGCTCTTTTCAGCAGCTTTTTGTATAGACTTTGTGCTCAGAAAGAGGAACTGAGAAGAGATATTCCAAAGCTTTTTATACATTTTCTTGGTTTAGTTATATTGTGATGGATTAAATTTTTCTTACTTAGCAAACATTAAAAAAAAGTTTCAGTTGAGCGTTATGAACTAAGAGTTAAAAGTTAAATTAGAAGTTGTGTTTCAGTGGAAGCTGCATTTTTATTTATGAAGCTGGCCTCTTGGCAGTTGTACTTAATATCTCTGTTCCCTAGAAAAAGTGTCCCAAATTTCTGCCAGTACCAGTTTTCTAGGGCTGTGATATAAACTGTGTCAATGAAATGTTTCAAGGGAAAAAACCGGCAACCCTGAACACCATCCCCTGCCCCCCCAGCCAAATCACCCATACCACTCCTGGGCCAGCACAAAGTATTTGCATAAACATGTAATGATGAACTAGATTAGAGAACTGACCTGGCTGAAAGTAATTTCGGTGATTTTTCAGGTGCATCAGGTCTTTGGTCTGACATATAACGCCGCTGTAGAGGTAGTTGTGCTGGCACAGCAGAGCAGATAGTGGTGGTGAAGAGTGACGAGGAGCAGGAGGAGCAAAGCAGCATCTTGGCTTACAATATTTTTCAAATATGCAGCCTGAACAACTTTACCACGTGACGCTGTTTTGGCCTTCACAGGTTCATATGTACCCTCAGTTTTGCTGGTGAAAAAAGTAGGTATGAGTGTCTCTTCTCACTTAGAGATTAGGAAAAGGACCTTGTGCTCTGAACATGCTTCCACCTTGGATATGTAATGATTTAGGTATGAAGATGTTTGTTAGTTTTTGTTTAACAAAGCAATAGGAGTAAAGAACAATAGAGTAAACTTTTTTAAAAATACAATTTGATTTGTATGAATATGTGACATGGAGTGGAGTGAACTGCTGGCAGTTTTTCATGTGCTCTAGAAGACTGTCTTACTACACTACTAAAGGCCATAAATTATTTTTCAAAGTTAACACATTTCGCATCTCTAAGCAATAATGTATAATGTTAGCATGCAAAAAGCTTAAAGGTTTGTAAATTCAAAGAAATACAAATCAGTTGCTGAATGTTAACTGAATGTCCTTATCTTTATTTTCAAAACTGTAAAATAAAAAACCCAAAAAAGTGGAGTATAACACATCTGCTTCTATTTTACACAGAGGGATATTGAATATGTGCTGAAAGAAACCACTAAGTCAGTGATTTCTCTAAACTGATCAACAGCAGTGTAGCTGCTGTTTTATTACTCAGATCTTGTTTTTACACTTTTCTCAGTGCTCATTAACATTTCAGACTGAGACTACACAACTTTACTATTGTTTGCAGTGGACAGTGTCTTTCCACATCACACTGGGCCTTTTTTTTAAGATTTTAGTAAAAATATAAGGGAAGTATTATGATATAGTCTGCTGTATCCTACAGTTATTAGTGGCCTGTCACTGAATTCAGATTGGTTTTGCCTCTGTATAGATTAAATTATATGAATGTAGAGGAATGTCCTGGGCAGAGACAGGTAGTGCTTGGACTAGAAATTGAACTGTTGAGATTACACTGACGAGAGAGCAATTATACACATGAAAGCTACTTCTCTTAGCTGACTTCACCCATTTTAAAATTACATTCCCTGTGATTATTACTTTCCCCTACATTATTACACTGGAAAATTACAAACTGAAGGTAGTAAATTTCTTCCCTACTCCCATACAGGTTTGGGGTGCCTGACAACTGTCTTTTGTGAAGAAGAAATTTTATATATATATATATAATATTTTACAAAAATATGTAACATCATTTGTAATGAAAAAATGTATACAAGTTAGAAGACAAAGTAATAAATTATTATAGAATTACTTGGCAATGCATTTCAAAATAGAAAACTCTGAAGGCAAAATTTTTAACTAGTGACTGAAAATCCTGTTCTGGCTTCTTCACTCAAGAGATAGACAAAATATAGAGGAAAATCTTGTGTTGAATTCTTCTTGTATGTGAGAAATGCAAATAGCTTTCCAGTGTTCACAGAAGCTCTTTATTCAAACTGTCAGTTTTGTGGGTCCTGTTTCTTCTTCCATTGCTTTTAGTGGTAATTATGAAGCTATAATGCTGAATGCGTATCTGTAGCTTACAGCAAACTGTCCAGAGATCAATTGTGACAAGCAGCAACTGCTCCTCTATTTTTCTGTTTTTTTCCTTTGGGGTGATGCTGATGGTGAGCAGCCTCTTTTTTTTTTTTTTTTTTTTCCCCCTTATCTCCCTCCCCCACCCTTTGTGTGATTCAGAGAACTGATTAAGGAGTAAATCTGTGTTTTTTCACACTGGTCTCCAAACACTTACAAATTACCCTGAACCACTTTAGTGAAATGAAAACAGGCCACCTGGCTCACAGAAACCTAGAAATTGTGCTGAAACACGAGCATCAGCACCCTTGATTTTCTCATTCTTTGGTGGTCTTGGCCCTTTTCTGAGAAAACAGACATTCATTGAAACAGCAGAGATTCTAACGATATAAGGCAAATTTTTTCACCATTATACCAGTCAAATGTAGAACAGGCTGCCCAGAGGAGCTGCATAGTCTTCACCTCTGAAGGTTTTCAAGACACTACTGGATAAATCTCTGGTTAGCCTGGGCCAGAGTATGACAGTCTCATTTTTATAGTGAATTGTGGTAGTTAGAGGTGCAAAGATACTGTAAATCCACTTCTCTACTTTGCTTTGATGAATTCTGCCAGCAACTAAAAAGGCTATCTATTGCAAGCAAGTATTGTTTTATAGATATCTTAGCAAAGGTATCTGAATCTATGAAGCTAATAGAAGCTGCAGAGACTCTTTTAGTATTTGGAACCAACAAAAAAGCTTTATCTGTATATGGCAAACTTGTCTACCATCTCTCTCCAAAAGTGGTAATAAGTCAATATCCAAAGGGAGGGAAGAATGGGATAAGCATATTTGATAACTTGCTAGCCTCCAACTATTTTCAGCGTGGATTGCTGGGTTGCTCCTGAACTAGATATGGTTTCTAGGCATGAGTGTTTGTGGAACCACCATCAACTGCAGGAATCTCCATCAAACTATAGATAATTAATTGGAGGAATGATAAACGCTGAAAACAATAACTCTGTCATTGTTAAAATCTTCTGCAATGGTGTATGCTGCTTATTTATTTATTCTTTCATTATAGCCATCACCTCTTCTGGGAGTTAGTCTTGAAGAATCACTTATTTTAATTAAACCATAACTGCTTTGTTGAAATCATGTCGGTATAGTCATCATAGTCTTGACAACATTTCTTAGGTTTAGAAGCTCTAAAAAATTAATGCTGTTTTGAAAGCATCATTCCCTCAGCTTCCCCTTTCTTCTCCCTCCAAATTCAGGACTTCTTCCTTCATTTTGGAACTTCTACCCGCTAATAACTAATGTGAACATGAGCTGATCTGGTGAGGATAGTCATCTTTCATACAAGCATGTCATAGTATTAATGTAGCCAATTCAGATTGGGACAGCCTGTTTGTAAATCCCTGTTAAAAGTATTCTTAAATAAAAACCATGACAAAATAACATCAGTGAGCAAAATTATAACTGAAAGCTTGATCGCAGAAATGTCTCCAAGGCCATGTAGAGACGATTCTGTGACATGGTACTGTTTTACAAATAGCACAAATATTGATAAGATTTTTTTTTTTCTTTTTAAAGAAAAAATGTAAATTTTTAAATGTAATTAAAAATGTAGGGTGGTATGGAAAGCTATCTTCTATATTTAAAACAGCTGCTTAATTTTGCAAAAGCAGTTCAAAAGAAAAAACAGGTAACTCTGGATTAAGCAATAGCTTAATCAAATTCAGGACTCAAGGCTGCTGGCATAGATGGCTTTGTTATTAAATATAAAAGCAGTTCTGATATGTTGAGAAAGAGTGAACTTTCTGAGAAACAGTTACAAAACCATCTGTTCAAGGATGCTGGGAATTTGGAGAATTATTCTGCGGATATACTTCTGTGTCTTTCATTCAGAATAATTTAGTCTTGCTTTTGCTATGGACATTTGTACAGTGAAGGGCTCTCCTACAGTTAACATAATACTGCTGCAGTAAGCTTTTTCAGCTTGAATACATCATTTGGAAATGAGCAATGATTTGTAAACTAGAGGAAAACTGTAGTAATTATCTTGAATACGTTAGCTGTGAGAACTAAATGACTAATTATATAAGTATCTGCTGCCTCTTTTAATGTCAGAGACTGGATATCATAGAGTATAGCATCAGTACTGCTGCTTTACACCCTTAAATTAATTTTCAGTGTTTGTGGCTAAGACTGGTTTTGTAGGATTTTTATGGAATAAAATTCAGAGTCTAGTTCTACTCATTCTTTCTGGTCTTGACCAAACAGTGACAGTTTATACACACTTGTCACCTGAATTAGACAAACCGTATGTGCTCCCACCACCCTCCTGTTTGTGGGTGGCAGCGTACAAGCACAGAACTGGGTACTTTCTCTGCTTGGCATCCCTCAGCAGTGCAGATCCAAAAGATGCAATTTGATTGCAGAACTGTTTTGCTAGTCAACAAGTACTGTACCCCACCCACATTTCTAACTAGCAGATGGTCAGGCAAGCCTGTATAACATGGTGAGGGATTTCGCTACATCTCTTAAAAGTAAATAAACAATATTTTAAAATTCTATTTAAAAATTTAAATTACAGATTCAATTAGCCATGAAAGCATAGCATCATATAAGTATAGGATTTTATATTCTCTGTGAAAGTTTCATGATCACCTTAGGTAAGTATTACTTCAGTAATTTAAAGTGCTTCTTAAGCATGAGACAGTATTTATTTAAGGTATTGGACATCCTGATGCTCTAAATATCAGAGACTTCTGACATTTGTTCTGGAGGAAAATATCAAGTAGTAGTCTACTGCAAATCCTCATTTTGATTAAAAAAAAATATGCATTTAGAACAAGAAGTCTTTCAGCATGAATAAGCAGACCAAATGATTTAATTAACTTCAAGCTAGTATGCATTTGTGTGAAACCATGCTAAAACTACAACCCTGCCAGCACTGTATTCTTTCTAAATCATAGTAGTGGCAAACACATTTTTCCTAGTCACTAGCCCGATGGACTGCTGTTTGCTCTGGACATGGAGCTGGGTGCTTCCCTGCTGTTCATGAATACAAGATTCTGCAGGCCAGGTCGTGGTTGCTTCTGTTTCTCTCTTGATTGTATTCTGCTTATTCTTTCTGTGACTGCTATGTGACTTTTTGCATAGATTTGGCTTGAATAATCTCAGTTTGGGATTTTAATGTTATTTAGTAATGTTAAAATAATAATTTATAACTTTATGTCTCTCTATGAATGAAAATTGTAACTAGAATGAAGACTGTAAAATTTCCTTTTCTGAATAGGAGCATGCTTAGAGCTTTCCTATGATAGGGACTTTGCCTTACTGAGCTCACCATGTATATGATAAGCTGCAATACTGATGTTTGCTCTAATAGACTAATTTAATACACAAAAGTGAAATTTCCACAAAATCCTCTAATGAGTTAGTGTCACAGTGAGGAAAAGAGACAGTCTGATTACAGAAAATGGTATTAAGTTCTAAAACCATATTCAGCATTCTCTGTTCCCCTCTACAGTTATGTAATAGCAGCAGCAGCAGCCAAATTCAAGGAAAATTGCTAATTAGCTTTCACCCAGGAATCTGTATCTAGCTTGATCAATTTTATCAGAAATGTGTGATCTGTCAGTCTCTATCACTTCCCTGCACTGTGACCTCTGCTTTGACTTTCTCTTCTGTTAAGAACACTTAATCTGTCTTCAGCATAACAGTTTAGCTAAGGGACCTGATCTTATTTATTTTTAAAAATCTGTTTTCTGTACTTTGTAAATATCAGCAGCACACTTTCTAGCAATATACTTTATCCAGACTGCATCCTTAATTGAATTTACACAGTACCTCTCAGCTCTAAAATAAGGCATTTTACCAAAGAAATGCAGTATAATAATGAAGTTGATAGAGTGTTTTCAAATTCTAAGCTGAAATAAGAAGTAAGTTTTTAAAGTTGATTTTACAGCTGAAAGGAGTCAAGTGTTTTTTATATCTGAATAATTATAGAGAGAAGATGCTAAGTGGAAAAAACCCCCCATATTATGTAATACGACCTTTGCTTACTGCTAAGACTTGAACTCAGCATCAGATTATCCCTACTAATGTAAATTATTATCATCCAGGTTTATGGATAATAAGTGCTGAGCAAATTAAGAGAACCAAACAGAGACTGGTTTGTACTAAGTCAAAACTGAAATTAGTGGCTTCTTACACTTGCTTTAAATGGATCTTTACAATGGATTTTTTTTTAAATTGTCATTCATCTGGCTGTTGAGTGCCCATGTGGCATCCTCACGGGGAATGCACTACAGTAGTTTTCAAAGGATGGAAATTATATAATAAATAAAATTTGTTTACTCACATTAATAGCAAGATCATATCTATCAAATCTGACATCTGAATTACAAGAGGATGTGATATATTTATATGTTCTCTAGTCTATTTTATTGACATACCATTATTGTAAACAAGTTCTGAATGCTGTAGCTAATTTGTACCATTAAGTCCAAAGACATTTGTGTGAGCTGACACAGGCAGGATGCAAAGACAACCACAAAAACCACGGATAAAATGCAAAGAGCAGATTGATTCTCGTTACCTCACAAACAGAGGGATCTCCGCAGCAGCTCCTGGGCAGAGGCGTGTAAGCGGGAGCGCCGGCACCGCGGAGCTCGGTCCCTGCTAGAGAGAGAGCGAGAGATTCCGAACCTGCTGCTTCCTCCTGGGTCTGTCAGGGATTTTTAGCAGACAGGAGTTTTCCATTGTGCTTTGATCTTTCTCCCAGCAGGGCAGGAATCCCAGGCATGTTCAGTGTGCCCTGGCTCTGTCCCAGGCCTGTGTTATATAAAGGCAGATGTTCTCCTTGTCAGGCACATAGGGCTAAACAGGGATTAGCAGTGTGATGTGTTTTTGGACACCCCAGCTGCAAGTTGCTTGAGCGTATTTACAGTCCTTCTTGTCAATCTTCCATTTTATTCCCACAACATTATGACATGAAATGAGTAGAAAGGACAAGTGAACAAAATATAAGCTACTAGTGTTGTGAGAACTGCAGTAGAAGTGGGAAAGCTATTGATTGTACTTCCACTTAATTTTTTTTTTTTGAAAAGGAAATAAATTCAACCTTTTGAACTTAATTGTATGTGCTCTCGAAGTTAGTTGTAGTGACTAACTAAATACTGGATTTTTTTTTTTTTTAAATAAGCCTACTGAATGAATTAAACACTTACGGGTTGCATTGCTTTTTACTCAGCCCTGAAGTTGTAAAGAGTGAGCCGTATGGAGAGAAGGCTGATGTCTGGGCTGCAGGATGCATCCTTTATCAGATGGCAACTCTGAACCCACCATTTTACAGCACCAATATGCTCTCCTTGGCAACTAAGGTATTTGGATTTGCCAGATCAACCTACCACCAATTTCTGCATGTGTTCATTAGATCCATGGGAATTTATGTTTAAGGTTATAGAAGCATAAACAGCTCTCTAGTCCGATGTGTGAATGTGATGTGTGAATGAACACATGTTTATCATAGTATGAATTGCTATCTTGCCATTCTAACTACACAAGTTGGTTGTGAATGTTAGTATATATATATATATATATATATATATTATTACCTCCCAGACTTGCATATTTTTCTCATTGGCAATAGGAGCTTTAGATATATTAAATTTCTTGACATACTATAGTATTGGGTTTTCTATGGCATTGTGTATTACACCTTAGGATGTAATCCACAATGCCATAGAAATAGGATATTTCTAGGATCATAAATAAAAAAAAATCTTTTAAAAAAATATATCCCTTATTTGGATATTGTAGGCTTTTGATCTACAGTGATTATGTAAATTAATGTCGATACCTGATTAGAAGTGACATTCTGCATTAGAAGGTGTGTTCTAAGTTATTTTGCAAGTTAGAGCTGATGATGTAATACCCATCAGGTTGTCTGAAGGAGCAATACTTATCATATGGGATCTCCAAATAAATAATGGAATATTTTTCTTCACTCAACTGGAGATTATTTCTTTTGCAGATAGTAGGGGCTATGTATGAACCTGTGCCAGAAGGACTGTACTCTGAAAAAGTGTCCTTTACCATTAAGAGGTAATTACTCATCTGGTTTTATTGCAACATCCTGCTGAAAAGATGTTTTGTTTTGATTGTGTCCCGCAGTGATAATGTGACTGCCAGTATTTGTTTCTGAATATGAAATATCTTCTGATTTAAAGAAAAAATGGAGATATCTCCTTACGCTGCGTATGCATAATGTATGCAATATAGTTGCACAGGTATAACTGGAAAACTCATGCCAGTATATTCAACACGTTTATCCAGCCAGTATAGACTTTATACTCAGCACTGAAGTTTAACAGTATGTGTTGGGTCTGTGTGTGGGTGGGCTGCTTTCGGTAGTGGGGCAAGGGGCTACAGTGATGGCCCCTGTGAGAAGCTTTGTGAAGCTCCTCTGGCTCCAAGGCCCACCTGCCTCCAGCCCAGGCTGAGCTAATTAGCAACAGAGAAACACCTCTTTGAATCCATATTTATGAGAGGAAGGACTGTCTTGAAAAGAAGGTGGAGAGAACCTGGAGGAGAGGCCATTGACGTGAACAAAATACAACCATTGGCCTAAACAAAGAGAGAGCTTCATTGCCAGGAGGAAGGAGGAGGAGGGGGAGGACAGAGAACCTCAGACACCCAATTCAACGTACCTGGAGTAGGAGAAGGTAAATGAGGTCCCCTGCAGCCCACAGAAGTACAATGGCAGAGCAGATACCCCATGTGCAGGCCATGGAGGACTCCATGCTAGAGCAGAAAGCTGAGCCTGAGGGCAAGTGTGACTGAATTGAGACCCCAGAGATGCTCAACACCAGAGCAGGGGTGGACCCCCAGATCCAGGGGGTGAGGATTTGCACTAGACCAGAGGCTCCTCTGCAGTCTGTGTACATCCCCATGAGAGCTGTGCCCAAAGAGGTCCGTGACTCCATGGGAAGCTTGTGTTGGAACACTTTGTTCCTGGACTCTTTGCAGCCTGTGAGAGGGACTTCATGCTGGGAAGAGCAGCATAGGCAAACTGATTGAACCCCCATTCCCTGTCCCCTGTGCTGCTGGAGGGGAGAAGGTAGAGAAATCGGGAGCAAAGTGATTTGAGCCCAGGAAGAAGGGAGGGGTGGGGGAAGGTGCTGTAAGATGTGGTTGTTATGTCTCGCTGCGCTACTCGGATGAATGGCAACGAATTAAATTGATTTTTCTTTCCCAAGAAGGGCCTGTATTTATTTCATTCATTCATGACATATTTCTCTTAGCTATGGTTACATCTTCCTGGTGATAATGTAATGGGTAAGGCAAAGTAGAGAGTGAATTGATGCACTTCTATGAGACTTAGCTCCCTTAATTCTTCTATTTTAGAAAAACTCCACTTAGCACAAAAATGATAAGGCTTAAGGACAACAATGAAGAGGATAGGAGCTAATAAAACTAACATTTAATAGGTCCTGAAATGAATTTTAATATTTTAAATATTTACAGATATTTGTAGTTAGAATAACTGGCTTTATTAATTCATTGCTTACTATTTAACAATAATATAGTAATCCCAAATGCATCCAGAAAATATCTTCCCATCTCATCGTATCAGTATTTATATGTATTGCATTCTCTTACAAATTTTAAACACATCTTTATCAGTGATTTATATAAAGTTATGTGAGTATCTGGCCCTCTGTCTTTTCCTTCTTTTCATTTCTGGTAATGATGATAAACTCTGTAATAGGAATTTTTTTAGGGATTTTCCAAGGCCAGCTATTGAGTTATTTATGACTGTAGATATTGTGTCTGTATTAAACAATTTCACTATCCTATATCAGCATGAGACTGGCTGCTGTGGAGGCCAACTGGTTACAGTTATTTTTATTTAGAAGTTACTGTTTTAGAAACATTAAAAATAATTCTGTGACCCTTTAAAGAAGGGTGTTGGGTTAAGTTTATCTGTATGCTAGCTGGTCAGTAGTACTCTGCAGGGAAATTATAGTAAATTATTAGGTTCACTGGTGTTAACAGATTTAAAACAGTTTATAGTACATGCAGAACTGTCCCTAACAGCTTTCATATCCTCCACTACATACAAAATATTCTGGGAGTTTAAAAATAGACCTAATAGTGTATTATTACTGTTACTAACAGCTGCCTAGAACAAGAACCATAGAACTGTAGAGTAATTTGGGTTGGAAGGGACTCCCAGAGGTCATCTAGTCCATCTGCTCAAAGCAGATACAATTAGATCTGATTGTTCATTGTTCAGGGTCTTGTCTAACTGAGTTCTGATTATCTTAAGGATGGAAATCCCACAGCTTCTCTGGGCCCTCTTCAGTTCTTGTCTACCTTTGTGATTAAAAGTACTAGTAATAATAATATAATAATAATAATACTTATATCTAACCAGACCTTCATGTGTTCCAACTTGTGTCTATTGCCTCTCGCTCTGTCACCTCTGAGAATGACCTGAGTCCATTTTTCTATACCCTCCCATCATGTAGATAGCAATTAGATCTCTGTATAGGTGTCCCAGGTCCCTCTGACAGCAGCCCCACCAGTATCAACTGAGCCCTGCAATTTGTTGTTCACAAACCTTTTGAGAATGCACTCCATCCTATCATCTAGGTCATTAATAAAGATGTTAAACTGTACTGGCCCAATATCAGTTCCTGGAGGATGCTAGTTCCAGCCACAAGGTGGACTTTGTATTGCTGATGACATCTCTTTGAGCCAGGAAGTTCACCTAATTCCTTATAGTCCTGTGGATACTGTGGGATATTGTGTCAAAGGCCTTACTAAAGTAAAGCTATTCACAGCGTAAACTGTTCTCCCCTTGTCCACAGAGCCAGTAATTTACTTATAGAGAACAATCAGACTAGTCAGGTGTGACTGCTGTTTGGTAAATCCATCCTGGCTGTTCCCAGTCACCTTCTTGTCCTTTGTGTGCTTGGAAATTATTTCCAGAGAAATTTGCTAAATTATTTTCCCAGGGACTGAGATGAAGCTGACTAGCTAGTAGCTTCCTGGATCCTGGCTCTTGCTCTTCTTGGATACGTGTGTGATGCTCAGCTTTTTCCAGTCTACAGGAACCTCTCTCTGATCCTTTCAGACATGATGGATAGTGGTATTGACCAGTTGCTTCAGCACCCTCAGGCTCATCTCATCTGGTGCCATGGCCTTGAGTATGTCCAACTGGTTTAAATGCTTTCTCACTGTATTTTCTACTGTGTGGTAATGCCTCATGCTCATGGATTCTACAGGTAGGCTCAGAGACCTGGAACACTTAAGGCCAAAGTTTCCCAGTGGAAATGGAAGCAAAATAGGGATTGAGCACCCTGGCCTTTTCATAAAATCATAGCATGGTTAGGGTTGGAAGGGACCTTAAAGATCATCTAGTTCCTACCCTCCTGCCATCAGCAGGGACACCTTCCACTAGACCAGGTTGCTCAAAGCCTCATCCAACCTGGCCTTGAACACTTCCAGGGAGGGGGCATCCACAACTTCTCTGGGCAACCTGTTCCAGTGTCTCACCACCCCCAGAGTGAAGAATTTCTTCCTAGTATGTAATCTAAACCTACCTTCTTCCAGTTTAAAGCCATTTCCCCTTGTTCTGTCATTAACTGCCCTTATGAAAGGTCCCTCCCCAGCTTTCTTGTAGCCCCTTCAGGTACTGGAAGGCCACTATAAGGTGTCCCTGGAGCCTTCTCTTTTCCAGGCTAAACAGCCCCAACTCTATCAGCCTGTCCTCATAGGAGAGGTGCTTCAGCCCTTGGATCATCCTCGTGGCCTCCTCTGGACTTGTTCTAACTAGTCCATGTCTTTCTTGTGTTGGGTCCTTTGTCACAAGTTTGCATAGTGGGTCCACATTTTCCTTAGCCTTTCTTTTCTTGTCAGTGTACTTACAGAAGGCCTTTCTTTTGCTTTCTACATCCATTGCTAGTTTCAACTCCAGCTGAGCTTTGGCTTTCCAAACTCTACCCTTTGGCCAATATCTATATATTCTTCCTGTGTAGCCCATCCCTGCTTCCTACATGCAGGAGTGGGCTGTTTTGGTGCTTTGAGGTGTCCCTGAAGATTAGCTAGCTCCCCCACACATTCCCTTTACCTTCTGGGGCAGTCTTCCATGAGATTCTACCAGGAAGATCCCTGTGCAGGCTGAATTCTGCTCTCCTGAAGTCCTGTGTTGTAACCGTACTGTCTGTCTTTCTCACTTCTCTCAGGATTTTGAACTCCACAGTTTGATGGTTGCTGTAGCCAAGGCTGCCCTTGATCTTCAAATCCCTGTCTAGTTCTTCCTTGTTTGTGAGCAACAGGTCTGGTGGGGTGCTTTTGCTAGTTAGCTTCTGAATCATCTACACCAAGAAATTGTCATCAACAGATTCCAGAAATGTCCTGTATTGCTGCACTCAGCCATATTACCCCATCAGCAGATATCAGAGTGGTTAATAGGCCCCAATGAGTACGAGTGCCTGCAATTATGAAGCTTCCTCCATCTGTCCAACAAAGGCTTAATTGACTTCCTCTTTGGTTCTGGGTGGTTTATAGCAGGCATCTACCACAGTGTCACCCATGTTGGTCTGTTCCTTTGATTCGTATCCATAAGCTCTTGACTACACACAGCCAAGCGTTGGACTGCAGGTTGCATACACCCTGACTTGAGCCTTTCCACCTCACTGGAAGAACTGAGGAGAACACCACCTCAGCCCACTGTCCTTCACACTTGACCACAGTGCTCTGCAGTCACTTTTGGTATGTTCAGGGTCAGTCCTAGTAGTTGTGGTGGTTTGACCAACAATGGGACCATGCGGTCCTCCACTCACTCCCCCCACCCAATGAGATAGGATGGGAGACACAACAAAGGGGGCACGGGATTAGGAATGAAGGACAGGGAGGGCTCACTCACCAGTTATGGTCACAGGCAAAACAGACTCAACTTGGGGAAGAAAAATCAACTTAATTCATTGCAAATCATCTAAGTAGATGTAACAACCACATCTTACACCTTCCCCCCACCCCTCCCTTCTTCCCGGGCTCAAATCACTTTGCTCCTGATTTCTCTACCTTTCCCCCCTGCAGCGGCACAGGGGACAGGGAATGGGGGCTCAGTCAGTTCACCTCTGCTGCTCCTCCTGGTGTGGAAGTCCAGGAACAAGATGTTCCAGAACAAGCTTCCCATGGAGTCACGGACCAATTCGAGCTCAGCTCCTGGCTCCAGCATGGGGACATTTACAGGCTGCAGACTCACCCCCCACTCTGGGGTCCACTCCCGCTCTGGCAGAGAGCAACTCTCGGGGTCCCAATTTCAGTCACACTTGTCTCAGGCTCAACTTCTCTGCTCCAGCGTGGGGTCCTCCATGGCCTACACATGGGTCTCTGCTCTGCCATTGAACCTCCATGTGCTGGAGGACCTCCTTTGTCTTCTCCTACTCAATCAGGTGAACATAAACTGGGTGTGGGTCTCTGCCTTTCCCCCTCCTCCTCTTTTTCTCTGGCAACAAAGCTCTGTCTGTCTGTCCTTTTTTTCAGCCAATGGTCATCT
This sequence comes from Caprimulgus europaeus, assembly GCA_907165065.1. The sequence goes on from OU015530.1 coordinate 16,960,711, forward strand.
TTTGTTTTTCAACAGCCTCTCCTCCAGGCCCACCACACGCTTTTCTTTTCAGGACAGTCCTTCCCCTCACCAATATGGATTCTAGAGGTGTTTCTCTAGTGCTCATTGGCCCAGCCTGGGCTGGGGGATCTCCGCCTTGGAACCAGGGGAGCTTTTTACTCTCACAAGGTGGCCCTTGCCCCCCAAGCCCAACACAGTAGTGCAGTTCATGCCCCTGTGAATGAGCAGCAGAGTGCAATAGCCCAAGGACCAGATGGCTCTTGGTAGTATCTCCACGATATCCTGAATCCAAGCACCTTGTGAGCAACAGGCTTCACAATTGTAAAATCAGATCAAGTAGATGGATGGATGCCTGTGTTCCCTCAATTGCAAATGACTGTCAGCTGCTGCTTCTTATTTGTGATGTGAACACTTGATTCAGACTCACCTAGCTCTGATGTGCCCTCTGTTAGGTCTTATTCTTCCTCACCTGTTCTTATGTCATGACACCTGTTTGTAATTGTATATCTGTAGTCAGAGGAAGAGCCTTGCTTCTGTTAATAGAAGTTGGAAGTGTCTAGCCTACCTCCTCTTGGGAGCCTCCATCCATTGCTCCTACATTTTTCTCCTTCTTTGCGTTGTTTGAGGGTCTCATCTCTGCAAACTTTCTCTGAAGATCTTGTCATTCTCCTATAAACCCATCTCCTTTGCAACTGCTTTGTCCAGTGATGCAGCAGCTTGGCCAGAGCCCAGTCCCCACAGGAGAGACTAGTGTCTCCACCAGCCCCAGGAAGAGGCACGAGGCATTCTCTAGTGTGTCCAGCAGTGCACAGCAGCAGCCCTCCATAGTTCTGTCTGGGTTGGTGCCAAGGATGATTGCTCCAGCTGATGCCAGGGACTGTGGTCGGTGGGGTGTTAATACCAAGGCTGTAGAGTGTCAAACAGTCCCACCCAGGCTTGAGCAGAGAGCTGGCCAGCATGCCTTGGTAAATACGAATGGGGGAATGCTGGGGTATGAAACAATTCTTTAGAAAGAAATAATTAGCTTTCATTAGTGAATGTTCTTTCTGTAGGTGCTTGACTCCTGATGCAGAGGCACGTCCAGACATAGTGGAGGTCAGTTCACTTCTGTCTAATGTGATGATGAAATACCTGGATGATTTATCTACCTCTCATCTCGTGTTGCAAAATAAACTGGATCGGGAGAGGAGACGAACACAGAGGTACTTCATGGAGGCTAATCAAAATGCAGGAACCTGTCACCATCAGCTTTCCATCTTATCACAGGTAAGTACATTAGGCTTTATCTTTTCTTATCAATGTTTGCCATATCTGAGAAAATAAGACACAACAAAGCAGAAAATAAATAAAAATGAAAAGACTCATCCTCCTAGAACATTTTTCCATGCAGGCTCCTTAATTTATTTTTAATGAGGTTTTTTTGTTGTTTTTATTTTTTTCTGGAAAAATAACAGTATCATGAAAACCAATATCATTGTATGTTGGAAAAAGGCATTGTTATGGAGGTGCTTGCAGTTTTGATAGAATCTGATAATGTCTAGTTATTCCTGCACACTTGTGAATGGTTTGTGAATAGGAGAATATGCACTTGGCTAGGGTGGAACAAATAAATAATCTTGTGTATGATTCACAAACAATGACACCTAGAAAATGGAACTTACACAAATATGATTTTTAATTACAGATTGTTAAATAAAGAACAGTGATACTGATAAGGTATTTGCTAATGCTTTCATACTGTCTGATACAGTTCTGCAGAAATACTTCTTAAAATTCTTCCATTTGCTTCAGGCTCTGTTTTAAGCACTCTTCGTGAAGGACATCAGTATTTTACATAATGAACCAAACTTGTATATGATCTCAGAGAATTTACTTAAAAAAAAAAAAAAGATACAAGGACAATGTTTTTGTGTATTGTATCTCTTTTAGATTCCTTTTATCAGGGCTCAGTTGTTTGCACTGAAGAACTTCTGTGTAGGAAGAAGATTTTCAGGAACATCTGGTCCTAAACTCATGGATTTTTATTTTTTTTTAATATGTTCTTTGTCTTCACTTTTCTGGCCAAACATAAGACTTGTTAATCATCTGTTTCTCAGTAGCATTTTGACCTATCAGTTCAAGATCTTTATTTGTATTATACTTTGTTTTTTTAGTAAAATAGATGCCATCAGCTTCGAGAAAAACCTCAACAAACCACTGTCATTGAAAAGTAAGAAGTACTGAGATGAAAGAAAGATACAGAGTAGGATTTATAACTTAAAACAGTGAAAGCAATTGTTTTCCATGCTCCATGAGTATGAGTTCCATTTGAGTTTTTAATGCAATTAACCTGTCTTTAAGAGAAGAGTGCCCTATCCAGACACTTGTAAGATATGATAGAGGTAACAGCTTTACACTGAAGTTAGAGTACTTCTATCACCATAAAGAGAAGGAAAACGCCTCTGTGTTACAGGGGGAAATAGCCAGCCTTCTCAAGGAAGGAATACTGAAATTCTAGTTCCACTCCAATGGATAGTGTATCATGTATATTAGAAGAAACAGGTACAACAGGAGGATCTGACAAAGATCCAGAACACTCTAGAAGCTGAGGAGAGTGTGACTCCATAATGAGAAGTGGGAGATCTAATTGTGTCCTTGCTATAAATAAAGTAGAATAAATCAGGCTGGGAACTTTCAAATGTCATAGGAGTGCTACAGGGCTTAGAAACAGAAGCAGTAAAGTTGTTTCTTTGTTCCTGGTATTGTAGGAAAATTTTACGAAGTTGGAAGATTTGTAATAAAGAGAATAATTATTCCTGAAAATTTTGGCTTTTGGAAAAAATACAATATTCTGACTAAAAGTACTAGTAAGAATTTAAAGCAGCTCTTCCTGAAATAAAAACTGCCAAGTATGGACAACCTAATTCATGTTAGTCAAGGCCCCAGTGATTTCACAGACAGGTAATTTGTCATTTTTCCACGGTGTCAGAGAATTCATTGTGCTATATAGTTCAATGTTTTGTTGAAGTCAGCTATCTTGTACTTTGTTTTCTCTCTAATAAAATGTACTTATGGCCTCCTTTTTCATCCCAGTTGTATCATATTGTGAATGTTTCTGAAATAAAGAGTGTACACTCTGTCCTGGTTTATGGAACTAAGCAACAGAGATCTTTTGGAGCCAGAGTTAAATCTGGTTTATAAGTAGTTTAAAGCCAGTATGAAAGCTGATAAGTAGGCAATTGAAGGGCAGGTCAGTAGAAGATGTTGGAGAAGTGTAGTTACCTTGCCTGGCAAGTATAGCATAAAATCCATGCTTGAAAATAATCCAAATAAAAAGAATCATTATCAGATTTCCATATAAATTCTTATCTTTCCTTGTTTCCCATACAGGTTGTTGTTTATGTAAGAACAGAAGCAGATGTAGGGATGAAAACTGTTTAATAGAGTTAGTGTGTTCAGCTCTGAAAGGTTAAGGTTGCTGGCATAACACAGGGTACAAAAGACCCTGACAAGTAATAATAATAGTAGTAGTAATTGTATCTTGCATAGTACCTTTCATTTCAAGGTGGTCAATACTATATTTTCATGCTCTGGGTAGGAAAAGATGGAGAGGAAAAAGGTAGTTTGTGAAAGGTCACCAAACAGATCAATGGCAAAGTTGAGTTTTCTGTGTTCCAAGCCAAATCTGAGTCTCAAAAGAGCTGTTGATTTAACTAATAATGAAAATATCTTTCTAATATTTTCCTTTAAAGAGATGAGAGAGTAGTCAAATAACAATTTGATTGCTTTTTTTTAGGTATATAGATTTGAAAAATTTAGACATATTTTGGCTGTTTGCAAAAATAAGTATTTTTTATTACTTTGGAAATATGTATTTGATTACAGAGGCATCACCCATTATTGTTTCATTTACTGCATGTATCCTGGAGTGTTTTTAACTTATAAGGAATGTTTAGAAACCCTTGATAAGCCAGTGTGTTCACATGTTGTTTGACTTATAAATATAATAACTTTTTTCTCATTGCCTGATTTTTTTAATGTAGAATATCAATATACTTAAAATGATATAGACTGATTAATATTGAGATCTGTCCTATATTTTGAATGTGGGAGAGAAAACTGTAATCTTTATAACTGGAATTTGTCAGCTAAAAATATACAGCAAAATATGAGCCGTTTGTACCTCCTGCTACTCTCGGGGAGTATATTAAAAATGGGCAGACGTGGCAGACTACCTGGCTGATCAGAGTACGTTCCTTTTCTCAGTTTCTGAAGTTCTCATCCCTGCATTTGGCACATATGTTCCATCACATTCTTTCCCTACACCAGTTTTTTGTAATTCTATGTTCTTTGGGAAATAAAGCCTATTTTATTTTTTATTAATAATGTCACTAGAATACACATTTTATTTTTAAGTCCATATATACAAACCCATGTATTCAAGTGAAGTTCCCAGTTATGCAGAGTGATGGGAGACTAAGATGTTTAGATAATAGAAAAATAGGTACAACTTTTGTTTCTGAGTGTAGGGTGATCTATGGGGTAGCTCCACATCCAGTGTTTGTCAGAGCTAATAGGGTGTCAGAAGTCATTAACAGTACTTGGTCTGAGCTGGTCCATGTAGTGGTTTGTCCTAATGTTCAAGTGCTCAATAATACCTATTATTGTAGGTATTATAATATAGGTTACTGTCTGCATTTTTCTGTTTTCACACTGATAAATCTTCCCCTAACCCAGCATGCTGAAGAGGATGGCTTACAGACCCAGGTTGAGTCATCTTCCACCTAGATAGGATTTTTAGCTGCAGGTCAGCACAGGCCCTCCCACACCTAGATGTGCAGGTATCAAGGTACTGTGCTTCTGATGGACTGGCATGCTACTGCTAGGAGATGCACTCTGATGGTTCTGCTTGAAGCCAGCTTGGTCATAGCCTGTGCTAAGGAGCCTGCCTGGCTCTCTCTCTTACAGAAGCAGTTCAACCGTTTGTAGGCTGGACATAGTGAAAGGAGCAGTATTGCAGTTTTCAGATGTGAAAGAGCTCAGCCAGACTTGAAATGGCTGATGAAGTTTCCTGTCTTTCACCTGTGGCATAAACCTTCATAATCCACTTGTAGGTAATTAAGAGTACGTTATATTATGTCTTTTCTAGATTGGTTTAGACACACGAAGGGTGTATCTAAAGTCTTGAGAAATGTTGGGATTTCTTTGCATGTTTCTTCAATCACAAAGGCCCTAATGTAAATAAGGTGAAGCATTTTGTAGGAATACCTGTAAATACAGAGCACGCTACTGCTCCCACTCTTCTTTATCCACAGGAATGGATTTTCTTTATCCCAATGTTTTTCTTCATCCACAGGGATGTGTGGCCAAAGGGGGAAGGGTTAAATCTCATGTTTTAAGAATCCATGCTTCTGTGACCACCCTGCAGGCTACTGGTAACTCTTGTAATTAAAAGCAGCTGTCAATTAAGTTTTTAGAAGAGATGAGGACAGGATCACAGCTATCTGAAAGGCAAAGAAACACAAAATAATTTAACTGCTTTTTCACCAAGTCGTCTTCCCCCATACCTAAATTCAGTTCTGCACTAGTGGCAATTGCTGTGCTAATAATCATGTTAGTTTCCGAGCATCACCACATGCATTTCAAGGTAGTGCTTAATTAGGAATTTGATTTGAATTATCTTTTTTTGTTGTTGTTAACTTAGAAAAATACATAAAGACTGGATTAGTGTTCATTGTAATTTCCTTTTTATTTGTGTTTAGATATATATTTTGCTTAAAATTGAACTCAAGTCAACCAATCAATGCATAAAAGATTTTTTTTTCTTAAAATAACTGTATGAATGCAGCAATCATTTTTGTGTTGGTTGAAACAAAAAATATGTTTCGTTTTAAAACACTTAGAATATGACAGTTTATTAATATTGCAGCAATATAGTTTATTAATATTGCAATACAGTTTATTAATATTGCAGCAATATAGTCCAATCTTTATGTTAGAATATTTGATTCCTATTTTAATTAAAATTTATTATTTAAAAGTTATTTTTAAATGTATTTTAAAAGTTGGGTGATAGTGCCTGTCTGCACCACTCCATACAATTCTTATTGCTTTAGAAATGAGTGAGGGCTCAGGAATGTCGTGAAAGCTTAGTGTTCCACAAATTTTCCTTCTTCCACCTTTCACTCCCTTGATTTCGTTCTGACACCATTCTGTTTTGGCATTTGTGTAGCATGTACTGGAATTAAAGTTTAAATGTTAGAAATTACAGTTGTTGTGATAAGAAGAAAGTAACCTTTTTAGATTTATACTGTTTATGTTTGGAGAATAAAATAATTATGTAAAAACTGTTTTGCAGGTATTTTTTTTTTTTAAAAGTTATTGAATGTGGAAAATAGTCATCAGAGCCAAGTTACTACCTGCTGAAAATGTATGATCAAGCTACTAAAGGCAAACTCATAATATGTTTCATTCACCTTCAACTCATTAGTGCATTAAAGTACTTTAATAGAATCATAAGATAGAATATAATAGAATATAAGGCAGGAAGGTATTATCTGGTCCATCACCAAGACTTAGACCTACCTGTCACTCCTGACAGGTATTTAACCAGTCAGTCATAAAACCATCAAGTGATAGAAAGTCTCTTCCAAGGAAAACTATGCCCAATTAGGGAACAATTTGGAAACAGCAGAAATGCAAAAACTGTCTGTATAGTCAGCAGTCGCGTGTCTGAATGTGTCTTTTTTTCCCCCTCCAAAGATAACATCTGGAAAACCATGAGGATGCGTGAAGCACTGTCAGAAGATAGTTGGAGATCCTGGGCGTACCCATAGCGCATACACCGTGCTATACATTGTATCTGCAGTTAGTCTGATGCTTTTAGAGAATGCTGGGCTTGCTTTGCAAGCTGTGTTTTGTAGACCTCTGATTATTCTCATTTCTCTCCTTTACTGTCTCTCCTTGCTTTTTAAGAGTAGTGCTCATAAATGAACTCATTTACTCTGAGAACCTTATTGGTGCCAAGTAGGAAGATGACGCAGTTCCTGTAGATGATTCTCTGTATACATCCCAGTATGATGTTTGCCTTTTCACAACAGCATGCTATCATGGAGTCATGCTCTGGTTCTGATCCATCCAAATCCCCGTATCTTTTCCTGCAGCGGTGCTGTCTGACCAGTCCTTCCCCAGTCTGTGCATTTGTACAGTTCTTTCTCCATGCTTGTAGAACTTGACATTCTCCCTATTTCAACTTCAGCAGTTCTTTTAGTCTCTCTACTTTGTCAAAACTTTCTTTGAAACCTATTGGCAGTTGCATGGACTCAACTCTGTGTATGACGTATATGCTGTGGATGTGTCACAGTCTATGCACATTTAATAGGTAATCTATCTATCCCATTATGCAGATTATCATTATAATTGAGTGACAACATTGAATGTTTTTGGAACAAGGTCAGAAGGGAGCCTGAAAAATTGTGCTTACTGCCCATTTTCAGTTTAACAAACACTCAAAGCAGTTACAAAGTTAAATATAATTGTTATGGTTGATTGTAAAGTCAACTGATCATGATTCTGTCTTTGCTAGCTTTCTTGTAAGATGTCATGAGAAATATTGTCAAAAGCTTTACTGAAACCCTATAAATAACATCTGCTTCTTCCCAGTGCACAGGAGCTGTTACCCTGTTACAGAAATACATACATTGGTTTAGTATGGATTTTTTCCTGACAATTGCATGTTAGCTGTTACTCATTTTATTGCTGTCTTCTAGTTTTTTACAAACAGTTTAATAGTGGAAGTAGGTTTTTGGGTTTTTGGGGTTTTTTATGCCTTGAAATTGACTAGTATAGTGTTGTTACTTGTCTCTAATAAAGAAGATTAATTAAACAATGTTTGCAAATGCCACTAGAGAGCTCCATATTTCGTGAAGACGGAAAAGTTAATTCTTCTGGACAGCAATATGGCAAAACAGATCGAAACAAAAGATCAATATCTTTATTTTAGTTAAATCTAAGGGTTTGGTTTTTCTTTTTTTCTTTTTTTGACACTGCTAATTTCAATTTATAAAAGATTAGATTCCTGTTGGAAGTTGAAAAGACCAATTTAGGTTTAACTTCTCAAAAAATAACGTATATCTGATTTTGCAGTGGTAATAGTGACCAGTGAAGAGAGAGACAGTGGAAGTATACAGGATATGGATGAAGCGTCTTAGCTTGTACAGAGGTTTTTCCCCATGGCTGGGACATAAGTTTCAAGTGTTTGCAGAGATGCTTTTTGCTCAGTCATAAAGGTGAATTCTGGAAAAAAAAAATATTAATTGGTTTATAATTTGAACATTTTTTGCTCAGGGACTCTTTTCCCCTTAGATTTCCTTTTGAACTGTGCTTGTTTAGACTAGAAGGCAGAGTTTGTTTCAATAAAGATGGCAAACAACTGGACCCAGGGGGAAACTGAGGTACTAGTTTATTATGAAAATGTGAAAATAAACTGGATCAACTGATGAAGCCTCCAGAAAGTTTTGTAAAGTACTGAACTCTAGAATAGTTCTAAAGTGTAGGTATGAGCACAGTTCAAATGAATATTATCAATCTATTTTTTCAATGCTTGTGATATTTTGAATATTCTACTGTTTAATAGTAGAATAGTAGAAAAGTGTACTATAGTGGAAAAGTGTAATCCTTCAAAGGATATTTCCTCAAAGTAGCTGTCCTTCTGTCTGTCTGAAAGAAGTCTCTCCAAGGATATGCAAGTGTTTGTTTCAGAGTGTTGGAGAATACTTTCTTCGTGCTCTTTTTACAAAATTATATTCTTTGTCCTTATATTCTTATGTAGGCCTTTATGGTCCCACTCCAATGATGAGCTGAAGTGGCACTGAACTTGCATCCCAGCCTCCTCCAGTTTGTGTACTTTTGTCCTAGAGAAACAAGAAACAACAGTATATAATCTCACTTTTGAAAATTATTAGCTATTGTCTAGGTAGGGCAAAATACATCACAGTGAATTTATATATTGCTCTCAGATTAGTAATGAAATACTGTATTTCACTATGCTCAGTTATTATGTAAATGGACCAGTTTTTATGTATAGACAGGGTAGAATTTTACAGTTTCTGTAAGTGCTTTAATGCTTTGGGATACGTCTCACTGCTCTGTGTACAGTTCTGCAGCAGATGTGATGATTATTTTCATCATGAGGTCTACAGAATTTAGTTCATGCATTTCAAACAGGTTTCCTTTCTTGATGATGTGGCACTAAGAGCTGACACCAATTGGTAACAACAGTCTTTTTGATCTTTTTTTCCCCTTAGTTCCACTTTATTTACAAGTTATTGATGACAGTCATTTGAGGGTGAGGTTCAGTATTGGCAATGTTGAAAGGAGTTCTGAGTTTGAAATGTCCATGCAGTTTGACCCTTCTCTCCCTTTACATTGTTTTCCTTGATGTAGAACAGGTGAATCAGTTCTCTTCAGTAATTGTGCACTGACTGTTCATGCTGTCGTGATTCGACTACTCTGTAAGTGAGCTTAAGAAGTCATCCTAAGTAGCTGTCACGCTGTGCTACACTGCAGTCACTGCTATTGTAGCGTCTTGGGCATAAGCTCAGTCCAGTACCAAAGTATAAAATTATAATTTCCCATTCACATTTAAAGAGAAAAGCCTGACAAGCCATCTCTGACAAGTTATAGTATTGGAAATAGAAAAAAAAGATGGGGAAGTAATAGAAGGAGACCATTATGCAGCCAATAGTACAGTCAGTGCTCAGGGGTGCAGTTAGGTTTCTGAAGGAGGAACAGTTTCTAGTGCATCCATTCTACTCTGTCCCAAAAATACTTCATGGGTAAAACTTTGGAAGAACATTGCCTTAGGTACAAGCCAAATTGTCTTTGACACACTTGATAAGAATACAGATGTTTAGGAATGTATTATCTCCTGAAAGAGACTACTTTGTTCAATATGATCTGTTTATATAATTTATCTCCTGATGTCCTTTACTGCAATTTGCGCTAACAAGATAGAGCAAAAAGAAGCATGAATTTATTTACACACAACAAATAATATGAGAAGACTTGGAGCAATATATAAAGAGGTTGTAAGAACAGTCTGCCTTCAAAATATATTGCATTTAAATACAAGGATGAGTGATCTCTGTTCTTTCCAGAAAAGCTGTAAACATTGACAGTGGCACAGGCAGAATTTTGAAGAGCCCCATGCTACAGACAAGATTCAGCACTTAAATATTACAGGCAAATAATTCATATTCCATGTTTTGATTTTTCTTAGCTCTGCTTTGGTAATGCCAGTCACCATTTGGTCAGTGGAGCTGTGGGGAGTCTCTTTGGCACCACATCGTAGCAACTCCACTTTGTATTTTAATGCCATCTTAGTGCTGTGCAGGTTTTGCGTTGCCCAGAACTGGACTGCTGTTCATTTTCTAAGCTGGAAGAGAATAAATCCCCTATTGCTTGTATCTGGGAACCTGCTGTCTTTGTCCAGTCTTTTATTTTTTGTGTTGTTCAGTATTTCTTTCTGATGTGGCGTTAGTTTCATTTTTACCTTTCAGTGCTTGTTATGAAAAGACCTCCATCAAGAACACAGAAGCCTTTTATGTAAAGGCTAGAAATAATTTGGTTAGGTTAAGAGTTTGAAATTTTTGCTCTAAATTTAGAGTCAGTGGCTAAACCTGGTACCATGTTGTCCTGGACTCACAGCTAAGTGGGAACAAAAGGTATATTTTTATGTGTGTGTCTATATGCAAGTGACAGTTTCATTTGCAGGTTTTCTAGTCAGTGCTGGATAAGGACAGTATGTAACATTTTCTTTTTATTCTTTGTTGTCAGAAACATTTTGAGAAGTTGAGTCTTCATAGCCACAGCAGTGGCACAGCCAGTTGCAAAAGTGAATTTTCAGAAAATAGTGACCTCCCAGATGAAAGCTGTCAATCTGCATGTGGAAAAGATGAGGAAAGAACATATGAAGAGATCCTGGTAGAGGATCACAGCACTTCAGAGATCTCTGAGAAAGGTAGTCATTAGCAAAAGAAGCATCAGGCGGACCATTATGCTGGTCAGAGGTGGGTAAAGAGCTTCTTTGCTTTCATTTTTATGTGCAGATATAATCTCTGAATTAGATGATGATCTGGACATATTGGACAACTCAAGCAGCCCCAGTTCAAGTCATTTGAAAGAGTCTGCTTTTGGTAAGGTTCCTTAAGAATGAGGTGTACACAACTTTCTAACAGCAAGGTAGTTGTTTATTCTAAAATATTAGGGTATGTTATGATTCATGGCAAGTTCACTATCTGTTGTGGGTTCTAAGCAAAAGAAAACTAAAATAATTGTACCTCTGTGGCACAATTCCAGCCGTTTCCAGTATAATACATTTTGCATCACATTTTCTTTGTGTAGATTGTCCCAGTATTTTGCAGTAACGCTCGTGAAAACTAGAATATTATCGGGCAACTTGACAAAGAAGGTGTTTCTAGATTTGAAGCATAAGAGAACTAGTATTGGTAAGAAACAGAAGGAAGACAGTGTGAAAACTTCTGTCTCAGTAACAGTAATGCTGTGCAAATGAATAAATGGAGTGCCCTGTTAGAGGGTGTAATAAAGGACGTTGAAAGAGGCAAGCTTTAGCTGTCTAGTTGAATTGACTAAATGGAATTGGAGTAATGCTTAATGAGTAGATGCAAATTAGGAAGGGATTATGTGACAAAACACAGCATTAATTCTGCTTATAGTGATTTATGGTAATCAGATAGGAAAGCACCAGCTGTGTTGAGTGTTATCTTAAGTAATAGGTTTTTTTTGGATTATACTCTAAATATGAAAATAAAAGAATAAAAAATGAAACATCTTTAACCACTGTAAGCTACCTGCTAAATTCTGAGCTATGATGGTCTACCTATTAATTAGGATGGGATTCTGATTAGAGGAAAATCCAAGAGCATTTTATACCAGAAGAAAAGGGTTGATATTACAGCTGAGCAAAATGTAAGACTTCCATTCATCCCACAAAGTTCTTACAGAAAACCTGTGGATTATTTAAACTGTCCTTTTAAGGGAGAAGGGAATGTAGTTGACTGCAAATTAACAGATTTTATTGTTTCAGGGTCCCAGGCTTCAAAAATGTAGAATAACATGACTTTATCTGTTTGTATTGCTCTTTGCTAGCTGGGTTTTCTTCAGATTTTGGTCCAGGTACTGAAGAAATGTAACTGTTTTTAATTGAAATGTCTAGGAACTAGTGTAGTGTAAATAAATGATTTGATGATTCTATCTAAAATTTATTAGTACTGTTTGCTAATTGTAACTGGATAGCCTTTCATTCTAAAGGCTGGAGGACCTGTGGCTAGCCAGCACTGAGTTGAGTTTATTATCAAGGCTTACTTTTTTCCTTTAAAAAAAAAAAAAAAAAAAGAAAAAAAGAAGAAAAAAGCTGTTGTTTCTTTGTTACTTTCTTGTGCTAGGAGAGTAACAGGAGAAGGTTATAGGGTACAGGGAAGCCTAGTCTGACTGTAGGAGAGGGCTGCCTAGAAGACATGTCTTGAGGAAAGCAGCCTGTGGAGGCAATGTTCCATTATGATGGTTTTTTACTGAAGAATCACACACTATGTATCTCCCAGAAATTGAATTCTTTGTCGACTAGTTCAGCATTTTACAGAGACATTTGAAATCTTTGTCTAATTTGGAACTTGTCACACCCAAAATGTTATTGGTAATGATTGCCTTGTCATTAATTTTTCTTTGTTAAAATTCGGACATTAACAAACATCAACTTTTGCTAATATTTAAACATTTTTGTGTCAAATATCCATTGATTTAATGAAATATTTTAACTGGATATTTCCGAGCATGGAGTTTTATTGGTATATAGATACTTCAGGATTGCTTTTTCTGCTGACTTTCAGAAAATAATTCTGTAGTTATACTTTCTTAGATCACCTGTAGTTTCTACAGTTAACTTTGTAGATCAGTTGTAATTAATGGTGGCAAATTTTTCTTCTTTTCAGGGAAAAAGAAAAGAAAGCTTTTAAAAAAATATTACAAATGCAGGATACTTGGGTATTGCTTGGGTTATGCTCCATTTGTTGCTAAGAAATGGCTAATAGCATATGAATTATCAGCCATGATTGTGTCAAGCATGTCAGCATTATGGGGGAAAATGTGACCAACTTCAATCTAGCTAATGTGAAAACTGGTAACACGAAAATGTGAATTTCAGTTATGAGTGTATTGATCAAGGTCTTGAAAGGATTTTTCTAATCATGCTGCTGATACCATTCTGAAAGAACATACCCTTCTGCTGAAACAATGTATGACCAGTACGCCTGCAAAAAGGACTTCTAAATGTATTAATGAGTTCTTGGAAATGTGATTAATATGCTAATAATTTCTTGGAAAAAGAAATGAATATGCTTGTTTTAAAAGTATAAAGCTTTTGTAGAGGGGCGAGTCGGTGTGGAGGATAGGTGGAGTGATCCCCTGTGCATCCAGCACTGCAATAAAGAATTCCTGCTTCTTAAGACTACGTTGGTGTTAGGAAGTTCATTCCTGATTTTGGTGACACTGCCATAACATCACTTTCAGAGAAAACAAGATCTGCAAATGTAGAAAAATACTGCTTTATTTTAAAACTGGAGCAGTATTTGTAAAAAGGTGTAGTACACTGAGTTGTTCATTGGCACAGAAGCTGGTATGTGTGTGAGTGACAGTGCTGAAAATGATTATTGCATCAAAAAATCCATAATTTGCACAATGGCTGGCTGTGAAGAATTTTGGGCATCTTACAATGTTTTGGAGGCTTGTTTTTCCCAAACTGACCTTGTCTAAGATTCAGATTTCTCTTTATACCTCAGTTTAATGAGAATTTGTTGAAGACATCAAATAGAATAAGATCTACCAAGGCCTGGTAGATGCTTGAGTTAAACTTAGAGTGTGCTTATGGCAACTTCTATTGTTGTACATGTAGTCACTGCTAATGAGCAGAAAACTTAATTCTGTTTGCTCTGCAAAACAGCTTAATTAGCGTGATTGGGACTGTCCACTCCAGTGTACAGTGATTTAAAGGGCAGCTGACTAAGAGTGTTTTGTATAAATAAAAGTAATTTGACCTTTCTCCTGAAAAGATCGTTACACTGTCATTCAGAAAAACACTTCAATTGCTTCCATTTGATTCAAGGAGATGAACTGAAGTTTTCTGCTAATATGAAATCTTGCTTCAATTTTCACATCAGTCTGGTCAAACATGAAAGGGTTTTCAGGGATTTTTTTTTTTTTTTTAGATATCAGTGAAGTGAAAGCCAAAGCAGAAGTTACTATTTTCCCAGGTTTTTCTGAATTCATATTATGTTATAAGCTCTTTTCTTGAAATTACGTGGTTAGGTGCCTGCAAGAGAAAACCACTAAGCTGCATATTAGAGTGTATTTGTATGGTTTGCACTGATGTCTATGCATATTATGAAGTCAAAGCCTTAGGAGTTGCTTTAATTACATCAACTATTAAAGACCAAAGTAGCAGTGAGAAAAATTCTTGATGGCTCATTGGAGATATATATATATACATGTTTAATTTTTTAATGTCCTGAAGGAATCTTCATAGAGCTATTCAGAATAGAGAAGCTGATAAGAAACAAAAGCTTTGGCTTTTGTGTCTTTCACATTCGAACAAGGATGGGCACAAAACAGGAAAAAGATGGAGGATTTATATTTAATTTTCCTTGAGATCATCTTAAACTGAGAAGCTCCCTCTTACAAAGCATTTGAACAAAGATATGTTCCCTTGCTCTTCCCATTCATGTCAAAGGAGTAACCATGGTAAAAGGAAATATGGTCCAAGTAATACCCTGGGCTGAACATCAGGATGCGCTACGTGCTCCATGACTTACGTTAGTTAACGTTCCTATTCATCTGTGTTGTTTCTTACTCCCTGTCTGGCTTTGTATGATTAGCATAGCTCTTACACAAAAGTCTAAATATTATAACTGAAGTAATTAGTGTCTGATGGATGTGTGTATATGCATGTGAATGTGTTTGTTACCGTGATTTTTAGATGTCTGAATATCCTTATGCTTAGTTATTGAAGAAATTACTCCAATGTGTTTTTGTAGTGTCTAACATAAAAAGACTCCTCTTTTGGTTGTGGCTGCTCAGTGGGTTTCTAACATAATAATAATAAGCAACAAAAATGGGGCTGAAGGGTGTTGATTATTATTTAATAATGTTCTGCCTCATGATTTCTGCTTCTTTTTGTTTGTTTTGGTTTTTTTGCATTTATAAGTATTTTCCTGATTTTTAGCATATGAATTAGAAACATTATATCTCTACCATGTACAGTGAGTGGTGAGACAGACTCTTCGGTGTGAAAAATAGAGGTAATATATTTCAGAGAACAACAGAAAGTATGTTTGAACACAAATAAATGATTTAAGACTCTCAGAAATGTATTTGCTCTCTTGAAGTCCTCTACTCTTACTCTAGAACTAATATACCTGCTGTAACAGTTTCCAGCAATAGGAAAACTAGTGTAAGTAAGTTTGACTTAATTTTTTTTTTCCTTTTCTTTTCAACATGAGATGCCACTGGTAGGAGAGAGTGGTCTCATATGTCACAATTACCATCAAAGGAATGGTTTTACAGGAAATTTTTAAGATGTGCTTAAGACAAACACTTACTTTAAGACAGTGCTTTCAAGTGCATGAATAATAAATATCCTCAAACATTACCCCTCCCTCTTCACATTTTTTGAGAAGGAAGGTATTGCATATGTGGTAGTTTGAGTAGTTAGCTAATAGAATGGTGGCAGTAAAACCCTGGTAGAACAAGGTTTAGACAACCCATCAAAGGTCCTCTGAGAAAGTGGGTAAATATTCTAGCTTTTTATCCAGACTAGAGACAACGTTGTGACTACAGTGGGAGCAGTAACTGAGGCAGTTAATTAATGGCAATCCAGATACGTCTTCTGTGAACATCTAGTCAAGGTGTGTTATTAGTTTCTGTGAAATTCTGAAAGCAGTTATTAAAATACTGTGTGGGGCTGAGGTTTTGGTTATGATGCAAACAAATCTTTGATACATCAAACAACTCCATAGACAAATGAGGGTTTGGAGTTTGTTTAATACTACTTTTTAAAAGTTATTTTGACACAATGGGAAATAGAAAATATTAACATGCATGTATATCTTTTTTTTAATGCAGAGGTAATATTTATGCATTTGTTTCAGGTATAATTAAAGGAAGTTTTAGTGCTCCTGAAAGACGACCTCAGATGAGGTAGGTATGATTTATGATTTTAGTATAGATGATACAATTGATCATGGTTATGATCAATTCCCGTCAGCTGTTTCACAGTGGAGGGGTTGTGCGATTGCCTCCATGAAACATTTCCTTACTTATTGTTACAACTTCATTTTATCTCAGCCTATGACACCCAGTCTGCTTAGGATATTGTTTGAGGGTGTTTGCACACAGAAGCTTTATGTGAGTAATTTAAGGACTGGCATTAAACTGATAAATGTTTTAAAAGTAGACCTTGCTGCCTCAGCTTTAACTGACATTAGTTGGTTACCCAAATTCTTGCATTTTTAAATGGCTGTTTTCCATAGAAAAATATGTTCGTGCATTTGATAGTGTAGAGTAACATCTTGTCTCTTTGAAGTCCTCTAGACCTTCTGTATAGATACCTATTTTTTGAATTCTGGAGTCTTTCTCATTTCTTTCAAAAAGGAAACGACCAAAACAGAATATGACATGGCCATCCCCATTCTCCTTCTAAAGGTCTTTCCTTTTTCTTGTTATTTATTCAGAAATTCATCAGACACATTCTTGACAAACTATTATTTTTTCTGATTTCCTTGGCACCTCTCTTATTCATAGACTCTGTTTTTTGTTTCTTTGTTTCTCCTTTTCTTCACCTCTGAGAAAACCCCCAAAATCACTCTTGGCTCCATCTGCCTCCTGAACAATGTTTTTTCTCTTACCTTTAACTTACCTAGGTAAGTATTTATGATAATGGCATTGATTCCTCTCCCCTGTTTCTCCACAGACCCTGTTTAATCCAGCTTTTCCTTAAGGAATATTAGTGTAGCAACTCTTACTAAGCTGTTTCATTACCTCTTCCAAATTCCATGCAGTTGAGTACTACATAACTAAAAGGAGTGTCATCATTGCCTGCATCTAAAGTCCTACCCATTAACTCAGGCTTTGATCATTCTCAAAAATAACATCCGTCAATTCTTTGACATCTGAGCATCCACTTTAACTTGTGTATCTCTGAAAGTTCTTGCGTTCAGAATATGTCTCACTGTTCTGACTGGCACCTCTAAGATATAATTCCTATCAATACATGATGCTAAAACTCTTGCTTGCATTCATAAGGCTATCGTGCAAGCAACATCTTCCCTGGTTTTGATATGTGCATTCTAGTCACTCAAATGCTCCTTCAGAACGCTGCTGCAAGGAACATTGCTAAAGCCCTACCTTAAGCCTTGCCATCTTCTGTGTGTGTGCTTTTACTGGTTATGCTTTTCCTATGACTTCAAATTCCATACTTCATTTTTGCTTTCAGAGTTCTTCTTAGGATATCACCATCCAGTCTGTCACTTGTCACTCAGTAGCTTTCCAGCTTTAGTTCTGCTGCAGTCAGTAATGGCAGCCTCCTGATGCTTCCATGTTGAAGTAAGCATATTTGGTTTTTCTTCATCTCTGCCCCTCACATGAACTTGAGCAAAACTATCTCGTTATCTTTCTTCATAACTACTCCTTGCAGCTGTAATTTTCCCTACTGCCTAAAAAATATATACAAAGTCTTGCCATGCTAGGGCTGTTGAGGCTGCCATCCATCAGGACATCACATTGGCTCTTTCAGTTCCCCATCTGTTTCCATTTGTTGTTGCTTGTCTCAGCAAGTGAAATCTGCAGGCTGGGACAGTTTTTGTGTTGACTGTAGAGCAGAAGAACCTAGCATTGAAACTTCTGGACCTATATTTCTGACACTGAGGTATTGCTGTGCTGGGGATGTAATATTATTTTTTTCCCACTTTACATGTACTGTGTGCTTTAGTCCTATTTTTATCTGCTAGCAATAATTACTTTGTTCTTTATGTTTTCCACCCATAAAATGAGTGAATTGAAATGTACTTAAATCTGTATAGACGCAAAATAATGTGTAATCTAGTGGGTTATTGAGTTTTAAATATAAAATCCTATGTACTGTTTTTGTACTTTCCAGGCTAAAAATTGAGCAAGGAAAGAAGTGGAATTTAACTTATATTAAGTAGAAGTCACGTTATTTTGGACAAGTGGAGTAAGCCAGCATTTATGCAACTTATAAATGCACAGTTAAAAATGAGTACATTTGGACAGACTTCCTTTAGAGGAAACATGAGAAAGAGTCAGGGAATAATGATTTTTCTTCTACAGTCATTGATGCCAAACACAATTAAAACGACTTTTTTTTTATTTTTTTAAATAATAGAGATTATACTGAAGGCCTGGGATCAAGGCTGCGACCAGGTAATTTTGTGCTTGCAACAAAAATAAACTTCAACTTTAATTAAACATAACAATTTTAAAGTTGTTAAACTTTATTCTCTTGTTGCATATAGCTTGTCTTCTCTTTTATTTCTTCATCTTTCCTGCCCATTGCTCTGTCCTTGAGAGTGCCTCCGTTCATGTGCAGTGCCTATACTAAGAAAATAGAGGGTTAAGTAGCAGCAGTCTCATAGTCTTCCAGTTGTAGTTCTTTGCAATACAAAAAATCATGGTATTATCTAATAATTATATTTTAAAATGTTAGAGAAGCAGATGATTACATTGCAGATGCAAAAGTTATCTGAAGTATCTTTAAAAATTAAAAAAAAAAATGAATTCCAATAGTAAATCACTAAGATCTCATTTTAATGGTCATTATGCTGGCTAAATTTGGGTGGAATGCAATGGGAATTTTTCCTATTAAAGCAATATTTCATAGAGCCTTTGCAAATTATCATGTATTTCTACATCACGATTGATGAAACAAGTTTTTCATTTGAGATACTTTTCTTTCTTTCTGAAAAGCTTCACATACTGTATACTGCTAAGCTGGGACTTCAGCATGCATGTTATCTGAATTAATATTTGGAAGAACATTATTTTGAGTAGATGGAATATTGATCGTCTTTAAAAAGTATTTTTGTCTATACTATATAGTTCTAATGATCTGCAGACAAACGCTTCAGCCTTTGTTAATGTTTTCAGTCCTGTGGGTAATTTGGGGAAATCCAGTATCTTTTGTCAGTAATGTTTTCCTTTTGGGTAAAACTCTTGCAAGTTTTGATCAAGTCCTGAGCAGCCTGTTCACACACACATGACGTCATCCCCCAATAATGCTAAACTTCTGTATTTAAAAAGAGTATAATTGTGGAGTGGGCTGGAATATACAGACTTTATAGAGACTCCTAAAGTTCCCAGCTGGACATTGGGTCTCTAGCTGTCTTTGAAGCACATATACATTATATCTGGCTCTCCTAGACTGGTAAGTCATATTGTTGTTGTCATACTAGAAAAGAGAGAAAGCTCTATATGCTGAATAACAGAGAAATCCATATTATGTCCTACTGAGTCCTTTCTGTTTGCCAATATCATTCTAAGCATATTTTTTTCTTCAGAAAAAAAAATAAAATCTGAGAAGACCCACAAAAGTTAGGGCACTAATTTATTTACGCTTTTTTTTTCTTAAATGCAAGTCATTGACAGCAAAGAAGTCAAATACCACAGAACAGGGACCAGTGAAAAAGGTAAAATGTCAAGGAAGTAACATTTTGATCAGTGTTCTAACAAAAACTGAAGATCCCTAGGCTGCAATGGCAAGACCACACTATTTATTTGGGAATGAATATAGAAATGTTGAAACAGTTGGTAGAGAGGTGAAAATGCGGCAAAAAGAGCTAAATCAAAATCATTATTGTGGCATATAGTATTTCAGATTATTGTAGCGTGGCTTCTACAGTAGCCTTGAGTAGAAAGACCAACCTAAGTTCTTCTTTAAGTGGCTCAGGGAAATGCAAAATTTCTCTTCTTCTTACTGATTATTAAAAGGAGACATAGAGGAGAAAAAGTCAAACTGAATTTCTCTTGTCTCTCTCAACTTATCTGCCAAAAGGCATTGCCACAAAAAAATCCAACAGTAGTAATGATGTTATCTTCTTTATTCTACTAGAAATGTGTGTCTCTGTGATGAAGAATGACATTTTTGACATCTCTTTATTTTCTGTGAGAGTGCAGCTCAGCTCTGGTTGGTCCCTAGACACCTAAATTTATGAATGTCTTTACTTCTTGTTAAAGTAGCCAGCACAGAAGTTCAGCAGGAAAAAAATGATAATAGTTCTGTTGTGGGCTACTTAAATTTGGTATTTGGATTTCCTCTCCCTCTCAGTGGAATTTTCACTCTTGATACCAGATCACTTAAAAAAAAAAAAAAAAAAAAAAAGGCAGGTGGATGTAAATCTGTACACAAGACTTCATGACCCTGAGGGTGTTTCTGAATGAGGAAATTTTAGAATATGGATCTAAATTAGCCTTTGAAGTGTAGTTTAGAGATAACTGTATTTAAGAGAGATACAGGGCTGCAGGCTGAAGTTCAGGGACTAAGCTTAGCTTTCAGGTTTAGTACTCAAAGTGGAAAGGTAATTATGTTAACTAGTATTCTTTAATGATACATTGAGTTTTTTATAGTGGCAATCTTCTGATAAGCTTTTATTTAATTTCTGAGTCTGACAGTGTGTATGACTTAAATATGCAAGATTAAAAATCATAAATAATGTTTGATTTACTGCATCAAAATTCAAGAATCTGATTTGTTTTTGGCGCTATACTCTTTCTCAGCAGGCA
The DNA here is from genome assembly GCA_907165065.1 of Caprimulgus europaeus. Next base: position 16,981,552 of record OU015530.1, read on the forward strand.
AAGCATGATAGAGGAGCACTAGGTGAATAAGAATCAAGCTGTTTTGTTTGTTTTAATTGTTATATTTTAAATCTGAATGATATTTTGTAAATCGACACAGTTTGTAGAATATATAATATTTACTTCTGTGTTCTAACTCTATTAAATTATCTAAAGCTTGATCAGCAGTATTCCTCTATTGGTTCATATGGCTGAAATTAAAGTTATTCCATGGAACACAAATAAATTATCATGTCTTTTTTTGGTTCAATAGGTAAGTTCATAATGCTGTTTAGTTAATAAAATATAGTCAAACTTTTAGGTATAGTATCCATATATCAGTACTGAGTTTACTCTGCTTTGTAAATTTTACATATGACATGGATATTTGGATATAGATATTTGCTGGTACATTTGGGCAGTTTTGCTTCAGAAAGAAGAGCAGTATTTTAATCAACTACTTGTGCTACAAGAAAAAGTGTACCTACAGCAAACAAGTATATCTATCTATATCAAATTCTGGATGACCAAGGCCATATCTGATTCAATGGCTGTTCGTGATAAGTACTAAGCAGTAGCTCAGTGGGGGAAAGAAACTTTCACTTTCAGTTCTTATTTTCGGTTCTTGATCCCAAGAACTAAATATTTTCACACAGCTGATATATTTTTAAATCTGATTTTAACACATAGTAGTAAGTGAACAGGCCAAAGTTGTTGTGGCATTACATTTATTTTGCTGAAAGACAAGCATGTCCAAAGAAGAGCAACAAAGTTGGTGAAAGGTCTAGAGAGAAAGTTTTATGAGAAGCAGCTGAGGGAACTGGAATTGTTTATTCTGGAAAAAAGGAAAAAAGTTGACTGATGGGAGACCTGATTGCTCACTACAACTACCTAAAAGGAGGTTGTAGTGAGGTGGGTGTCAGTCTCTTGTCCCAAGTAACAAGGGATAGGATGAGTGGGAAGGGCCTTAAGTTGCACCAGGGGAGGTTTAAATTGGATATTAGGAAAAACTTCTTCACTGAAAGGGTTGTCAAGAATTGGTAGAGGCTGCCTAGAGTATTGGTTGAGTCGCCATCCCTGGAGGTATTAGAAGACGTGGTGCTTAGGGATGTGGTGAACTTCACAGTGTTACTTTTACGGTTGGACTCGATGATCTTAAAGGTCTTTTCCAACCTAATGATTCTATGAGTCTGTGTTTCTATTAATGCATGACTTCTTTTGCATTGCTTTTGTCTATGAAAATCCATCATGTACATGGATTTGCTTGGCAGAGGATGATAGTCTAGCTTTAGAGGAAAAGAAACAGGTTTCTACGCACTTGCTATTTTCATAAGATAAGAAAATTCAGCTTTCTTGCTCCTTGCCATAAAAATTGTCTTTACACTTTCCTTTGTGGGGAGAGGAATTATTACAGCATTATTCTTTGCTTAGCATTGATGTTCTTTTATTCTAAACATGAAAAATGCCATTTATGCACTTTATGGTGGTGTCATTTTCATAATGGTGAATGCTTATAACAGGTCCCTTCCAGAGTCTCCATCAATACCTCCTTTACATAGCGTCATCTCTGGTGGGGAGGAATTTATGACAAAGAACAGAAACCACTGATTTTCTCCTCCAAGCTAAAGAAGACTGAAGAGATTCATAGCTTCTTGCACATTGTTTTGAGGTTTCTCAAAACATGCCCTTGCTAGATGTTGGGAAAAAATGTAGCTGTGAGAAAGAAGCACACATCGCTATAAAAATGAAAATATATTTTAATATAATTGTTCTCCAAATTGTCCACATCAGACATTTCATTGTAATTCTTAGGGTAAAATAAAAACTAATTTAATAACGTGAGAATATATAAACCAAATATTCTGTGTGTTAGTCTATGTAAGAAAAAAATGAGTGAAAGTAAGAAAATTCTGTTTATCGTATCTTTAAATTTTCTTTTGAATAAATCTGGGAAAATGTTTATGGTTAGTGAGGTACATTAATGCTTCTTTTATCTTAGAGTAACTTAGTATGAAAGGGATTTTCTTTTGAAACCCATTATCAACTACATTATCTAATCTTTTAAGTTTTTACATTATCCTTTTTTTTGTTCTCAACAGTATTTGAAAAAAAAAGTCATGCATTAAAACTTAATATTTACATCTACAGGTATGAACCAGTGCACATTATTGATATATTAAGGTGACAAAATAGGCTGTCCTCCTGATTTTACTGTTGTCATCTGCAGCATCGGCAGGAATTGCTGTATCACAAAGGAAGGTGCATCAGATCAGTGACCCTGTTCAGCAGATTCTTACTCAGCTGCACAAAATTATCTTCATCACTCAAGTATGCATTACTGTTGCTTCTGACATTCTATACTTTTTTAGTTATTTGCTGTTGTCAAAATGATTGGTGCTGCAAAGTGCTGCTAATTTAGTCACTGTTCTTTAAAAACAACAGAACTTGACATTTTTGCAGATGGCAGGATGTTTTAAAAATATACCATTTAAATAAAGACTAACCTTGAATATTAGTATGTGGAGGATGGCAGTAATTGAGTCATGACAAAAATTCATTAGCTCACCTCAGAAAGATGGATTGTACAGTAAATTATTTTTATAACATTCTCTCATGTGAACAATATGAATATTTTAAATGATTTAATATCATATACTGACATGGAGAGTATATAAAATCTTTTCCTCTATAGTAATAATTTCTAAATAACCTCAAAGTAGTAATTTTTATTGTCAATAATTATGAATAATTTCTTGGGATTTCTAGTACAATAGTTCAAATCCTGAACATGTTAAATAGTTTGATCTTTTTCAAACTTAAGTCTTATTTTAAAATTAAGTTTAAATGTTTCATAGTTAAAGAGAGTTAAAGTTATTTCATGCTGATGCCAAAGCAAAAATTGAACTGTATTGAAATCTCAACTAAAAATTTGACTGAAAACTTTTTATTCTCCAGAAAGATGGCTGCCATTCAATTGCTTTCAAAATTTGCTATTATTAAATAAACATCCCTTTATTTTCCAAAATGAAGAGTTTATATTTAGGAAGTGATGTTTATCACCACAGGGAATTTCAGATTGCTGAGCCACATTTGTGTGTTTTTGTTTAAAAGAGAATTGCATAACTGAACTTGGGTGTGGTCTTTATTTTGTTTTTATTTTAAACTGTCAAGCTTATTGAAACAAGGTAATACAGGAAACAAATTATCAGGAACAAAGTAAACAATTATTAATTAAAATAATCAGAATTGATTGAATTTGTTGCCAGAATGATCTCCTTCACCTGCTAACAGCAATGAGGCAGTTCAGTCTTTTTATCCTCTGTTAGGAGTGTGTCCAAGATGCTCGCTAGTGAACCTACACTCTCTGTTGAAGAAAGTTTTCTCAAGTGACCTAACAATTAATGCAAGTTATCATAACATGGATGCCTAATAACTGAGAGCTAACAGTGACTCAAAGACTTACTCAGCATTGACCACTGACACCACTGATGCTTCTGGTGTCAGTTGGTTTCAGAATGGGAAGGCAGAGAAACCAGGATACAGAATATTCGTTCACTGTGTAATATTATGCTTTCTCGTGCTTATTTATGTTCCTACAAATCTAAGGTAGAATATTTTTTATAATACATAGCTGCTTTCTAAAACTCTACTAGATATTTCAGCTGACAATTCTCAACTGAAGTTGTTTACAAGGGGGAGTTCTTGCCTGTTAGTTCTTGGCTGCCAGCAGCCTTTCCAATCCTGTTGCCATGGGAACAAGAGTCAGTGATTTCTGGAAAACAATGGAAGAGAAAGCTTTTTAAAACAGCATTATGGAAATCTTTGGCTGCTTTTTTTTTTTTTTTGACTGATCTGACATCTGATTTCAGTAAAACAAAAGCTACAGTTGAACACTAGTGCCTGAGGCAACTCTGAGTTTCTCATGCAGTGGACTTGTCCTTTACCACTTTTGCTTCATAATGTAGTATGCCCATGGTCCATTAACTGCACACAGTTCATTGCAGCTGCATGTCATCTATAGACAATCTTGCAGGCTTTTCCTAAGGCATCTCTTTTTTTTTTTAACTCACAGGCTAAGGAACATTTGACATCTGACTTAAAGCATATATGTAAGGCCTTTTATCTGCATGAAAAGAGAGTGGTATCTATTTGTAACAAAAAACTCTATGCCACCAGCTATCTGATAAAGTCCTTTATGCTTGGGATGTAACCTTAATCTCTGGTTTGCCAGAGCAAATCAGGACTCCTGTGAGACAAATATAGCTGTTCCAGATTGGTAGCTATCTAAGAGCAGTAATTTTTTCCAATGAGAAAAATATCTTTATAATGTGTAGTGTGCCACTGTTTGAATGTGAATCATTAGTGGTCAAACCTTCCCTGAATAGTCAAAAAACTTCCTGAATTCAATGGAGTGGCTCTTTGTGAATTTATATCAGCGATGTGATTATAAACTCTGTACTAAGTGGTAGAAAATCATAGTTTTATAAACACTGTCTGCAGGTATAATCAACTGTACAGAAAAAGTATAGGAGATCCTTCCAAAAGGGTAGTGCATACCAGAGAATTGTCATCAGACTAGGTTGGTGTCATCGCAGTGACCACCAACTGAAGCTTACGTTTACTGTGGGAGCATAAAAAGTATTTTAAAATCTCAAAGAGCAAAGGAAGAGACTTTCTTTGAACTGTCTATTGAACACTTTTAAACACAATAAAGTATGATTTCTCCTTTTCTTTTGTAAATATAGTTCAAAGATGTGTACTTTTTCAACAAAAAATACAGGAGAAAAAGTATACAAAATCAGTTTTGCTTTGTAGACAAGTGAAATGTAAATTGCCCACCACAGGAAGCTTCTAGCCAAAGAGATATTCCAAATCATATTGAGATGTATATAAGTACCTTAAAAGAGTCTGTTGAAGCCATAAGGAAGATTCACATTAATTTCTACACACACTGAATGAAGGTCTAAGCTTCTTGAAGTGCCATTATATCAAGTCTTGTACTGTTATTTAACATCACCATGCTATTAAACATCAATGTTTCTTTTTGCAGTGTAGCTACTTTTTTCAGTAATGGTCCTGCTGATTAGATCACCTTTATGGGAAGTGTAACTGAGTGGTGAAAAGATCTGTTTCTTTGTTTTGTGTAGCTTCCTCCAGCTTTGCAATGCAACCTGAAAAGGAGAATCATTGAGAGATTCAAGAAGTGCCTGTTCAGTCCACAGAGCAATCCTTGTCAACTGAAATCAGAAATGAAAAAGGTATAGTACACCAATTACTACCTATGGTGACTTTGTCTCTTCTATTTGCATTAAGCTATTGATATTAATATCAGAAGAATATAAGTGTAAGATTCCATTTTTTAAAGGAAATACTTAGAATGTTCTCTAGCTATCATTTATTTGGAAAATATGGAGGCTTCTTAAGTAAGCAGTTTCTATAGATTGGTTTGTGTCCATCATTAGAATCATTAGATCATTAGAACTTTTTTTTTGTAAATGGAAAGAACCTGCTACCTGCTAATATGCAAAACCAGACTTCATATCATCAGAGCTCAGAAAGAGAAGGGGAAGGAAAATGGAACTTTTTGTGGCAAAGCCTGATAAAAATTATGTAAACTCTTAATTTTTGTAAGCTAATTTACTATTAGTTTCCCAGTATTATTGATGTTTTGGAATATATTCCTACTAAAACTATGAATTTTAAGACAGCGCTGTCCCAGAGTGTCTTGAATATGGCATAACTTGTCCCATTGTTGCACACTGTGTCAGAAACAGTTTACTGTCATCAGTTTAAGAACACTGCAGATTTGCAAGGATGACATGACTAAAGAACCATGCCTGCATGTTTTCCAGTGACATGCTGGGTGCTCTCCAGCAGAGAAAGAGCTAATGACTAATATCAGAATTTCTAAATGTTCCTTCACAATCTCCTGAGAAGACTGTAGTCAGCAGCAGATCTGAAAATGACATCCTAGCATCTGTGTACTGTGGGAGACTGTGAAGCTAAGATATTTCATTTTTTAATTGATGACAAAGAGTTAATAAGTATGTTATTGTATCTAAAATTTGATGACAAAGATATTTTCTTATCACTCACATAATTCCCCTGTGTAATCTGATTGCCACCTCCTTGCACAAAATTGTGGAATCATCTAAGTCATTGTTTGCTATGGAATGAACGGACCCCAAATGCTAAATCTTCCTGTACTTTTGTAATAATTAATCTCAGATGCTTAAGCTCCATGGAAAGTGGCTGCTTAGTGTTTACATTGATAGTACATTTGAAAGATAGTTAAAGATGCCTCTCGCTGAGCCATCAGTTTCATGCCAATTTGCTGTCCTGTAAATCAAGCTGGGATTTACATTAAACAATTCCTGTATTTCAACCATAACATTAAATCCAAGGAAATATTTGCTAATCTTGTGTTGAGTTGATGTTTTCAGGAAAGGATGCCCAAAAATATGTTAAGAAAAAGGAAATGTTTTTATGAAATTAACTAAATTTTCACATGCCCAGAAATAAAGGGACCTATTTATTTATAAATTTATAAATGCTATCAACTGTAATATTGTGTTAGCTTCAAAACTATTGGATTGAAACCTGGAGAAAAGGGAAAAAATACGCTATTTAAAAAGTAAATGGTCATAGTTTGATAATGTTTGGAACACTGAATGTATTTCTACTTTCAAGGAAATAGTTACAGAAACTATTAATAGCAAGCAACAACAAAAAGCACAGTTAGAAGGATGGAGAATTGCTAAGCATCAGTGAATAAATGGTAAATTTTTTACCAAAATCACCACCATAAAAACATTGGGTCGCATGGGTATCATTTGGAGGTGATAGGAAGAACCTAAATTGAGAAAAGGATTATGTTGGCCTCTTCCAGCAGGTGTTGTTACGAGGTTGTGCAATTTCTGCAAATAAAATTTAAAAATCATGGGGTTTTAACTGTGCTAAATTAGAAAACTGAATTAGAATAACAGACAACAAGATTGCTCCACTCATCAGTGATGGGGTAAAAGTTTTCCAACAACATATTTTCTTCTGTTTCTGTAACTGTACAAGTGTGTTAACATGCTGCAGAAATGCATAACTGGAATTACTGTCCTGCCCACTAGGATATTTTGGGGTCAGAGTTGTTGTTAGTGGATATTTTGAAAGCTAGATGTTTTATAGTTTATTGTCAATATTATTGTTCACTGAATCGAGTAGGTAAACTGACACAGGCTTCAGAAGTGCTGGGTTCCCTCTAATGGGAATGATATTACTTAATTATGGACTAACAATTTCACTTGAAGCCCTAGTTTTGAAAAACAGAGTCACTGGCTGTTTCTCTCCTAGGTTCGAGGGAACACACTTCCCTGTTCATCTTCACACAAATGTGTGGTTTATAACGTTTTATTCAGACAGTCTAAAGAACTCAGGGTGGTAGTAAGTAATACTGTGTAACACTAAGCACTAAGCAATACTAAGAGCAGATTGTCAGCTGGCAATGCTCATCAGTGTTTCTGGAGAGAAGGTGGTAGGACATGCATAATTGTCTTCAGCACTTTTAATTAATCTAAAAAGTATTGAAATCTCCTTTGACTTCTGATTGCGCTGGGAAACATAAGAAAGAGTAAACTGCCTCATAGAAGTCTGAAGTTTTGGCAAACAGGAGGGGTGGAGATTTCAGGTGTCCTTTGCTGCCTTTTTTTTTTTCTTCCCCAGCTACTGCAAGGTTCTCCTGAACTGATTGAGCCCAGCTTTTTCACAGCAGACTGGCATGTAGTACTTCTCTCTTCAGGTGGAAATATGTTGCTTCCAGATGATAGAAAAGGTAAATAAAGCAATAAAAACTCGGTAGTGGCATATATATTTCTAATACAGTGTATGATATCAAAGCAGAAGGAATTGCTTCTCTAAGGTCTGTCTTTAAAGACAGTAAAGTTAAGTTGACTATACTGATTTTCATTATCAGCTTTTTTGTTTGGTTGGTTGTTTTTTGTTTTGTGTAATTCCTGGTTAAGATATGCAGTTTACTGCTGATGGAATGTTCTACTAATTTGAGAGAGTATACTTTAGAATTACAAAGAAATATCAAAGCTACTAATAACATATGGTTCATCCATGAAAATCAATAGAAATGTTTGTAACTTGAAGATACCCTACTTAGAATTTACCTGTCCTTGCATGTGATTTTTGAACAATTCTGTTTAAACCCTATGCTGTTCTTCTGTCATGTTTGAAACAGTTATACTGGGATGATTTAATTACCTAGCTAGATCAAGCCCTGCAAAGTTGAGGAGGGAAATGGTACGTGCTATACCACATCTATATAGTATAAAGTGTATAAATACACTTTAGAACATGAATTGAGTCAGATATACCTTGGACTAGTGGTACTCAGGGTGACAAACCATGAACTACATCTTTAATCAAATCTACCATCACTGGCATCATCCAGGGTGGGGAACCACAATTCCTAGTTCAGAGACATGCTTCATAATGTGACTCTTTGCACAAAGCACTAAGGGAAATGTGCAGCCTGTATTTTGGTCTTTGTGCCATTTCCATTCTTCTAAATACAGGAAAAGCTACATTGCAATCCATGAACTAGAGGACAGTAAAATGAAAAACTGTGTTGCCAGAAAGAAGGGTGAGAAACTTGGGTTTTGCTGCCCTTTGTGTTAAAACTGGCATACCAGTTTCCACTATAAATTGTAAGTGGGGAAGAGTAAGAAAGTTGCATTGTTGTGTTCTATTAACTTTAAGTACTTAAATATTTTCCATCAGTTAGAACTCTTTCATAATGTGATAACATTGCGTGCCTCAAATGTTCACATTATGCCATAGCATGCCTCCCACTTTTGCAGGGGGTCATGGTGGTCAGTGGAATAAGGTGCTGATAATCAAGCACCTCTCTTGTCATTATATTTGTAAGAAACTGGTGAGGGAGCATGAACCACACATTCAGTAGTAAAACATTGCTTGCCTTTTTCTTGAAGGTATTGTTGGCACTTCTGACATAGCAGAAGGGATGACATATGAACAGTTGCAGGTAAGTAACAAATATACTTATGTATATGTATTTATTACTTTTAATAAAGATAATTTACTGAAATAAATGTATTTTATCTTTGTAGACTCTAATTGAAGAGGTTCTAGAGGAAAGTGGTTATTACAATTTCCCTTCTAACAGGTGAGTGTTCAATTGAAAAAGAAAAAGTTAACTATGATGTGCTAACCCCAAATGTATCATCTGACTGTTTATGTGATTGCAATTTCACTTTAAACTTAGCACAGTACGTGGCTTATATAATACATGGATGCATGAACTGAAAGAAATGTACATAGAATCATAGAATGGTTTGGGTTGGAAGGGACCTTAAAGATCATCCAGTTCCAACCCCCTTGTCATGAGCAGGGACACCTTCCACCAGACCAGGTTGCTCAAAGTCTCATCCAACCTGGCACTGAACACTTCCAGGGAGGGAGCAACCACAACTTTCTTGGGCAACCTGTTCCAGCGTCTCACCACCCTCACAATGAAGAATTTCTTCCTCATATCTAATCTAAACCTCCCCTCTTCCAGTTTAAAGCCATTTCCCCTTGTTCTATCACTACCTGCCCTTATGAAAAGTCCCTCCCCAGCTTTCCTGTAGCCCCTTCAGGTACTGGAAGGCCGCTATGAGATCTCCCTGGAGCCTTCTCTTGTCCAGGCTGAACAGCCCCAACTCTCAGCCTGTCCTCATAAAAGAGGTGCTCCATCCCTCTGATCATCCTCGTGGCCCTCTTCTGGACTCATTCCAGTAGGTTAATGTCCTTATGTTGGGGTCCCCAGAACTGGACATAGAACTCCAGGTGGGGTCTCATGAGAGCGGAGTAGAGGGGCAGAATCCCCTCCCTCCACCTGCTGGCCACGCTTCTCTTGCTGCAGCCCAGGACACGGTTATTGGCCTTCTGGGCTGCAAGCGCACATTGCCAGCTCGTGTTGAGCTTCTTGTCCACCACCACTCCCAAGTCCTTCTCTTCTGAGCTGGTCTCGATCCATTCTCTGCCCAGCCTGTATTTGTACATGGGACATATTAGCTAATCTAAGCAGGTTTTTTGGCCCCATGTATTGTCTTCACTCAGCTGATAGTGGTACAAGTTTGGCAGCAATTTCCTGACATTTTTCCCCATATAAAATCACAGCTGAACAAAAGATTCCATTAAATACAAGTATGTTTCATTATAATACTCTACCATTACAGTAGTGAAAGGATGAATCTGACATACTTAGTAAAATGTTTGAGTGCAGCTCAACAAGCAGAATAAGTGCAGGGAATGAAAAAAAAAGTAATGATCTTTGAAACTAGGCAAATGCCTTGTCGTAGGGATGGTATCTTTCCTGCAGGAAGCCTTTGGGGACCACCAGAAGGAAAATATGTGAAAAATGTTCTGATAGTCCACAACATAAGCTTAGCATTTCTCATTCTTTTTACCTGCTAGCCTGTTATTTATCATTTCAGATATTCTTTAGTGCAAAAGCAGTTCACTACTTCCATTAAATAAATCTGTTCCTTGTCCTTGCAGTAATCAACTTTTTAAAGCCTGTGAGACTGCAGTTAGGTTTTCTCAAACAAACATACATACTTATACCCCCTCCCTACCCAATTCACATATTAAGAGGTTTTAAGAATTTATAGTTCCTGACACTTCAGTGGTATTTTTCAATTGTCTATTATCACTGCAAACTTTTCTATATGGATTGACTCCAGCTTGAAAAGTTTCAAATGTTAGTCTGAATATTTTTATAGGCTACTCATTAAATTGGAATTACAGCTTACAAGTGTCTTGCAGCTGCCAGCTGTAAATATTGAAAAATCGTGATTCAGCACTCCCAAAATAAAATAATAATTCACTCTTTTAAACCTTCAGGGTATACTTGAATCATGTTTATAAATCACTTTTGCAGCCATGAGGTCTAACAAATTTGTTTATAAGTGATTTCAAGTATTTTAAATTTTTGTTCTAATCTCAAGCTCCCAGATTTGGAGCTGTAGAAAAAATATCACACAACTTAAGAAAAAAAAAGAAAAAAAGAAAAAAAAGAAAAAGCTCTCATTTTTAACATCAAGATCTAGCAAGTCTTATTAGAAATTTATAAATATATTGTAGTTGTATAGACATTTATCTCACAGACTGGCAAAAAGCATCTTACTGCAATTAACTCTAATGAAGCAGGTGTGTACTGAATATGGACTTGAGTATTTTACAGAAACTACTATAAAAATAAGATATGTATTAATGGAAATGATAGAATTACAGAATATCTCAAGTTGAATGGACCCATAAGGATCATCAAGTCCAACTCTCTGATGCTCGCAGGACTACCTAAAACTAAACCATATGACAAAGAGCATCATCCAGATGCTCCTTGAACTCTGACAGGCTTGGTGCCATGAGCACTTCCCTAGGGAGCCTGTTCCAGTGACCAACCACCCTCAGTGAAGAACCTTCTCCAGATATCTGATCTGAACTTCCCCTGCCACAGCTTCATTCCATTTCCTCATGTCCTGTTGCTGTAATTGCTGAAATGTTAAGGATGCTTGAAGATTGCAGGCAAATATGCTCATACTTCCAACATGTAACAGAGGAATGCCACAGAAATGTCTATATAAGACTAACAGCAGTAAAATAATTAACATTCTGTTTTTCTTGATTTATTCAGGACTACTTATTTTTCTGCTGTGCTGGAATTCCCTAGAGACTAGTTGTTCTGCAGAATCTTAAGGTTTTGTTTCCCTACGTTTTTGGAAATTTTATTTTGGAGGAGCCATAAGAGAATATTCTTCATAGCTACACAGGATGACAGTGTTGTGTAAGGTGTTCTTCTATCCTGTAGAAAGAAATAGGGGGAAAAGAGCAAACAGTACCTTTCCACACATACTTAAAGTCTGGAGAAGGCCCATAAATGCTCAGCCTCCTTCTTCACATTAGTGGCTGTGCTAGGTATTTGATTTTCCCAGGAGCAGGGGAAAATTGGAAGTCACATTGTGTTTTCCCCTGAGTCATGCAACAAGTTCAGCAATGCTGAGAATATGTTATCCATAGTCAGTGCTGATTTGTGTTTTGGTCTTGGGACTTGCAGCAAAGACAAAATTGATTTTGGAGTGGGTGAAAGAAACGGAGTGACATTTCCATGTAGGTATGAATCTCAGAAGTCGTGTTAATATGTGCATGTAGCAGCTATCGTTGTAGACTCTGACCCACTGGACTGCAGGTGTCACTCTAGCGTGTCCTAGCTTTAGCTGGCAGGTACAAAATAGCCATACAGCAACCCAGTTGTTGACCTGTCACCACCAACAACACGTGCTCTTGGTTTTTCTCTATGCTTTTGAATCCTGTTGCCTGCTGTGATGCATAATTGTGTTTGGTTCACATGTCATTATTACGTTACTTCTTTTTCAGACAAGGTTCTACTCCTAAATAACTTACTATTTTTCTCACTTTTCCAGAAAATTGACAGACCATGCTTTGGTCTTGGCTGTCAAAAACATGTCTCTGTTTCCAGAGGACTTGCCATGTTTTCTAAAGCATGCTCTACTCAATGCCATTCAGAGCTTTCAGAAGTTAAGCAATTTTATTTATTTTATTTTTAGCCAAGCAGTCCAGTTTCAATAGCTGTCCAGTAGTGAATGATTCATTTGTCTAGCAGACATGCAGCATTAGGTTTCTCCTCAAACTCTCCAAACAGCTTAAACAAGCTAGAAGAACAAATCACTCTTCCAGGCTGCACTGCAAGTCACTTATTGGTGTCCGCTGTTATCTGGTTTTACTCCAGCATGCAGAATTTGGTTTGCAGCCCTCAGAGCAACATCCTATCAGCTATTCTTGCCTAAAACACTTCTGGGCCTTGCTCTGCTTCCTGTCTTTTGTACACAGTGAAATATTTCAGAAGCAACTGCAAATTTTCCAGCAGAAACTCAGTACATCCTGTAGCTTTCCTGGGATCCCCTTCTTAGAAAAGTGTTCACGGGAAAGCTTGAGAAAAAAGTACTGGGAGTAATGAATATCTGTGTCTTGTTTGCTTTAGCAACATAAAGGGCAATACACCTCTTTTTTAACTGTCAACTTATTTTAAAAGCTTTTAGTTTCGATTGAGTTTTTCAGTTTCTGAGATGGGAAGTCATAATGATGCAACATGTGTGGGGCTTTCACAGTGGAAAGAGAATGGTAGGGTTTCTAGCAGGAAACAAATTGCCTTCCCTTCTGCCCATAGTAAGTTTCTAGCTCTTCTACTAGAAATCTGAAAAAAAAAGAACTCCAAAGGCTCAAAAGTCCCCAGAAGACACATCAGAACACCACAAAGTTGATTTATGAAGTTGCAAATTTTTAAAGATGCTTCTTCATTTTAAGGCCAAATTTCTTTGTGATTTCAGACCAAGTTAAATTGACAGTATCAGTTCCATATCTTGTAAGGCTACAAGGTGAATTCTGTTTTGGAACAAATAATTCCACAGCTGCTATGCAATGGCATGAGATGTGTGTCCTATTGCTAAAAGCACTACTAGATGCAGAATAAACAACTAGATAGCTTATAGTGGAATAATGCAGTCTCCTACCTCATCATGGAGCACAATTTATAGAGAAAACATTCTAAAAATATTTTTTCTGTGTTTTCTGATTTTGGAGGATTTGTGTGTATTGTCTTTCTTTCCCATTGCTGTTGCCCCTTGCTGTGCCCCCAAAATTCCAGTAATATATGATGGGAAACCCAGCCTTAAGTAAAGTGATGGCATGAAAATTGTAGTAGGATGACTGAACTGTATAAAGGGTTAAAAACGCTTCAGGCAACTTCATTGGGTGATGAGAGAAACATGAATTCTTTAGAAACTGAGACAGTTTCATAAGAAAAATGTCATGCTTTCCTCCCTCTCCATTTCCATTAGAGTAGTAATTACTATCTCAATACCAGTCATTTCATGGGGATTAATGACCAGCTGAGGATAATGACCCTCAGCTCTATCTTGAATAATCAACTTGTGCCCATTTATCACTAATCTTCTGAAATTACTCAGCACTCCAATTGTATTATTTATACAGAAATTTGTTAAACATTGTCCTGATTTTTGCATAAAGAAACACCTGTAATGTTTCAAAATTATTCTATTCACAGCCATTCACAGAATCACAGAATGGTTGAGGTTGGGAGGGACCTCTGAAGGTCATCTAGTCCAACCACCCTGCTCAAGCAGGGACTTCTAGAGCACATGAACCAGGATTTTGTCTAGATGGTTTTTGGATATCTCCAGGGAGGGAGATTCCACAACCTCTCTGGGCAGCCTGTTCCAGTGCTCTGGCACCCTCACTGTAAAGTTCTTCCTTATGTTCAGGTGGAACTTCCTATGCTGCAGTTTATGCCTGTTGCCTCTTGTCCTATTGTTGGGTGCTAATGAGAAGAGTCTGGCCCTGTCCCCTAGACATTTTCCCTTTAGATGTTTATAAATGTTAATCAGATCCCCTCTGAGTCATCTTTTCTCCAGGCTGAACAGGCCCAGCTCCCTCAACTTTTCATCATATGAAAGAGAATAGAATCATAGAATCGCCTGGTTGGAAAAGACCTCTGAGATCATTGAATCCAGCCATACCTGTCCACTACTAAACCATATATTCAAGCACCCCATCTAACCATCTTTTAAACACCTCCAGGGATGGTGACTCAACCCCCTCCCCAGGCAGCCCATTCCAGTGCCTGAGAACCCTTTCAGTGAAGAAGTATTCCCTGACATCCAATCTGAACCTCCCCTGGCGTAACTTAAGGCCATTGCCTCTTGTTCTGTCACCAGTTACCTGGGAGAAAAGACACACACCTTCCTCCCTACACCCTCCTTTCAGGTAGTTGTAGACAGCAATTAGGTCTCCCCTCAGCCTCCTCTTCTCCAGACTAAACAACCCCAGTTTCCTCAGCTGCTCCTCATAAGACTTGTTCTCCAGACCCTTCACCAGCTTCGTTGCCCTTCTCTGGACACGCTTCAGTGCCTCAATGTCCTTCTTGTAATGAGGGGCCCAAAACTGGACACAATATTCAAGGTGTGGCCTCACCAGAGCTGAGTACAGGGGAAGGATGATTTCCCTGGTCCTGCTGGCCACACTATTTCTGATAGAGGCCAGGATGCCGTTGGCCTTTTTGGCCACCTGAGCACACTGCTGGCTCATGTTCAGCCGGCTGTCAACCAACACCCCCAGGTCCTTTTCTGCTGGACAGCTCTCCAGCCACTCCTCCCCAAAGCTATAGCGTTGCATGGGGTTGTTGTGACCCAAGTGCAGGACCCGGCCCTTGGTCTTGTTGAACCTCATACAGTTGGTTGCAGTCCACTGATCCAGCCTGTCCAGGTCTCTCTGTAGAGCCTTCCTTGCCCTAAGCAAATCAACACTTCCACCCAGCTTGGTGTCATCTGCAAATTTACTGAGTGTGCACTCAATCCCTTCAGCCAGATCATTGATAAAGATGTTCAACAGGACTGGCCCCAACACAGAGCCCTGGGGAACACCACTTGTGAATGGCCTCCAGCTGGATTGAACTCCATTCACCACCACTCTTTGGGCCTGGCCATTCAGCCAGTTTTTAACTCAGCAGAGGGTGTGCCTGTCCAGGCCATTGGCAGCCAGTTTCTCAAGCAGAATGCTGTGGGAAATGGTATTAAAGCTTTTACTGAAGTCCAGGTACACCACATCCACAGCCTTTCCCTGGCCCACTAAGTGAGTAACCTTGTCATAGAAGGAGATGAGATTAGTCAGGCAGGACCTGCCTTTCATAAGCCTATGTTGACTGGGCCTGATCCCCTGGTTGTCCTGCACATGACATATAATGGCAATCAAGATGATCTGCTCCATCACCTTCCCCGGCACTGAGGTCAGACTGACAGGCCTGTAGTTCCCCAGATCCTCCCTCTGGCCCTTTTTGTAAATGGGCGTAACATTTTCCACCTTCCAGTCAAGTGGAACCTCCCCAGTCAGCCAGGACTATTGGGAGATGATGGAAAGGGGTTTGGAGAGCACCTCTGCCAGTTCCCTCAGTATCCTGGGGTGAACCCCATCTGGCCCCATAGACTTGTGGATGTCTAATTGGCTGAGCAGGTCTCTAACTGTTACCTCCTGGGTTGTGGGAACTTCGTTCTGCTCCCCATCCCTGGCTTCTGGCTCAGGGGGCTGGATACCCAGAGAGCAGCTGGCCTTGCTATTAAAGACCGAGTCAAAGAAGGCATTAAGTACCTCGGCCTTCTCCTCATCCCTCGTCACTATTGTTTCCTCTGCATCCAGTAAAGGTTGGAGATTCTCCTTGGCTCTCCTTCTGTTAATATATTTATAGAAACATTTCTTGTTATCTTTCACAGAGTTGACCAAATTAAGTTCTAGTTGGGCTTTAGCCCTTCTGATTTTTTCTCTGCAAGACCTCACTTCATCCTTGTAGTCCTCCTGAGATGCCTGCCCCTTCTTCCAAAGCTCATAGACTTTCCTCTTTTTTCTGAGATTTACCCAAAGGTCTTTGCTCATCCAAGCCAGTTTTCTTCCCTGCTGGCTCCTTTTTTGACACACGGGGGTGGCCTGCTCCTGTACCTCTAGGATTTCCTTCTTGAAGAGTGTCCAGCCTTCTTGGGCTTCTTTATCCTTCAAGACTGCCTCCTAAGGGACTTTACTGACCAATATTCTAAACAGTCCAAAATCTGCCATCCAGAAGTCCAAGGTGGCAGTTCTGTTGACTGCCCTCCTTGCTTCTCCATGGATCAAAAATTCAATCATTTAGTGATTGCTGTGCCCCAGGCGTCCTCCAACCATCACATCTCCCACAACGCCTTCACTGTTTGCAAACAACAGGTCCAGCAGGGCACCTTCCCTTGTTGGTTCACTCACGAGCCGTGTCAGGAAGTTGTCTTCCACACACTCCAGGAACCTCCTGGACTGTTTCCTTTCTGCTGTGTTATACTTCCATCAGACATCAGGTAAGTTGAAGTCCCCTACAAGAATGAGAGCTAGCGATCGCGAGACTTCTCCCAGCTGCTTGTAGAATATCTTGTCTGTCTCTTCATCCTGGCCGGGGGGTCTGTAGCAGAATCCCACTACGACACCTGTTTTATTGGATGTTCTGCTGATTTTTACCCATACACACTCAACCCCATCATCACCATCACTGAGCTCCAGGCAATCAAAACACTTTCTAATGTAGAGGGCTACCCCACTACCTCTCCTTCCTTGCCTGTTCCTCCTGAAGATCTTATAGCCATCCATTGCAGCACTCCGGTCATGAGAGTCATCCCACCACGTTTCTGTGATTGTGACTATGACATTGTGATTTAAGACACTCTGCTACTTTTTATTCCATTCTGGCACCACTTCTGGCTAATGTTGCCTGGCATTTTCTGTTAATTGGTTTCTTCTTCCAAATGGTTGTCCGTGTTGATTCGTAACTTCTTACATCTCATACATACAAAAGAAAATTGCTTTGACCAGCAATGTTTATTAGTCTTACCAGTACTCTGTTGATTTGTACTTCTCCCCAAGGAGGTAAAAAAGTCTGCCAAAGTTCAGCAGTACTTTTTAAAAAAAAAAAAATTTCTAAACATCCATGGCTGCAAGAGTCTTTGATCTACTCACCTGCAATTCTGTTGGCTATCTGCTAAGGGTCTGTGTGGCACTGTTACATATGCAGCCCTATACACACAGACCAACATTCACTGCATCTTTGGAGTTATCTGTCCTTCCACTGAGAGGCAGTATTGACCTGCCTTCTCCAAATCACACATTCTGCAGAAATTTGAAAAAGGAGAAGCAGCGTGAAAACATGGAGTAGCAATTGATCCTAGCTTAATTTTCATCCAACTCCTAAGGTAAGGCAGTGATTAATCCTTGTCACATTGATGAATAAGTGTTCCAGTGACAATTAAATGTATGGGCAAGAGATGGATTAAAAGACAACTTGCTGGATAGAGTTCACCACTGCACATGGTAATAGCCACACCACACCTTTTCATGCTTGATAGAGACATATTTTTTACTGAGTTGTTACAGCCACACCAATATTGGCTGTACTCAGAAGATACATAGAATCATAAGGTTGGAAAAGACCTTTAAGATCATCGAGTCCAACCATAAAAGTAACACTGTGAAGTCCACCACATCCCTAAGCTCCACATCTTACATGTGCCAAGACTTCCTGTTAGTGGTACAGTGGAGCTCTAGACAAATAACTTATAAACTAGGGAAATTGTATGCCTTAGATCCTAGGGTATTAGCAGCAGTGCATGTGAAAATCAGGTGGCCAAGTGTGAAAAACTTGTTGCTGACTGGATTTTTAGAGAATTGCAGGAATGTTCTGGTCACTTCAGGGATGGCCAGTAATCTAATGACACAGAAAAAGGATTTACATTTTTCTGATATTACAATACCATTAAAAAAAAGCACTTTTCCCACTTTGGTTAGTAAGCCAGTCTTTTTTTTATTTTAGGCTTTTTTTTTTCCCCTGTGAATCAGAATGAGAGGGACTGTAGCAGAAACTGTTCATTGCTCTAGCAGTCAGCATCAAGGCTACTAGACTTGACTAGTATCAGGGTTGTTAGGTATAAAAGACTTAGATGTAGGGACTGTCTGTAATTCATGAGACTGCATTGTGCAGAACAGAGACGTGGTCCAGGGATTCATCTGGTGCAAGCACCAAAATAATCCGAGCATGTGGCTGGGCTGTCATTGACGCAGAACCTCTCACCTCACTCAGCTGAAGATTGTCTTTAGCAATGAGATATGTGGAAAGGTGCATTTCACCTCTTGTTGGAAAAAATGAAGGAGCAGCTGTCCTGAATTTTGTCTGACTGGTAGGTACCAAGTCCTTGATACAGTTCAGTGCTGAATACACAAAAGTAACTGGTCTTCTGACAGTGGAAATGCCTGAAGTCCACACTGTCTGTGGAAAAAAGTGCATGGTTATGAAGCTGTCTGCATTTGGACTGTGGGAATGACTGTTTTCAACACTAGGCAGATGGCTCTGATCCCTTGCAGAGATCACATGCCCTGAGCGCTCAGACATTCTCAAACGAACTTCCCATCTTTGAGTAGAAGCATCTGTTGTCACAGACTTGTTTGGCTGAGATAAGATGGGTTTGCTCTTGCACTTCTGAAGTGGTCTTTCTACCAGTTTGAGGAAAGGATTTACTTTGAGACTGACTTCAGTGTGTCTGAGATGTCTGCTTGGCAGAGTTCCCGTGTAAAGCATAGATAAAGTTTGTCAAGTAACATCAAATAAGAAGGCACCTTCCTACTGAAGGTGGTTCAGGAAGGTCACTGGAGTCTGGAATCATTGTAGTGCTAGCAGAGCTGTATCATACACAGCTGCTATGGTCTAAACATTTTGAATTAAAGAGGAATTTTTGTTTGAAGCTTTAATGATTTGATCCAGCTAGGGCAGTTTAGCTGAGAATAATGTAATATCTTTCCTTGTCACAGCAAGATGCTGCCAAAAGAAGTTTTGAGAATTCTTAGGCTAAGTGAAAGACAACCTGAAAGTGTTTGAAGAAATGGAAGACGTGATTTGCCTCAGTGTTCAGAAATCAGGGCCATAAAAATACAGATTCTTTTCAACTGTCTCAAGATATTCTTCATGACTGCAGCTAGAGGAGGAATTGCACTTTGTTACACCAGTAGCTGTTTTGATATAGTGGTGTAAGATACAACAGAAGCTATTCTAAGATGCCAGTTTAGTACTAACAGGCACAGCATTCATCTAAATACTGTAGTTGTGTCCCTTGTCCTTGAAGACTGCCTTTTTAGTAGCAGAACTTTTTTTACTGATCAGAAGATCAGTAAAGTCGGTAAAGAAGATCAGTAAAGATCAGTAAAGAAGATCTGAAGTCAGATCTTCATGTTTCTGACACGGTACTCCATAAAGATCAAAGTACCAGCCCTAGTTTTGAAAGTTAATTTGAAACCTTGTACTTACTACCAATCATCTGAAAATTATGTAAAAAGAAGGAAGAACTGTTTGTCTTACTGGGATTTTGTATCTATAAAACACCTTGGTCTCCTGAGCTTTCCATGTTTACATGGAGTCCTGTAGCTCTAGAAATCTGTGCCATGGAAGGAGCTGAAAGATTTTTAGCCTTTCCACAGTGGATGAAGGTGTTGAAAATATGAAGCTTTGCCCTTCATTGCTTGCCCATATTAAAAAAAATTGTAACCATGTTTTCTTTATTAACTAGTGTCTTAGAGCAAGGATTTCCAATTTAGCCAAGAAAGTACCCTTTTTGGTCACAGATGTGACTTTCTCCATTCTCTTAGAAATTTGTGCTAATGTAGCCAAGTTATAATTTTGAAAAAACCACAGTAGGTATGTGCTAAACAGGAGCCTTAATAGAGCACTGAACCATTGTCAGGCAAGTCTAGACATCAGAACAGAAAGTGACTCTGTCTGATCATCTTAAGGTAATTGAGCTCAAAAGCTCAGACAGAAAGGGATCCTCTGACAGCTGGAACACTTGAGTACATGCTATTCTTTTTTATATTGTGAGACAAGTGTGTATGTCATTATCATCTGGTGCTGGTACTCGCAGAAGGGTAGCTACTGTATCTGCTACAAGCTAAAAATAGAAGAGTCTGTGCAGTGCAGATCATGGTTTCAATGAACTGAGTTGTTGATACCAATGCAGACTGGGGGATGAATGGATTGAGAACAGAGGTGTAGAGGAGAACTTGGTGATACTGGTGGATGAAAAATCGGACATGAGCTGGCAATGTCCAAGCCAGTGCTCACAACCCAGAAAGCCAATTGTATAAGGCTGCATAACAAGTATGGCCAGCAGGTCAAGGGAATTGAATTTCCCCCTCTACTCGGCTCTCATGAGACCTCAGCTGGAATATTGCATCCAACTCTGGGTCCTAGAAACTAAAAGAAAGGCATGGACTCATGTCCTCATGGACCCTGAGTGGGTCCAGAGGAGGGCCACAAGAAGTAATCAGAGGGTTGGAATGTCTCTGTTATGCAGAAAGGCTTAGAGAGGTGGGGTTTTTCAGCCTGGAGAAGGCTTCAGAGAAACTTTATTGCAACCTTTCATTACTTAAAGGGGTTTTAAGAAAGATGGAGAGAGACTTTTTACTGGGTCTTGTAGTGACAGCACAAGGGGCAATGATTTTAAACTTGAAGAGGATAGATCTAGACTGGTCATAAGGAAGAATTTTTTTACTGTGAGGGTGGTCAGACACTGGAACATGTTGCCCAGTGAGGTTGTGGATGCCCCATTATTGCAAGTGTTCATGATCAGGTTGGATGGGGTTTTGAGCAACCTGGTCTAGTGGAAGATGTCCCTGCCCGTGCCAGGGGAGTTGATGATCTTTAAAGGTCCCTTCCAACCTAAACCATTCTATGAGGCTAGTTTTTGCACAGGTACAATGCTCCATTAAAGATTATGGTATCCACATACGGTGCTGAATGAAAGTTTGCTTTCAGCCTTCAGTCTTTGTGGGTTTTTTTCTGAAGTTAACTTGGCTTTACAACTTTAATGATAATCTTTCAGCTTCGGGATTTTTATCTACATGTGTTAAAGTGTGTGTGTGCAAAACTATAAATTATTTTTCAGATTTTTCCTTTCCTTATTACTGGAATGCTTCCATACCTTTCAGTACTTCAGTAACAAACATAACACTGTGCTTCCTGAGGGACTGTGTGTATAGAGGAACATTTGAAAGGGCTCTGGATACCTGGGTTACACATATTGTATACAAATAGTCAGGGGGATTTTCCAAAAAGGCCTTACTCTTGATATGGAGAGTGGGGGAGTTTTGAGGCAAAAAAGAAACACCTGTTTTACTTTCTCACAGCACTGATAATGAGAAGAAGTCTTTATATCATGTTTTCATAGAATAATTATAATGATATAATACAACTTGATTATGTGGCGATTTTCACCTATATATAGCTGACAGAAGCAGGTCCATCACTTTCTGTGCTCATTTTCTATGTAGCAGGCTAAAGAAGAATTAGAAAAAGAGGAAGAAGTGATGCTGAAGACTTTATTTCAACTAGTTCTCCATAGTGCTGAAGTCTCTGGAGTTGTTACATCAGCAACATAAGTTAAATCTGGCCCACAAATCCATTATGTTGCGTTCAGGCCTCATTGATTAGCTGTGGGAGACCTTTGTACTGTGCTGCTCTAATTCTACTTGTGTGCAGTGCAGACTAGTCCATAAATTTTGAGTCAAGGATCATTAGACGAACGAATTCCCTGTGTGTAGCATAAATGATGGAATTTCACTCAGAGGTGTCTGCATCAAACTCTGTTGTAAATTCTGAACTAAAACATTTCTTTTGATAGACTTCTGAGGTTCCTTGGCTTCAACATCACGCTTGTACATCAGCTTTCTGCTGATAGTGCAAAGATTGGTTGCACACCTGGTGGCTGTGAGTGGTGGGGAATTCTTACTTCCAACATGTACTAACTGCCGATTTTTTCCCTCCAGGTATCTCTACTATCCAAGGGGAACAAAGAACTGTCCAGCAAAAGAAGAGAACTTGTAATTCTAAACAAAGGGTTTAGAATTGTTCCTAATAAAGTCAACATGCCTGTACCTCAACAGAGGCTATCTGATTACCAAAGGGGCAAGGTTTGCTCAGTAAATAGCATCCATATGGAATTCCAGTGTGGGACAGCTTCAAGAGACCTCACGTGCTATTTCAAGATGATACTGTTAAATTTAGCTTTGTTTACAGCATAAGCACTTTAATAGGAACATTGGGAAAGATGCTTCCGAGTTTAAACATTAGGAGAAAACCACAATTGCCAACAGTACCTATCTTTGATTTTTTATGGTTTTTTTAACCTGCATAGCCAGGTTTTCTGGAATGACAGTTCAAAGCCTGTAACCTTATTTATATCCATGTATGTCTTCAGTGGGAAGGAAAAGAGCATTGCACTATGACCAGACAGAAAATATATATAGGTTCAGTGCACCAGAATTAGAAACAGATTAAACACCATCAGTATGATTTTAATATTTAGAAGGAATTTCTTTACTTATGTTTGAAAGGTAACAAATTCTAGTGCTGGTATGACATATTAATAGTCATTATTTGCAACTGGCATGGCTTCTGAAAGGATTATTAATTTTAAAAAAGCTGATTTTACTGCTATTTCAAAATGTCTATATATTATATGTCTATCTTTAAGCACATTTATAAATCTGTGTATATAAAATGTCATGTACATTTATATACATTTTATATATACATTAATTTACTGTTTAACAAAGTAAATTAAATATATGCTTTGCTGATAATCAAAACTGTAGTACTTAAAAGCACTTTCAGAATTTCAATATTTATTCACTCTGTATTAAATGGAGATAAAAATATCTTGCTGCAGTAGCAGAGAAGTTATTTTTTGTCTACGGTTTAATGAGGAATACTTATTAAGTACAAAGGCTTTTCTCTGCAGTTGATGCTCTGGCAATCATAACTGTTGAAAATAACCAGAATGCATTTGGTGATATAGCTCCACTAACTCTCTTGGAAATTATTAACATTATAGTAATCCCATGAGTGCCCATAAGTAATTTGATACAGAGGTATGTTGTGTACTCTTCATAGGCTGGCAAAGGTTTGTTGGTTTGTTTTTCTAGTGATTTGTTTGTGACTATGAATAGCTAACTGGCATTCGTTTCCTAACAATTCAAGGGTTTTATTTCATCTATAATGTGTAACTTCAACATCCTGAATCGTGAAGCAGTTAAAAAGGGCTCAATGGGCAGTGTAATAATAGTAATAATAATAGTCATAATCCTCTTTTCACATACATGTAATGTAGAAAGTCATTGAGCAGTATCTTTGCATCTGTACAGCGATACAGCAGTGATAGCAAAGGTCTGTTAAGGGTCAAGACATAAGATGCTGAAGGTACCACCAGCAGGTACAGTTCCCACCATGAATCACCACAGATGATGCGTTTCCTGCAATGTTACCACTAAAAATCAATTACTGTTGTAGTTTGGAGTGTTAGTTTGCCTTTGCTAGAATGGAGAAAGGGAATGCAGTATGGTTCTGCGTGCATCAATATGATGGATTATAAAGCAAATCCATGCTATATATGGCTGCCCGTGGAACTGAGTACATTGATTTTTTACCCAAAAAGACTCATTTAAAGTAAACCTTGATATGCTTGTCCTACTCAAATTGCATATGAGTTCTCATAATAGTTTTCCATTAAAATAGTGTAAAACCAAACTACTCTTAAAAGTAACCTATTTTAATATATTTTTGCAGAAATGTCTTATAATTTTAAATTGTCAGAGTGCATTTAATGCCTTAGAGATAATTTGGACCTTATTTCAAAAGTGGTTTGAAGTATCATTGTTTGTATTTTGTCTGGATTTGTGTGATAGTGTAGTGTTTGTTCATACTTGATGACATTATTTTTGTTGAGAAATAGAGTATAATTAATTACTCTTACCATGTTTCTCTTAATGTATTTTTAGTGCCATTAAATTTGAAGCAAATTTTGTGCTCATTTTTGTGACTGTGAAAAATGGAATACTAGCTGGTGGCCAGCAGAGGAGAGTAGACTTCTCTCCAGTAACTGCAAGATGAGGGGTGGATTGGTGGCATGTACAGCTGCAACCACCAAGGCAAATCTAATCAGGCAATCAGAGTTTTTTCTGTTTCTTTCCTAGCATTCACAATTGCTAACAGATTTCTGCACCTTTGCCATTTCTTCTTTGGTCTGCAGCTCCATGATACATCTGAATTTATAATGTATGGTTGTGGGAATATAACGGAAGGTTGGCGAGGAAGACTCTAAATACGCTCAAGCGACTTGCAGCTGGGGTGTCCAAAACCACATCACACTGCTAATCCCTGTTTAGCCCTATGTGCCTGACAAGGAGAACATCTGCCTCTAGATAACACAGGCCTGGGACAGACCCAGGGCACACTGAACATGCCTGGGATTCCTGCCCTGCTGGGAGAAAGATCAAAGCACAATGGAAAACTCCTGCCTGCTAAAAATCCCTGACAGACCCAGGAGAAAGCAGCAGGTTCGGAATCTCTCGCTCTCTCTCTAGCAGGGACCGAGCTCCGCGGTGCCGGCGCTCCCGCTTACGCGCCTCTGCCCGGGAGCTGCTGCAGAGATCCCCCAGTTTGTGAGGTAACGAGAATCAATCTGCTCTTTGCATTTGATCCGTGGTTTTTGTGGTTGTTCCGGCATCCTGCCTGTGTTGGCTCACACAATGGTGCATTTTGGATACAACTTCTTTATTCTCTTAGCTACCCCTGAACACAACTTTGCCCAGATCTGCATTTATTTTGCTACTGATCATGGGTGAGTGGTTTGTAGTCACCGGTGCCAAGTCTGTGCCTCATCTCTTGTCATCCCATACCTCTACCCCTCTGTACTGTACTGTACTGTACTGTACTGTGTGTCCACTTCTCAAGGCCTCTGCTCTCGGACTGACTCTTGCTCCTGTGGCCTGTGTGCGGCTCTTAATGCACTCAAAAGGTGTAAGTCATTAACACGGTGGCTGAAAAGAAGGCCTTGTTGCTAATGTGCGGTCAGTATGGTCCAGCTGATGAGTAGTATTCATTTAAGAGAGACAGTGTTTCACAGCTTGCCAAAATGGTGAGTTGTAGTTGCTGAGTGCATGGCCAAGATGGCTGAACAAGTGGTCAGGCAGCTGTCTTCCAGAGCAGCAAACAGTGACACAGTAGGTTCAAAGGAAGAGGTAAAAACAGCAGATCCACTGCACAAGACAGAAAATGAGTCTTTTTGCCAAATATGTGTTCTGAATACTTGGGAGTCACTGTCTGTGCATCTGGTGCAGCCTGTGCTGCAGCACTGGTGGTTGGGAAGAGAGCACTGGCTTTGTGAGCATAGCAGAACATGCCCATGAACTGTGGTGTTCCAGCAGCCTGCGGGTATCTCAGATCCTTGATAGCAGGGCTCCATGAGGAACAGTTTGACTATTACTGCTTCTAGCTATTGAAAAGGTCAGGTTGATTATGAGGACATATTGTTGGAGGTTGGTAGGTCAGATAACTTGATCTGTGAGCCTACTTACGGTTTTCTCATCTTTTCTACCTGGTCCTCAGGCAATATAGGGATGGAGTTGTCCCATAGACTACCTTCCTGAGTTTCTTACACAGTGTAATATGTATATGTTCTACAAATCCTTAAATACAATAATTGAAACAATAATTTCAGCCATTGAAACAATGTTTTTTTGACTTAATTTACCAAGTTCTTTAAAATTTTGTTTTAATTAACAGAATTTGAATTCAAAAGTTTATGTTTCTTGAGCTCGATCATGACGATTAGTTCTTTGCCTTTTCTCAGACAGGTACAATGGAATTATACAAGATAATGAATGTTGGCAGAACATGTCAGTTTGATGCAGTGAGTCTGAAGCTCTGGCCCACAGCCAATGACACAGCATATGCCTGAAGGATTACGTGTCTTGTATCTGTTGTGATTCATTTGTAGTCCAAATGCAGCCAATGAAAATAAACTAGAGACAGCATTGTGCCAAGCAGAAGCAGGACTGACCAATTTTTCACCTGTTAGCAGTGTAGGTATGAATGGTCCTCTTCTGAAGACCTGTAGGAGCCAGCAGCAGCACAGTAAACCCCAGAGACTTTTGTGCAAGGCAGTCTGTTAGTTTTAAATTCTGTTGTACTGAACGGATCATTTCTGCACTTAGGTGTATATTGCAGAGAGCAATCATCAAAAAAAAATGAGGGAGGTGTAGCACTCTGTAGCTGCAGACAGCTATTTTTAAAGGTATCTTCAGTGAGGCTTAAATTAATGTTGACCTATTTGTCATTTTCCCTTCTTTGAGACAGACTTTTCCCATGCTCCTTTACATACAGTTTGAATACCCTCTCTGAATAAGGAAGCCTGGCAGTCAATTAGAGCTTTGCCTTGAGTGACCTGCCCACTGTCTTTCAGAAAGAGTTTTTCCTCAGAGTTCATTATTTAATTATGATGTACTAATAGTGATTTTTTTAATGGAAAAATAATTATAGAATGAATGGAAATAGATGTTCCTGATATGAAGGAGCAATGGACAATGACAAATCCTGTGTTCTAGAACAAAGTAATCAACAAGGAACTTACAGCCCTGTTTTTAGAAAAAAAGTAACTGCTAAGAGACGTGCTGGTGGAAATCAGTGGGTACAAATGTTTTTTACCAATAGGAAACTCACTTCAT
This sequence comes from Caprimulgus europaeus, assembly GCA_907165065.1. The sequence goes on from OU015530.1 coordinate 17,008,738, forward strand.
ATTCAGATTTCACTAGGTGAAACTGAGCCTACTTGGTAGAGCAGAATTGTGGGACACCTGTTGAAAAGGTGCAGTAAATGCAAAGCACAAGAGTAATAATTCAGCACTGTTCTGCTGAAATCACTGTACGTTGTGGAGCATTTTAAATATCGAATCAGGCTACCTCTCTACTGTTTCATTTATTGAGACACAAGACTTCCCATACTCACTAAATACTATAAGGAGAGCAACCTTGTTCTTTCCAAGAATGAGACTCCTTTAGTCTCCTGCATTTTCTGAATGCTGTGACTTTTGCATTGGTGCATCTAGCACTGACGTCACACACCAGAAGATCAGGATACATTGCTGTAGAATATGAGAATCAAAGAATTCCTGTGGAGAAGGAATTTTCCCAGCTTTTTCTCACCAAGGTAGCATAGAAAAACATGTAATATGGCTGCAATACAGAGCTAGAGCAGTGAGCAAACACCTAGCACACAGACTATCCCACTGAGTACTCAAAGGACACTTGGTTGAAGCTGCCGCTGTAAAGGCATTTTGGAAGTTGACTGTGCACATTTGCAGGATGCCTGGAAGCTATAGTATAGCTTCAGATCAAAAGGAGTTTTCTTAGAGTAATTAGTAGCATATCAACCCAAGATATGCCCAACCATTGTGGTATCCAAGATTTAATTCTAATTTAAAATTCTTAACCTAACCTTCTATCGCCTTCTGTTTCAGCTGCTTCATGTATTCCTGCCTTGTTTTTGTCAGCCTATGAAGAGAAGATAGCACACTTACATGGAGGGCAGAGATGCATTTCCTCAGACTGTTTTCCAGCATTTGTTCTTTGATTTTGCATGTTCTCTCTAGCTGCACCGTTCTTCTGTGCACCTCAGAAAGATCTAGAGGATATTCTTAGTTTTTCAGCCAAACATCCTTAGCAACAAGCTCAATCTTTTGTTTAATGAGAGGTTACCCATCTTAATTTGAGTGCGTGCTTGTTTGCCTTGTCTGATCTCTTTCCTGTTTATCAAGACTGCACATTGCAAATGTTCGCTGTTTACTCTTTCAAAGAGAAAATATCAATGCATTGCATTCAAATAAACTTTAAAAAATACTGAAGGTTATCCTAAACCATGTTTCACCATAATCTCTACAAGAAAATACAGTGAATTTTGGACTGATTTTCTGTAATCATCTCTGCAAGCACATACTGTTTGGGTTTTGGGGTTTTTTTTTTTCCCCTAAAGCAAATGATATATTTCCTCACTAAAATGTGTTAATTGCCTGACAGTATTTATTCTACGTTTGCTTTATTACCAAGTAAAAGATTAAGGCTTAAATACCCTTAATGGTAGAGGCTAACATCCTGTAGCTTTGACTCATTTGTATGTTTATACAAAGCCTTCAAATTTGTTGGGTGTTTTAATGTTATTTCATATTTGGGGAAGTTTTTTGCAATTTTTTTCCCCATTCGTTTTTAGAGGGATGTGAAGATTATTAGTGTGTGTCACTGGGACGAAGTAGATGGAGGAGGAGGGGAGAAGACTAGAAATCATGGTAAATGTTTTGAAAAGACATTTGAGAGTCCAATAATACCAGTTCTGTTTAGATTAGACAAGACAACTTTTTGTAACATATGGGAGAACTTAATATTAATTTGCATTCCTGTACGATTTTCCATCTAAGGCTCTGAAGTGCTTTATAAACATTGATGGACTAAATGTCTTAACACCCAAACAAGGTAAGGATTACAATCCTCATCTTACAGATGCAAAAGCTATACAATGAGACAGAGGAGCTAGCAGTAGCTTATTGCACATGGACCAGAACTCTGGTGGAAGTTTTTCTTAAGTGAAACACCTCACATCATGGGTGAGAATAGCACGTTCTTGAGAATTTGTTGTGGATCTATTTCATTCAAAGCTGTAGGATCAAAATCTCTTGATTCTTTGACTTGTATTTTAGCAATATCATCTTTCTTCTCTCAAAATGGAGATCTTGCATCTAAGAATATTCTTATAACTATTTACTTGTTTTAAAAAAACAGCTTTTCTATGTGCTCCTAAAGAGGAAATAAAACTTACTTTCTATGAGCTTGATTTGCTTTCCAGTCCTATTACTCACAGTCCTATTGCTCCATCTTCTTTGCACCCTCCCTCCAGGGTGCAATAGACATTGACAAGATGTCCATTCAGCCTTCTCTACTCCAGGATGAGCAGTCCCAGCTCTCTCAGCCTTTCCTTATACTAGGGATGCTCCAGTTCATTCACCATCATCATGGGCCTTTGTTGGACTATTTCCAGAATGTCCATGTCTCTCCTGTTCTGTGGAGACCAGGACTTTAGAGAGTACACCAGGTGTGCCCTCACCAGTGCTGAGCAGAGGGAAAGGATTACTTCCCTCAGTTTTCTGGCAAAACTCATAATGCAGCCCAAGACACTGTTCACCTTTGTGGCAAAGTCACATTGCTGGCTCATGTTCAACTTCGTGTCCACCAAGACTCCCAGGTCTTTTTCTCCAAAGCTGCACCTGCACACTCCTGTCCAGCATTACAGTTTTTGTATTCATTTTTTTTTCTTTTAAGCTTGTAGTACCAGTACTAGGACACCCATGCAATCAGCTGCATCAAAACCAGCTGGGAATGATGGCAAAACACAGCTTTATATCAGTACATTTCTGCTTCTATAAGCGTTTCCAGTTATCATCACAAAGTGTTCTATATACAATAGTCATAAAGCAATATGAGCCAGCCTTGGTGACATTGTGACCATTTTTTGATTGTGAAAATTCTAACTGCTCCTGTGTGATAGTCTTTCTAGATGTTACTGACTAGACACAGAATGACTTTCTATTTTGGTTATTCAGTGGTAAAGGGGAAATGGTACAGTGCACCATTGAAAGAAATAGATAAAATTTATATGAATCATGAAATGTGCTACTTAAGTAGGACTTCCTTGCAATAGTCATTAAATCTGTCTTTTTTCCTTAGCATCTTATATCCTAAAAAACTTTCTGCAAAGGATATTAGGATTGTGAGGAAGAAAAATCTACAAAAGGTAAAATCCAGAATTCTGGCACAATTTGGCCTTTTATTACTGATAATGTGTTTTTATGAAACTGAAAATAACCCACAAAAAAAAAGGCATGGAATTGGTAGCATTTCAGTGGGCTGAGACAGAAAGACTGCCCATAACCTGCTAAAACAATGACCACAATATGAATGCTATTTTCCTACTCTGTGTATTAGATAGGGGAGGTATGGCAAAGTAAGCTGTGTCTCTGTATTGAAGACAATATTTTCAATGTATTAATAATAGTTTTTTTATTTATACTGCTTCATTTTGTATTGCTTTCATGACTTCATTGTTTCTCTTCTTTTTTGTGTATTTCTTAGAATCTCAGAGATGCTGTTAGGGGCATTTGGAAACATTCAGCTCTAGTGATCCTGTAGAAATGTGCTCTGCAGCGAGTTGGAATTACATGAAGTGCAGCACTCTTGCTGTCTTCCAGCTGTACTGCTTGGGAAGTGTCATCCACTGGTGCACAGCACTCCCTGACTCTCTTTCTTGTTTAATTATATGTAATTTGGTCATCCTTTATGTATATTTGGGATCAAAATTTAGAAAATTCATGTCAGGTATTCTTTCATTCTTATTATTCAGAGGAACCATGTATTTTACATGACACATGGAAGAGGCAAGTAAAATCTAATCTCTGTATGGTTTCAATGTCTTATCTTGTAAATTCACAACTACTGAGGTATAATGCCTTCCTCACACACACCTTTCCCTCATGGTTTGGCTGTACTTTGTTCTCTCAAGCTCTTTATATCATCATTAAGTTCAGATATGTGTAGTAAAAATCTTTCTGTGTAATTCTTCTTTCTAAACATTTGGGATATTATTTGTTCACTTGCTTATAGTAGATACGTTGACGATTCAAAAGATGCTTCTTGTGTTCTCTGATAGTTGGAAAGCTGCAGGTGTTCCAAAGTGCCATCAGATGGACTCAAAACCCTGCTGAGAGTCATACTCACTAAAACGTTGGGGTTTTTATTCAGAGAATTTAGGGACATAACTAGGTTTTTTTAGCACTCAGTGAAGCATGAAATTTTATGTGTGCATTCTGGAAATGTAAGTTAAATATACAAATGCTAACCCTCCAGTTGTTTTGACTTTTCCATGCTATACTGACAGCAATATCTCTTTAAGTGTTGGCTTTCTACAAATTCCTGTTAGTTTGTTAGCCTGTCCCTCAGGTGCAAATATAATAATGTTTTTTTAACACTTTCAGATTTTTGTTTTTCCTTTTTAATTCCAGACAGTGTCATTTGCTTCCTGACTGTTAGACTTTTTATTTTATATACATTAGCCTGAAACATCCAATGAAAAATGTGTTGAACCTGAATTTTAATGTATTTCAGAGACATAACAGATATTAATAGAGCAGTAATACTTACAGCAGCAGACACAAAGTGGATTTGTAGATTTACAGGTTGTAAATTACAGCTAATGTACTGAGGGAAAACACCATTAAAAGAACATAATTTGAACATTAAAGAGATTGTGTTTACAATCAGGATATCTGCCAAAAACAATATCCAAAGATGTAGAAGTCTTCTAGCACACTTCTGCAGCATGCATTTATACAGCCCCTGATGTCTTAATCTGTCTAATTTAATTAAATATTTTAAAGTACAGCCAGAAGAATAATTACTATAGGAATGCCAGATGCAAATACAACTCAAGTGGAGGTAATGTTTGTAAAATGTGGTCTGACGACAGACTTCGATACAGAACACTCCATCTACATGAACTGATGGAGGGATTCCTGTCCCATGTGGGGCCTCACAGAGAACCAAGAATTGGCTAATTGCTTTTCTACTCTGTTTTCAATCTCTATCTGATATTAGGTTGGCTTACGTTGATCACCTAGATAAGAACAGATTTGAACTCACTGTTGTTTCAAGACGAAGGTGATCTTCCTGGCTGGAGCTTGAGTGTGACTGAAAATCAGAAGGGAAAACAATTTGTGGTTCATAATTTCCCAGAGTTTCTGCTAGTTTGTCTGTTTTAAGATTTCTGTTAAGCAAATGAATCTAATCTGCCCAAATCTTTCTCTGACTCCTGTATGAAATGTTGTCGTCTTCCCAACCATTTTATCAGCCCCAAACACTCAAGAAAAATATCAAACCCAGGACTTAATTCCATGTTGATAAAGAATTTTGAAAAATGATTCTGGTAAAGAGATGAAACTTGAAATGCAAGATTGTCTGCATTGGACAATATGCCCAAAAAGAGATCAAGAAGAGGCAAATGCAGTGGACATTTAATCTTTTGCACAAGTAGAATTTTTATATGTTCAGTCCTTAGTTTGCCTGATGCAACTACCCAGAAGGGGCTGCTTTGCACTAGTTCTGATGGTAGATTTTGATATATAGTGGGGAACAAATTATTGGAACTGAAAATAAATTGCTTCACGGAAGCTGGACATATCAGATCATTAAAAGATCGTAGATGGTAGATGACAGCCACTACTTATAAAATCTGTTCTCAAAGCAGTGACTGAGAATAGAAAGGCCAATTAAAATGCTATGGACTAGTTATCTAGCTAGATGATCATCACAGACTCGACAGCTATTTCACGTCTAGCTCTGCAAGTCATGAGTGACTCCAGGCTTTGATTCTCTTAGCATACAGCTACATTTCTTGAGATTACTCTTGAGGTGACCTGAACACTAATAATTTACTGTTTATATGTTTGAATTCTGCCTGTGATAATGTAACATATTTTCTTCCTCTCTGCAGTTGTTCTTAGGTGTCTCTGACTCTCTTTCCCCTTTCTATTTCATATTTTGTTTCTGTTGCTCTCTAACACTATCTGTTGCAGTGAGCTGGTAATAATTTTCACCAGAAGTGGGCTGGCTGCTCAGATCTTTTACAAGGACTCCACAACAGAGTGAAAGCCATGTGCTCTGTAGAGTCCTCTCACAAACCATCTCCTTCTCACCTTGAGGACTAAAGGGCAGGGTTGTTTCCAAGTTGTGAGATACCAATGGACTTCAGCATTTCCAATAAACTTTCCCCTTGTTTGACAACGACACTTTTAAGACCAGTTTTATAAATTTATATTACAGTAAAGATCCAGCCAGGGCTTTTTGACCCAAAGTGTGCACATGTCCACATTTTACTTTATTGACAATATAAGGGTAATTAGATCACCAGTTGCGGATTATAATATCACTTGCCTGACAATAGTCTTGACACTGATAGAAGGGGGCAGAAGAGGAAGTGTCATAGTGTTATTTCAGTATCAGAGTGTTTTCTTTATATGTTCTGCTATGTTTCAGGCTCTCACCCTATTTTCATGCTATTCAACATATTCATGGACCCTATTTTTAAAGCTTATATAGATATCATGGCAACTTATCAGAGTGTGAACCTGTCACTCCAGCTACACTATGGCTCTGTCTGATTTACAGAGAAAGCAGCATTACGCTTTACACGTGCCATGACCAGAGTAGAAATGCCAGTGGTGCACTGAAGTTAAATGGTTGATTTGGAAGTGAAAAAATAAGGATATTTTGTTGTTCGGACACCAAGAAAAAAGAAAGAATTCCTGTCTTAAAGAGTCAAGGACAAAGAGCAACGTATTTGCTTTAACCTACCACAGCAGGAGCTACTTGGGACAATCAGAGGCCAGAACAGCAGACCTGAATGAGGTCTTTTTCTGAGGCCTCTTCTGTTTTCAGTCACAGCTGAACACCACTTCTGCGCTTCAGTTATCACCCTCTGGTCCTTCCTTGTATGCTGGAAGGACCAGTATCCCTACAGAAAAAAAATGTACCTTGAATCACTTCGAGCTTTGTGGCCCTTTCAGGTTCCCCTGTGTTAATGTTGGTATGTGAAGCTAACTCATGCGGTAAATTAGGTGACGGTTGATTAAATTAGAGTGATCTAAGAGGAAAAAAAATAGACACTAAGGAAAGATTCTTAAAAAAAGTGTTTTAAATGGCTCAAAATCTTCAAACTGCTGCTGAGCATAACTGGAAAACTAACTAACTGGAATTTCACTTGTTTCCACTCTCAGAAATTTGGCAGTCATGCTCTAACATTAATGATTTAAGGGACTTTTACACTTTGCTTTATGAATGGAATTCAATCCAGCCTTAAGGCCCATAGGCAGTTACTGGAATAGACATTTTTATGACCACATGCTTTTAAACTCTATATATGTTATAGAAATGCTAGTTGGGTTACAGGGAGACAGCAAACTCAAGAGGAATCCTAATGGAGGAACTGAATGACAATCTTTATCTAAGCATATAGGTCATAAGGTGCAGGAGGAGATGTTAGCAATATTTGTCTCCCATTAAGAAGGCGTCAGGTCAGGGAATGCAGGAGAACAGAATATTATTGAAGAAATCAGGCTCTGTGTGTTAGAGCCTAGTAAAGAGGGGCCTAAAATGGAGAGAATTTTCTGAGAGCAGCAATGGCAAATGGCCACGACTACTATCCAGGTAAGTTTTTGAATGTGGCAGCAAAAAAGCAATTCTTGAAAACCTAGAACAAAATCAATGAATTTAAACATAAAGTTCTGAAGGATCCATTCAGAACAGTGTTTTTACAAAATTTTAGAAATTTAGAAATTTAGAATTTTCCCTTCTTCCTTTCTCTAGGTCAATAGGTTCATTAGAATAATAGAAAATAAGTCTGGAAAGGATTTCAGGATTGATTCTTTTGCCTCAAAGTAGGATCACTTAGACCTGTTTAACTTCTCACTGATGATTGTGTATAATAAATGATTTTTTTGATTTTTTGCAAGTTTCCCAGAATCACAGAATAGCCTAGATTGGAAAAAACCTTTAAGATCATTGAGTCCAATTATTAACCTCACACTGATAAGTTTTCAACTAAACTATGTGCCTAAGCACTATGGCTACACGACTATTAAATACCTCCAGGTATTTCAAAGGTGAGCCTTTGACAGGTGAGCCTTCAGGTGAGCCTGAATTATCAAAAGCTCAGCTGTTCTGGGATGGAGAAATGATCACCAGATAGAGCTGCTACTATAATAATTTGTATTCACTCTCTTCCTCTAGTTTGAACTGATGTTTGCAATTGACCGGCTAGTGCAGAAGCTTGACAGCCAGCAGTTACGTGCTGTTCTCAGTTGGAAGTCAGGAAGACTTAGGCTGCTGCTATCTGGGCTTACTGAGCTGCTGGTGACTATTGCTGTATAATATTTGCAATTATTCTGGACTCTGTCAAAACCCCAGAGGAGGTCATGTGACTGAGAAATGCTTATATTTTAAGACTTGAAAATCTCCAGGTGCCATAGCTCACTATTTCACAATTGTTAACATTAGGAAGCTTTTCTTGTTGTCTAAGATGAGCTTTCTCATTTTAAAGTCCAGTTTATTATTTTTATTTATTATCCTTTTCTCAATGAATATTATTATTTTCGTCTCTGCAAAAACTTTTTATATTCTTGGAATCCATTTCTGTGTTCTTCTTCGACTCAATTTTTTTATTAGAACCTGCTGTCTGAGAATATTCATGCATTTAAAGTCTTCCTTTCAATGAGAGTTTTGCCATTGGTTTATCTGAAAAAAAGTACAGAACCTCATTGCCAACTTTTTGTATTTTGGATATTAATAAACCCTTGAAATTGATTTTAACATTAAACAGTTGTTTAAAAAAAAGCCCTCTCTTCTTACATGTCTATATAGAAATTGTCATGTATGATGTAGAGACCCAAGTATCTGATATGTAATTAAAAATCAAGAAAAAGTTAGTGGCCATAATCTTCAGCTTCTAAAATAATCTTAGGCTGTCTGTTTCACTCACCTGACAGGCTAAATCTTGCTTTCAGAGTTGTAATCTGCTACAATGACTTGATGAGTCAACTGTACACACTATGTTGTACCTAATTGATGCCTTTGTCTCTTGTCCTTTGCAGTTTGTCTCTTTCTAGATGGTCTGACACTTGGTTGTTTAGTTTCACAAGCATCATTTCAACACATTTGCAGATAAGTATGGGTCCATGACTTTAGATAATGCTGTTGTGTTTCTAATTACAGTAGCTAAGGCAGTATGTTAGTTGGCCTTGCACTTCTTGTTCTGGCATGGTTGGATTGCTCACAAACTCTAGGAGTGATTCTAGACACTTATAAACAAGGTTCAATCTTTCATTAGGGTAAATATTGTTTAACGAATTTGTACATTAATTCTAACATAGGATAATGTTTAACGTAAAAAATTGTGTTCAATGCTATTTTCTTTTTGTTTTGTAGTAAATTAGAACATAGTTCTCAGGCAGCTCATGCAAGTATGGAACCTATTTAACTGGTGGACTGTTGAGTACAAATTATCTTTAAATTTATTAGATTGTGGTCATTTCAGAGAAAAAGAGCTTTGACATATGATCAGTTCTCTTCACAACCCAAGAATCTGAATGAAGATCAAAACTTGGGACACTAAAGGCATATGAAAAGCAATATGAAGTGCAACATGTCATATTAAATATTTGGAAACTCTTATGCCAAATGATTATTGATGAAATACTAAGATCAGAGATAGAATTCATTAGACAAAATAAGTTTTGAGTAGTCAAGGGAAAATACCTTGTTACCACAAGGTTAAACTAGAGCTATGGTTAATACAGGGAGTGCTCTACAGGTTTAAACACTGGCGAGACAAGAAGTTGAAAAAAACTGTACCAAAAATATATGAAGGCCTTTTTATTTAGCTAAGAAAATATACTGAAAACTAACTAAGCAGCACATAGTTAGATAGGAACATCATTAGATATTACAGGGAATGGCATAGGCCAGAGAACAGGTTGTCAGCATGGTAGTTTGGGATAAATGATGGGTGAGAAATGGAAAAAATCAATCAGAGGAAGGAGAAGAACAAGCTAAGGCAGAGTAAATGGGAATGGAGCAAAAAGTGATGACATGAAACATGGCATGGAATTCTGAACCATGGAAGCTGTTTATATATGATCATTGTATGTTCCTTGGCACTACATAATCAATTTAAGTGTATAGATTTTTTTTTTTTTAACTATTTTCTGTACTTCATTAATCAAGTCTCTAAGAAAGTTGGGTTTTTTGTTTGGGTTTTTTTGGTGATCTAGACCACACTGACTAAGCAATTAAATTTTAAAATTTTATTTTGAATCAGAAAATGTTCACTTAGCATAGGGTATGCTATGTATGCTCTAGAATATGAAGTACTGTGGGTCCTGTCCCTGTAGATCCTCAAAGGTGTCACAAACCAAGCGTCAGAGGACTAGGTTACATGTGGTTTGAAGGGAGTTCTGTTTCTATTATAGTTTTTGCTGATTCCCTGGAAGGGAGTTAGATTGGTCTTACTCCTGGAAATTTTCCAAGAAATTGTCATCAGATTTCCTATCCATTTTTCAGATAATACATTTGATTTAAGTGAGGGTTACATCTCCCAGTTAATAGCTCAGCAACTCTGTATTTGAATTCCTTTAGAACTCCTCAGACATTTCTGGTTTTTGAACATTTTTTACTACTACTACTCCTGATTTGTTCTAAAACCTTTACTACTGTCTCTTCAGTTTAAGACACCTCTTCCAAATTGTCTGTGCAAAGCACTGTGTGGGTGAAGAAACCTAACTAAGCTCCTCCATAGTGAACACTGGTGCAGAGTTCATTCATTGTACCCCTCCCTACAAGGTGCTCTGTTATACCCCACATCATCCATGAGCCCCACAGAGCCCAAGACACAGGAGCCTCTTACTTCTCACGCATTTGAGAACGATGTTGTCATTAGCCATTAGGAGGTTCTACCATGTTCTGTATTTCTAACATTGCAAAGCTAAATGCTGGGTTTTGGCATGGATGTGACTTCCTCTTTTTGAGATAATCTTGTTTTTACCTGTAACCTTTGTAATTTACTGTTTAATTGGGTGAGTCTTAATTTGTTGCAGTGGTTTATATTTAGTCTGAACTCGTACTTCTGCTGTATTTGTAATCTCTGAAAATGTCTTCATCTTCTAATCTTCTAATAAGTTTCTTTATTGTTATTATATAGTTGTCCCTTTTTGGGTTATGTGTTTTTTCAGTGACTGTTTTTGACTTGTCTCCTAAAAATATGTTGAATTTAAATAATCATGGTTATTATGTTAATATCATTTTGATTCAAATCCAATAGTGTGCTCAGGAAACAATCAAGCACTTTTTCTCCTCTTCAGTTTGGGCATGGAAAATTCAGTCTGTATGGATTCAGTGTTTCTTATTGACTTTGTTAATATTTGTGTCTTATTTGACTCTCAGTTTTCTTTAACATGCAGATACTGCTTCGCGGATGTCACTACTATATCATTCCCATATAATTCACCTGCTGTATTATGGTGCATCACAGATTATACTTTTCGCTGAATTTTTGAGATATTATTATCACATTTCAGTCCACCACCTCTTTTTTAGATTCTTGCAAAGTATTTGAGAGGATGATCTTGATCTGATCACCTATTTTTGTAGACCTACTGTAACATATTTTATTTGTTGACACTGTAATTCACCATTTCCTGTTAGAATTTTATCAACTTTTATGTTAAAATTTATTTGAAAATGTGATTTCTAGTTTAATGACTTAATTCCTCAAGTGTCTGTTACATCATGCTGTTCTTCACACTTCTTGGTTTTCTTAAATCTTAGCTTTAAAAACTCTTCTGTATTGTTTTTAATTTCAAAAGTGAACAGATGATTTATCTTGTTTTGTACAGAAACATTTCTTTCTTGTAGTAGGGTATATCCCTTTCATGTAGCAGGGATATTTTGCTGGCTGCCCAACTTGGGATGGGAGTCAACAATGGAGATATCCCTTGACTTGATTGTATTTGTTGCTCCTATATGATTCCTTGGTTACACGTTCTCTTCTAGGTCAGTTGCCAACTAGGTGAACGTAGTTCACCAGTAAGATGGAAACTTATAGAAAATTAATAGATAGAAAAATCAGAAAATCTTTGGATGAGTGTGGAAAAGCAGTAGAAGATTTGTAACTGAGATCTGACACCCAGGAGCCACTGGCAGTACAGAGAGTCAGCCAGATAAGCAAGCTCAGGTTCAGAGTGCATTTTAGCACAAATTAAATTATTTTTTTATGTCTGCTTTAGTGAAGCTTCCATGAAGCTTGACAACAGCCCAAAGTGAAGCTTGGCAACAGCCCAAAGCATGTCTATGTTAAAGAGATTTAAATGCAATTGGTACAAATAATCCTTATGAAACAACTGAGTCAGTGCTTGAGGAAGGAGTGCTTGCTTTTCACTTGTGTGTAGAAGAAAGAAGGGAAAAGTCGCTCATCTTTTGCACACCCAGGAGAAACTTCTAGGATGTAGTGCCTTGTTACTTGTATTGAATTTTAGCTGCAGTGCTGCCTGAGAAGACCTCTGTACAGTAAAAAAACCTCATAATCTGTTTAGGATTGCTTCCCTGAAAACATAACTTCTGAACCTGTAAGTTCTCTTTGCGGGAGGCAATCGATGGATGGTCAGTTGAAATCTCTCTGACACATGGTTTGTGGTTTTTCCAGTGTGCTTCAGATAAGCATTTGCTTGCGTTTTGAGGCCTGTGCAATAGAGATAAGCCCAGTCCTTCACTCCTGAACAAGCCTGAAAAGGCGTATTTTCATCAGGAAAAAAGAGATGATTCTAAATTGTAATCCAGATCTGCATCTCAATCTGGAAGCTCGAACCTATCTCTATTTCACATGCACGGACCCCACAATTGCTGAAAAGATTTATGTTTCTTCAGGACAAATAAGGGTCGATGGTTCATTTGCCTGGCTTTTCTTTTGAGAGCCCCTGACCATAACAGGCTTTTGCAGTTTGCTCACAACAAAGCTTCACTTTCATGTGTGACCTTGTCAACTGCTATCAGAACATCACTGCCATTCATCAATCCCTCTGATGCTTTGCTTCTGAATGTTTTATTGTGGACTGGTTATTCAACTTCTCCTGCCTCTGCTAAGAGATCTGTGCTCATGAAGCTGGTGACATAGACAGATGTCTGTCACCTGTGCATTGGGGAGATGTTGACCATGAGTGATTAGTGTGCTTACATGACCTGTGGCAACCATTGAGTGTGCTGGCTGGGGCTCTATGCTCTGCCTGGCAGGGTTGAGAAGCTCTGCAGTATGTAAGGGATATTTTCTCCTTCACAAGCAAAACCCTGAAAGTGAGAAGCACTCTTTGTACTGCCTTGGGATTCAAGGCACTTGAGTTTTGTTTCTTTCTCTGCTCTTTCATTACTGTTATCAGAAAGCAATATCACTAATATGGTTAAGATTTGATGTGTGCACATGGCATTGACTTACCAAGACTCTCGAGTAAGCTTTTATAGCAACTTGTTTTATAGCAAATTGTTTTTCATTTTAGAAGTCTGAAGAACTACTACTGAAATTAATCATGGCATGGCCTTTTACATTTGATATAATTAAATATTAATTTGATTTAATAAGCAAGAGGATGGATTGTGGCATTGTTAACAGATACAAAATCCTTGAGCAACCCATCTGAAAGACAGTGTTGCTTACACATTAGTGGGGTGGTTTCTATGAATTGAATCCAGTGATATCATTGCAGTGTTTCTGGCAATATCTGGAGTGGATACATTTTGGAGTTCACTCCACAAAGTCTTCCTTATTCATATTCAGAGACTGACATGAAAACCTTGCATGGAAATTGGGACATAAGGTGGAATTGTGCACCCAGCTGTATGTTGACAGGGGTCATGGATCATTAGAGATGTTGTACAATCAGAGGCTTAGCAGAAGCAGCGAGGGTATGAAATGGCTCAGGCCGCAGTAGCCAGCTTAGGCCCCTGACATAAGTCAGGGTAAATTAACAGAAGTCTCCAGGATACTTACTTGTCCTTGAGACTTCAAACAACTTTAGCAAAATAAGCTGGGAAAAAGAAGGGAGTAGCTTTCAGTTGGTAACCGCAAAGTAGGGGTATCCTGTTGACGTCCTTGCGACGTGAACAGAGCAAAGCCACCTGTTATAACAAAGAGAAAGTTCCCAGGATAATTAATAAACCAGTCACTATGGGTCTTTAAGAATATGCATGAGCTTAATTAACCACTGTATATAAGGAGCACGTATGTAATCAATAAACGGAGCTTGCTGATCAATCGTATTGAGCGTCCGGGTCTTCCCTCCGTTGCGACAGCTGTATACCGGACCAAATGGAATGCTGAACCTCAGAGCTTGGGAGCACTTGCAGGATCCATGAGTTAGCTTGTGGTCCATAGATTAGACATGCCACATCCAAATCAGATGTCCAGAGGTATTCTCAAGAGGACTAGAATAGTTGCAAAGACATGTCATCTTCAATGCTGATCAAAGTTTGTGGAGCCCTGGGGACATGGGAACTTCTCAGTAATTTTTGCAGTTCTTCCATGGGTGAAAGGAGGTTCCCTTGGGTATCAGCTTAACAGCTTGTGGAGGCATTCCATCCGTTTGAGAATAGTCTGTACAAAGATAGTAGAGACAAAGGACAAAGGAGTGGAAAATAATGTTCTTGTCAGTGATTATATTCTTTTTTCTATTTTGAATTCTACAGGTATTGTTACTTCAGCTGTCACCACAATATCTAAATAACTTCCAGCAATATGCTAACATGTGTGAATAGTCTTAGTCAGGAGAGGCTTTTTGTTTCTTTCATACTCTTTTCATCCTGAGAACTGAGTATGTATTTCTAGAAGGAAAAAATGGAAATGCAGTTTGTGTAAAAAGTGTACCTATTTTTTTATATATATATAATATATTTTTATATATTTATATAATATATTTTTATATATGTATAGATATAAAATACTATATATGTCTCTATAATATATATATTATATGTTTTGGTTTTTTTTGTTTATGTCATGCCTTTTTGGATGTAATGATGAAGAGATTCTTGAGGCTTTGGGAAGGAGATGCTGTTTAAGGTAGTAAGCAAATGCAATAGAAAATTTAATATATGGAACAAAGCTCAGGAGCCAATGCCTAGTTATCTACATAACCAATATCCCAGCTGAGGGTACAGGCTGGTTATTTGTTGAAGGAAAGTTGGAAAAAATTGTGCTTTGCTTCTAAAATGTGATGTGATTTGAAGAGTATGGAAGGAATATAGCTTTGCATTAAACTTGTACCTAAGCCAGTAAAAAAGAGGTGCTCTCTAAGTATGACAATGTAGCTTGTTAATCCTTTAGGACAGCTTCCAAGAGGGGAAAACACTTTTCTTAATATTTTTGTTAAGGAGGATTTAATATTTTCTTCCTAAAGAAGTGTAAGTATGTTATGTACATGGATACATAAATTCCTTCATGGATGTCTGTGTAGGACATGAATGGAAAACCAAAGAATGACTCATTCTTTGGGTTTTCAGTATGCATATGTTTGTGTGTCTGTGCACAGCAGGGGAAAAACTGGGGAAAAAAAAAATCTGCAAGGGTTGAAAAATGGCCAAGATGGACAGGGGAATGTGTCAACTGCTTGTCTTGTGGTGGAGACAGTCTCTGAAATCCTGCAGTTCCCTAGAAGACCAACCAGTCTTCTGTATCTGTATGTAGTATTTCATACAACAAAACAGAAAAATGAAAGATTGTCCAATGTAACAGGAATCCAAACCCAGCTATCTCCAATTCTCCTGCTGCAAACTCCGGTTGTAGAAGACTGCCAGACATGGATCAGAACGGCACAATCCCAACTCTACTTTTATTTCTTCTTTCCTAAAATCTTCTTTCAAAGAAAGCAGAATTTTAATGAAGACACAAAACAACATTTCTCTTCATTCCTCTGCCAGCAAAAACATATTGCAAGTACAGGTGTGTGGGTGAATTTCCACAGCTAGCACCTTTGAAAAGATGTTGGGTAGTTTCTCAATGTTTATTCTGTTCTACACTTAAACTCTAAAGCTAAGAAATAGGTATTTATCCCACCTCTCTTTTGGGCACTTTAGAAAGTATGAGAGGATGGATTTTCATATGATCTAATCTCCAGCAGTCTGATAGGCTCAGCTACCAAGGTCAGAGTTTAGTCACTGACTCAAATAAGTCACCCACTGATGTAGAATGTACATAGAATTGCCCAATTTCAGTTGACTGTAGGTCTTGCTTCTTTTCTTAGTCTGTCTAGATCTTGTGGAACAAAGCCTGAAAATGTGAAGTAAACATGCCAGGAAACAGAAGGATAAATTAGAAAAGCTAATGTTTATTTTTAATGAAAAATACTTTTAAAGCAAAAAAATGCAGCATTTCTGAAAGACCTGATTCATTGGCTTTTCATACTTCAAGAGTATCAAACTAAGTGCAGTTTCAGATGCATGACTTGAAAACAGTATTTGAAAAAAAATTAACTGTAATACAGAGATGACCAAGCTAGTTCTTCAGCTGCATGTGGCATCTGGTGCCAGGTTTGTATCATGCAAACAGAAGATGACTAGGCTGTTATGGAGTTCTCGGAATGAAGTTGGGTTTGTGGCTGTGCAAGCAGGGAAGGCAACACAGCATGTAGAGGTGGTATTTCCAAGCTGGCTGAGAAAGCCACCCTTTGGGTCTGAGACACTTGCATGTGTCTTGTGGTTTGTTTTTTATTTTTTTTAAACCTATGAGGGGCTTGAAACATTCTTGAAAAATGAGCAAGACTGGTCGTGTCTTTGAGAGAATACAAGGAATCATCTTGTCAGAAGATTTGTTTTCTCTATGTTGCTTAATTTCTCGTTTTGATAATGTATATTCTCACTGCTTCAACCTGCATTTCACTGGTGTTGCTGTCCTTGTATACATCCACTCCTCAGGGTAAGCTGAAAACTGCTTCTGTCAATAGTCTCAAGCTTTGTGTTTTATTTGGGGAGAGGTCAAAGATTCTGCTATGATAAGAGACAATTTCCAGGGAGCTGAGAAACTTCAGTCTCCAATGAATTGTCAGCCCACTCTTTGAGGTTTTTTTAGAGATATCTGCTCCACTTGTCCACCTCCTGGAGAAGAATAGATACTCAGAGTGGGCAAAGTCCTTGCTCCCTTTGCTAGAAGGAAAGGCAAGAAGGTGCAGAAAAATCCCAGCAGCTGTATCTCTTATGACTCTCCTGCCTCATGTCACCCTGCAATAGAATGGCTCTTCTGTCCCTTTTTACAATGCTGTCTTGAAAGGGAGGAAGCCACAGCTTCACCAGGAACACAGAAAGGAACACAGGCAGGAGCTGAAGATGTGAAACCAGGGAATAAAAGCGGTATGCAGGCACTTTTTGCCTGGAGATTGATTTGAATGGGAATAGGGCTCTCTAAAGAAGGCTGGAAGTAAGCAAACATCACATCCTATCTTCACAAAAGAAAATCTGGAGAACTACAGGCTGGTCAGCCTCACCCTGATACCTAGGAATGTGATGGAATGAATAATCCTGGAAACCATTTCCAGACACTTGAAAGACAAGAAGGTGATTTGGAGAAGTAAGTGTGGATTTATGAAGGAGAAATTGTGCCCGACCGACCTGATAGTCTTCTACAATGAGATGACTGGGCTGGTGGATGAGGGACAAGCAGTGATGTTGTCTATCTTGACATAGTAAGGCTTTTGACACTGTCTCCCATAACATCCTTAAGACAAACTGATGAAGTATGGTCTAGATAAATGAACAGTGAGGTGCATTGAAAGCTGGTTGAATAAATGGGCTCAGAGAGGGTTATGATCTGTGGCACAAAGTCCAGCTGGAGGCTAGTCACTAGTGGAGTATCCTAGGGGTCAATACTGGGTCCACTACTGTTTAAAACTTCATTAATGACCTGAAAGATGTGACAAAATGCACCCTCAGTGAATTTGCAGATGACAGACCTGATAGATGTGTTGCCATTTGGAAGAATTTCAACAGGCTGGAGAAATGGACTGACAGTAACTTCATCAAGTTCAACAAGGGAAAAACAAAGACCTCCATCTGGGGATAGGTAACCTCACGCACCAGTAATGTTGGGGGCCAACTGTCTGCAAAGCAGCTTTGCAGAGAAGGACCTGAGTGTCCTGGTGGACACCAAGATGAACGTGAGCCAGCTATGTGCCTTTACAATAAAGAAGGCCAACAGTACCCTGAGCTGCAGTAAGAAGAGTTTTGCCATCAGGTCTAGAGAGGTGGTTTTTCCTCTGTACTCAGCACTGGTGAGGTGCATCTGTAGTGATGGGTCCAGTTCTGGGCTCCACAGTGCAAGAGAGACATGGACGTACTTGGGCAAGTCCAGCAAAGGGCAACAAAAATGATTAAGGGCCTGGAGCATCTCTACTATGAGGAAAGGCTGAGAGAGCTGAGACTGTTCAGCCTGGAGAAGAGAAGGCTAAGGATTTTTTTCCATGTGTAGAAATACTGGGTGGGGCTGTGTTGGGGGGAGAAAAGCGGTGGAATGGGGGGAGTGAGAAAGATGGACCCAAGTTTTTCTCAGTGGTGACAGGAAAAAGACACAAGAGAAAATGAGCACAAATTAAAATGCAGGAAATTCCACTTAAACCTAAGTGGAAAAAGAATATCTTTAAGGTTAACTGAAGACTGGCACAGGTTGCCCAGAGAGGCTATGTAGTCTCCATCCTTGGAGATATTCAAAACTCAGCCAGACAACATCTTGTGCAACCAGTTCTAGCTGACTGTGCTTTGAACATAGTTTTGGACTAGATGATGTCTGTAAGGTGGTCCCTTCCAACCTCAACCATCCTGTGATCCTACCAATCAATATGTGGAGTCATCTGTGCCAGTTGTCAAAAAAAGAGAAAGAAAGAAAAAAAAAAAGAAGAAAAAAAAAGAAAATCCCATTCATAAGCATCTTGTTATTTCAGTGTCAATGATATTTCACTGTCAATGACATTTTTTGTGTGAAGTTAACTGATTTTTTTAACCTTTGGAGTTATCACTAAATACTAAGTATAGATGTGCTTTTATGATAAAGCTTGGCAACTTGGGAATGGTTTCTTCTTTTCTTCAAGAATAAATAAAGATATAACCTTACCAACTGTTTAGTTGCATACTGACTCCTTAGCTGCTGAGGACATCTGTACATGTGATAACTTTTCAGTTGGGACACCTGCTAAATGCCTGAGCATTTAAATTCTGGTGAATATACATAAAGAAAAAAAATAACCCTCACCATAACCATGCAAGATGAGGCTATAAATGGGCTATTAGCTTGTTGGAAATAGATCTTGCTGTTAGTTGTTGGCAGTTCTCAGAAAATCTCAATTCCATGTTTCTGGATTCCTATGAAGAGTATAGAGAACTGCCCCTAGATGGCCATATCAACTGCACTAACTACATGTCTGATGAGTGTATTTCAGGAAAGGTCTAGCACATAGAATTGGAGTCTGGAGAACGTGAAAGAAAAGAAGGGGACACTAACACCTTCTTCTCTCTGTTTCTTTTCAGCTCCTGCCTGTATAGCTGTGGGTAATTGTCAGGAAGCCAACTAAATGCCTCCTAAGCATAGTGGAGCTGAACACAGCAACAGCTTCCCCCTTGTCTTCTTCCAGTAGCCAAGCAGAGAGACATATTGGTCCTGCCACTGTTGGACAAAAAGGTAAAAAAAATCAGTTGAAAGTAATTATCTGACTGCTGAATAGCTTTCCTGCAAAGTGTGACTGAACGGGCTAGGAGTGGAAAATGCTGGCCTGGAAAAATGATGGTGGAAAGGGGAATGTAAGGGTTAATAAAATAATTTCTGTTGTGGAGATGGTGGATTGGAAGCAATTACATTGAGTTGTTCATACAGAGAAGCACTAAGGACATGTGCTGAATTCCCACCTCACTCCCACCTCCCAAGAAAGGAATAAAGCTGGGGGGTGGTAATTATTCCTCTAGTGAAGTTGTGGCTGTTAGTGCCACAGGAATGTAACAGTGGTGAGAAGTAAAGCAGGCTCTAAAAGAGCATGGGTCAGGAGAAACACTTGGCTTTCAGTCTTGATTGTCTGGATGATACCTGTGGCAGAGAAGAATCTCCAGCTGAGAAGTAAGGAGATGCCCCATGGAAAGTTCACGTCTAAGCATCCAGTCCAATCTGTTGTTTGAAGGAGGATATTGGGCTGGACAATCCTTCAGTTTACTCTCATTAGGTCCTCCTTGTGTCCTCAGGCAGGATGGTATAGCAGACCTCAGGACCTGTCCTTTTATGAGCTGTATTTCCCAGAAGATAGCTAAATCCTGGACTTAATTCTGCATTTTGGCAGTGTGAGCACAATTTCCATTGAAATCAACACAGATCAGCACTGATCCATGAGGGGATATTTTAAAACCTCTTAACGCCATTAGAATTGTATTAAGATTGTAAAATCTATTGCCAAGACAAAGGAGCTAAAGAAAGTGCCAGCAGCAGGAATGGGTTGTGATAGTGGTGACATGTGACATCTTTTCTTCCTGCTGCCATTCCTTGTGTCCCTAAGTACTGGCATCTCAGTTATTTAGTGTCATGTGTTAAATACTGATGCATTACATTAGAATTATTGTAAGAAACTGTGAAGACAGATAAAGTTTGGAGTCTTCATTGTATCAAAAGTGATTAGGCATGCTTTCTGTATTTTTGCCTGAAGTATTATTTGTCTTGAACAGGGTCTCTCCTCTTTCCTTGTGGTGATGATGTCATTGTCTGGTTAGGCATTGAAACCCACTGATTATGGAAAATTATGTGGAAAAACTCCCAGATACATGCTGGTCTCCATTTCACTATAAATAATGAGTAGTCAGGAAGCTGAAATATATTTGTTTTGTTGTTTTGGGTTTTTTTTTTCCCCTACTGCTTTTACAGTCCATTTCATTGAATTCTGATTAATGTTTCTAAGTTGGGAGCCACGAATAAATCAAGAAGAAAGATCATTACTGGAGGGATGCCTATCTGTCTGAAAGTAATTTTTCTAGTCTATGAACAAATGTGTTTATGGGTCATGACTAGTAATGGCATTCTTAGTGATCTTTTCCACTTGAACAGATAACTTAACAAATTCACATACAATATTCTGAATCCAAATAAGTGGTGGGTATCTGATGAGAAAAACATGCTTTTAGTGTTTTCTTAGGCACTGTCTCATGTCAGAGCATGATACAACCATGATCTGAGACAGTATCCCAGTTATAGAAGCATGAACCTCCTCACAGCTATTCTGCACTTTAGGGCTCTCACCTGAATTTTACGATATACAGAACAATGGGGTTAAGAGTCTCTGTCTGCTTTGATTCACCAAATTATTTTGCCTCCCTACAGACTTCTAAAGGTCTCTCAATCCTACTCCCACCCTTTAAAACCTTCACTATTCCTTAAGTTCTTTCTCTCCTATGAAATAGTCCTTCACACACAAACTCTGACTTAATTTACATACTCCACTCAAAGGCCTTTGTGGTCTCCTTTCTAACCCATCACTCTTTAACCAGCTATCATTAAGTTAAAATTACATACACTCCATCATTCATGCTCCTTAACTTGCAGCGTGTGTATCCAGCAACAGATGGAAGCAGGAAGAAAAATTACCTGTGATGCTGTTTCATTTCCCAAGGCAGACAGAAGCTATAGATCAGGAGGGAGAAGAAGGAGACTCGATAAGAAGATGCACACAAACTATGTTGTGCTGTAGAGGACGTTTGAGCAGCTGTAAATAAGCAAAGAGCAGGAGGGTTCTTGCATGATCAGAGAGGATGGAAGGCTTGAAGTGAGACTGGAAAAGAGCCCTCAGGTTACGCAGACAGAAGTGAAAATGAATTTCTGAGTTTTCAAAGATCATACAGGCCCAGGTTTATCTCCAAGTAACTCAGCCTTAGTCTTTGCTATTCTTCAGAAAGCTGTTGCAGGTATTTTCCTCATTGGAAATTGAACAAAGTGGTTCTATTCCTTTTGTGTGAAAAAAATAGCTACATTTTAAAATATTAATTTCCCCAAACGTGCTGTACATTTTTAGTACTGATTCACAATCAGTCCCAGGGACAGCTTCCTTTGCTGCTCTGTGTCAGCCAGTCTCAGTGGTGTGTTTGTGTAGGACTAGGGACACCTGTTAGCCAGAGCAGGTGCAACACTGAAATGGGCATGAAGACCATCTCCACCTTTCTGCAGTGGACAACCTTGCCCTCACCTTGCTCTTCACAATTTAAAAAAAGCTTTTCTTAAAAACTGAAGGCAAAAGTATTCTATATACCTCAAAACTTTTACTTTCTTCTCCAACTCTTTGAACTCATCTTGCTGCACAGTTACTGCCCTTTGTCATTCCTTTGGCATGACAGGAACTCAAAGCTTCCCTGATCCAGTCCCCTTTGGATTCCCATTGGTGAATAGGTGACAGAGGTGCCTTGCAGTGGAAATGCCCTCGCTGACAGCATGGTGCTCACTGGCTGGTGTGATGACAACTCAACTGCCACATAGGTATCTGGTGGCTGGGCTGCTTAAAGACTGCTGCTCCCTGATTCTCACTTACAGTCCTGTGCTGCTCCCCTCCCTGTGTCAGCACAACTGATTGCACAGCTATCTGAGAAACAGTTTTAGGCTGGGTCCTTTTCCTAACCTAGCTCTCTGACAGGCCTTGCCAACAGTGGTGCCAGCAGCACAGGGGTGTGACAGGACAGCCACAGTGAGCAAAGGCTGTTCAGCCAACAGCGCTGCTGAAGATACAGGTTGGCCTGGCCATTAATAAATAGTGATAGTGGCATGGAGAGCAGTTGTCAGTACACAGAACACTGAGAGATGAAAGGTCTTTGAGCAGAAGGACGATGACACCGGGAGTTATAGGTGTGCATGCAGAGTATCCATGCATATGGTAAGAAACAGAGCATTTGGAAGAGTGGAACATGCCACTTGATTTTGTGGTTTCCTTCAAAGCCAGATATGGGATTCAGTCAACCCACATTTACTCTTTCCCCCAAATGGTGACTACTTCAGTGCCTCGCCTGAGTGAGCTACATGCATGCGGATGTCTGTAGCAGCTGTGCTTATTAATTTCCAAAATGTGACAGTGTTCAATGAATGAGGATGCATCACACTAAAATATATGCATAAAGTGTGATGAGATTGTGGGACAGAGAGCAGTGTTACCTCATTCAGTCAAGAAGTTGCCAATAAGCCAGACAAGTACAGCAAATAGTGACTGCTCCCCTAAAGTAGCATTTTCTTCTCCTTCCTTAGTGTTAATCCTCGTCTTGTTATCTGTTGAGTAAGACATTTGATGGACACCCAAAAGGAGGGTGGAATATTGATGGAGCTGGAGAGCCTCAAAAGAGAGACTGGCTGAAAAAAACTGTTAAGGTTGTCATGCTTCAACAGGAATATGATTTGAAATGAGTCAGGAGTGCAAACAGCCAACTGAGTAGGGAAAGACAGACCTTTCATCTGAAGAGTAGAGGCTTCTACAGCCTTTTCTTTCATTTATTTAGCTTTGTCTTTTATAAGCATTTGAAATGAGGTTATTAATTTTGTAGATTGGAAAGAAATACTGCTCCATGCATTTCACTTTAACCCACTTTGACCTGAAGGTGATTTTTAAGGTAACACAAAACGTTTCTTACTCACAGATATGGTGAATCTTAAAGGCAAGGTTCTGAGATGCCAGAAGAAACATCCTTTACATGACACTCCAGCTAGCAACTAGAGTAGGTCAGCACAGCACTCAGAACTGTGTGAGCCTATTGAAGGGCTGGCATTGAAAACATCAGGGCTAGGGAAAGTCTTGTCCAGGGAGGGCTTATAGTTAAGAAGCTTCCCCAGCATTTAGCAAGTGAGTATGCATCCAAGCCCCTGAAACTCAGGTCACTTGTCGGAGAAATGTGAAACTCTGCTGTATCACTGCATCACAGGACCCATTCTGCTGCTCTAGCCGTGGTGTGCTAGTGCAGAGCAAGGCCAGGAGACTTCTCTCTAGTTAATATGGGTGGAAGTGGAGGTGATGCTGTGAAACAGAGCAGAGCTAGCAGCTAGGATGGGTCAGAGCAGTCAACCTCAGCCTCCTAGGACAGGCAAGAGCGCTTTGTTCTGCATTCCCTACTGCCTTCCCTTACTGCCTTAATGACTGCAGTGTCTGATAAAGTATGAAGACAATTAGATTATTTCTCACTTTTGCACACTGTGTGATTTAAGAGGAAGCCATTGTCACTGGCACACAATAGTAGCTTACAGTTTTTCCTGTCCCCAGTGTCTTGAAGGTGGGGGCAGATGTATTTGTCATCTACCCATATCACCCCCATTGAGCAAGCAAGAAGATCAAGGACTTGCTGAGAGGGCACTGAGAAGAAACCAAGAGTATCTCCAAGTGCTAGAAGAGAACTTTACAAAACCCAGGGAGTGGGTTTTGGAGGAGTCTGTAAGTCTGGAAGAGTCCTTCTGTAGCTGAAGTTCCAGAAAGCTGCTTCAATATTTGAATAGAAATAATAGAAAGTACTCTCAGATGATGGTCATGGCAGAAACCTGATTTCAAGCTGCTCTGCCATATCTATGAATTAGGGCATTAGCCTGCTACTCACAATTTCCTCCTGCCAATGGTAAGTAGCACAGAATGACTGGGTCTAATGTAATATGAGATGGAAAGTTTTGAAATAGACTTAAATTTAAAATGGAAAATGAAATGATGGTCCTGTGTGTAAGGGCTGATGTAATAGAAAAAATTTATTCCTTTTACCTAATGAATTTACTAGGAAATATATTGCCAATTATGCTCAACTCTCTCTGCTAAAAGTCACCAAATAACAGCGGTGGTTATTTAAAGAGCTGTCAGTGCAGGGCAGATGGAAAGAAAGGAGTGGAAATGCAAAGGCACCTCTGAGGCTAGCAGATGCATTAAAAAATGGAAATAAAAAGAGTGGATGTGTTACTGACAAAGAGGACTAACTGCTAGAGAAACCATGTTTCAAATATAGTCTTTACAAAGATAACTCTCCAGAGGTTTCTGGCAGGTGCTTCATGCCCTAAGTTAGCATTTCACTGGCACGGATGAGGCAGGAAGATACTTGAGACACTAGTGTTCTGTTGTCAGGATACTCTACATCAAAACCTTGTAAAAATGGGGTTGGCTTTTGCTTTGTTTCTTTTCAAACAGTGTTTCTGAATCATGTGCATGTCTGTTGATACAGTCTCTGCAAGACGAGACAAACCAGACTTTTTTTCCCAGAAATAATTTCTGCAGTCCCTCAACAGCCCTGAATGAGGTTTTCCTGGAAAGTACTCTGCATATTATCTGGAAAAGGAGAAATATCTCCAGTAACTGGCATTTTGCAACAAAATGAACTTAGCTTATATCAAGAATATAAACAGGGGAAAAAAAGGAGTGCACGTTCTGCTATGCATTGTCTCTCCGTTGCTCTAGCTCTCCTAATGGAGAGCTGTGTCATTAATCTCCTGAGAGCTGTGCTGATAAAGGGCAGGTTTCTGAACCAAGCCAATGCATATTTGGTCCTGAACCCATAGCTCATGTTAATTCCTTGTGTGTTACATTACTGGGCTTTTTGGTGTAAACAGTAAATTTGATGAGTTAGGCAGGTTTGATTATTCTTGACCAAGGCATGAAGCACAATACAAAAGCCCAGCCATGAAAACCAATGACAAGGACAGAAGTGGACACAGTTGATCTAGTTTTACTTGCTGAGTGGCATTTCCAAGGTGGAGGGAAAAAAATCAACCCCAAAAACCCCCAAACCACATTATGGTTAAAAGGTCCTACTAGGAAGTTGCTGTAGCTTGAAAATTAAGCTACTTGTCACAGTAGACACTGTGACATTCAGTGAAATAAATAATCTTACAGCTAAAATCACTATCCTTGGATTACTGTATGGATACAGTTTTTGTATAGAAGCAGCAAAAGGCTTTGACTCAACTTTCTGAAAGTTTCAAGGTCCTTATTTTTATAGAGAAAGCTATGATCCTTTAATGGCAGTGTTATTTATCTAGAAATGGTCTGAGCTTTTTTTTCCTGTGTGATTTTCCTAGACATACTCTTTGCATTTGAAAAGCTTATTCACTTCAATTCACTTCAGTCCTTGGGACCCAAATGTGTTTGATAACTGTCTGCCACTGTAGGAGGTAGGTCTTTGCCTTAAAGAATTGGGAAATAAAAAATTTGGTCTATTACAGCTTGCTGACATGCAGAAAAAATAGTTCACCTGCTTCGGTTTTATAGCAGGTCTCAGGTTGAATAATTCGCCCCAAAAATAGCACTCAGATTGGTTTTCAAAGACTTAATTTTCAAAAATTTCATGCCTGTGTTGTGAGATATTTATTTATTTTTGCTTTATTAATTCCAGCTCGTCTGGTTGAAACAAGGTAGCATTTGACCATGGCTGGGAGTCTGGTTTCTAACTCATTAATAGCCTGGCAGCATTAGCAATTCAGCTACTGTCTCCTGCTTCTACATCTGTCTGAGAAGAACTGCTTTCCAGGGGAAGTGTCTGACAAAGCAAACACACCCAACCTATGTGTAAGTGCATGCTGAAGGTGGATCTCTCTCCAGGACCTTCAGGCAACATTTTGTTTGGATGGATGGAAATTCCCCGTGTGTCACAAAACTGGAGGTAGGGCTGATTTTCTGCAGGTGTGGGCCAAATGAGATCCTGTGTGCAGGTGTGTATGCCATGGTGTTCACTGATTTGTATCTTCTAGCTGCTCCTGTGGCTTCATGTTAAGAAGGAAGGACATGAGCAGGTTGACCTTCAGAAATGCTGACAGCAATTGTTCCGATTGACTTCCATGGGAATAGTCCTGAAAAGAAGCTGGTGTTGATTAGTGCTTTCTATATGCTAGCAGTCCCTATATGTTCCTTACTGGAGAGAGATGCCAGGTTTGATAAATTACTTTCTGATAGTACAGACCAGGATGCAGTAAAATTAGCATGTATATATATGTCAAATTGCTAATGACAATCCTGCCTACATTTCATCTTGAAGCAGTTCCAAGACACGTCAAAAAGAGGAGGTATATGGTAACTGACAGTGAAGAAAGCAATGTGAAATTTAAGCAGTTGTCATTAGAGCTTGCATCTAAAAAGCAAAATGACTTTACTGTGAGACTAGCTAATGAGTTGAGACTCATGAATTTGAACTAATATCTGGCTTGATTGGATCCTTGCAGTGCCATCTCAGTCTGGTGATGAAAGAAGGGAACTAGTTTACATCTCAGTATGGCAATGTAAATAGATAAGACATTAATTAGAGACCCCTCAGTTGAAAAAAACACGTAAAGATGGACCCAAATGCATACAACATCTCCTCAGTGTTATCTCAACAAGGTAGAGCTATTGCAAAATTTCTAGGTGATTCACAATGTCTGAAATAACATGTTTTCATGTTCTAGTTCTCAGTATCTTGGAGATTTGAGTTTTCTTATCTGATTTCAACTCAGAAATTATTTTTGGAAATTACTTGGTCAATTGTTCTACCTATGGAGACATTAATCCAGAAGATCTGTCTGTTTCTATGAAATGATCTTTCTTTAAAGCTTTACAGTTGCAATAAAAAATGCTCTTCAGTATTTCACTGTTACTGGCCACTTCAGCATGGGGAATGTGTCTCCTCCAACAGCCAAGTGATTCAGCATCCCCGCTCTGCCTTGAAGGACTGAAAAATCCCCAAGTCACAGGAAACACAACCTAAGGAGGAATGCCAGGTGATAGAAGATGGTAAGTGATTGAAGTGTCTTATATATGCATATTACAGTCTCTGTGCAGAGGCATTTGCTGTCCTTTGGAGGCAGTTTGATCACCTCCATATGGACTCTTGAAAATGTCACAGCCTGCAATTTTGCTTGCTGAGAAATACAAGATGTTTTCTTCCTTCCCTCCTGTAGGTCTTTCTATTACCTGCCATCTTCCCCAGCCACTTCTAGAAACTACAAAATTAGGAATGACAAAACATGCAAAAATGAATCATAGGTAGAAGTGACAGCTCAGAATATCAAAATGTGCTGTAGGTGGGACTTGATTTAAAATGGAACATGAAAAAGAGCAGGAATTCTTTGAAAAAAAAATAAGTGATATGCAGAAAGTGGAGATCTGAAGGCTCTGAAAAATCCTATCAAGAAAAAAAAAAGGCAAAGAATCAGCACAGCCAAGGGAACACAGCAGGGATCTGTGTAATTAAATTGACAGATGTGTTAGAATTTGCTGATCCAAGTTGCTCCTGAGCATTGGCTTCTGTTTCAGATAGACCTGTCCAGGTCCCTGGTTATTTTTTCCTCTTTAAATCTAGGATCAATTACTTTGTTTCACATTTGCTTACACTTTACAAGTTTATGTGCCTTTGATGACTTAGCATTCACAATAAAAGAATGATGTTTCATTTGTATTGCTGCAACAGCTAAAATTGAATTAGCTGCTTTAAATATAATTTTACAGTGTTAGTGTCTCATTCTTTATGACTAAAATGTTTCCTTTTTCCTTAACCATGCCTGCAATTATTTACAATGAAATGTGAGCCAAAGTGATCTGATAAACTATGAAAATTGAATCTGAGTGTTGAATCTACTGTAGTACCAAGGCGCTACTGTGTGTCTAACTGCCTCTTTAAATGTAAACTTGGAATTACAGGAACTACCTATTTATGTCCACAGTGCAGCTGGCACTGAAAGTATCCTTCTGGGGCATGGAGTACAACAACTGCATTTATTTCTCCATTTTTAGGACACACCCTCAGACCTCATTTTGCTGAAATGAAAACTTTGAATTCTTTCCTATATGGCTTTATTTGTATACCACAGGTGTTCAGACTTTAGCTTTTTGCATAGATGCGACCTGAATCTAGACCAAAACCAGCTTTTTTTTTGTATGCTTCATAAAAGAGTTGCTTTATAAGAAAGACAGTTCCTGCCCCAAAGAGCTTGTGGTTTGCCTGTAGGCTCAGCAGTTGTTGAAGGATGCTGCCAGGTAAGGAGGTAAGGAGGATGCACAAAGTAGTGTGAGATAGCTGTGGGTTCTGGAGTACAATAGCAGCCTTGAACATCAACAACTCTGGGGAGAAAATACAATGGAAAACACAAAATTACTTGTGATATCCTATCACAGTGGATTTACAATGCAGCATTCAGGTGTACAACACAGCATTCAGAGTAAGCCTTGAAGAGAAGTGGTGTCAACCTACGGTGGTACCTAAGCACTATCTGTACCTGATCTGGCTATTCATCAAATCATCTAAAAATTAGCCATTTGGAAAGGTGGGATGGGAACCAATAAAGTCTGAAAACCATTGATTTCTGAGCCAAAAAAGAATATGTGTGAATTAAAACACAAAGATTTTTATACCTCCAGTTGTATACAATCTCAGTTTTCTGTAGTGAAATAACTGCTGGGAGATCATGATGTTAATGAAGGATTGTCCAAAAACTGTTGTTTTGAGGAATAAAAGGAAAAATAAGTGAACGAGGCGAAAATATGGCTGTAAGAAAAAAACAAATCCCCCTCACCCTTTTTATTGCATTTGCATTTTTTTTCTGTTCTGCAGTTTCCCTGCACCATTTTCTTCAAACATATATATATTCCAGGGATTTGTTTTGATGCTTTTAGTTCCATTTACCTATGCAACTTACAGAGACAGAAGCAGTGCAGAGCTGAAAGCTGACAGATCTATAATCTTTTCACTGTAGAGACAGCGAAATAAAGAAGCTTGAAGGAGCAGTATGAACTGATCCAAATGTTCCCATTTAGTAGAAAGCAAAGAGGAAGAAAAATCATTGTGAGACCTGGAAGTCATGAAGACTGGCTTTGCTGACCCAAGGGAGAAATTAGTTGGCAAACAGAGACATTTTGCAGACTTTCCCTCAGACCAATGACAACCTCCAGGGAAGTGCAGCTTCCTACACAAATTCAAATTCAAAAACTACACAAATTCAACCCCCTGCACAGGCCAAATTTAACACTCCCTACTTCAATGCAGGGACTCAACCTAAGCTGAGACCAGCATAAGGCAAGATAATGTCTTCCCTGCCTTCAAAAAATGTTGGCTTTCATGTACTTCTAAGTGTAAGAAAAGCCATTTATAATTGCTTTTATGAAGAACCATATATAACATCCTGCTGTTGGGGCTGGCCCTGTTCCTGTGCACTCTGCTTTTAGCTGTGAGCTCTCTGGAGGCTGTAGTTAAGCTGTGAAAAGGAAAGGTTTTGCCCAAGCAGTGCTCCTTGGGCCTCACCAAAACACAGCACATAGCTCCTGCTGCATAACCTGGCTCTTGCAATGCTCACTAAAGTATTTACTTCCAGGGAATAACTGTGGTTTTGTGGCAAACACCAGATGCTGGTGGAGGTAATTGAATGAGCTGTGCTGGTGCTGGTACTCCTGACTCCATGGCACTTTGTCCCTAGAAAAATGCAGCCAGTGTTCAAAGCACAGCCACCCCTGAAAACAATTATGACAAATAACCACCTCTGTACTACACCATTACTTTCCTTTATACAGTACCTTTACACATTCCAGTACTGGCTAGTAGAGACAATATAACCAAACCATAGCCCAGCCCAAACCAGACATCATCAGCAAGATCTATGCTTTCAGAAAAGCTTTAGTCACTCAACTGCTTTAAGCCCTGGACTAGTCAGTAGTAACTATGGAGAGTCCCAGGTTAGTTCAGATAACAAAAGGTACTGAAGTGACTACAGAAGGAGTTTGGAAACAAACAATACACAGAACAGCTACACAGTGCCAAGACCAGATGGTAATCACTCAAGAGTTTTGAAGCAATTAAATGATGACACAGCTGAATTGCTGAGAGACTTGTGTAACCTTTCATTTAAAACAGTCTGGGTACTTAGTACCAGATGATAATACGTGATGTGGAGGTCCCAGTGGAGAATTACAGGAACATCAGACTGATGTCCATATTGGACAAACTAATAGAAGGTATAAAGAGTTAGCAGGCAACTGCATAAGCATTGAACCACAAATAATCCATAGAGTCAGAGGAGCTTTAGATAAAAGGCCACAATCCCGCTTTTTATTGTGACAGTATCAACAAGCTTGTGGGACTGGGTTATCTGGCCAATATTTGTAATTCCAAAAGGCTTTGGCACAGGCCTCACCAAAAGCAGCTCTTAGCAGGAAGGTCTTGCATGATTATAAGATAGGAAACAGAACAAATGATCATTTCTTTCAATGGAGAGAGGAATTTTTCAGGGGTCTGTGCTGGGACCTCTACTGTTCAACATATTCATAAGAAAACCTGGAATGAGAAAGCTTGTTGGCAACACCACATTTATCAGTCTAGCAAGAGTGCAGGCTGAGTGTATGAAGTCTTAGAGCAAGACTGAGAAACAGAATAAAATGAATGTGTCATAAAATGACAGATGATGTTTGGTACCGCTAAATGCAGAGTGATGGGTGTGGGGAAAGACACAAAAAAAAGGTGGGCTTTAAACTGGTCTTCAGCCCAGACCATAGGAGGTCCTGGATCTCTTGTAGGTGGCTCTACTGAAAAAACAGTTCAACATCTGGTAGCAGTCAACAGAGCAACTCAAATGTTCAGAGTTATTAGAAAATGAATACAGAGCAAAGTGGAACATTATTCTGTGGCTGTATAAATCCATGGTTCGTCTACTATTTGAATTCAATGTGCATTTCTGGTCCCCTCAGCTCAACCTTGAGAAGGTTGAGAGAAAGCCAACAAGGATGATGAAGGGCATGAAAGGCTTGTCATATTGAGGATAAATGAACAGGCTAAGCACTGCAGTCTGGAAAAGGGATAACTGTATGTGCTGTGGATGGATAGGGATTGATTGTGCAGTGTCTTTTAGTACAAGGACTGGAAAGCATCAGCTAAAGACAACATGAGCCAGGTTCAAGAAAAACAAAATATTTTGATAAGTCATACAGGAGACTGTGGAACTTATTGCTAAATTACTTCAGGGTACTAAAAACTGACATGGTTTCAAAGTGATACTACACAAGTGCATGGAAGAGAAATATAATGATAATAGCTACATACAATGAAAAAAAGGCTCCAAGCCAGGAAGTCTCTGAACTGGAAAGAATTGGGGCCTGAGAGATTTAGGAGAAAGTGTCATGTCACATGTGCTTCACTTTTCTTATTCTTCCTTTGATGCCTGTTTGTAGATACTTTTGGTAGCAGGGTACTTGGGTTAGATGGATCTGACCCAGCACAGTCATTCAGCTGCTCTTAATATATTTATATCCCCTTCTGATCCATGGAATAAGCAGATGGATTCTAAGCTTTTAGTGGATGAAGCCCCTTTGAAATGCACTGTCCCAAATGGGCACTTTCTGTGCAGGAAGATCAGGCTTTCTTGTGGAAATCAGTTATATTTCTCTGAATGTTGTGTCAGGCTATAAGTATGTTAGAAAACATGGGAACTCTTATTTTTCGTTGTAACAAGACATCTGTAGTTCCTTGAGTAAGCACCAAGGGGCCCATTGTCTTCAGCCTGAGCAAGCCCAGTTACTGTGTATAAACTATACAGGCCTCACTAACGACTGTGCCCTTGCAAAGGAGCTAAAAGACTGATAAAAGGAGAACATCCTGCCTTTGTAGACACCAAAAGCAGGATTGCCTGAGAAGGATGAAGTCAGCAATAGCCTGCAGGAACTGGGGAAAGGTGAATGTGGCAGGAGATGATGATGGTATGTAGACCCTACACAGAGTTTCTTTCCCCAGGACCTGCACAGGCTGACATTGCTAATGGGAAGAAGGTGGTGAAGCCTTGTCAGCACAACCCTTTCAGTGTATGACAGGCAGTGCTGCACCCCTCTCACATGCCCAGTGCTAAGCCATTAAGACTAGGCTAGGATGAAGAACTGGGTCACCAGGCCAAATCAAATGGCAGAATGAGAAACAGCACAGAGGCAAGAGCAGATCAGGAGCTACACACCAGTGGTACAAGAGCATCAGCAGGTTATCAGCCTCACAGAAGCTGCAGAGGAATCCACCCAGGTGACCCCTCTCACCTCTGCCTGCAAGGACTGTAACTAAGAGTATTATTGGCTTCATAACTTTGAACAAACCGAGCTGAGCACTATGGCCAAGAATAGCTTCTGAGTGGTCATTTAGCTGCTTCATCATATATTATTCATAGCCTCTGTATTTTTCATGATCTATGTTCAGTTCTCTTTTCCTTTCTTTCATATGGTCTCATTGCACACACAGATTTAGTGCTTCCAGGGTTTCTAGGCAGCTGTCTATGGTGGCACTTCTGCCACCGTAGGAACAAGGGGGACACTTCTGCCTGTACAACAGGAGCAGTTCATGTTGAAGAAATGGTTCACAAAACATTTCTCCCTGTATGCATTTCTTAACAACTCACATAGACATTCTAACATCCTGTCCAAATGTCTGTGTCTCTGGCCACCCCCTATCTTATCTCCACGGCTTCATTTGAGATTTGTCACCTCCTGCAAGAGTTTTTCTTCCCCCTTCCAGCCTGTTATCACCTCTGAGGCAACTAAGTGATCAGAGTTTCAGTTTAATCTCATCTCTCTTTCCCACTTATAAATGAATGGCTGAAATTTAAGACAAGTTTGGCAGCCTGCCACCCCATCAACTATTTTTGGGTAAAGTGGAGAGGAACCATTGTTGGGACAGTGTTTATTTCCCTGAAGGGATCTCATCCTGCCTGAATCATTTGTATGCTATTGTGTGAGGCATGGACATTCAGTAGAAAGCATGGGCAAACTGTCCATTTATTATGTGCTGGTGCTGAGTAATTTGCTTTTAGAGATTCTGTGTGCCCAGCTCAAGAGAACATTAGACTGCAAGGTCAGGAGTTAGGCCATACATAAGGTTGTATATATGCAGCATCACTGTGTTTAGAAGTATTTTGGGTGCTCTTTGATTTCTTTGAAATGGTTTTCACAACCTTTCTCTTTAATACCTCAGGGAGTAAAAGCCAATACAATGCATATGAAGAAGAAATGTAACAAAGAGCACATAGTGTTTTCAACTTTTGTCTGAGTCTGTTCCTCCTTCCTGGCAAGAGGAAAAACACATTTTAAAACAAAATGGTACATGATCATTTTTATAGTAAATGCATCTTGTTGCGTGCTTGCAAGAAACCCAGCGTGCTTTAAAATACCTGTGCAAACAACTCCCCTTCCTTTCCTTAGAGAAGGAGAATCCTGGTGCCAGCACTAATGTGCCAGTCTGCAGTCAAAGGGAATGCATGCTCAGACCAGTCCAGGAGTGTAAAATTACACTGGGTTTTGGCTCAAGCTCCATGAGGTAGCTCCAACAGAGCTGGAAAGATCTACCTTTTCCCTGGAAGCTGTGACATCCCCTTACAGTGTTTCTTTAAGCCTGCCCTGATGTTTCTCAGAACCAGGAACATGAGAGCACTGATGCATTCAGCAAACTCTTGCCTCAGACCAGCCCAAGGCTCTATCTTCTCTAGATAAGTGATCTCTCAGATCAAAAAAGATAAAACTGACTTATGAAGTCTTACAGATGGGATAATCCTTCAGAATATTCACCTAACTCTGCTCCCCTGGCTCTGACCTCTCCAGGATTGAAGAACTGACTTCAGCTCTGTTGCTCTGAGATGAAGCTCTTTGAAATCAAGGCAAAGATTTTTATCAACTGTTCCAGACTTAAAAACCTTCTTCCTCACTTTCCTGCAATACTTTGGCTGAACAGCACCAGGATAACAAGCAGAACATTTAAGTGTCAGAGGCCCCGGAAATCTTAAATGTCACAGATATTTTGTATGCATTGCCTGGTATAACAGAGCTAAAGGTGAGAGGTACAGTGTGCCACAGCTTCCCATTGTCCCAGGATCATGAAAGAGTATGCGTAGTATGCCAACATCAGACTGATGTCCATATTGGACAAACTAATAGAAGGTATAAAGAGTTAGCAGGCAACTGCATAAGCATTGAACCACAAATAATCCATAGAGTCAGAGGAGCTTTAGATAAAAGGCCACAATCCCGCTTTTTATTGTGACGGTATCAACAAGCTTGTGGGACTGGGTTATCTGGCCAATATTTGTAATTCCAAAAGGCTTTGGCACAGGCCTCACCAAAAGCAGCTCTTAGCAGGAAGGTCTTGCATGATTATAAGATAGGAAACAGTACAAATGATCATTTCTTTCAATGGAGAGAGGAATTTTTCAGGGGTCTGTGCTGGGACCTCTACTGTTCAACATATTCATAAGAAAACCTGGAATGAGAAAGCTTGTTGGCAACACCACATTTATCAGTCTAGCAAGAGTGCAGGCTGAGTGTATGAAGTCTTAGAGCAAGACTGAGAAACAGTAATTACTATGGAAACATAGGTGATCATGCACTGAAGCATAGGTTTTGCTATAAACTATGTGTTGACCAGTCTCTGTTGACAGGTAGCTGACTTGTCTGTGCTTGTAAATTATACTTAGAAGTTGCTAAAGTCTGTGATTCAAGCTGAAGTTTAGCCAAATAAAGTCAGTTTAGAAGACAATCTCTAAACATTTAATCGAAATCTGGTTTTACCTTAAGTATCTTTGTTGTATTTCAACACTGTCCATTAATGCAGTTTTAGTATTGGGTCATGTTTTGGGTTACTATCAAGTGCACTTCAAACTGTTAAGAATTGCCCTATTTCAACCTAGAGCCCACTCTTTACTACAGAACATTGATCTCAATTTCCAAAGTAACTCAGATAGAAAATGGTTTTGAAAAAAAAGGCTGTTTAGTAACTGAAAAGGCTCACTCAGCAGATCAGAAAATATTTTTAACTATTCAGGCTGGAGAGATATATGTCTACAGTCACGTATGATTGCTTAGCTAATATTACACATACTATTGTGTAAAAATTCCTATTTGTCTTCCAGATTTGGTAATCTCTTACTAAGTCAGTCCATAAAGACGTACAGTTATTTATTTGTATGTTTTAGCAAAAGAGGCCTGCACTTCTGCTTGAAAAACAAGAAGGTAACTTTGAGGTTTCAATGTTGTAGTCTATTAGACACCCTGACTTTTGCCGTGATCATCTTTGTCATGAACAGCAGAGTTTAAGAGCACATGTATTAATTTCTCATTAGCATGCTGTGGTTTACACATGGCTATATTCCAAAATTATTTAGGCACATTTAGGAAGAATGTATTTTCTTCCAGTATTTTACAGTTTTATCTCTATTTCCAATCTCTATATCACAACAGAAGACTTTCTCAATCCTGGTAAAGTTTGGTGATTCCTTTCAGGCGTAGAGCTTGAGGCATATAAGGGAACAGCACTTAGGAAGCACACAGGCAGACTTTTGTAAGGACAGTCTGGACCTGTGACCTGCAAAGGCAGTTCTTCTCTGGTTTCTGAACACTTTCCATTCCCAGGAGGCCAGTGGGAGCCCAGAGCTCAGTGTAACTGTGGTGGCAATGGGGGGCTTGCCCTGGCAGTATGTGTGACACAGGACAAAGTTAATGAGGAGGTAATGGCTATCTCATTGCCCTTCCCACATCACTTCCAAAGGAGAGTCTTTCTCCTCATGAAATCAAGTCTAAAAAGCAGTATTTGGTTGCATACTGTATATAAAGTGGCCCACAAAAATGGACTAAACAGTATAGTCTAGCCTATAGGAAACAAAAAGCAGAGGAACATAAAGTTCTCTGTGATAATGAAGAAAATTAAAACGGTTTTCTGGAAAGTAGGGCTCTTTCTACATGATAAATAAAATACTTTGTTTTTCTCCACAGTAAAATGCTTTGTTTTTCTTCACTTGCTACCTTCCATTATGTAGTTATGAGCTATAAAGAGACCTTTGTGGCTCTCTGCATATTCCTAAGAACATAACAGTAATTTTCATCCTTTGTCTCTTAGGAAGAAGGCTTCAAGTACACCATCAGCAGATACTTTCATATAAAGATTAGTGATTGATGCTCCTCACTGTAACACATAGAAACAGCTAGATGTCTGCTAATACACTTCCAAATATTCCCAAAGAATGGCTGTGGAGACACTCTCCAGATTTGCATTCAGAAGGTAATGACCTGATAGTAAAAGGAAACAAAATTAAACTGATGGAAATATATATTGTCACTGTGTCTTAAATCCAAATCACCTGCTGGGGTTCTGTTTCACTTCTGTTATTTGAAGGTAATGAAGGTTTGACTTCTAGCATTCATTATAACATGGCATTATAGTTATGACTATGCAACCTTCTTTTCAGCTGCATAAAACTTTCCAGAAAAATTACCCTTTGGGCTGAAATTACTTATGCTTGTTCTCCTCACTGAAGTTTTTTGCTTTTTAAAAGTGTTACAGTGTTCTTTGGTGGTGGTGAGAGAAATAAGTTTTTAAAAAATGTAAAAGAAGTTACTTTGTTTCAAAGTATGATTCTTTGATCATTAAGAAATGACTAACAATTGCAATTTTAGACTTTCTTTGGTTTCATACCTAAGGAGCACAGGTGATTGTGTTCGGAAAGGTTTCATTGGTTAGAAATATCAGCACAATCTTGCCAGTTCCATTCACCTCTTCAAGGCAACCATGAGTCATTCTGCAAAAATATGTTCAGGGTATCAGCAAGTGTTTGTGTTTATGCAAGCAGTGGGACACTTCGTGTCCACAGAGGGCTGTGTGGCTGACAATGTATTTTGTATATGTGAATTTATACCTACTATCATGTAAACATATAGAGTAGCACATACTATTTGTGACTTTTTGGAGTTCTTTTGGAAAAATTGGCCCTTGGTATTTATGCTCTTGCTTCCTTTTTCCTTCCAGTAGGTTATAATAAGAAGGAACGCAATTTCAGCACTGAGCAGCAACAATTTAATGTTGATTGTGATGGATGTTGCTTTCCCTGTGTGTTGCTCTCCCAATAAGAATTGTCTTGCCTGTATAAATCTTAGAAAAAGAAAGCAATGAATTTTCAAGAACACAGTTGGAGGTATAAGTAAACCAGTGGAAATGGGTAGGCAAATAATTTATGAAATTAATAATTTCATTATTATTTTCACATTGCGGTGGAACTGAAGGTACATTCAAATGTAGCATATGAGGAGAAGTAGCTTATGTTCAGCTATTTGTGCCTCCAACAAGAGACATGAAGAAATTAATTGGTTGCTCCATATCTTGGCTTGGCAAATTCACAGATGCCACTGTAGGAGCTGTGCCCCAGAACAACAGCAGAGTCAGCAAAATGATTTTTAGTACCACAGGAAGAGGCTACTAATCCAGTAGGGTGAACAGGTGAGAGAAGAGTACTTGGGATGTCATGGTATTGCCTTTCTGACTGAGACATTTTATTTCAAATCATACAGCATCTCTTGTTTATAAGGAGAGACTTTGAGAAATTTTCAAAATAAAATCTACCCGTAAAGCCAGCTAGGCTCTAGAGTCTGTGCATGTCCCTCCATCCTACTGCAGCTGGCATTAGTGCACCATAATGGCAATCCTTCAGACACCTGATATTCTGCTCTGGTAACTTTATACCAAGTCTCAGTGGTCAAATAAATGTGTGACTTCCCCTCTATTCAATGCACACAGGGAAGTCTGGCCTACAGGCTGGGCCATACCTAGAACAAAGGGAAACTGTGTCACCTGTAACCCTGTTCTGTCACTTTGTGGTTAAACTAAACCCAGAAACCATAAGGAGAGCTGATCTCCATATGTTTGGCTCATCATTTCCAAATCTTTTGTAGTATTTGGGAGTTTTAGAGTAACTATCAGAGCTCTGTTTGGCTCTGGAAATGAAAAGGAGGGAGGTCAGCTGTGGTTCTCCAGAATTTCCCTTCAGATCAAGGTTGACATGTTTTCAACTGTGATTGTTATATAGTCTGCAATCAGAAGTTCTAGGAATCATATTGGAGACCAGATAGATTAGTAAATGAATAGTAATCGGGAAAATTGATTTTTAAAAAGTCCTTATGATTATATGGAGGAAGAGAAATTTAAAGATTCTGTCAGATCAGACTGGTCCTCATTAGTCAGAGCTGTCACTCAGGGAAAAAGTAATAAAGCTAGGAATGAATGGAGGAATAAAGAAAAATAAAGGAAAGAAAAATGGATGCGCTAGAAGAGAGAGAAGGGAATCAGAACTAGCAGCAGGACGCAAGGCACACACAGCAAAACCCACCTAAAACACAGCAAACACCTGAAGAAATGAATTTGTGAATTTCCTTGTGGCCAGTCTCCCCAGTGGGAGACCTTTTTGGCCTTCATTTCATTGTCCATCAGATGTTTTGGCATGGCGTGCACCTCAACTCAACAGAGCCCTGGAAGGCACAATGGCAAATACTTTGAGGTTTATGATTTTACAACAGAACTGTAAATTGGAGCCAAGTGTGGGCACCCAGTATCCAGGATTATGGGACTGTTTTTCTTCCAAAGCCTGATCCTTTCAATCTGTGCCCCAGTACTTAGAGAACATGGCTGTAATGCACCAAATCTTGATTCATGTCAGATCTGACACTGTCCTAGGCACTTTCGGTCACCAGAAATAACCTCTGGCATCTCAGAAAAGAGAGCAGAAGCTCTCTTGAGTGGGGGATAAAAATCTCCTATACTTTTTTTGCTATTTAAATTCTTCAGGAAAATAAGCCTTTGTCATTTTAATGACCAATGTTTGAAATATAGAGTAGTATACAAAAAAATACACCTTAGCTCCTCCTCCTCCACCCCCAGTGCAAAGCAGGCCCTGGTTATCAGCAGTATAGACAGCTTAAGAATGCAGTGAAATTTAACAAAAGCTGCAAAATCCACTTTTAAAGCTATCATTCTGGCCAGACCTTGCACTTTTTCGCCTTGCTTTAATGAAAGCTTTGCTCAACAATGAGTAATCTTAAGGGAGACCAACTAAAATTTATATTTTAATATTAACACTTACTATGTCTGAACTCCTTATGAAACCGGTGTCTCGCTCGTTCTCTCTTGTTTCAACAGAGTAAAACATACTGTCAGCCTTTTCTTTTTCCAGCTCTGAAATACCTAGGCTCACTGAGAATTACTGTTTTCCCCTGAACTCTGGAACATTGACAAGAGCTAACCTGTTTCAGTCAATGCACCACTGAAGTCAGCAGGAGTAGCTCACTCTGAAGGTGCAGTAATGGACTAGAAAATTAGTTGTGACAGGCTTTGGAAGGATATGTGTATCCCATCTTCTTCCCACATGCCCAGCTTTGAACATTTCTCTGTATTATGGGATTAAGTGTCATCAGCATCACCTCAAATGGACTTTGAACTCAAAGCATCATAAATAACAACACCAACAAGGTGGGTCTAGGTGATTTATCTTTCCAGGCCTACCTTCTACTTTGTGGCACCTGGAGAGCTGGAACAAAGTTTATGTTAATAAGCCTGGAAAAGAGTCACTGCTCACAATTTGGAGTTGGCTAAGGAGGACTGAATGATTCAGCCAGCTCTGGGAACACTTGTCTGGTGCAGGGACAAAGAGGACAGGCTGCACTGAGCAATGACACAAATATGACCTGTTGCCAGATTTGCTAGGAAGACTCAGAATAACAAAATAAGTCACTTCCAGGCAGGAGATTTTTTATTTTGTTCAGACTTCTCTATGTGAAGTTTACAGATTTTTTAAATTGGAATAATTATCCAGCTGATGCACTAACTATAAAAATTGTGGGTTTTGTCTCTCCCTGTGGTAATTTTCGAACCAAGTGTGTGATATTGCCCAGACTTGAGGGAAAGAAAAGGGTCTGGAAGACAATAAGGGAGGAAGCCCAGGAACCTTATTGCAAACATCCTGATGGTGTGTGCAGTGGGAACTGTACCAGCAGAGCCTCCTGGTCTTACACCTGTTTGAGCTCCAGGCAGAATTTCAGCCAAAACTTGCAGCTTTCTGTAAAGCAGCATCAACTAACCTCAAGACATCAAGCTGTAGAAACGAAGCTTCTTCAGTCCCAGGCTTCAGTAAACTATGTCTTTTCTGCAGATATTCAAGCATAGAGTAATGCAAAGGAGGTAAAGGGTTTCCTCTCCTCTTCCCTCCTTTGCAGTAGCACCCTCCAGCAAGGTGTGTTGTACCTGTCCTCTCATGGGGGTGGGAGGGAGGCTGTGCATGCTGCAGGCCCCCAAGACCATAATGATGATTGCTTATGATTTACCTTCTGCAGCTCTGATTCTGGTGTGAGAAGTGTATGTGGGTATAGCTCTCCCTAAGGGCAGAGCCTCGCTGTGGGGACTTCCTCTAGACCCCCAGCTCTGCATGGGGATGATGCCTGTAAGTAGTTAATCACAAGATCAATCCAGCACCAGTGAGTTAAAAACTCAGGAATACAAGGGGTTACTTTTTTCCTCCTTTTCTCCTCCAGGTAAAATTCTGCTTGACACAATCCAGTCTATGCTGAAGGCAGTGCTCTGAAATGTGCGATAGGTTATTTTTGTCTTAGCAGTGCACTCCAGACATAGCAACAGTATTTGAAGACAGAGGGCATGAAGCAGTAAAACATGCCAGATTTGAGTATTTGACCAAGGGATACATGTCAGTGAGCTCACACAGCAAGTGTATGCAGATGCCTTTTTTCATATTGAAATTACCCCTTTTCCTTTCCATGAAACAGAGACAGAAGCTGTTGGCCTTTTCAGACCACTAACATTTGGATTTAGGAGCATGCTACCAACATTTTTCTGTGGAGTGGACTGCCATCACTAGCCTTGCCACTGCTAAAATTAGCTGACATCTTAGGCCACGTAAGCTGCTTATTCCCAGATGTCAAGTGACTTGGGGCACTTACAGCAAAGAGAATGTTAATGAAATATTTCTGAGAATAGGCATTAAGTATGGAAAATGCTGGAGCAAAGAAATGTGTGTCTGAAAGTCATCTAAATACCTTAGGCACCAGTCAGAGCACATCCTATAACAGGAAGCTGGTGAGATACACAATTCTGCAGAGGGAGTTGTGAAACTCACTCATCCTATCTATCTGTACACTAATGCAATCTCCCTCAGATCCCAGAAAGAAAATATTTCTCCTACCCCAGTACCTCAGAGGATAATATAAGGGAAATACTGCATGATAAGAACTGCTTTGTGTTCCAGAAGTGAAGCTCAGGACTAATCAGCCACTAACTTTATTTACTGAGATCAGAATCAGCTCAGGAAGAAGGGAAATGCAAGCTATGCTTAAGACTGCTATTTTATATGTTTTTAAATTACAGAATTATTATAAAAGCAAATTAGCTAGGATACACATCTGCCTGTGAAAGAAAGTCATTTGCCTATGAAACCTCACTGCTGTTTGCAAGCTGTTTTAAAAGGTAGACTGATAGGGATGGTAGAAATCTGGGATCTGTCCTGCACATGCCCACAAACAGACACAGAAGTAGATTTGCATGACAGATCCTCTATTGTGCAAAAGGTGCATTAGTTTTCAGATCTGACACCTCCTTGTCTCCTCTGAACTCCAGAATGCACTTGGGCTGTTCATCCCTCCCTCTCACAATGCTCACCCTTCCTTAAAAAGGTAAAAATAGAGAGACCTAGCACAAAAAGCCCCAAAACCTCATCCTCTTTGATGTTTGTAGAGTAGATCACAAGCAGATTGTTTCTTGTCATGCTCCCCTTGCCTACCCACCCCCAGTTATCCTAATCAAAGTTAGTACATTCTAACTAATATCTATGTTGACACAGATATCACTTGGTGTTTCTGAGGAATACATGTGCTAGGTAACCTAGAATGCAGTCTGATGGGGTCTGCAGAAATGAACATTGATATCCTAATGAGGCAATTGCCTTTGGGAAACCAGGCAGGTCTCTGTAACTGGGGAAGCCAGACTTAAATGACAGTTGGCCAAATGCAACTCCCACTGTTGGAACAACTTAGCTGCAAACCTGAGGAGACACGGCCAAGTTTTCAACAGCAAATAATTTGAGGTAAGTAAGTACTGGTTACTCAGCATTACATATTGGGCCTTTCTCGAGTTCTTGTCTAAACAGTGAACATGGCTGTGTTGCTAGAAGATACCAATGAAGGCAGGAGCTGTAGTCATGGGCTGAGAAGCTGAAGTGCAAAAATAACTTAAGAAATTATCATTGGTGAACCAACAAGTTCATGAGCTTGTGTGACCCATGACATCCAAAGCCTGGTCCCAGGAAGCTAGTTTGTGAAGGGATTTTGTGGTTATGTTCATAGAAGCAGCCCAACATTTTCAGGAGGCAGTGATTACAGTGAAGAAGGCACCTGTCCTGCAAAATAATAGTGGAATGATACCAGTTAGGTGCCACAAATGTCATTTATTGCCAGTTGTTCCTGAAGTTATCTATGCCACCCAAAGGGAACAGAGTTTTCCCACCTGATTCTAACATAACTTTGCTATATTCGTTTAGCTTTCTACAGATACTACCTTATTTCATTTTTCTATTCTGCCTCTTCTTCCTGGTATATATTTGCTGTCTAGATATCTTAACTAAGGCCCAACCTCCTCATTATTGATCTCAGCATTGTGTATGACATTATGACAATTTTATGCATACACATTTTCACATGGTTTGCTTCCCTTTCCTGTCAGCAATTATGAGCAGTCATTAAAAACGTGAGAAATGGTTATTGTTCTGTTATAATTTTACATTGACAGGTAATCTAAAGAGAATAAGGGAGAGAAAAGAACATAAACACTCAGAAAACCAGTGCAGAAGGCAACTGGGAGACAGATAAATTAGTGGAAGAATATAAAGAACAGGAAAAAGTAGTTCCTAGGCTCATAATTTCAGTATATTCTCTGGTACAGGGAGCCTTTGACAGTTTCTACTCACAGTTTAAGCAGCCAGATTTGGAAAAGGGGAAGGAAGTTCCCTGCAAAGACTGGCAGAATTGTCTCTAGATAATCAGCTAGATCATAACATAAGCAAAGCCAGCTATGGCCATATCATATGAATGGACATGGATATATATTTGTGGTACTACAGCCATACATATTCACTTTCTGTATAGTAGTTATAACACTCTGTCACCATGTCACATAATGATACAGCACTGTCACTGTATTGTAAGGTATACTGGACATCACTGTTACACATATGGTATTTCTAATTCCTGTTTGCTTGCATAAAATACCCAAAAAGCCATAAATATAGTGGTATAATATTGCCTATCACAGCCTATATCAATATTTTAAAATTCTTGCCCAGTCAGTTCATGACACTTCTTTGTTCAACTGAAGAGAGAGTGAAGCCTATGAAGAAAGCAGTCTTTCCATCCTGAGACAAGTGGAGACCAGCAGTGTTTGGTGGAGACCTATTTCTCTCTGTGGCCTACAGAGTCAAAAGAGTTAATTTGTTCAGTCTAAAGCTAATTTTTAGGCAGCTAGCTATAGTTGCTTTAGGTAGGATGAATGCTACCCACCAAAGACATTAAATAGAGCATGAAGCACTGAGGAACCATCAGGACTTGCCAGAGCCAGTGGCAGGCTGAAGATGCAGCTGGTGCATTGCCAATCAATCCTGCTTGCTGGCATAGCAGAAAGAGAGTTTGTCCATGTGTGACAGAGGGTCTGCTGAGGACCCTGTCCAGCAAATAATGAATGGGACTGAAATGACTGGTGGATGTAATCAGAGCAGTAGTATCTGCCAGCAATGGATTTATGGCAAAAGCTCTCATTGTTTTTACTT
This sequence comes from Caprimulgus europaeus, assembly GCA_907165065.1. The sequence goes on from OU015530.1 coordinate 17,053,197, forward strand.
GAGGGGGCTTCTTCCTGGTAAAGAAGCCTCTATATTGTTTGCTTGATTCTGGTTGTTATCAGAATTTATTTGTTTGCCATCATAAGCAAATTCTGCATCAATGAGGGCAAAGACAGGTGAAATGGGACTCCACTTAAGAAAACTAAGGAAAATACAGTCAAGAGCAACAAGGTATGTAATCTCAGTCATGTAGCTATGCCTCCTGAAGGCCCTTTTTCTGCAATGAGTTGGCTATTCTTTGCTATGGAAGCTTGTTCATTGAGACCTTTTTTTGCCCCACACCGAGTTCTCACAAGATTTTATGGAGAGCAAAAAGAAACACATACTGCTGTGTTTATGGCATAGTATAAAATATAATGAAAATGTCTGGTGTGATGTAAATCTAGATTCTAAAAGGTTGGTGGGCTTTCTTTTTCTTCTTGTAGTGCCAAGCCCATTTCCATGCCACCAGCTGGGGAAGACATCACAACCATCATTAAAAACAGACACGAGATGCCCATCATTCAAACGTATCCATGTATTGGTCTAAAGATGCTACATTCTAGGGCTGAGTTGAGGCATGATTTTGTTTCTGCTAGGGAGTATGCGTTGAACATCCTAACATTCGGGGGTACAAGGGAGACATTCAGCACCAGCTCTTCAGGGATTTGTATAAAGAGAGAGGTTATTGCTGTGGAGGATTAAAAGGAAATTAGGGAAGATAATGCACTGATGTAACTTGAGAATGCCCAAGACAATTATAAACATGTGCATGTTGAAGTACATTCTTACACCTTTTTTTTTTTCCTAGGGAATGCATTGTAAAAGCAGACATTCATCTTGATGTTTTTCTCCTACTTCTAGAAATGAAGGTGTAAAAAGCTACAAAAGAAGCATAGCAAAAAAAAAAAAAGGTAATACAGTTAGCCAAAACTGCCGAAGGAAATCTGTAAAAGGAGGAAAAGGAGGTTTTGCCTGAGCCCAAGATGTATTGCATACTTTCACATAGGCAGATTGCTACCAGAGATAAATTACAAATACCATTGCTAAGTAAGTGTGAAATGTCATAGAGTCACAGGATGTTACCAGTCTGACATTCTTGGAAAAAGAATACAAGGAAATCAAAATAGAAAAATTATAAAGGAGCCAAAGAAAGTCTTATTTTTGCTTTCACACACAGGTTGAATCAGTCTACCATGTAATACTGTGTCAGAAGGAAACTCTATAAGCTAATGGCCTGCTCAATCTTTCATGACTGATCAAACACTGCCTAATAGCAAGAGGGTTGGAAGAAATTTTAATAACATTAGGTTATTGAGCCAGTGAAATACAAGAACATGACAGACCTCTCTTTGCAGGATATTAAATTACTTTTACATTATTGCTGACTCAAGGCGGGGGGTCCTGAGCATATCTTTCATAAGCAAAAGCACCGAGCCAGACTGCAACAGATATTGAGCATCCATGGCATGTTACCAGGCCAACTCTTTCTTTCAATCTTTAATTTGTGTAGCATTTCCTAGATCTGTTCCTCAGGTTTTTACTTTTTTCTAGAGGGCTCTGAATAGTGGCCTTTTAGCTCCTGCTATGGTTTACTTCCATCACAAATTGGAATAAGTAATAACTGGCCCAGGAGACCAGAACAGAGATTCTACCTCAACAGATAAAGATGGATCTCAAGGTTGAGGGTGTCAATGTTTTGCACAGACCTAGGCTAAGGTGTGTTTTCTTTTATAGCAATGAAGTTCCTGTGTCTGCCACTGCCCTTCAGAACAAGTAGAAGAAAGTACTCAGGTAGTACGTCCAGGCTGATGCTAAATGGGTTACAAGTGTCTAAAAAGCTAATGATTATGAACTGAAGTCTGAAATAATTGTGTACCATGAAATGGCCGAGATCTGTCTAGACTTTAATTGTGGTATGTGAAGTAGTAATCCATCTTGCAAGTTGGCCAGCTGGTTGGCTATTTCTTGAATCAAACTAGTCTGGATTGTGTAAATGAACATTTTCCTCATTCATATACTGTTCATATCCATTGAACACTGCATGGTTATTTTTAGTTTTCCAACTAAGGATTTAATATGGCATTTAATGACCAGTTTTTAAACTTTCAGGCTCCTCTGTCAGTTGGATTGTTTTTTATTTACGAGTTCAATGTGTTTAGTGTCCAGGGGATAATCAAATGGCAAATGTACTCTACACCTCTAAGTAAATGAGTATAGATATTACTATACCAATGAGAAAACCAGTTTCAATTCTGGCTGAATCATATGCTTTCAAAGAAGTGAAATGACTGGAGTTGAAGAGTTCATTAGCACTGAAATCCTGGTGATTTGTAACTCACTGAAGTCTAACAGGACAAAGATTTTGAGTAGAAAAAAAAATGCACTGCTAGTTGAATTTTCCAAAGCTGACCAAGTCTGCTGTTGAGCTAAAACTGTGTATTGGTTTATAAGAAGATTTTGGACTGAGGATGTCATGGTTTCAACTTGGCCAGTGTTTTATGTTTTATGACTGTCTGACATGTTTTGTGCATATTTTTACCAACGTGCCATGAGCCTGGTATATTAATCTCCATCCTTCAGCTGTGTTTCTTTCTGTCTGTCTTTCTCTGTGGCCTCTCTTATCTCTATTTATGTCATAGCCAAACCAGTCCTGCAAACATAGGAAGAAAAGTACCAACGTCTGTTGACAATGAGGTAAGGCCTGGAAAATGTCAGACCAGGTGCTGCTCGACTTCATCCCCAATTCTTCCCCTCTAGCTTCAGCTTGCTTTTCACAATAAAAAGAAAAAGTGAAACTATCTATCTCTGAAGGATATACACCCCAAGTACTTTCAACTGGGGAGAAACAAATTGTAATCAAGAGCCAGCTGAGTTCATACAACATATTCTATAGGAAAATGCATGTCTTTCAGTGGAAAGAAAGGCATAGAACTCTGCAAAATATGAAAAACACCAGCCACAGGAAAAACTACAGCTTTTAAGACATGTTTTAAACAATGATACCTTAAAAATTCAAAATAGGATTGATATCAAGAACCAAGTCACATAAGGCTCATATTTTAAACAGTTTCTTATATGCCCTCTCACAATGTCAGTAGCTTAATTAAGTTTTGCTTTAAATTCTTCCAGCCAAAAAAAAAAAAAAAAAAGTGATGAAATTGAACTGGCACACCAGTGCTTTTCAAGTAGCTTGTACACAGTCAAGGGCAAGGCCCTCATTGTTAAATTCAGTACCAAATCAGATGTTTTACATTGTTTCAAAGCCTAAGGAAGAGAGCAAAACCATCCCATTTAAAAAAAAAAACAACCCTATTTATTTAACTACCTTCTCACATGGCCTCAAAGTCCACCAAAATTGGTTCACTGAGTTCTTATCACTTGCATGAGCTGCCTCAGAATTGCTATCTAAAGAATACTGTCTGCCCCACAATAAGGACAGGGACTCCTCAAGGGAGAGCAAAATCTACTCCTCTTAAGACACCAGCTGAAACAGTGCCTCTAATAAAGTCAATAGGAAAATGTCTGATTGTTTTAGTGCCACCAAGTTTTCATCCATGTGGATTTGATGATATGCAGTGAACCTTCCAGGGAATAATGGAAACTAATGAAGTTTATCTGTGTGTTAGAGAATTCTCTTCTTATACAAATTTGTGCTAAGGCTACTTCAAATTTTTGTGCTTGATCAAAAACATAGATTAAGGGTGTGGTCAGATGTGTAGGATGAACAGGCCTTGATTTGACATCTCTGCAAAATTTTGAAAAACAGTGTGACATTTACCATTTTTACACTATACCAAATCCTGAATTGAACATATTTGGACACTTCGTAGCTGTAGCTGCCATGGCTTATTTGAAACAGAAACATTGCTGGGACATTGCCCTTTTCATCTTCCTAATTTCCACTCATTAAAAACAAAATATAAGACAGAGAAGGACTGCTTGTGACAAACCAACATTACCAGATGCTGGTAAATAATACTGACTTCTGAAGATTAATTTCTCCCCATCTCATCACAAATGCTTATCATATCAAATGTCACATCTCCAGTGAGAACTAATGAGATTCAACTATTTTCCTCACTTAGGTATGACTTAAAATCCTAATTGATCGTGGGAGGCAAGATTTAGACCTTAATGGTGCTGAAATGGGGAATACAGGGACATCTGAATAACGTGCTGGAAGAGAGTTTATAGTTTTGTTTTAAAATATATTGGTCATCAGAGGTGAGTGGATCTTTATGTGAACAGAATGTGGCACAGCAAAAAATGCATTGCACCGGTGGTAGTGAATAGATTTCTGTTCCCCAGAGACTGCCAGACCCATCTGTTGCTCTTTGTTTTGGCAAAACTGTACAATGAGAGTTGCACTCAGATCTCTCTCAGTTCAGATGCATTATAGAGCTATCTTTCACCAAGTGCTTCTTCACCTAACATGCGAACTTCCAGAGGTTGCCTGACTGTGCACTGATTTATACTTCCATCCCCTTTTATTTCAAATGCAAGCTTTCATTTGCAGATTTTCTATTTTACCTGTATATGTGTGAGCTTCTATTTCTAACATGACTATGCCAGATTCTTTGTGTTGATCACTAGTAGGCCTGTCTCATTAGCTGCCTATTCGAGATGTTCAGTGATGTTCGAGATGATCTTCAGTGCCACTAATAGCAGAATATAGAGTCATTGCAGTTTTCTTGTGTTTCCTTCAACAATTTTACAGGAGAACATTCTCTTAGATTTGGTTTGATAAAAGCTTGACTAGATATTTTCATTTTGATTTTACTTCTTTTCCTAAGTTATTAACAGTATTCTGTTTGGTACATCCAGTGAAACTGATGAGCATGCCCACACCCCAATGCAACTGAGGATATAAAGGAACCTCAGTTCCTTTATAGGAACCAGTATCATTATAGAAAGTGAGAAAGAGGGCTGAGGCCAGAACTGATTTATGAACTAGTGCATCATGTACTCAACCTACTGTAAGCCACTGAATTTCTAAATGGTAGCCTATGGAGGTTAAAAATCTACAGTACTTTTCCATATTTTCTTTTCACTCCAAGAAAACACTAAGCCAGGAATTAGAAGGTTATTTCATATTAATATGTCTTTTCTCATTTTAGGGAAAAAGAGAGCCTTCTGAGAGCAATATAAGGATAATCCTCATTAAGACATTATTAACAAGGCATATTATTAGAACTGTTAAAGCCATTGCCCTTGATTATAAATTAGTAAATTGGTTAGTGAGAACAGTAGTTAATTGGAGGTATTATTGCCAAACAAGAAATTATATGAAAGTTAAATACATCACAGTGGTTCTTCTACACAATTAAAGAACTGGGAGGCAAGAGATTAAGGAGGAGTATGAGAAAGTAACAGTCATAAAGTAGAAGTACATTTTTTGAAGTGTATTGCAAGAGTCTATTAAATAAAATTGAATAAAAGTCAGTGGTGCATATTTACTCTGTTGAAACTCATCTGAAGCTACTTCTTGCAAGACCATAGACAGAAAATCTCAAACTCCAGCACTGTGCTGAAATGTTGTGTAATCATAAGGCCATCTGGTAGGGATAAAGTTTGCACCCCCTGCACTTGCCTTAAGATCCAGGCCTCACATCTGTCCTTCTTCAAGCTTCTCCTTGCACATGTTGGTGAGTTTTATCCGCTGTAATAACTGTGGTTGTTTTGAGAAGCAATTTTCTATAAGGTTAGATTTTGCCTGGCTTTTGCAGGTTTAATTGTACATCCTTTTCCAGTTAGTTCTGCTGGAAATTACATACCTTCCTGACAAGATCATCTTCTGTGGGAAACCAATGCACATACACAAATGTTTGGGTCTAAGTCTGGTTGCAGATTGCATAACCCCAAAGAAGACATTGCTGAATTGGGCTCAGGTTTGAAATGGCATTTCTCCTATAAGACCTTATCTGAAAAACATCTCATTTTGTTTAGGGAGCTTTTATCCAAGTTGAAGCCTGACGTTTGTGAAGTATATTTATGCTTCTGCAATGCATTTCAAGGAGAATATGCAAAGCCCGTGCCCATGCTGTACCCCTGGACAGGACTTTACATAGTCTATACTGCCTCTTGTTTCCAACTTCAGCATCCCAAGTACTGGACATCCTAAGTACTGGATCACCAGTGCATCCCATGTACTGAAATTGAATGTGCTGAGGGAAGTCAAAGGTAAAAAGAAGGGCGTCCATAAATACATAAGTGGATCTGTTGCTGAATGAGTCAGGGGCCCTTGCAGCACAGGACTGGGAAACAGGATGAGGTACTGAATGCTTTCTTCACCTCAGTCTTTACTAGTAAGAGCAATTTTCAGAAATCTAAGGACTTGGAGACCAGGGGCAAGACTATCTGGAGCAAGAAGGAAAGCCTTGGTGGAAGAGGATCAAGTTAGAGAATACTTAAGAAAATTTGACGTAACTAAGCCCCTGGGCCCTGTTGAGATGCACTGAGTACTGAGGAAGGCTGTTGATGTCATTGTGAGGCCACTCTCAATAATTTTTGAATGATCATGGAAACTGGGAGAGGTGCCTGAGGACTGGAAGAAAGCAAACATTACTCCTGTCCTCAAAAAGGGCAAGAAGGGGGACCCAGGGAACTACAGCCTGGTCAGCCTCAGCTTGATCCCTGGGAAGATGATGAAGAAGCTAATCCTGGAAACCATTTGCAGGCACATGAAGGACAGGAAAGTAATCAGGAGTAGTCAGCATGGATTCACAAAGGGGAAGTCATGCTTCACCAACCTGATAACCTTCTATAATGAAATGAGTGGCTTCATAAATGATGAGAGAACAGTGTTAGCTGTCTACCTTGATATCAGTAAGGCTTTCAACACTGTCTCCAGTAACATCCTCATGGAGGAGCTGATAGAGTGTGGGCTAGATGAATAGACAATGAGGACTGAAAGCTCTCTGAATGGCGAGGCCCAGAGAGTGGTGGTCAGTGGTATGAAGGCTAGATAGAAGCCAGTAACTAATGGTATATCTCAAGGGTCAATACTGGGTCAAATCCTGTTTAACATCTTCATTAATGATCTGGATGTTGGGACAGAGTGTACCCTCAGGAAGTTTGCTGATAGCACAAAACTGGGAGGAGTAGCTGATACATCAGTCATGCTCTGATCCAGAGGAACCTTGATAGGTTGGAGAAATGGGCTGACTGGAAGTCCTGCATCTTCTGGGGAGGAACAGCTTCATGCACTGATATATGCTGGAGGCTGACTGTCTGGAAAGCAGTTTTATAGAAAAGTACCTGGGGGTCTGTAAGAGACTAGAAGTATGCCTCAACATGGTTGGCAGAAATGTCCTACTATGGAAAGCCCCATCCAAGGGGGCAAGGCTGAGAGAGCTGGGACTGTTTTGCCTAGAGAAGAGAAGACTCAGGGGTATCGGGGAGGGGGGGGGGGGGAATATAATCAAAGTGTATAAATACCTGAAGGGAGGATATGAAGGAAAGAGAGCCAGGCTCTTTTCAGTGATGCCCAGTGGCAGGACAAGAGGCAATGGACACAGATAGAATCACAGGACATTCTGTTTGAATGTCAGGTAATACTTTTACTCTGAGGGTGATAGAGCACTGACATAGGTTGTCCAGAGAGAGTCTGTGGAGTTATCATACTTGGAGATATTCAGAAGTTGTTTGGACATGGTTCTGGTCAATAAGCTGTAGGTGGTCCTGATTGAGCAGAGGTTTGGACCTGTTGACCTCCAGAGGTCCCTTCCAACCCCAACCATTCTGCAATTTCTTTTAGGCAGCTAAATCCAGCATGAGTTAGTTATGGTTGGTAACTTAGTAATCACACCTGCCTTTGCAGCAGAAAAAGGTCCTGAAGGGAAGGAAATTGCTCTATCACTTCTGCCTGGAATCCACAAATATGGAGGTAGGTATCCACACTACCACAGAGCTCAATGTCAGGTCCAACCCAAGAGCCAAGAGAGTCATCTTGGAAAGTCCCTGAGAAGAAAGAACTAAAAGTTATCTCCTGAGAAATATCATCAGTACCCCTTTGGGCTTTGCTTCATCAAGTAAATAATGTGGACAAGTTCATTGTTCATCTTGGAGTGTGCCTAGGGGCCACTCTCTGTGGCTCAGTAGAAGCAGTTCAGCAAGTAATACCAAATAGCACAGTACAGTATTGGTGCTTACATCTGCAGTAATATTGTGAGTTTGTAAATCTGATCCACAAGGAAATGAGTCCAGCCTAGGGAGCCTAGGAGCAGTATGACAGACCTTTTGACTTGAACATTCCTTGCAGCTCCTTAGGTGCAATGAAACCATGTGGCCAGTGCCTTTGCCTTTGATAGGAGGCAGGCCACACCCTGGGGCAGTTGGTCAGCCAGCTGCCTCCAGCTTTTGTGCAGGCAGATTGAACCCTGGAGATGGATAGGAGGGTACAGCACTGGCAACACACTTCTAGACTTGTTTAGTCTCCATTTAAAGCGAGAAAGGTGCACAGTTCCAGGCCTTCCTGAACTACAGTTGCAAATGCGTTGTTAGTAAACTGTGGAAAATATAAGAGTGTAAGGTGTATGAATGGAGTTACACTAGAAGTGTTAGGTGTGGCTCAGAGTTGGCCACTTGAGAGCACTGGCACCGCTGCCCATTAATTTTCTCTGGGGTGAACAGCCTGGGGCACAGACTGTCATTTATAGTGGTGTGTGCAATGGGCTGCTTAATTTCCAGATGAAATTATAACAAAAATACAGATGGAGTGATCACATCCCACCCACCCTAACTCTTCTTGAAACTCCTAATGAAGTATTTTCTCTTCCAGCTTTCTGCTTTATAAAATATATATATATATATATATATATATATTCTGTGGAGTGTTGTTTTGGAGAGGAGGGGCTGTATGGCTCCCAAATAACATCTCAGGAGTGGTTAATTTTTGTTGTACATTGTCAAACCTTATACTGAACCTATAAGGCACTGAGGCTTTCTTCAATTTGAGAGCTGCTTTGGAAACATGAAAGCATGACAGGAGTGGGTGGAGAGGGAAGGGCAAGAGGTCTGTACTGAACAGTGTTTTTCATTCAGTTGCAGAAAGCAAATCCACAACATGTTGCCAATTTCCTGTCATTTGTTTGATGGTGGTGGCATACTGTGGAGCGCCAAGCTGAGCATCCTGTAGATCTCTTGCATAAAAAGTGTGTGGGAAGATGATGAAACATGTCTTGTAACAAAACAACACAAGGCCTGTGCACCGCTGAAGTCTCCTTCTTCATTTTTTGTATTACTCTGAAGAAGAGTTTGAGTCTGTCATCCTAAAGCTGCAAAACAATTTGATTCTTATGCAAGATAATTTTTAAAACCCTACCAAAACCACAATGTGGTGGAAAACTTAAATATTGGATTATAGCTCTGCAAAAAGTAATGTGGATTATCCATAGATAGTTAAATCCCATGAATACTGTATAGCTGGAGCACCTCTTCTTTTCTCTGATCTCATCTCTCAGAGATTGTTCTGGTGAGATGTGTTTCATTCAATATCTCACTTTAAAAAGGCAGTCAATCAATATTTGTTCTTCCATTTTCCCACATTGCCATGAGTTAATGTAATGTTCTTTATCTTGCTGGATGTAAGAACAAAAATCCTAGAGCTGTTGCTCTCCTCCTAACCTCTCTTTCAGGGTCACTGCAAGAGCTGGTCATAGTTTGCACTGCTAAGCTGAAGGCCCAGGAGGGCTACTACATTTCCATCTAATCCTTCGTAACCATTTTCTTTTTAGCTTAAGCAGCTCTCAGCTTTCCAGCAGTCTTTAGCCTTTTGTTCCTTAGTTGTTTCAGCTATGTCTAGGCTATTTGAGGGGAAAGAGGAATTTGTCTAAGAATAAAGGATGGCCTTTAGGTCTCTATCCTGCTGAGGGAAGGTTAATATATTAATATAAAGCAAAGAACTGACAGTTTTGGCCAGGCACTTCCATGACCTCTTTCACTGCAGTGTCTAAATGCCTCACAACTGTCTGTGAATTTATTTTTACTGTGCTACAGGAAGCTTTATAAGCCATTGTTGTTAACTTCACCCCTCTGTAAAACCATAGAAAAATATTAAGTTTGCCCAGATCACCTCCATAAAGTTTGCAATGAAACAGAGAAGTTGGCTCAAGTATGAGTCACCAGCCAGTATTTCAATATGAGACCTTTCTCCCAGCTTTCCCAGTGTTTGCCAGGTGGGGCTCTGCTTTTTCCTAAGGAGGGCATGCACACTGAAAGGCTGGGGGGTTGAGTTTTATATTCCAGGTCCCTTATAAAACTCATCTCGGAGTGAGATGTAAACTTAAGGTTTTTCAGGATATTTTGAATATCTTCAAACAACCAGCAACCAAACTGTGCACACAGGGGAGCCCATCACAGATTTTCTGAGACGTGAAAGAGGATTTTGACTCCAGAACTGCTAGAACAGCCAATGTGTCAGCCAGAGAAGGAATATTCTGCATAAAATTTACTCTGAATCAAGCTACATCAGGAACAAGACAGCCAAGATCAAACTACTTCTTCCTGAGATAAATTATAGAGATACTAGCTAAAAGCTAGCTGTGGGCTTACATAATTGAAGCTAATATGCTAATTGTAGCAAAGCCTGGACTCCAACTAGGATATAAAGCTGTGTTGCAGTGCTGGCAGATGATCTCCTGGCCATAATGGGTACAGAGTGATCTCTTTTCCTACAGCCCCTGTTTCTATCTTATCTCTGTCACCAGGAAGTGCTGCTGTTTCGCTCAGGGGTGCTGGAATGTGCTATAGTCATGACAGTTGTTATGGGTGGGAGCTACCCAATGAATTGCAACAGGAAATGATCCCTCCATACTTACTCTTCTTTTAGAAGATACAGCTATTTCTATTATTTTCTTCAAAGACAGTAATGGGCCACACTTTGAATTGGTGAGACAATATAGACCATGAGCCAGCAATACACAGAGGTGTTATAGGGTCACAATGGTGTCCCAAAGCCTGCATAAAATTAGCTTATGAAGAATGACCAAGGAGCCAAAAGGACCCTAGAACAGACCAGAATAAAACTGATGAGCATCTGCACTACGCTGGCCAGCATGGCAATCCCTCGTTGGAGGTAAGATCTCACGTGGCACCATTAATGATGTTTTCTAACATCTTCATTTGCCCCAAAGTCTCCATCCCTTCCTGATGAATGGTGACCTATCTGTAGTTCTCCAATGGCAATGTGACATCCTGGAGCACTATCCATTTGGCAAGTAATATAGATCATTGCTTGGACTATCCTCAGTCCTGAGGCTCCCATGGCACACTGAACTAGTGCTTCACTCTCAGCAAGGAACTCCAGATCAAGTCCAGGATGAGGCTATCTGAAGACTCAAATCTACTTGACTGGGCTCTTCTGATAACTTTGATTAACTGAATATATCTCCTTTACTAAACCTGTAATTCCTGATTTTGCTTCTTCTAACTGAAGTAGAAGTGCTAAGACACATAGTGTGTCCAAGCTCCACAGGTAATAACGGGTATTTTTGTGTGTATAGCAAATATGCTTTCAGGCACCTCCACAGGTGGATTAAGCTTGGCGGTGCTACAAATGACATGGTCACTTCTGGACAATATATATGTATTGCTGTGGGCACAGAGAAGAAGACTGGATGACAAGATCTGTAAGAAGCAGAGAGCAGCTATGAGGCAGGTATGTGTGTATGTAGCATGCCTCAGTTTTCTGTGTAGCCTGATTCCTTGGGAAAATGGCATACTGACCTAAGGTATTAGTGGTGCTTTTCCATATGAATTGCTGCCATGCTCAGTTCTCTTCTCACTGGACTGTCCTCTCTGAGCAGCTACAGAAACCCTTCCATCACTCAAGGGAAATATTGGAATTTCTGTTGCAGATGAAACCATAACTTCACAGTGTTGGTTGGAATGTTGTTGGTATGTTTGGTTATAAAGGGATCATTTTATTATTATTGCAATTCTGGAATATGCACGGGACAGGGCAGATCTGACTCTCTAAACCAAGATCACGTCTGGTTGCATCTCTCACATTAAGATGCCAACTTTTCCCCTTCAGAAGATGTTGCCATGTTGCAAACACTGTTCTGTCCCAAATCAAGGTCAATTTTAAGACTGTGCATGCAGTATTTTTCAATAAATATCAGTGTCAGACATGAAACTGTATTCTTTTGAAAAGTCCCCAACCCAAGAAAGACATGGACCAGTTAGAATGAGTCCAGAGGAGGCCACGAGGATGATTTGAGGGCTGGAGCACCTCTCCTATGAGGACAGGCTGAGAAAGTTGGGGCTGTTTAGTCTGGAGAAGAGAAGGCTCCGGGGAGATCTTATAGTGGCCTTCCAGTACCTGAATGGGCTACAGGAAGGCTGGGGAGGGACTTTTGACAAGAGCAGGTAGTGACAGAACAAGGGGCAATGGCTTTAAGCTGAAAGAGGGGAGGTTTAGATTAGATATGAGGAAGAAATTCTTCACTGTGAGGGTGGTCAGACACTGGCACAGGTTGCCCAAGGAAGCTGTGGATGCCTCCTCCCTGGAAGTGTTCAAGGCCAGGTTGGATGAGGCTTTGAGCAACCTGGTCTAGTGGAAGGTGTCCCTGCTGATGGCAGGGGGGTTGGATCTAGATGTTCTTTAAGGTCCCTTCCAACCCAAACCATTCTATGATTCTATGATAAGTCATCATGTTACAGAAAGCAATAAAGAAAAAAACCCTGTGCAATCCATAAAATCATTCTTTCTGTGAAGCATATGGGAGGAATGCCTAACCACAGTTTCTTATCACTGTATTCTGCTCAGTAGCATGAAGCTGGTGGAAAAGATGATGGGATTTTTGGAGCATCAACAATTACTATGTTAGTAGATGAGGCTTACACACATATGGAAATATGGGGGACACACCTATTTACTTTACGTGATTTAGCAGTCTCACATTTCATTTTCTTTGTTAATGAAGTAGCTGCCCCTATGTCTTGGGATAAACCAAGACATGACACTGGTGCCCTATCAGAACTGTTATGGTAGTTAGGTCAGTAGTTTAACCCAAGGTTAAAACTGTGAGGTAGCCGTATGTAGAGGTGGACGTAAATTCCTGATGATTTCTCTAAAATGGATGACTGAAGCATGTGTAGCCAGATAATTCTCTGGTGTCACCACTAAATGCTAAAATCATATATATTCTGTAGGGGCAATTGTTTAGAGATGCAAAATTGCTTAGCATGAGGTTTGACCACTTCCATTTGCAAGACCTCCATAACATGTCCCATTAGCAACAATCTGCTCACACCAGCAGAGCAGCTATTTGATTCTGAGTCTACCATGACAGGTACTTGAACTATATATAATATTACAGTCTATAAATAGAACCATGCTTTATAAATGTGACAGTATCGCATGGTTGAATGCATGGAAGTGCTGAAGTGGGAAAAATTTCTCTTACCCCATAATTATGTGTGTGCTAGTATTACATTCAGTGCAGTGATCTTTTGGAAATGGTAGGCCTGGTTAAACCCAAAAATGAAGCACTTACTTACAAGTTTTAATTTAACCTCTAATTGTGATAAAATGATTAAAGGAAAGTTTGTGATGTAGATGCTTACCAGCACTGTATCTGTGCACATAACCAATGCATTTCAGCTTCAGCTCCCTGGGTGATCCAAGGAGTCCCCAGATTGTCTCTGCGTAGATTACGCACTTGGGATGAGGTGATGGACTGATCTCTTACCTGTTTCAAAGCAAAGCAACTGTCTGATTGTTACAGCTGTTCAGGTGGGAATTCCAGATAGTTGCTTGCTGTGCCTAGACCAGCTGATAGGGACTATTGGTGTGCTTCAATGTGTTGACAGATTCCTTGAGTGGAGGAATCCTGGACAATCCCAGCCATAGCCCCCAGCAGTTCCTGCAGTAGGCAAGGGAACTGACTGAGCTGTACATGGCAAATTTCAAAAAGCAGAATACAGATGCAGAGATGTTTTTGGAGGTGTTCAAGTTTTAACTAGGCAACTACCTAAGCAATTTTAATCAATTGGACGTGGAAGGGGAGAGCAGACATCAGGAGGTTGGATCAGATGACCTTCAGAGTTCTCTTCCAACCTAAATTATTCTCCAATTCTATCGTTATAGGTATGACACTTTGTATATAGCATAACAGTTAGGATATATTTTGTGCATAGTTTAAGATCATCAGTAGAAATGGATCATTCATGTGTACTAGTCATCCAGTTACACCACAGACCAGCCAGACTGTGACAAATCATCAGAACAACAGATTGTGGTATGCCACCCTGCTCCAGCTAGAGATGTTGTTGCAAGAATACTTGCACTGGAAGCTCCTATTCGGGCAGCAACTGACCGCCCTGTTTGAGAGATTTGAGTCCTCACATGAGTGAAAATGTTTATGCAAAAGATCCCAATATGTTGGTTCAGTTAACAAGCACTCTGTCCACACTTATCTGGGCGGTGCAGTTCTGCAAGCTTTCACTTGCTGGCCACAGCTGCGCTGTTGGAAATTTTGTGGACCACCAGAGTTTAGGTGGGCTTTTCTGTGCCCCCCACATTAGGCTTCTGGTCCTGCTTTGCATAGGAACATGGGATCTTGTGGGTCCTGTATGCTCCTCTCCTATTAATAACAGAACCTCTTCAAGTTTCTCATTGAACCATTAGGAGTGAAGGAGCTGGGCAAGAACTGGTCAGTTCCAAGTGATTTCTTGTGGGTTTTCTTTCCTGCCAATATGGCTTGTTTACTGTTATCTTTGCAGAGAAGAATATTGGTGGATTTTCTTTAAGAAAAAAAGATACAGGGAAAAAATAATGTTGTCAGTCACATACAAAAAACTGCTCAGTTTACTTTCTAAAATCTGAAGAAAGTCTTTCACATAAAACCTGCCCTTTTCATACTTTTTTGGGCTACAAGTTATGAGAATCAAAGCTCAGACTAGTGCTATGAGGTGATGGTGGTGAGTCCATATGTGTGTGGGCAGAGGGGTATGGCACCATGTAAAAGGATGTGAGTGGAGGTGGCAGCTCTGCAAGGCCTATTCTGCTGTGGTGTTGATTTTCCTCTGACTGCAGCTGTCTGTGCTTTCCATACCCTCAGCCTAACCTGTCTTTGCTTCTTGTCTCACCTGGTTCCACATCCTAGTTCTTCCATGCTTACAGCTCTCCTTTCCCTTCTTCTAGCTGACCTCAGCTCCATGCCCCTTCTAATGGAAGATTCTTTAGCTGATAGCACTTTGGTCAGCAATATCATCTTGCCTTGCAACTGGATCTGGACAACAGGAGTATTTAGCCAGAAGGGGAGTGACTTGGCATAATGCATTGGTAAATTGTGTGAATTTCTGGCACTTGTTCTATAGCAATGGAAAAGATTTGAATAGAAAATTGTCAGCAAGTCCTGGTTTCTTCTCTTTGCAGCAATTATTCAGATGATAGAAACACTTACAATAATTTTTTTTTCTGTTTTACTTTTCCTTGTATTCTCTATAGTCCAGATATACCACAGTAGGCTCTGTCTCTATGCTACGATGAAGACTGCAGTTAGTATTTCTATGTACAAGAAGATATATCTTGAGATCAGCAGCAGAATTTATTACCTATCATACACACAGACACATATGACAAAGACATATTTCAAGATGTTCCAAAAATTTCCTGCTAAAAAAGACCAATTCCACATTCCGGCAACACAGTATCATATTCTGTAGGTGTTGGAGACAGATTATGGCAATGAAACTCTGGAGGCAAGAACATTTTTATTTCATTCTTACGCAGTATACCTCATTCCAGAGATAATAGCAGGAGCATTTGTTCTTGAAATTCTAATAAATGTGCTATTTTTTAGATTCAGTTTGATTTCATGCTGTCTGGAAAGGGTGATTGACTTCGATTTTTTAAATCCTGCACATGGCATAAACAGTGCAAAGCAGACTTTCCCATTTGTAAATACTATGGTTAGCTCTTAGAAACTTTTATTTCTATTTAATCTTCTGCTTCATGCCTCTACTGATACTGAAAATCATTATCAAGTGCCATTTTTATGTGATGCCTCGTGCAGTAAATTACTGAAGTCAACTGAACAGCAATAAACAGAATGAAGGCCAATCTGTTTACAGACCTGTAAAACTTCGCTAATGCCAGTACTATTAAACTTCTCTATGTCCAACTTGAAGTGAACCCACATCTTTATTTAGTTTGCTAGTAGGCTGTAGATTTACATTCTCAAACTCTGTTCCGATGTCAGTTGAAGTCAATGACAGTCTACACTGTCTACAGGGGGTTTCAGATGAGGTCACAATTCTTGAATTTGACATAAAAGTTAATTTTTTTTTTTTTGGGGGGGGGGGGCGGTTGGAATTAGGAAGCAAGACAGTAGAGCAGACTGCTATCTAGCAGTCACATATGGTAGTCAGGGGAGGTAGAGGAGGAATTGTCTATTTTGGCCAGGTTTTGTGATTGTTTTTCCCTTTGTAATAGGATTTCTTTTTTACCTGATTCTGAAACTTCAGAATTCTAACTTAAATTGATTTGGATTATATCCACTAAGAGACTGGGCTGGAGGTTTTGAGCATTTCTGATAAGCAGTAAAATAAGGGTATATTGACAAGCCCCACAACAGTCCTGGTTAATTGCAAGTTATTTTCCCTGATTTACAGTGTGCAGCACTGATAAAACAAGGGGAAATGGCTTTAAACTGGAAGAGGGTAGGGTTAGATTAGATATTAGGAAGAAATTCTTTACTGTGATGGTGGTGGGACACTGGAACAGGTTGCTCAGAGAAGTTATGAATGGAAGTGTTCAAGGCCAGGTTGGATGAGGCTTTGAGCAACTTGGTCTAGTAGAAGGTGTCCCTGCTCATGTCAGGGGGGTTGGAACTGGATGATCTTTAAGATCGTTTCCAACCCAAACCATTCTATGATTCTTATTTCAGGTTATCCTTCTTGCTTTTCTTGGGATGTTTTCTAATTCTGGTGTAATTTTTCTGACACATGTGGATTAAAATTGTGTATTTTTCACAGTGTAGACAAACCATGGATCCCCAGGCTTGTATAATAATGTCTATTCTGCTCTCTATTTTTCTTACTAATGCCTGACTTCTTTTTTTATTACTTTTGGTTTTTTTACTTTTTTTTTTTTGGTGACTGCTACTGAGCGATATACTGTTGCATTCATGGAACGATGTCACTTCTGAGTGTTAGTGTTGGGCTCAGAGCCCGTCATTTAAGATGTGACATTAGTACTACTTTTGTCCAGTGCTCATCAGTTTACATTTATGTGTCCTGAAAGCTGTCAGCCATTGTGATCTACCCAAGCACTCAGTCTTGTATGTTGTGCAGTTCTTCACAGTCAGTTCATTTACGAGTATGCCAACTAGAACAGGCTCCTGCACACAACACCTTAGACCTTCACTGGTTTCTGCCCACCATCATATCAACTGGTTTTTCACTCCTACTCTCTGTTTTTTAGTGTTTTTTCAGAAGTGCTAAGGAAATTAAACATGATGAAATTTACTGGACTCTGTTTAGAACTACAGATGCACTACATCAACCAGATCACTCTTATTCAACTCCTTGTTGACTTCTTCAAATAACTCTGCTGAGCTTGCAAGGTAGGGCATCTTCTTAACTACAAAACAAAACCAAAAACCACATGTGGACTCTTGCCTAATGGATCATGCTTATCCAGGTGTCTGTTCTTTGCTGATATTAATATGCTATTGATGCCAAGAGCGGGTATCAGGATTCCATATCTGGACTTCCATGGTTCTTCCTGAAACTGTTTTTTTAGTTACTATCATATCTGCCACCTCCAAGTCCTCAGGTGTGCGGGGCAGTTTTAAGCACCTTATGCATCACTTTTAGTAATCAAACTATTTCACTGTGGACCTCTTCCAGAGCTATTGGGTGAACAGCAACTTATTCCTGACACTTTGCTACTTTTGTCCATTTTGTCAAGGATAAAAATAGCTTTGTCTATTTTACGCTCACATCACTTTCAAGCAGGTTCTGTAATGAGTTCTCCTACAAAGTATAGCCTGAGCAAGGGAACTGTGCCCATTTCTTCTGTTTTATGTATTGATACAAAGGTGCTGTTTAGTTTCTTGGCAATCACCTCTGTCTCTGAGCAGTCTATTTATATCCTGATAATTCGTGGACCAAAAAAACTCCCAAGTGAGCCTATTTTTTTTCTGACATGCTTCAGGATGTGTTATTTTCCTTTTGCCAAGAACTAGGAGAGCAAAGTGATGGGACTTAGATGTCTGTGAGATGAGACGTAGTGGATAATGGAAAACATTAAAAAAATTATTCTATGGGGTTTTGTCAGTTCTTTGCTTCTTTAAAGCTGGAGCTACTCATGAACAAAAACTACCTGTACTTTCTCTCTCCTGCTCATTTTGCGAGCTTTAGTTCCTCTTTTGGTCCAGCTGGATGTTAATAAAATGTTTTCCACCTAGTTTTCCTGCTGTGCTTTAGATGACTGTCTGTGACTATATGCCTTATCAAACTGGTACTGTTCAGGGAGTAAGGAGAGATGTTCATCTTATAGTGGAGGAAGTCTTGGGTCTAGATCTAGAGCCAGCTGCACAATTCATCATTACATATTGCCACGAGCCAAGCCATGCCAGAGTGCATTCATGGGACAATGTTAGCCAATGTGATACAAACACTCTTTCAAAGATTATGGAAATCTTGACTGTTTTATTCTGTGATTTTAGCATGAGTAGGATTTGTAGGATTCAGATGTTTATTTACCAATTCAGAAAAACCTAATGTTCCTTTAAAAGTACAAGGAATATTAGAAAAGTTCTGGAAGAAACTCAGCCTGCTCCTGTTTCACTGGGATTCTTTCAGTTTAAGTAGATTAAAATAAAGTGATATTGGCAATTGCCAAGGCAATTGCACAAGGTACAACTCTCTCCATCAGCTGAGCAGAGGTAATTAGATTGAAAACCTGGTTGCATTAGTCTAATCCAATACTGTACCAAATTGTACAATCAGTTATACATCATATTGTCTCAGCACTATGTCAAATCAATATCTGTTTTCAGCAGAAAAGATGTGCAGGTTGTACTAGAGATATGACTAATGGGAATGCTTTTTGGAGTGTGTGTGCAGTTTGCACTGTAAGGAATTATGACATTTGGTTTAATGTGGAGTAATTACAGTTTAGTGACCACTAGTTAGGCAATTACTCAGAGGAAATCCTCTTGAGAGAAGCAGATCTCAGCTTTGAGAAAAAAGCATATCCAATATAAATTCTTTACATGTGATAGAAAAGCATTTATTTGCCCAAAAGAAAGAAAAAGCAGTCAAAACAGAGTAACAGACTTATTTTGGCCAAGACCCACAGAATTTCATGTTTCCTATGTGGAAAAAAGATTCTGAATCTTACCTTGTCAGATTTGGTCATCATGGTGTCATGAACTTCTTAAACAGATGAAAGAGAGAAGGTAGATTTGACAAAACGCTCTGTCATCTACATTACTAATGCATTGTGTCTCCAGAGACTGCTCAGGGGAAAAAAAAAAAAGTATATATATTATGCATTTGGTAAGGTATGTGTGCAGTAAATGCAATTTATGATACATATTTTATGAAACATTGTGCAAATGTTGTATCTTGAAATTCTCTTAGAATGCTTCTGACCTCCAGAAAGGCTATTTTAAGCAGAAAGAATGTGCTAATTCAAGAGCAAGCTGAGACCATGAATTCAGGATGTTCCCAGGGAGGGGATGGTAGTATTTTTCATTTGATACTTCAGAGTGCAATTCCAGAAAGCAAGGAAGTAGGGATAGGATGTTAATTATTAGAGCCATATTTGATAATTTGATAAATGGTTCCCTATTATCAAAGCCTCCTTGTTATTGGAGTAAGGAGCCAAGAAAAATGAAGAAAGGGAAATCTTGAATGAAAGGGAGAAAGATAGAGCCAGGTGGTGTTGCCAACGTTCTTCTCTTAGATTAAAAGACCACCTTCTATTTAATTCTTCTGTTGCAGGTATAAGCTGAACCCTTGAAGCCAGTTTATCAAACCTCTGCAGAACTACTATAAGGAATTGACTCATCTGTAGAGCCTTGTTTGCATTGTAGAATGCAGCCTGCAAAAATCTTGTCTTTTAACAAAACTATCCCAAAAGCTTATAAAACAGAGATATTATTTTGTTGATATTGTTCTGCCAAGACTGCCTTGAAGTAAAATCACAACTATGACACAGTGTGATAACTTTTGCTCTTCCTTCTACTTGGAATCCAGAGGAGGATCAGTTCACAAGAGAAAAAAAAAAAAAAAAAATACCCCAGTCCTTTAGGAAGTGCTGTTAATATCTATGTGAAAATGAAATACTTGACACAAAAAGACATTAGTGTACTTAATTGTTAAATTTTAGTACCTACTGTGTGCATAACAGGGCTGTGGAACACAGATTCTTCAGACAGACCTTGGAAATTTCTAGGCAGGTACCATAGCAGGGCTCACTGTAAACTGTTCTCCAGGCATGGCAGAGGACTTTGACATGAAGGGACTTCTGAATTACTGAGTCAAACCTGCCTTTGATGAAACTTACTTTCTCCCCAGAGAGCTCTGATGTGTGATGTCCATCAAAATAACATTTTTACATCTGTGCTAAACTCAGAATCCTCTATTTCTTTATGCACTTTATATGAATAGGATTTCAACCCTCACTGAAATGCAAAAAAAATGAAAGTATGAGATGCATTTTCACTATAGTTGAAACCTACCTTAAGGAATAACTAGGATTAACCTATGTATTCAGGCTCTCAGTAAATAAAGAGCATTTTGTCACATGTATTTATTATAACTAAGTAACATTTGTGTAGAATACAGTACATAATGTCTGGCTCGGTGCAGAGCAGGCAGATTAAGTCTAAGTACCATAGCATTTTTTGTTGGCTGAGCTATATCCTTACAGTGATGGAAATAGTAATTTCTTTAGTAAATTACAATACACTCCCTAAACAAAGCTTTGCAATTTCCTGAATGAATGGCAAAATATTTTTGCAGGATCAGTAAAGATCGCAATAATTTTTATGGGGCTTATTGCAGCTTATGCAAAGAGCCTCAGTTGCTTAGGATAAAGTATTAGAAGTAAGATAGCATGAAAATGGCGTTCATAATAAATTTAAGTGCAGCATAGTTTAAAAGAAAGACTTTTTCATTGCTAAAAAAAATCTCAGAGTGCACAAAGAGATGAAGTGACCTCTTCAGAAGTGCAGAATGACAGGTAACTTCATTGAGATAGCAATGCAAATAATGTTTTCCATGGTTCAGCTAGAACAAGGTTGTTATTGGTAAGTTCAAAAGTTTTTGGTTGTGTGGGTTTTTTTGTTGTTTGGTGTGTTGTTTTTGTAATTATTTATAAGGCCACTGATAGCCCAATATACAGAGATATTAAAATGTCCCAATAGTTGTTCCTAACTGTATGGGTAGGTGGATAGTCCATTAGTTTGTTGTCTACTCACTCAGTTGGAAGGCAACAAGAAATTGCATCAGGAATATTGGAAGATAGAGAAAATGTTTAACAACAAAGTAGTGCAAATTTTAACAAAAATTAGTATTTGCAACAGACCATGAAAATACTAATTTAGGAAGATAAACCTATCCACATGTTAATCTAGTATGAAAATTTTCCAATTAATCTCCCAGTTCACACACTGCATAATACAAAAAGGGAAGCTATATATGACTCATGATGTGGCCTTGAATGTGTGCAATGAAAATTTAAATTATATTTTTCCACTTTTGCCAAATGCTTTTTTTGAATTACAAGGCAGTTTTCATTTTGTCAGCCTTGGGTGTATGGAAATGTTGAGGAATTTCTCTGTAAGGTGGTTATCTCCAAAACCCTGCAAATGAAGGAGTCTGAAAGCGTTGATCTTATATTAGAAGCTATTCTGGCATTATAGGATACAATTACTAGAAATAATTTTTTGGTTTTGTGAACGAACTTGGACATTTTCCAAAAAAAGTGCTGAATAGCAACTCTCTTAAGGCAACGCTTCAAATAAAAGTTAGGATCAGCTGCATACATAAAGATTTTTATGTATTGATTGAAAAGAAAGGATTAAAAATTATAATTTAAAATAACAAATTGAATTTTATTACAATGGAATTTTTTAGATAAGGGCATCAAATATACATTTGAAGAAAACTACGTGACACACTATGAAAAACAGTGTTTTCATAAGTGTTCCTTACTGGTTTTTTTTCAGGTGGTTGTCCCTGGGACTGAAACTAACTTTGTAAGTCTCTACACTAGCACAGAAGTCTAAGAAATAGCAATTCAGAATGTCTCTAATATCCTTCAGAGAGCCCAAGCAGCAGTTAAGAAAGATATAAAATGTTAATGCTACTCAGGATGGCTTTGTGGTGTTTTGCTTATATACTCCTGCTTTCAATGTTATTATCAGGAACGAAACCTGATTGTCTGGCTAGAATAAACTTGTTGTGTATTTGCATTCAGGGTCTTCTGATGTTAAAAGTGACTCATGGTACAGCTATTAAACCAAAGCACTAGTGTAGGCATTGCATGTTTTTCAACACAACTTTTTTTTTTTTAAAGGTACTTCCACCAGCTCCTACATGCTCATTTTTGGTCTTGCATCTGGGCAGGAACAACCCCAGGTTCCAGTATAGGTTGGGGAATGATCTACTAGAGAGCAGTGTAGGGGAAAGGGATCTGGGAGTCCTGGTGGACAGCAGGATGACCATGAGCCAGCACTGTGCCCTTGTGGCCAGGAGGCCAATGGCATCCTGGGGTGCATTAGAAGGGGTGTGGTTAGTAGGACAAGAGAGGTTCTCCTCCCCCTCTACTCTGCCCTGGTGAGGCCACATCTGGAATATTGTGTCCAGTTCTGGGTCCCACAGTTCAAGAAGGACAGGGAACTGCTTGAGAGAGTCCAGCACAGAGCCACCAAGATGATGAAGGGAGTGGAGCATCTCCCTTCTGAGGAAAGGCTGAGGGAGCTGGGTCTCTTTAGCTTGGAGAAGAGGAGACTGAAGGGGGACCTTATTAATGTTTATAAATATGTAAAGGGCGAATGTCAGGAGGATGGAGCCAGGCTCTTGTCAATGATGTCCAATGATGGGACAAGGGGCAATGGGTGTAAGCTGGGACACAGGAGGTTCTGCTTAAACTTGAGAAGAAAATTCTTTACAGTGAGGGTGACAGCACTGGAACAGGCTGCCCAGGGTGGTTGTGGAGTCTCCTTGTTTGTAGACATTCAAGACCCACCTGGACATCTTCCTGTGTGAACTCATCTAGGTGTTCCCGCTTCGGCAGAGGGGTTGGATGAGATGATCTTTTGAGGTCCCTTCCAATGCCTAACATTCTGTGATTCTGTGGTTCTGTGATTTTCAGTTCTCTCCCCTCTCCATTTTCTTGATGTAACTGTGGGTAGTGACCTGCCTTGTAAGCAGGATCAATGAACTGAGGCTGGTTAAAAAATAATGTGCAAAAATGTTCTCTGAGGGAAGGACAACTTTGCCCTCCAGTGCTAGACCCGCCTGCAAGTACCTTGCAAGGCTGAGGGCTGATTTGAGAAAGATATGCCAGCAAACATAGACCAGTGTCCCAGGAGCTCTGGTGATGGAGAAAACAGTTAGCATCCCCAGCACCCTCAACATTGTCCTGGCCATGCAGACTGCTACACCCTGGGGCTTTGAGAAGTAAGTGAGAATTGCTCTGAAGTTGCACCTGTCTGATGGCTTTTACAGCAAAATCTAAGAAGGTGACGTAGTTTGTTTCAGGAGAAGTATGTTTCCACTTATTTACTATTTATTCTGAAATGCTTATACACCCAAAGTGAAAAATTATGCCTTAAACAACGTAATTTTTAGACTAAGCCATCACAGTAAGTGTGCCACTCTGAAAACACCTTGCAGGGTGTAACCATCTACTTAAACTTTTCTGAAAGAAGATCTGTGCACCAGTGTGGGCAACAGCTATCCAGACTTCTCTTTGGCTGGAATTATGAATACTTCTGCATTATTCAACATTAGTCTTTTTTAGTTAATGCCCATAGAGAGATGCGGTACTGACATATTGCTCCAGGAAGCAGCACAGCGTGACAGGTCAGTGAAACTCTAATAAACAGTCACAAGGGTAGTTAACCAGGGAGCAATCTACTGAATTTTGGGGATCATAAACATGTTTAGTTTATGTATATATAAAAGAGGTTAGAAAAGAGAAGGCTCCAGGGAAATCTTATAGTGGCCTTCCAATACCTGAAGGGGCTACAAGAAAACTGGGAAAGGACTTTTCATAAGGGCAGTTAGTGACAGAAAAAGGGGAAATGGTTTTAAGCTGAAAGAGGGGAGATTTAGATTAGATATTAGGAAGAAATTCTTCACTGTGGGAGTGGTGAGACACTGGAACAGGTTGCCCAGAGAAGATGTGGATGCCCCCACCCTGGAAGTGTTCAAGGCCAGGCTGGATGAGGCTTTGAGCAACCTAGTCTAGTGGAAGGTGTCCCTGCTGATGGCAGGGGGGCTGGAACTGGATGATCTTTAAGGTCCCTTCCAACCCAAACCATTCTATGATTCTATAATCTAACTTGTTTCTCTAGTGTCCCAGATAGCACTGTTCAAAGGCTGAATACCCGTTTGGTGCTGGACACTAGAGAATTAATCCGTAAGAAAAGAAACTCCTTGGTTACTCACATCTCAGGGAGAAAATACTGGGAGTGAATCCTCTATCTGATTTAGCAAGCAAGGTGTTTTGCCAATTGATGGGGCTAGCAAAAAGGACACAGACACCAAGTTAATACTAGAAACAAACTTATTTTACTCTAATTTAAAATAGGGAAAAAAGAAGGATGAGCAAGGTGCAGAGCTAAACAGGGTAATACACCTAATCATTACTGCATATGGGAACGCATAGTGACTAAGAAAGTTACATCACCAATTGCCCAAGGACTTATCATCATCCAGATCCTGTACATCAGCTGGAGAGCCCCGTCACAACAAAGGATTTGGAGAGCCTTTCCCTGGCAATCAGGAAGTCCTACGCAGTGCGTTCACTTGTAGGTGAGGTCTCCATCTTTGCTGTGAGAGGATCCTGCTTTTATACACTTTAACAAACAAATTATGAGGACAGAAAGGCACTGGAACATCTGGTGGGTAACTTTCACCTCACACGGGCACAACCCAGATTTGGCCAGGATCTGAGATATGTCCAAGGAGCTATTTTGCTATTCTGCACCTGGCTTTGATTTGTGGGAGGAAAAGTCTCATGGTCTTATTTCAAGCTGATGTGACACAGGCTGGGGAAAGAATCTCACAGTCGCATTTCATGCTATTATGGTACAGGTTGGGAAGTTCACTCAAAAGTCAACTCTAATTTAAAGGCTTACAGTTTAAGCCTTTGTATAGCACAAGGGCACAGAAAGACCCATGAAAGTGGAGCTATAGAACAGCAAATTCAAACTAAAACCAAGACACATACTGTTCTGGTAGGAGTGATTGAAACAAAGTATCAGGCAAAGTGATGGATTCTCCATCTTTCAATGTCTTCCGGAGCCAGCACATTCTCTGAAGATGTGTCTTCTTTTGTCAACTACAGGTTACTCAAAGGACAGTTTGAAAGGCAGTGGTCAATGAGATGAAGATCCCCTCTGGGCTCAAACTCTCTAAACGTGATGCACTGGCACAGATCTTACAGGAAAGACACAAAATATAAAAGAAACCACAGCCTGATTTTGCAAGCTGAAGGAGGAAAGAGGAATAGTAAGGACCAAAGTGCAAACTGAAGCCTGCAAGAAGTAAAGCACCTGTGCAGGTACGTCTAAAAGAAATAGTTAGTGGGATGTAAATAAATACCTCCTGGAACCATAGACTATAGTCCCAGGAGGACGTATGAGCTTCTCTGTGACGCTTTACACACGAGATCCCCTGTTAGCTTAAGTGTACATTAATTCAAATGCAATACGTATAAGCCACAGTAACTGCAGGAAGCTGCAGCATGCAAACAGCTGGAGTACCATCTAATTACAGAAACCTTTTCTGTATGGGATGCTGGGGATCTGAGATGGAAATGAAAAACAATGCTGGAAAATGTTGTACTGACATTTGTGCAACCACAGTACAGCAGGCACGTAGGGGAGGTGCCTATCTGCATATCCCCATTTTCGTGGCCAGTTCCCTAGTTTTTCAAGGCATTAGGCTCTGACAAGCACACTACCCAATAACCTGATGTGTAGGAAACAGCTTGGTGCTTTACCACAGGGAACAAAATGTGCCTCATCTCAAGGGCTTAATTAATGAAATAAACATACCCTGCAGAGTTTTTATGCCCTCACAGAAGGCAAAAGCAGAACAGCAGAGGTGGCACTGGCTGGTTGTCTCCTTCAAACAGGAAACTGAATGCCATGGAGCTGCACCTCTAAGCTGCTTTTTGGAAATGTCACTACAGGATGAAAGGTGGTGGGTGACGGAGGTGGGGGGAGAACCAGACTCAAATGACTGTTTCACAAATCCTCAGAGTCTATGCAAATGTTTTAATGAAGCAATAATATTTGCTTCCAATTTTACTCCTTTTATTTTTGGATGTAGAACCTTTGTAATGAACAAAATAATTTGGCTTGATACTGTTAAAATAATTTGGCCTTAATCCTTTTTTTTTTTTCCTGAACAGGAGTCAGTGTGATCATTATCTTGCAAAATTTCAAATCTTTGTCATTTCCTTGGCACTACCATTACACTGATGCTATCAGTGGAAGAGCACAAGCTACTCTGAGCTGTTATGGATTCATCATTAGCATAGAATCCTACTGATTCTCATATCTTTTTTTCCAAGGCTGAGATACATGGACAGCCTTAGAATCTAATCCTTTAGCACTGAATTTAAGTTGAAAGTACTATAGCTTGAGTTTCATGCAGGTTGTCTCAAAGTAGAGTGAATAGCAGGAATATTCACAAATATGTTTGAGTCTTAAGATTCAGTGTGTTTGAGTGTTAATTTTTTTTTTTTTCATGGTGGATAGGTGTTTTCTGATAGGTGCTTTTTAAATGGAAGTCAGAGACATACAGTTGGTTTTTTCTAGATATTCAAGCGGCAAAGCTTCTTTTTAAGGTGTTTATTCTATTCTGTCCCTAGTCATGCCCTTTAAGCTATCTGTACAAACAGATTGTTGTTTGAAGGGAAAATAAGATGAAAATTATGTGAAACATTCATTTTAAAAGCAAAAAAGACCCTATTCTATGAGATTGGAGTTGTGAACCTCTGCCTAGGCTTTTTTATCAAAGGTCTGTTCAGTGGTGAGTATGTCCCTCCTTTTTTTCAGCTTTATTATATATGGGTTCACTGGCACTGTATGGTCTATTGCTTCTTGAATTGGGCAATCTGAGTGGATTGTTCTTTGTCTCCTTTCCCATCAAGAGGAGTGTGATTACAACAGAATGTGGTGTGGCACACGTGGATATCATAAACAGATTATCAATGCTTTCTGAATGACTCAGGCATTAGTTTCCCCTCCTACCAAACACTGACAGAATATTCTGTGTTTCTCTATTGTAAATTATCATCTTGGTATCGGTTCCCATTAATTCCTACACTATGTTTTAGCCAAGTACTGGTAACTGTACATTGCAAAGTGTATGATCCCTCCTTCCTTTGTTCATTTGTTCCTGCCTCCCTTCCCCTGCTTTAGTTGCAACGAGGAGCTTTTATTTGTTTTCAAATGGAAATCAATCCAAATTTGCATTTATCAAAGATGTCATCCAATCCTTCATTCACTGCCTTTTTATGCACTTCTGGGTTCTGCATTTTTTTCTGTAAAGAGAGAACTGTCTTGAACCTTTGCACCTTTTTATTGTGTTAATGTAAATGTTCAAATCACACAGCTCATTGGATTGATTCTCCTCAGAGTCCATTTTTTTTATTATTACAAATCTGTAGTGAAATTGGAGAAGCACTCTGCCTTGCAGTACATTTTACACCTACCTGAACTGCAGATTTTTTTATTCCTAAAGGTTCTACTTTCTTGTAATTCATTCCATGCTAAATAAAATAAAGGGCTATCCATTTTACGTCTGACATGGAAACCAAAAAATTAGAAGAAATCTCAAAAATGAAAGCAAATCTCTATAGAAGTTTAAATGGCTTCTTTTTAACAGAATAAAAGAACAGTAAAAACAAGTAGGTTTTTTGAATCCATATACAAATGGAGCTAGAGCAACCTAATGTGCATGTATCCTTTAAAGTTCTCCTGTCAAATCTAGTTCTGGTTTTTGTCCCATTGAGCAGATTTGTGTCACTATAGCAGGGAAATGGTTCATAAATATTCTTGCATATAAAGGCAACTCTTCCTACTGCTTCTGAATTCCCTTTTTTTCTTACTCAGAAGTTCAAAGCCCAGTGTTTGGGCAAGTACCCTAGTACTCTTGGTAGTTCAGCAAGGTAGGAGCCTCCATCTCCTCTTGCCACCCTGCAGTATGAGATAGTGGTGCACTTGCCAGCTCCTGAATGCACAGTACCGATGCCTGAGCCCTCAGTGAGATCTTGGAGGCTGAAACCATCAGACCTAACTGATGATCAGGCCAAGGGAAGGATAAAATTTCAGTCTCTCTCCCATTCTCTGCTTTCAGCAGCTCCTGTCTCCAGGCTTGGACTCCCAGTTCTCAGCCACAGTCCCAGCATTTACAGGGTTTGATAGACAAATTTTGGTGGGCTGCTTCCACCTGACATATGCCTGGCTGGAGGGCATTGCCACTCTAACAGAGCTGACAGGTGGGCAGCAACACAACTGTCCAGTCCTTCAGCTTAACTCAATCTGCCTTTCCCCAGCAGTTTATCCCAGGACACCAGGTTGGCACTGAAGCTGCTGAGGTGCAGGAGTGTGTGCCATGCTGCTGATGCAGAGGAGTGCAGCAGAGACACAAGTGGAGATTCAAGTTGAACAGTCCTGGGCTGTAACACCTTCAGCTTCTGCAGCCCATGGGCCTGAGACTGACAGTCCTATTCAGCACATAACTCAGCCTTGGGAACACAGAACAGAGCCCAGCCTCTGATTCCTTAAACGTTGCAGTGTGCAGCTTTTAGTCTCTGTATGAATCTGGACCTCAGAGAAGTGAACTTGAAAGCATTAGCCAAACACTGGCTTCTCTCTTTCTTAAGCAGCAGAAGGGCTGCAGAGTTGCTCTGCAAGTACTGCTCAGCCCAAAACATGGACTGAATCTTAATGGGACCTTCTCCAGTGTTTCTTGCAGGCAAGTTTGTGTACACTGGCAGGAAATGCAAAGGATCTGCCAAGTGAAGAATCCCCTAGTCCAATCCTCCTTCTAGCCCCATCCCAATCCTTCCAGAGTAACGGTCTTTGCAGGGAGCAATTTTGGAAAAGCTTTTCTCAAAGAGAAACACGACACTTCACACAGCCCCTGGAATCCCAACCCCCATGCAGCAGCATCCCTCAGGACCTCCTGTATGGGTCAAGCCATAGGTCTTAGCCAAGAGGCTAAGCCTCTTTCTAATTGGTTTTATTGCAAGAGTGTTCATGGGAAATGTAAACTTTAAGAACTCCATCCCAAACTAAGTCATGCTCCAAACTGTCTCTTGGTATTGGTCTTAGCATAACACCATACAGATCCACATGTTCAGGAATAACCTGTAACAGGCAAAAGGACTCTTTCCCTGTGGGACAGTGGACATGGGACATGACATTCCTTGAAGGAACAGAAATAAGGGAAACCAGCTTCTGATTCCAGTCAGATGCTAGAAGAACAGAGCATATGACTTGTTCCTAGCAGCACTTTCATTAGTGAGTCGATGGGTAAGATTTGTTTGCAGATATACTCAAATCTTGGGAACAACAGCCTTGACTGGAGAAGAAAGGCCTGTATTCACAAGGTAAATTATTTGGGATAAATCACACACGTGATTTCAGCCTCCTTCAATGCAGCAGCTAACATGAGCTGCCACCGAACCTAGAAACATGCGGGAAGGACTACCAAAAAGGAGATGAACAATTTTCTTTCTCAGTGACTGCTGTTGCTGTATGACTAACTCAGCAGTCTGTTAGAATGTAATTCATTTCAGATCTGAGCATTTTTCCACATTTTGGGTTCATATTTACATTTGTTAAGGTTAATAGACCTGACAACTTCTTCATGCTCTCACCAGGGAGCAGTCACTGACAAACCATGGGAGGGAATGAAACAATATTCTCCACAGAAGGTAAAACCTGTGCATTATTGGGCTGTTACACATTCCTGCTCAGAAACAGGACTCAGTTTTCTGGTGCAAATCAGTGTGGTGCCCCTGAATTTATCAGCAATGCTAATTTGTGCCACCTGCAGATCTGACTGCTTATCCTTGCTACTCATCTGTCCAGTGTTCTTCCAGCATTTGCATTGGAGCCTCAGCGTTTCCTAAATCTGCTTTGTTTTTTTTAGATTCTTTCTTAGTGCTTTTTCTTCTAAAGTGTTTCTGTTTCTATTTCTTCTGTGCTTCTGCTGTAGAGCCCCAACATTAACTTCTCTGTCTTGCCTTTTAGACCCTATCTGTAAAATATTTTTTTTAAGAACACAGGTAGAAAGGAGAGGTCAGGCACGAGGTGCCTTTGGCCACTTGTAAGGTTGCATGCCTTTAAAAAATAAAATAATACAGGAAGCCAGGAAATTCATTCAGGAGAGAACTGAATTGCATTTTTATGGGTAATACATAATCTGGGGAAGTATGAATCTTCATTCCTCCCACTGGCATCAGGGCTTTCAGGACATGTGAGGCAGGGACATTAGTGAGTCCAAGACACTATTCTTTCAGCTTTCTTCCCCTCCCCAGAATCCGCACACGCAGATTTTAAAGATTGAAGCAGACGAGACCTAAATTAGCTCTTTTGAGCTGAAATGCAGTAACAGGCCATATGCCTGCTCTTAACCTAAAATAAATGTGAACTAAGAGGCAGTAGCTAAATGGAGGAATTTAACAAGAAATATTTTATTTGCATTTAATACAGTATAAACAGTACAGGCAGGTCCTTTGCCTAAGCTGACATGTGGTATCTTGCCACTAAGGGAACCAAATCCAATATGCGAGTCCACATAGAGAGGATTGATCCTTTCCCTTCTTCCAGGTTGAGTGCAAGGAGGCAGGAACTGAAGGCTGATGGTAGTGTTTAAAAGTCTCTGCTTTGCAGACTGGGTTTTCCAAAGATTCATCCCCAAAGCTTGCCAGGCATTTTATTAGCTCATTGCATTCCTTTGTCTTCCTGCCTTTAATGAAGTCTGACTTAATCACTGCAGCGCTCACCCATGGAAAAATCTTCCACCACAATGCCTTGATACTAGAGGTCTCCATAATTATGAGTGTTGTGAAGGGGTCAGGTTCGTGCTGTTAGTGACCTTGTGGTGAAAAGGGTAAGTCAGCCTTTGTTAGCACCTTGTGTTAGCCTCTGTGACAGATGATACTGCTCTTTCAATGGGAATCCCAGCACTAAATGCTGCAGATGGTCAAGTACTAATCATAGCTGTTTATTTGCAGACCAGCCTTCCTCTCACCATACCTATCTTGTTTCTCTGCCTCCAGCTCTACACCATGTATCCTCTGGTTTTTTTAGAAGCCCAGGGCAGAAATGTCATGGCTTGCCATCAGTGCATCCTTGTAACCTTATGTCATATCTTGTTTGCCATGTTTTGGTTTGGTTTTTCTTTCATCAGGAAGTTCCAGCACACATCCTCACTGTGAAGTTTTTAATTTAGTTCTTTGTCAGACAAATCTCATATGGTGACTAACACAGGAAGAAAAATTGGGTAAGAAAGAGTCAAATAAGGTCTGAAAGATTTGGCCTTGAGTGAAAACGCTAAATATAAATGCAAATAGAAAAGGTAGACTGGGGTGGGGATGGAAATGCTGCCTTTCATACAGCTTTTCTTCAGGGATAAATAAACCCAGAACATTTTTAGATACAGGCTCAATAGAGTGTGATGCTGTGTTTGTCCTCAGTTCTTATCATAATTGTGAAGAGTGAAAAATTGCTTCATCTGTAAGGGCTTGGAATATAATGAGCAAGAATGAGCTTCTGTTGTTATAGAGCAACAATAGTCAACCACATGTTTCCCTCTGCAACTCAGCTGGTTGGTTAGAAATACAGACATCTTCGATGGTATGCTATGGAGCATCAGTTACTGACATATGTGTATATAGCTACTGAGGCACATAGAGGCAACACAAATAAATGCATACAGAGAGGTGAAAAAGGCTAAGAAACAGGTAGCCTGCAAACTGTTGTGCTCCATCATTTTAAATACATGAACTAAACTTTGCATAGAGTAACAATGAATTTGCTTAAAGTATCTCTCTATACTAATATATTAATACATGCATTTCAAATACATACATATATATATGTGCCATATATTTATAAATTCACAAGTTCACTCTCAGCAGTGCTGAAGATGTTATTTTAAGTCTCTAAAGCCACAGGTTTATTTAACCTCTAAACTTAAAGCACAGCAGTACATGTTCTTACAAACCACTAGATGGTGACTTCTGTAATGAGTTGTTGACTTTTATCCTAAAGTACATTTCTCTTTATTGGAATGAAGCAGAATCATAATATTGTCTGCCTTGTTAATAATCTACCTCTAAATACATTGCCATAAACATCCTGCTGGTTGTAGGAGTCTGAGGAAAAGCTGTGGAAAAACAAGGTGAACATGGTCTTTGCCAGATTCTCTTTGGGGTTTTAAAAGTCTTTGTACAATTCAAACCTTGTTTTGTTTTGGTTTGGTTTGTTAATAGACGTGACAGGCTGTCACATACAAATGATTAGACTACAACTGAGATGCCTCCTGAGCCAAAAAAGCATCCAAGATTTTCTTCAATTACGTAATGCCACGCACATGGTTTTGTGTAAACAGTGAGCCTTCCCACATCAGGCAAAACTGTCACCCCCCAGTACATGCTGTGTCCCCACTCAGAGCAGCCTCTCATTTTATCTCTCTGCTATTAAAAGCCTACTTCACAATCACACTTGGCACCTCTACCTACATGGTTGCAGCAACAAGATGAAACAAAAGCACTTTGTTTGGCAGCTGCAGTCATGCTCTTCAGCTGGACAGGGGATCAGACTCAGGCTGTACCAAAGACCTGCTCTCCGCTTCCCTCCAGTGACACTTGTTGCTATTAATGCTCTTCATCTGGCACAAAGGATGAGAAAGCCTTCAGCCTCAGATAAGTGGTGAAAGTTCATTGATGACTATGCACTGAATAAGGAAAAGTAACATTTCTCTCTCTCCTCTTAATGCATCATTGGGATTGGAAGCTATTTAGAGCTGAATTTGTCTTTTTTGTATAACATACTTTGCATTCGTACAAAACTTTCTACAACGAGCAACCTATCTCCAGCTAGCTAGGCTGCCAGTCTTTATCAACAATAATAATAAAATAACAATTCATTGCAATAAGTGACAACTTCTTCATATTTACTTGTTATTTATCAGGCTTGTTATTTATTATGGCTTTCAAAAGCAACTGAAGAACAAGACAGTCTTAAATGCCTTGATTCCAGATAATCAGACTCCTTTAAGCACATTTAAAGTCTGTAATCAAAATCACTTTTGGGCTGCACAGCTGACTCCCTTTCTGTAAGTGATTAGTTAATAGTTTGTCA
Organism: Caprimulgus europaeus; assembly: GCA_907165065.1. Next base: position 17,086,766 of record OU015530.1, read on the forward strand.
TGGATACTCCTGTGATTTTTATCCTGGGAGTGTGACCAGATATCCCCCTGCTTTGCTTGTGCTGCCCTGCTAGCTGACCCTGCCATTACAGGGGCCCTGTTCTCTCCACCAAATCTAATTTTCTTTTCTCATCAAGGAAATTTCAGCCTGCAAACTAGCATTTGTTTTCTGGGAGCATTAATGCAACCTAAATTTTTCTTGTGCAAATGTTTATTTGCTGGAAAATTCAGCACAAGCAGCGCTTGACTGAAACAAAATGTGTCTGAAGAGCCACTAAGGCATCTGAACATCCCTCTCCTGGTCTTCACCTACCTCCACTGTTGACTGATGTATTACAGCAAGGCCTTGTGCACGGCTGGACTCCAGGCATTTTCTGGTACAGTGTTTATTAATGCCTTGCCAAGATGAAACATTTCTGAAACAAGATTAGCATCAGTATTTACAAGCAGAGGGTTAGCTCTAGAAATAGCTCAATCAAAAGATGTCAGAGCAAGCAGCTATTAATGGGAAATTCTTTGCAAGGGACACATTCCCCCTTCCTGGTGAAGCTTAATGTTTTCTTCCCAGCACCAGGTTCACTCTCCAGTTCAAAGCTTAAATGAAGAAAATACATGTCTGCTTCCTAAAACAGAGCTCTCTTTATTCTCTGCTACTTTTCTGTCTGCACAGCTGCCTATTGATTTCTTAATCAGTATATTTCTCTTCCAATGACAAATGACTAAGCCTTAAACTGCCAATGGTGGCAAAACAGGGTGTGTCTATGCCACAATGAAGTGGACATAAGAGGATTTTTTTTTTTTTTAATTGAAATAATCTCTGGTCATGTCTTGTCTAGCAGAGGCTGCTTGCTGTGTGGCGACAAGAGGGATGAGAAGTGTCCTGGAGAGCAGAAGGTTTGGAGGCGGACAGGAGTTATGTTAAGCCCATACACTCTTGGGCAAAGACAATTTATGTGCCTTGGAATATCCCAAATATGAGCATAATTTTAAAATCCATCTTTCACCCTTTCAGGCTGTGTTTTTTTTGGGAAATCCAGAAGTCCTTTATCTTCCATTCTGAGGAAACAACAGCAAATATCTTGGCTGTCAGAATGTGTATACAGTCAAGTCTTTTAAATGCAATACAGTTCATTTGCAGTGTCCTGCTGTGAGCCTAGTGACATTGTAACCTGAACACATAATGGGACCAAAACTGGCTTCAGCCAGTCTTTTAAAACAAACATGCAAACAAAAAGAAAAAAAAAAAAATCCAAACCAAAACAAACCCAAAACCCAACCCAAAAGCAAGCAAAAAAAATTGCACAGGGAAAAAAGTGAGAAGAAAATAGTGATTATTCCTTATTGTATTTGAAACAGGAGCTTTTGCTAGACCCTAATCTATATTCTACCTCTTCTTGCACTAAAACTTGTCAGATGAATTTTGAAACCCAAGGTAAAAATTGCTAGTTTAAAAAATTGTTCCCAGTAAACTATTTTAGAATGTTATAATCTAATCAAGAAATATATTCTAAATCTGTCTTGCTTTTACCAGCTAAGGGAATTTTTAAAGATATGCTATGGCAAACTATACATGTGCATACTTTGTAGCTAAGTATCAACTGAAGAATTAATCCTTATAGAAAATGTGCATAACGTAGACTAGAGCTCATGTGATTTTCTGTTTTCCTGTTGAATAAAGTATCTGGGAACAATGAATGTGATACATAGCTGCTACTATTGCTGTAGCCTGTCCCTTTGCTTAATTACTGCAATTAATCATCTGTCTTTGTTTGGCAACAGCTAGGTTAGGAAGAACCAGCTGAATGCTTCTAATGCAGGCTGGTGTTTTGATCACTAAACTGACAGTCTTTTCTTTTACAGATAAAAATATTCAGTACTTTATTGTAATCTGAGTGGATTCTGTATGGTTCTTCAAAATACAATTGTGTATTACTAAGAGAATGGGAAAAATATTTGCTACAAAGGAATATTTTTGTAAACACAGTAGAAAGATGAAATTCAGTGTGTCTAGAACATTTTGCCCTGTTCTGTCTCTAAAAATGTCACAGCTGTGTTTCACATTGTATGAAGTACTCACATAAGCATTTAATTCACTCATTGTAAATCAAACTACATAAAAATGATGTAATAATTAGGTCTGAAACAGATGGAAGGCCTCCTTTAGATAATACACTCACTAAAATAGCATGTGCTGGCATCCTTCTATACTTTTTAGTCTGTAAAGCTGTACTTTCGATCAGATGACAGTTACTGAAAATAATCGAACAGTCAAGATTTGCACAAAATTTTCTGTGACAGAAGCTCTTCAGTGTTGCAGTACTGCATTTTTGTAGGTATTGCTGTATATTCATAGAGCTCCATGTCCAGTTTATTGGCTGTGATTCTAGGAAAACACAACTAAGGAGAACCAATCTCATTGAAACAAGCTTCAGTTTGTCTACCCAGTGTCAATGAGTATGATTTTACCCTATGTAGTTTGAAGGACCGTAAGCTGGGCTGGTCTCATCTAGGCAAAGATCAGATAAATAGATCAGAAAAATGGGTCAGCTGGTCTTTATCTACCCTTGATCATGTGAAGAACAAGACCATGCATGCATAGAGAGGACAGAGCACACTGTCCAGATAGTCACACCTCCAAAGGTAAGCCCTCTATAGCAAGAGGGCCTTCAGCATCTCTGTAAGAAGAAAAGGTTTTCTTGTTGCCTTTCCAATGCTCTTTCTTGCAAGAGACTAATTAAGATTCTCTACTATTTTCAGCTCCTTTTGCCATGAACAAGAGTTGGTGTCCCATCAAGCATAGCAGGTCAAAAGCAAGTCTGAACTTCACCTGGTAGAAGACTGGAACCTAATGCAGCATGTTGCAGAGCAGGTGTTGCCTCAAACCATGCAGCTAGGTTTCCTGAGTGAGCAGGCAAACACAACTTCTGCAGATATCAGAGACAGCCTTGATAAGAAAATACCAGCTGGTGTTGACAAAGGTGTCAGGTACCGCAAATACTGCAGAATATGATACATTTGCTGTTACCAGATCTTGAAGATTTTCTAGGGTTTATAGAGACATTTGTGCCAGCATGGTACACAAGTGACTGGTGTGCTCAGACCCTGGGGTCTGGATGATTTTATTTTCAGAATGACCATATGCCTGACATCTATTCCAAAAGTTGTTTAAATGGTAAGAAGCCTTCTGGATGTTTTGACCCTCTACATATTTGTCTTACTCAGGGCCACTTACGTCTTACACAGTTTTGCCTGCTGTGAGGTGACTTCATAATATTTAGACATTGTTCTACTTACATTCATCACAAAGCAACTCAGGTCAAGACTAGTGTTGGGGAAAATGGAAATGGTTGCATGGATTTGTTTGGAAAACATGTCAACGTCTGTAAAGTCAATGTGCTGAGGTTTTCTCATGCATGATTTTATGTTGGCTGGGTCTGGCAGGTAGTGATACCATTCTGAGAGAAAATACCCTTCTCCTTAAACAATGTGACATTGAAAGATAGTTAGATATTTGCTAGGCCTAGTCAAGTTTGTAGTGTATTTGCAGCACTGAGTTGTAGCAATAGGGTAGATAAGGTAGTGATGCTTGAATAAACCAGTTTTGTGGAGACAGAAGTGTTGTAAACAGGCCAAAAGATGAACTAACTATGTGCAGAAGAAAAGTTCAACTAAAGGGTACAGTGACAAAAGTTGCAGTGACCACCAGAGGACTCTGGAAGACCAACAAGGTGACCAGTACGCATACAAAAAGGATGTTTAAATGTATTAATAAGTTCTTGGAAATGTGATGGATATGTTAATAATGTATTGGAAAATAAATGAATATGCATGTTTTGATAGTATAAAGCTTTTGTAGAGGGACAAGTCGGTGTGCATGATAAGTGGAGTGATCCCTCATGCACCTGGTGCTGCAATAAAGAATGCCTGCTTCTTAAGACTACATTGGGGTTAAGTTCATTCCCGATTTTGGTGACAGTAGGGCTGAAGAAATCCTTCTTCAGAACTATAATCCCAGGTGCTTTAGCAGGGGGATCTCTGCTCCAGGGAGTGCATTCATGTTGTTCAGACCATTGCTCAGACTCAGTAAGAGCCAGAGCAGATTAATACCCCTCGATTTAATCAGTACAGAGTCACTCAGCTGTGACTGGGCAGCCATCACTTTCTCCCTGAAGGCCCAGTTCAGCACTAGGAGTACACGCACTTATGTTTTACCAAATAAACTTCAGTCTGCGCTTGCAAGATGTCCTCCACAGGGATGCAAGTCTAAATCCTGTATAAACACAAAAATGACTCCATGAGTGACTAGTTAAAATCTAAAGTTTTTAAATTTTAGACATGGTGAGTTTGTTCACTTGAGGAAACATTCCGTGTCTATTTATTGTTATGAGCATACTCCAGCAGATTATAACTACTATTTTCTTTTCTTATTACTGTGGCAATCAGGAACACTGCAGAGAAAACCTGTCTGTCACCCAAAATGCTTACAAGCCATGCATAAGAAAAGGGACAGCCAATGAATGTGGTGGAGGTGTCAAAGTTGTTTCAGCAGTGAGGCTAACAAAAAAATGCCTTATTTTTATTTTTTTTAAAAAAAAGGAAATAAAATCTCAGGATGGAACACAGTATTGCGTCTGTCCCCAAATGAGAGCTTGTTATGGGTGCCTGGAAAATATACAAAGGGAAAGAAGAGCTGGATTTTTCACAAAGCTGCTCCAGATCCCAGTGCTGGCGTTTCTCTTGCCCACTGGCTCACAAATAGGCATCTGTCTCCCAGGGTAGGGGACTCTCAGCTTCCCCTTTCACTCTGCTGTACTTGGTATTGACAGTTAAACAGCCCCTAGGACCCTGGTTCTACGAGAAGGCTACGGTGGTGTTCTGTGGCTTGCTCTTTTCTTCTAAGTATTTTATATTAAACTAAGCTATTTAAAAAGAGGGATTTCATAAGCCTGGTTCCAGGATGGACTCTCATCCCATGGTGAAACCACTCGTCAGGGAGGTGGGAAGGGGTTTCATCGTGCTCAACACCTGGGCAGCATGTCCACTTTTGGCATTGCAGAGCATCAAGCCAGATCTGCAGTAAGACACCGCAACATTTTTTTAATGTTTCTGATAGCAGAAAAAATGTGAATACTCTTGCTTAACAACTGAATGGTGGAGCTTCCTAAAGTAGGCTGAACCTGAGATGGTGACAAAAATAATATATATATATAATAGACTCACACATATACGGAGAATCCTTATCCTTAGGCAAGGCTCTGAGGGCCTTCGTATTGAAAATAAGCAGCTTGTTTGATGTCTACTGAAGTAGGAACCAAGAGAAGGACTCAAAGACTTGACTGAAGGTCTTCTTTGGGGAAGGTCTTCTCTGTTGAAACTATTACCTCCCAGAAGCAGAAGAGCAGAGATGGGCTGTGACGTTTTGTACTGTTGTGAGTTTGGAACAAGGGTGTTTTTATTCATAAAGGGGTTGAAATCAGACATCCTTCATACATCCAATATATGACTGCACAGCATTTCTGATGCATGCTTTGTAAAAAAAAGTATTTTGTGTAAGCTTCAGAAAGCAGTCTTGTCTACTACTGCCCTTTTTCTTCATCTTTCAGTTGTGCTGCTAACAGCATGTTGCAGAGATGTGTCCCTTTGTTTGGTTTACAAATTCTTCACCAAGACGTGTTTGTTCTTTGGCATTATTAAACAGTTGATTTTGCAGGAGCACATTCGAGCTCTGGATTGTTTGCCAGTGGTTTGTAATAAGCCAAGAAAGAGCAACAACATAAAATCAAATCCATTATGACTAGATTAAGATTACAGTAGAGAAAGGAAATTAAAGAAACAAAAGTATTGCAAAAGCAGAGCTCAGAACAATGAAGATATCTGAGCAATGTTGTAAACAGTTATTACTACTTGCATAAGGACCACTTGTCTGTTTACTCTCAAGCCTGGGACTGAACTGACTTTCCTTTTAAGGCTTCCCTCAGATAAGGTCAACCTCTGTTAATATGGAATCATATCTAATATAAACTTGTTTGTTTCTCTGTAGCTCTCTTAGCAATACTGAAAGCATTCTTAGATAGCCAAACCCTTCCTTCTGTCCTGGCAATTTTTGTTACTGAACAAACAACAGGAATAAAATGCAGGTAAAATTATAAAACACTAGAGGAATCGATCACCCTTAGAAAAAGGAGGAATTTTTCATTAAAGAAATATTTCACATAGATACTTTTAAAATTTAAAGGAAAAGAATAACTATCATATACATATATATATAATAGAGAACCAGTATTTAAAAAGCACTAATGCTGATATACTTGCCAATGGAGAAAACAGTTAATAAATTAGGTGCAGAGTCAGTCCAGGCCTGAAAATTTACCTTTCTTCTCAATGTGAGGAGGGAACAGAAGGCAGAAAGAGTTAATAAATACAGACAAACCATAGCAGAGAGGAGGCAGAGGTACCAGGCTCCACAGAAGGCAAACAGGAATAGTTTTGTAAGTAAAATCTATTTCCCAGTTCTCCCTTATTTGATGTTGGCCATGGGAGAGGGGATGAACGTGGCTGACAACACCACCCATCTGCCTGGCATGCCACACTGTTGGCTGTCCCAGGCAGCTTTCTCTTGAAGGGCAGTTGCAGCGATGTACAAGCTCCCACCAGCCAGAGAAGCATCCTGGTTATTGAAAAGTATGTTTTTAAGGGAATGATCTCATGCAATGATTACTATAAAAAGTCTTTCTCTGACAGCATCTTTTGGTGAAAATTTTAACAGCAGACTTCCAGATTATTGGGCCATAAAGTTAATTGGGACTTTGTTCAACCAGCTACTATGCCATTAAGATCAGTGACTTTCCCAGGATTGAATTTGTCTAGAAAAGAATTATTCACTGTGTTCTCAGAAGGAAGGATTGTATTTCAGTATTTTGCTAAAGAAGGCTGCTGAGGCAGAAAGAAAACAGAGAGGGAGAAAAATTATATGGCATGCTGTGCAAATTATATGATCCTCCTTTCTTCTCTGCATAATTCAGTCCTCACCAGATTTTAACAGGCAGGTTGCACTCAGTTTGCCTTTCAGAAGCTGGTGATTGGAAATGCCATCTCTCACCTCTTTCCCTGACACAGCTCCAAACATGGCAAATGATTCTCTCAGAATGGGGACTCTGAATAGCTGGAAATCATTACTGTTCCCCCAGGTTTCCCCTGTGATCATTTTGCCATTTAGGATTAAAGAAAACTAGTTACCATCATAGCATTAAAACAGTAACTACCTGCTGGAGGTACAGGTAAATTAAGCTTATTGAGACTGAAGAGACCAGCTCTTCATCAGTTCATTTACACTCAAGTGAAGCTGGAGGAAGCAGTCGTGGATCTGTCCTGCTAGGGCAGACCCACTCATACCAGGGGGCATTTCTATCCACTCTCTGCAGGGTTTTCTGCTCTCATGTACTTAGGCAGTAAAAATTAGTTGGAGGGGAATTGTCATTCTTCTTAGTCACAGCCTTCTTGATTACAGGCAGCGTTACCACTGCCTTCTGGGAATTAAGCCAGTGCCTTTGAAAAATTAAATCATGGGAAGGGTTGCTGGTTTTGCAGCAGTTTTCAAGATCTGAAATGCTTTTCAGGCTTCATAGAAAGAAAAGCACTAAGCCTTTCTTCATACACAGAGAATGATGTGACAGTGACCTTTTTTCCAGTGCTAAACCTAAGAAGCTCAGCTAAGAAGATAGACACAAATTGCTTGGGAGAGAGGCTCTGGTGGCAAGCTCTGTAAGGGGAATGGAAAGCTCATGGGTCATCAGTTGGCCCCGAAGGGACGTGTAGGACTTCTGGGTATCAAAACACTGGTACCCAAAGCCCTACCTGGCCACACAAAATTTGTAGCCTGCACACACCCAGCACAGCAGCATAGCGAGTGTCCGGTGTACACCTGAGCTGTATTTCCAGTGTGGGTCTGAGCTCTGTTCACCCGCTATGAAATAGCTGGGTACAGGTCCTCTGTGCTGTGCAGAGGTGCAGGGACAGGGTGAATAAAGCCCAGGACTGTGCCATTTCTGTGTGTCCAAGACATGAGCAGCAGCCAATGCTGTTGTCACTTATCCCATGCCTGTGGGACTGGGTAGCTGATGTCTGGTAAGATGCCTCTGTAGAGAGATCCGACCTTGCAGGCTGCAGAAGCACATAGGAGCACATAGTGCAGCACAATGCACTTCTGCTGTGCATTCAGATAATATTTGTACTCTTCAGGGTGTATAAATTAGCTTAAAAGTGGAAAGATAAAGCCTGCCCTACAGGATCAGGCGGCTGAGACATGTCTGTTCCAGGACCAGCTGCTCTGAAAAACAGGCTCACAAAACTCAGTAAGTGGCATGTAAGGGAATAAAATTCTTGCTAGCTCCTCTCTCATGGAGACCCTGCTCCACTTGAAGTTGGCTGCATTTAGAGACTATTCAGAATATTTTCTTTTTTTTTAGAGGGAAGAATTTTTATGTAGCATTAAAAGAGCAACTAATTAATGATTTTTTTTATGATAGAAATTAATTTGTGCTTATGTAAGTTTTTATGTTTTGTTGTGAAAATAAACATAAGCATCCTCCTACATGTATTTATCTCAACATAGACCTATACACATACCATATATAGTATGACATGTTTCTCCCATAACTTACTATGGAGGCCTCTATCTATCCCTGTCTTTGTATGCCCCCTCTTTCCTTCTCTCATATCACTTCAATAAAAAGCCAAAATTCAGAGGAAGATAATAATGCTGTACAAACATTTGAAAACTGAAAGGAAGTGAGAGAAAAACAGTTTCACTTATTTACCCAAAACTGTGAGGGATAAAATGAAGGCTCATCGGCTCTATGTAAAGAAACAGAGATTCAGGTCAGGGGATATAAACCTTTTTCAGTACTAAAGCAGATCCGGTTGTGGAATAATCACCTGAGAGGATCACTGAGTCACATCAAAGGAGGGATTGCGGAGCTGGAGGCTATGGAAATTGTGGTGGCATTAGGATGCAGTTGAGGAGCCCCAGTAAGACTGTGTCAGCCACCTGACCCTGTCACCTTCACTCAAGGTCATTTTTTATTTCATGCACCATTTAATGGGACTTCTGGCTTAATGTAAATAAAGCTTGCTGTCCAGTTCCCAGTGTCCCTACAGTAAAGTCTCAGGTTATGGCTAAGCTTCTCCAGCCATCAGTGGGCAGGGAGGGGGACACCTCTGCCCCAGCTCCCTGGGCTGCACACTCCCAGTCCCTCCCTGTTCCTCAGGAGCCAAGGACAGGCAAGACGGCTCCCTCGTGGGCAGGGGTGGCAGCAGGGGAGAGGATGGGGTAACAACCCCTTTCCACACCTGCAGCAGGTTAGATAGGAGACCAGTACAGTGGTCACACTGAGCCATGGCCAGTACTACTGCTGTCCATGATGACCATCAGCTAATGAGCTGGAGAGAGTAAATAATAGAACTGGGCAGAAAACAGTGGGCTTGGCATGACTGAAGCATAACAAGCACAAACACTCATCAGTCACCGCCGTGTCCTGTTGTCAGCGTCACCAGTTTGCCATTCCTTGTAGCTGCACCACCGGTGCCAGCAGCCAGCGGCACTGGGAGGAGGACCCTCGCTTCACTGCCAGCGGTCAGACCTGCGCGGGGTCAAGGAGCAGCTGGCATGGTGGGGTGAGTCGCTCTGTGTGCAAGCAGCTGGTGCCATGTCCTGCATGTCTTCATGCAGAGACATATCTGTGTTCCTCTCCTACTTTCATTTCCTTTAAATGGTGCTTTTTGCTGCATCTTTCTCACTTCTATGACAGTACCACATTCCTAATGACATTGGCAGGTGTTTGTCACTGGGATCAAGTGATGAAAGGGCCTTGGTCATGGTAACAGTAGACAGTCATCCAGACTGAGCTGTAGTGTGATGTCTTTTACTTAGCTGGCCTTTCTTCAAGAAAATGCACATCCTACTCCCACTGACTTCACTGAGGATTCATGGCCTGCTCCAATAGTGGCATTGCACAGCATCTAGGGTGTGTTTTAGGCACCACAGCAGTGTTCTACAGCATGCAGTGACTCTACACAGCACTTTGGAAGAGCTTAAAAAAAAAACAAACCCACTTTATCTGTTGTGGGTATGCACAAGGGCAGTGTGTAACATCTCCTTCTGGGACTCAAACTGGAAAATACACTCTAACCAGTTAAAGCCAGGCACTGGGCAGGCTGGAAAGAGGGAGATGTGTCTGGGTGCAGCAAGTGTCATCCTGCCACAAGCTGGAACTGGGCACTCCATCCTGGCTGCTCTGGTGACACTATCCCAGCAGCTGGTGCCTGTCCTGGACAGGCTTTGAAAGTAGGGGCAGGGAAGGAGGGGGTTTGTGGCCCTCATGCCTTTCAGCAAAGTAGGTGCAAGGTCTTTACCTACCTCTGATATGTGCCTGAGCTCCTCCACAGGGCTCTGTGTGTGGATAATGAAATCTTTATTTCTCTCTATTAATTATGGAGAAAGTCTTGAACCACTATCAGCTGGTCATCTGCCAAAAGTAGCTGAAGTTATGTGAAGCAAATGGTACAGTAGTAACAGTTAACAACAAAGGCACAGGAGACAGGACTACTTAAAACTTGTAAATAACTCAACTAATTCTTTGAAGACTGGTGGCAATTAATTTTTTCCAAACGATTGTCCCAAGTACTCTGAACACTTAAGACGAAAGGTCTGTTTTTCAAATCAAGTGTTTTAGTACAGTGGCAAACAGAAGGACAAGCCTTGCAGATTGAGTACACCTGAAATGGACAGTTGTAGTAAAGGTGGTAGGTTCCTAATTTGTGTGTCAGGTTGTGTCAGGCTTTTTTGGGAGAGCCACCGATGTGTACACAGTCAATAAGGAGGGTGTACAGGGCAGTAATCTGCAGTTTATGGTTATTGTCTGTTACATGCATTGCCAGGTGCTAACCTTCTGCTTAGGGATGTGTTGGTATTGCTGAAGCTGGTCTCCTGGACTGGCCACTGAGCAACTCTAATCCTGGAAAGGTTTCCCTGTTTGACTTGCACTGTATTTGCATGAACATTCATCATTATATCTAAAGAAAAGAAATGGCTGGTAAGAAAAATGATTTGAAAAGAGGTTACAAATGGTTTTCTGAGAAGGAGGCTGTGCTAAAAACAAACACCTATTTATGTACATGCATAGTGTGAGGATTATCACCTCAAGAAAGTACTATATAACGCAGTTAAGTGTGTGTAATGCTGCTCCACACCTCTACATGCCATGGTGGGAATTAGCTTCCTTTCCCCTATAAACTCTTTAGTGTGCTGGGAGAGAGGATATGGAAGGTAGCTCCAGGCACTAAAAAGTTGCCCAACAGCCATCTCCTCTATCCTACTGGGCTGCAGAGACTTTCTATTTTCATATTTTCAGCTTTTCAATCCTGTAAAGAAACACATTAAAATCTAAAGACAACTGACTTTAAAAAGAAAGCTGGGGAGGGACTTTTGACAAAGGCAGGTAGTGGTAGAACAAGGGGCAATGGCTTTAAACCAGAAGAGGGTAGGCTTAGATTAGATAATAGGAAGAAATTCTTCACGGTGAGGGTGGTCAGACACTGGCACAGGTTGCTCAAGGAAGTTGTGGATGCCCCCTCCCTGGAAGTGTTCAGGGCCAGGTTGGATGAGGCTTTGAGCAATCTGGTCTAGTGGAAGGTGTCCCTGCTGATGGCAGGGGAGTTGGAACTAGATGATCTTTAAGGTCCCTTCCAACCCAAACCATTCTATGACTATGACTATGACTATGACTATGACTATGACTATGACTATGACTATGACTATGACTATGACTATGACTATGACTTCCCATAGACAATCACAGCCTCACTTAGGCATAGCTGCATGTCTTTCCTATTTATCCTGCCTTGTCTTAGGGGGAATATCTCTTGCTGGTGAAAAGCAGAGCTGAGTCTGTCCTCAATATTGTTTACTACAATAATGTGATCTTCTCCTGCTAAAGAAAACCCAAAGTTAGGCAATTACCTGGAAAACAAAAATAATACTTAGCATAATTTAGAGATCCCTCAGGCTGTCCTAATTATAGGCTTTTGCCTTCTGCTCAGACTCAGAAAAAGCAGTATGTATAAATATTCAAGTGAAAGAAGCATGCAGTATCTTGCATGCTTCTGTGATTAAAAAGTTGTTTTTGAAAGCTGAAGAAAGCATACGGTCAGTGTGTGAATATGGAGCAGAGCAGTACATCATATTTCCAGCTGAGAAGCCTGCCAAGAACCCCCAGTCACTGTGTTACCTGAATGAAACACCTCTATAATATGCTTGAGGTGTGTTCAGCACCTGTGGCTACAGATCTGTGCCTGCCAAGTTTGTCTTTGTTTCAGGAATAATTGAATTGTGCCCACCTTCCTAGAGGTTTGCAGGTCCAATAAATTACTAGGACCAGCAGGTAATTAGAGAGCTAAATGGTGTCATTTACAATTGTCTTTATTTAACCTACAATCTTATACTTACAGCTGACTGGGCGCTAGAAAGGGGGATGTGGATTCACAGGCTGTTTAAAAGCATTGTGTCCATGGTGCCTGGCTAGGTCTAAATTGATGTAATGCATTTTCTATTATTTTTCTTGCTGTCATGTTTTGTATCAGCCCCTTTGTCCTGGCTTTGCTAGAACAGAGTTAATTTTCTTCTTAGTAGCTGAAATAGCTGTGTTTTATTTTCAGTATGGGATTTTTTATGAGAAGAATGTTGATAAAGTACTGAAGTTATTAGTTGCTGCTGGAGCTCAAGGTCATTGTGTTTGGCTGGTTCACAGCTGCATTAAGAGTGGGAGGGGAAAGCATAGCAAGCAGCAAAACCCAAAGCTGGTATTTGCATATGCCAATGAGATATTCCAGATCATATCACATCATGCTATGTCAGTGTATTAACCAGGGTTGACTGGAAAACGGGGTATTCTCTCGGGGATCACTCGGGCTTGCGATGGTCCTGAAGCTTGGACAATTCACGTACAAATATGTCTGCACTAAAGGTTAGACAGTTGCATCATCCACCTTTCTAGCCTAGGGTGTTGGATAACGAATAAGTGCAGTAGCTAAATAGCAGCCTTATTTTTCCTAAAGGTTACATTGTTTTTAGCTTATCTACATCATGTTGGGCATAGTGTTACTGGCATTTCATGTCATCAGGTATACCTTTATTCTGATAACAGTACAAAAATACCCATAACCTACATGATTTAAGCTCTTTATGATTATGCTTAAGGCAACCCTGTAGAAAAAAGCAGATTTAACTTTGGTCAAAAGAGTAAACTTTTTTCAGATCTGTGACATAAATATGAGCTCTTTCCCTCCTACCTCTTCTCAGCCTGAAAAACTATCAGACTACCTTCCATATGAGATAATCATAACCTTTTAATGTCATCTTTTAGGAAACTCTTTTTGTTGAACCAAAAGAAAGCAACATGGAAGATAGAGCAGTTCTTCAGTTGTAAACTGGAGGAGGAAAAACAGTTTCTTCCTGTGTGAAACCAAATCTTTCTTAGAATCACCCAAATGGATAAAGAAGAAAAAAAAAATCAATGCCCCCAACAAAACAAAAAAATGAAAAGAGCTAGAAGGTAAGTGAGTTTCTGTCTCTTTCTGTGTCTCTGGAAAATTTATTTTTATTTTTTTTTAACTTAAAATAATGTCTGGTTCAGTAATTTTGGATGTTAGATCAGTTATTAACGCATTTTCATTCAAGCCAACACTTTGAGCTACATCTGGAAGGCGAAGGCAGGCCTGCTAAATCTGATGAGTTGAATGTTTCTACATGCTAACTTCCAATCGAAGCTGCTTTTATCTGTGCACCAGTGACAGCTTCAGATTGTACAATTAGGACACCGCAATCTGTAGGGTTCAGAAAAGGCTTGCTGTACCAGGGCTGCCCGCCCCTTTCTTCCTGCTTCACAGATGACAGGTCATTTGAGAACCAAGGAGATCTCTGGAGATGAAGCAGAGAAATTTGGCATTAATATATTACTGCACACAAGAGGACAATGATTGTTTTGATGCTGTACAAAATTCCAATGCAGACAACAAGAGCTTTTTCTGCACTGGAATTCACAAAGCAAATTAGAGCAAAGGACACTACTGAACAAAATGAAACATGTAGTAGTCAAACAAACCACAGCTTTTACTGAGATGGCAGAAATGAGATGCTGACATGGTTTTATTTGCTATGAAACAGATTGAAAAATAAGCATTTGCCCAGTGTCAAGATTTGAAAGTGAAGCCGATGAAGAGCACTTAAAGTATTTGAAGATGGGAAAGCAAGAAGATTTGCACATTATTAGAGTTAGGTCAGGTAGTTGGACCTCGAATGAAGTGCTATGAAATGTTGACTGGAACAGCAGTAGAGATCCTCCTGAGAGGATCCTGGTTGACAACAAGCTGAACATGAATCAGCATTGTGCCACAGCATCCACAAAGGCAAATCGGATCCTGGGCTGCATCCGCAGGGACATTACTAGCAGAGATAGAGACATGATCATCCCACTCTATTCAGTGTTTGTCACGCTGCTTCTGGAGTACTGTGACTAATTCTGGTCCCTCCAGTTCAAGAAAGACAAGGACAGACTGGAGAGGGTCCAGAGGAGAGACATGAAGATGATCAAAGGGCTGGAGAACCTGCCCTGTGAGGAAAGACTAAAGGAGCTAGGTATTTTCTCCCTGGAGAAGAGGAGGCTCAGGGGGACTTGATCACCATCACAGTATTCCAGTACTTAAAGGGTGGCTACAAAAAGACCAGAGGGTATCTCTTCACAGGAAGCACATGGGGAAACCAAGGGGCAATGGGTGCAAGTTGCAGTGGAAGCAGTTTCATCTCAACATACAAAATAATTTTTTTAGCATAAGAACATTATTCCCTGGAACAACTTCCCCAGGAATGTGGTAGAGTGCCCACAGCTGAAGGTTTTCAAAATGTGACTGGACAGGGTTCTATACAATCTCATCTAGGCTCCTATTCCCATGGAATGTTGGTCCAGATGATCTTTAGAGGTCCCCTCTATGATTATAATTTAGAATAAAGAGACTTATTGGTATGTAAGGCTATTTATTGTGAAGGAGAGCATTTCAATATCTAACGAATGTTTATTTTGATGTAGGATTGGAGGAGGGGAGGGGTTAACATAAAGAAACCCACAGTCATAGCCGAAAATAGAGAAGAGAAATATAAGTTAGACATTAAGAGAAGTAACAAACCTGGTGTATGACACTGACTTGTGAAAAATTTCCCTATAAAATGTGGAAACAGATGTTGCAAAGAAATCTAAGGAGAGAACACCCAGGAGTTAATACAACTGAACATATCTGCCTGGTTGTGGCTGTTCGGGTACAGAGAGAGAAGACACAAGTGGCCCTTCCCATCTCTTGACCTAGTATCTGGTACCATCACAGTAAGGGGGATGCAGCCACCCTGCTATACTGGCTGCCAGGTTAACCAGCTTATGTTCATGAACATCATCACTGGGGAGGTCTCTTCACTGGTGTTAGGAAGCAGTTTGCTTTACATTTCAGCCCTACCTATGAAGCTGCTGCTTGGATATTAAATAGCAGTATGGTACCTTTATAAAAAAATAAGTAGCTCTGGTTTTGGTTATTTTATATTGACAGAATGGCATAAGGAATATATTGCCAGAAAGAAGAGGAGAAGAGCTCATGAACCCTCAAGGGGTGAGTCATGTTATTCCTCTTGGTGAGTATACAGTGGTTTATTCCATGACAAGGAACATCCATTAATTTTCTTTTCTGCATGTTTTTCTTGTTGAGTGAGTGAGCAGCTGTGATAAGGGGTGCCTGATTTGACATTACATGTATTTATGACCTACACAGCTTGATATACACCAAAATGAGTGGGCAGAGGGGAGAGAAAGAGAGTGGGAGCTGGCTTAGCAGTTTAACATAGACCTAAGAGCCAAGAAATCCCTAGTACTAATTGTACAGCTACTACTGATTTATAGGTTGGCCTCGGGTGCTGTTAAAACTTAGCAAGTGCTTTGAGGTGGAAGAGAGCTATATGTTACTATTAAGATGGCACAATGAGGCTTTAATTAGGGTAAAATTGGCTACTCCTCTGCTGAGCTGGAATAGCGATTGTAAATGTGAATATACAAATATACTACTGAAGTTGAAAAGAAAGCTATTGGTCCCCCTGACATGATATCTTGAGAATGGGCCACAAAACACTTTCAGTATTACACTAGAGATTGTATATGTTTTTGCATGTGCCAATTGCCATGTTGCCATCAAAGGTAAATATACTTTATTTTAATTTATAATTCCTGCTGTTTGAAAAGATTGGTTTTCATCCCACTGCAATTCATATAAACCAATACATTCCCAAGACAGGGATGGAAACGTGACAATATTTCCTTCCCACATGAACATTAAGCCAACTTTGATTTTTTTTATACGTTTTTAATTAAATTGCTGTGATCTTTGCAGGCCAGTGTTTAGTCTGACAGTTTTTAAAAGCTTGAAATTAAAAGGTAAATTATTTCAACAAATGTGCACAAAGATTAAAAAATGAATCCCTTCAGTGTTGAGACTGCATTGTCTGTTATCTCTGTGGTGAGTAAAACAGATGGTTCATATTGCAAATGATGCAGGAATAGGACTTCTCCAGTACGATGCAAATGGATTGTTGAAACTGGCATTGTACAGATGAAAAGAGGCTGATGTTAGTAGAAACTTCTTGGACAAATATCAGTAATGAACATGTTCTTTGATTATGTTTCAACACCTTTTAAAATGCAAAGCATGCTCAGAAAAAATGCACCAGAGAGAAAGATTTCCTGTCAGTGAGTGTTTCAAGGAGAACAAATCAGCCCAGTAAGTAAGCTCCTGGTCCTGCTGCTGCTTCCCATCACCTTTGTCAAGTGCAGTCATTCAACTTTTATGGGCCAGCAGCTGTAACATGAGGGTCACAGTCTCCCACTGTTTATCATCTGTCTCATGTACACAAAACATGCACGTTCAGGGCAGACGTTTTTCCCAGTGGTTGGCACAACCACTCACACTCCTGTAATCCAGAAATGGGTAACATCTGAGAGCAATAGTGTGATGGAAGCAGTATCTCCCCGAGCTAGAATTGCCTTCCACATGCACTGGATTGTATGGACTAGACCTATGAGCTCTTATAATGTACAAAGGCCTTTTCATTTGGGCAGACTTTCTCACCTCACTGTGTCCACAACAACGTATTTCCTTGGAATATGTCATTACTAGTACAAGCAAGTGAGAATCAGGTCTAAATTCCTCTTCATGTTGCCAGTTCAGAAGAGGACTCAAACTTTCAGTCTGTTCCTACAACTGCCAATATTTATGTTTCTGTGATTAAAATGGTTCCCAGGCTGGCAGTATGCTGACCAGATTTACATGCTCTTTCCTGGGACTGATTATTCCCAGTTCTTCCTCCTTTAGAGAAGGAAAATTCAGATTTATCTCAACAAAACAGTATCACCATCTTAACTTTTTTTTGTGTATTTTATTTCATTGAGTATTATAGATCTTAGACTGTATGGTGTTGGTTTTGCAAACTAATTGAATGAGTGATTTATTTGAATGTTTAGGCCTGGTGGCCTAAGGGTTGTACGCATTTATGAAATGTCTGGGAAAGAAGCTGCAACAGGTTCAGCAGCAGGATGAGAAAAACAAGCTCAGGATGAGAAATAAGATCCCTGAGCTTTTGCTTCTCCTTCTAGTTGCATATCAGACTATTTTGCAGATTCTGATCACAAGGGTTCATTTTCCTGTGTTTATTGCACCTGTCCCATATGAAGCCCAACGTGGTCAAGATTTGCCTCTCACTGTTAAGTGTCATAATTAACCACTACTTGCCTCCAGGAAACCTTTCCTCTTCCCTGAATAGAGAATTCCCTGTTCCCAAAGAACACAAAAATTCTGCCTTTGCACAATTCCCCACAGACTTGCTGAATTTCAGCCTTGTCTGCTCTGTGGCTCTTGATTAAGAGCACATAGATGGAGAGACCCAAGAGGGACCCTACCAGGAGGAATATGAGAGGCCCTGGAGAAGTGAGGTGATGTCCAGCATCACCAGTTTGGAAGGATGGAGAAGGCTTGTGCAGGGCTGAGAAAGGAGTGTGACAGAGCATGCGGAATAAGGAAGTTATAGAAATTTGAAATCCTAAGGAGAACAAACAGAAGCTTGAAATGCCATTAGAGGTGTGCCTGGTTTTAACTGTTGAACATCATACATCCCATTCTCTCCATGAGCTTACAGGGGTACCCAATTCCTGTATCAATTTTTATGACATCCTTGGCACACTGACTTGTGCATATGTGCTCTAGAGCTCACAAAACCAGAAGCCATGATAGGAGCTTTGCTCCTTGTCCAACAGGCAAGGCTGGCATTGGAGAAGACTATTTGATTGTTGTGAATGATGCAGGCAAACCTCATAAATGAAACTTTCAATGTTGTGTGTGTGGAATCATACCCATTTGCACAACATCTAGAATTATTCCCCTGACTTCTCAGGGCTCTTCAGTCTAAACGCTCTGTGAAGTCTGTGAGCAATAGACAGTGGCTGCTTTTTTCTGGAGCCGGAAGAGAATGTGCATTTTTGCATCTGTTTGTGTGGCTCCTGGGACTTTTTCTGCTTTTAACATTCTCTGGCAATGCCTCATGCTGAATCTGCCTTTGTCAGCAGCCACGGCACAAGGGACCACGCAGGCAGAATAAATAACAAGGCAGTGCTGAAAGGCTTTCCTTGATACAAATTGCCGTAGGTTGGGAAGAGAGGTCATATTTTCTTAGCACTGGAAAGGCCCCCACATCTGCTCCTGTAGGAAACCGATCCATTGTTAGTACTCTCTGTTCTGGGAAGCGACAGAAGAGCTTTTTGATGTTCTTTGGTTTCTGCTGTATGGTCTGACACAGCAGTTGACATTAGCAAAACCAGACCCATTCTCATCTGTTCCAAATACGCTATTATTGCTGAATGCTGATTACTCAGGCAGACTGCAAGTCAGAGCTGTGTGAGTTTCAAAAGCAGGGCAACAATTCATTGTACTGAAGTGGCTATGACATGACAAATGGAGGCAGGGTACAGGCAACCCACTTAAGGGACCTGGAGAAGCTGTGGTGAAAAAGGGTTATGGCTGAAAGAGCAGTTAGCTGAAGAAAGCATTTACCCAGCACTTGCTGGACCCCATCTAGAGTACTGTGTCCAGCTTTGTTCCCCCCTGCAATACAAGAAAGGCACTGATGACCCAGAGCAAATGTACCTGAGGGCCCCCAAGATGGCCAGGGCAGGAGCACTTTCCCTGTGAGGAGAGGATGAGGAAGCAGGGGCTTCTTCCAACAGGGAGATGTGATGGCTTTGCAGGTACTTAGCAGCAGATGTCCGTTGCTTACAAGGAGGTAATTGAAAAGATGGAGCCAGGCTGTTCATAGTGGAGTATGGCAGGTGGACAACAGACAGTTGGTTTCCAAATAGATATAAGGAAAAACTTTCTCACTGCAAGGACAGTCAGGCAGCAGAGCAGGCTTCCCAAAAAAGGCTGTGCAGTCAGTCTCCATCCTGGGAGGTCTTTCAAGACCCCGCTGGATAAATCCCTGAGCACCCTCGTCTGAGTTCAGAGCTTACCTTGCTTTGAGCAGGGGCTTGGGCTAGATAACTCCTGATCCTTCCCACCCGAGTTATCCCATGGTCCTGATTACCTGCCACTTCATCACACCAGACTCTGCACAGTTCACTGCACCTCAGTCATCACCCAAAACTCACAACCACTCGATTAACTCCTAACCTCAACAGGCAAGCACTCAGGCCTTGAGGCTCCAGGATCCTTGCAATATTTCAATTTTCTTAAGAGAGGAACCTTGAAAAGTAGACCTCAGTGTCCTCCGTAGAATCACAGTAGTCTAGGGCTGCAGAGAACTTGAAACAGTGGTTTAAACCCAGAAGTTTTCCATACTTGTGGTATATTAAACCTGAAACCTTCTGCTCTGAGGGAGTCAGTCTTCTAAAGGGTAGGCTGGTGTCAGGTGCTCTACATGGCTGGGGTGGGCCAGCATAGCCAAAGATTGGGCTGCCAGGAGTGGTTCGAGATGCTCTTCTCTCTCAGACTGTGACAGAAGAAGTGCTGCTAATCTTTTCACCCTCTCTGGGTTGCTGTTCTTCTATAGATATAATGGTTACCTGCATTAAACCTCCTAAGGTAAGAAAGAAGTAAATGCAAGCCACAGAGGTAGTGCTATGGAACAGTGTTAGAGAGGAAAACAATAGCTATCAGTTAGTATTTAAGAACTGCAGAAAACACATGAAGAATGTACAGAAAAAAAGTTTGCCAGGTTTAGGACAAGAAGGATTTTTTGAGCCATAGTACAAGCAAAAGAAATAAATAATAAAATGTCACCTTTGCAAAGTGAAAGCAGAACCATTCGTAACTGTGGTAGAGAAAAGAAAGAAGTTGTTCAATAGATACTTCTGTACTCACAAAAAAGCAGGTGATATGCCTATGCCACCTTAAATATTTTCCAGTCCACTGGAAAGCAAGGGTGGTGCTACCATCTCTTTAAGATGAACGTTTATAAGAGATACAGCCAATTACTTAAATCATCTGGTGACGGTACAGTAAAAAAGAAAAATAGGTAATAATCTTGTTAGCCTGACATATGTCCCTTGCAAAATAATGGAAAAACTGAAACAAGATTTAATTAATAAAGACAGAAATAGAGATAAAAGGTATGAATATAAT
Source organism: Caprimulgus europaeus (assembly GCA_907165065.1). Next base: position 17,107,516 of record OU015530.1, read on the forward strand.
TTCATGACTGAAAATATGGTGCTATTAAAAAAATAAATCTTGTCAGAACAGCCTGATTTTATTGGGAATTACATGTTTGGCTGTTAAACACTGTTGTGTAGACATAAAAGATTTCTGTGGTTTAATGTGTTCTGTTTGCTACCATAGGATAATGTCAGTTCTTGAAAAATGAGCAACTGCATGGCAAGGTTGAAAAAATGAGCAATTAATGTCAATAAAGCTTGGATAAGATGAATTTAGAACTTGATAAATGGCAGATTGCAAAGCTGTTGCTAGCATGAAATTTTCTCTGAATGAGTCTGTTCCTAGTGGTGTCCCATGGCGGTATGTGCTAAAAATGATGTTGACCAACCAATTTCATCAGTGATCTGGAAATAAATGCAATATTCCTGTTGATTTAAAACCAATCTGTGAATATCGTATATGCTGGTGGAATAGAAATAATGATGAGGACATGACAACTATAAGAAATGGTGATTGGGTGTATGGAGTTTAATCAAATAAAGCTTTTTAATATGGCAGAGTTAAACAAGCATAGATTGTAGGCTATATCTACAGAGTTGAGCAGCAGCAATGCTGAGAAGAGTCTCACCGTTGCCACAGTGTGAACAGAGACCCACTGTGATGTCCTGGCAATATAAGCAAATGTAATGCCTAGCTACATAAACATGAGGTAAACAAACAGGAGTAAGCAAGTAATTTCACTGGAACAGAAATACTGCATGAAGTTCTGATGCTGGCATCTTGGAAAAGATGCTGGAAAATGAAAATGGTGCAGAGATTATTTGAGGCCTGAAGAGTTTGAGAAAAGATTTTATTTTGAGAGAGCTTGATCTGTTTATTGTGCAGTGGCTTGATAACAGCTGGAGTAGCAAAAAAGGGAAGATAGGGCACAGTGAATCTTTAATCTAGTGAGAAGAGTTAACAAGAACATGGAGACAGCAAGCTCAAATGCTGGAAGCAGAAAAAGCTGTAGTCCGAGAAGATGCTTTTTTTTTTTTTTTTAACAGTGGGGGATGAATCTTTGAAAGAAATTACAAAAAGGGCTGGTGCATCTGTTTCTCAATCCTCATCTCTGGCAAGAAGAAAATATTTTGAAAAACAGGTTTTAGGCAGCCAGAGGTTACTTGGTGCAGTAGAGAAAAAACTGCTTAAGCATTAACTTGATGAAACAGACAAGAGCCACTCTGAGACCTTGCTCCTATTAACCACTTAGGTCTATTGGAGATGTCCAATGGATGGACTTGTAGGGGCAATTTTATGCTTGTGATTACATTTTTGGTTTAACTGCCTATAGGATTTACCCCCAGCTGTGGGGCTGGCTGTGCTCCAGCAACACTGGTCACACTCACCCTTCTTGTTGCATGATGTATTCTTATCACAGTCTTCTTTTTCTGAAAGGAGAAGAGCCATGTGTGTCTGTTCCTAAGGTCCCCTCTGTGCAGGGAAGAACCATCAAGAAAATATCCTGCAATCAGAAATTTGTTTTCTGAAAGCTGGAAGTAAGGAACAATTCAGAAAAGAGGTATGAGCCACTGTGTTCTCTCCCTGGAAGGATCCTTCTCTATATTACTGACACTGGCCTTATTACAGCCATCTCCAGCTGGCATGAAATTTATGTATGTACTCAGCAACAGCAAACATCAATGAAATGAGCCTTTAAAGCTACCTTTACTGTCCATGACTCACCTTTATTGATGCAGTGGTGATTTCCAATAGCAGCAGCTGCTGGACCCCACAGTCAGGCAGGAGAGGCTGCCTCAGATTGGGGAGAGCAAATTTAAACTGTTCCCAGGTGCCCTAAAATAATCTCTCAAGGGGCCATGGTTACAAGAGGGCAGGCAGAGCTGGTGCCACTACAGACATTACCCAGCTGAAGTGCACTTTTGGAGAGGCACTTCATCTGCTTGAATAAAATGGGCATGGGAGATGAGAATGGGAGTCATCTACTTAAATGTAGGTGACCTGGGATGCCTGGCAACTGGAGGAGGTCCTCGGTCAATAGTGAATAGAGCCCAAAGTGTGATTCAGCCTGTCCTAAAGTAGACATTTAAAATAAGGCAGAGGTACGCTCCCTAGAAGTGCCTCTCTTGGCTGCGTCTGAAGTTTGCTGAGCAGCTCAGCTACAGATTACTGTGCTGCAGATGTCTGCCTTCAGTCAACCAAACCAGCTTTTGGGCTCTTATGACCAACTCAACTTCTACCATTTGTCAGTGATGGGAAAAGGCCCTCATGGGCCACAGACACACTCATCATGTACCATGAAAAGGAGCAGATGTGACTTCACTGTCTTCCATACGCACAAAACACGTGTTCACACTGGCTGGTGAATACTTACCACAAGTAGTGCAGGGAGGCAGTCCAGGCTCTGATCATCCAGCCTTTCTTAGTGATCTTTGGACATCACTTACAAGTGAGTGAAAGTAATTTCTGGATTTTTTCCTGCTCATTACAAATGAGGATTGATCCAGCATTGATATCAAAATGCGCCATGCTCATTCTACTGATTAACTGAGGCACACCAAGAAAGCCAGTTTGAACTTTGCAAGAGACACATGGATAACGTGGTGGTACAGTTTTTCTGTGCTTTATGATTATAGACTGCATCATAAAATTAAGGTTGGGCTGCCACATTACCAGAACAAAAGCATCACCAGTGGCAATATCAGATGGCTGAAGGAGGAGCAATGGGCTGGGTCCTGCTGCAGCTCAGTGTAGGAGCTGATAACAGCATCGTTGGAAAATTTGGGCAGAGCTCTGGGACTATCCATGCTCTGTGAGATGCAGTGCTGTTTTTGAAAGCTGTAAAGCTAGTGAAGTGTCTTGAAAGCATCTCATCATTTCATTTATTGGGAAAAATATCCTCTCTGTCAGAGATTGACGGTGAAGCAGTATAATAGAAGCCAAGATTAGTTCAAGGTTCCTGGCATTTGTAGGAGTTGAATAAAATTTCATTTGTATGAGGCTATTCCCTTTCAAAAGACTGTAGTTGTAATGTGATGGAAAAGAGGAGGGTGAATTTGCACTTGACTAACAGAACACAATCTGATACCAAAGCAAGGCCTGGGACTTGCAGATTTACACAGTGCAAATAAATGATAAACTGCCTAGTAAGCCTTTTAAAATTACAACAGCTATAAAACATTCACACGAATGCCTTACCAATGTATTTTTTATCATGTTGATCTGCAAACTTTGGTGGTCAGTCACGCTGTTCAGTGCTTGAAATGGGCTAACAAAGAGTTGCTATGTAAATAACAGCACTGTAGGTAACATCATGAGCAGCCCTTTGAGGAACTTCAAACAAAACCAGAACACCAGAGAATTTGTAGATGAAAGAGGACCTTAGCTTCCTAATACAGAAGTAACACGTGGCTTCAAAGAAATGTTTTTCTCCTTCCAGCATATGTCTTCTGCCTTCCACTGTGATTCTTACTTCCACCTATGGCTAAGACCAAATAAAGTGTTAGGGTTTTGTGTAAATATACTTTTCCTGTTGTTACATGCCACACAGACAAGGAGATGCTGAGTGAGCATTATGTTTAAAATGAGTGACGAAAAGAACCCCAAGTGCATGCATTATTCCTATAGTGACATAAGGGTATAACCTGCAGTAGTCCTACTAGGGGGAAGCACCCTGTTGATGGTACCAAATAGAAGGGGACACCTATATATGGCAAGTACAGTATGTCTAACAGAAATGTGAAACAGACCCCTTTGACCCACACTCTGTAAAGTGAGACCCAGCCCACTTCCCCCCCACCCGCAGGGGGTAGGGGAGAGGATTGGGGGCAAGGATAAGGAGGCTTGTAGGTTGAGATAAGAACAGTTTAATAATAGAAATAAAAGAAAAGTTAAAAAAAACCCAACTAAACAACTAATATTAAAATAGTAGTGATGATAACAGTAATAAGATATGCAAATGAGTGATAACCCAATGCAACTGATTACCACCTACTGATAAGCCCAGCCCATTGCTGGATAACAAACCTGGAGGAGCAACAATCCCGAACCGAAGTCGTGATCCCAGAAGAGTGAGAGCCCAAGAGCAAACCCGTGCGACTCCACCCCCCCTTTCCAGTCAGCCCCAGGTAATATACTAAACATGATGGGGTATGATCTGGAATATCTCACTGGCACATCCAAATGCCAGTTCTGGGGTTTGCTGTTCACTGCGCTTCTCCCTCCCAGTCCCAATGCAGCTGGGAACAGCCAAACACAGTGACCTTGGGCTCCAGCAGCAACTAATAACATCAGTACTTTATCAGTGATGTTCTCATAGCAAGTCTGAACTGAAACCAAAACATGGCTCTTCTAACTACAGAGAAGAAAATTAACTCTATCTTAGTAAAACCAGGACAATGGAGTAGGAGAAAGCAAGGGAGGTTCTGCAGCCCATGGAAGTTAAGTTCAATGGTGGAGCAGAGACTCACGTGTAGGCCATGGAGGACTCCACACTGGAGTAGAAAAGCTGAGCCTGAGACAAGTGTGGTGGAATTAAGACCCTGAGAGTTGCTCGATGCAAGAGCGGGGCTGGACCCCAGAGTGGGGGGTGAGTCTGCAGACCATGGATGCCCCCATGCTGGAGCCAGGAGCTGAGCCCGAAGAGGTCCATGACTCCAGGGGAAGCTTGCTCTGGAACATCTTTTTCCTGGACTTTCATGCCAGGAAGAGCGGCAGGGGTGAACTGACTGAACCCCCATTCCCTGTCCCCTGTGCCATTGGAGGGGGAGGTAGAGAAATTGGGAGCAAAGTGATTTGAGCCTGGGAAGAAGAGAAGGGTGGGGGAAGGTGTTGTAAGATGTGATTGTTATGTCTCATTGCATTACTTAGAAGACTTGCAACTAATTAAATTGATTTTTCTTCCCCAAGTTGAGTCTGTTTTGCCCATGACCATAACTGGTGAGTGAGCCGCCCCTGTCCTTCATTCCTAATCCCGTGCCCCCTTTGTTGTGTCTCCCATTCCATCTCACTGGGTGGGGGGAGAGAATGCAGGACTGCATGGTCCCACTGTGAGTCAAACCACCACACAGGCCAGGGAAGCTAAACACAGGCAAATTAGCACTGACACGCAGGATCTGTTCCAGTGGCACTGGAACAAGGCTGGGCCATGTTACATGCAAGCACAACTGATTTATCACAGCTGCATGGTTGTGAACTGTGGAAATCGCTAATGCAACTCAAGTGTGTGGCCTTTACCATTTGAGTTTATTCCCAAACACATTTGCTGGAGCCAAGATGCTGCTTACACACCTGCAGTGCAAAGGAAAAACCCTTTTCCCTGGGAATTGATTTACTTTTAGTCCATGTTCCCAAAACCCTGTTCTGTGTGATCTCCTCCTCTGCCATTTGCCCTCAGTGAATTCTTCTGTTTCCCCCATGTTCTGCAGTATCATTGCTGTGAGATCTGCAGTGTTATCCTATTTTATCTTCCTGACCATCAGTCACATTTCTTGAAGGGGGAAGAGGGTTTTTGCCCAAGAGATTGTGGGGCTGATTGACAGGGCTTTAAACTAGATGTGAAGAGGGGGGTGGATAATAATATCAAGATTGCCTCTGACAAGAGGCAGGATGACACACCAGGGTGGGAGGGATGGAGTGATATCACAGGCCTTCAACCTGTTGCCCTGAGGAATGCAGTGGGCACTGCAGCACAGGGAAAGTCTCACAGAGACAAGCCAGAAGCTCCTGAGGTAATAGGATCCAACAGCCTAGCTTCCTTGAAACACCTTGGGGGAATAAAAGGCTGTCCATGTAAGGAGATGACACAGCCACCAGCCCAGCTGAAGTGCCTCTACACCAATGCACAAAGTATGGGCAACAAACAGGGGGAGTTGGAAGCTACCATCCTACTAGAAAGCTGTGACATAGTGGCCATTACAGAAACTTGGTGGAATGAATTCCATGACTGGAGTGCATCTATTGATGGCTACAAGCTGTTCAGAAGAGACAGGAGAAGAAGGAGGGGTGGAGGTATTGCCCTCTATGTTAAGAAATGGATAGAGCGTGAAGAGTTGTCCCTAAAGAATAGCCATGAGTAGGTTGAAAGCTTATGGGTAGGAATTAGGGATAATTAGGGATTGAGACAACAAGGGGAGCCTTGTGGTTGGTGTCTACTACAGGCTGCCTGGTCAAGGAGAGCCTTTTGATGAAGCCTTCTTACTCCAGCTCCAGGAGGCATCGAGCACACAGGCTCTCATCCTGCTGGGGCCCTGACATCTGTTGGAAAAGTAGCACGGCAAGCTGTAGGCAATCCAAGTGGCTCTTGGAGTGCCTTGATGACAACTTCCTAACACAAGAAATAGACAGCCCTACTCAAGGGGAAGCAATATGGGACCTGATGGTCACCAATGTAAGTGAGCTCATCAGGGATGTCAAGATTGGAGGCAGTCTAGGGTGTAGTAATCATGCACTGATGCCTGCCTTCACATCTCTCTTTCCACCACGAGACTCCAGAAAGTCCCACACTTTACTGCAGACCTACCCCTAGTCTGTGGTTCCTTTCGGGTCAGCTGGGCTGTATTGATCTCCAGCTTCTCCATTTAAAACCCTTCTGTTTCATCAAAGGGTTTGTCAGCAAGAGTCAAATAAACCCCTTCAACATCTTCTTCGGACCATTTCAGATTGAGGAGACCTTTTTTTTCCTTCTAAATAGGAAATGGCACAAATGTCCTTTCACTTCCACAGCCATTGCTGGCAGCCACTTCTTCAGAGCCTGGGGCATTTCCCGTGTGGATGTGAGGGGACAACTGCACTCCTCAGGGTCATATGGCTCCCAGCCAAGGTGTGCAAACTCCCCTCCCAGCTCTACTCACATGCTGAATCATCCATTATGTTTTGAGGGAGCTGGGAGTCGAGTAGCAAGGAGCAGAAAACCTGCTTAGTGAGGTGCTTTGTAAACAAATTTTTTCCCTGCAACAAAGCGGAGAAAATGCTGCAATGTGAAGTGGTCCTTGCTGTTCCTACTAAGGGTTGCTCCTACATAGTGTAGCTGGACTTTATTTTTAGCTCTTCTACCTCTTTTTTTTGGCCATTTATTATTTATCTCACAGCTTGGGAGAGGTCACACTTGCTCATCACTCTCTGAACTTTCAGGTAGTCAAAGACCTCAGCTCATGCCTTGCCCCACTTTGATTAGGTACGGTCCAATAAGCCTGACTAATGCTGGCAGATTCACAAAGCTTAGTTTGATAGAAAATAAGCCTTACGCTTGTTATTTTATCCCCAAGGTACTTCAGGTTTCTAGACAGCTTTCAAATTTGAGATTAGGAGGCATGAACAAGCCAGTTAATTAATTACAAGAGGTATTTTATACATCAGATTCCATTTTTCATCTAGTAAGGAAGAGAGAAACCTTCTCATTTGCCAGAAGTGTACCTGCTTGCTCATGTGGCTGCTCTCTCTTTAAAAATCCTGTTAACAAAGAGGAAAGATTTTCCAGTGTTTTTTTCCTCCTTTACATGCATAAAAGAGCAAATGAATTTCCAGAAGGACAGAAAAGCGAAGGTACAGACTTGTACCAGCAGGATGAGAGCCTGTGAGCTCAGTGCTTCCTGGAGCTGGAGTAAGAAGGCTTCATCAATAGCCTCCCCTTGATCAGGTAGCCTGTAGTAGACACCAACCACAAGGCCCCCTTTGTTGTCTCAATCCCTAATTATCACTAATTCCTACCTATAAGCTTTCAACCTACTCATGGCTATTCTTTAGGGACAACTCTTCACACTCTATCCATTTCTTAACATAGAGGGCAATACCTCCACCCCTCCTTCTTCTCCTGTCCCTTCTGAACAGCTTGTAGCCATCAATAGACGCACTCTAGTCATGGAATTCATACCACCAAGTTTCTGTAATGACCACTATGTCACAGCTTTCTAGTAGGATGGTAGCTTCCAACTCCCCTGTTTGTTGCTCATACTTTGTGCATTGGTGCAGAGGCGCTTCAGCTGGGCTGGTGGCTGTGTCATCTTCTTACATGAACACCCCTTTATAAAAGAGCAATGTACCTTAAAATCACAAGCACCTCATTCCCTCATGTGTGTGCATGGGGACTGGGGAGAAACTACACTCCCTTTTATTTAGTCGAGCCAAAGTCTTCTACCTCAGCCTAGAAAATTAGCTTGGAGTTTCTGATGCCGGTAAGTGTGCCACATCTGCCACAGCATGGAGGAGACAAGTCAAGGTGGACTTGGAGGGAATTGTATTTTCTGGTATTTGTGACCTCCATAAAAGACAGATGGTTTGTGGTTCACTCTGAGACACTAGATAGCCCTTAGAAGGAAGTTTATTTTTCCTTCCTAGTCTTTTACTTCACTTTACTGTGAAGACAGTTCAGTGTCTGGGCATCTCCAAAGTAAAGCATTTTGAATCCATATGCAGAAAGGCAAAATTCAAACACCTTTTTTTTTTCCACAATAGATTCTTCCCTACTTATAAGCACTACACCCGTACTGAGTTGGCTTTAATAAAATCATGAGCAATGTCTAACTAATTTGAGGAAACAATGAAGAATGAACAGCATGAGGCTAAGGAGCAGTATACCCATCCTCACTGTCCTTGCCAGTGGTTCTTCACCTCCACATCCTGGATGACCACCCAATGAACCCAAAACCCCAGCATCAAATGAGTGCAGCCAGAGTTCATCTTCCCTGGAGATAGGATGGGAAAGCCAGTCTCATCCTCTCCATGAAGGGATGCTAACCTCTAGCTCCAGCAGTTATTCCCAGAGTCTATGTTGCTCCCCTGCTGTTCAGCCCGCCCACACCAGTGGCAATAGCAATACCATCTTGGACATCCCTAAGTGTCTAGCAGGTTACTCTCAGAGCTGCTGAAGTCCAAAGCTTTCCCTCGCTAACATGGGTCTTCATGACTGCTGCTAGGACTGCCTTCATGGGGCTGGGACACCCTTCCCTTTCATGCAGGAGTGCTATCCTTGCCGGTGCAGTCTACTCCTGCTGCCTTTCCTGTTTCACCAGAAGATGTCCCCTCTCCCAGCAACCTCAAGTCCCAGGCTGAGAGATACAGGAGAAGAGAGAGCTATGCCTATAAAGGGTTTATCCATGGCATTTCCCTGACAGCATCCTATTCCTTTGAGCAACTTTTTGCCACATTTCTCCATGGACAGAAGTTTTTAGTAAGATCATCACTTTTTCACTAAGTGAATTGCTCTATCTGCTTGAGGGTAGGAAGGCTCTGCACAGGGACCTGGACAGGCTGGGTAAATGGGCCGAGGCCAATTGTATGAGGTTCAACAAGGCCAAGTGCCGGGTCCTGCACCTGGGCCATAAAAACCTCATGCAATGCTACTGGCTTGGGGAGGAGTGGCTGGAGAGCTGTCTGGGAGGAAAGAACCCAGGGATGTTGGTTGACATCTGGCTGAACATGAGCCAGCAGTGTGTCTCAGGCCCAAAGAAGGCCAACAGCATCCTGACTTGAATCAGAAATGGTGTGGCCAGCAGGACCAGGAAAGTGATTGTCCCCCTGTACTCGGCACTGGTGAGGCCACACCTCGAGTACTGTGTTCAGTTTTGGGCCCCTCGTTACAAGAAGGGCGCGGAGGTGTTGGAGTGGGTCCAAAGAAGGGCAACGAAGCTGGTGAAGGGTCCAGATTGCAAGTCTTATGAGGAGTGGTTGAGGGAACTGGGGTTGTTTAGCCAGGAGAAAAAGAGGCTGAGGGGAGACCTTACTGCTCTCTACAACTACCTGAAAGGAGAGTGTAGCAAGGTGGGTGTCAGTCTTTTCTCCAAAGTAGCACGCAGTAGGACAAGGGGAAATGGCCTTAAGTTGTGCCAGGGGAGGTTCAGATTGGATAACAGGGAAAAGTTCTTCATTGAAGGAGTTGTCAAGCATTGGAACAGGCTGCCCAGGGGAGTGGTTGAGTCACTATCCCTGGAGGTATTTATAAGACGTGTAAATGTGGTGCTTAGGGACAGCATTTAGTGATGGACTTGTCAGTGTTAGTTTAATGGTTGGACTTGATGATCTTAAAGATCTTTTCCAACTTAAATAATTCTATGATTCAATGATTCTATGATTTTACTACCAAAGCATAAGAGGTGGCAAGTGAATGACATCTGCTAATTTCCATCCCTGCTTAATTTCCAAGTGCTTAGAACCACTGAGTGCAGAGGCCAGCAGGGAAAGGGAGAGGGCAACTGAACAATGCCATGAAAAATGAAAGCTATCTTATCTTAATACAGAACATTACAGTATAATTGAAAGCTGCTGCACTTTTAAATTTAATGCCCATACTAGATACAAAATGAAAACTGTAGCTACATTTGTAATAAAATAAAGCCTTAAACCAGTCCTATCTAAGAATGAGATGTCAGATTTCATTACAGATCAAGTCTTCTGCTGACTTCTGAAGAAATGTACTGGGTGATGCCAAGCGATGTCATATCCCAACATTTTTAAGGAAGACTCGTACTGTAAAGCTCGACACTAGAATAGATGCAAAAAGCTGTCTGAAAATGTTATGAATGACTAAATGTTAAAAACTGGAGATCTAGGGAGAACAGATTAATGGTCTATGCATAATAGTGAGACATAAGGGTAGAAAAATCAAGTACCTTAAAAAATTAATTTAAATTAAGTAAATTTCAAAAATCAAAGATGAGATTGTAGTAAAACACACACTCCTCTCCATCGCCCCAGTCAACTCTGCTGACATAAATGTCAGAAACCCATGCACTGTAAAAGACCTCTGTCCTCTAAAACAAGGTAACAAGCCAGAAATGAAAGACCGTGCCAATGAAAACACTACAGCCATATTTCTAATGTTTTCATGACTGATGAGGACAGATACTTTCCTGGCTATGAGTGGTATAAGAATGAACTAATTTTCTTTAGCTTTCTTTGGGCATAAAGGAAACGAGGCAATGAAGCATAGATAACATAGTTGGTAAGTTTCTTCTCTGGATATTCAGTAGGACAGGTCTTTAGCTTGCATATATCAGCATAGCATCATTATCTTTATGTAAATTAAGCATCTGCCCCATATTAATGTTTCTGTTATTGTTCTTTTTAAATGGACATTCATATGCATTCCAACAAAGAAATCCCCAAATTCTACCCCATAGTGGAAAGAAATACCAGCATGGTATTTAAGGGCTCCAGAAACAACTTCAGTAACTCAGCCTGGGATTTGTTTGCAAGAAATATGAAGATTCAGGGCATGGTTTATTTTATCTATGCCAGGACATGCCTACCCATTCTTTCACTTCTACCCTCTATGCATGCATGCCTCTGTGTATTAAATGAAACCCAGTAATAGTATTCAAAATCACTCTGCAGTGTTCCAGGACCACGAGAGTGCTTAAATTAGATTAATCATCACAGAGCAAGCATGTCTCTAATCCTCTACTTGGGTTCTTCTATTGATCATAACTATTTCTTTTTTTGGTATTCTCTCCAAATATATTCTAAATAGAAAATGCTGTGTTTGGTGGGGACAGATGAGCAATCGGGGTGGAGAGTACGGGTTGTAGTCAGAAATTACTAGATCAATATGTTCCTGCTCATCTGATAGCCTCTCCTTGGACCTGAGAGCACTCCCTCTCACAGGCCCCAAAACTTGCGCATTTGGAAGCCATAGCAGTAATGTCTGGGAATAAAACCTTTTATTATTTCTTTGGGTATTGAAGCTGGCCTCGAAGATCCACATCTTTCTTTCCTGTTTATTCCTTACTTAACTATTGTCTGTACCTTGGCTTTCCTGTCCTTCTGGAAATTCATTTGCTCTTAATGAGGTGTCAAAAATGATTGATAATGCTTCTGCAGTTATCTGTCTGCTCTTTAAGAACATTCAGGTGAGACTATCTGTCTTTGCTCATTTATGAGCATTTAGTTTGTCACCATCATTTTCTTCATTCTTTTTCACCAGCCCAAACAACTGCTTCCTTAATTGTTTTCTCACTTGCTCACCAACTCTACTGAAAGTACAGCTTTGAATACAAACCAACAAATTCTGTACTTGCACGCACCTTGCTTGAGAAGCCTCACCAGGATCAGTCAGTGAAAGATACAAATCAGAGCACACACTAGCCTTAGAGAAATGTACTTTTGTGTGCTGCAATCTATTACTTTCAGTTAATATGTTCAGATCCCAAATTAGCTTTGAATCCTGTGCCTTCATCTGGTGTACCGCTCTGCAGGCCAAGTTCATACACTAGCAGCCAGATTCTGTCCTTTGATGGACGCAGCTTCACTCCTGAAGGATTTTGCTTGAGCTCCATGTACAAACAAGGTGGTAAAATCAGATTTACAACCCAAGACCTTAATTTGCTCTGGACAGAATGCGCTAGAGCATGGATTTTGCAATGAAAAGATTAAATTATTTGCTTTTGAGATACGTAGGGAAATTCTATCAATTTATTCAGATTATGGTGCCTAGGAAAACATCATTACAAATTAAGTCAGAAGCATGACTGTGGTTGATAAAGACCATTTTCAAAGAAAATGAAGTTTAAAATAAATGATGTATAGGATACCAGAACATTTATTGTGGGTTTTATCTTCATAGGAAAGTGGTAGACATTCAAACAAATATAAATACATTTACCTCCATTTCCCCTGGTTGTAGGTAAGAACTTTCTGATCATTTTTTCACTAAATTTTTAAGAGTGTAAATGGCTGTTTATCTCAAATAACTGAAAAATTAAGATATTGAAGCTGAACAGCAAACAGTACATGACAGAATTTTAAAAGCATCAGGTTCAGTTCTTAGGAATTCATTAGGATTCTTTCCACTGATTTTAGTGCACAGAAGCATCCATCTGCCCTATGCGTTCATGCGTAAGCAAACCAATGCATATGTAGTGAGCTCTTCACTTTGGTACTAGAGAGGAGGCTTCACTGCTCATGTATTTATCATGTATTCCCCAAGGAGGCTTGCCTCACGTAGTTTTAGACATTTAAAGCATAAACATCTGTAATACATAATTCACTGTAGTCTCCCTTCAGTCACTGGAATGAGATAGGCATGACCTATCTGTCACTTAGGCATCACCTTCAGAAAAGGAGGACTGATGCTCTAAAGCATCTCTGTCTCTCAGTTGGGAGATAACTCCAGTTGGTCAAAGGACCCTTTTAGAGTCTTCCTGCTGGGCATTCACTTGGATTTGATGTAAGGTCTGGGCTGGTCATATAAATACAGGATTTTCCTTGGTTGGTTCAGAAGTTTGGTTAAGGTCAGAACAGAGATCTAGACAAGAGACTAATGGTCTTCTTTTTTATTGTCTTACTTGTGGAATAGGAGTGCTTCTACTGGTTAGAGATGGAAATACAGCTCTTAGCACCCTTGCTGGCATTCTAAAAGGGAATCACTATTACAGTATCTCCTGCTTTTGGCTCAACCATAATGACATGTGCACAAGAATTTATTACACTTATCCTTATCTGCATCCCTTTTAAGATCTGTTTTTGCAGTTCAGATGGAGCACTGTGAAGAATGGCTGCACTGCCATCATTATTTTTTCATCAAATTCACCCACAGCATGCAGTAATTGGGTTTCCTGATTTGGAGTCCTGAAGGTTTTCAAGGTTCTTTCAACCTACAAGTCATGCTAATGTCCATACCAACTATGGCTTGTATGGCCACTGGCACAGATCATTACGCATCCTGCACTTCTGCCCTAGGCAAGTCCCTAAACTCCTCTTCTATCCCAGCTTGGTTACCCCTGGCACAGGTGAATCCTGCAGCTATTCTACCTACCCATTGGTAAGCAGAGAAGGATCTAACGTTGACACCAATGTGAATTTTGTACATACCACTTTTTTCCCCCAGAACTGGAGAAAGCACATTAAAGTACCATTGTTGGTTGGAAGGATGCCATCCTGAAAACAGTACGCTGCTGTGTGCATTGCTCTGCATAAGCAGGGGGACCTGCCCAAAGCAATCAGCTTCCAGTTTGGTAATTTTTGTGATGACAGCAATGAGCTTTATAACAGTTATCCATGCTGCAAACATAAACACACATATACTAGGCACTGAAAAGGAGTGTATAGATGATTTTTCAACACATCTAATGATCTTGACTTGTATAAAGGAAAGCAGAATGTTTTGTTGACATGAAGCCAGGCCTGGGAATATGCTATTTCAGGACAGATATTTTAAATACCACTTTTACACACAAGTTGGGTGGTGGGGGTTTTTTTAAGCACAGAAATACTCAAATGTACACTGAAGCTTTTAAACCACTCAGCTTAATGCTTAACTCAACCACTGTGATTCTTCCTTTAGTCACTTCAGGTTTTGCTCTTGAAGCAGACATCTTGGGACGTAGATCTTTTCTTGTGTTTTTTGAAGAGATTTAGATAAACCAAAGACTAATCATGAAGAGCCAGTAGAGCTTATATTGGTGCTTGTTATAACTTCCATAAAGGCAAGAATTTTCTGGAGCATCTTAGCCAGGAAGGCCAAACTGTTAAAAACCAAAGAAATTCCAAGTAGGAAGAAAAAAGAAACACATCCACATCAGCACAATGAAGCCCCCACATATACCTTGTTCACTCAGCCTGCAGTAACTACAAACTACCTCATGTTTGCCACCAGTCATAACACCCACACAATTACTGCAGGTCCTCCGCAGTATGGTAGCTAATGAGGTGCTGATAATGTATGTTCAGAAAGCACTACCTCATTTAACAGGAGATTTCAGGTCTTCTTGCCCTGAGAACACCTGCGGGGGTGGCTGCCCAGGGTACAGGGGCACAGCTCTGCCACCTGCTTTTGGGCATTTCCCAGGCCTGAGTCCTCAGTGAATTATTATAGATACTTTTGAGGTGCAAACATCAAGCTTCCTCTCTGCTAATTGCAAATTATTTAGCTTTTAGCAAAACCAGGCTTACCTTATATTAGCAGTACAGTAAATAGTGCTGAGAAGGCAGGCGTGTTAGGCTGAAAAAATAGAATGTTATTAAACTATTGGCATAACTGAAATGTTGTTTAACTTTGGCACTTTCTTGTTTTAATTAAACATGCCCCTTTCTTTCTTTCACAAAGAGAGTGTCAGCTAAGAAACATAGTGATTAAAAAAAAAGAAATAAATCAGATAGCTAAGGACAAAGAAACGTTTCTTTCTCAGTAAATTTACAGTGAGTCATTCTGTCAGGGCCAAGAATTAGTACTAAGTGAAAAGAAACCCAAGTGGGTAATTAAGAGCAGTAATAGTAAAACCAGAGATGTGAGCTCAAAACACTAGAAACATAAATGTTCTTTAGGTGCTGCCTTTGTTCAGAGTGGTTGGAAAATGAGAGCAGTGCACTTTTTCTTCAAACCATTTACCCTTACCACATAACTCACTCCACCCTTACTCTCAAGTCTTAATCTTTGACACACACCTTCACAATCAAAATTGTAATTGCACCACAGCATTGAGAAATAGATAATGAGATACAACCTACCTAACATGTCAAAATCAGTGCCATACTGGTAAAATTTTCTACTCATTACTTACTATTTTAGTCCTATTTTCCTCACTCTTCTTTCTCAGGGTGTTAGCTGTTTATTTCATTGTGGGATCCAAGGAGTCATGCTAAGGCTGGCACAGCTCAAATTTCAGCTCAAAACCCCACAGGAATAACACTTGATAGGTAAAATGAGGCAGAATCACAGACATAACATAAGAAGCTGATAGCCTTAGTTTGATCATGATAAAATACAGGCTGAGTATTGATGTGGAGAACTCTGATGCTTGAATAGCCTGAAATGACTTAAAGTATACTGCAGCCCATCTTAGTACAACGGCAGATTTTTTGGAAGAGCTTCTTTTTCTTGAAGTTTCTTTGTGCATATGAAGTCGCCCCTATAAATATTTGCATTTCCATCATATTGGAAATGCAAATATTTAAAACTAGCCACACTTGTGAGTGACTCTGGTTTTACCCTGACACAGATATATTGCGGCAATGAAAAAGGGACAAAAAAAAGACTCAGAGCCTCCTTCTGTGTAAAGCAAGCTTCTTTATTAGCAAGATTCCCCTTATTAGCAAGATTCTCTTTGTCTCCTGACACAGTTAGCATTTATACATTTTTGTTCTCAAAACAATCAAGCTAAACAGGACATAAGCCAGGATACTTCTTGGCACACCCACACTCGTGACTGTTTTCAGCCACATCTCAGTACACACGCTCCCTCAGGCAGTTTTCCAGCCTGACCTTCTCACACATTCATCAACTCTTGTCCTGTGAAGCTTGTTTGGGAACATGTTGCAAATTCTAACGTTATCTTTGATCACTCTCGATTTATCTTCCATATGTTCGGCACAGTTCCCACAATATATCAGTAATGCTTATTTTTAAAGATAAACTATAATAATAATAAAAGAAAAAGAAATACACTGCACAAATATATGACCTATAATAAAGTAGGTTAGAAAAGGTCAGATGATAAAAAATCCTGAATGTATGCCAAAACCTCCAAATACTCATTTGGGTATTAGTTGGGTACTTCACATGGAAGACCTTTGGCTCTTGGCCATTATACTTGACAGTACAAACTTGGTAACTCAACGTGAGTGTTTTTTGAGGATCAGATGTTTGCTGCTTTTGTTCCCTTCCCACTTCTGTCACAAGCAGACAGTCCTAATACAGAGAGAGACCAGAGCCATATCTGTGGCTCTTCCCCGCTCCTCCAGCATCTGGTCATGCTTAGCTGGCAGCCACCTTGCGAATCAAGTGACTTCTTTCAGCCCTTTCAAAAAATGCAGAAGCTGGAGATCAGGAAGGGAAGGCAGCTTTTTGTGTCCCCCCTCCTGCTCAGGATCCCTCCTGCAGCCAGGCAGAACCTGGCTTTCCAGTAAATACTCTTTTAAACATGGTTTTGCTCTCACCAAAAGTTCTCAAAGTAATACTTGCATGCACAGCATTCAGAGTAAGATAGGATCTTACCATTAATCACCTCATTTAAAATGGAAAGTATCCTCCTTATGTGCTTGAGGATTTTGCCTTGGCTGGGGTTAACAAGAGGTCTCACGCTAGCTTTTTCTGCTCAATTCATTCCTTCAAAGGGATTATTGAACCTCCATGGATATTGTTTAATCTAGCTTAAATCAGGAGATGGTATAATGAGAAGCAGTTACATGAGGAAGGGAGGTCAAAAAAAGCAGCAATAGGAACTCAGAAAATATGAGGATATAAATAACAGGCCAGGCGCTATCTTCAGTCATGTAATGTAATGGGGACTCAGTAAATGACCTAAAAATAGAGGAGACTAAAAGAAAACATGCTGAAAAGCACAGTAGAGGCCATAACCTCAGCTGCTGTAATTTTCAACACAGTTCCACAGAAACGAGTAGAGAAGTGAATCACAACAGCAGAATAAGAACTTACATATTTATAGAAAAAGTGGCCAAAATAGCACTTGTCAAAAAACATCACTCAAAGCTAAAGAATGCTTATCAAAGTGGACCACATTCTGTGAACAGAGCTGTGATTACTATTACACTTGCAGTAAAGGCAGGCGATGCATAGACTAGGTTAATTTTAAATACAAGTTAAGCAAGAAACATTTGGTAACTAAGATACAGATGGTAACAATCCTAAAAAAAGAAGGGATCATGTTTATATTTTCCTCCATGGTAGTATTTTTGGAATGACAATGACTAAATCAGAACAAATACTTAAGTGGATCATGCTCAGCTGGATATATATCTGATCACATTTCAAACCTTGCCAGTTTTGCTTTGGATATAATTATCTCAGGCTCTGGAGAAGTATGAAGGAATTTTACTTATCAGAGGCAACTGGTGATTTTAATGAATGGGCATTCCCC
Source organism: Caprimulgus europaeus (assembly GCA_907165065.1). The sequence goes on from OU015530.1 coordinate 17,125,287, forward strand.
ATCACTCTGTGGACAAAAGGACACCAAAAGCTAAGATGGCCTCAGACAACCTGAACCTGCATTTTAGCTCTCTTGCTTTGAAGTGAGATATTAGATCACAATTTTTCCCTGTTTCAAACCAGCCCTGCTCAGCTTATTCTGGATCCCATCCTGAGCAATTTCAGTGTTGAGAAACGAGAAACCTTGAGAGATAGAATAGATGAGGAAATGTTATTTTTCTCTTTGGTTGATTTTTTTTTTTTTCATTTGAATAAAAAACTTTTATAAAGTTGGAGAAATTCTGCTCCATGAGGTGTAAACAGGAGGAGAAACATGCTTTATGGCTGGTATAATGCCGACCAAGAATACTGCTAAATCTGTGCTTTAAGCATTGACATTTTATGCAACCATCTATAATTAAAAGCAGAGTTTCCACCCAAAATGAATCTTATGCAAGCAGCATATGTTTTGTGCAATTGAACTTAACTGTTCCCATCCACTGAAGGAGTAAACTTAATTCCTGGGCAGCTGAGACCCGATCATTTCCTTACAACACTGCTGTGCTTCAGGAAGCCAAGCTCAGTTACCAAGCCAAGCTCAGAACTTGCACAGATTTCAGTCTACTGAGACTGTGACTCCTGTTTAAGGGGGACCATTTGACTGGTGAGACTTCATGCAGCACCAGGATAATTGCATCCAGAAGTGCTTTCCTCCCACAGTGGCTAAATGTAAAGTCCAGTAGCAGAGGCAGCTCCTCAGATGCATTGCTGGGCCATTGAATCCATTAACCATTTCAGAATGGTGTACTTCAATATGACAGAGGAATGATACATGGTAGAAAGTGCTCTATTTTCTATTTTTTCCTCAATAAGGCTAAGGAATAATTTGTCAGTACAAAAATCACACTGTTTAACTGAAACTGTTAATAGCTTTGAAAATACTTTTAGTCACAAAATAGAGATCCAGCCTTCCCAAAGATCTATGAAAGCTGTATGAGTGTATTATTTCTCTGAGAACTAGCACAGCCAGAAAATGTTATAGAAGCATTATGTTTATTTGCTTTCAATGGAAGCCAACAAATTTTAAACCAGCAGCTTTGATTCACTATGCTCGATTTGCAGTTGAATAGGCTAAAATGAAATAAAACTAATATAACCTCAAGGTTACAAGATAATTTTTTAACAGATCAGTAAAGTAACATACATTGTTTTCTTCAAACAGAAAAACAAAAAAAAAAAGCAGGAAAACTTCAACACTACTTTGAGCTGTTTGCAAATCATCAACTTCTCCAGAAAAAAAGCCAATTTTTCACATCATTTTGAACCAGCTCTCTTCAAATGTTTAGAAATCTCTTTCAAGAGCCAAGCAGAGACTTGGCACTAACTTGAATTCTGTCCTGCAACATCATGAAACCAGTGCAGTAGGATAATACAATAATAACCCTTCTTGTTCTCTTAATATTTTCCCCTTCATTTGTTTTGCCCAGAAACATCCTAGATATTTTTTTTCATCATTTCCTTTTTGCCTGAAATACTGATTTGTTGCTCATCTGATCTGCGAACCAACTACCTTGTCCTCTAACAAATATCATCACTTGTCACCGCAACGCTCAGGGGATGGTGCAAACTGCTAGTAAGAAGTCTTATGAGCAGCAAAAATATATCAAAAGTTTGATTATTTATATTTAATCATTTTAGAAATCATGCAACTAGTCACACGCTCTGTCACCACCTTTCTTTTATTACACCCTATTAATGTAGCACTTTCTTTGAGTCTTTTCTAGCACGGTCCTGTATGTACATACATACATACATGACTATACACACAACTATGACTATACACACATGACTTTGTGCCTTCTGTGCACAAAGGTCGTCTTCTTCCTCACTGGAAACTCTGCTATTAACCTTCCTTGCAAGCAGGCATGAGAAATGTGCTCAGGATCATGCAGTGGCACAGAAGTGTTAAGGAAGCCTCACCACGCGCTTGTTTCTCTCCCAGTAATACAAATTGCAGACCAAGTCTGCAGCAATGCAAGATCTGATACAGCAAATCGGTGCAAACTGCTTTGGTTAATAATGGGAAAACTCCTTCTGACCATTTAGTGAAAAACATTAAAATTGGATTGTTTGCAATCCCACTCGTTCCATACTTACCAGTCTATGTCTTCTCAATTTTGACAGAAAATCCTATCTTAAATATCGACATTGGACTAGAACAAGATTATCTAGCAAAGTGGCCAGCGTAGTTGGGGGATGTTTTGAGATGGGCTCTTAAAACAAGCAGTTGATTAGTAACCCATGTTCTCCTTTGCAGATATCAACATTAGGAGGATGATGAATACTATCTGTTCTCAAAAGTTTAAAATACTGCATTCATTTCAACAGCAACAACATTGTTTTAGCTGTCATAATATAAAGCCCCTGGCAAGGTACGTAGGAGGAGTTGACATGTTTTTGTAGGCCAACTGACATAACTGGGAGAAAAACAAACAAGTAAGTATTTTTTGCAGCTTCTGCAGCTCGTAAGAGCTTGTCTGTTGGGTTTCTCCCCCCTTTTTTTTCTCAGCTATATCCACAAGTTTAAGAAAAGACAGTACCTTTCCACTTTTGTAACAGCCACACTAACAGGTGAGAGAAAGTGCAAATGTGCTTGAGAACTTAGATAAATGTAAGATCTTTGATAATTTAATTCAAAACCAACCAACCAACAAGAAATCCTTGTATGAACTTTAGTGTTTTTTGTAGTAGATGGAGATGATCAGGGAGAGCACACTGCATTCCCTTTTCTATTAATTTTTGCTCAGTGACATACCTGTAACCAGCAGTGGAACACCTTAGCAGATGTTCCCAACAATGACAGATCTTAGGTGAGAGAAAATAGTTTAGACAGCTGGGTACATTAGGAGACCACATAAACCACAGTTTATCTTAATCCTAAAATTCTGCCACAGAATGTATTTTTCATCCTAGTCTCTTTTGTTCTCTGTTGTTTCCCCAACCTCTTTACCAGGATAACCACAAAAACAGAGAGGACGGTGAACTCAGAAAGTCACACACCATGTAACAAGCCATAGAGGTTTGACTCTGAGCAAACAAGCCATTCTGTCATCAGCTACTTTTGATGAGCCTGCAGATGCACAAACTGATCTTCATGCTGGATTCGATGAGCAAAATGGAAGCGCTTCAGTATGTCACATATTTCTAAAGCCAGACTTTCCTGGCCAGCTGGTTAATACATACGATGTCTGGCACCAAGACCTTTAGTTGTAATGAGTAGCCAAGCATTCAGATAGTCTGAGCCCTTAATCTTCATTGAAGTCACTGAAGTAAATGTGGTTGTTCCCTGGAGACAATCCTAGAAAACATGATACAAAAGCAATGTCTTCTCTTTAAAAGTGGACATTAGCAAGCTGCCTGCATTTTAGAGGAGTTCTTCAGGTCATATTCTCCCAATGCTGGAGTCTCTCTAACCGTAAGAGGTATAGTTAACACATTGCATTTAGAAAACAACATCTCCAAGATGTGCAACTCCTTTTCCAAACACACTTCCTCTCATTATTGGTCTGGGATGAATGAGGGAGACAAACTGTTTTGCAGAGCTTGGATTTGCATATATCTACACAGCACGCTCCAGCCCTTAGACCTTACTGGGGCTTGTCATTATTCTGTATTGAACCAGAGGACCCAACCTTGTCTCCAGTGACTGGCAGGAAGAAACAAAACAAAGTGAAAACACACATCCCCACACCTGGGGGTGATCTGGGAGATTAAATGGGTGAGCACCATACCAGCCCCATGCATGGAGGGGAAGGTGCAGAGCATGGAAGCAAGAGCAGTGCCAACTCTTCCTGATGACTAGGTTGACAACCCACCACACTGTCTGAGAGAGCCCAGCCCACACCTTGCCCTTGCCCCAGGCGGAGCTAGAAAGAGCATCTCCTGTCTGCTCGATTCCCACCCCACTGGCAGCAGTATCACCATAAACCCTCACTCAGCATCTGTGAGCACCATAGCTTGGCACAACAACAAGTGCTCCTGGGCTTCGCTTCACCCTCCTAGGCTGCCCTGCACTTTTGAAATTAAGAATTGTTTTTTTTTATTGTAAAGAAATATGTATTGATTTCTATCTTTTACCTTCTTCCTAAACAGGCATTTCTAAACTTAGGGTCTTCATTAAGAAGACACTAAAGGAGCCTTGTTTTTAGACAAGTTTTAAATCCCCTCGACTTCCAAAACAATCTGAATAATCCAGCTCTAAGTCTCATCATCAAGGCCAGATTTATAAATCTCAATCAGACTTTTGCTTGAGGTTTTGTAAATCTGGCCCTAATACAGATCTTAGAGCTGGAACACAGATTAACTTGAAACTTTGGGGAATTAAAAGAAATTAAAGCTGCAGATGAAACCTGTACACTAAATGTTCCTTTCATTGTAGCTGAAAGGAGAGAACATACATATTTTGTATGGAGCTTGCATTCCTCATCTCTTTTGTGGCTAAATTAAAGATACTGGGTAAAGGACAGATGAAGAGAAAAAAGCTAAAACCTTCTTGATTTTCTTTTACTTTTACTTTAGACCTATATGAAAGATCTTGAGTTTAGTCTTTCAGACTTTCCAAGCCTTAACAAAGGATGCATCAAAGATGTTTATTTTCATAGAATCATAGAGTGGTTTGGGTTGGAAGGGACCTTAAAGATGATCTAGTTCCAACCCCCCTGCCATGAGCAGGGACACCTTCCACTAGACCAGGTTGCTCAAAGCGTCATCCAGCCTGGCCTTGAACACTTCCAGGGAGGGGGCATCCACAGCTTCTCTGGGCAACCTGTGCCAGTGTCTCACCACCCTCACAGTGAAGAATTTCTTCCCAATATCTAATCTAAACCTCCCCTCTTCCAGTTTGAAGCCATTTCCCCTTGTTCTGTCACTACCTGCCCTTGTCAAAAGTCCCTCCCCAGCTTTCTTGTAGCCCCTTCAGGTACTGGAAGGTCGCCATAAGATCTCCCTGGAGCCTTCTCTTCTCCAGGCTGAACAGCCCCAACTCTCTCAGCCTGTCCTCGTAGGAGAGTTGCTCCAGCCTCCATGAAGAAGGAAAATTGTTATTACAGGCTCTAAGATCTCTTTTATCTGATGTTAATTAGCCATTGGAAAAAAAAGCCAAAAAACATGCTAGCAGAGTTTGAGACAGTCTCAATAAAAAAAACATTTTCCTTTCTCTTATTAAACAACGTGTCATTTGGCTGTGGCAACTCACCACTTTGCTATTTCTCCACTCACTGTAAAATTTTGAAGCCCTGGTAGAACTTCAATTTCAAAAGTGAAAAACTAGGAAGGTGGAAAAAATGAAACCAAACCATCTGTTTTCTGAACACCTCTCCAAGCATTCTCATTACATCTTTTCCTTCACAGGTGACCTTTACCAAGGTATATCTGTCTAAAAGTTGAGCAATACTCCTGTATTTCATCTGGAGTTTCTCAGGCTTTGTTGATATCAAGCACTCCAGCAGACAGGTCTCCCATCCATACCACTCGTGTCTAAGAATTATGAGGTCATAGAAAAGGCTGGCAGCAAGCAACAAGGGTTTACACTTACAGTACCTGACTATATTTCATGGAATTAGTGATAACAGCCCCGGAGAAATTCTCATTTCCTTGACAATGATAAGGATCCTTGGTAGAGACAGCAACTGTATCTAAAACAAGTTATATGTGCCTGCTAAACAAGGTTATTTTGAAATGCAAGATGCCTGCTTGCAAACTATTCCTCTGTAAATTCCTTGTGGAACTAAGGGACATAATACTAGCATTATAACCACTTGAGTTAATTAACCTCTGATTCAAAAGTATAGTTTTGAAGTTAAGACAAAGCCGAAGAGTGATATTTTAAAATTTGTTTAAATTTCAAAAATCTTGTTTGGTGAGGGAGGTACCTCCAGACTAGGAGGGAAGGATGTCTTGAGTCAACCTAAGCACATTTTCACATTTTAGCCTGAAAGCTACAGCATCTCACCAGTTCAGTCTTAGAAACTTACCCATCAGACCCTGTTCACTGTTAATTCACACAATTAACGTGACATGAGAAAAGTTTAAGGAGGATTCAGCCACAGCAATATGCTAGGAATTGGTGGGAGGGTAAGAAACTTGGAGAAAAAGATCAGAAAATATGGTTCAGTAGACATCATTTTGCACTCACAAGATACCACTCACCCTGCCATGTCCATGTATGTACTCGCACACAGAGAGACAATTATATACACACAGGTATATTCAGGTGGACTGATTGCTCCACTGTCAACTTTGCAGAAGATAAATACGTAGCAAAACTAACATGGTCATAATAGGCCTTCTGAACACACATGGGCTTCTCACTTCTTCTGTGTCCATGTCTTTGTGGTATACTAGCATGCTCTGACAAGAAAAAGGAGCAGAGACACAAGTCTTCACCTGCCCCTCATACTTTCTAGTTGGACTATAACTGCTCTTCCTTCGCCCTGCTTTATTGTCCTTGCAGGGCAGCAATGACATTTTAAATATTGTTCCAGATAATTACAGGGAAAAAACCAAAAGTCATATTGGCTTTCCCAGGCTTTGGGCTAAAATCCAGGAGTACTACTACCTTGAAAGTGTGAGAGGAGTCAATGCAGATGCTCCTTGTCCTTCTACACACTGATGAAAGACTATGACCTTTTCAAAATTCACTGAAGATCATAATTAAAATTAGATTCCCTTTGTTATCTGCAAAGCCTTGAAGCTCTCATCATTTGAGTGTTATTCTGCTTGATCTACTTAGCCCTGACATTTTAAGTCAATGCTGAAATAAACTTGTGCCAACCCAAACCCTCGTATCAGTATCTTTTTCTCTGATAGGAACCCCCAGGAAAAAATTACATAGGAACAACAAGCACCTTTAAACTAGATAAGCTAAATATCCCTGCCCCCCAAAAAAATTACCATGGATTTCTTTCTCTCATGCTCAGTGAGGAGGCTGGCAGTTAAAAATGCTTTCTGCAAGAGGATTTTCACTGTAATAAATGAGAACATCTCCTTTGATTTTAATGGAATTACATGAAACTTCTGCAAGTAAGGATCTGACCTTCTACACTTGTGGACTTCACCCAGGAAGGTATTACAGCAGGGTAGGTGGGCTCCTGGTTTATGGATTTTTAAAAAGACAGACAAAGCAGGGAGAAGCATGCGAAGGACAACTTGATTTATATAGCCTGCTCCCTTCTTCACTCCATCTTCCCTGCACTGTGAAAGATGTGTACAGCTGGTTTAAACACCTATCTGTGGGAGAGCAGAGCATGGACATTATTTATAATTTGCTGCCTGATAGGAAAAAAATCTTTCTTCTCCAGAGTTGATGAGGGCCAAGCAAGGCAGAGCCAAGCATCAGGCAAGATGCAGGGTGGCAATGTGGCAGTGGCTGATCAGCTCAGCAGCCACCACAGCTGTTGGCACCTTTTCTCCCCCATTCTGCTCAGTGGGAACCAGCCTCACAGCAGGAGCAGGGCTAGCAGTGGGATGCCTCCTACCAACCCAGGTCAACATGCCATGGAGGCTTCAAAGGCTGCAGGTAGTGAAGCAGAAACACTCTGGCCACGCTGGGTAGGGCTGGGCAACTAATCTCCTCATCAGAAGCATAAGCATCCTAACAACCCTCTCTCCTAACTCAGCTTCACCCCCAACATCCTTTCTGGAGCAAGGAGAAGTGTCAATGGTGTTATGGGAGGTGGAAAACAAGTCACAGTGTCTGCAAGGGTCATGGTGACTGAATGGGGGAAATTCCCTCTGCATCCCCCTCTCCCCAGCAGCTGCCCAAACGAATGCATGCCCTCATGCAGAGCACTCTCTCCAGGCAGTCATCCTCAGCCTCTCCCTTCCCTTCCTTCCCTCTCTGCAGAGAGCTCAGGGCTTCTCCCATATACAGAACACAAGGTTTCTAGGGTTTACTGTCTTTTCCAGGCATTTCTATAACCCCTTGCTTCAAATCAGGTCCTCCTTCATCAACTCCAGCTACTCCTTTCTCCCTGGAGCACAAGGAGCAGATTCCCATCACCCCTCGCCCTGCCCCTCTGCTTGACCTCTTCTCTTGCATAGGAAATTAAGTTTACATGTGGAAATACACCATATCTGACAGACAGGCAGATAGCTTGCCACTGAAGAACATGGAGACTCACCCTGACCACAGCTGTCACATAAACAAGGTGTGTTTTGCTACAAGGAAGGGGGCCTGCAGTCAGGTAGGGATGCACCGAGAACTTGGCTGACCCCTTGCCCTGGAAAAGTGGCCTCAGACAAAAGCAACCTGGCAGGTTCTGACGTGACATATAACATGCAGTAATTAAGTGCTTCTACATTATGACAGTGATAAATAATGATTTAATTACTTTGCCTTCATTTGTACAGAAAAGGTTCCAGTATTAGGCCAGCAAGAAAAGAGAAGACAAAATAATCATGAACCTTTTACACCAACTCTGGAATAGCACAACCATAGTGAGCACCTTCTGACCTTCTCCCACCCACTCTCCAACAACCTGTGCACAGCTTCCCCAGGATATTTCAGCTTCCCTGTCTGTATACTCACAATGTTGAGCATATAAATTCCCACTGCTACCAGCAAGACCTAGCTGAGTTGAATGTTACCCCACCCACGAAAGTGCACATACAGAGGCACAGGGACAGGAGGCTGGAATAGCTGAAGTCCATGTGTCATGAACTGATGTGGTTTTCCACAAGGGATTGAAACTGGCATTTCAAACCAAGTTCATCAGAAACAGCTTCATCAGCCCTGCAGTGAGGGATACCATCTGCTCACTCTCCACATCTTCAGCCAGACCACATAGCGCCTTTCACAGGCATCTTCTCAGTTTGTCCTGAAAAGCTGGTTCTGTTTTGCTCAATCCAACATCTGCAGCAGAAGGAAGACACTCATAGAATCATACAGAACCACAGAATGCTTAGGGTTGGAAGGGACCTTAAAGATCATCCAGTTCCAAACCCCCTGCCATCAGCAGGGACACCTTCCACTAGACCAGGTTGCTCAAAGCCTCATCCAACCTGGCCTTGAACGCTTCCAGGGAGGGGGCATCCACAGCTTCTCTGGGCAACCTGTTCCAGTGTCTCACCACCCTCAGAGCAAATAATTTATTTCTAATATCTCATCTAAACCTACCCTCTTCCAGTTTAAAGCCATTTCCCCTTGTTCTATCACTACCTGCCCTTATGAAAAGTCTCTCCCCAGCTTTCCTGTAGCCCCTTCAGGTACTGGAAGGCCGCTATGAGATCTCCCTGGAGCCTTCTCTTCTCCAGGCTGAACAGCCCCAACTCTCTCAGCCTGTCCTCATAGGAGAGGTGCTCCAGTCCTGGGATCCTCCTCGTGGCCTCCTCTGTACTCGTTCTAACTGGTCCATGTCTCATCAGACACCTAATAGTGTGCTCACATAACGTGAACAGTTATCACCCATACGCCTCCAGCAGCTAAAACTGACTGTCATGTATATAGTCATCTCCATGCTGCGTCAAACAAATCTACTGGCATCAGAAGGAAAAGCATTTCAACACTGATTAGAGACCTGCAAGATTTTCCAAATGTAGAGCCTATTTAATCATTGCATTTCGGTGGCTTTTCAGGAAAGGCAGCTCAGCTCTGAACAACTCACTCTTCACAGCCCAAACCATTTGTTCTCTGTGCTAAGTATGGCATCTATTTATTGAGGCAGTCAGGGGCCAGGCATGAAATGTGTGTCAGATCTCCTCAGGTCCACAATTATGTACTGTGGTACTAACTGAGGTAGTTTCCATGAAAGACCTTCCCTCTACCCCTTAAGGAGAGCCTGAAAATTTAAAGCTTGTTTCTTCCAAGACAACTTTTTGCTCAGATCCACAGTGGTGCTCACAGAGGACATAATGGTGCAGAACAGCAGTAACTGTTGAAAAATAATGAAAAAAATACAGGCATTTAAACAATAATGGTGGTTATTTTCCAGAAGCCTGCTGACTCCAGCGATTTTGCTATAAACCAACTTTGTGGGTGATGCTGGCTGAACAGTGACCCATTACTGCAAGCTAATAACATGCAGTCAGCTCACTTAAATACTGCTTTTTTTTTTTTTACACTGAAGAAACCTGCCCTCATACACACACACTTAGAGAATCCAGAGAGGTCTACATCCAGCCAAATACAAAAAGACACCATCTGCCTTTTATCATAGAAACAATAATTCTAATTGCTGTCTGCCACCAGCATAAGGAAAGGCTCATTCCTCATTGCCGCTCTGGAATTCAGAGGGTGAACCACTGCAGAGCTGTGAGATGCCATTATTTAGAGGTTAAACCCACATTAACCCCTTCAGTACAAGAGCAATTGCCAGAACAGTCACTCAGTTCACCTCATATCAATAACATGTTTATTGCAGAAATGCTGATCCCACAGCAATGGCAAAACTTCTGTTTTATATGCAGCCCAAAGTTCACTCCTGGATTGGCAAGAAAGTCTGTTAACAAAGAAAGCACAAATTCAAGTTCAGACAGGAATTATGGTTAAACCATGACAACATCACGATGTGAGAACCCAAGATAGAGATTTATTTTCCTTTATAATAAAAAAAAAAAAAATTCAGCATTACAATCTGCATCTATTATGATGCTTCCAATTACAGTTTCAGGTTTGCCACAGTTTTTGAAGAGAAAGAAATGGTTAAAAGTACTACAGAGCTTGTATTTTGAAGTAATACCTTTATAAGTTACCCAGCCCTTCCAGATAGGTTGTCCTTCTCTACTTCAGAACTTCAAAATAAAATACAGTAAATTCCACTTTCTTCATTTATTGATCAGCCATTTTTTATAAAGCTTGTGTATGTGCATCATATCTAATTTTCTTTGTAAAAAAACTTTGTATATTAATCAGTTCATGAATCTTGTAAAATCCATGAGAAAAGACCAAATCTATGCCCACCCACACACATATTTCCCAGTGAGGTGTACCATTCATAGCAATAGAAAATAATTTTTGATAAGTGAAACCAAGCTTATTGAAGATTCAGTATGAAGAGCTATGAAGGTTATTCAACCACAAAGGTAATATTAAACAACAAAAGACTAAAGAGAGGGGGAAAAAATTCTAACATTTTGAGTATAGCTGCAATGAGGTTAGACACACCCTTCTCGAAAATCAAACTGGCTATGAGGGTGTTCTTCAGTTTATAGTACTGGAGAGTTTGATGTCCCCAAAACTAACCCGTCATTCCGTAGAAAAGTAGTCATGAAATTGGCTTACCCAGATAATTTGGCTTCATCAGCATCTCAGGATGCTCTGTCAGGAAAAAGCACCCTATGGTTTTAAAGAACGAGGTGCCTGGGATCCTGAGCTGTCATGTCTCTGCTACTGAGTCACTTCAGGAGGGTTCACAGACGTCATCCAAACAGCAGCTTCTCTCCTTTTATATATGGCCTAAACCAACATTTCTGCCACTGCTGAGGTGGGACTCTGAGTTCCCAGGGAGGCATTTCCCAGGTATGGCACTTCCCAAAGCCCTTGTCCTTAGTGACTGGACAAAGAGAGAGAGAAACGGTTGTGTGTTCTGCAATAGCAACCAGAGCTGCAGCTTCTGGAACAGAGCAGCACAAAGGTGTGTTGGTTCCCCCTTACACAGCCCCATTACAAATATAAAAGCCAGCAGCTACTTGAGAATCTGAAATCTCTCTAGCATTACCTTAACTCAACAACTCTCTTCCTTCGCCACTAAATTTAATTAAAAGAGTATAGAAATACTGTCTAGAGAGCTTATTTGTTGCATTCACAATTTCCTTCAGCCAACTTGATAAGCCTTGGTATTCTCTGTTGCCGAGAACTCCATTGATAAAAGACTTTGCTGAAAGTGAATGCTAATCTGGCTTAGGTATAGAAATAAAAAATTGGTAAACCATGAAATGCAGCACTGAGCACAAAGCTAATCCTCAAAAAAAAGAAACAAGAATAGATTGTGCTAGGGCTTTTTTTTTTTTTTCTTCCTTTTTGTCCAGCTCTGATTTTATGAAGACAACCTAAAAGTTCTGAAGTCTGTTTTTCCTTTCCAATTTTTTTCTTGCTTTTTTACATTAAAAACTTTTAGAGCATATCTGAAAGAGCACAGTCTCATAGCCACACCTATGAGAAGAAAATGTATAATTTTAAATATATACCTAAATATTTTTATGTGCCTTATGCAGACGGGCACACAAACAGACCCCAGTGCAGATGGGGTTTAGCTAATATGTTAAACTTCAATCACCTTTTAAATACTGGTACTGTCAGGTCAGATACTACCACTGGTAGGGCAGATGTATTTTAAAAGAACTATTTTTCCAAATTAAGATGTAGCTGTGAAAAAATCTAGTGATCACAAACTCTTTGATTATGAAGCAGACTAGTAATTGTGTAGGATAAAGATATCTAAACAGACTGTTCAACATATGGACCTTTTTTGGTTTGTGCTTGTTTTTTTGATTTGTTTTGTGGGTTCCCCCCCCCTCAATGCCCAGTTTAATCTGCCACTAACAGGCTTTGGAGATTGTTGCATCTTTCTGAAATCTGCTTGCAGATTGCCCCACCAAACCAGCACAATGCTCACAACGTGCATTTGAAACCTCACAGCGGCATTAAGAATTATACAGAGGTTTGAATTCCCAAATACTTAACTGATGCTTAATTTTCCCTGCAGCAGGGAAAGCTTAAAACCATCTCATTTTTCATTCTGGAGTTTTAATTTAGCAGTTGTATTCAGACTCACAACCACTTCAAGAAATCTCATCCAAGGGACATAAGTATCTCAGGAGAAAATCACAGCTGAAGCTGTCACTCCTTCAGTTAACACAGTCTTGGCACAGCTGAGCACGGAGCGCCCGAGCCCCGCCCAGCAGTTACTGCTGCAATCCACAGCGAGGAGATGCCAAGAGTTAAGTGTGATTTTGCTTTTCCTGGGCTTAATTCCCACTCCATGCAAGTCAAACCTCCTTCTCTGCACAACAAATGCCCCCTCCTGCCTCACAGGGAGGGCAGTGCATCATGGTTTGCATCCCTCCAGAGCATTGGTGCCATTAAATCAAACCCACCTTCCCTTCTTCAGCAAACACCTGCAGCAGCACCTCAGAGAGAATAATGCAGCACAGACTTGTGAGCCTTTCCCAAGGAAACCATCCTTGCTTCCTGGGATGAGCAGGGACTCCTCCCGGAGAACTGTATCTATATCAGCGTGAGCAGTGTTAAATAACCTCTGTCAAACTTGATTGCCATGAATTTGTCCTACCTTTGAATATGTTTTCCTCTCTACAGTATCCTGTACTTTATCATTTAAACACATGCTCTCTAACAACAACATTAAGAACCCAAACCACCCAACACCTGCTGCCTGGTATTCTTTATCCAGAATTGCTCCATTTTAAGTTGTAAGAAAGAGAGATCAGTCCTTCTCAAGTTACCTTTTGTGTACTACTCCAGTTCTTACCGTGTCGTCTTCTGGAATCTCATCCCCATGCTTGGGGGATGTCTTCTCCTGTGGAAACAGCTTCATATCCTTGATTATCTTATTGCCTTTCTCTACATTTTCTGTAGTTTGGAGACCACAGATCTACTTGTTCGGAGACAAGGAGAAGCTGACCTGAACGCAATGTTCCAGATGTGGTTTCATCACAAACTTTATTCAGTGGTTTATCATGCCATTCTGCCATGCTGTTTGGCTGTCTATATCCCTCCTAATCATTTCTGGTGTTTGTCACCAAAGAGCTTCCCACTGTGCCTCCAAGATGGTTTTTCCATTTGATTATAGCCGATCGAGAGAACACCCCTATGTTCATAGCTGAGGATGTGCCATCCACAGTACTGTGAAATTATTCACACCACATCCAACCTTTTCTTTATCATCATCTGCTAAGACAGAAATGTGAGAACCTACTGTATTTCTTCACAGTTAGCTGCAGGTTGGACTGCCCCCAATAATTGTTTATCACACACAAATGTTATCAGTTCATTATTAACTTCCTTTTTGGGATCACTTGGAAATACGTTGCACAGCATTGGCCCCATTCTGAGATCTTTGGGACATCTTCTCAGAAATTTCAGTAACCATCCTCCTTCCAGAAAACATACCATTTCTTCTTACTTTTGTTTATCATTTAACCAGTAACTAATGTGTAGGATGATTTTTCCCCTTCTCACATGCTAGCCTAGTTTTTTTTCACAACATTTGCCCAATCTATTCCCAGTGCTCCCTCAGTACTTGACTAGCTCCTGGCCCTTGCCAAGGTGGGATTCCTGTTTCTGATTTGCTGATTTGTTCCCATTTGTTTTGGCCATACTACAGCTTTACATCTAACCCCAACAGAATTTACACCCCCTTGTATTTTCCTTCTTCAGATTTCACTCCTACACTTTAATGACTATATTTTTAACTCCTTAAATCTCATTTACTCTTGTTTAGCAACGCTAGCCTTTTTCCAGCTGTGGGAGTAGAAGGACATGCTTTTAAAAATTGATTTAGATTCACTCTAAGACCTCACTGCATATCTAGACATGCTGCAAGACTCCATGATACCTTCAAGCATTTTAGCTTCCACTTGCTCCTTTTACTTTTCCTTTTTCTGCTTGCTTCCTACTGCTTCAAACTGAAAAACACTGTGGTGCATTTTCGGTAGCTCCCTGGTAAACCAGAATTCTCCTCTTTACTCTATGGGAAGATCAGAACCTGCATCACCAAACCTTCTGTTCATACTCAGCCCCTGAAAGTTATGGCAACTGTGGTGTAAGATCTCGCTACTGAAGACTTAAAAACATAATGTACATTAATGGTGAAGATATCTGTATCTAATTCGGTACAAAACTGAGAACAGAATAGAAGTATAAAGTGTGAACGTAAATATAGACAGCCCAAATGCACCATCAGACATCTCAGCCACAGAGCATAACACTAGAAATTAGCAGAGAAAAATCAGCATTAAAGTAAAAAAAAAAACCAAAAAAACCCATTGAGAGTTATCCTTTACCCTTTAGAAATGAAAAATATATATTTTTTTTTAAACCAGGATAATGAAATGAATCACATTTAACCTATTGAGCCCTAGCTCTACTTTTCCTGAAGCATCTTAATGAACAAAAAAATCAAGATTCACTGTGATATGCATTTACCTCCATTTTCTGTCATAAGCTATCTCTTGTGAATACAGAAAAATCTATTACCTTTCATTGTATTTATAAAAATATAGCAATTTGCTCATTTTTGAGCAAAACTTGTGGTAAATAAAATAACATGCTGAAGTATTATGCAATCAAAGTTTTAAAACTTTGTGCCATTTGTGCTACTGACTTCAAAAGCCAGCAGATAGGCTTTTCCAGACAGTAGTTTTGGATGGTAAAACATGATAAAAACAAGAGTCTTCATATGCTGATGGTTTTTATCTTTCTTTTCTGTTTCTTTTCAATTAAACAAAGAGAGGTAGCTCAAATATTTCAGTTGTCAGGAATACTAGTACTGTCAAGTCCACATACCTGAGGAACAGTGATTTAATTTATTTTATTCATCAGCTAAATTCAGCTTGACGAGTTTCCATCTATTGGTTATCAGAGCACTGCCTTGATTCTCAGATTTTAAACAGATATTTCAATATTGGCTTTGAAAGAAGACATGAAAAGTTTTGTAGGGAGAGAGGTTTGATAGGGAATCACTTAAATCAGCAGACCTGGAGAACTGATACGAAACCATCTCTCCAGAGCCTTTCTACAGAGTACCACTGAACTTGGTTTTAATTTGTTTTGGTCAGGATTTAAACATGTAGAGTCAAAAGCTCAGCTGAGGCAAAACTGTACCAGTTCCAGAACCAGTCTTACAGATCAATAAAGTAGGAAAATGCAAAAACTAAACATAAATTATTTATAGTTTTGTCAGTTTTGGGGAGGTCTGTTTTTTCTTTTTATAAAAAAAAAATGCTGCTTAAAAGCAAATTTAAAAAACCTGCAAGTGTTTTAAAGTGTTTAACACTGTCCAGATTTTTTAAATGTTGCTGTTTAAATAATTTTGGGCAAATTTGGTGGAGAAATTCCTGCGTTTAGTTGTGAATCAACAACACCGGACTCTTGATTAAGTTAGGACCTCCAGCTCAGTCCCTGCTTTTAGTCAGTCCCCCCTGCTTTTTTCCAAAAGCAGCATACTAGCTGGGATCTGAAATATCACTTGGGGAACAGAAACAAGACAAATTTTACCCTGAAGGAGATTTTAGATAATTTAGGAGGATTAAATCAGGAATGAACTTGGCTCAGGCTACAGAGGGGCACTACGCATCCCCCTCAGTAGGGCTTATTCTATTGCCAGTACAATCTAACGTTTTCTCTGCTGTCTTCAGATTCACATGTGTACTCAGCCCTACTGCTCTGGGCTCCTGCGTCCTTGGGGAGCTGGGGGTGCCACTCTGCCCATGCTGGGAAGTTCAGCAAGACAGAGATTGAAAAAAGAAAGGTATAAAATGCAAACTAAGCAGGATGTGTAATAAACAGCCTGCTCTCCTTTGAAAATAAAATTTTCAATTAATGGTTGGGAGGAGAAGGATGGGGGCAGAAATATCAGAGAACAGATACTTTTTGGACTGTGCCCTTTACAAACATTAACAATCCCTTAATATGCCAAAACCTGTTAGTCAAGATAGAACAATGCAAACAGCTAAGCTGGTCACAAGAACAGCTACTCAGGTAGGACTCAGCTCACGAAGATTACATAAAAAGTTGACTCCATGCACATTTACAAAGTCTTTTTTTTTTTTTCCTCGTTCTTTCACCTCCTCTGGAATAAATTTTAGATATTCTTTAACAATGTTCTGAAAGAAGTAAGATAAACAAGCTTGTGCCCTCTAAAACATAAAAGAACTGTAACAGAAATAATGGATAATCTAATGGGAGATATGACTCTAATTTTTTTATTTTTATTTTTTTTTTAAGGCTGTCCTTTAAAATATGTTCTTGCAAAGCAGCATTTTATACAATTTTTAATCCACCCTTCTGCAATTCATATCCCAACATCAGTTAGACTGGATCTATAGGAACCCAGAGACAAGTATAATTTTATTATGGTAATAAAGAACCAGAGGAATACATTCTTGTGAGTTTGTTCCCTTTGAAAAGTTTATATACGAAAAGATAAAACAATCATGTTTTTAAGGACAGTAGAGCCTTAAAATATCTATTTCAGATTCAAGGCTGAGTTCAACTGCATGGGCTTTATATTTTCCTACGCATTTATCCATAAAATCATATAAAAATATTTTTTTAACATGCAACAGAATATGCCCAGCCTAAATATTCACTTATTCAATTCAGCTTTTCAAAAAAGGCTGCACTCTAAAATTAAAGTCACTTTTAGTTACAAACCAATATACAGATTAAAAAGACTGATTTAACTTTTTTTCCCCGCCTCCATCACTAGTGGTGCTCCGAGTTTGAACAGTACACTAAGTTTGCTCTTGCATTCTTGCTGTGCTCCCCAGTGCTGGGGACACCCGCCAGAAGCTCATGGGAGGCAGTAAGTGGATGTAAGATGAAAGCCCACTGCATTTCCCCACTCACCTCTCTTCGACATCCTGCAACGCAGCTCCTTCACGTTGGCTCCTCCCCAGTGCTGCCGAAATGCCCCCCGAGTCTCACCCAAACTTCAGTCCCCTACGGCTGGATCCAGGGAACTCTGCTCTCCCCACACTGTGCCGCTCTCCCACCATGGCGAGCAGACCCCAAAACGTGATACTGCTCACCAGCTCTTCAGCTGGCACCTCAAGGAGAGAAGTGCCCTTTGGGGACACTCCCCTCCCAGACCTCTCACAGCCCAGTTCATCATCACTCCTTTCTTCTACCTGATCAAACCAAGCGTGCTCTGGCACCAAACAGGTTCCTGATCAATAAATTACTATGGTTTACATGGTTCAAATTTAAGCTTTTATTTGTTTTTTTAAATTAAAAAAATAAATTTCGTTATTAAATAGTGGAATGGGTCTAAACTAACATTTACATATTAATTCATTTGCTTTAGGATGCCACCAGAGAAATAAATAAAGTAAACCACCCAGACAAAACCTTCTGTTAGAAAGCTCAACAGTGGTGTAATTCAGTTAAACAGGAAAAAAAACCCCAAAAGTCTTAATTTTTACAATGAATGGTAAAAGTAAACCTCTGATTTTAGTGTCATCCAAATCTAGTTTCCATCACAAAGGCAGTCATTATATTCAGAATACTATACCACAGTGCTAATGTCATCAGCTTCATCTGGTTTCTTTTGCCTGCTTGGCAGGGATTTCAAGTACTCAAGGTGCCTCCTTGCATCCTCCTGATTTTGCCGGACGTAATAAACCACGTACGAGATCACCATGGTGAACCAGCCAAACATGGTGACCAGCATGGCGTAATCGGTAGTCTTTTTAGGAAGGTTGCAGAGGTCAGCATCATTGGCAGCATTGAGGAAGGGTCTCCCAGCATGTTCATCCAGCACAGAAGTCTTGCAGATGATGTTGTTGGCCGTCTCGTGGTTGGAAGCCATGCTCCTCAACACCTGCTGCAGTGTGCAGTCACAGTGCCAGGGATTGTTTGCAATTCTGGCTCTGGCCTTTAAGTTGTTGAAAGCGTTTTTGTGCACACTTTGAATCCGGTTCTCGGACAAATCCAGAGTCTGCAAGGTTTCTGCCACCCCTTTGAAGGCATGTTCATCTATAAACTCAATCCCATTTTTTGATAAATTGAGGACTCTCAGTTGGTGCAAGTCCTTAAAAATTTCGTTGGGGATAGATGTTATCTGATTGGAGTCCAAATAAAGTAAGACTGTTTCTGGAGGAAGATCTCTGGGTATTTCCTTGAGGTTCGCGTTGCTACAGCTGACGTTCAGACCTCCGGAGTGAGAACAGAGGCAGCCTTTTGGGCACATACTGGCAGAATGAAAGCACAGTATCATGAGGACAAAACTTTGTAAGAGCAGACACATGGAGAGGGAACGAGTTAACCACAGGTCTACCAAATGCATGCTGGGGTGTCAGCATAATCACACAACCATTTCTCATTCAGCCAACAGTGGTGGGAAAAGGATCAGCAAAGCTGACGTGTGCCTTCATTTTCTTCGGTGGGATTAGTAAACACTGACTAACACGTGGGCTTCCTCATGGTCAATACTCTTCCTAGAATCACACCTACAGAGAGGAAGGAAAACAAGTTCCTTATACCATAAACTCCAATCTCAATTTTGTTTTCTTTTAAAAAAATTAGAAATAAAATGAAGTCAATGTGAAGTGCAACACTAAATAAATCATCTATTATCCTACCAGTGCACCAGAGCATTTATTTAGGTAACTCCTATGAGCAATTATCTGAGTTTAGTACAGAAGTCCCCAGTACATTTTTAAGAGGATAGACTACAATTATTACAAATTGCACAAGTTTGGGCTTTAATACTTACTAGAGGAGGCACTGGTAAGTTTTTGTCACAGAGTTTTCTAAAACAGCTATTAAAAAGTAAATTTCATTTTCCCTCGCTAAAGTAGAAGGAACATTAATAGGAGCCGAGCTGGATCTCCATCAAAAGTGACAGGTAAGTACCTCAAAATATTTTATCCTATTTTAAGTCCAAATCAAAGTACTTCAGCAAGGAAATATTTGTACTATATCAAGAAACAAAAATTAAGTAAACCAAATGCTGCTGCATGACACCACAAACATCCACCATCTCATTTGTTTCCCCCTCCTTCTCTTCTGCCTTTGCTGGATTTCTTCTACCTTCCAGCATCTTGTGCAAGATTGTGAGACCCACAGAAATAATTTCTACTTCCAGTCTTGAAAATTTTCTTTTCATTTAACATAGAGAGAAAGAAAGAAATGTAACAATTGCCAAAACCCCACAGCTCCCCAAACCAAAAGCTCACACAAACCTACGTAAGAGCCAAACAACAACCAAAAAACCAACCTTATTCACGGCATGTAATTTGCTAATAGAACATGTGAAAAATATTGTTTCTGCTTCTCCCTGCTCAAGTTGACTTAAAAATAGTAAATGTCCAGAAGCTTTTTCATTTTCTCCTTTAATTGGAGCACAAATACAGAAGTCTGAAATGCTGACTAGAAGGTTTCAAAGACAACCTCATTAATTTTTTCCCCTACTGTGGTAAACTATGAATTTTCTAAGGACAACAGGTCCATTTGTTTTTGGGTACATGTCCTCTGTCTTTGTAGCAGCTTGGATATTTGCAGTCTTCAGGTTGTATTTACATATAAATGTTCTGGATGTTTTTTCCCAAACCCACAGTGTAGTCCACTGAACAAGAAAATCCCAGCGGGGAAGACATTTGTGATTCTACAGGGAAAAGAAGAAAATGCATTGCAATAATTTTTGCCTGCAGAACTGGCATACTAACTGCAGTTTCTGGCACATCACAGTAATATGGATCAGATGTGTCATGCAGCATCTCAAACCCATGGCTCAAATTTTATTTAACCCTTTTGCTGAGGCTTAGTATGTCAGTAACCCCATAGAAAATAAAAAAAATCTCAGTATCATATACATTATTTGTGATTACTCCATCACTAGGGCTTGGGAATGGCAGAAGCTCAGCACACTCTCACTGCAACTACTGCAAAGAGTAGTAGTGTATCACCACTACTCTTCAACTTATCTATTGATGAAGAGAGAGATGGCCCAGGAACCTAAATAGAAATTTCACACTTGGACTCCATAACATGGAAATTTTCTACTCTAAAATTAAAAAGAAAGGAAATTTTTAGCAACGAGAAATTGTGAAGTTAACCCTGGAAATGTGAACCACTAGGGAGGAAAGTAAGCAGAGCATGAAAAGCTCCCCATGAAGAAACTGAGGTTGAGACAGCACCTCCACAATCAACAGAGTCCTGCAGGACCTCTGTGGAAGAAAGAGGGTTTACATGAAAGAATCCTCTTGCACTGGCTGCATCCTTGACATTTTTCCCTGTGGCTCTTTGGTCACTGCAGGAGTGAAGTTACAGAAGGAGACAAGTTACAGAAGTTGTTTTTTCCCAGTTTGCTCAAAAGTGCCAAGTACCTGCTAAAATGTGCAGTCCATTGAGAGGCCAAGCTGGAGCAGGCAGCTGCTCCCCTGGTAGCTCCGAGCTGACAATCTGCTCCTCCCTCCCACAGCCTCAAGCACTGCTACAAAAAGGTCCGTCCCCTGGAAAAACAGCCACCTATTTTCTTTTCCCTTCTTGTTTACATGTCTCACTACTGTGCAGCACCAGAAGAGTAGACAAGTGGTCCAGAACACCATCACAGTCTAAGCATCTCATCACTGACTACTTATATACAGCAGCTTTCCACCAATGACACTGGAGTCCTACTGCAGGAATGGACTAGGGTGACAGTAAAGACCTGAAGCAGATGCTTAATTTTGTAGAAGCATAAAAATCACACTGTTCTCACCAGAGTGTGATTATTAAATATCATTCTCGCTTCATTAGGGGCTCAAAAACCCTGCCAACCTGGAATTGCACAAGAGATCCTGCTGAGTCCTCCATAGTGCAGCTATGCCGCTAGAGATCATGTGCAAAGATGTACCATACACCAAAACCAATGAGTATGGAATATCTTCATCCCACTGAAGACAAATGAAGCTCTTTTTCTTCAGTGTATTAATGTATTTAGAGTGGAAGAAGTAGGATCATTACAGACTAAGCAGGCAAGTGTTTAATGAAGCAATGCCTCTTCAAAAGAGAAGTAAATGGATAAAGAGGGAGAAAAACTCACAATATTTTAAGTTGTTAGAAAAAGCAAATACAAGTTTAAACCCATAATTAACAACCCAATCAACAAAATGTAGCTGAGCAAGAGTAAAGTGAATTCTCAGTAAATTAACTGGAAGCAACCCAACAGGACTGAGCATCAGTCAAGGGAAACAGAGCTTTGGTTACTTCCATAATCAGAATATCTGATCCAAGTGATATGTGAGGTTTGGGTCTCACCAACAAATTTTTCTCTGCCTGGAACACAATAAATAAAGGAGAAGGTAAGAAAGCTGGAATAAAGACAAGAGATATACACCAGACAGAAACACTAAAGACTACAGATCAACGGATGGAAGACACATAATTAAAATAAACATATGTTTTAATTAGAAATCTGCAAATAAAGAAAAAAAGAAAAATAAATTTAAAAATAAATGAAGGTACAGAGAAATGACAGCTACACTACTAGCACAGGTAACAGCATGGTGTAAGGCGGCTTTCTTTGTGCATTTCTAAAATACAAGTACAAACAAAGAAAATCTAATGTACAAGTCAAACATTGCAGAGCAATAAAACTACAGAGGGAAGATCACACAAAATAATTCTTTACAGTCTTGCAATTTAAACTGTTTTTCAAGCTTTCCTCTTCTCATTCTCCCTCAAGACCATTCACTCAGCACAACACACCCAGCAGTGGAAGCGAATGGACAAATCCTGAAATCCTCGGGGAAAGCACATTTGCTTTTAGTGCACGGTGAGATTTCTACTGAGCTTCAGGTGTCAGGTACTGGCCCACGTTTGCCTTTCCAGCAAGCAAGGTGCACAGACTGTATCTTGGCACTTGAATGCAATACTACTCAGTTAGGTATTTGACTAATAACTCCTCCCCACAAGAAATGAATGATGTAAAGAAGCATTAGTGCTTCCAACTACCCACCTGGAAAAAAGGGGCAGCAGACTTAGCCAAGTCATACAGAAAGTCCACGACAAGACTACCGTTAATTTATGCTGTTGTGTCTTCAGAGCAAGATATAGGACAGGAAATCCTATAACCATCAAACAGAACAGCATAAAAATAACACAGGTTGAGACTTTTTGTTGTTTAGGACAATGCTAAGATAACAAAAGATGCATGAAAAAATAATCAATCATATAGAGAGTTAAAGATGTCTGACTTAACAAAGGAGAAGGGGCAGGGCAAGTAGAGATAAAAGCGATTTCTGCTGTGGTGTAGAGATTTTCAGAGTCCACATGGCAGCTCTTCAGTCATTACCCAAGTGCTCACACACGCATGATAGCTTCTTACCAGCCCTCCACACAGCCTCTGCCCCTATAAGAAGTGAGTGGGGAGGGACTTCTTACAAGGGCAGGTAGTGATAGAACAAGGGGCAATGGCTTTAAGCTGAAAGAGGGGAGGTTTAGATTAGATATTAGGAAGAAATTCTTCCTTGTGAGGGTGGTGAGACACTGGAACACGTTGCCCAAGGAAGTTGTGGATGCCCCCTCCCTGGAAGTGTTTAAGGCCAGGCTGGATGAGGCTTTGAGCAACCTGGTCTAGTGGAAGGTGTCCCTGCTCATGGCAGGGCGGTTGGAACTGGATGATCTTTAAGGTCCCTTCCAACCCAAACCGTTCTATGATTCTATGAGTGTGGAGCAGCTGCCAGTCCCTTGCACTTGCAAGCCAGCCACTGCTCTCAGAGGACTCAAAAGCAGAGACTAAAATCAGCCTTAAGAGGTATTCTGCCTACAGTTTAAACACACACACAACCCCCTCAACCATCGGGATCAGTTTGCATCTTCACCAAGATGAAGTCAGCTGAGCCACTTGTTGATGACACTCTTCCTGGAAATCTGTATCTTCCAGATGCCTTGTTCATCAGATGCCTTCTCCATACATTGTGTTTCTAGATTTCAGTAGGGTGCTTCAAAGATTACTTTCTAGCAGTACAAGAATTACCTACGATAGCCAAATATCTTTGTTCAAGTCGCTCCAATATAACAACACTTTTACCTGGAATTTCACCTGAATTCCCAAATATTTCTGTTGAGAAGAGATCAAGAACATCATGCTTTTTCTGATGATCATCCATCAAGCAAGACCTCACATGATAAAGAAAAAAACATAACTCAATATATTTAATATAAATATCTTCATGGGATGATTCCTGTTCTAAATCACAGACCACAAATGAAGTCTGTAGAACAGGATCACACAGGTCCAAACCAACCTAAGACCCCCAGACTCACAGAAAGCATCGTCACTCATCTTGCTTGTCATTAAACACTGAAGGGAAGAATCAGCAGCAACTCTCTGCCATCAGTACCACACTGGCCTTCACTGGACCACAGACTGTACAGACTCTTCAGTGACAAGAGACACGGAAGGATTTTTAATTGTTTGTTGTTGTTATCATTGACCCACAAGCAGACATGGGAAAATGGAGAAAGATATGATCCTAGAAAACATTCTTGTTCCCTAAGTCAACCAGCAAAGGCACTGTGCAGAATACACACTTTTAGCAATAACAATTGGATAAATATTGCAGGTATTTTGGAAGATGCTCTTCATTTGGGATGTGATGTCATGGGATGCTGGGAAAAGAAGACGGAAGGTGCTATGGCATCAAGCTGCAGCTGAAGCGTTGTCTCCTTTTGAGCACAGGGTCCATCAGAAGGCATGCTTCCTCCCATCATATTCCTGTCCCTACCCACTACAGTGTTCCCTCTCTTTTCCCTCTTCCCACTTCAGGGGCTGACGGGCTAATCACAGCCACCTGATAGACAACTGATCAGATCAGTCAGCTGCATCTGCCCCCTCGGAGCCCAACCTCAAGAAGTGGTGAGCGCAGCACTGTCAATGGGCAGAGCACAGTCACAGCTGTACAACAAGCTTTATCCCCCTGGTTAGGTTCAGAGATTGCATGGGACTACAAAGCCATGGCACAAAATGAGTTGCAAAAAACCGAAAGGCAGAAGTATGCAAGGTGCCCAGCAGATTAAAGAGGGACTGCAGCAGTGTCTCAAAAGCATGAGTGAAGCTAAGGGCAACTGCAGTAGCACTGGGATGCACGGAAAGCAGTGAGGGCACAGGAGCATTGCAAGCTTGTGGAATCAAGTCTGAGGGCACAGTACAGAAGTTGGAACATAGCTGTCAGCCACCGACAGATTTTTATGTGGCTTCTAGGGTCAGAAAATCTGTCTAGTAAGGGCTTTCACTGCTGATATCTTAGGCCAAGTGATATTTCCATCTCATGCATGATCATCTGTACAGATTCCATAAACTAAATTATGCCTTCACCGGCGTTTGAGCAAATACACCATCATCTTGTGTGCAAAGAGAGCTGCATGGCACACACATCTCACCGTGAAGGAAATTCAGTCATAGCAACTCCATTTCCCCTATTAATAATGTCTCTTCTTGTCTTCAACGCTGGATCCCCTGATGAAAGAGATTGCATCCATTACTCTAGAAGTGTCAAAGAGGTCACAGCTAACTAGAGATGCTCAGCATCTGCATGCAGAGTTTGTATTTGTGGTTACTGAAGGTGCCATGATCAGAGAGAAATTTCTTGTTACTGTAGCTTATATGCTCAAACAGGCAAGCCAGAATGGGAAGAGGCAAAAGGAAGAAGCCAACAGATCAATGACAGGGGGTGGTGTGTTGGCTGTGTCAGGACTGCACTCAATCTCCCTGGTCTGTCACTCTTCAACCACCACAGAAACTGGAAAAAATTATGTACTACCCAGCCTCTGAGGAATGTGGACCAAAGGGTCTGGTGCACAATTCACCTTCCTAGCTGTACCATGCTTCTGATGATGTACAGCTGGAAAACTTAAATTACCTCGCTACTAACTTTAGGCACAGTACCTGGAGAAGCCTTCATATGAAAACAGATCCCTAATGGCACTGCAGAACTCCACACTCCTTGGGATCACAGAGTCAACCACGAACATCACTGTCTTTTCCACTAATAACAAAGGTGTCCCTGTGAGCAACTGTTGGTCCTCCACATCAGAGATGCACTGCCCATGTTGAGATGCCTCCTTGTCCTCCTCAGGTATAGCCCAAACGACTCACATATGAACCTATAAACTGCTCGTATTTGTGTGAGCGGCTCTACCGCCCTCAAATGAAACTCCCAGCTCCCAATAAGCCTTCAAGAGATCCCTAAAAACACAGCTCAACCTTTCAAGCACAGTCTAATTAAACTCTTACCCTTCAGAGTAACAACATTCTTGTGTACCAACATCAGAAGTTTGAATCAGAATTAGAAAAGCCCAGGAAACAAAGACTCCTATGGGGCTCTTCTTTCAGATCTCTTTTAGAGCAAACCTGCACTTTGAAAAAATATTAAAATTTTTTAATTAAAAATCCATTAAAAAGGAACAATTTAAAAAGATCATTGTTTTATCTGACTTCCAGAAAATTACTGAGATATTTCATAGTTTTAAAAGACC
This sequence comes from Caprimulgus europaeus, assembly GCA_907165065.1. The sequence goes on from OU015530.1 coordinate 17,151,462, forward strand.
TGACATTATTGTAACTTTTTTTTTCCTCCTTAAGGCATTGAATATGCTGGTATATAGAAAAGACGCTCATTGATAAATCTAGTCTCCTATTCACTATTAAAACAGGTCTTAACTTTGCCATATTCAATACTTTTGTTTTTAAATCAAGTTTAGCAAATTATCCACTGAAACAGAAAATACTCCTCTTTTTAATAGATTGTTTTCCTTTAACTCTTCTTCCTGTAATGCCAGTTTGTTTGTTAAAACACACAAACAGACCTGCCCTGTTCTCCACATCCATAAAGAGCTTTATTTTGTGTCTTTGTACTCCTGTACTCCTTTTTTTTTTTTGCCATTGTGATAATATGCCATATAACAGTTTATCTCTAAAAACATTACCTTGTAATTAGTATTGACAAGACAGCCATAAGCTGGAGACTAAAGGCTAAAATTCACAGGTGATTAACCCACCTGAAAAGCCCAGTTTGCCAAAGGACTGAGGACAGAACAATTTTACCTGAACCAAAGAGATTTGCCACCACTAGTCACAAACAACTGCAGATGGCATTTTTATGAAGAATGAAAGCAGAAAAGATATTCATAGGAAGAACTATTTCTATACATCCTATCCTTAATCAGTGTTACACTACCAGTAAGCTACACGTCTGTGCATCTGTGTGGTGTGCCTGAGAGCAGCTGAGCCTCTGGAGGCCAACAGTGTATATGTGTGTGTTGGGGAAAAAAACCCCATGAAATCTTGCCTGGCTCCTCCAACACCTGTGGGCTGAATCTGACCACAACTGTTTAAAAACACAAGATTGATATAAAAATGCTGAGCCTCCTTCTACATCTTACTCTAAATCTGTTCCAGGATTTAGATGATGGCTCAAAAGTGACAGTATCAAAATAACAGTAATAACCAAAAAAACCCCCACCAACAACCAAAAAAACCCCAAAAACCCAAACCCCCAACTCAAAACCCAACAACAACAAAGGTATTTTTGTTCACTTTCCTATGGACATGTGATAAAACTACACCATGGCAATGTGACTGAGTAACTGGGTACCAAGCTGGAAAATGAAGATACCTGCAAGCTGGAGCTGAGCAGGAGCAGCAGGACTCGAAGAACACATCAGCAGCTTCTGATCTCTGTGCCATCTGTGCGCTACAGAACAACATATTTCATGGGTACCAAGTGAATTCCTCTAGACAAACAACATAATCCTTTAAAAAATGCCACCTGTGTGCTGTCAGCGAGGAAGGCACCATGGCATACCATAGCTAAGGGCAATCTCACTAGCTGCACAGGCAGACCCCAAGTTGGGCAACTCGACCCTCTCTGTGGCTCTGGGACATTGTCAGGAAATTCAGTTTAGCAGATGAAACAAGAATCTGATCTCAAGTCTCGGGATAACCTCTGTCTTTCACACGTCTCTCCCTGGTGCTCATCAGTGCAGTGCAGCCAGGCAGGCTGCTTCACAGCACAGCTACCTTGAAGGTAGGCAGTTAAAATGCTATGAAGCACCAAACCAGAGAGATGCCAAGAGCTGCTTGCAAGGTGCCAGGTGATTTTAAATTCCCAGATGAAAGTCTCTGGCAGTGGAAGATTTGCAGGATCTCAGAACACGGCAAGATGAAATCCTAAAGCAGTAAGAAGAGAAATTAATAGAATTTCCAACAGCAAGTGAGGTGGGAAAAAAGAGGCTGCAAAAGATCACTGATTCAATGAACAATTGAAACATTATGATTAATCAGTGTGTGCCTGAACTCCAATTACATAATGGATTCATTATCCAGTGAAACACCAAATGTACTCAAACTATAATATTCTCCCCTAAGACAGGACTCAGAATGCCAGTTGACATTTTGTTCCCAAAAACCCTCCAGTATAGACATCTTTCTAACAACTGCTCATGGCAAACCAGGAGTTCTCTCCTCCATCCTTTTCATATAATTTAGACTCTAGAAGGCTCCTATCCCTTCCCTGAGCAATATACCCTTTATCACTACATTTGCAAGAAATAGGCTTGACAATCTAGAGAAGAAGGAACAAAGTCTCAAGATATACCAGCTACAGCTCAAACATATCTGCAAAATGGATTTTTTCCCACTGTACAAGAATGTGAAGAACCACATTAGAGATGCTAAAAGGAAATGCTCCAACACAGACAAATGACTGTCTGTAAAGAGTTCTCCAAAGCTGTATCATTTTTTTTCTAAATTATTAGTGTGCATTAGAGTGAAAAACATTTTTAGAGTTTGTGATTATATTCTACCGAGTCTCAGTCCCATTTTCTGAGACAACATCAACAACCACTCTGTTTGGCAAGAAAATCCTTTCCAGCAGCAGCCTGAGTCAATCCTCCATATGATCTATACTAGAAAAAAAATCTACTCTGAAAGCTTAAAATAACCTGAAGTGGAAATACTTTTGTCTTCCTTGGGTAAAGAGATCCAGCCTAAAGTCTGTTCTAAAGTCTGGTTATGAACTAGGAGCCTTTCACGATTAAGCAATATCAGCAAATATTAAGCAAAACCAGATTTCAATAAATCTGATAGAATGCAATGGAGTGTTTTCAACATAAAAGGTCAATTTCACAATATTTGGTGATCTACTTTTCACCCATATTATAAAATAATGTGATCAAAGTGAGAAAGACGAAGTGCTTGGTTGGATCCATACCCTGAGTCTACCCAGTAGCTAATGATGGATGCTCCTTCAACTTAATTCTGCAGTACCACATCAGAGAAAATGTCTTCTTGATCTCAAGATAATAACATTGATCACCTCAATGATTACCAGCATAATCAGTGACAAGCCTTGCAATTTAATCTTGATAACTGCATCTGGTGACTGCAGATGGTGTCCTTGTCCAACTGAAAAATCTAATTTTTATTTTGCAAAGTATAAATCTAACCCCCAGTAACAAAAACTGTTATCAGAAACTAACAGGCCTTTAAGGTACTGTCTTGCAAAAATAAGCAAGATGCAGACCACCTAGAGACCTTTCTTGCACTTTTAAGGGCACTTATTTGGTTCTGCATGCTGCTATCTTCAGGTTTATTTGAGGTTCATCCAAATGTTTCAGCAACTTAGCAGGCAGTGGGAAGAGAGAAGTTGTAATTAGGTTGGGGAAGCTGTGCTGATAATAAAAGTCAGCAAGGCAGAAATAAGCACACAAACCTGAAGGGACCATTCAGCAAGGAACATGCTAGCGGCTTTGTAAAGTTGACAACAGTTGCAAGAAGCAGCCAGCAAGACAGCTGCTGGCAGCAGATACCCGGGCACTAGGGAGTCCTAGAAGAAATAAGATGTGTTAGAGACTCCAAAATAAGACAGGGAAGGGAGGAGAAGAATGAAGCAGAGCATGACTGAAAGTTGCTCCTTCCAGCTGACCCTCTGCCACAGAGCAGGTATCCAGGAACCATGACAGGTCACCACAGATGAGACCATCTCTTGGGTTAAGATACCTCAAAAGGAACTACAGATGTGAGCAGAGGAAGTGCACTGGCAGTTTCACATACTCTTGCTTTTAATTGGGATCTAGACTACCCTGTTGTGTTAAACCACAGGAAACCAAGGCTGTTTCTCTCCATGCACAACTGCCCAGAATAAGATCAGGTTCGAGATCATCTGAGGAACCTGCAGGTACAGAAGTCAATGGGATCTGATGAGGTGCATCTGTGGGTCCTGAGAGAACTGGCGGATGAAATTGCCAAGTTCAATTGGCCCCTTCCAACCCTAACCATTCTGTGGTTCTCTGAATTTGCAAGGAAAGAAGCCAGGGCAGCAGAAGCTACTACTAAAATCAAGCAATCTGATTAATGTCCACAAGATGAGACCACAAAGAAAAAGAACATTCCTCCAGAGCAATTACTCTGTATGAAAAAACCTGAAAGGCGGGGGGAAAAACCACAAGCTAAATTAGCAATAGGGGACAGCACTTTAGAATAGAATACCTCAGCAGTTACTAGTTCAGCTCCTAGTGCTTTGAAATATGCTACTGGTATAATAACAGGACCTTTAAGAGGCATTGAAATATGCTACTGGTATAATAACAGGACCTTTAAGAGGCATGCAGAAGTAGAGTATTTGATTTAGAAAAATGCAAGAAAAATAAAATGTGTAATGTTTGTATATGAAGGAAACCAATAAAGTCTGAAATTCTCAATTAAAAGCTCTAAACTTGAAAGTGAATGCTCAACACCACACAATCACAATCTCCTAATTAAGAAATTTAAATTGTGACATATCAATGAATTTCAGAAAACAGTGAAAGAGACAGCAAGTATGGAATAATTATGAGAGCAATAAGCAATTAAGCAACTTTAAGAAGACATTCAAGGGACCTTCTGGAATTAAGTGACACATTGAGTTAACTACCAGCCATTTGGGTTTGCCAAAGAAACTGGTTGATCAGCGATGCTGGTTTTGCTGTGTCAATGGTTATTAAACCTGCACACTGCCACTTGTATAGCTGAGAGAGCAAAGAGCACATCTGCAGCAACACGTACATCTATACTTCCCATTTCTGCACCAAAGGCATTAAGCAAAGGTATAATAAACCTTTACTGTATCAAACCACCCACCACTAAAACCACATCCTCACTATTAATATTTTAATCCATGAGCAGCTTCAAATAACTGCAGCTTCTTTCTCATCAGTTTGCCAGAGAAACTTATCTTTTTTCTTTCAATGAATGCCATAGTACTGGGCTAATAATAGATTTTATTTCTATATTTAGATATCATCATAGCTCTAAAAGCTGAAGGTGTGACAATCTGGAATAGTTATAGACACAGGGCTTTTGTACTTCCATGAAAGCAAGATTAGCAGGTTCCCATCAGGACTCGGTTTTAGCTCTGCCAGCTGCTACAGGCATTAGATGCCAAGGAAAAGACCAGCCCACGTACAGCTGTGATTCTCCCCCTCTATTCAGGTTCTCCTCCCCCTCTGCTCTGCCCTGGTGAGGCTACATCTGGAATATTGTGTCCAGTTCTGGGCCCCACAGTTCAAGAAGGACAGGGAACTGCTTGAGAGAGTCCAGCACAGAGCCACCAAGATGATTAAGGGAGTGGAGGATCTCCCTTATGAGGAAAGGCTGAGGGAGTTGGGCCTCTTTAGCTTGGAGAAGAGGAGGCTGAGGGGTGACCTCATTAATGTTTATAAATATGTAAAGGGTGAATGTCAGGAGGATGGAGCCAGGCTCTTCTCCCTGATGCCCAATGATAGGACAAGGGGCAATGGGTGTAAGCTGGAACACAGGAGGTTCCGCTTAAACTTGAGAAGGAACTTCTTGACTGTGAGGGTGACAGAGCACTGGAACAGGCTGCCCAGGGAGGCTGTGGAGTCTCCTTCTCTGGAGACATTCAAGACCCGCCTGGACGCCTTCCTGTGTGATCTCATGTAGGTGTTCCTGCTCCAGCAGGGGCATTGGACTAGGTGATCTTTGGAGGTCCCCTCCAATCCCTGACATCCTGTGATTCTGTGTAACCTCTGCAGCTCTGCTTCAGCTGAGAATCTCCCAAGCAAACAAAATCTAACAGCAGAAAGCTCCAATGCCATCTTGTGCTGGCAGCATTTCCCTAATTAAGAGTTTAAGGCCAGATGGAGCCATTAGATCATCTAATCTGACTCCCTGCCTATCACATGACGTGTCGTTTTACCAGTAAACCTCATATCGAGCCAAATAATTTAGGTCAGACTGAAGCATGGCAGAACCGAGGAGACAGCTGTGTGCCCAAGGCGGTAGCTTTTGTACCCGCTGTTCTTGCACCATCCAGTACTGGGAGGCAACAGGATGCCTTCAGTGGAGTCTGAATGCACCCAGAAAACTCAAATCTGTGAACAGCCACCACAGTACTTAAACTCTAGCAGATATATCTGCTCCACCACGACCCAGACATCAAGGAATAGTGTCTGTTCTCAAAAGAAAGGCTATATTGAAAAATAATCTTAGACTGCTCATCATAAGCAGTTGCATGTTACCACTTGACTCCAAATGAGACTTAGAAAAACTGGCTTTTTTTTTTTTAATGTGCTTACATCAGGCCCTCAGCTGCCATTAAAGGACTTTGCATATTACATGTGTTCCACCTAAGCAACAATCAGCATGTTTTCATTTTGAAATAACTGCTCTGGAGCATCCCCAAGGCTTCCCAAGAAGCCAGGTAAATTTTTTTTAATTTTTATTTTTATAAACTAGGTAGTATTTTTCTAAAGTCATAAAAAGCTTGCTGTATAAGTTTCTCTTTGGAGGACATTCTGATCATAGCAAGTTGCTATCACAGCTTGATGTAGGAGGCTGAAATACTTTAAGGGTTCTCTGACCCTTACTCAGCAAAAATATTTAGCCTGGCTGCAACTCAGCAGCTTGGTGAGAGGCGAGCCTTCAGGGTTCAGGGGGCTGAAATAAAAGTTGTTTATCAACAACTGTGAAATAATAGGAACAGCTCTAAAGGAAAACCAAAAATGGATCATCATTTCTCAGTGGAAATAAACACCAGTCTTTATCAGACCTGAAATCTAGCTGTGCTGAAAAACAAAAACAAGGCACAGATGCTCGATACTGAGTGAGCAGAGATTTTCCAGTCAGGCAGCCAGTCATTCTTCCCAAGGAGAAAAGAAAAGAAAGGAAGAGCCAAAAGAAAGCGCTGCAATGGCTGCCTCCAAGATGAGAACAAACCATTGAGGTCTCATTTATTCTAAAGGAAAAAGCAGTCTTTACTAGTAGCACTAGAGCACGACAGAAAGACACTGAAACTAAGTTCCATAAATCCCTTATTTTAAAAACAAGAATACATCAGGTCTTTGTGTGTCCCCATGGAGGTTATCCAGCTAAGTTGACTTTTGCAGAGCTAGCTGATACAAAAAGCAGGAGTTGTGAAGAAAAAAAATAAATCTTGATTAGCTGGGCAGTGATCCAATGAGCAAGACACTGGAGGCTGCAAGTTCACAGCTGAAGAAGCTCAGGAAGAAATAATTTATAGCAAATTAAGTTAGGTCATGATAATGAAATTTAAAGACAAGTGGGACACGATTTATTTTACTAAAGCTTGTTGAAAAGTGAAAACCAAGCAGAGCTAACAGGAGGGCTAATCTAACTATGGTTACAGTTGGTACTGGCACTGAGATAAAGTTAACCTGACATATTTAGAATGAGAATATAAGAATAGGATTTTGGGAAAAAAAAAAATACTCCATTTTTCCAAATTCAGTCCTGCAAATCACTACTACTTGTTTCCCAATTTTAAAACTTCTTGGCACAGAGCCCTTAGTGTCAAACACAGTGGAAATTCCTGAACACAAGTGTTGGGAAGGGATGGATGCCAACACTTGCCCTGCTGTCCTGTTTTTAGCTAGGACAGGGTTAACTTTTTTTTTTTTCTTAATAGCTAGAAAGCCCTGTGTTTTGGTTTCAGTGGGGATTGTTATGAGAACAATGTTGGTAAGAAACAAGGACACTGTGCTTGGGTAGTTTGCAAGTGCAGAGGACCTGGGGGGAAAGTTAGCAAAACCCAGAATTGACAGCTGGATATGCCAATAAGATATTCCATAGCATATTGCATCATGTTCAGTATATGAACCAGGGCTGACTGGAAAAAAGCGAGGGGATTCTCTCGGGAATCGCTTGGGCTCACTTTTCCAGGATTGCAATTTCGCTTTCGGGTTCCTTTTCACTCCTCCGGGATCGTTATCAGCGGGTGGTGAGCAATTGTGCTCTGCATCACTCATATTATTAAGATTTGTACTATTTTAAGTCTATTTTACTCTAATTATTAAATTGTTCTTATCTCAACCTACAAGCTTCCTGACCTTTACTCCTCCAATTCTGATTTCCTGGGTAGGAGGGAGAAGAGGGCAGGGTCTGCAAGTGGCTGTGTCTTGTTTGGCCAACAGACAAGTTAAACTGTCACACCTGCAAAGCCCCTGCCATCAAGGAGTAGGAAGGGGGATGGAGAACTGTACTGGGAGAAGCTCTCATAAGAAGTGCAGTTCTGTCACAGTTCACTAGAGAGTGGCAGCCCCAGCAGGAGGGATGCTTTTATCACTGATGGCTTTGCAAGGTACCTCAACAGGTTATCCAGTGGCAGCCTGGGCTCTGGCTTCATTTGGTAACAGATGTGGTGCCATAATGTCCTCAATTGTCCCTCCTGCCCCCCACCCATCTCTCCCTCCTCACATTGTGAAAAATGGCAGGCAAGGGGAAAAAAGAAAGAGCCACTTTATAATGGATGAAGGCAGCAGTTTGCAGGAAGGGGGAGAAGAGAGAGAGTAATGAAAAAACGTTAATATTAAAGTAATAAAGCTTGTGGCCATTTTTCAGTCTGAAATGCACAACACCATAAAACAATGCTTAAAAGCACTCACTTCTGTTCCAAACCACCTGCACGCTAAGGCACCCTGCTATTAGCACATAAGTTGTTTACTACCAGTCTCATTTTAGTATTATTCCAGGAGAGCCATAAAGTTCAATTTTTTCACTCAGTACAAGAGCCCAAATGGCCTCAGGTTTTTCCTCAGTATGCCAAGCCCCCATTGTGTCACCTGTGATCCCTGCCCAGTCACTGATTCACTCATGTCTAACAAGATGTATAAAAGTCATGTTGGAGCAAAAGGAATCTGCCCCCAGTGCATGGCACACATACACCTTCCTTCTCCTCCTCTTCTCCTTTGGATCCTGAAACATCAGCTACTCTCGCTGAGGTATGTTGAGCAGAACTATGATGGTGGCTTTGTCTGCCAGCATGCATCACTTGTGTTCATACTCTTCCCCAAAATGGTCTGGGTGGTGGTAGGTAAAACAAGACTATTTCCTCCCCTGAACAACTCCTTCCAAAAAAGAGTAATGGAGAAGCAATGAAATGTGATAGCAGAGAAAATAAATAAATGGACATTCTTTTGAAATTAAGACTTATTTTTGCCTGTTTGCTTTTATTTTTTTCACTTGCCTCTTTTTAATGTTGTTTTTAGGGGTTTTTTTGTTTGTCCCAAATAAAAGCATATGAACTCAAAGCCATTCACTTCCTTTTTTTTTTCCCTCTGCCAGAAAGAAACTCTTTGGGGTTCTTTACAGAGATGGCCCAGCTACAAAGAAAGTCTTGATCTCACTGGCAGGACTACTAATTCAAGGACAAAAAGACAGAAGCTAGAAGAGTGGTGATACCTACAGGAATGTTCAAAGCTGTCAGGAAAGCCTGTGCAATTGGAGGAAGAGCAAAGAAGAAAGAACCAGAAACTGCTCTCACACCTGTGTTCTCACCATGAAGCCAGAGGTGGGAGTTTCACATGAGAGACCACATCAGCTCATGAGCCAGTGGGTGAACTCCTTACAGCCTAGAGCCCAGTGAAATCGCCAAGCATTAATGAGTTATAGAAATTATACCATCTAGAAATTGTATCATCTTTCTAGGAGCTGCATGACAAACCATGAAGCGACCCATCAGCAGCAGCATCAGCTTCCATTGACTAATATGGCAAAGAAAGACACACTGATATGGCCAGCAACCCATACAGTGGTAAGCCTTACCCTGTACTTACACATCTTCACTGTAAGTGAGTGAGTAATTAAAAGCACCCTGATAGCTGTTCCCCTCCTTTTTCTCTCTAAGAATCAACAAAGTTCAAAGGCATCTTTACATGTTTTATGCATTCTAATCCCACATCTGAATACAAGTCAACAGTTCAGGGTACCCAAAGAAGTCCAAACGGCCTGTGCAACACCAAGTCTCAGCCTATATACTATGAAGAATGGCAAAACAAAGAATAAAACAAACCATATCACTTGAGAGCAGCATTTTCAAATCTCTTCCTCCTCATGCTCGTTACTCATTCTCCTTCCCTTAGTTGCCATAGATGCAGTGCACCAGTGCTGCAGCAACGCTGGTCCTGTCTTCATAAACTGGTTCACATCTCAGCACTTCCTGCACTCCTGACTCCTTCCCTTCTTGCCTTCAGTCAGTCAAAGGTACCCTCCAGTTCCACCCTGCCCTTACTGGACAGTAAGGATAACAGACTAGCTCATGCACAGTAAAACAGGCTTAGCTTTCACAATGCAGGTGCCACACATACTTTCAGTGCCACTCATTCTGCGCCAGGGAAAGCTTGCCTGCATCCCAAAAAGATGCTTTCCAAAAATGTCAGATTTTCTATCTCTTTCATCTGCAAGAAGCCCATCCCTGCAAGCCTGCATTTCAAACCTTGCAGCCTTTGCTAGCCTGAGGAACAGCACAGTATTAAACCTCAGTCAACACAGTGCTGCTGAACAATTTTCAAGCTGATCCATGACAGATGAGCTGAACTTGAAAGCAGTCAGTGTTCACGTGTCGATAGCCGTGTGTTACTGCACCACTGGGGCTCTCACGGTGCTCTGTGCTAAAAAGCACCTCCCCAGAGCACAGAAGCGGGATGCTCATAGCCATGGCATCAACAGTCCCCCCATACTGCCACCATTGTGGACACTTGCCCTTATCAACAGGATTGCAGCAGATCTCAGCCCCATCCCTGCACTGTCCTGGTCAGTCCTTCTTGCTACCAGCCACATTGCTGCTTCCAAACATCTGAAGACACTGGCTGTAAAGACAGGTAAAAGAAACTGCCTTTGCAAAAACTAGTGGATGATAACCTTGAGAAGAACAGGCACAAGGAAGCGTCTCTTCAGCATGGAAGTGCAGAGTCCCAGCTCTAGAGGAAACACTCCTCGGCAACGAACTCTTTGAGGTTCAAACAACTTCCCATCACCATCAGAAAGAGCGTCCAAGGCACCCTGTGAAAGGAAAGCTAGAGTGAGTGATATGCACCACACTGAGCGTAAAGAGACAAACCAAGGTAGTCTCCCGACTTCCACAGCCACCACAGAGGATGCAGAGAGTGTGTGCTAGTGGCCACAGCATGACCGCACTATGGCAAGTCAGGAGATTGTGAGCTGGCAAGCATGCAGTTAGTCAGGGCACAAGCCCAAACAAACCCTAAGAAGCCATCAGGATGGGTCACTCCATCTGCTTTCCTTTTCATCAGGATATACAACTTCACCTTTCTCTTTCCACCACAAGACTCATCTTGCAAACAACCATTCTAAAATTCTTCAGAGTTGCAGCACTGAAATGTACATTGGCAGATGCAAACGCCTCTGCAAAGAGGGAGAAGAGGGCAAGTCAACCATGAGCCCTGGAGGGGTCTTGCAACTTCATCCGCAATATTACCCCACCAGACCATCATCTCATATCATGAACTCACTTTTACAGTTGTACAAACAACTTCATTAAGAATGAGTGATTAGTTCTCCACCAATTATATTAACAGCTGCCTTAATATGGCAATCATTTATTTACAAAAAAAAGATAAATATTAGCCTTCTCTTAAAACCAGTATTAGTAGTAAGAGGAGAGAATAAAATATTCTATTTATAACCCACTAGTAATTATTTTATTTAAAGTTATTAAAGTATTCCCCAGACAAAATTCTACATCCTACCTTTACTCAGTAAACCAGGACATGGCTCAAAGCTTGATGGTGAATGAAGAGAAAAAGAGAAAAAAGTCATTTAAAAGCTTTTCCTCTACAGTAGTATTCTTTCAGTTAAGTAATTTCTTATTTCTGCTGCATTTTTCATAGTGTTTGTATCAAAGGTGTCATTGACACTTTAATGGATTTTTTAATGTTATTGGTACATAAATGTTTTCTTATTTAATTTTATGAAAGGCATTTTTATAAAATACCTTTTAAAATCTTTACTAAAAAGTTTTAAAACTGCTGAAAAAAACAATTTATGTAAATTATTATATAATATGAAAAAAATCAAAATACAAAATTTAAATAACACTGGTATTTTTCTGCCTTACTAAAAAGATGGCATTTTTTCTTCAGCAGTTCTGCCACCCTGAGCTTTTAGTCAGCTCTCTTCCAAACAAAAAGAAGGTGCCTCTTCAGTGCACTAATGGTTACAGCTCCTCATGAACAGGTGAACAAAGCAGCCCCACTGGATGCTGCTTGGATGGGCTCGCACTCAGGACCTTACTAACGACCTGAAGCAGAAGCTCAGATAGTTGTGGTGAGATTATACAATATGTTTCCAAGACGAGATGCCTAATGCATGGTTTGGTCTACCAACAAGACACACACAGTGAAACCCTGACTTAATAAGATGTGTTAATAACAAAAGATGCACTGAGGAAAAGAAATGACCTTTTTTGTGTAACAGTGCCAGCAGAGAACAGCCCAAAAGATGTCACAGCTACTCTTGGGAATAATTACTGCAACATCTGCAGTCTCACACTAGTTTTGAGGCAGTGCCATGGTTCCCACCAGAGCCATTCTTGCTTGAGAGCAGGATGAGGAGCAAACCTGGCACACCTTCAGGTGATGCCGGCAGAGCTGTGCTGGAACAGTAGATGGACACTGCCAAAGATGGATCCTCAGCACTGATTCCACTCAGTCGGGATGTCCACATTGTCTCTGGTGGGCAGGGCTGGCTAACGTGTGCTCCCAGCTGGTGGCACATACATGTTCACCAGGAAAAGGACAAGTGGTGGGATTTCCAAGTGGTGGGATTTCCAAGCTGCTGCTGGGCTTGGAGCTCAGAAGAAGCCAGGAGCCAGAATCCTGCCCTACACCTATGGCCACACCAGTACCCTGTGAGGCAGTGGCTCCCAGTGCCCTGGTCCTGCTCTGCTCAGGAGCTGTCAGGTTCCTGCTGAGCTGGAAACAGCATCTTTACTTTTTTTCTTCACTCTTTTTTTCCACACTTGACAAGTGCACAGAAACTCCAGTAGACTGGGACTGTTACACCCATCCAAGCTTAAAACAAGCTTGCTCAGGCACAGATGACATCTCTTAATGGCAACATGAACGTGACTGCAGACTAATCCACCTTGTTGTTCTGCCATGTACAAATCATCTCTGAAATCCCTGCACTGCCTGTACTCACTCCTGGTACATATCTTCGTGCAGCCAGCATTCAGCCAGGCCAACACAGGAGAGAAGCACACCAAAAAACCTCACACATTTTTGGTAGATTCATGATCCTTTGTGCACTAGAATTCTTTTCAGTGTAATAATTGAAAGACATTAACAGTTCAGCTTTAAATATAGGTCTATCACTTGACTTTATTTATTACATATATTCTTCAAACAACTGGTCTGCCTTTAAAGCGCTACTAAAAGAGGGACAGAAAAAAGGCAGTCAGTTTAAAAGATATTTCTTTCTTCAATATCCTATTTTCAGAAATCCCAGGCCCCTGCAACCAGTGAGAAAGTCTGGAGCAATGAAGACTTGCCATCAGCAGAGGAGAATCCAGTTAAGGGATATTTAAACAAACCAGCCACACACAAGCCCATGGGTCTGGAGGGGATGCATCCATGGGTGCTGCTGCAGGAGCTGGTTGATGTTAATGGGGGGCTACTCTCAACTATCTTTGACAGGTCAGGGGGATCAGAGGATGTCCTTGCAGACAGAAAGCAAAGAAGTCCTATTTTCAAGAAGAAGAATCCACTACAGGTAGGTCAGCCTAACCTCCAACCCTGAGGAGGTGATGAGCAAATAAATCTGGGAACCATTTCCTTAACATATGGAATAAAATAAGGTGATTTGGTGTAGTCAGCATGGATTTATGAAGGCAGAAATCACACCTGACCAATTTGATATCCTTCTGCAATGAGATGCCTTCCTCATCTCACGGAGATGAGAGAGAAGTGGATGTTATTTATCTTTACTTCAGCAAAGCTTTTGACGCTGTCTTCTATAACATCCTCACTGACAGACTGATGAAGTACAGACTAAATAAGTAAATGGTGAAGTGGACAGAAAACTGACTGAACTGCATGGCACAAAAGGCTGTGGACAGTAGCACAAAGTCCAGCTGGAGGCCAGTCACCAGTGGAGTACCCCGTGGGCCAGTACTGGGGCCAGTATCATTTAACATCTTCATTAATGACCAAGATGATTGGAGAGAGGCCTCAGCAAGTTGGTTGATGATATAAAACTGAGAGGAGCAGCTGATACACCAGGTGAGTGCACTGCCATCCAGAGGGACCTGGACAGGCTGGAGAAATGAGCTAACAGGAATGTCACCAAGTTCAACAAAGAGGAATTCCAAGTCCTGCACCTGGTAAGGGTAACTCCATGCACCAGTGTATGCTAGGGGCTGACCGACTGGAAAGCAGCCTCACAGAGAAGGACCTAAGGGTCCTGGCAGACACCAAGCTGAACATAAGCCAGAAATATGCCCTTGCACCAAGGGTGGTTGTTGGGCTGCACTAGAAAGAGCATCACCAGAAGGTTAAGGGAGGTGATCCTGCCCCTTTACTCAGCATTGGTGAGACGCATCTGCAGAGCTGGATCCAGTTCTGGGCTTCCCGATTACATGAGGGACATCAACTGAAACAAGTGCAGCAAAGGGCCACAAAGGTGATTAAAGAACTGGAGGACCTGATCTATGAGGAGAGGCTGAGAGAGATGGGACTGTTCAGTCTGAAGAAGGTTCAGGGGCATCTCATCAATGTGTATAAGTAAGTGATGGGAGGGTGTGGTGGTTTGGGTGGATTCACCCTTTTGGCTTGCAGCATGCAGCCAAACACAGCCTGCTCTCTCACCCTCCCCCTCCCTCGCCCAGGGATTAGGGGAGAGAATTGGAAGGCAAAGGGCAAGGAGACTCATGGGTTGAGATAAAAACTATTTACTAATTAAAATAAAATGATAATGATAACAACAGTGATAACACAACATACAAATGAGTGATGCACAGTGCAGTTGCTCACCACTCACTGACTGATGCCCAGCCTGTGCCAGCCAGAGATCCCAGAGCAGGGGCAGTCCCGAAACTGAAACCCCAGAGGAGCGAGAGCCTGAGCGATCCCCGAGAGAATCCCCCCGTGTTCTGGTCAGCCCTGATTCATGTACTGACATGATGGGATATGATCTGGAATATCTCACTGGCACATCCAAATGCCAGCTCTGGGGTTTGCTGTTCACTGCGCTTCTCCCTCCCAGTCCTAATGCAGCTGGGAACAGCCAAACACGGTGGCCTTGGGCTCCAGCAGCAACTAATAACACCAGTACCGCTATCAACATTCTTCTCAGAACAAGTCTTACACTGAAACTAAAACACAGCTATTCTAGCTACTAAGAAGAAAATTAACTCTATCCTAGAAAAAACAGGACAGACGGAATAATGAAGACAGAGACAGACTTTTCTCAGTGGCATCCAGCAAAAGACCAAGAGGCAATGTTTTTGTTTGGTTGGTTTTTTCCCCCTGCTGTGAGGGTGGTCAAATCTGGCACAGATGCTGTAGTGTCTTCATCCTTGAAGATACTCAAAAAGCCTGCTGGACATGGCCCTGCTCCAGGTGAACCTGCTCTGAGCAGGAGTTGGACTAAGCCATCTCCAGAGCTGTGTTCCAGCCTCAGCCATTCTGTGATTACTTCCAAGCAGGTTAAAACATCTGAAAGAACTACAATTCAAGACAACGTATCTGAAAGTAGTATAACTTAAGACAGAGCTAATTCTAGGCCTTGCAGCACAACATGCAAGTCCTACTGAAGCACATCTTTATTTCCTGTTTATGTTACACATGGTTGTACAAGTTGTTTTGTCTGTAAAGAAGAGATGCACTCCATGGGGTGCATCACTTGCAACAAGGAGTTATAAACACATAGCCCAAACCCAGAATCTGGCTGTAGACGTTTTCTATCTCTTAGCGTTTATGAAACATCTTACCACTGAGTACAGTTTCCACTATGACCAGGGTGGGTAAACAAGTCCAATTACAGATGTTCTATTTTTAAAATATTAATTGTAAGGCATATAGTGTAAAACTAATTAAAATTATGCTGGTTTCCATAACAACGTTTCCTGAGAAATGGCTGTATTAGCAAACAAACATTGAAGATACACAACTATTGTCTTTCTCTGTGACATTACACTCTAAATCTAAATAGTACTGCTCTTCTTTAACCCATACCAACATCTAAAACAAAGAACCAAAGCTGCAAATATTTATTCATTTATGTAACTGAACTGAAGTAAATGAATTGAAATACTAAATTGAAAGCCTGACAATATCCCCAATAAATATGCATAGAGTTATTTGGAAACTGTTAAAAGGAGAAGATTTTTAAATGACAACAAGACACATACGGCCAAACTTTTGGAAAATAAACTCGTAACTAACTAATGAACCAATTAAGTGATTCATTGATTTAAATGTATCAAACACTAATTTGGGTATCTACTTTCATACAAGCTGTTTTAAGAACACTGCCCTTTAAAAGAAACAGAGAGAAGAAAAAAAAAAACCATGATAAGCCAAAATGACACTAAAGCTGGCCAGAAAACAAGGGCAAATTTCCCTTCTGTTTTCTGCACCCAAATTACAGAACAAAATCCTGTAAAGCGTAGCTAGAAGGCTTAAAAACAAAACAAAACAAACCCACTGAACTTTGTCCCTACTTAAGCATCTTGTAAACTATCCCAATGACTTCAGGAGGAGCTGAACTGAGCCATGGTAGAAAAAGCTTTCTAAAATTCTACATTTTGCTATTAATTTTAACAAGTCAGTCAAATGGATTGTAATAGAAAATACATTTTTCCATCTTTCACTAACAATCCTGTCTTAGAAAACCTGAGGCCAATTCACATCCCTCTACAGGGATGCAATGTACACCAAAGGAAAAGAACTCCCCAGGAATAAGCCACCAAGGTTTTCCCTGAAGCCTCCTCTTGGGTTTTATAGACTTAAAAGGAAAAAAGGCTTTTATTGTGCAGGTCTCCAGCTTGCCAAACCGAGAGCCCCCGGGTCTTCTTGGTATCTTGTGACTGGATTCACTCACTCTGTGGCTTTCTCTTACTATCTTCCAGCAAAGCCAGTACAACTGTTTTCATACCCTGTTATTGGTCAAACTTTCTATCAGGCTATTTGCTTAACCTAGCAATCCCAGGAGGCCATACTCTATAGGGAAGTTCAAGCACTGCAAGTCGTTGGAGAACCAAGGCATACCACCTCTGCTCCATAGTTCTACAGATCCAGATAATCTGCAGGTGAGAAGAAGAACACTACTGCTGACCACCTTTTCACCTTTTTTCCAAAGCCATGGAGGGAGTCAACCATGGAGATAACCTCCACCCTCAAGCAAAGGTGCTACATCATGGGATCATATAGTTCACGCCTTGAAAAAAAAAGCGCCATCTCAATTCTCATGTTCACAGAAAGAAATATACCTTTAAAATTCATGAACTGATAGTACTGATAGCAGATAAATTCATTTTAAATGTCCTAAATAATATGATTTTACACTTCAAAGCAACAAGTTTAATTTCTACTTCTGTTTTACACTGAAGAGAAGCTCCCTTAGGCAACAAACCTAAATACTTGCCTGCAGCCCGTTACCTCTGAAGACCACTGCTTACTCACTGCTGTTAAGACAATTCTCACAGTGGGAAAGGGCTGATGGCAAGGAAGCAATTAATTCTTTTAATTTATTTTTTGCAGTTCTTTCTGGTCATAAGGCTAGACTGTTTTAAAAGTCGCTGTTTGTATATTTCCCCCTAGGGTTTCACAACTTTCTCTTAATATGTCTTTCATCCTTCTTCACAAAAACATCCATTCCTCTCTGGTTAGCCTTATTAATTTGAGTATTTGGATTAAATCCACTTAAAAAGCTATTTCCTAGACAAGTTTTATGTTTGTACATGTTAACCTATTTCTCTGTTTATTTCATCTGTAGTATCTTCATTTCATTTAATTTGCTTAATGAAAAAAAGGGTATACACAAAAATGAATGCCAAAAAGAACTCCGGAGGAATAACATCAGAAAGCTACAAAAACAGAGGGAGTATATGTATGTATGTATGTTAAGGAAAAGAAAAATACAATTAGAGTACCCATGTAAAGGAGCCAATAATTAGCTACTTTGATCTTTTAATCTGATCTGAAACCATTTTTTCAAGTAGCATTCTTTAATTCATAGGCCCATGCATAAGAAATTCAAATGTCCAGATAACTCATAAAAATGCTACAGTGTATTCATGCATGACTACATAAAGTAAGCAAGTTTCAACACTATGGTAAAGAGAAGAAATGAAGTGTAAAAATATTTTCCCTTACTACACCAAATGGAAGTCACATTCATTTGAGTAAATATTTTGCTATATTGATGGAAGCCAAAGCCATGTTTTTTTCAAAGCTTTGCTTTAGTTGTTGCTTGTCAACTACCATGCTTTTTTTGGTCTGCTTCATATAAAACAATACAAGAAGTTTGTGTTCACACAACACTATCAATCAAATGCTCTTTGCTTTTTTACAAGTTGTTTGTAATGAACATTTCTGCTCTCTCAAAAGGTGAAGAACACAATCAGCTACCCTCTTTGTGCATGTCCTGTCAGGATTCTCCTCCCTGGTAGAAATTTCACTAGCCTCAGTCAGCAAGCTGAATGGCATGGGGCAAAATTATGATACACACCAAAACTTACAGACTTATTAATCGATAGCAAGATACAACAAAACACACTCCCTGAAAACTACCCAAATATCCCAAACAACATTTGGATAGCTTCCCTTTTTGAATGGGGACCTGACACTTCACATTCAATCTGTGCACACAATTTTCTCCTTCCTCCATAAATTCTAAACATTTTTCTTACATTTACTTCTTCTGAGATTCCGTAGTGACAGTTTCTTCCTTACACTCCCACATATATTTTGCACAAGCTGTTAAACAGAATTAGTCCATATTCCTCTTTCACACCAGTCACCATTGGCCAAAAAATTTTTTCCACAGAATCTGGTACACAAGAATACAACTGACTTCACAGTTGAAAAACCTCAACAGCAGCCAAACTATGAAATAAAAGAGAGAAAGGAAGTGTTTGTAAGTGATACTCGACCATGCAGTTAGATGGAAGGCTGTTTTTCCTGTGCTCTGAAGGAAGATAATAAACTGACCTCAGAGAAATCCCAGTTCTGACCCTCACCACCCAGCCTCTAACTCGTGCAAATGCGTCTTGGCAGCCAGGCTGAAGAAAGGTTTTGCAGCCTATGCCCATGCAGACCCTCCAAATGGCCACAAGAAGTGTTTACTAGGTGAAGGCAAGTGCCAGGTAGCTAGCAGGGAAAGTTATGAACAGGAAGACAGGTTGAGCATTGTGTTGGGTTTGCTTGTGAGGGGGGGAACACCTTTTTTTTTGGTAGTGGGAGAAGGTCAACCTTATGAGAGTGGAAAGTTCAGACCCCCCAGCCCAGGCTGGGCCAATGAGCATTGGAGAAACGCCTCTGCAAATCCATATTTGTGAGGGGACTGTCCTGAAAAGAGGGTGGAGAGAACCTGGAGGAGAAATGGTTGACCAAACAAAAGACAACCATCAGCCAAAACAAAGGACAGACAGATAGAGCACTTCGTTTCCAGAAAGAAGGACAAAGATCCACTGGTTCACCTGATGGAGTAGGAAAAAGACAAAGGAAGTCCCATGCAGCCCATGGAGATTCAACGGCGGAAGAGAGATCCACATGTAGGCCATGGAGGACTCCACGCTGAAGCAGAGAAGTTGAGCCTGAGGGCAAGTGTGACTGGAATTGTGACCCTGAGCCAGAACGGGGAGTGGACCCCCAGAGTGGGGGGAAAGCCTTATGCAGCCCGTGGATGTCCCCATGCCAGAGCTGGGAGCTGAGACCAAAGAGCTCCTTGACTTCATGGGAAGCTTGCTTTGGAACATCTTGTTCCTGGACTTCCATGCCAGGAAGAGCAGCAGAGGTGAACTGACTGACCCTCATTCCCTTTCCCCCTGGGAAGGAAAGGTAGAGAAATGGGGAGCAAAGTGATTTGACCCCAGGAAGAAGAGAGGGGTTGGGGGAAGGTGTTGTAAGATGTGGTTGTTATGTCTCATTGCATTACTTAGATGATTTGCAACTAATGAAATTGATTT
The DNA here is from genome assembly GCA_907165065.1 of Caprimulgus europaeus. The sequence continues at coordinate 17,171,357 of OU015530.1, forward strand.
TTCTTCCTCAAGTTGAGTCTGTTTTGTCTGTGACCATAACTGGTGAGTGAGCTGTCCCTGTCCTTCAATCCTAATCTCATGCCCCCTTTGTTGTGTCTCCCTTCCCATCTTACTGGGTTGGGGGAGTGAGTACAGGACTGCATGGTCCCACTGTGGGTCAAACACAAGCTTGTTCAATGTAAACTCTTTATGCTGCCTTTAACTGCCATAAGGGCATCACTCATAAGCAAATAACAACAAAAATATTGCCTGGTATCACTTGGTTGTTGCACTCTGTACAATACAATAATCCAGGTTAGTTCAAGAGGACACCATCAGCAAAAGTGCTGGCTGAGACCTTTACCTAAATAAGGAAAGAGATTATTTATTTACCCTGAGCATAAAAGTACTCTTCAAATTCCATGACAAGTCTTTACCGCAAATTCCCCCTTACTATTCAAAGCCAGCAGATAAAAACTTGAAAAATGAACAAGTTAGAATTACCTAGAGAAACTAAACCTTGTGGTCTTCACAGACTTAGCAAAGCTGAAAGATTAACATAATAAAATTTCCCACCATCTTCCCCCCCAAAAAAGGCAAAATTATATCCTGGTAATTCTTTTAATTGCAGTTCACTAATATATATTTTAGTAGTGAACAGGAACAGCTAATTTTAAGTAACAATCTAAACTCAATCTCCTTTTTAAAAAAATTAAATAAAAATACCAGAAGATATGCCAGGAAGAAAAAAAAGTTACATTGGAAAACTGACAGATTCTGGGAGATGAAATAATTCAAGTCTGAATGTCTTTCCTTCACCATGTGTTATGACCACATGACAGGAGGAGAAAAATCAACATGTGCAGTATCTTAAACCTGTGTCACAAAACAAAAAACTGGTGGATAATAAAGAATTAACCTATTATGCAAGTGCTGATTTCTGCTATGTTTAAATCTGGAGGCACACTACCCCTTCCTGCAGAGCTTTCTGCTGAGGACAGGATCCACGGGGAAAATGGCTTAATCCCCAGCAGCAAGACATCTGGGACATACTTGATGCTGTCCTCCACGCTGAGGGTGCATTTCCAGGAATAAAGAGTTCATCACCACATCTCTCTCCACCACCCATCTTTTCATCTCCTGCACACCCTGCTCTGTAGAGACAGTCATTCCCAACTACGGGATGCTGCTAAGTCACATGGGGACATGGCATGCAGGAAACTGCTCCTCTACAGAAAACTTCTGCGAACACAGTGGACATCCCACCAAGATTTCTTTCTTTATATGGATTTCTACAGGATGTGAGATGGATGTCTCTGGTGGTTTCACTACACCCTGTTCTGAATGGAAGCACCACTCTGCTTCTGCACACTCTGACTTTTCCATGCGTGATAGAAAAGGGCAGAGAGCATCTTCTTACATCCTTTGCATATACTGTGAGGCCCAACAGAGGCATAATAAAACAGACAAATGATTTAAAAAAAAAATAATATTTAGTTACAGCAACTCTCTTTTAAAAAAAAAATAAATTTATCTGTGGAATTGCAATTTACCCTGAATGCTGTAAACAATTCCTGTTAGCTCGCTCCCAAAGCTCATCTAAGAATGGGATAAGATCACATGCAGCTACCTGGTGAAGAAAAGGAATGAGTCTGCAAACTGAACAATCATAGATTCAGACCAAGGTAAGCACAGTCATGAAGGAAACACCAGTTTCTAAATTACACCTCTGGAGAAGGCAGTCTAGGACAGCAACTCATAAACGTACCTACCTAGCCTAGCATTAAAAAGCACATAGGGAATCCAAGGGGCTACTTAGGAAAAAACTCAATGGAATTCAAGGGGGAAAAAATCTCTCTGGAAAATGTTTGAAACAGCTGAAGGAATTCAATTACAGCAGCATACACCTCTGTAACTAACTTGGCCAAGTCTTGCATCCTATGTTCTTACAGCAGATTAGGATTAGTGAAATGTAATTTTAAAATAAACTAAGTCATTTTAATCATTTTATAGTGAACTCTATTAGTTTTACTTGTACTAAAATAGTACAATTTTCCTCATAGAATGAAAACAAAAAAGATACTAGTGCCAATGCTCTCTCATTTTGTATTCAAGCAGTTTCTTCTTTGACTAAACAAAGAGCAGTCTCTCATAAAATCAGAGGACATCCCACCAGCCACACTGACAAAAAAGGCTCAAATTCTGTTTGTAGTTTTGCTAGTCTAAATGCAAATGATCTAGGTAATAAGTTGAGATTTCTACCAAAGCAACTGAAAGCAAAATATGTCCCCAGAGATGTACAGCCTGATTAGTGATGATAGGCTGAGCTAGCACAGCCCCAGCTGTTCAGTATTACACAAAGAAAGAGGTGGGTAGGTACAGAGAAAGCTGCACATATTGGTTTCACTCCTATTCACAATTTACCCTATTTCACTCACCCACTCTCTCTTCACCAAAGCATGAAATGCCAGTTGCTCAGATTTAAGCTGTTCAATATTCAGCTACTGCCATCACAAATTACTAGATAAATTAACAAAATGCCACCATTCCAGTAACTCCCAAACATCATGCTAGCCCAATGTATTTTCAGATGTTTTGCCATCCTCCCAAAGTCTTCTGCTCTGCCACCACCTAACCAGCCACAGCACCTGCACTGAGTTGCAGCCACAGCTCCTGTTCCTTCCCTGCCCTGAGGCAGGATACCCTTCACTAAGGACCACTGTGGATGCAGTAACCATCAGGGGTACTTCTCCCCCAAACCTCCACCTGCACCTACACATCACTGAGTATTGCATCCCATGAACTGTACCACATGCTAGAGAGATCACGGTTACCACCATGCTGGGAACCCTACCTGCAGCCCATGCATGGTTGCCTGAGCTAGCTTAGCCCTCATTGAGAGATGGAAAAGAGAGTGGGAAGGAGAGCGTGGGAATAGGGCCTCAGCTCAGCTCTTCAGGAAACCTACCCACCTGGCAACTGTGCTGGCTCAGGTGCAAGACTCACAGGTTTAATTTCAGTGGGTCTCTTCCTGGTAACACTTTGCTTTAGCCCAGACATGCTGCAACATACTGTGCACTGACTGCGCCAGCCTGGGCAGGTGAGCATGCTCCAAGCCTACAGCTGAGAAAGGCGAGGAACTCATCCAGAAAAGCAATACCAAAGACATATGAGGAGGAAGAGTGCTCAAAACAAGGCAGGATAATATGCTATTTAAGGACTTTCAACATATACCAGCATGTCCCAAAGAGTGAATACTACCACATTTTTGTACTGATACCTCCAAACCTAAGCTTCAACAGCTTCATAGGAAGATAATTTTGAAGGCTATAAAGACTACTTCCCTTCTTCTCCAAACTGAACCTGCTTTATCACTTACTGATTTTTTAAGGTAGCTCAGTTAACATCTCTGTTTCGTAGCTTCTAATTAACTTATTTCTCATTTTAAGCATATACAGCTTGGGAGTAGAAAAAGCAAAGGGATAGGTGGCAAAAGGAACAAACACTGGCTGTGTAGGACACCCACTCCAGGAGCTGGACCGCCTCACCTGCGGGCAGGATGGAAAGCAGCTTGGGGATGTCTCCTTCCTGTTCATGAAAATATGAGGGGCTGTGAAAGATTGCTTTCCCACCAGATTGGAACTGTATCACACCTACCACGCAGTGCCCCAGAGCACCCCTGCCACACACACAATTAAATTCTGTCAGTCCACTACTGACCACCCCTAGGGCACAGCACATGGCACACTGTAATTTAGCATTAGCAAAATACCAATAGCCCCTGGAGAGTCTTGGATTTAATTCTACTCCAAAAATATGTTCACTGTACCAGCATCAAAGCAGCAGCAGTGAAGAATATTTATTAATTGTCAGCTCTTTGAACATTTTCATACCTATACCAAATGTCTTGGAAAGAATAGCTCCTCTTCCCCAACAAATTTGTCAGAAACAATATTTTTCTGAAAAGGAAGACCATTTCAGACGCAGATGTTAACTCCACATTTCCTTTCTAAACTGTTCAGGTTCTGGGAGCAGAAAAAACAAGAAGTCAGTATGTAAAACTGCAGCTCAGATATTTTCAGCAGCCCAGCAAAATCCTCTTGAACACTTTCTTGTGAGTTAAAAACCAGGTTTGTTGTGAGGCACAGCATGTACCTCAGGGTGACAGTGCAGATTTATGTTGCTGCTCTCTGGGCAGTCCCTGCTATGTAAAAGGATACAACTGGCTTTTACAGGTCAAGGTAAATCTATTGCCCTGCAACTGTCCAAAAACGGAAAACAGATCTAGCAGCCTAAACACACAGAGCTATCAGAAGGAGCTGAGAGGTAGGATACACCACCACTGATTCCTACAGTTTAAACAGCACAGTTGATGCCTTTCTTCTCCATTTGACAACTTCTCTTTTAGCTTTACATTTTCCTTGCTTTTCAGCCCTTTGGAAACCTCACTCACAAGAGAAATGTCACATTTCCCTTGGAACAAAATTAGCTCATGACACATTGTATAATTCCAAAAATACATAATGCATTAATTTGACACACTCCTGTCATCAAGAGCTTAATTTCTAATATCTTCTTTTCCAGACACAATTAAAAAATTTCTCTGCCTCAGCCATCTAATTTCTATCACTTTAAGAAGGAGAGCTTCTTCCCACTCACCCCAAGGTCCTTCACATGGGAGATTCCCAAACCTCTAGGGGAAGGTGTACTTGAGTCTCTCCCTGAATGTACTACATTCTCATCCTAGCAAGTGACTACTAGTGAGCTGCTTTCCTCAGCCAACACTTTGTATTTTAATTCCTTTCTTGACTAATTTTCCTCCTCTTTTTCTGAGCATTAGTTTTCCCCCTTCGTTTGTGTTCCCATTGCTCTTTCCTTTCACCTTGGCTTTGCTCCCTGGACCTGTGTGTCCCTCTTCTTCTTTACCATCAGACTACCATGCACACTACAAGTTAGCTAAAGCACTGCAAAGGACTACAGCAATCCTCTGCAACTGGAGGAGTGCTGCCTGGCAACTGTTCAGGTAAATCCCCAAAATTTAAATTGGGCATTTTCTGTAAAATAGGTGCACTTCTACTACATAAACTTTATGCTCTCTTACTTTGTCTACAATTAGAGCTACTTTCTCTTTTGATGTAAAAAGGCAGGGACAGAGAGAGAGAGAGGATATCTGGATATACTGAAATGCTTTATAAAGCGTTCTCGTGGACAACTAACCGTGGGCCATGGGTTGGAGAACTGTAAGAGATCCACCTGCTCCCAGGTCTGTGACCTTTCTGGTGTATTTTAGGAACTATACACCACCTCAGGTAAGTTGCCATTTCATCTTCACAACAGAACTCACTCATCTGGTTAAATACTACATAAACCTTGCAGAAAGCAGAAGAATTATTCACAAAGAGAACCTTTTTTTCTGCTTCCTGTAATACTGAGCTGCCCCTGCAGTGACCTAAGATGAGGGGCAGCTGACTAGGAGGGGACAGAGACTGGCACTGTCACTGCCACTACAATCTGACCCAGCATCTCTGTCTTTCCCTTATCTCCCTCGTCATACATCCTTTCCTCACCCTGCATCCCCCAGTTGTATGTACACACAAATCAAATGACTTAGTGCAATGGGTTTTCCACAGAATGTCCAAAAGTCATACTCCCTGCTTTCAGGGTTTGATGCTGCACAGACTAATGGGAGCAGACCCCCCAAAAACCAGAAACAACTCAAAATGTAGACTGATGTTGTTGACATCAAGCTTGCCTCTCTAAATCAGACCTAAATTAAAATATCAAAAGGAAAAGATGCTTCACAGAGATAGAAACACTAGTAACTATTTTTCATAGCCTTCAATACACAGCCATTTGCACTTGAGAGAGATAATTACCAAACAGTATTCTGACTCTCTGCATCACCATGGGCCAGACCCCAGAGCTTCACCCACTGCCTGAAGACCAAGGGGCTGTGAGCACTTGTGAGAGATAATTACCAAACAGTATTCTGACTCTGCATCAGCAAATCAAAACAGTGAAGGTAATGTACCAGCACACTCCCTTTGCACTGCTCTATGTGACTCCGCAGAGATGACTGGGAAAAACACAAAACAATATTAATATTTTTAAATGTTTCTTTTCTCTCTCCTCTCCCACTGGTTTTTGTTCAATCTCTGCATGGTCTCATCATCAAAAATCAGAGCACCATTCACTGTCATCAAATGGCATATCCTGAACATAGAGGAAAACCAGAGGTTCCCTTTTTCAACCAAATCCCTTGGATGGGATCATTGCCCAAGTGCAAGCAGCCTGGCTGAGCGGTGCAAGAGGCTGGGAGGCAGGGGATGGGATAGCATTCCTAGGATTTCCGGATGCAAGTTGAGGAAAAGGAAAGCAAAGTCAGGTGCCGGTAGCTGCTGAGGACACCTGTGGAGTCGCTTCATGGCATTGCACACGTGGGCTAAGGCTGATCCTATTTTTCCTTCCCAGATGCCTGGGGAAGGAGCCTAGCTAAATGCACACAGCACTGGCATAGAGAATTGGCTCTGAAGGTGTTCTTTAGACCTTCAACCAAAAATACCCCCCAATTCTGCCGAGAGCCAAACAAATTAACGGAGCTGGAGGGCCACTGCCAGGCTGGAGAAAATGGCCTTGACTTGGCTGAGCAGCTCTCAAAGAAACAGAGGAAAGGCTGGAAGATGTGGCTTCACAGGGTCAAACAAACTCTTAGTCATGTCTTTGTCAGTATCTACTGTTTTTCTGCTAAATTTGCATAATCCTTTGCACAACAAAGTATGTTTGACACAGTATTTTTCAAAAAGATTTAGAAAGAAAAATATTTTTGCAGATTAAATTACTAAAGCTATGAAGGCTAAAAAAACTTCAGGTTACAGATTTTACACCGGCCTACTTCATTACACACCTTATGTGCAAATTTATTACAAGAAAATGTTACCTAATTAAATTTATTATGCTTTGATTTTTTTTGTTAACTTTGTAATTAAAAACTTCCAGATTTATGTAATTTATTATGGCATGATCATTGTTAATGAAGCTCACAAAAGGCACTGTTGATAAATTCATGCAAAGCAGATGAAGCAGAGCAGGATGAGGGATTATGTTCTCAGACTTCTGAGACAAAGCAGCCTGAAATAAATGCAAGTTGTGAGTGTTTGGAGCAGAGGGTGTATTCATTGTAATTATTTCAGACTGCATGCTGATTGCAAAAGATTAACATGAATAGGAGTTGCTGTTGCAGATGCTTCTACTCTTGCTAGGAAATCCCTTGAATATAGGAAACAGAATCGTAACTTTTGTTCTATTCTTTGTTCTGTTCTGGACACACCAGAAGAAACATAACTGAAGCTGTTCATCTTCAGGCCTTGAAGGAAAACCACCACACCTCTCTGGTAACATGACAAAACATCTAGATGTACCCTCACCACTCAGCAGTGAGCGTTTCGGCACACTCCCTCCTCTCTCCCAGAAGGGCCCTTAGACTGCTGGGTACTACGTTCCCCTCCAGAGCCTACGTGGCCTGTTGCTACAACCATAGTCAGTACAATAAAATTCGTAGTAATTAACAGCTTTTAACGTCCTTGATCCTCCATTCAAAACAGCAAATTGAACACATAAATAATTCACATGGAATTTCAATATTTCAAACTCTCCTACTATATTAAGCAACAGAAAAAATTAATATACTACAATCCATTCAGTCTGGGGGAAAAAAAAATACACAAAAGTCTTCTTTCTGAAAATTTTCCAAAATAGAAGTAGGTAAAAATGTCTAATGGCATACTGGAGGTGTGAATAATACATCTCACTGTATCTGCTGCTTCACTTCTCATAATTTGCTGTGTTGTCTCAGTAGGATCACAACACACAAAAACCAAGAAGAAAAGTAAACAGCTCAGGGCAGGGCTCTTTGACTGTAACTTCATTCTTCTTAGGTCTATCAGTACAACACATTTCTAAAGAAGAATTATTCAGTTATTCAAACTCTTCAGTTATTTGTGGGACACCTGTATGAAATATCCTTCGCATTTGCAGGGAGGGCCATGAGTCAAAGATGCTACCTGCTCAAATGAGCGTGCCTGGAGTGGTCAGTACAATATCTGCCTATAGGCTGAAGATTATTTCTTATGGTTCTGTATCAAACATGAAACAAAAAGGTCATATGGGCCTTTCCATACAGCAACATACATCGCCATGTACACCATGTTTCGCTGCCACTGCCACTACAATCTGACCCAGCATCTCTGTCTTTCCCTTATCTCCCTCGTCATACATCCTTTCCTCACCCTGCATCCCCCAGTTGTATGTACACACAAATCAAATGACTTAGTGCAATGGGTTTTCCACAGAATGTCCAAAAGTCATACTCCCTGCTTTCAGGGTTTGATGCTGCACAGACTAATGGGAGCAGACCCCCCAAAAACCAGAAACAACTCAAAATGTAGACTGATGTTGTTGACATCAAGCTCGCCTCTCTAAATCAGACCTAAATTAAAATATCAAAAGGAAAAGATGCTTCACAGAAATAGAAACACTAGTAACTATTTTTCATAGCCTTCAATACACAGCCATTTGCACTTGTGAGAGATAATTACCAAACAGTATTCTGACTCTCTGCATCATCATGGGCCAGACCCCAGAGCTTCACCCACTACCTGGAGACCAAGGGGCTGTGAGCACCTTCTCTTTACATTCCTCAGCCCTGCCCTTGCTATCTACTGGATGGTGCCAAGAACCCATCAGACTTCAACCCAGCTTTCTTGGGCCAGGAAGGACAATGTCCTCTGCCGCGTGGGACTCGCAGTGCCGCAGGGCCAGTGACCACCAGGACAGGCCTGGGACTCTGGGCACCCTGCTGCCCAGCCCTGCCAGCCAATGTGCCTGGTTCCTTCCCAGAGGAGATGGGGCTGTGGAGGAGGACAGTTGCACTGTGCCCAGTGGTTTGAGCACTGAGAGGAACCAGAAGCCCACAGAGCACATCTCTCTCACAGCATGTCACCTGGCTAAGACAGTGTTGGTAGCAAACTCCACGGACAGCTCAGCACATCTCATACTCTGTCCCTCCGCTTCAGTGTTATGAAACAGTATCATTGACTGCAGTTCAGGTACGGCTTTAAAATAAAATGTACCAGTGCAAAAACAACGGCCCTGTCTAACATTTACAGAGCGACTTTTAGTGGAATGGATCTCACAGGATTTCTTAAGTCTTTCCAAGCCAATTGTATAATGCCACAGGTTCTCCTAAGCATAGCTAAGGGCAGAGTTGGGGTCTCTGCAAATATGAGTCCTTCTATTCACTGCCAGCTGCGAGGGGTCAGAGGCTGAGAGAGCACAGAAGCAATTCTACACAGCCCCAAGTCGGTGGCAGCGGCAGAGGGAATTCACTGCAAGCACAACGCAAGTGCTGGGGTTTGAAAAAGAGAGAACAAGCAGAAAAATAAGATAGAAATGCTGATTCCCCAATACAGAACAGCAGGGTTGCAACAGAAATTTTACCATACTTGCAGGGGGATTAATGGGCACAACTACAAATTCTGCAAATCCTTTCCAAAGGACTGTCCTTGAACGACGGAAGCAAGATCCCAATCTCTCTGAACTAAATACATAACAGGGCTCAGCAGGAATGAAATGCATTGTATGACTGTCACTTCTGTAATTTTGAGTAGAATCTTGTTTTAGTGGCCTGTCAGATGACAAGGGTAGATATGAATTCAATAGATAGTACTGAAGTCTCAGAAATAGTTATTTCAAGTATTTTTGTATTGCAAGTTAGGAACAATACCTCGCTTCCCATTTGGACACATGCTGTGCTCAAATCAGTATGAGTAACATCCATTTGTGTTTTCATTATGATTTTGCATAAAAGTCTATCACAAACTGAGCCAGCATGTTCATTATGGGCATAAATCTATTACAGTTTACACTCACCTTAATCAAAGCAACTTCAGCAAGCTCAGATTTATGCAGGTTTACCTCAAGTCTTTAAATGTGAGTGATTCTCAAGTTAAAAAAAAACCAAACAATACTGATGTTTCCAAAACAAACAGCAACCTAATCACTAACAGGAACACCTCTGTACAACCCTGGTTTCAGATCTGAACCTATGCACATTCCAGTGGCTCCTCTCCTCGTAAGAATCCCACTCCATCCCCAGCAGACCCATCTGTCAGCTCCAGCTGGGGTACAGGAGGACCAGTTCCAGGCACCTGCACTGAACATCTTTTGCTGCCCTGCTCCAGGTAACCCTTAGCCCACACGAGGCGTTAAATTGGTGTGTGGGAAGAGTCCTCTATAGCTGACACCTCTAAGGAAGGGGAAAACATAACTTTCAAAAAGCAGCAGCAATTAAAAGGGAAGAGAAACAGTAAGATAAAAACAAAACAGTAAAAGTTTAGGGACTGTAAACATTCTCATTAGTATCCAAATATTTGCAAGGAAAATGACACAAAAAGTTTATTTCTTACTAACTTGCTGCCCTGGTATGCTATAATAAAACATTTCTCCACCCTTGATTAGGAAATGCAGAGGTGCTGTACTTGTTTAAGCCTTTTGAAGACTTTTCTAATCTATCACTTGAGAACACCTTACCACTTTCTTCAGAATGACCATTTTCCCCTGAGAAAGGAAAGATGTATGCACCTCCCTTTTCAGACCTCCTAAACTGACTCACATCTAAAACTCCTTTTCTTTGTTGTGACAACATCTGTAATGGACTTTGTTCTTTAAACATCACTTTGGTTCAGAGAAAAATTAGAACAAGGTTAGTTCCAGGGAAGGTTAGGGAAAAAAAAGATGAATGGCTGGTGAGTTAGAGATTTTAAATCCGCATTGCAAAATACTACATGGGACTGCCCCATTGCTGAGAACACTGAAATCTCACCTTCCCACCCTCTCCTAAAGCATGCCACTCACTAAGGAAAAAAACTGAGCACTTTTTTTAAGTAAGTTTTTGGAGAAGACCTCCTGAAGTCTTAAACCACAACCTTGAAGGCCTTAGGCAAACCATGGCAATTAAAAATACTGACTCACATTGATGATATTAATGTTAAAAACTCAACTGGTGGTATTTTAGAGCACAGTAAGCATAACTAAGTTTGGCAGCAGCAGGTATTGAAAACTTATGATCGATCCTCTGGACCAGCCACCCATCCTGTAAAGAAACTCCTCTTTTCTAGAAAAGCCCAGCTCTTGAATAGACTTTTAAGATGATGACTTCTGAGAGAAGCCTGGTACTGCTGATAGCTGTGAGCCCTTCACACAGATGCCCAGACACAGAGCTCCTCTCCAAGATGCTTCCCTAGATGGATTAGGAGCTCCACAACTTGTCCTTTGTACCAGTGTCCATGTCTCAGCCCTAACAAATCCTCATGCCCTCTGCACACCCAAAATGCCAATTTTCTCTGGGCCCAGGAAAATGCCTCCATCAGGGCTACCAAGAAAGTCATTGTAGGCTTAGCGAGGATATGCTTTAGCACGAGCGGGATGTTTTATCTTTCTCCTCTCACCAGAGGTACAAGTCTTACAGGAAATGTTTCAGCATGTCCTGATCTTTGTGCTCTTCATCTCTTCAGATGAGCCTTCTTCCACAGTTATTTTATCTGGTACATCCTTCCAGCTCATCAGAGATCGCACTTCCCTTCTATGCCACCCCCAAGCCAACAAATGCAAGCGCAAACTGAGGACCACTGACCCCGTCACATCTGATGAATAACTGATGACAGAGGCTGGTGCTTTTGTTTAGTTGGTTTGGGGTTTTGGTTGTGGTGGTGGGTTTTCTTCTGGATGGGCAAGGAAATCAAGCTCCCCCTTCAAATTAACCCAGGGTCAAACCCCTAATGAAAAATCAAAGGCTTTCACCAGCAAGGGGAACTACAACTTAGCATAAGGATGCAAGGTGAGCTTTACAATGTCCCACAGAGCCCCTGAAGTAAAGAGCTGTGCCCTAAAGCTGTGGTCTGATGTGGCCATAGGTGCACCCTGCCTTTGTGGGGATGGGGGTCCCACGGAGCCTGCAAACACCCGCTTCCATCTGCAACTCTGCCAGTGAGACACCAGCATGGCTGCTGCTGCAGGACAGCAGGACACCCGACTTCCAGCCCCGTGTTCTCTTTGCTTGTTATCACAGTCACTGAACAGTAATATTCTCCCTGTCGAATCTGAGGAATACATTGTTCCTCTCTAATCTGAAAAAGTAGTGGTGATGGCACAGGAAGCAGGTTTCAAAAGGTTTATACAGATAGGCTTTTTTCCTCCATTCTGGTGTGAAAATGATGAAAAAATAATAAAATTACACAATATTTTTTATATTGAATTTGTTTTGGAAGTGAAGACACACAGCACTTGCTTTTAATTTCCCTTTTCTAGGTTCATTCTTTATTTAGCAAGAACTATAAAAATTCTTTTGAAAAAGTAATATATTCAAGATTAATAAAATCCACGTGCAAAACATTTTCAAAGGAAGCTTAGGTACAATTATTAACTTGTCAAATAAAAGCACCTCGTCCCAGTCATATCAGAAAAGGGACAAAGTTTATAGCTAATTTCTTAGACCAAAAGGGAACTATTTCCAGGAGCAACCCTTCTATCCAAGGTGCCGCTCGGTAACTCCAAGAACAGTCAGGCATACGGGTGAAAACAGTAACACTAAGTACAGCATCAGTGTTAGGAAGAAGTCCATCTCTCATCAATCTCCAATTTTTACCACCATGAACTTTCCACCTCCACAGTCAGCCTATGTCTACTCGCATCAACTGACCACAGCAAGCTCAGTATCTGTAATTAAAAACAAACATGCTTTTTCTCCTAGATGGCAATACTGAAGTGCACTTCCCTGACAGCTGATTTTTAGAAACTAAATCTTTCTCAGACAGCTGTTGTATTATACAAGTCACTAAAAAGTTACCCTGTCAGTGCCCTTTTCCTGCAACTGATTGCTCCAAAATGAAGAAACATCAGAAGGACTGAGACCAAATGCTTTCAGAGCTCCATTAGCTCCTGCATACACACATCGCATCTACACTCACAAAAATGTCATTTCTACTACAAAACAGGTATTTATTAAATTCACCAGCCTTTTAACTACTTGCCTTAAATATTTTCAGAAGAAAGGTAATAATAATATTATTTTTAAAAACAAATAAAATTGAGGACACTTGAAGCAGCCAAGTGCATGGAAGAACATGTGGTCGCAGAATGAAGCCCCTCGTTCCCCACTGCTCTGCATTAATGAAGCGCCACTCTGCAGGCCCGATAGCGTGTTAAGTCTCCCTTTGCAGAAGAGTAAGTGTTCACTCAGGATTCAAAGCTTCTAGTACCAAAATTTAAAACTAGCAGTTTTGGCCCACATTATTAAAATTGCTTCATTAAAAGAACAACCAACCAAGACACAGTAACTCCAGTCAGCAAGACTCCTTTTGGGGAGCCCACAGAAAACCAGAGCTCGCCTGCTCTGCAACTCCAGAGCAGAAGGAAAATAAAGGACCTGTGCGACCTGCAGTGTCCTGATTTGCCTCATGTTCTGCTAATGATTCCCCGGCTAACTCAAACATCCATAAACTTTTTAAAGCAATTTACTTATCTTCAAAGCATTGCCTGCCAAGTCATGCATGCCACAGTGAAAAAAATACTAAGATGACACTGGATGGAGCTGACACTGCCTGGAGAGAGATTCTCTCAGGAAAGGCTAAGATCTTTCTGGGGAAGGGACAAAGACTTGGAAGTATGATTGTGGTGCAGTGATACAGCTATACAGAAAGTCTAAATTGGAATGGTATTTTTACACAAACTCATCCTGCAATTAATGCAAAATATCTTTTATTGGATCTGATCTGCAGTCTGATTTCATATCAAGAAAGACACTCAGCATGACAGCTTTCTGTATGTGAAAAAGTAAATACATATTTGTGAACCGAAATCAGTGGCAAAAGTGTAAGAGCAAACATCCCTATGGCAAGCTTGCGAGAAAGAGCTGTTCCCAGACAACAAAGACTGAGTGCAAGAGGGTACATCAATTATTGCTGCACAATCCAGATCAAAAGAACAGCACACAGCTGATAGCTCATAGTTGTTCATGCAGCATGACAATGAGAAGGTCTGAGATTATATTAGACAATACAAGAGCATGCATTCAATTTTTAACAGATTCACACGTTTCTGTGTTGTTTGGTTTTTTTTTTGCTCACAACCAAGGGAAGCTGCAATGCTATTGACACTGCACAGTTGACTGTTGTTGTTCAATGTGTTAAAAAAAATCTGCTATAATTAAGGAACTGCTTGGCCTCTGTCCATTTTGTTCCACAGTGCTGCCTCACACTTGCTTAAAGAACTGAGAAAATTTGTTGAAAATGTGCTCGATAGTGGGGGAAAAAAACTGTTAAGCTTCACGGGTTCAAATTAGGCAGTATTTGTACAGACACAGCACCTGCCATGACTGGCAAGGCAACAGTCATGTCACTCTGCAAGAAAAGTTGTTGGATTGAAAGTTCCTGAAATACCATTTGTACCCATTGGGAATTTTTTCTGAGCCAAAGATTTAGGTTTCTTACATGTCTAAATCCTGTCATTCCCTACTCTAGCAAAATAAGTAGTTATGCATGAGAGCTGGCAATAAGCATACCATGTAATCAATAAAAATGATGAGCAGAATGCAATGTCTTCTATCAAAGGGCAAAAACTGTTAAAGATTCTGCAAAACAGCGAATGATCAATACTTTTTTTTTTTTAACAAAAATTATTAACCCTGCAATGACAACAGTCTGCTTAAAACCAAGAATGGGAGCAGAAATCTGGTCTCTAGGGACACGACATCCCAGCTTTGCAGCCTCCACACGTACTTACAGGGAAAGGATTGCCCATTTTCTGCATGCTGTCATCCACGTGCTGCTTGGAAGTTGAAGCTGAGACATTCTTATTCTATTTGAAGTGGTGTCCTCCAGTGTTTTGCTGTGTGCAAAACTGAAGGTTTGAGAACTAAAGGTTTGAGAAATACTGGGATCTGAGATTTTGGGAAGTTTGAAGACCCTAGAAAACGACAATTTCCCATTCATATCCCATTCTACAATGTAATGTAGACTCTTTGAAAGTTTGGAAGCTCTCCACTTTTAAAAAAGCAGAGATATCCTTGCAGCAGCAGAATAGAGATTGATACTCCTACCTACAGGACAGGACCAGGCACACCCAGAAAACAGCAAAACCTGAAAATGAGGACTTAAAAGCAGTTCTCTGATACATGCCTCCCCTTTTAGTGCTTGTGCAGCCTGGGACTGGCACGTATTCATTAACAGTAATACTCTATTACAAACTCTGTTAAAAATAGACTGTTCAAAAGTCACCAATTCTCATCTCAATGACTGTGTCAACAGAGCTGAAAACAAGGGCAAAAATGATGTTTAGAAACACTATCAGACTATTTGAAGGTAGCAATAGCTGTACTCTGTTAACCATTTCAGGAGAAGAGAACTAAGGGTCATTCTCTCTTTTGATACTAATAACAATAAATTATGTTCAATAATACAGAGGAATCAAGATAAATTTTAAAGACCGTTCATAGTATATCTATTAAGAAAAAAAAAATAATCAAACCCTCGCCAGACTTGCTCTAAAGACTGACCTTGGATTTACTGATTCCTGGTCTTGTGAACAGTCTCTGGCTTTTGAGTATTTTCCCTCTTCTGGAACTCCTACATTTGCACATATTGATTCAAGATTTTTGCTCTTGGCAAATACCATTTTTCTCTCAAAAGAGGAAAGTATAACAGAACATCATAATTTCAAAATAAAACTTCAGACTGAAAGAAGCATTACAGAATCTGTTTTTAGGAGTGTATGAAAAGGTTTCTTGGTGGATTTTTTTTAAAGTAAGAGTGTATTGAAAACAATACACAAATACTGCTACATGAATAATTAAAAATCAAAATAATTTAAAAGGAAGTCTAAATAGATTGTGCCAATTTTCATTACTCAACACAAAATAAAAATGGGTAAAAAAAGTCAAGAATTAAAACACCAATAGCTTAAACTTACTGTGGTTTTCATGTTCATAAGCTGAAGTTTCACCAGTAAGATTCATAACCACCACTGCTTGCTTAACCACATATGACCTAGCAAGCAACTTCATATAATTATTTTCTAGTTCTAAGAGGAAGAAGTACTTCCCTCTGTTCTTAAAGGAGGAGGAGTACTTGCATGAACTGAACACCAGTGCTTTTGTTTCTTTTTAATTATAATGCCTTTATAATAACAAACAGCATAGATTCATTTGTATGTCCGAAGGCTTCACCCTTCTGCTGCAAATTATGCACATGCACATAAAAATGTATACTTTGTAAGTTCTGCAAAAATACTTTGCATGAAGCAAATTCAGCCAAAGTGACACACATTTGTAATCTAGATGAGGGAAACAACCCTCACATGCTTTTCACACGTCCCACCAGCTCCCAGTGCAAGCACACTGAATACTCAGTTGTTCAAGCACTCTAATGAAATGCTGAATACTCACGATCTTTAGGTAGAAAATATCCTTAGTTAGTACAGTTGCAAAAGTATGTAACCCAGTTTTAGTAAACTGCAAAAAATTCCCTTTAAAATCAATGCTATTATTTATTGGAGGAAGAGGTAACTTTCACTGCAACTTTTGACAGAAGAGAAAATGATAATGCCATTAAAACTAAGAAGGTTCATAAAGTGGACAGCCTCTTGAGACAGCCCGTCACCAAGGCATGCCACCTTGAAAAACACATGCCCTATTCACTGAGGTTGTGCATCTAAAGGATGAAGCAGGAATATGAAGTG
This sequence comes from Caprimulgus europaeus, assembly GCA_907165065.1. The sequence continues at coordinate 17,188,124 of OU015530.1, forward strand.
ACCCCCCAGGAGAACGTTCTGTGCCAGACTTCCACAATTTGAATGAAATACAGGTTGTTATGTAAGTACTGCAACAGACAGATTTATATAGGTAACATTTCCCAATCAAAAACTCCACGGAAATTTAAAATCCATCCCCTGCCCCTTTGATCCCTTCCAGTCCATCTTCTATTTTCTTTATGCATTGTTCCCTTTCCCAAGTTTCTTTTCATTCTGTTTGTCTCTCCTTTTGCTGTCACTTTATAACCAGACTTCTAATTTATTGTTTCTTAAATAATTAAATTGTCTCCATTTGCTTTCCTGCTTCCAAGCCACTGTAGCAACACATTTATGTCCTATCACTCACTTCTATCATCTTTCACTCTTTTTATCATATTTTTATAGTATTATTTGGCAGGCAAAGATCAACTTTTTTCTTCTCAAAGAGTAAGTTAGCAGCTTTATGAAACTGTTATTAATGTTGGTCAAAATTAATTTTAAACATACACTAGCTAGTTGAACTGACCCTGGAAAGCTGAGATAAACCTTAATCAAGTACATAGAGATCTGTAGTGCAAATTTTCACCTTTGTTTAACCTAAATTCCAATTATCCCGTTCAATTTATCTTTGAAAAGGCCTTTTGTTAGCCCCATTTACTCAAGAGGCATTTTTATCTCCTTTCTATCTGTGCACTTGAGACACAGAAAGCCAAGTCCAATCCCTCAGTGAGGCTTCTAGTCCCTCTGAAATCAACCAAAACATCTCTTCCAAAGTCCCATGGCAAGCCCATGGCACAGTCTCTTACTTTTCCCCTATTTCAAGAGCATCTGGCCTTCTTCATCCATACCCACTTCTCTCTCTTTCTTTTTGCCATCCCTGTGAAAGTTCACACCTTCCAGAGAGAAAAAACCCATGTTAAGTCAGCTACCAGTGCTTTTTCCTCGCTGACAGAAAGCAGGACTCGGGAGCTGGGCCAATCCTTATGGTAAAAGGCTTTTCCCATGTCCAGTGTTGAAGTCAGTGCAGAAAGAAGAAAATTTTTTAAACAAATGTGCTTGCTGAAGGCACTCAACAGAGCGTTTAAATATCCATGGGGGAGAGGAATAGAAGTTATTTTCTTGTTCAGTAGCCATAAGCATTGTGTTTGTTTTTTAAACTCTCAGTGTAAAACATGCCAGCACCAGCTACAAATGCTGCTCAGGGCTACAGGGGTAAGCAACGCTCGTCATCATCAGCACGTAGAGACACCAGTTACCCACAGAAACCCCCATGAAGCAGGAGCATATGTCTTCAAACGTGAAATAATGAGATCCTCCTCCACAGTGGGTTTGGCAAGTGTTTATCTAAACCGTGAGCTCAGATGAAGCAGCGAGTAAAACCGCTACTACATGACGGAATCATACTGCTTTTTCTCCCCTATGTCTGCTGCACATCCAGACTAACAAACTGTACCACAACGACAGAAAGGCAGGAACTACTTTATTAAAAGTGCTGGATTAAAACTAGAAGCAGAGATTTAAATTCACCAGAAGAGAACAACTCTGAATGTGATGCTACTTCACCCATAGCACATTGAATTTAAGAGCAGAAGGTACACTTTGTTCATGCATATATTTACAGGCTGTAATCCATTTTAAAACACCTATAGAATGTGCTGAGAAATTCCTATATCCTTATTGCTTGTAGTTTCTGTAGACATATTGTTATTTTATTCATACAAGCACTGAGGTGTGTAGAATTTGGTAGACAAATCTGTACTTTCTGGAGGTTACTTTTAGTAAATAAAATAATAGTTTAAAACGCTTGGCCAAACAAACCAATGTAAATGTTACATATTCCTTGAACTCAAATGATTTATTCTTGGCTCAGCATACCAGCATTTTAAAATAAGGTTCTGTTTAGCTTTATTATAAGTTTCTAAATTCCATAGCTCCATAACAGTTTTCTCTGTATTTACTTTCTTGACAGTTGCAGATACAGTCCTCCTCCTTGTTCACTGAGGCCCCAATTTCCACAATGCTGAGTAGCTTCAACTCATCCTAAGGTAATGGAAAACTACAACCACACAGAGGAGCTCATCTTGGTTGGACTTAAGTTGGTGCAAATTTTACAGCAGACCTCAGGGAAAGCAAGATCAGGGTTCAGTGACCCAACTAGCAATAGCTGAAAAAATGTGAGATCTGGATTTAGCCCCAGGTTCTTCTCCTACCAAAGTCAAAGACCTCTCATGAGTGCCAACAGGCACATCCCGACATAGTGCAGTCTACTTGAACTGACAATGGGCCCGATCCTGCTATCCCGAGTCATCAGAATACGACCTGTAGGAGTAATCCCACAGAAACCCACAGCAACTTGCACAAGTAAGGGCTGCAGCCAAGCAATCACACCGTCACCATTAATTCCAAGCAAAATTACTATTTCAAAACAAAAATAGAAAATTAGACTCTAAACATAGCAAAGGTTTTGCAAATTAGTTAATCCTACAGTTTAAATACTTCCTTTCCCTCTAAATCAAACTAGAAGCTCATCATGTGCCTGTCCTTTTAAATTAAATTACTAAGAATAATATCAACGGGTAAGCCATGTGAATACTGTGGTGCTCTATATCAAAGCCCTCAAGCTACCGCTTTCAGTAGGGCATGATGCACACCTTGCAATTTAAATGTACAAATTATTAGATTACCACAACAAGAAATTGCTGCCAGTTATTTTTCGGCACTCAGAAAATGCCATCCTAGTCAGAGTTTTCAGCTCTAAAAGTACTCATTTTCCTTTCCCTGCCAAACCTGTAACATTTTCTCATGGTTATTATATTTTAAAATAATTACAATCATCTCAAAAGCATTAGTTTCTTTCGTCATTTTCATATATAACTGTGGGCTCATTTTGAAAGGCACGCTAAACGTTGTTTGCCTGGTTTTCACTCTGACTCTTTAAGTAGTTATTCATGCTTTTCAAGTTATTTGGCTGGTTTTATCCTGTAATCACAGCATTCCTGCTGTCTAGGGACACTGAGAAAGGCTGGGTGATAAGCTGCAGCCTGAAATACTTCGCGATTTTCTAACAGATACTGTAGAATCTTCTAATTTTTGAAGGCAGAAGCCAAGAAGGAAAGAAAAATTCCCGCTGGCGATCTGACACATTTTCCAAATTTTTGGAAAGGGGAAATTCCGGCTGCACAGATCGTGAGGAAGGCGAAAGAGAAGCCTGCAGTTGCCAGAGCTCTGCCGTACCACACACACACCGAGTACCCAGTACCCGCTCACCGCAAGCGATCATGACATCCCTGGTGCGAGCTCTGAGGTCGCGGCCGTGCCCTGCTTGGGGCGCGGAGCCTCCCGCCGCCGCGGGACCCTCCCGCCGGCTCGGGGATCGCGGCGCACCCTGCCAAGCGCCCGCAAAGGCTGCACCCACCCAGCTCACCCGGGGTGCTGCACCTGCCACCCGCCCAGCCCCCGCGCACCCCGTTACGGTCCTGCCCGGCATCTTACAGGGCAGCGGGGGCGGGCGGGCTGCGCAGGGCGGTGCAGCTCACCTGGGCGCAGCCGGCACCGCTGCTGCCCCCGCAATCAGGCTGCCATTTGTTGCTCGCGTTCAAAAGGAGCTGCCTTCTCCTCCTCATGGCAGCCACCAACGCCTGCTCCGTAGCAACTGGTCCTGGCAGGTATCAAAGTGGAAAAATCCCACGGCAACGCACACGGCCTCTTCCCACCGCCTCCCGCTTCCCCGCCAGCCCCGCGCCCCGGCCGCCGCCTGCATGCTGATCAGCGCGACCTCCGGCAGCCCGCCTGCCCGCCCGCACACGGCCGGGAGCCTCGCAGAGGCATACGGGGCTGCGCCTTCTTTTCCCTCCCCTCCCTTTTTTTGATGGTGCTTCGGTACCGGGGCGCGGGTCTCAAATCCCTCGTTTGCTGCCAAGCGAGAGGGTGGCAGCCCCCTCCCCGCAGCCTCCGCCCCTTGATTCCCTCCCCACCCCCCCCCCCAGCTGCGTCGGCGGAGACCCGACCCCGTCGCCCCCCAGCACTCACGGGGTGCCAGGGGCTCGCCAGCACGGGCCAGGGGAGGAAGTATGTCCGCTGTCCCTCGCCGATCAGTGCAGGGCCAGGTGGCACGGCACGGCGGTAGCCCCTCGGCAGCGACAGCGCTACTCGCCTCCCTCTCTTCTTCCCTCTCCCTCTCTCCCCGTCGAGTTTCCTCCCGGCACTACCGCTCCCCTCAGCGCGGCCGCGGGGCCCCGCAACTCACATCACGGAGCGGCGCTTTCCCGCAAAACTTGGTGGCGTGTGGCCCGCGGCGGCTTGGCACGGCACGGCTCGGCTCGGCCCGCGCCCCGGCGGCGCAACAGGCAGCGCCGCCTCACCTGGCGCGGGGCCGCCGCGCCATGGGAGCGACGGGCGGAGCCTGCTGGCGGCGCGGCGGGCCCAGGCGCAGCCCCGTCTGCGCGCCCCGCTGCCCCCGCCGGGCCGCTCTGCCTGCCGCGCCGCCGCGGCAGAGAGGGCGGGAGGGAGAGGAGAGCGGGAGAGGAGGAAGGGAAGGAAGTAAGTAAGGAGCAGACTCCCCTCACACACCCACAGGACAGCGGGGAGCTGCCCCACCCCCGGGAGGGGCGACGCTGCCTGTACCCACCCGGGGCTGGTTTTGGCTCTCACCCCCTGATTTCGGGGGCAGAGTCGGTGGTCTCCGCGGCGGAGGCCGGTGCGCGGGGAGGGGCGTTCTGTCCCGCGGGTCTCATGGCCGCCCGGTGCGGGAGCTCCGCGGGCACATAGCGCGGTGGGGTGGGGGTGCGCGGGCACGTCTCTGCTGCGCTCCCCCAGAGCCTTCCTGGTTCGCCAGCTAAATATGAATACGGTGAATTGTTTTGCCTGAATGAATCTGAATGAAAAGCTGTTACTGCCGGCAGACAATACTTGGTTTGGCAAACTTGCTACTGCTCCGTTTTTGCTACAGTAGGTGAACTTACACTCCACCCAACCTGAGCGACCCTTTGAACTGGTCTTCCTGGAAACAGTTATTGAGACCATGCTCTCAGTTTACCATGTTTCTTCTCCCAGAGGTGCCTCTGTGAGGTGTGCTGTGTCGCAGCAGTTGCATGGGCTGTCAAAACAGGCTAGGAGGGACATCACCAGTTGGTTGCCTCTCTCACTCAAACGTGTTGTCTGTGGTGCAGTTTTCTACACTGGCTCTGCAAAGTGAACTTTCTTTTTACCTTGTGCAGCGAAGGATTCTGTTGCCTGTCTCCAGTAGAAGGACCTGGGTAGAAAGGTTTGAGAAAGATTTATCTTTGGTAGCTGGTTTCCTTTAAGGTGAAAGCCACCTGAGATGCTACACAGAACAGAAGATGAATTGCCTTGGATTTGCTTGGGGCTTTTCTTGCCTCTGACTATACAAAACTGTTTTATCTTCATATAGGCCATTGTTAAAAAGAAACTGCTGGGTCAGAAGAACTGCTGCTATGGCCACAGATAAGTGGTGGGGGTTTGTGGGGGAAGAAGGAAAAACAGGGAACTAATACACTGCTAAATGCCATTCTCCATCATTAAACCTCAGTCCTAGGAGTCTCTACCCAAGTAAATACTTACTCCGTGAGACTGAATCATATTAACAAGATAATGTAGGACTAGGCCTTTCTATTACATCAAAACCTACTTTTTTGCTCCAAAGAATATTTGCAAATTGGCTCATGAACACTTTTATGTATGCCTATCATTTTACATTCTTATTAGTGTAAGAGGAAATAGCAGATATGAAGAAACTTAATAAAAATCACTTTCATCAGTTCCTTACACATTCCTCATACTGACTGACTCAACCCAGCTTTGAAGACAAAATCAGTTGAAAAATAATAACGTAGTACATGAGCATGCATTCCTGTTTACAGTGTGTTGGATTGTGTCACCAAGTCAGTGACCAGAAGAAGCCAGAACTGGACTGCCAGCCCTGCATTATTTGCAATGGGAAATTATTTTCAGGCTTTGTGAGTTTTATTCCTTTAACTAAAACCAACTCAGATCATTTTAAGGCAGTAGAAAAACATTAATCATTGCTGAGAACCCAAAATCTAATGTGCTGGAGCCATTTCTTCACATTTAGCTTCTGTTTGTATGTTCACTGTTCAGTGTACAGGTGTCTGACAACTGGGTGTAGCACCCAGGATGGATGCACTTGGTTGCTCATACCTGCAATACAATTCATACAACAGGCCTTGCAAACCTCCTTGGCATAACTTGCTGCTGTTTAATATTTTTTTTTAATTAAAAAGAAGATTAACAGGTCTGCTTTTCACTTGGCTCAACAGTGGAAAAAAAATATTTGATTAGATAAAAATGGACATTTTCCACACAATAATTTCCCTTTAAAATTGAACCTCTGTCTGTACTTTGTAGAATGAACCATTTGCATAGTTAAATATCATTACAATATAAGGGAAGACTGCTCTTAGCTTGCATAACTTAACTTACCACATTAGCCTTGATGTTATTCATCCTGTTGATTGAAGTGTGATTGCTTGTGTTAAGGAAAGGAGAACCTCACAAAAGGTATAAATACTTATTTTTGTTGCTGAAATTGCAGCTTATAAAAAGTTTTTTGACCGGCTGCACACGAGTAGTTGTTTGCAGGTTTATATTTGAAGGCTCAGTCCTGAGAGCAGCTAAGCATTGATATCTTCAGTTGAAATTAATGGGTGCTTAGTATATCTCTGTGTGGTAGTTTAACCACAGTGGGACCATGTGGTCCTGCACTCACTCCCCCCACCTGGTGAGATGGGAAGCGAATCACAATAAAATGGGCGCAAGATTAGGAATGAAGGACAGGGAGGGCTCACTCACCAGTTATGGTCACGGGCAAAACAGACTCAACTTGGGGAAGAAAAATCAATTTAATTCGTTGCCATTCATCTGAGTAGCGCAGTGAGACATAACAACCACATCTTACACCACCTTCCCCCACCCCTCCCTTCTTCCTGGGTTCAAATCACTTTGCTCCCAATGTGTCTACCTTCTCCCCTCCCAGCAGCACAGGGGACAGGGAATGGGGGCTCAGTCAGTTCACCTCTGCTGCTCTTCCTGACATGGGAGCCCAGGAACAAGATGTTCCACAGCAAGCTTCCCAGGGAGTCATGGACCTCTTTGGGGTCAGCTCCTCGCTCCAGCATGGGGACATCCATGGGCTGCAGATGGGCTCCCGGTCCAGCGCACCCCCTCACCCTCTGGCTCTGGGGGTCCACCCCCGCTCTGGTGTTGAGCATCTCTGGGGTCTCATTTCAGTCACACTTGCCCTACGGCTCAGCTTTTCTGCTCCAGCATGGAGTCCTCCATGGCCTACACGTGGGTCTCTGCTCCGCTGTTGAACCCCCATGGGCTGCAGGGACCTCCTTTGCCTTCTCCTGCTCTGTGTGGTTGAACTGGGTGTCTGAGGTTCTCTGTCCTCCCCCTCCTCCTCCTTCCTCCTGGCAATGAAGCTCTCTCTTGTTGAGGCCGATGGTCATCTTTTGTCATGTCAATGGCCTCTCCTCCAGGTTCTCTCCACCTTCTTCTTTTCAAGACAGTCCTTCCCCTCACAAATATGGATTCACAGTGGCGTTTCTATAAGGTTAATTGGCTGAGCCTGGGCTGAGAGGGCATGTCTTGGAGCCAGGGGAGCTTTCGCGAAGCTTCTTCCCCCACTACCAAAAACGCCCACACCCCCCCCCGCCAGCTCCCCCAAACCCAACACACTTTGAAAAGGCGAAGAAAGTATTTTTTTCTGAGGAAAATTACTGTGAAGGGATGCACAGCTACTTGCTGTTAAAAATGTCACAGGTTTCTAAGAACTGAAATACCACTGATGTCATGCCCCCCCTCAGCTGGCTGTGCATGCAATAGAAAGAATATATTATTATTATAGGAGGAAGAAAATTTTTAGCTCATTAGCTTATTGGCATTGCACATTACATGACAAGTATAAGTGAAGGGATTAGTCCTCTGTTATGAAGGAGTGTAAGTTTAAAGGATAAGGAGAAGGTCATTTGGCTGCCCTCAGAAAGGAATTGCTAATACTTGCTGACTTCTACACATGAAAATTAAGGAGCATAAAATAATAGGAGATACCAGGTGGTTCCTAAGTTTACCTCATAACATAATTTTGATAAGTGTTTATAAATATTTAAGGACCCAGTACTACCAACCTTTATGCAAGTTATTTTTTCCAATGCAAAAAACCCTATATAGTTCAGTGAGACTGCTTGTGAGTAAGGGTTATTCATACAAATAAGACTTTACAGGATTGCATCCCTAAAAATTTATAAATATTAACAAAATATTTCAATGATTAAATTATCATCTGGTACCATCTATTCCTTTAAGCTTCCCAGATATTAATAACTTTGTACAAAAATCAGCAAATACCACCACTTCTTCCAGTTCTGAGATAAATTGAGTGACCTTCTCCTTACCCATTAACTAATATTCATTTTACTAGAGGATCAATTCTTTTCATAGCCGGCAATGGTATGAAATTCATATTCTAGATGTAGGTACATTAAAGAACTAAATCTCACTACGGTCTTACCTCTAGCTGCATGTGCTTAGGAGTTTGGAGGGAATATTTCTTCTTTTCATCGTTCAGGGTGTGGTTTTTTTGTGGAGGACAGTGCAGAGACGTGTCAGCAGCACACTCTTCTTGGGATTACTCCATGCTCAAAGGGAGGACACACACAGAGCCCAGAGCAGTAGTCTATGCTGAGCCACAGGAGCAGCAAAAAGCAGGAAATTTTGCATCCTGGGAATACTAAAAGCAACACAAACTGCTACAGCATTTGCACTGTAGCCATATTCCTAAATTGGATGCCTGCTTCTGCTGTCTCTCTAGGCTGGATGGTGCCAAGAGTCTTCGTGCTCCTCTAAGCCCACAGGTACTGCCACTGTACGTATAGGTGATGAGGTTTTGCCCCAAGAAGACTAATAATGGAGAAAAGCCATCTTTGAAGAAGGACAGTACAAATCCTTTGTGTCTCTTAATCTTGCTTGAGCCCTGTGCTAGCAATGCGCAGACCATCTTGATTTCTGAGAACTGCTACATCAGGGTCTGAGGACTGGGCCTTAAACACTGCCTTCAAGAAGTACCAGTAGCTTCTGTTCTCCTATGTTTGGCAGGTTCTATCATTTTGAAAGATCTTGCCAGTTAAGGCTAGGCTGGAGGCTAAGGAGGCTTTGAGCAACCTGCTCTAGTGGAAGGTGTCCCTGCTGATGGAGGGGGGTTGGAACTGGATGATCTTTAAGGTCCCTTCCAGCCCAAACCATTCTGTGATTCTATGACTTTGCACATAGTCCCTTTTCTACAAAGCGAAGAGCTGCACTGTATCATGGAAGAGAGTTTCTGCTTTAAATAACAGAAAATCCTTAGATTGTCAATAGTTCATTAGCTCTGAAAGAGAAACAGCAGTTGTAAATAAGCTCAACTAGTTCAGCTCATGCTCCACCTAGCTCTGATTTAGAATATAAGTAGGGAAGTATATTTTTCTTCTGTATGCTATCCATTACTTAAAATTGGTGGTTTGGGTTGCTCACAGAACAGCATGCATTTCTGGGATACTTACATATTAGAAAAAGAACTGGAGAATAAATATACTTAATGCTAGTCAAAACAGGTTAGCGCAGGTTAGGTCTTGTCAGATACATTTCTGGAATTTTTGGTTATTTATAAGATTTATATAAAAGATTACAGGTCTACATGAGAAAAGGAGCTGTACTGATAGGATGCACTTGCATTTCTGTAAGGCAGCTGACTTAATACTCCATACCATTTTGGTTTCAAGTCTTGCATCACATGGAATTAACAGATCACCCACCCATTACGAGGGTTAAGAAGTGTCTCATTGACAAATTTCTACACGTGGTCTGTTAACGGGGAGTTTTCAGTCAATGTGGGGAGCTTTCCCAACAGAATCAGAAACAGTCTTCACCTCATCCTCTTTTCTAATGTTTTCAGCAGTCCAGGCCATGAGATAAAATCTTTGCTTTAAAGGCTTGCATATGACACAATGTATTTTAGCACAGTAAATAAAGAAGATATATGACTTCTGCAGTGATTTGATTAGGCTAAATGATCACTGTCCAACAAGCAGCACACTAAATTCATTTTACTACAGTCAAATTCAAATTAATACCTCTGGGAACCAAAAGCTTGTAGGAATGGACACTGTCTCAGAGAGCAGAGACTCAGGGAATGATAAAGAGCGATTACCCTAGATAATCACCCCTAACATGAGATCTCAGTGCAATGCTGTGGAAAGGACTTGGCACAGTCCTTAAGTGTTTCCAAAATATCAAGCACAATTCTGGTGCCTGCACTTTGAAGAAGATGAGAAAGTATTGTAGAAAATCCAAATATTTTGCGAGTCAAGCACGAGTCTTGAGATGGGATGCTTAAAGAGCTGGACATGTTCCAGTTACTCAAGAAAAGGTTGAGAGGATACAGGGAAAAGATAACAGATAACAGTGAGCTTTTTCACTCTTGCTGACAAAAGCACAACTAAATCCAGTGACTGGAAGTTTTAAGGTTAGATGTAATCAACCTTGAAATCAGATGCAATTTCTTAGCAGTAAAAGTAATTAAACTCTGTAAGAACTTACGAAGGGAGGTGGTTCACTCACTGTTGCTTGATCTTATCCTAAATACTGTCTGTATTTCTTAAATATGGGCTTTACTTCAGCTTCTGGGAGAACTTGTAATGGACAGAGCAGCCTCAAACAGAGGCAAGGAGGGTCACAACAAGCTAGATCCCCTAGTGATCCCTCTGGCCCTGCATCCATTAAGATGATGTCTCTGGGCAACTTCTTCCATTGTGGCTGAAACAAGATGGCTTAAATTACACCCTGCCCGCTCAAACATTTGGCATTAAGGTAACAAGTACAATCAAATCCCATACATGAGAGCTCCAGTTGGCTGCCTACAGCAGTGAGGAAGAATTCCTTCCCCACTCCTCCCAGAGGATATTTGGCCTCATATATTCTGCAGTAGAAATGTTTGCCTTCTCTTGAAGCATGTATTATTTATTTTGCTGTAGCCAGGAAACCAATGGAGAAAATTATCTTAGACATCTGATGCTTGGATCTGAATTAAGCCAAGTGCAGGAGCAGTAGAGATTTTTCTAGCTCAGACTGGCAAGGATGATGGATTTTCTGCATGGATTGTTTCTGTGATTGTCTGGGCATATCACGCCTAATCAGTTCTCAAGTATTGCAGGGATCTCAGGTACTGCTTTAGACACATAACAGTTTGGTTTCTCAAGGACTACAATACTGTGGGCTAATGAAAGTAATTGTCTCAACCTTGGGGTACATGTACGACATTTAATAGCCTCTGATACACAGGACATCAGACTAGACAGTCTGAAGATCTCTCTCGGCCTTAATGGTGAGGAAATGTAAAGCTCGTACATAATAACATAACAACAACCCCTACTTTTCCAGGGCTCCCAGGAATACAGGTAGTTACACCATAAGACACAAGCACCAGTCTCCAGTACCACTGGTCAGGGAGAGACAAACCCATGAAGAATTCAAAACTAAAGCAACTCCTACCAAAATTAAAAAAGATGCCAACACAAATTATTGCTATTTGCTTGCAGGTCTTTGCCTTGCATGTGTGGGAAGAACTTCTCAAAGGTACCTGCAGTAGGATAGACCTGGCCTTGCAGATTCTGCCATCCATAGTCCCTTCCTGCCTATGCTGATAGGACAGGACTGCAGGCCAGCCAGACATCCTGGTCATGGAGAAGCTCTGTTCAAAGCAGGTTTCTGAAGACTTCCAGTCCTAAGCTATGAGATGTTCCATCTTTGTGACAGGTTACAATGCTCAGCATCCCCGTGTTAGAACTTGGATATTTAACACCCTCTCTGGCAAAACATTCACAAAGGCACCGTGGTGTTTTGATGTGGTTGTGAGGTGCCAGTGGCTCCATCCAGAAAACCATTACTGAATAAACGTAAATTAGCTGTTCCTCTATATAGACCAACATAGCTAGTGGTAACTTGGTTTTAACCTCTTACCCAGAGAGTCATGGAAAGGAAAGAAAGAAAACCAGACTGGTAAAACAAGACAGAAAACACATGCACGTGTATCATACCAGTATAGATGCACATCTCCATGACTTATTGCCTCAGAATAATATACTTATGAGTGTTGTATTAATCACCAATAAGTGTAATGAATAGTGTGACACTGCAAATTATTAATAAATGAAATAAATAAACCACAGTATTTTAGATCCCCAAAATGTTTGCACCTGGCAACCCACAAGAGCACAGTAGGTATAGCTTCATATAATGCTTATCATCACAGAACTGTGGATACTTTTAGTTGCTGCAGGACACATTATAGCCTCAGCTCATCAAGATATTCTTCTCAGATTAGATTTATGACAAGTTTCTCTTAAAGCACAGTTTTATTTAAGAAATGGGCCTGTCACATTGAGTATGTGTACAGACTGCGAAATAGGTTTTCCAAACAAATCCTCTATTGCATAATTCTTGCTGTCATTTTTAATAGCTAGATGGAAAAAAAAGGTTGCATAAAGAATCATTGTTTATGACGGGGCATATAAGAAGCAACCAGCACTATCTCAGAAGCAGTTTGCAGGGTGTCTGGGCAGAAAATGAGAAATTTTGGTGGATTTATTATCTTCCTGAGACAGAAGAAAAAGGGAACTACCAATAACATAACAGGTATTCATTCCAGCCACCCAGGAGTTGGACATCTGAGACACTGTTCAGAGGGTACTGAAGATATTTCTTACTTTATGTGCAATATTGTGAGGACTTAAAAAAAACTTAATTGCTCTGGAAGAACTCACATAGTACCCAGGATCTGTTATGTAGAGTCTTTCAAAATAATCAACTTGATAGATTAGGTTTTAGGTTGAATTTTTTAAATTGTATCTGTTATTGTTATGTAGAAAACTGTCAGCCACGGGGGTATCATGCATATTTACTGAATGTGCATATTTTGCCCTACATTTACATGGTATTTTATATTAATAGAAAGAGGAGTATGATGTGCTCCGAAGAAACTGCCAGCCTAAGATCCTGACTGTGATGGGTTGCCCCTGGCTGGATGCCAGATGTCCACCAAAGCCCACTCTATCACTCCCTCTCCTCAAATAGGCAGGGGGAGAAAAATATAATGAAAGTCTCATGGGTGGAGATAAGGACATTATCATTATCAGAGAGACAGATCATTCACCAGTTACTGGCATGGGCAAAACAGACTTAGAGGAAAAAATGAGTTCTAATCTACTACCAATCAGATCAGAGGATAATGAGAAATAAAACCAAATCTTAAAACACCTCCCCCATCCCTCCTTTCTTCCCAGGTTTAACTTTTCTCCCGATTTCCACCTCCTCCCCCCAGCAGCACAGGGGGACAAGGAATGGGGTTGGGGTCAGTTCATCACACGTTGTTTCTGCCGCTCCTTCCTCCTCAGGGGGAGAACTCCTTCCCCTCCACCAGTGTGGGGTCTCTCTCACGGGAGATAGTTCTCCACAAACTTCTCCAGGGTGGGTCCTTCCCATGACTGACAGTTCTTCACGAACTGCTCCAGCCTGGGTCCATTCCATGGGGTGCAGTCCTTCAGGAAGGGACTGCTCCAGCGCGAGTCCCCCACAGGGTCACAAGTCCTGCCAGCAAACCTGCTCCGGTGTGGGCTCCTCTCTCCACGGGCCACAGGTCCTGACAGGAACCTGCTCCAGCGCGGGCTTCCCGCGGGGTCACAGCCTCCTTCAGGCATCCACCTGCTCCGGCGTGGGGTCCTCCATGGGCTACAGGTGGTCATCTGCTCCACCATGGACCTCCATGGGCTGCAGGGGGACAGCCTGTCTCACCATGGTCTGCACCACAGGCTGCAGGGGAATCTCTGCTCTGGCGCCTGGAGCACCTCCTCCCCCTCCTTCTTCGTTGACCTTGGTGTCTGTGGAGTTGTTTCTCTCACATCTTCTCACTCCTCTCTCTCGCTGCAAAGTGTGCTGTCTTTTCCTCTTCCCCTTTTTCTTAATTCTGTTCTCACAGAGGCGTTACTGATGGGCTCGGCCTTGGCCAGCGGTGGGTCTGTCTTGTAGCCGGCTGGCATTGGCTGTGTTGCACATGGGGGAATCTTCTGGGAGCTTCTCACAGAAGCCACTCCTGTGCCCCACCCCCCGCTACCAAAACATTGCCACACAAACCCAATACAGTGATCCTGCAGGTATTTATACAGCTGCTCAATATTATGCACCCAGAATACTACCTTTGACTTCAACTGAGCCTTCTAAAGGATTTAAAGTTAACTGTGTGCCTAAGTCTTTCACTGAGTGACACTTTAACAATACCTATGGACAGACCAGGAGAATAAAATATCCAGGTTAAATGATCCCTCATGCTTAGACACTTAGTTTCCACCTAGATAAAATGGGAAGGTATATGCAATTGTCTTTCAAAGTAAATTCTGCTCACTAGATATAAAGTGCTATATAAAAGTTGTTATTACTACAAGATCCCTCTTTTTTTTTTTCCTGTAGCCAGTTCATTGAAAAAAAAGCACTTTCATCTTCCATGAAATTGTCTTGCAAGACAATTATGTTATGGTGTAATAACAGGTATTATAGGGGAAATTACATGACCTGTAGTAACATATGTATATACATCCATGTCTCTCCTATGTGTGAAGATTTTCTTATCTTCACATATATCAGATGTCCCTTGTTATTACTGTTCTTTGGTGCTGGACATTAGGGGGGAACAAAATTGAAACCCTAAGAAGATGTGCATTTTTGCCCCCACATAAACTGAACTCTGAAGAGAAGCCAACGGAGATTTAACATAGGCTGTGATTCTCATAATTATTCTTCAACAGTCTCCTTTTCAGGAGAATTCCACAGAAGAGAGTCCAAGGTGAACTCCCCATTGAATTAAGCTTTGCCAGTGCAATCTGGGTAGGAAGACAAGAAGCATGAACATTGTCTCTGTTTCTTAGGAAGGGGGACAAGTATGATTTTCTGCAAATAAGCCCACTAAGGGATTTTTTGTTACAAGGCAAATTGCCAAAGCTGAAGGTACTGACTCTTGATAGATACATAGTGATCCACAAGAACAACCGTAAAACAAAAGAAGATCAAGTAAGCAGAAACATTTGAAGCATAATTGCCTCCTTTCTCCTGGCTGTCAATAAAATCAGACTTTTCTGCTGGTTTAACTAGTTCAGTGTACAAATTCTGACTAGAGTTCTTGTTAGCTGTTGTGCTGAAAAGCACTAAATGTTGTCATCCAGACAGTGTTTAACCTGAATAAACATTAGACCCCACTTCAAATCAATTGTTGGCCAAGAACTACTTCAGGCTCAGTGGAGTATCTGAAACCTTTAGTCAAAACAGATCTTTAATCACAGGGGAGTAATTGCCCCAGATGCCCAACAGGCCAGAGAAAATTAATCTTGGGTTCAGGGTTTTTCTGGTTGCAAGGAATGAGCCTGATCACGGAGTCTAAGTTGTCTCCCTCTCTGAAAAACAGCTGGAGATTAGACCTTCTTTGTTTTGATATTATATTTTAAGCGAGCCAATTATCCTGTGGCATATTCATTTAAATTCATTTATATTGTAAATAAGTAAACAGGATTACACCAAGGATTTGGCCTGACATCATCTTGGGAGAAACAATGAGACAAGGTCCCCAAATAATAGTGCTGCCAGCTAATGACTTGGTTCACTAAGAGAACAGTCTTGTGATGGTAGTCGTATTAAAAGTGCCTAAAATAATTAGAATTAATTTTATAATGGTCTCTGGGAAGCAGTTGGGCAGGGACTTAGAGGAAGAGAATGAGAGAAAGAGAAAGTGAGGACATTAAAATGGATGGATTAATAAAATATGAATGCAGACAAAGCTGTGCAGCTAGAGTTTTACACTAGCATTTTAAAATAGCCATACATATTATTCTGGCTCTGGACCTATATCACTATATCTTTTAGAAACATATTAAAATTACTCAAAGAAGGACCATTTTGAAAAGCTCCCTAGAGGTATGCATGATAATTAAAAAGAGGTTCATTGTAAATCCTCCTGGCTAGTTCAGCAGTGCTATCTGCTCACAGACAATGCTCAGAAGGCAAAGTTGCAGCCTTGATCTGGCAAAATGAGTGTGTCCAGTGATGATGCATTGTTTGTGCTTACAGAAATGCAGCATGAGCAGAGTGACAATGGATCTTACAGATGGATGCTACAGCATCAGGAGAAAAACATCAACTATATCATCGTTTGTACTAATGAGACAGTTCTGAAGTAGCGTTATTTGTCTTAAACCAAAGACAGCTCAATTTCAAAAGTCAAGAGAACAGGTAAGGGAAGAATCAGCTGTATTTAAATTTTAAATTTTAGGATGAATATCATCCTCTAGATCATACAGAAGCATTATAAAAATAAGTGTAGAAATGAATTTGAGGAAGATAAGTGGTTGAAAACATTTTTATTATAAGATCTCTGTGTATATACGAGTTCAGAAGATCGTGATCTTTGAAATAATATGATTCAGTAAAAAACAGGGTAGAAATAAATCCTTTAATTCATCTAAAACTATACACTGAAAAAAACCCCAAAAATCAAAAACCAATTGAATTTGAAGTTCTTATTAGTCATGACTGAGGCAAGACATGTATCTGTACCTGACCTACAAAGAAGCAGGTTTTTTAAGCAGCGTACCCCTGTTTCCTGTTGGGCGTGCAAAACTGCCCTGCATTTTGGAATAGCAGCCACCCTGATGCAGAGGGTTGGCACGGACATGTGCCATTTTCTTCCATTTAAGCCTTCAAGACAGAACGGAAGTGAGACCTTGATCTTTTCTTCACTCTAAAGTCAAGGAGTGATTTTCATCTTATTCCTTTTTTCCTGTCCCTTATCTTCATGTGCAAGAAGAGGCTGGGCAGCACTTCCTAAGTGTGCTGACAGGTTGTGTGCGTGGATATGGTGTGTGCTTTCAAAGGTGAGTCAAAAAGTGGCCCCTGTTACCACAGAACAGTAATGAAACAACATATCCATTTTTATGAGATGCATAGGCCCTTCCACCCTTCTCACAATTTACTTTGGATTGTTGCTTTCATTATGAACCTATTAGTTCAGGGTTTTAAAAGAGCCAAGCAGCTTGGCTTCAGGCTACTATTTGGCACACACCACCTCCAGTACAAGAGTAATGGTTTGTTGGGCCAGTTTAATAAAAGTCAATATCTCAACTGTTGCCAGGCTCAAAGACAAGCAAAAATGCATGTGGAGGTTCTCAGAATTTACAAAGCATATTCAGATTGTACAAGGCATCTTTGCCTTTAAAAACTAACTACACAAAAAGATGAGAGTTCCTAATTTAAGGTAATTGCCTTGCCAAATGAGGCAAAAACACATTACAGTATTGGCTGACATACTGATGGGTACAAATAATGTTCAGAGATAGCACAGGAAACAATTGAAATTCCATGGAATTTGTTTTTAAATATCTGTTGATGATTGAAGAGCAACAATGTGAGTCATCTGACATGGTGGGATATAATGATGAATTGCATGCTGTGCTCCTTTGTAAGGTGTTTTGAGATGTGTCAAAAGATAAAGCTTCACATGTCATTGTTATTTATTAAGAAATATTTAATTCAGTAACAAACTAAACATTTTTTGGTCATTACAGATCTTCAAAGAACAAATCTTCTAAAGTACTAATTAAGCCCAAAATCATTTCAAGAAAGAGGAGTTTGAAAACTGTTGCAATATGTATGTAAGAAATATCATATACTGCATACACTTGACTGGAAATGCATTTTCCCCTCTTTTTTTTTTTCTTGTGGCAGTTATCCCCTACACTTCCAGAACTGAGAATGAAGTGTATTGGGGGCTGTAATGCCAAAAGACTTGCAACTGAAAATTTCAGTTTAGAAGCTTTGAATCAGATGATTGGATGACTCAGGAAACTGGCAATACTACTTACTACTGGTAAGGCTACGTACTCCTTAACCACAATACCAGTTGTTCAGAGTTGGTCTGGGTCCCAGGTGGCCAAACAAGCCTTGTAGGGGAGTCACTGGTCTGGGCTCTAAGTGGCCGCTTCACATTGCAAATGAGTGGTCACAGCTTGGGGCTATTGCACAATCATTTTCCAGAGTCTCAACAAAAGCAGAGCAGTGAAGAACACCAGGTAACCCTCTCACAAGCTGTGCTACTCTTTGCTCATTTATGCAGCCCTTCTAATTCCATTATCTGTGGCTGCTACAAAGCAAGCATGTACTAACTACCTAAGTATTCCCGGGCAGAGCTTGCACTACAGCTCTCCTGGCTCCCATGCCATCAGCAGTGCCCAAGCTAACTGCTTTAAAGCTAAAGTGGCTCTGTCTCCATGAGCTACAGCCACTGTGAGAAACACTGTGCTCTCACTAATGCCCAGGGTCTAGCATGTCCTGCTTGCTGCCCCTGAGTCATCAGGGGCTGCTCATCCGTAGGGACAGCAGGCACAGAGAGACAAGGGAAGCATTTCAGTTGTCTTTCTGGAATGTGACTTGTCAAGTTCAGGATCATGTTGGATCAAAAGAAGGAAGCAAGGCTGCATGTTTTCTTCCTCTTCTTTGGAACAAATAGAGAACTATGAAACTATCTTAGCTCCACTGACTTCAGCAAAGGTATAAAAGTCTGCAACTGGTAGCTTTCATAAGCACTGAAACACATGCACAAAAACACTACATTTGTGTTTTGGAGGAAAATTCTGTGTTGAAAGAGGCAGCATATGTTTTATGAAAGAGCACCATGTCTTCTGGCTGCATACCTGACAGTCCCTTTTGCTGTAGATTCCTGGCAGGGCTGTACTGCACCAGGCGTGGACACATGCTTTACTCTCACAGTCCCCAACAACAGGTGGAGTGAAGGAAAAGGGAACGACTCCAGCTCAACTTTTTCCAAAGCTGTCTACCTTCAAATCTCTCTCTTTGGCATTCATTAACAGGCTCCTTTGCAATTGTGTAGCAGTTACACTCATACCTATTCTTAGAGTTGTCTAACACACTTCAAAAAGCAGCAACAAATGCAGAAAACCAGGACTGCCATGTGTCACTTCCTTTAAGAAACAACACTGGAGTTGCCATGTCTTACTACTTTACTGCTTGGAAGACGGGTGGTGTCATCCTTGAGATTTTTCCAAGTACTGATTCTAGTGAAATTTAGTCTCTTAAACTTCATTTATTTCAGTTTCTTGGGAAGGGGAAGCCAGGAAATGGTGGGACAAGAAAAACACACTATTGGACAGAAGATGGAATATTTGAGAAATGTTGATACACTTGACTGGGATAAGTATATGAGCTGGGAAGTACTAATTTGTGTTGTAAAGTCTTACATGACATGGAGCCCAGAAAGGCTGCTGAAAGAGTGTGTCGTTACACTACAGTTTAACAAGGATTATTGCATTTTGACTATTTCTTCCATAGGGATGGAGACTCCCCATACACACAATATGGTGTGTTCTCTGTGGACTACTTGATAATTATAAACATGGTTTCATAGATACCCCCAAAAGTGCTTGTAGGCTGATCATTAGTATTGCTTTTGCACACACCGTGTATTTCAGTATAATCAGCACATATGAAGCAACACTGGGAATTACCTGTGGCAATCTCAGTCTTTTTTGTCCCTGTTAAAATATACATCAGGATAGCCCAGACAGTCTTCCCCTCTAAGTGAGCATGGGATGGGGAGTAGCTGCTCTGCATCTGTGGAAATTCATGAGATTTTGATTACATGAGAGAAGAGGACTAACGAGGAAATGAAAATGGGTCTGTAATGCAGAGGAGGTACTTGAAAGTAATCCTTATTTTTCATGCTATCCAGAGCTTGGCCATCATTTGCAGCTGTTCTGGGATATATCACAATGAACAGAGAGTAGCTGTAATTATTCAGCCTCTGCTTCAGTGTCCTTAATATCCTATAAAATTCTGAGCTTTATGTAATTGGGCTAGAAGGAGAAACAAAACAATAAATCCATTTTTATTATGATTATGTTATACCAGTGTGTGAGTAAATGAATGTTAACTGTAATGCCTGGGAATACTAGCTAATCATCTTCCAAACATAAGAGTAGGTATTAAGAAGCAGACTGAGGTATAGAATTGTTGTTCAAAAAGATTCTTTTTCTTAATCTTCTAGCAATTAGAATAGCCATTTATTATTAGTCATTAGTGCCACCCATCACCACCAGGGCCAGAGGTTGCCTGTGTAGTTGAAGCTCATGGTTGAGAGCCAGATAGTAGAAACCTACTATAGTGAATTGCAGCCAGCATCTCCCTTCACGAAGAGGGTACACCGAATCTCTGCTGGTCTCCCCAGGGGCACTAGGACATGGAAGTGAAGGGCATTTCTTAAATCCCAAACTGTGTAGGGCATACTATAGCAAAACTGACCCCTTAAGTCCCATCAGGAAGCTTATTGGAAACCCACATTGGTTTTGGAGCATTGGTATAATGCATTTTCAATTGCTGTTTCAAGTAAGTAAGGGGCTAAGCTTGCATATTTATGACATTTACATTCACTGACCTTGTATTTCTAGAAAAAAAAAAAAAAGGAAAAAAAAAGGGGGGTCGGGAGTGAAGGAATAAATTGCAGAACTTCCAATATTGAGCTTTCAACATCACTATTTTCCAGTGGTGACATTATTGTGAATTTTTTAACACTGACATAAGGCGAGTTGCCTGATCGTATTCTAGGCTAAGCTGGATGGAAGAGAGGTATATTCAGCCCTAACATTGGTGGCTGCCAGCTCTGTGCTGTATGTTCAGTAAATTATTGCATAAAATGTGTAATCTTAAAAGAGGCAGGTTGAGGACATTTAATTGTTTAAACAATATATTTTATAATATATACTCAAATATGGAATATATTTCATAATATATACCCAAAGCTCAGGATTAAAATTCAATGTTCTATCTTAACTGTACATGACTGTGAAGATTTGTTTTTTCAGGGCTGCTCTAATTATTATGTGCTTTTAAATTTTTCCATAGATCTATTGTAGAAATAATAATTAATGGAAAAACTCTCCAATACTCATCTTCTCAGAACTGTCAGAATTTATGGGCTGATGCTAAGCCTGTACTAGTTTTGTAAGACATTTGTCATATTTTCAGATATCGTAAGAAACCCAGAGATTAAGTAAAATATGTTAATAACCTGAAAAAGTAAGCATATCAAATGGGTTTTATCTTGCTTGATGTATGTAAAATGTAACAATTCAGTGGCAGTTCAGGCATTTATTTTTTTACAAGCTGTAAGAATAAAGAGATAAATTTCAGTTTGAGCCCCCTCCAAAACCTCTCATAATATAAATAGGTTCTCAGAGTGAGAAGCTTTGCAATGACTGTTAGAAACAATCAGTCATCAAAATGGGGTTATGAAACACAAACGTTCAGAGAAGTCATCAATATGCTTCACTCTTGCAACAGCCTCCTTGGAAAGCATACTGCTCGCAGTATTTATGTCTGAAGTGATATGTTTGCAGACTTCAGATCAGCATTCAGGAGGAACTGTAGTGCCTTCTCTTTTTTCCAGCCCTATCTGGCTGCCACTGAGCCTGAGCTGTCACCGAGCAAATACTCTGACTTCATCTTGCAGGCTCATTCCTCCGGATTTTGACAACACCTCTCAGGTTCGCAGACATGTCAACCCCGTTGTAATGATCGCTGCTAAAGTGGGTGCACCGAGGAAATAAAGGTGGAGATGTTCCTGAAAGAAATTTCAAAGGAATAAGCGCATCTGTAATGGTTAGGGTTTTTTTTTTTTATTTTTGTTTCTAGAGACAATATTTTATATAAAGCAAGCCCTCTTCACTCTGCTTTTCTTATCTGAGAGAGAGAGAGAGCACAAAAATCTAAACTTGGGAACTGACAGGATCTTACACTTAAAACAGTTGCAATCAGAAATCTAGTTGCCTTGCAGAGGAGCAGTGGGATTGCATAAAACAGGATCACTCCATCTCTAGTTCATCATCCTATCCAAATTTCTTCAACATTCCTGTATTATTTTCCAGGTGTTTGCAACACCTATTGTTAATAAAGATGATCATTTCACAGTCAGCAAGCAAAAAAATTTCTTCAGGAGGATTGGTTTCTTATGAATGGAAAAATGTTTAATACATACACATCCCTCCCAGAAGTCCAACACCTTTCCTCAGGAAGAACTTGTAATTGGCTTCATTCAGGAAAGCCTTTGGGATCTTTATTAAATTAGTTTTAGTGGGTGGGCTCTGTCAATCCAACAGTTACCCTAAAGTAAAGTTTTTAACTTCTCCATTGCTCTCAAAGGGGTTTAGTTATTTTTTAAAAATTAAAAAAAAAAGAGAGAGAGAAGGGATAGCAACTCGTGCCATTTGAATAAATGTCAGCCTCAGCTGACTTGAACTACACTATGAGGATGATTCTTTTCAGAAGGCTACTTTGCACATTTCAGAACCTAATCTCATGAACTCATTTTTTGAAATGTTTCTGTAAAATCTTGTATGCTAGCCCTCACTATCCATGGTTCATCTGTAGTCATATCCCTCAGCTGCTCCTGACTGAAATTGCACTTGATCTCATGCCTGTCCAGCAACATAAATGCTACTATGAAAGGGCACAGCATGGGGCTCACTCTAAGCTCTTGATGAATTACTGCTTTTGGAAGACAATTTATCTGAGATGTGTTTTAAACTCATGAGTTTGTTTTTCCATCAGTTCAGTAGTAGTCTGCCATGGTCTTTAAGCAGGGATTTGCGAAAGCCTGGCTCTATCCAGAGGAGTCTGTGTCTGAGTTAAAATTTTCCCTTGAGCAGCATCCACAGCTTAAAATCCCTCTGACGTAGCTCAGCCCAAACTCCATCCCTCTTTGGAGAAGAGCTTATGAAAGGGTTGCTGCCTGGCCAGCGTGGCCCAAGCTGGCAAGAGCATGCTTTAGCCCAGTTTGCTAGCAAATATCCTGAGTTAAGCAGAGCATTGCTGCTCCAAGCCAAGGCTGGGCTACAACCAGCAGCAAGGAAAGAAAGAGCAGGGGTAACAGGGCTGGGTGGGATTATGCCTGCTCTCAAATGCTGGCCTCTGTAAGGACTACATCGCTATTCTTGCTGAAACTAGAATTTTCCCTTACCATAGAAAAAAGACAAGAAGCAGTTGGTACTGTGTTTGTTACCCAGCAACAACATTGCAGGGATGCTCTAAGCCTTTGTCCGCTACCAAGCTCAAAGTCCTTCACCAGCTAGAGACTGAAGCAACGCTGATCTCTGCTGTACCCAGACACAGCAGACAACTTTAAATTAATTATTGATGTTTCAAAACAGATGCAGTACTTTGCATACTTGCATTTAGTTCATCCAGCTGAAGTCAGTGAAAGCTGTATTAGCTCATGCACTTTCAAATTACTCCTCACTCGTACGTTTTCTCCATGAAATGCATCTTCTGCTGCTCAGTTCCACAGAGGCACAGTGCAGTGAGAATAGTACTCAGAAAAGAAGGCAAGTGTCCAAACTTCCCACAGTTTTTTCTCACTACCAAATATATCTGGGCTAGGATCTTGCCCATGCAAGCTACTGCCTTGTCACTGATTGCAGCTGGTCTGCATTGAGTTACCCAAGACTGAGATATAAGGAATCTCAGGATAAATGAGCATTTGTCTGTGTGTAATTTTTAATTGAAATGTTAATGTAAACTCCTGTGCAGCAGACAACATTTAAATCAGACTCTCTGCAAATTTGCTGTTGCTGGAATCATATACTCAAAAAACCTCCCACAAACAAGATCTTTAATCTTAACTCAGATGAGAAAATTCACAGACCATTCTCTTTAATTAATTTAAACATCACTAATTTAAACCTCTAAGCTCTCCTGAGTAATTCCAGTAACAGCACTTAAACATAATGCTCCTGTGAAAAGCTCTGCTAATTCAGAAAATTATTAGAATTAATGTTGCTCATTTCACAAAGAAAAGAGAAGATTGTCTCTATTGTGACATGTGCAGGATGTTCTAGTCTCTATCACTAGCAAACGATAAAAAATGAGATAACTAATACTGGCTTAAACCAACAAGATTTTCATATTTGAATATTGAATAGTAGGTCTTATAAAAGCCTGAAGGGGAAAAGAAAAAAAAAACCAAAGCAAAAAAGATGTGTCCCCACAATGAGATGGAAAATTACCCTTCATGATACTAATAGACATCTAGTTAAGTAACAGCCACTTTCACATTTTATCATTGCTACAAATACTTCTATAGTTTTGATTAAACTGATGTCACAATGGCCAAAATTCTCTTCTCATCACAACAAGCAACTGCTGGTCAACTTGCATTTTTAGTTTCTCCCTCAAATTTCTCACAGATCCGCTTCCAGGCTGCTCTGATTTAATCCTGCACAATGTAAATGCTTCTGGCTTTGGTGCAGTAAATAGAAAAGTTTTTTATTTAACCTGCCGATTTTTTAATTTGCTATCAAATATCATTGTGTGGCTGTACGTGGCCCTACATGAGTACAGTTCCTGCAGGAGCAATGCCATGCAAAGGGGAGTTAAAGCATTAGAAATTTTTCCTGCAGTAATTGATGAGATATTGAAAGCATATCTTTCAACAGACTACACTCTTGCCTTTAAGTGACTTCAGCATACCCAGTGCCACTGAGTTGGTGATGTTTTGGATTCTCTTATCAAGGCTGTGTTGTTCTTCCCAGAGTGTAATTCGATTTTGTTGCTGTGTTGGGGAGAGCTATTCATACAAGGAGCCAGCCTGTAGCTATATATGATTAGATGGTCTTAGCTGACAGTCACTGGTATTTTTTGTGAGATAACAAATATAGATTTACATCTATAAGAAGGGTTGTTCTATAAGTGGACTTAATAAATACAACCAGATAGTTACATGTGATTTCAGTTGCACACACTCAAAACACTAAGCATGCTAGCAAAATATTGCTTAGGTAGATTAATAGTAAAAACATAAATCTGTTGTTTTGCAAGTTAGTTTTCTACAAAACAATAAAGTACTTAAAAATAACTCATGCAGCATTGTAACTACCTGTTGCCACTAGGATCATGCAAACTCAACCAAGCACAGGTAGGGTCCTGCCTTCTTGCTCATTGATAATGCTCATTTTTGTCCCTGGCTTTCTGAGGACTGGCAAAATGGGGTTATTAATCAGTTTTACTTAGAGATTATCACCACTACAACCATGATTAGAACTGTTCCTTTAGTCCTTATTTCTGTTCATGGGCTCCCAGTTGTTGGTGCTTTAAGAGCCGAAGCTGCGGGCGGCCTCAGCCTTGAGCAATTAATTCCTGACCTTGAGTGAAAAATAAAAAGGAGTGGGGAAACAAGCAAGAATGTGTATGAGACAAGATAAGGATGACTTCTATGCTGTAATTAGTAACCAGTCAGAAGTAAAAGAATGGCTCATGAACAGGTGGAATTAACCAACCATGTCAATTGTTTAGGTGCGTGTGTGATAAGCAGTGATGAATCCAAAGTGAAAGAGTGCTGCGTGCTTGGGGCGTGCTGGAGGAAAAAAGGATATATAAGCACTGCAAAGCTTCAATAAAGTGCTGATGCCTGATGCCTGAACACAACTTGGTGGTGGTCATTTCTTCATCTGCCACACCCAGTATTTCTTAGCAACCTTGAAAGAGCCTACACTACACAGTGGAGTAAGTATCACAAACAGGAAGAAAGTATGTGGGGTTCTGAAAGGAAGAGCAAGATGGCCAATTTAGATATGTCAATTATTAAGCTTCTAAGTATTATATACAGGCTAACTGTCTGGCACTTCTTCCATAGCTTAGAAATCAGAAGAAAATTCTGACCTTTATTTGTTTCTGTAGAAATAAGCAAGAGGTTATAAAGGCATGTGTGTGTGCATATAGCACTTTTTTAATCCATGGTGAAATCTAGGTAGTATTGAAAATATAGCATTTGGAAAGACAAGGAGGTTTGAGGTTGTTATGGTCTTTACATATTGCAGTATTCCTCTCACTTTCTTAATTTACTTCTAGAATTGATTTTTGTTTTGCTTTTCTTTCTGATATAAGCTAGAAAATTAGATGCTACGAGGGAAGCAAGATAAACAAGAAGAAATCTGATCTTTTTTCCTCATTTAGACAACTGAGATTACATTTCTGTTGGTTTGCATTTGAGATATATTGGTTTTCAAGCGCTTCTTAGAGCAAAGAAAAAAAACATAAAAAGTAAATAATTTCCAAAGCACTTTCTTGCAAATTGGATGGCAATACAAGATTTCTTCGCTAAACTTAGACTCGAGTATCAGAAAGAAGATGTAATATAAAAATATTTATCTTTTAAGTATGCTTATATTTAGATTTGCCAGGAACTTCAGTCCATTTTAAAAAAATTCTGACATTAGGTTCTCAGTTGACTTACACTGATGTTGATCTACAGTGCTTTATTTAAAAGGAAAACAACTGAGATGGTGGAAAGATGCACAGTGTATCCTTGCCTTGTTAGAGTATATGGGACTAAGCACTCACAGAGTATGCTTAGATACTAATTTTTGGAAAATTGTCTAGAACCTACCCTTTCCTGGTTTGCACCTCATTAATTCCAAAGCTGGGTACTGAAATGCTTCCTTAAGAAAAACTCTCCTTAACTTTTTCACTAAATTCTGAGATATTATTTAAGAGTTTAAATCCAGATGCAGGTAAGCATCAAATAGGATTTACAAAAAAGCCTATGGAGGATCTAGGGCTAGTTGCCTTTGAAAAGTGATAGGTATTAGACATCAAACAGACTTGGTGTTTTGGAAATCCCATTGGGCACTTCCATGCAACGTTAGGTGCCTAATGGTCTTCAGAGTTTTTACTGTTGGCCTTCCATCTGGAAGTCTGGCTCTTAGATTAAGAGAGAAGAAAGAATAAATTGTAATTTTATATTAACAGAAAAGAGAAATGAACATGTAAAATTAAAAAAAAAATCAGATGTGCCAACCTGTAAATATCTGCAATGTAAGTTGTGGATGTTCATATTTTAAAGTACTATCTAAGAATATCTCATGAGTTATGAGGCCAGGAGGGTATAATGTGTAAGTAACACAGAACAGATTTCCTACCTTTACAAGACTGTTTATAAGTACACATCTTTGTGATTTGTCTTGGTGTTTGAAATATATTTCTAGCACAGGAGCTCCTTTCACATTGCAAGCCAAGTAAAACTACGTGAACTATTACATTTTGCTCCAGCCGAAATCCAGATACGTGAAATTGCTGCCTTGAGCCGTGTTTTAAACTACTAACCACTGTCACTTGAACCAGGCAAAACTTTAAAACATACACTGCAAGACTTCTCCAGAAGCTATAATGTCCCCCTCCAAGCCTCTGAGTCAGCTGCTGGTGGGAACAGACTTTTTTCAGGTTGCCCCAGAATGTATTCACCTTTCAAGTCAGTCACTGCTGAGTCCATCATATGTAGCCTTACAGAGTACCACAGTAGGAGCCTAATAAGTATTTACAAGAAATGCTAGTGTACCTAAAGTGTCAGGGTGCCACGACCATGCACATGAAACAGCCATGAGCATAAAGACCTGACAGGCTAATCTTGCTGTGTCCCTGTGCAATGGGTTAAACAAATCTTTGCTTTTCATGTTTTTTTAATCAAACAAATAAAACCAAGATTTATTTTGTTCTGTAATTGTGTGTGTGTCAGTGCCATGCCTTTCCCAGTTCAGGTGTTGCCATTTGTATTTTCAGAGAGCCTGTGATGGTGCTGCAGGAGAAATGTCTCTGCTGAGTTGAATTATCTGACTGCAGTAAGGCTAGATGAGCTCAGTGTTTTAATCTGATGAGTATTTCTTGTTTTTGTAAAACCACTGTATACAGTGGCTGCGTTACTTACAGTAATTAATTCCAGTCTCATCCTGCAAATTCTTCACTGTGTGGGAATTGTCAGAAAATATTTTTTCTTGCATATAATAAACCAAAATAATACACTACAGGCAAGTCACCATTTAAAGATCGTGCCAAACTCTGCTTTGGTTGTGTAAGTTCAGATAAAGCATCAAGAAGTTCAAAAGGAACAGGAAGGTTTTCTAAAACTTCAGGAAGACTCCTTTAAGCACTGGCATTAATACACCAAAATATGACCGATGATCAAGGGTGACTGGAAGACCACAGTTTTTATCTGCAGATCTCTGTGGTGAAGGTGAAGGAAGGACATCCACAGAGTATGTGAGAAAAACAGAATACAAGGACTAAAGGACCAGAGGTGGCCTGAGTTCCTTTGGCTCAGAATCTAGCAAAGCTGGGCTCTGAGGAAGTAAACTATAACTGCAACATTAATGATAAATGCCAGCAGCATTTAGTAACCTAAACTCATATGTGTCCAGATCATAACTACCAATGTGTCAGCAGCACTCTGCCTTTGGTACTAGGGCACTCATCACCACCTGAAATCAAAAGCCTTCTCCAAAGTAACCAAACTGGGATGAAGGTCTTCAGGATTAAGGCAATTATAAGCAATGTATTAGAAGCAAAATATGTCCCAAGAAAAGCACGTTATTCATGAATTTTCCTTAGGGACTTCAAGAAGCAGGAGATGCAGAAGAGCCAACAGATCAGACAGTCTGCTTCCCTGTGCTGACAGGGACTGTTCTTCACCAGTCCTTCCCAGTGTTTGCTACTGGACAGTCAGCCTTATTTTAATTACATCAGGCAATGACACGCTTAGCTTTTCCGTTGCAGGACTCCATTCCAAACCTTCAAGACCTCTCTAAAAGGAAACTTTTTCATATATATGCTGAACTAATGCAGCATGCAATTTTGGGAGTGTGCCATTTTGTTTCTCAAATTGGCAAGAATTACTTTTAAACTAAAAAAAGAAAAAGGGGGAAACCCTTTCCAGTCAGAAGGCAAGATTTCACCTAAGGTAAAACTCATCTTACAGCCCAGTATGACAAAGATAACTGCTGCCTACCCCAAGTACTTAGTTGGAATTGGAAGCACTGTGTTCCCATGCCTTTGAATTTTCAAAGATGATGGTAACAAAGTGACCCAGTTTATATGTTTAGCTTTAGCATCCCTGTGTTTCTGAAAGCAAAAAAAATATTACTTGGGCAGCAGGAGGTTGGAGGCACAGCCTGTTCTGTTAGGTAAACTATGTCAGGAGATTTTTGGCTTAGCTGATGAAATCTTATATTCATCTTAATGGTCTTCCTCAGGCTGGCTGTGTGGGTGGTGAGTCGGGGTTTCCTGAAAGGGAGGCAGAGGGAGTGGGGCACAAAGGGAGCCTCTGAGAGGAGACTGGGAGACCACTGTCCAGACGTGATGAAAGAGAGGGAGAAACAGCATGTTTATAACCCTTGTCATGGAGGAGCGTGGCTGATCCTGACCCAGCAGGGAAGAGCAGGGACACCTGACTGCCTGGCATCAGGAGGATGTGCTATTGCAGCAAGTGCTGAAAATGGGGACAGAGCAGCACAGCACACCAGCCTCAGGAGCTGGGAGGGGAGTCTCTGGTGGCTGCAGGGGAACAAGGTCCTCTCAGATCTGCTGCGCACAGAATGCTTGCTTGTTTCCCAGCAGTTCACTCCTGGTTTGTAGAGTTCACTCTGCATAGTCTGCACAGTCACATCAGCCAGGGAACCACGTGCTGGGTACAGAAGGTCTCTCAGCACACACACTCAGCAGTGCAAGCCAGGCAGTCTTGCCATTTTCCATACAGATTCTGTTACAGGCTCCCAAAACACGTGAGGTATTTACTCGTTGGCTGCCCACTCCTGGGCATGGTGCTTTCCGAATAACACGAAGACACAAATCTCTCCCTACAGAACACAATCCAAAATAGGAAAGATCTTGTTGGAACAGTGGTAAGGGACACCAGATACAAGCAAAGGGCTCAAGGCAATTAGCAGTGATCACCTTCTTAAAATACTTTTGCTACTGTTGTCATGACACAGCAACTTTCCATTCTCCCATTGCCTTCATATCACATCACCATGCAGCTCGGCTATTCTCCCCTTCCATCTGCTGGAAATCCCAACTGCAGTTTTCCAAACAGCTCAGACAATGTTTTTATTTCTCATCCATCTAAAAAAAAAAATATCCTGCAGTAAAAACATGTCTTTTCCGGAAAAGCTCATGTATAATATCAGCTGGATGAGAACTTCAGACCTCCTGTACAAGGTGGTCATCTTAACTGTATATGTGATAATGGACTATGTAAAGGACAGAAGACAATTCTTATCTGATTATAGCTCCTTCTTATGAATAAACCTCTGAATAAGAGGAAAGCCTCTCCTTTCTACCCATCAGGAGTTACTACATAGCCGTGGCATGAGCAGGTGCTATTCCATGCTGGAATCCAATGAGTGAACTGCCCGTCCATGGCTAATGAGTCAGGCAGTCCTCGGCATATTCACAGGGAATTGCCTGTTGAAAATCGCTAATAGGCCTCACTGTTTGAAATATTACCATTTTCTCCACAGTGGTAGAAAAATGTGCTGCAAAACATCTCAGTGAACAGACTGACCTATTCTCCTGGGCAAGATGCTGCGAAAGTGGGTTAAACACTGTGGCTTGTCAGATGTGTTAATAGATAAGCTGTATTCTCAGTGCTGATCCTAAGAAGAATACATAGAGCAAATATCACTTTTACAGCCACTAGTTGAACATGACTATGGCTGATAGCACTTTCCTACCTCCTCTGCCTACCCTCAAAGACTATGTCCCATTTGTTTACGGAAATATTAATGCTTCCCCAAAGATTCACTATGGACTGCATCTCTCTGCCAATGGGGCTTTGTATCTGGAGTTATTATTACGCATTTGTCTGTAACACTTGCTTGGTCCAGCCAATTTGAATCATCATGTTCATGCAGCACTTCTGCCAGCAGAGGAGTGAGTTCACATCATACCTAACTTTGCATTTAGTTATACCACCCCTCAGGGCCATCAAAGCAACACCAGGAAGGTCTACATTCAAACTAGGTGACCCTAGGTAACTTTTAGTTTTACATATGCTTTCAAAGCAACAAACAACCCCGGATAAACTGCTGAATTGTATGGTCACAAGGAGATGAACAGAAGAAAGGAGACAGCAAGGAAAAATGGCATTGGTTGATGTGAAGCATGCTTGGAAAAGATCCCTTGACAAGGCCTGATAACATTAGATGAGGATCTTCTGCACTTTGGGTTATGGCTTCCACATATTTTTGTACATGGACCTGCCCAGACCCAAGCTCATTGTCCTGGTTTTGCTAGGATGGAGTTAATTTTCTTTTTAGTAATTAGAAGAGCTGTGTTTTCATTTCAGCAGAACTTTTTATGAGAAGAACATTGATAAAAGTACTGGTGTTATTAGTTGCTGCTGGAGCCCAAGGCCACCGTGTTTGGCTGTTCCCAGCTGCATCAGGACTGGGAGGGAGAAGCGCAGTGAACAGCAAACCCCAGAGCTGGCATTTGGATGTGCCAGTGAGATATTCCAGATCATATCCCGTCATGTCAGTACATGAACCAGGGCTGACCAGAACACGGGGGGATTCTCTCGGGGATCGCTCGGGCTCTCACTCTTCCGGGGTTTCAGTTTTGGGACTGTCCCTGCTCCGGGATCTCTGGCTGGCACAGGCTGGGCATCGGTCAGGGGGTGGTGAGCAACTGCACTGTGCATCACTCATTTGTATGTTCTGTTATCGCTGTTGTTATCATTATCATTTTATTTTAATTAGTAAATAGTTTTTATCTCAACCCGTGAGTTTCCTTGCCCTTTGCCTTCCAATTCTCTCCCCTAATCCCTGGACAAGGGAGGGGGAGAGAGCAGGCTGTGTTTGGCTGCATGCTGCAAGTCAAAAGGGTGAATCCACCCAAACCACCACACTCATGCATCAAGACACCACTCAGCTCTCAGCACATCAGTGGGAGCCATCAGAACCACAGAAGTTAGTCCTAACAGAAGCTAGGCTCAAATTTAACACTGTAGTTTAAGTGCATCTCTAGAAGCATAAGATAAAATTTGCTTCTAACTGCAGACAGCTTTTTGTAGCCTACGGGAAACTGGCTGACAGTTATTCCTGTGAG
This sequence comes from Caprimulgus europaeus, assembly GCA_907165065.1. The sequence goes on from OU015530.1 coordinate 17,220,149, forward strand.
GTTTTTGTACTGTAAGCAGCCCCAGAAACACCACATTTCAGCAAGATGGCTACCACCAGCAATAGGTTGGTAATGCCAACTGCAGTTAAAAACCTTGAAAAATAGCATGCAGTATCTCACAGTTTGTGAATAATGATGATGCTCATAGACCCTTGAGCTCAGCATAAACCTCAGGTAATTTTTCATTATCCTGCAATCCTCTGCACCTTCAAATCAATCACGGTTCTGCCATGGACTTCTAAAAAGGCAGGCTAAGGTATCTCAAGATTTGCAAAAACCCACCTGCTCTGAATATACAACAAGGAAAGCACAACTCATGCTGTAGCAGCAGCACTAGCATAAAGCTATACAACTTGTATCAGCCCAGCTAAAACACAGCCACTGTTGCATGATTTATAGCAAAGTGTTCTCAACAGCACAGTTGGAAGAAATTAATTGTGGTAGGTAAGACATAGATTCAAAGAAGCTATTTTTCTGTTAAAAAAAAATAGAAGTCTATTAATTTCTCTCTTCTTAAAAAAAAAAAAAAAAAAAGCCAAAAGTCAACTGTGAAAGGCATCCAAAGTTTCCCTCATGCACAAGCAAAGCCAGCCATGGCATTGCATACCTTTGGGCTGTATGAAGGAGCCAGAGAGAAGCAGTACTAGCACATGGCCAGATCCTTTTAAAGAACTGAAAGCTGAGACCTGCCTCACTAAACAGGTCAAGATCCCTGTTACTTCTATATGAAACTGAGAAGAGTTACATATATGCATACAGGAGGACTAACTCAGTTTACATAGTCTTCCCAGTATGTTTTGAACAGGGTGTTATTCCATAAATACTCAGAGGGACAGCTTCAGACCCTGCTAAGGCTATGCTGTAGCACCAGGGGCTCAATAGCTATGTGGTGAGACCAGGGTGGTACAAGGCACCCAGCTGGATGGTTGAGCACCTTGTGCCCATCGTCTGGGGGGTACCCACAAGCACACCCATCGCAAACTGGAAGAGAAGCCGCAGAGCTACCATAAGCAGGAAGTGCAATGCCCTGGCAGCAATGGATAAAATCCTGACTCCCTGACTTTGTAACTACTGCTGGCACCCTACCAGGCTGTGTGTACATGCAGTACTCAAGCCTTTAGCCCCAGACCACAGTGCTGGCTTCCCTCTGTTACTCTCCCTTGGCTGCCACCTCCACCCCTCTATCCTCACTCACACACAGCTGCTTCTGCCTGCATGCCTTGGGCAATGGTTCCTTTCCTTCCTTCTGCTCAGAGGATTAGCAAATCAAGCTGGATACTAACCAAGGAGGCAACACAGTGCCCCATAAAGAGCTGATGGTGCATGACAGTCTGCTGTGCTGTGTCAGAGCTGTGTACTCAGTGACCCCGCGTCTGAAACAACACAGAAAGCATTGAGCCCAGTGTCTCTGGTATCTGACTTGGATCCGTGCAAATTAATGATTAACAGCTACTAAAAAACCCCACCTGAACCATACAAAATGTTTTAGCTTTGTATTTCTGGAAAAGGGAATTTTAACACTCACATTTGTACCTTTTTTTGTAAAGCCTCAGTTCACCACTTGAAGTTATGGGCAGAGATACACTACACGGGACCACAAAATACAGCTATTTTGGGATTAAGTTTACCTGCGTGCTCCGAGAGGGACATTTTAGCAAGTGTAGTGCATAGCAGGTAGTACTTTTGCTCTGTCTTTCCACCTACATGTTTAGCTCCAGCAGCAGCAGCAATACACGCTTCAGGCTGCTGGCCAGCTGTAATAAGATGGAACAACATCTCAGGAAGAATAAGCTTGTCTCTGAAAGTCTCCTCTTGCTGAGACTGCCTCTGGACCTGGTAACCGTTACAGCTGGTAGAACTGAAATACAGATGGCCTTTGTGGTACTAAAAGGCTGTTAGATTAATGGCTTCAGAGGAATGATTTAACACAGATGAAACTTTAACAGTCATTTTTTGGGTTTATTAAAGGAGGGAAGGTCTAGGGCCAGTTGTCTAAAGAGTTAACACCCCTCAGGGCCTGAGATGCTTCTCCTGCTGCTTGCACAGACCCATTAGAGACTGCAGCATGGATGAGAGGTAGAAACTCTGCTCTGGGTCTCTGGCTAGAGGAGGAAGGAAAGGCCATGGAGCAGTGGGAGAGAGCAGATGGGGATGATATTTTTTTTCTGCAGCTGAATTACCAGGGTTTTGAGGTTTGCAAAAGGTTTTTTGGGAAGCAAAAATCTGAATAAAAGAAATACAAGTGGTATTTATGGATTTTTTTTTTTTTTGCTAGGCACACACCATTGCTAAAACAGACTCTCAAATACATGATACGCTTTTAGGGCCCTCCCTATTCCCTCAAGACTCTCTTTTCAGTGGTATATGCCTATGTGTACTTACCTTGTTAAAATCACCCCAGCAGTGTGTTGTTGAGCTATGGAAAATGTAAGTCTATGGGCAGCATTCAGCTCTGACTCATTATGTGTATCTAACCGCAGGATCATGAGCTCAGAAACAGAGAGCAGCTCTCGCATCAGCACAAGTAGCCCACAGCATTCTTTTCCTCAGTAATTTTGTCTTGTGGCATATAGTTTTGCTTGATTTTTCATCCCAAATATGGTTACTGTGACACTACAGAGTAACCCAGTTTTCTCCTCATTTCTGCACAGGATCCATGAATGAGCATGGATGAAAGAGCCAGGCTCTTTGGCAATGTCCTTGTTAAGCTGCTGGCGAATTGCCTTGCTCAGGATGATGAACAGCAGCTGAAAACAACCAAACACCAAGTGTCCCTCATGATGCCTCAGGACTGCAGTGCTGTTGCTAGGGTCCCTGCTTGCAAAGTGCTGCAGTTGAATAAAGTAGGTCAAGAAAATTACCATTATAATGAGACTCTCCTTGCTGTTCTTTAGCCTGCCCCCCACCTGGCCCTGTGCCACTGTAGGACCTTCCTCATTGCTTGATCTTGCTTTCCTGCACAGTAGCCCATCTGCACAGAAATGGCAAGAAACTCCATTTTAACCTAGCCTTCAGCCTGCTGGGAGAGTCTCACACCTTAAAAAAAAAGGAGGAGCTGTTGGATAGAAGCCCCCAGGCAAAGGAGAGCCCACACTTCCCATATGAGCCCTGCAGACTATTGTTGTTTCTTCCCCTTCCATCAGACTGCCACTCTCTGGTATAGATTCAGTACTGAAAGGATGGATTTAAGGATGGATTTATCTAATGTGAAGCCCTGATTTAAATGCCCATTCAGATATACACCTGTCTTGCTGATTCTCTTTGGCTGACCAAGCATCTCCTCCTTCTATCCCTGGTAAGGGAGTGAATCTTATTTTGAATATCTTTTGTGGAGGTGCCTGGTCTTGTTACACCATCCCCCAGAAAGACATGCACATATTACTGTGGTTAAAGAGTCAGCACTAAGCATCTAACCTAGGAGGCCCCAGATACCACACATCTGCCCTGTTACAGCCCTACTTGCTTTATGATTTAGCTCAATTTGCTTAGTGGCTGTCTTATGAATCAAGCAGCGTTCATGACCAAGTCAATATTTCCAAAAAGTATCAACCAAGAAGAGCCTCTGGAAGGCCCTGTTAGTCAGGAATAGGGCAGTTCCTTCCCTGCTCCCTGCTGGGAGTAAACTTTTTGCTGACCTGTATCATCACTGTGGTGTTACCTCAGTAGTCCAGATGGTAACAAGTATTTTGAAGAGCAAGGTGGAAAGTGATGCCCAAGTTTGATTCATTTCTGCTCTTCCCATTTTCAGAACAAAGATATGTTTTCTCTGCTCCTGCACTACTACTCAGGAAGACTAAGATGAGGTTTTTTAGTCCATGGCACAACCCAACCCTTAACCTTAACTTCCTAGCCAGCCATGCCTGAGCATTGCTAAGCAAATGACCCAATCCATGACATTAAGAAAAAAACTGCTCCTATCCCCATTCTGTCACTGAAATGAAAATAGTAATAGCTACTTACTTACTAACTATAAATTAGATTACGTTTGTACAGTGCTTACCTACCAAGAAGAGCTAGGAAGAGTTAAGGGTTTTTTAAAAAAAATGCTAAATTGTAAAATTGTGTGAAAAATATCTCCTATTAAAACAATAAGCCTTTTATACTTGTACAATGACTTTTTATCCTTCAGCAGTGTTGCTGTTGTTGAGCTTTACCATTTCCTTCATAAATACCAACTGTCTGACGAGAAGGCTATTTACTATGAGTGCTGGTGATACATAATCTCTATCTTTATCTCAGAAAGGTCTTGTGGGGAGGGAAAGGCAGTCATATGCCCTCTGATACTAGCAAAGCCCAAAGTGAGGAATATATTTACATGTGCATTTTTGTCATCCTTTTGACTGAGGGCATAGACAATATTTTGGATCTAACTCTCTTGCTTTCATGTCAAAGAGAAACAGATGATGCTATTCAAGTACTTTCCTCTTTATTTGCAAAGACTGCATGGAGAGTGCTATTTCCATGAAAGCAGCAGAAGCAAAACAGAATCACCATGTTCAGAGATCCCCAAGGCTGTCTTCCCGAAGTGGTTTGTGCTAAATATCACTGCTTCCATTTCCTCTGTGTTTTTCTCCTCACACAACCATTCTGGAGAGCAATTCCCAAAACTTTGCCTTTGCCATTTGTCTCAGGGAACTCTTGTCAAACCTGCAGCTTCGTTGCAGCCAGGATGCCTGGTGAGCAGTGATTTCCCAGGACATCTTATCATGATATAAAGGTCTACTTAACTGCTCCACCTGATTATCTCAAAACCCCAGGATATGGTGCTGCTGTTCCCTATAAGCCAGTACATAAGTGTAACCAATGACCTGGTTCACAGCAACCAGAATAAGCTTTCAGCATAAAAGGAGAACCCCAGGAAAGAAGAAAAAAGCCAGGAGTTTCAAAGTACCAAGTTTACAGCTAGAACAAGAGTCTGATAGTGTCTGTGGGGCTCTGAGACTTGTCGTCTTATTTTATTGTATCTCACAGCAGTTGCAATTGTCCTTTGATTTTGGTAGACTGTTGTGTTATTTTCCCATGAATTCTGCTTGGATTTATATAAAGGGTTCCATTGGATTAGATTTCTTATGTATGTTAAAGTGTTCCTTGGCCCTGCTGTTATTTATGTATTTCTTCCCTAGGTACCTGACAAGAGGAGTCCAGGTACTACTGACTGTCCTTTAAGATGCTTCTTTGACAGAAATGCCAGTTCAAATCAGATCAAACAACCCAACAGTGAAATCAACCTTGTACATGTTCCCCATTTCAACCCTGTCCAGTGCCACTCTCATCATGAACTATTCCCTATGCTCATCTCCTGGGGATGAGGACAATTTCTTTAAGACCTGCAGGAAAACAGCACCAGATGCCCACACTTTAGTGTTTCAGAATGCTCCACCACAGGTACTACTGCTGGCTGCAGCTGTTGCAATGGCAAGGACAGCAGGAGAATATAGAGGGTGCAGCTGTAATGTGTAATTTCCTTTGGCACCCTACGCTTCCTTGCTATTCTTTTGGAAGCTCGGGCGTTTAACTCAACACATCCACTTTGTACACTGCTGGCAAGAAATCTCTGTATTCGACAGTTGTTGCTGTCATCAGTTCTGATCAAGCTGCTGGCAGAAGATTTTGGGGACAGAAGAGCATGGTCTTAAATTAATAAGAGATTTTTAGTAATGAAATTCAACTACTGAAATTGCAGTCACTCCCGGTGACAGGAGGCAGCACTTCTGCTCCATGCCATCCTGCTCCATGACAGCTGCCACTGCAAAATAATCTTCAGAAACACTAGTGAAAGCAGGGAATTAAGGAGTCACATATAGTGCTTATAGCCACAGACTTTCTGCAGGAGACAAACCAGACCAGGAGACTTGACAGAGACAAGACATGAGACAGCCGTCTGCTGCTTAAGTCCAGAGGAACTGGTGGACCAGGGTGCAAATTAGAACAACTTCAGGTTGGAAATCAAACCAGCCTTGAATGGCTGCTACATATAAACACCCTCTTAGCATTAGCTAGGGCATGAATAATCTTAGCTGGGTCAAAGTCCTGCTTACCACATCTGTTTTTTCATAGGAGGAACAACTCGAATTCACTAACTGAAGTCATCACGTGTAAGGGTTGCCATGGGGACATGCTGAGATTATGCCATTTTAACATTTCTCTTCCAGATTCCTCAATAAGTGACTATGTAGGCTTCTAGGCAATAAATATGCATATAAAAATGTGAATTCACAAACCAACCCATTATGCAACTTCAAAGCTGCAGTATACCGCCATACTTGAATATTAGCTGCTGCTCTTTGCACATTAGCTGTGGGAGCATTCACTGTCCCCAGACACCTCTCTGCCATGAATGTGAAAAAGAAAAACATTTGGATGAATGTCACATAAACACAGCTCTCTTTCACAGTGGGCCAAGACAGGGCAGGAGGGAGCTATGAAATGTTTAAGAGAAGCTTCTGAAGCTTCTTCCTTTTCTGAGAGGACAGGGAGACAAGCCTGAGATCTTACCCAGAAATGCTTGTGGCTTCTCAGTATTCAGCATTTTTTTCCTTGCCAGGCTTTATGTGGGTTTACTGAAAAAAAAAAGGGTGTAGAAAACAAGGGAAAAGGGAAAGATGCAAAGAGGCAAGGAAAAGGGAGCAGGGTGCTGCAGTTAACATTAGCTGATGCAGCATATGACCTGTGTCCTGTGACAGGAATAGGGCTGAGTGGCAATACAGAAAGTGGCACCTATGTCACTACTAAATTTGACTCTGCCAGGACTTCAGGTATAAAGAATGGAGGAGTCCTCTACTGAAAATTAGTAATACCACTGGAGCCAGTGAAATTTCTCCAGGGATACTGTAAGGCAGAAAGGTACCTGATGAGTATGCCCTAGCTAAGTGGAAAATGGTCTGCATTGATCTTCAAGTACATTGACACGGCAGGCTGCCCTGTGGCACAGAGCAAGCACAAGCTCAAATCATCGTGGCAGCTTTCACTGCCCTGCAACTGCCCTCCAGCCCAAAGTCTTGGACTCTCCATGTTGCCCTAGCCTTGAAGCATGGGTGGCAGCACCTTGAGAACATCTCTGAAGGGAAACCTTACGCATGTCCCCCTTCCCACAGCTACCCAGTGCTCTCTGACCCACAGCTGCTCTGGAGATGCCCACTCTGAGTTATACACTGGGATAGTTCAGCTGGCAGCAGAAGCTGGTATAAACCTGCTCTTAAGTCTAGGGGTCAAAGCAAGGTGACTTAGGAAATAGTTTCTGACTGACCTTCCCAAGTGATGTTTCTGAGAATGAAATTGAGAAAAACCTATAAACCAAAAAGAAGTAGGACCTATAACTATGCTACTTCAGACATCCTGCTTATCAGCACTTTGATAATGTAATCTTGTAGATCCACTTCAATTTTTAATGCATAGATATTTTTAAACAGGTATTTAGGTTGTTAAGGTGAGCCTGAGTCAGGTAAATACATATTCTGCAGGTTTTTGGTGGCTGAATGGGATTAGAATACAAAATGTTCTTGATAAAATGGAGAAGCTTCTTGGAAAAAAATCAAGATGGTTCTCAGCAGGGATGAGTGCAGTGTACAGCCACAGTCAACTAGGCAAATGAGAATACATTTTGCTGGATGGCAAGTTCTAGAATAACATCTAATAATTAAAATGGAGTATAATATTTGCACAAATCAACGCTATTGGGAAGGGAAAACATCATCCTGAATTCTAAGAAAAGAAGTAAAACCTGAAAGACACTCTACTGACAAGACCTCAGCTGGAGTAGTATGTCCAGTTTTGGGCAAAACACTTCAAGAATGATCTGGAGCAGCTAGAAAGTGTGAAAAAGAACACCAGAATATCAGAAGTCTAAGAAACATCACCAGTGAATAGTGATTGAGATAAATTAGGCTTATCCCAAAGGAAGCCTCAAAATATACTGTGATAGTATACACAGTATACTTATATATATTGCCTGTGATGTAAGGCAATTACAAAGAGAAAGGGAACAACTTGTTATTGCCTGTTTATATAAGATGTAATAGGCCTAAACTGCAACAAAGAAGATTCAGAGGCAAAATCAGGAACTATTCTGTATCACTAAGGATAATGGGGCATAGGAATAGATATGATGGACCTCCATCACTGGAGCCGTTGACTAGGAATTATGGAGTTTTTAGAAGGTGGGTTAGGAAGGGAAGACATGTAAATAGATCTGATATGATATTAAGCCTAGATAATACTCATCATTATATTTTATTGGGCAATAATTCTCTCTAAAAGGTTCTTCAGTTTGTTTTTATGCAGAAATATCATAGAATCATAGAATGGTATAGGTTGGAAGGGACCTTTAAAATCATCGAGTTCCAACCCACCTGCCATGAGCAGGGACACCTTCTCAGAGCCTCATCCAACCTGGCCTTGAACACTTCCAGGGAGGGGGCATCCGCAACTTCTCTGGGCAACCTGTTCCAGTGTCTCACCACCCTCACAGTGAAGAAAAATTACATAGAAAAATTAAGAAACCAGAGACTCAAGAGGTTTTTCAGCTCAAGTGTAGGTTGGTGCCTATAGGTGTTATATGGAGACAAAAGAAAAGCAATTATCTCTAGCTGAGTCTCACCACTCTCTAGGGAAACCATGTCGCAGTTTGCGATTACGGCAAGGAGCAAAATACCAGCATGACCTAAGCAGGCTCATTATCAATGAAATCTCAAAATGGCAACATCAATTACACCATACAGTATTAAATTTCTAGCCTGAATTTAAGATAGCTAGAGGGGGTAAATAGAAAGTAAGTAGGGCTCTTTCATTCACTTTATCTGAGCAGCCAGCATATTTTGACATAGGATAAAGCAAAGACTCTACCATCTGAAAAAACTTTTACTGTCTTGTGTGTGTGGTACATCTCTTAAGACACTGGGTTGGTTCAGGTAATAAACTAACTCAACAGATGAAGTTATATTAAAGCAACTCCCTTATCAATCAGAATTAATTCTCCACTTCCAACATTTGCCACTAAGGTGTATAAGGAGATAGTGTGACATGGCAATGAGAAAATACACTGTCTGGAGCTAAAAATACCATAACCCATCCTTGAAAGTTAGTTCTGAGATGAACAAATGACCCTTTTAATGAAGTGAGAGGCATGTATTTGACCATCAAACATACTGAGTATTTGGTACTAAAGAAAATCCAGGTGTTAGTAATAATACATTTCTCCACGAACCCTAGTACTACATAGTAGAAAGGATAAAAATAAGTGCAGTGAAAATACTCCTACTAGCTCCAGTGCCTAAGAGCACCAAAGGCCAGACCAGTGAATCAGCACTAATTCATGCTAGATACAGCAGCTGAGATCAGGACTTCAGCACGCCAAACTGAGTAGAAACTCAGTTTAGATATCATGAATCAAAGAGCAACAGTATAAGTAGTGTCCATAAATGCCTCACTGTGCTTTCCAGGGTTTACAAGTCAGCTTGATCTATTAGGAAAATACATCATGGCTTTATCTACAAAAGCAAAACCATCAGTGTACGGTTCATTGCCCTTCCAGCTACCTTAGCAAGAGAAATTAGTTGCATCCATGTGCCCTTTCAGTGTTTCCCAATAGCATATCTTGTTAGACCACATAGACTCCAAACAGAATATTTTCTCAAGATTGAGGCTCTGTGCTGATGGCAGAAGGGCTGAGCTGCTGTGAACACCATCACTGGGTAGCAGCACGGTGCACAACTCCTTAATACAAGCCTACACAAGGCATTGTGCCCTGGTTAAGCATGGTTTGGATTGCTAGTCCTGCAGACCAGATATTCCCATTTCTTCAGTGACTCACTTTGTGCAGCAGATTTAGCAAGGGAAGTCCAGGCAGCTGTGGTGCTGCCAGCTCTCACGACACATTGTTAGCTCATAGTCACCAACCTGTTGGAAATTGATTCTTGTTTCATCTTTTTAACACAAAATGTAATTTATCTCTCAGAGGAGGAGATTTGTGAAAAAGAAGAAAACAGTTCCAAAATTAACTTTGGTCACAGAAAGCAAAATTTTAATTTACAGTTCAAAGCTACCTACTAGTGATTGGTACCCAGAGGAGGAAAAGCATGCTGCTATCTGAAAAGAGTCCAGAATTCAAATAAAGTGTTTCCAGGTAAGCTAGCCAAATTTATCATAATTACTCTTGGGTGAGCAGACCAAAGCCTATAATCTGGGGACAGCATCCTACTATTATGTGTTTAATCCAATGAATACTGTAGGGCTGGACTGAGACTCACTTTTCAATAAGAGATATAAATAAATAAATAAGTCAAAACTGTTGCATGCAGAAGCTCCATTATCAACAGCAGCAATGCTGCCTTTTACAAGCCCTTTTAGAAAATACTTGTGTGTCCTAGATGCCTAAAATACATTTTCAAAAGCAATTTATGACACTGAATTATCTGTCTAAAGACCATTGTGGATTTGGGGTTTAAGGCCAGATTTTTGAAGCATCGGGACATAGGTCACATTTTTAAAGGCAGAACTCCAACACTGATCATTGAAACAGTTTTTGACATTCTACATTTAATTCCCTAAATCACTCCTGTTTCCTTGAAGAGTTGCACCATACTGATAAACAGGTTATGGTTAGACATGTTACTTCCAGGAAATCACTAGCTGAGGTTTCTCCTGCAACTGTAATTCAGCCCTACCAACATTCTGTTAACACATCTTTTCAGCTCCACGGATGCATTGCTAACACACAGAACTCTGCTTCTCCACCAAACAGGTTATCATGGCTCTATAGGGAGGAAAGCACATGAGAAGACATAGCCACAGCACACGGGAGAGCAGCCCTTATCTTCTCATGGACAGTTTTTGCTCCCTTATCCTGTTGTACAGGCCAGTGGCCAGTCCATGGTGCTAAGTACGATGAAGTGAAGAAACACATGGAGAGCCCTTCCTTACAACAGGTCCTTCTGACCCAGGGAACAACTGTACTGCAGCAGAGGGAGCAAACATTTACTTTGTGCTTATCAAAAACCCAATCAACAAAAATCTACAGCCTCTGTGGAAAATGAAATTACATTTGAAGGAGTAATATAAAATGTAGGCTACCACCTTGGCCATGGCAAATTTGTTTTATTCAGATTGTCCAGTTTTGGAAGGAGGATTTATTGGATTATATAGTTTCACAGAATTTGCCCATTTTGTTATGAATATTAAGAATATTAAGAGAGCTGGTACCTAAACTTCTGAGGCCAGGGAATGGGGGTTTTCATTTGTTCATCCAGCTTTGATGAACACTGAGTAGTTCCATTTTCATACTGCAGTGGTAACACTTTAGCCAGCATCAGAACCAGGAGAGCTGATCGGCAAGCATTCAAACCGAAGGATTATCTTGTGATTGAGGCAGAGGAGCAGGACTCTGGAGACCTGATTTCTTTTCTTTGATCAGTCACACAAGCCCTGCATGACACTGAGCAAGCCAACTAATAGCTCTGTGTCTCTGTTCTTCAGCAAAAATTGAGAGGAGGAATGTTTTTTCTTTCACTTTTCCTCTCTTTTCTTTGCACAGATGGCCAGCTCTGCATATTGTTTCTTATTGATTGGTACAGTAAGGGCCTGATTTCTGTTGTGCCCCTCAGTGTTTCCAAAGTGCAAAACAAAAAAATTATTTTACATTTTCAGGGTCTTTTTACATTTTACATGAATAGTGAACAGTGACCAAGTTCTCTTCTATTGAAATTTGGCTTAGGGATTTCATCACTCCCTTTCATTATTATAATTTGCTAATACTTACCTGGAAATGGTTGTAAGTCTCAGAAAACACTCAAAAAATGATGTTACAAATAAGATCTGTAAAAATGAACTGTACGCGTGGGTGCGTAAGAGACTGGTTTTGTGGATCAAAGTAACAGTAGTAGTTGTGCTGCAGCCATGATGGCTAAAGGATGTAAGCAAAGCAAGTTTTCCAGCAAGGTAATATCTATTACTGGCACAGCCATATGAACTAGACAGCACAGGCAGGGTGCCAAATACATGAGCCCTAGTTCAAATATACGGAGCTATGCACAGTGCTCAGGTTGGGAACTCTGAAGTACCTGTGGAAAATTCAGAGGTCCAGCCTTCTGCTCTCCTTTCCTCCTCTCCCTCCACAAAAAGTGCCAGGATATGTGCTGAAATACCAGTGAAAGGGCAGATACCAGCCTCCTTCAAACCTTGCATCTGTGCACATAACATTAATATATGAGTGGCTATTACAGTGGTCAGAAAGAGTTTCTTCTCACTTTCCCATCCCCACACCACAGCTGACAGCTCAGCACTTGAGCTGCAGTGATGGACTATGACTGTACCACAGTTTGCTTTCAACTTTGCTTATATAAGATGCTGATGATTTGGACAGCTCAACATCAGAGAGGAATAATTTACTGCTGTGCTCCTTGCTGTACTATATCTGTCTTCCTCTAGCTGCAGCTAACGCTACGGAAAAGAAAATATATTCTTATTTTAATTTTCTGCATGCTTACAGGAGAGAATCATTGTTGTGGTTATGATACAATAAACAACTTGGATCAAGACCAGGTTAATAGATGGGTATCAGGCATAACAGCAGGAGAGGCATAAGAACATCTATTTTTCAGTCTTAGAAAAAAGCTTAATAACAGCAGGACATCACACAACATGTTCAGTTGTTCCTAGTTTGCTTATAATGAGATAACCCAACTACAGGTTGGCATCTGGAGTCATATGGTTGCCCAGGTTATCCTACCTGCCACTGCACACCTGGGCCCTGTTAGGAGGAGACATCACAGCCCATTTGCTGATCTTTCTGACAGTATTTCAGAGGCCCTCTACAGAATGTTTTAGTAATTCAGAAGAAACCAAGCCATTACTAATTGGTGTGAACATTTGGCTGCTATTCATGGTTAGATTTCAGCCTAATTTGACAATGACCTTTTGCCTGATGTTGTTAATTTTGCTTCCCTTAGTTTTTCATTAAAGGAGTGTAATGAAGATACAAACTCCTTGGTATAAATCATTAAAGACTCTGACTAGCAATATGACAGCAAAAGGTAGAACTTTCCTCTCCTATTTTTTTCTTGTTCATATTTTGACATACTCTTAAAAATTAATATTTTTGAAAGTGGAAGACTCCTTGGCCTGCAAAAATAAAGAAGTCTTCATAAGGCACCATACTGTGTTTCATGAGAAGCCCCTGTTGTATCACCACTGGCAAAATAGAGAAGGACTAGTCTGTAAAAAAATTTCTGAATGAAGACAGCATGTGCAAACAAAATGACACTGTGTGTCAGGAAATCCCGTGCTGTGAGCCAGAACTGAACTGCCCCAGCAGCGCTGGGCATGCATGAGATCTTTAGTCACCAGAAAGCTCTAGGATGATCCTCACTACCAGCTTTTTGTAGCGCTGTTGCTGAAGCGGGGGGTGTAGCGTGCATTGCTTATTAAGGATTCATTTCTGTGTGCCCTTCCACGTGCTGCACTCTAGGCTGCCATTCAAGCAAATGCATTTCACGGGAGTGCCTCATAAGCAATCTGTACACACATCAGACGGGGAAATTGCAATGCTTTTGAAACTGGAGCAGTTTCATACTGCGTGATCACTGTCAGATGTGCTTTAAAGACCAGATCTTTCCTTGGCAATGCCAGAAACAGTGAGTTTTCTCGCATTCTTCACTTGGAAACAGAGAGTTACTGGAGTCTTTGCTTCTCTTCTGAGCAGGATTAGCTTTTGTCTATTTTCTAGACTAGGGAGTACTTTTTCTGTGTTTCCTCAAGAGCTATGCTGCTCCTTAGTAAAGCAGCAAGGGATTTGGATTGGTTGGGCAATTGGACTAGAACAATTCTGTTTGAGCTAAACTGAAATGTTTCACTTGTCCAGCTAGCTTGCTCACTCTATCTGAGTCCTTCTAAAGGTAAAAGCATAAAGTAAAAATATAACCCCCAAAAAAGAAAAAAATACAAAGCTGAATAATGTAGTTAACAGTTTATTTTAAATAATTCTGGTCACCAATAGCAACTGCACGAGTACCTCAGATACTGTGAGTGAAGTGGGATAACCTGAGTATGCTTTAAGAAATAAATTAATAAAATTTGAACAGTAGCCATAAGCTTTTCTCCTCCAATATGCTGAAGTTCCCATTCCAAACGTATTTGTAAACATCCTATGTCTGTAAGGCAATTTTATTGAATAATTGCAATCATAAAATTCTTAAATATTTACTGGAAAACAACAGATCTAGAGACTTCCAATTTTGCCAGTAACCTGGTTGTTGCCTTGAAATTTAGCAAAACCACAATAGGTTAGAAGTGGGTGAAGATCTGTAAACTGGACGTGAAGATACAACTTTGTCCTTCAAGATATGTGTTAAATGACGAAGCGAGTTAGTATTCAAACATGCACCATAAAACCATTCAGAGTGTGGAATGCAGAAGCATTTTAAGTGTCTTAACTACGCCCACTGCAGCAAGCAATAACACTGGCAAGCTGGAAGCAAAATTTCAGCAGTTGTTGCTGGCACCTAAGGCACTGATGGGAGCTCTGGACCTTGCCTACACTACTCCCATGTCCTGCTATTGATTTTGTGGGGTTTGATTTCTGGATGGAAGGCCTTAAGTTTATGATACAATATTGGAGAGTGTTTTGCAGCTTCTGTTGCTTGCAGGGTCACCGTAGGGTATGTGTCTGTTACACACTCATCAGTGAAGTAAGCAACTGGACCCTCTGACACAGCACATATTTTCAGCCCTGTTCCTAGATACCCAGGGCAATGACAATATTTTAAAAAATCCTCTCCACACACGTTATGAACAGAAAATAAGAAGGATGTCTGTGATTTCTTAAACATTGTATGGGCAAAAAGCTAGACCTTCCTTCCTGATCTTCACACCCTATTTAGGCAAGGCATTTGCTGTAATTTGTGGCAGTTTTGACTGAATAAGGACAGTAAGATTTGATCCCATTGTAATAATATGAAAATCTGAATTTGAAACAAGATATATGCCAAGGAAACTCACAGAAATTCCTTGTACAGGGAATTTATCATCTTTTATGTAAAGGGAGAACAACATGGTAGAGAAACAGACTGTCAAGATACTTTCAGAGTCAGTGTTTCCAGTACAACAATATTCATTTTATACATTGGAGTACAAAGCTATGAATCATCTTGTATTTAAAGTGCAAAATCAGTAAAAAGTCATGAACATAGACGGTTACATGTTGTAATCTCAATCTTTTACCAGTTCTATTCAGATTCATTGCTGGAACTAACTCCCAGGTTAGTTTCATCTTCAATGGTCAACTTCAACTTTTTTTTTTAGTGTACAAGGGATTTCTAGTTAAATAACACAACTCTATTTTGGGTCTGTTAGCTATGATTTCTTTATTTCTATCTGATTTCAAGTATTACAGCAGTTACAAGCCACACAAGGCAAGAAAGAAGGTATTTCTGTAGCTGATCAAAGCCCAGTGCTCCATTTGCTCCATTGCCTTCTCACCAGTAACTAGTAGTTGCTGTGATGGGGAAAGGCACAAGAAACTCTGATTACTGAACAACTGGAGAAAGATTCTCTCAGTTTTGACTGAGACAAAGCAATAAAGCTATTTTGTAGGCTGCACTGGCTATCAGGTGGAAGCAAGTGACAAAAGCCACAATCAAACCAGGTCAAGAAGAGCAACTCAAAAAAGTAAAAAAAGCCATCAGTTCAAGACGTGAAATGGATGGGAATGTGGCAGAACAGCAGGGGAGGCTCCACTGAATGAATGGGCAGAGCAAAAGCAGGATCATGCGGGTAAAGACTTTGCATGCAGTGCCACTTAACTGGTGTCTAACAATGAGATCTAGACCTGGGCAGAGTAACCCCCAAGTAGCTGCTGCCTATGGGGCAGATCAGTTCCTGAAGGCTCATACTTTCTGACCCAGTAGAGAGGCTAGTCTGTAACCAAAAGCCTCATAAAACTTGCAATATTTTTTTTTCCTCTGCCCTCCTGCCTTTTTTTTTCCCCCTGTAATTCTCCCTGGCATTTCCTATAGGAAAATAGCATGTTGAGAGGTTTGGGTTTTTTTTTCTTTTCTCAAAAGGAAATTATCTTGCTAACATCTCCTTGACATTTAAAATGAGCCATCCGTTCCTGCATGAGGACCTCACAGCTGGAGGCAGAGAGCTCTTCTCCTGCAGTCTCACCAAAGCCAGGCTGCCAGTCCCAGGTCCCAAGCCGTCTCCCCAGTAACACCGCATAACGCACTCAGACATAAGAAAAAACTCTCTGAGAATTTCCAGATGGGTGACACACATCAAGATCTCATGGCTGTGACAGAGACAGCTGTTTTTAAAATCAGAATTGTAATGCCAATGCAGTTCTTTAGGATGAAATATTGCTTTCCTATTGATGGCAACATTAAAGCCTCAGTTGAGCATTATATGAGGACACCAGTGTGTATTCCTGAGACTGCTGAAATCTTTGCAGGGGATGGGCTACACCAAGACATGGCACGTGCCAAATCAAGATTCAAGTTGTAATCCTTAATTACTGAGGAAAGACAAATAATATAATAAATTTGTCTTCTCTGTGCATGGGTATACACACATATGCATTTCCCTTCTCATAAGTAAATATCACACCCTGACTTTGGGCCATCATTTACCATATGATGTGTGAGACCATTTTATTGCTCTCTTTTAGGATTTATTCCTGTTTGGAAGAAAATGGAGGCTAGCTGTGAGCAATGCAGTGCTGCTGACAAATCTGCTAAGCCAAGTGCTTTGTTCCTCATGAGCAAGTAAGATGAAGTGAGCTGTGCAGGGTGGGTGCTGCAGGCTGAGGCCCTGAAGAGATGGCTGTTAAGAAAACTATTAATTTGAGCTTTTGGAGACATTTCTAACAGGGGTTGCCCCTGTGATTCATTGCTTCTCTTCTAAACTCTTTCACCTGCAAGTCACCGATCCATCTGGCTGGCAGCAAACTGAAGTGTAGATCTCCTAAGTAGCTCAGCTTTTGCATTCCCTGTTTTACCCTGAAGTTGGAGATGCTTTAAAACACATTTTGAAGCATTTTGGAAAATACTAAATAATCAGTGGAAATCTTAAAGACGAACAAACAAAAATCAACAAGAAAAAAAAAACAATAACAACAAACCCCATTGAACCTTTTTCTCCTTTTTTTCATTTAATTTAATAAGCATAGTTAAAAACTGTTGTTAAGATCAGCATAAACCACGTGAGAAAACTTCTTTTGTCATAGGCATGCTGAGCATCAGCCAAATGTGAAGCTAATGGACTGGGAAGAGTAACTATGGAGATTTCCATCTCTGGAAAGGTAGTGTGAAGAATTCACGTCTATGGTTACAAGTAGAGCTGAACAGACATTGCCTCACAAAGCACACTTTTGTATGTTTATTTGTAAGCTATTCCCAGAAGGAGAAAGCTTCTAGAGAACCACTCAGTTTCCATGGATGTTGACACTGATGGGCAGGTATTCTTCCTGCCTATGTGGTGCTCAAGGCTCAGCACCAGAACCATGGGGAGTGTGGATTTCATGGGTTTCTCCAGGCTCTGTGGCACCTCCACATTGCTTGGGGGCCACCTCATCAGGAAGCCCTGAGGCCTGACTAGAAGCAATGCATTTGCTTTAGGAAAGCTTCACAGTTCTTCCGTGCTCCTGCCAAGGGTGAGCACCACATTCTCTTCCTGCTGATACCCATCTCACTCTACCCAGGAACTACCTGGGGAAAATAGGTCAACAGACAGTTGGTGTTTGAGTGTCAGCACATCCCACAGGTATGGGACTTGGTGATTGAGCCAGGTCAACTGGTAAGCTGCCACATTTTCTGGTCTTCAGGTAAATCTATCTCACCTCAAGGGAGCCTATCTCTGTACACTGGCCATCCAGAAACAACAGTTAAACTAACTTCTCTTCCTGCAACCCTACTTCATTATAAATCAGAGCCAGAAGCCTGACAGAGCAAACATGTCTGGTGAAGAATCTCATCATTTTAGTTTGTGAAATGTTACACAACAAAGTAATAATCACGGCCTTCCTTGAAGGACAGTTAGGTAACACATTCATTAAAGCTTAGCTGAAGGAGTCTCTCAGAGATCAAAGACTTAATCTGCAGGATTCAATGATCCTTGCAAAAGTGACATTCAAGACCTCTGGATATTTTTAAATACCACATTTACTATTTTTCCTCACAGAAAAGGAAGAAAATGTACACAACAGTACCCACTAGTGCTTCGCTACAACTCCTTTTCAGTGATCTCAAGTTAAAAATGCAAATATTAATATTAAAAATATGTGAAGCTACGTACACAGTTTGGACAAGTGGAAAAAATTATAAACAATATTGAAGTGTGTGGCCGACACCTGACATCCCAGCAACGATTTCCTAAAAATTCAAAGACCTGTGAGACTACACACCTCAGCTCTTTTCAAAGGAACTAATGCCATTAGATGCCAACTTCACTGATCCTCTTCCTATGACTTTCATCTACCCCTGCCTGAGTAGCAGCAAAAGAACCTATTATTAATTCTGAAATAGATCCTTTTCTGCTGCAACTTAAAAGACTGCAAATGGTATGTGATTGATAATGCCCATTCAGCAGTAAATAGGTCTTCCACCGCTGGCAATGTGGTGGGAATACTTTATAGGTAGAGCAAATTTAACTTATCAAAAGGGATATCCACTTGTCACACATGTGAGGGAGGGGGTTGTGAACCAGTTCAGCTCTGGCACTATCTTACTGTCCTCCACTCACCACGTAGCCGGGGCAGCATGGAGGAGTGTGCAGGGAGAGAGGCACCCACCCCACCACCAGTTCTCCCATCTCCCTCTAACCAGTCAGATGGTGAGGACAAAAAGCTCTTGCTAACATTTCCTCTCTTTCTCATATTCAGAGGGACAAAGAGGACCAAACAGTGAAAGGGTGGCCTCTTCCCAGCCTGACAAGGGCTGCGGGTGCAGAACCTAACCCAAGCTATTACTTGTCAGTCCTTTATGCCTGCTAACAGTAGGATTTATGAATTTTTCAGGGGACAAAGATTTTTTTAAAAATAAAACAATCTGTATATGGCACAGCACCAAACACAGATGGCACAAGGGGACTTTAGTAACAGGCAGTCTAATGAGCTCCACAACGGTCATTGGACTGGTTAGGTTGTTAGAGGCAGGAGTGTCCTGGTAACTCCATCAGTGCCACTTGTACTGAGGAAGGGAACAGAAATAGGACAAAAAATGAATAGGAATAAGAGTATGAGAACATAGGCAGAGGATTAGAAAAAGACCTTTAACAACATGGTCATTATATTAGAAATCTAGAAGCTGCTTTAGGCAGCACTTCAACAACTCATAATAGTAAAAAAATAATACAAAAGAAAGATAAAGCCTTTTGAACAACAAAAGTCTTCCACTCCTTGAATGGACAAAATAATGTCTATCTGGTAGTTTTCCTGCTAGCTGGAATCATACTCTTTCCTTGCAATACACATAGTTTATTGCAGTGCAATTTTTCCCAGAAACTATAAGACAGATCAGCAACCCATTGCTCTATGTGCAGTAAAAACACAAAGCAAAGAAATATTGTTGCCCTACAGTGTTAATAATCTAAGGAAATAAGATAAAGGGTCAGACAAAAGAATTATCACTTATGAGAGAGAAAAGAGGGAAGGGGCATATGTCTAGCTGCAGGTGTGACTGTACATACCATTCTGCCTGGTGCTACTTGAGGAGAAAGACAGCAGTGAATCTATACGTTTGATTAGCCCAGCCTAACAGAGACACAAAATGCTGAAAGAAAATAAAACCTTCCTGAAATCACACATGCAAGACTGCAGTTTATCCTCCACAGAAATACTAAAAGTATAATTAAATGCCTTGGAACATGCTGGATCAGTTTGGGAAGAAACCATGCAAATAGAATCTGAGAGTTAATCTGGAAAGTATTTTTCTGTGCAGAGTTGTTTTTCACTGGAAGACACTACAACAGTTTTTAAAATCTGTTTTACCTACATAGAAAACATCTAACAAATGGGGGACTGACTTTTCATCTCCTGACCTGGGGCCACTTACCTCAAAAAAACAAAGTTCACAAACAATTTATCTTCACAGGTGCCTGAAAACATACCATGCCTCAGCACGTCTGTGCCTGCTGGGTCTTTGAGCCGTGTGAGAGCTATCCAAGGGAAGAATGCCGTTTGCCAGAAACAATGCTCCGATGAAGCTGGTTGTGTCTCTGTTAGTTTATTTTCTCATGAGTAATGCCAGCACTTCCTCCAAGGTTCTATCATTCACAGAGTGGCTTGAGAGAAGCCCACATTGCAGAAATCACAACCACTCCCCTCCTACAAGACTGGTCAAGAAGCCCATAATCACTCTGTTTCTCTTGTCATCTTCCAGGACATGATGCAGTAGTAATAACTTGCTCATAGCACTACAGGCACTGCCATCGTTGTATTGCAACATTAACTGCTTGTCTCTCTAAAGCCACCCCTACAGGACATTTCATTACCAGCACTGTTTTAAGGTAGTTTAATGAAAAACATCTAGCACATTTTTTTCAGGGCCTTCAGGGTTTTTTCAGAATAAAATTAAGTTTGAAGAACCCTTCTCCTCTTGTATGCAAATACTCCTGTTAGGGTAAAGCAGTGGTTTGCATTGCAGCACACAGAAAATGTGTATGTGGATGTATAGCTGATGAATAAGAGTGGGAATACTGTAAAGACAGAGAATAACACAGAGCAATAAAAGCTGTTGAGAAAGATGGGAACAGCAGTCCTGGCTGACAAGATAGAGGACATTCAAATAAACTGAAGAAACACACTTCTGTTTCTTGTCAGACTAGTAAAAACAAGACAAGGGAATAACCACACCGTGTTTGACATGCACTGAGTGCATTTTTATACCAAACATCCATTCAGTGTTAGCAGGATTCAGCCTCAGGCTGCGCACTAGGAATAAGAACAAAGAAAGCCATGTTTTAGATAATTTTCTGTGTACATATTCTTTTTCAAAAGACAGAGCTCTTTGTATTATAAATGAAACTTTAGATATTTGCTTGAACAGTCTATGTTGGAAAGATCCTATCTTCCTTCATGGTCAAAGGAAATACATTGGCTTGTCCAGAGTATGGTCAAGCTTTTGCAGATATCTGTGGGGATTATCAAGGAAACCTAAGCCTGGTCTGGCTGTGCCTCAAAGGCAAATGGAGACACTGGGCAGTGCATGGCATGCCTGGTCATCTTCACTATCCAGATGAGAAGACCTGTTTGGTGAGGGGGTGGTGCATGCCCAGGTCTCACCTGAGCAAGCAGGGATGAGCCTGGTTTCTCCCTGACCCACAGACACAGACCATGCACCTAACCTGAATCTAGGCTAAGCACCATAACTTAAGCAGTCAAAACTGAGCCTATACATCTAATCTGTACCTAGACTAGCACTGCACCACTCCCACTGACACCCATTTCATGATCCTTAGGTAAGGATCTATACCTACACCCAATTAAAGAAGCAGGGATTGAAGGGATTAGATATGTACACAGTGGAAAAAACACAGTAAAACACACAAATAAATTACCTTGCCTTTCAAAATCTATTTTAAAACCTGTGTGGGTTTTCTCTCATCTCTCCCTCTCACCTTTTTCCCCCTTTAACACAATTGATTGAAGAATAAAAAATTTCAAACATGTCATTTTAGCTGCTGAAGCTCTTTTAACTAACTCTGTTTATAGTACAGCTAAACCACAATCTGATAATGCCAAGCAATCTATCATCGTAGGTTGCACCAAAGGATTAATTGAAGGTTTATGCTGCAGAGTGTTATGCTATTCTTATAAAGAAAAGCCCGTTACCTCAGTTACTGAGGCTGTAAGTTTTTAGTTCAGTGATTCACATTTTTAATACACTTTCAGTGACTAAGAAGGGGGGGGTTGGAGCAAGCTTTAGGGGACTGTTATGCTGGAATCACTTATTTTACATTGCATGGCAATTTATTTATGTCCTTCTTAAAAACAAAAAACATAGAGGTAAGACTGTAGAACAAAACCCAATTCACTATCACTGTGTTCATTTGTCCTCTATCTCTATTCCTTCATTCCACACAGACCTCCTGGCAGCCTTTGTTATTGGGCTTCACAAAACAAGCTCCCTATTATCACTTTCAGTTTTCACTTGAAGACTTGTTTCAGCTGCAGTGTCCACTATAAGTTAATCAACAAAGCCCATGGAAGAGAGAGTTTCTCTCCACTCTCATTGCAGCTTTCATGCTTCTTCATGCAGAGCCTTAGCTTTTTCTCTTCCAGTTGATGAGCCTGAAAACTCTTAAAGATGGGATTTTCTTATCCCTGAAGCTTACACCAGGCTGAAAATACCACCATCAGTGAACAGATCCTAATTATGGAGGTTATCAGTGAACACTATTCAGAAAACTGCTGAAATGAACTGTAAGTCAACATTCACTCTTATTAGGCAACAAGTTTGGAGAAGTCTGAACCATTTGTTGTTGTTTTTGCTGTGGTTGCTTCCTTCCTTATTTGATTGCAGATACCACTTAAAGAAGTAAGAATAAGCCAAATAGGTTATTTGTACTTTTGCCTATGACAGACTGAGAATACAGAAAGTCAAATAAAAATTATCTTGTATGAGGATTTGCAAAGCAATGCTGTTGCATGCATTTCAAAACATATAGTTCCATTTCATAACTTTTGATGTGGGACAAGTTTGTCAACTTATGAGTAAATTTAATTTGATGCACACTTCAGGAGAGGGACGAAAAAATACACAAATCTCTGGATTTTGTAGTATTTCAGCCTCAAGTCCCACACCATTCTGTTCTTGTGCCTGATTTGGCACAGTGACAGCTGAAGTAACACAGCTTAATGCAGAGAGCTTAGTGTATGAAGGTATTTTCAATAAATGAGAGAGCAATCCACAGTATTCTGTAGTAACCTGACAAAGTCCTGGTGCAGGGAGACGTACACCAGCTCATGGGATAGGAGCGTGATCTGTTGCCAGGCTGGCTGGAGTATTCTGGGAAAGCTGAGCCAGCTCAAGCTAGGCTTGACACAAGGAGCAAGCCTCTCCCTTGGTCCAAGCCCACGTTTGCCTGCAGAGAGGCTGACTTGTAATGGATCATCAGATTAACCCTGGAGAACCCAGCTGGAGCGGTGCTAAACCATTGCAGCAGACCTTGACATTGAAGCAGTTGCACTTGTGAAGCACCTCACCTTATGTCCCGGCTGCTACAGAACTTCACACATCACCACATCACCTCTACTACACACCACACATCACCTCTACTCCTGCCATGCAGCAGAAGCAAGTGGTGGGACCAATCTTCAACTGATAAAAATCCGCATAATCCCATTCATTTTGCCAGAGCAGTACTAAGCCACAGAATACAGCCTTTCTCCTGCCAGTCTGTCACAAGGAATCACCTTGCTAAGGCAAACATCATTTTATGTTGTTCAGGGTTTTCCAAAGAAAACATATGCCACTCTGCTAAAATAAATTACATCAGTGCTTAAATAGAACCTGAACTGCATAGTTATAATCTTGTTACTACTGTATAGAAAAATGGGGCACAAGTGCCTGCCAGACGGTTATTGTGTAACCCAAAAGCAGTGGGGAGTTCCTAACCATTTAGTGCACCACAGAGGCAGTTTCCTGGGTATATAGCAGTAGGTCATGGGAAAGGCCTGCCTCTTGGGCACAATGATACCTAGCAGATACAATTGAGAGTTTTCTAATAAATGCATTTCTGCATTTAGGACTGCCACCTGCCCGATGTGCTGTATTAGTGATGATGGAGCTGGCAATGCTGGTCATCCTTTTTGTGGCTTTCTCCTGCAGAATCAATACTCAGAGATAGCGGAAGAAGAGGAATGTGAGTTTCTGGGAATTTAATTACTTACAGAGCATCATCACAAAATTAATGAGAGCCACATCCTTGGCCATATGTGGCTACTCTACCATTGCTTCACTTCATTGTGTGGAAGATCATGAGACCTAAGGAAGTTTGGGTCTGGCAGGACAAAAGCTAGTTATAAAATCTCGTGGTGTGGGTAAATATGACTGGACTCAGTGCCACAGAGGCTGATGTGACTGCTAGAACATGTTGGGATTAAGTATTGCTCACTAGTTCTGGCTGATGGAAAGAAAGGAAATGGAAATTTTAATGAATTTAAAATAATGGGTGGCCACAAGTGTTATAAGTAAAAAAGATGGAAATAGGAGGAAAGTAGAAGTGGGAAAGAAGAAAACTCTAAATGCCCTGGTCAGACTAATAGAACTGTGTAAACAAGTGAGTCAAGCAATTAAACATAATTGCGAGGAAAGAGGGACAGGCATAAGAAGCAAAAACATTTTGGTATTTATGTAGATAACAAAACCATTGGGACTTCTTAGAAGAACATTATATAGATAACAATTTAGGGCACTCCACAGCAGGACACGATACCACAGAGCAGCTCAAAGAGAAGGAGGACAATGTCGAGTTTTAATCCCATACATAGGAGAAGGAAAAGTACAAACTGGGGCTGGCAGAATTCATTAGGTCCTGGGAAGTAAAGTGGGTGCCTCCTAACCACAACCAGAACAGATTATTGTAACACTCCTTCTGCTGTATCACTCAGCAAAATCTGATGAATAAAGCAAAAAAAAATTAAAATACTTTTCATACTACCCATTCTCAGACTGAGGGCAATTAAAAGAGGTATAAGTTGATAGGAAATCTGTTTCCTCTGATTAATTTACTGTGTAATTTAGTGTTTTCCTCAGATTTGAATTTACGAATAACATAAATAAAGGTAATGGTAAATAATTAATATGCTGAATAGCCATGAAAATAGCATTTTCAGACAGATGATCAACTAGTACCAAAATAATCTTTAATGCATTCTGCAATTGTATTTGAAAGGTTGAAGACTAATGAGATGAAATGAGCAATTCTTTGATGTTATAAGTTGAAGACTCTTTCCAGAATCCCATTATTATTTTAAGGGTAAAATGACATGTCATTCAAGGTATTCAAAACAAGACTGAAGTCATCTGGCAGGTGAATTAATTCCAGTATAATACCATAGTTTATGTTCAGAACAGTATCACAGAATAGACAATAGCTACTGTAAAGCTATTTGAGCTTTATTGAGCCAATTCACAAAACCCTTGCTGAATACATATGAAAACTTTTTTCATAAATCTCCCTTAAGATTAAGTCAGAGTGACTTTTGCCCAAATATGAGTTTGAAAACAGAAAAAGAAATCATAGGTTTAGGATATAAGAATTAGAGAGAGAAAATAGAGTTACAAACATGAAAGCCAGTCAAAGTCACCCTGAATTTGAAAGTGTTGGCTCATGTTGCAGTGTCGGATTGAAGAATGGTAGGATGGAAGAGAAATCAAATGCTGTTGTGTCTGGGAAGACCCTAGAGTTGATGTACCAGGTATGTAGATTTGTCTAGGCAGTGGACTTGTTAAAAGAAAAAATATCTCCACCCTTGCATAAAGCAACTTCTTTGCCACAGGAAACGCCATTCAGAAATCTTACGGTTCTCACATAGTTTTGGATGGCCAGAGGTGACATCTGCAAAAGTCTAGGAGAAGGCAAATACAGTTGTCTTTATCCTCTGGTCAGACCTATTAGAAATCATATATATTTAGTGGTTTTGCAGAAGTTCTCTGCTCTGCTTCAAATTTCTCTCAAGCTAAATAAATCACACAAAGTATTACTCTGAGAGGCAACTCACCCTTGTGTCATTGCACTTTCTTATAAAAGCTTTAAAAAGATGCTAACATTTTCATATTTAACACTCTGAATACCTGTATAAACCTAATATATTGATTGTTTAAAAAGACTGTGTCTTCTCTCTTGTGATCTGAAAGTCTACACAAAATTAATATTTAAAGAATATGGCTGGTCTTCCCTCTGTAATAAGTAAAAGATAGTTAATTATAATGCATTGTTTGTGCTTAAATCTCTATCTGTTGTTCTCAAGATGACATGTAAATGTTGAGGAAGGAAACAGTAAAGTCACTTCCTCTTAGTCAGATCTTCTGATTATAATTCATCCTTATCTCATTTGCTGTAGCACCCTTGCAATTATCTGTGCATGATCCTTCTTCCTGCAAGCCAGTTCCTGTCCCGAAAGAGTTTACAGTCTAAATGGTCAAGGCAAAGAGAAGCAGGTAAAAATACTCCAAAAATAAGCAATCCAGTAGTGGCAAATATAATTTGATTCCATGCTATTTTTCTCTTTTGGCTCCTATGTATTAACAGGATTGTATTGAGGACATCTTATTCAGGAAGAGGGTAGAAGATCAAACATGAAGGTTTTGGAAGAAGCTAGAGCAAACAGCCCATGGGCACAAGGGATATAATGTTGAGGGTGAGCAGTCTGTGAAAAACCCAGGCACTGTTGGCATCATCATTGCTAATACTGTGCCACATCTCATTGGCTTCTTCTTGCAGTTTCTGCACATGAAGAAAACACTTTCACTGATAAAATAATAACAGAAGCTGTGGGCTCTGCAGTCTGGATTTATTCAGCTCTTTGCAAGCCTAGCTGAAAAAAATGGAAATAGTTGCTGAAAATGCCAGGCAAGAAGCCACTCTTCTCTCCACCAACAAAACATCTGCATGTCTGTAGAAGGGGCTTCACACTCTTCAGTATGGCAAAGTGGGAGATGGCAGATTGCAGAGTCTGTCCCCAGAGAGGAAGTTTCCTTTGCAGTGACACTGTAGAAGTTGTTTCTCTCGTGGTAACACACTACAGGGAGTATGCCCCCTTCCCCCCAAAAAAAATGCTGGTGCACCATGCTAGCCTGCTGCAATGGGAAAAAAATTCTGGAGAGGACAAACAAGTAAATTCTGTACAGTATATTACACTGGCACATTTTGCAAGAGATGCTGGTAATCACAACAAAGGCAGCAGAGGCTAAACTCTTCTTCTAAAATAAAAAGTGAACAAATGAAAAGTTAGGCTTGACTGGCAACACACTTTTTTCCCATTTTGTAATAAACTCTACAAACACTACTGGACACAAGTAGTTCCTAGTTAGACTATGAAAATTAGCAAATTCTCTCACACTGCATAGGTAGAACAGTATTCAAGTGTCTGCTGCTATTTTTCCTTGTGCTTTTATCAGACTGAGCATACTGTATCAACAGAATATCACAGTGGATAGAAAGAGTGCAAAGTAGTTTTTTATAGACCTGCTAATGTTTGTGAATCTGTTCCTTTTTTTCCTATTAAATAACAGTCCTGATGGTTGTGCTTGGCAAGATTCTTTTTCTTTTACACTTTAAGCTCATTAAATTTAATGAATGTATTAAAGGTCAGAGGCACAAAGGGAGCATTTAGCACTATAGCACAACGTGAGAAAGCTGAAAAGTATCAGCAATAATGAACATAGGCAAGAGACCTCTAACGACATTGCTTTATTTAAGGCAGTTTCTCCACAGTTGGAACTCTGTGTTTCAGGGACTTGGCAATAGCTGATGTCTCCACTGAGGGGACCAGGATCCTGATCCAGCTCCACAGAACACAGAAGAGTGTGTGGAAACTGGTAACAATGAAAGAAAAGGATTGCTGCTATTTCACTCTGAAATACACAGAAAAGGCCTTATAAAAATACAACCTACTCAGGTCAAAGAAAGCTCATGTGCACAAGAGTTTAAAATGGTAAGACTGACCCAGAAACCTAATGAGAGATCAGATAAGGGAAATTTTATCAAGGGTGCAATAACATGCAAGTCATAATGATAAAAGCCAATTACTTGCAAGCTGAAAATTCTTCTGTAGTAGTCACTATGCCCTGCCAGGATGAAGCTCATGACAGCTTCTGTGGCTGCCTTGTTGCTTTCTGTGTCCACCACCTACGATGCCAAGCACAACCACTACCGATCAACATACTTGACCTTAGTATTTGAGAGGAGAATGGCCTAAATGATTGTGTGAATCTTCTGTCAACACCTTATTGATATTATAGCCTCTTCCCTGCCCAAATACATTGTAAGCATGCTGCAGAACACCGTGAGACAGAATGGAGCACATGGGGACATGCTGAGAGCCATAATGACAGAAAATTTTTTAATAAGAATAAGCATAATAATGATAGCAACTATATATCTGTGAGTGATGCAGAGCACAACTGCTCACCACCCACTGATAACGATCCCAGAGAAACGAAAAGGAACTTGAAACCGAAATCACAATCCCAGAAAAGTGAGCCCGAGCGGTTCCTGAAAGAATCCCCCTCACTACCTTTCCAGTCAATCCCAGTTAATATATTGAACATGACATTATATGATATGGAATATCTTATTGGCACATCCAACTGTCAGTTCTGGGTTTTACTAACTACTACACTTTTCTTCTCCACTCCCCCTTCCAGTCCTCTGTTCTTGGAAACTGCCCAAGCAGAGTCCTTGTAGTTACCAACATTGTTCTCATAGCAATCCTCACTGAAACCAAAACACAGGGCTTTCTAGCTACTAAGAAGAAAATTAACCCTATCCTAGCAAAAACCAGGACACAGGCTTTGAGTTAAGATAGCAGAAGTAAGAAGAGATTAGTTAGGTGAGATGAGCCATAAGTGAACAAGATAACTAATTTCCAGTTAACATTCCTCTAGCAGATAACTAAATTACTCCTGAAATTTCTTTTGAACCATGGGCTTTCAATAGGTACTCTTCTACAGTCAGACTTTTTCTGGATAAATAAATAAAACAGATCTAATCCTCAAACTGAATGTCTGAAGCCAAACATCTCTCTTAATCTTCTTGGTTCTCTTCAGACCAAATTCTTTCTTCGTTCTTCACAGAACAGTCAATGCTTTCCTCCCTCATCAACTCCCACTCTTCCAAAATACTTCTGCCCATCACAAAGCAAGTTTTGATATTTTTAAAACCTAACTTCTGACACTGGAACGACTGCAAAGAGGGTGATAGGAGGAAGCAATGAAGGTAAGCCCGTCATTTCTGAAACCCTCAGGACTGAGAAAGGGAATGTCTTTGCTCATTAAAAATATTTCACATTTGAAACCACTGAAATAAGACAACAGTAAAAATGCCCAAGTGAGATACTTGGAAATTACATCTATCCCCAAAAAAGCATACACCTATTTCTATCTCAGAGTGACATCATTGCCTCTTTAACCAGGCTTGGTTATAATCTGTGCATGTGGAAAACTCTCAATGGGTTTGAAAGCAGCAAACGGGTTTGTAGGTGAAAGAAATGTGGTGACCCAGAGAGAGGTCCCATGTAAAGCTGCAGCTGTCCAGGCCCCTGGCTGCAGGGAGTGCTGGAGCCTCTCACTTGCAATGGAGAAGGGCAGGGACAGCACCTTTATTCGCTGTGAGCAGGTGAATGATCTGCTCAGCATGGTGGCTGAGCTGAAAGAGGAGCTGAAAGGCTGAGGACTATCAGGGAGTGTGAGAAGGAGATGGACTGGTCCCATCCCTGAGCCAAAGGCAACAGGTTTCACACGAAGCACAGGATCTCCTGTCCTCTTGCCACCAGGTAAGAGGAGGGGACCCAAGAGACAGCGGGAATGGAAACAGGTCCCTCCTCGGGGAGGCAGGTGAATCTCCTGCCGGCCTCCCTTGCCCCCCAGTTACCGCTGCACAACAGCTATGGGGCCTTGGAAACTGGGAGCCAGACAAGTGAGGATGGAAAGGTCTTCCCCACCTGGGGAGACATCCAGGGTGAGTCAGTCACCCCCACAGCTCAGGACCAGCTCAACCAAGAAAGAGAGGAAGGTAACTGTGGTAGGTGAGTCCCTCTGAGGGGAACTGAGGGCCCCATATGTCACCCAGATCCCTCCCACAGAGAAGTCTGCTGCCTCCCTGGGGCCTGGGTCAGGGATATCAGTGACAACCTCCCTGGCCTGGTGTGACCCTCAGACTGCTGCCTGCTTGTGGTCATCCAGGCTGGTAGTGACGAGATTACAGAGAAAAGTCCAAAAGTGATTAAAAAGGGTCAGGTCATTAGGGAGACTGGTTGCAGGATCAGGAGCACAGGGAGTGTTCTCCTCAGTCCCCTCAGTGGCAGGGAGCAGGAGCAGGAACTGATGGAACAGGAAGACACATCTGATCAGCACATGGCTCAGGGCTGGTGCCACAGGTGGAGTTTTGGTTTCTTTGACCATGGGGATGTTTACCTGGCACTGGGACTACTGGCAAATGATGGGACACACCTGTCAGAAGGGGAAAAGGATCCTAGGGCAGGAACTATCGGGGCTCATTGACAGAGCTTTAAACTGTTATAGGTCCTCTATAGACTGATAGGAGCAGCCCCACGTTCACAAGCCCTGGTCCTCATGGGGGACTTCAACCACCCCGATAACTGTTAGAGGGACAACACAGCATGGCACAAACAATCCAGCCAGTTCCTGGAATGTGTGGAGGACAATTTCCTTCTCCAAGTGGTTGAGGAACCAACGAGGAGGGGGGTCATGCTGGACCTTGTTCTCACCAACAAGGAAGGGTTGGTGGGGAATGTGAAGCTCTCAGGCAGCCTTGGCTGTAGTGACCATGAAGTGGTGGAATTCAAGATCCTTCGGGCAGTGAGGAAGGTGCACTGTAAGCTCATCACCCTGGATTTCAGGAGAGCAGATTTTGACCTCTTCAGGGATCTGCTTGGACATGTACCATGGGATGAATTCCTGGAGGGAAGAGGGGCTCAGAACAGCTGGCTTATACTCAGAGATCTCCTCCTCCAAGCCCAGGAATGGTGCATCCCAACAAAGAGGAAGGCAGGCAAAAACAGCAGGAGGCCTGCATGGATGGACAGGAAGATCCTGAACAAACTTGGGATCAAAAAAGAAGCCTACAGAGGGTGGAAGGAAGGATGGGTTACCTGGGAGGAACACAGAGAACTTGCCCGAGTGGCCAGGGAGCAGGTTAGGAAAGCCAAGGCTCTGATAGAGTTAAATTTGGCCAGAGATGTCAAGGGCAACAGAAAAAGCTTCTACAGATATGTTGGGGAGAAAATGAAAACTAGGGATAACGTGGGCCCTATCTGGAAGGCAACAGGAGACGTGGTCACCCGGGACATTGAGAAAGCTGAGGTGCTCAATGACTTTTTTGCCTCAGGCTTCATCAGCAAGGGCTTGTGCCACACTGCCCAAGTCCTAGAAAGCAAAGGAAGTGTCCAATAGAATGAAAAGCTGCCCAGTGTAGGACACCAGGTTCAGGACCACCTAAGGAACCTGAAGGTGCACAAGTCCATGGGACCTGATGGGATGCATCCATGGGTCCTGAGGGAACTGGCAGATGAAGTTGCAAAGCCACCATCCATCATATCTGAGAAGTCCTGGCAGTCTGGTGAAGTTCCTGCAGACTGGAAAAAGGGGAACATAACCCCCATTTTTATAAAGGGAAACAAGGAAGACCCGGGGAACTACAGGCCGGTCAGTCTCATCTCAGTGCCAGGCAAGATCATGGAGCAGATTCACTCCTAGAAACTATGCTAAGGCACATGGAGAATGAGAAGGTAATTGGTGACAACCTTCATGGCTTCACCAAGGGCAAATCGTACCTGACCAATCTGGGGGCCTTTTATGATGGGGTCACAACACTGGTGGATAAGGCTAAAGCAACTGATGTCATCTACCTGGACTTGTGCAAGGCATTTGACGCTGTCCCACATGGCATCCTTGTCTCTAAATTGGAAAGGTGGGTTTGATGGATGGACCACTTGGTGGATAAGGAACTGGCTGGATGGTCACACTCAAAGAGTTGTGGTCAGCAGCTCAATGCCCAAGTGGAAACCTGTGATGATTGGTATCCCTCAGGGGTTGGTATTGGGGCCGGTGCTCTTCAACATCTTTGTCAGTGACATGGACAGGGGGATTGAGTGCACCCTCAGCAAGTTTGCTGATGACACCAAGCTGAGTGGTGCGGTTGACACACTGGAGGGACGGGATGCCATCCAGAGGGACCTTGACAGGCTCGAGAGGTGGGCCTGTGCTAACCTCATGAAGTTCAACAAGGCCAAATGCAAGGTCCTGCACCTGGGTTGGGGCAATCCCAAGTACAAATACAGGCTGGGCAGTGAGTGGCTTGAGACCAGCTCTGAAGAGAAGGACTTGGGAGTGGTGGTGGACGAGAAGCTCAGCATGAGCCGGCAATGTGCGCTTGCAGCCCAGAAGGCCAATAACCGTGTCCTGGGCTGCATCGAGAGAAGTGTGGCCAGCAGGTCGAGGGAGGGGATTCTTCCCCTCTACTCTGCTCTCATGAGTCCCCACCTGGAGTTCTGTGTCCAGTTCTAGGGCTCCCAACACAAGAAGGATATGGACCAGTTAGAACAAGTCCAGAGGAGGCCACGAGGATGATCGATGAGGCTGGAGCATCTCTCGTATGAGGACAGGCTGAGAGAGTTGGGGCTGTTCAGCCTGGAGAAGGCTTCGGGGAGATCTTATAGCGGCCTTCCAGTACCTGAAGGGGCTACAAGAAAGCTGGGAAAGGACTTTTCATAAGGGTAGGTAGTGATAAAACAAAGGGAAATGGCTTTAAACTGGAAGAGGGCAGGTTTAGATTAGATATTAGGAAGAAATTTTTCACTGTGAGGGTGGTGAGACACTGGAACAGGTTGCCCAGAGAAACTGTGGATACCCCCTCCCTGGAAGTGTTCCAGGCCAGGTTGAATGAGGCTTTCAGCAACCTGGTCTAGCAGAAGGTGTCCCTGCTGATGGCAGGGGGGCTGGAACTGGATGATCTTTAAGGTCCCTTCCAACCCAAACCATTCTGTGATTCTATGAAATATGAAGATACAAATAAAGAGGACATGAAGCTGGACACTGAGTGTAACTTCATTCAGTCTGAGGCACTCCAAAGGCCCTCCTTACCCAAAGTTCTTCAGATGTATTTTTAACAGTCAGTGATAAACTGATTTTTCAAGAAAAGGGTCTCAGATAGTCAGTGGAGGCAAAGAAATTCCTGGTGTCTCCTCCCCTCTAGCTCACTTACCAGACTTTGGAGTCTTTGAAGCTGGGCTGAGTCAAAAGAAAGTTCTTGGTACTGATGAGAAACCGTTCTGAGGAATACTTCTTTCTAAAAGCTTTGTTCTCTTTTATTTCAAAAATTACCTGTGTTACAGGTAAGTGAAGCTGAACAGCAGTTTAGGAAAAGTACATACCTGTGGCTAAACTGAAGCATTTCTGGCAAAGCTCAAAGCCAGGAAAGTGTGTCACAGCCAATGTTAAAACCCACAGGATTCTGTTAGATATTCAAGGTGAACAATTGTGCCTTACATTGCTTTCATTGTGCTTTTGAAGAATTGATTGCATTTATAGTCAAAGTTATTATCAGAATTATACTGTGAAAGATCTAAATGTGTTTGCTTATTATTATGAATGGGTTCAATATTCAAGAGATTATTATTTCCTGTTTTCTCTGTGTTATTGCCGGTAAGTCATCTTCTTTTTTGGAGACTTCAGAAGTCTTCAGTGATCAGCTTATCTGTAAGAATGACAAAGCCTTTGAAACTGATAAAAACAGAATGAGGAGAATTTGAATAAATTTGAGTGCTCTAATTAACTGTATACACAAATGGTTAGAGTCCTCTTGCAGTTCTGTCTTTTACGACTTCTCAAAAGTTTTAAAAATGCTGGAATAACGGAGCACACCCAGATTGTCAGCAGTGTGTGATAAGGACAGTGCGATACATTGATGATGAGCCTTTACAGGATCTTCTTTCTAGGCAGAAGGTTTTCTGAAAAGGCAGGATGCTCTGGATCAGAAGTTACCATTTTGTGCTACAGTTCTATGGCAAACATTTTTCAGTGAAGCAACAGCATCCTTCTTTCCCAGAAAAGGCTGATATGAGAAGAGGACATATGCATCTCTGTCTATAGTTGTTTCCCAGTTGACAGGCTGTGTTACCACTTTAGTAACTGGATCAAAGTGGTTCCTGCCCCTTCTGTCTCAGACAGTGTTACCCCTCTTGCTAATGAGCCTTCAGTGTTTTAAATGGAAAGAGTTAAATACTTCCTAAAAACATCTGTTTAGGGGTTTTATTTTTTTTTTCCCCTGAGGATGACCTCTTTAAATTTTCGGTGATTCACTGAATAATTGCTAAACACCCAGGCAGTTCCTTTATCTGCTTTTTAAAATATTACCAGCTCTCCTCCTGTCTCTGCAGATAGGAGTGTTGTTGCTGGACATGGCTCTATTTGTCTTAAAGCCTGAATTTTCCTACATTTCCTTCCTATCTACACTTGAACAGTTTCCAGTGCTGAACTCTGTAACTAATAAACAAACTAAAGCACCTTTCTTATCCGGTCAGACACTTGCTTCTTTTTGGCATGATTTGATATTAAAGAGGGTCCTTAGGTTATCTCAATGGCAAAAATTTGCCATGAGACAGATTTTCCCAATAAAGAAGATGATGCTAAGTGTGCAAAGCACCAAACTCTGTCACTGCCTATCAAAAGGTATTAGTTGAGGAGGGATGGGAAGGAGAGATATCAGATGAAGGAATTGTTTTGGTTTGGTTTGAAGTTTTTTGTCCCTTTAGTGCATGCCTGCAGTGTAGTTTCTCAATTGCACTTTACAGACAGTGTGAAAGTCTGACTCTGTAATACATCATTAATTTGTCAGAATCTGATTCAGGATTTGACCATGGAGTGCTTCTAGGCTGTTCTGAAGCATGGTGAAAATTTGTTTGGAAAAAATTTTACAAGGAAAAGACAGCTTCTCCTTTGTATCATTATTTCCCCCCACTCTTCAATTCCCTTAAAGATCTTATTATTTACTTTGGTGTTCCTGTCCTCTGGTGATCTTTTTCCCCTTCAGCAATCCAGGTTTCCTCTAGAGTTCTTGACATCTACTTGTCCTGGTTTTTTCTTCCTAGTAGCTAGAAAGCCCTGTGTTTTGGTTTCAGTGAGGATTGTTATGAGAACAATGTTGGTAACTACAAGGACACTGTGCTTGGGCAGTTTCCAAGAACAGAGGACTGGAAGGGGCGGTGGAGAAGAAAAGTGTAGTGTTAGTAAAACCCAGAATTGACAGTTGGATATGTAAAGAAGATATTGCAAAGCATATTATGTCATGTTCAGTATATTAACTGGGATTGACTGGAAAAGGGGTGAGGGGGATTCTCTTGGGAATCGCTCAGGCTCACTTTTCTGGGATTGTGATTTCGGTTCTGGGTTCCTTTTCACTCCTCTGGGATCATTATCAGTGGGTGGTGAGCAATTGTGCTCTGCATCACTCATATACATATAGTTGTTATCATTATTACTCTTATTCTCATTATCTTAATTTTATTTTACTCTAATTATTAAATTGTTCTTATCTCAACCTACAAGTCTCCTGACCTTTACCCCTTCAATTCGCTCCCTGATTCCCTGGGTAGGGGGAAGAAGGGGGCAGGGGGGCTGGGAGTGGCTGTGTCTCGTTTGGCTGCCAGCTCAGTTAAACTGTCACACTATTGAAATGGCCTATTCGCAGCCACTCTGAAAATTACTGTTTGGCAAGGAATAATGCGAAAAGTTCTAGTATGCCTCATACAGAGAGCTAACGAGCCCCTAATTAAGTATAAGGGATGATCTGAGGGCATGATTTTGGGTAGGATTTCACCACACAGTGAAAGAAGCACTTCTTCAGCTACACTTGCATCTTCTATGACTCCACTGGGAACTCTGTACCTATTCCAAAAAAGCATTAATTTGCCTTTTTTCTTTAGTAAGTTAAAGTCAAACATTGCATATCCACGAGAGGACATACACATCCACCTCTGAGGTATGCTTCTGGTCAGGCAATGAGATCTGACACCTGATAGATGTTAATCATCTATCACCAGTCAGTCTGAAAGACTCTGCATCCTCAAACTTGCAGAGGAATATTCGTAGTTTAAATACAACTTTTACACTTCTAAGCACCTAAATGAATACACACATATCCCCTTTCTCCCCATACCACTACAGCACACTGTGAAGAGCAGCTGTATATCTAGGGTAGAAATCCTCCTTATAAATCTGGAGTCACAGTACTGTTGAAAGAACTCTGATAAAATAATCAAAATTTGATCATATATAACAGTTGGGTTTCATTAAGAAGTAGAAAATTGTAAAGCATGATGTATAAGTTAGGATCGTTGGTTTTAAACTAGGTAATCATAGAAATATCACCAAGAAGAGACTGTAAAGTCCCAGGCCTGTTCTAATCATTAACTTAGTAGTGGAGTTAAGAACAATGTATCTTCATCATAGAGTTTCAGAAATTGAAATTTATTACCTTAGTGTTCATAGAAGCATGAAGACTCTTTGTTTTACTGACCACTGGGATGTGACAAGAGAACATGTTGAGCTAACTCCTTGGGACAAGGTAGACAGAAGTGTTGGAAACAGGCCCAAGAAAGAACTCAGCATGCGCAAAGGAAAAGTACCACCAAAGGACACAGTGATGATGACCACCGGAAGAGACATTTACATATATTAAAAAGTTCCTGGAAATGTAAAGAATATGTTAATGACTTCCTGGAAAAGTAGTGAATATGCATATTTCGATGGTATAAAGCTTGTGTGGAGAGACAAGTGAGTATGCACGATAGGTGGAGCGATCCCCTGTGCATCCCGTGCCACAGTAAAGAATGCCTGCTTCTTAAGACTGCACCAAGTGTTAAGAAGTTTATTTCCCAATTTCAGTGACAGTACCATTAGCTAAATCTACTTGACATTGTGGAAAATTTGTTATTGTTATCTGTATTCCTTAAAATGTGCTAAAGAGGTATATATTTCAATTGTCTTACCCTGGAACTAGAAATGTCTGTATCTTTCTTCCTTTTTGTACAAGTTCTGTCAAGGGAAGAAAGCTATGATACAATTTTTTTAAAAACTATATAAATTATAACATAATACACTGTAAATTATTGATATTAAAAATGAAATACCAATTAATCATGTATAAATAGAGAAAATATTTTTTCATAATATTTTTATTTTCCTAAATAAATAAACAATTTTTGTTTTAAATTTTGCCAGGAGCAATAGAATAAAGGCAAACAAGAGAACAATTGTGCTGCTCATTGCAGAACAAAAGCAGTTCTAGGGATCCCGTGAGAGAATAACTTCACCAAAAGGCACTATGTTGAAACAGAGACACAGTACATGAGAAATATAGTCTTGATATTTCAGGAGAGCCAGGTGCAGGAATAAAAATGACTTTATTTATATCTTAGGCTCTGATTATCTTGTTCATTTTGTAGAAACCCACAAAAGCAAAATAATGTGAAAACTGCTCAGTTCTCGACTTCCCTAGGGATTCTCTTCCAGACTCTTCTCATACAAAAAATATTTGCTCATTATGAAAATTCTTCTGCACTGCTTTGTTGCCTTGAGTTGAAAGAATAAATTTAACCACTTCTTGTTTCCTTTCTCAAAATGTGCAAAAGAATTCAGGATTAATTACTTCCCACTTTTAATTATCTAAATCAGATTGAGTCTATAACCAGGTAAGAAAATGGCTTTCTCTTTCTTAAGCCCTTCATCTTGAGGTTGATCTAGGCTGTAAAGAAAACTCATTATATTCTTAATAAAGCTGTCAGGAGGTCAATTTCCATAGCAGACGAATTGCAAGCGAAGCCCCTGTTACAGCATTTTTTTATTGGTACTTCATCAAAAGTGTCCAAAGACTGAAAGCCAAACCGCTCGTCCACTTTGCACTAATCCTTCCAGGCTTCAGGCATCTATCACAGTCATATCCCACCCTGAGACTGCTGGATCTGTTGTGAGATGCTAGAAATTGGCCAGTGATCGTATTTTCCAACAAGGGCAGTCAATGCCTGTTGTTAAATGAGTTTGGGATTGAAGTGCTTAGGGTTGCTGTTGATACAGTGTATGATCCAATACAGTGCATGTTGCCACCATCCACAAGTGCAGCGTTACTCTTGAGTATGTTCTGTAAGTACATGGAATCTGGGTGACATTACCAAGCGACCTTTAGCAGCCAAGCAAATATATCCAGTTTACAAAGTCCTTAAATCTCATTAAATCCAGTTGAGGCAGCGAAAAGGTTGTGTTTTAACCCGTATTTAGTACAAAGGTATTGAGGTAGATCTGTGTGTGCTGCCTTTTGGAGAAAAGGCAATCATTAAGGAGGTAAATCAATGGGGTTTGGGGACATCTATTACAGTACTCAAAGAGAAGGAAACCTGAAAAGCCAGAGATGTTTAGCAATTCCTTGACAGAAAACAGGTATTACCTCAGGCAATTGTGAAACATAATTTATTTGTGTGTGTGCAAAAAAGTCTTAGTGCCTAATATCTCCCGCTCTCTTCCATTTGACTTGAGTAGATCTTTCTTGCACCTCTCTTCTTACTACCTGCACAATATAAAGAAGCAATACAGATTTTCAGATGGTTGGATTCATGATGAACTTTTAGCTTTCCCTGATGTGACCATGAACATCCTCATAGATCCCTGTTCACTGCTGATCCCTATTGCTCTTGCACTCTGTGCACCCAGGGGAAGCTTTGACTACCTAATGAATGATCATCAGTGTGAAAAGGGCCAGGACCGACAGTGACAAGGACCCATTTTCTTAACCCTCTTGGTGGTCAAGATGGAAGGGCAACCAGAAACAGAAAATGAAGTGACTTGGCCGAGATCACACAGCCACGGTGGTGGCAGAGCTGGGAACTCAGCTCATCATTATTGATTCCCAGATCAGCGCACTTACACTCCAGGTATTCAATCCTCTTCAGGTGTGTGGGAATCCCCGTGTATCTACCTGAAGGCTATCAACAGCAAGGGTTTACAGAAGCAGAGAAAACAGCCCTCAGCAAACATCCTCAAGTCCTGTGACACATAAGCTTTCACCATGGACTGTGCTACCGGATCCTGTTGAAACTCTTGTCTGAGCATATATCTGTATTTCATTGTTTTTTCATACAACTACTCTTCAGTTAAATTAATAATTTCACCCAGGTTAATGCAGTATTGTGACAGTTTAACTGAGCTGGCAGCCAAACAAGACACAGCCACTTGCAACCCCTGCCCCCTTCCCTCCCCTACCCATGGAATCAGTGAGAGAATTGAAGGGGTAAAGACAAGGAGACTTGTAGGTTGAGATAAGAACAATTTAATACTTAGAGTAAAAATAAAATTAAGATAATAATAATAATAATAATAATGATCACAACTATATGTATATGAGTGATGCAGAGCACAATTGCTCACCACCCGCTTATAATGATCCCAGAGGAGCGAAAAGGAGCCCAGAACCAAAATCACAATCACAGAAAAGTGAGCCTGAACTATTCTTGAGAGAATCTCACCCTTTCTGATCAGCCCTAGTTAATACACTGAACATGACATTATATGATATGGAATATCTTATTGGCACATCCAACTGTCAGTTCTGGGTTTTACTAACTACTACACTTTTCTTCTCCACTCCCCCTTCCAGTCCTCTGTTCTTGGAAACTGCCCAAGCACAGTGTCCTTGTAGTTACCAACATTGTTCTCATAACAATCCTCACTGAATCTAAAACACAGGGCTTTTTAGCTACTAAGAAGAAAATTAACCCTATCCTAACCCTAGCAAAAACCAGGACAAGTATGTAAAATGTGCTCTTTCCTTATAGCGTCTCTCTTAACGGAAGAAATAAAAGTGCAATTTATTATGCACAACATTGGTCTCTAAACTTTTCCTTCTCTGTACCATGGGGAAATGATATCAAGAAAATGAGCCATACCCTGCCTGTGTTAATGCTCTGTACATCTGGAGAAGTTCCATTTGGGTCCATTGCAGGTTTGAACCACTCTAGCTGATAGAAGAATGCATCCCTGGCTCCCTTTGCAAGGATGTGCTAATCTTATGGAAATTTGCAGCTTTGTGTGCTAGAAGTAGGCATCTGTATGCAATGATGCAGCACGGCCTTAACTTTCCTGGACTGAAAAAATAAAGACTTATTTATCCAGAAGTACTTGGCAGAGGATGGTAAAAAATTATAAAGTTTAAATTTGAAGAATCCATCATTATTTAGGTTGGCTAGTGCTACTGGGGAATCAGTCTGTTTAGATTTTTAGAGGACCTGGGTGTTTTCATATTATAGTCCATACAGGTAAGGAAATAATATTTTAGCTAATTAGTGTCAAAGAAGAGTATGTTAAATATTTATTTACTGCCTATAACTATTGTGCCAGTTGTTAGGGAAATTGCATTTCAGTGAATATTCTGTGGTCAGATCATGTGAGATGGTTTCACTCCTTGGCCTGCGGCCAAATGCAGTCGCTCTCTCAGTCCTGTCCCATCCTCCCCCTCTCCCAGGGAGTAAGGGAGAGAATTGGAAGGAAAAGGGCAAGGAGTCTCATAGGTGGAGAAAGAACTATTTACTAATTAAAGTAAAATGATAATGACAACAACAGTAATAACAGAACATACAAATGAGTGATGCACAGTGCAGTTGCTCACCACCCCCTGACCGATGCCCAGCCTGTGCCAGCCAGAGATCCCAGAGCAGGGACAGTCCCGAAACTGAAACCCCAGAAGAGCGAGAGCCCGAGTGATCCCCGAGAGAATCCCCCCGTGTTCTGGTCAGCCCTGGTTCATGTACTGACATGACGGGATGTGATCTGGAATATCTCACTGGCACATCCAAATGCCAGTTCTGGGGTTTGCTGTTCACTGCGCTTCTCCCTCCCAGTCCTGATGCAGCTGGGAACAGCCAAACACGGTGGCCTTGAGCTCCAGCAGCAACTAATAACTTTAGTACTTGATCAATATTCTTCTCATAACAAGTCCCATGATGACACTAAAACACAGCTATTCTAGCTACTAAGAAGAAAATTAACTCTGTCCTAGTGAAACCAGGACATGATGACAGCGTGAATCACAGTGTGTCATTGATAAATTCTGAGGAAGACACATGCATTGGTTACCATAAAATATCCCATTAGAGACAGGAGGCTGTGAGATGAAACCATCTGGTGTGTATAAATGTCTGTGTATCCACACATAGATCTATAAAAACTCCTTTGACCTTTCAGATGGTTGGATTAATCTAGTAGAAATATCTCTAGTGGAATGGGATTTTTGATCTGGGACTGTGGACTGATTCAGTGAGTTTTCTGGATAACTAACTGCATCTCTAGATGCAAATAAATCTGTGGTGGATTTTCACTGGGACAATTGGTTCTTAGGTTCTTGAAGAGAACATTCTGAAGAGGATAAGAGTGCAAGAGAAGAAGGGACTTGACGGGGAAACATTATTCCTTTCATTTAATATATATATATATCTCACAGTAACACAGAATGGTCGGGGTTGGAAGGGACCTTTGGAGATCATCTAGTCCAACCCCCCTGCCAAAGCAGGTTCACCTAGAGCAGGCCGCACAGGACGTCATCCCAGCAGGTTTTGAACATCTCCAGAGAAGGAGACTCCACAGTCTCTCTGAGCGGCCTGTCCCAGTGCTCTGGCACCCTCACAGTAAAGAAGTGTTTCCTCATGTTTCAGTGGAACCTCCTGTGTTCCAGCTTGTTTCTGTTGCCCCTTGTCCTATCACTAGCCACCACTGGAAAGAGTCTGGCCCCACCCTCTTGACACGTGCCTGTAGATATTTATAAGTATTAATAAGGTCCCCTCTCAGTCTTCTCTTCTCCAGGCTAAACAGACCCAGCTCTCTCTAGTCTTTCCTCATAAGAAAATGTTCCAGCCCCTTAATCATCTTTGTAGCCCTCCACTGGACTATCCAGAAGTTTCCTATCGCTCTGGAACTGGGGAGCCCAGAACAGGACACATTATTACAGATATTACAGACACGGTCTCAACAGGACAGAGTGGAAGGAGAGGATCACACTCTTCTTAATGCACTCCAGGAGACCATTGGCCTTCTTGGACACAAAGGCACATTGTTGGCTTATGGTCAACTCATCATCCACCAGTACTCCCAAGTCCTTCTCTGCAGGGCTGCTGTCCAGCAGGTCAACCCCCAACCTGTACTGCTGCCTGGGGTTATTCCTCCCCATGCGCAGGACCCTACACTTGCCCTTATTGAACTTCATCAGGTTCCTCTGTGCCCAGCTCTCCAGCCTGTCCAGATCTCACTGAATGGCAGCACAGCCTTCTGGTGTATCAGCCATTCCTCCCAGTTTGGTGTCATCAGCAAACTGGCTGGGGGTACACTCAATCCCTTGATCCAAGTCACTGGTGAATACATTGAATAGGACTGGACCAAGTACTGACCCTTGGGGAACACCACTGACCACAGGCCTCCAACCAGACTCTGCACCACTGATTAAAACCCTCTGAGCTCTGCCATCGAGCCAGTTCTTCACCCACCTCAATGTCCCCTCATCTAACCCACACTTCCTAAGCTTGTCTGTGAGGATGCTATGGGAGACAGTGTCACAAGCCTTGCTGAAGTCAAGACAGACAACATCCACTGCTCTCCACTCCTCCAACCAGCCAGTCATGCCATCATAGAAGGCTATCTGATTGGTCAGACATGATTTCCCCTTAGTCAATCCATGCTGACCATTCCTGATAACCTTCTTTTCCTCTACATGCTTAGAGGTGGCCTCCAGCAGGAACTGTTCCATCACCTTCCCAGGGATGGAGGTGAGGGTGACTGGCCTGTAGTTTCCTGGTTCCTCCTTCTTGCCCTTTTTGAAGACTGGACTGACGCTGGCTTTCCTCCAGCCCTCAGGCACCTCTCCCATCCTCCATGACCTTTCAAAGATGATGGAGAGTGGCTCTGCAATACCATCCACCAGCTCCCTCGGCACTCGAGGGTGCATCCCATTGGGGCCCATAGATTTGTGGGTGTTGAGTTTGGCTCAATGGTCCCTAACCCGATCCTCCTCGACCAAGGGAAAGTCTTCCTCTCTCCAGACTTCCTCTCCTACCTCCAGGGCCTGGGATTCCTGAGGGACAGCAGTAAAGACTGAAGCAAAGAAGGCATTCAGCATCTCTGCCTTCTCTGCATTCTCTGTCACCAGGGCACCCACCTCATTCAGCAGCAGCCCCACATTTTCCCTGGTCTTCCTTTTGCTGCTGAGGTACCTGAAGAAGCCCTTCTCATTGTCCTTGACACCCATTGCTAGATTTAATTCTAAGCAGCCCTTGGCCTTCCTTGTTGCATCCATGCACACTCTGACAATGCCCCTATCAGAGCATGCACAGACAGAGTCCTGTGAATCAGGGCGTTGGTCCATGATCCAAGCCCTTGTTCAGTCCACCTGTCTCCCATGCAATTAATGCCAGTCCTCCAATCACACACAAGCCTCGCAGCGTTTCTGTCCTTGGTGGAACTTGACAGACTTAGCAGTAGCTGCCAGGGGGTCAGAGGCCCAAAGCTACTGCAGGTCAGAGCTGTTTCTGGGGTCAGAAATTTATTTTTTTAGCCATGGATGGCAGAAAGGAGAGGGAGATCTATCATTCCCATCCTAGATCTCCATCAGTCATATATCTTGGCATATCTCCTCCTGTCTCGGTATATCTGAATGCTGGCAGCACAACACAACTAAAATGAAGTGAGAATGTGCCAACAAACATCAGCTCCACATAAGCTTTGGCTTCACAGCCAGACTCTCAGACCCAGGGTGTTCCCAGCACTTGAACTGTGGACCTGAAGGAGAGAAATCCATGTAGGGAATGGACATTCATCATGCCTCCCTGTCTGGAAGTGGAGTTTCCACTACCTGTTCCACAGAAGTAGTCACTGAAAATGGGGGAGGCTGAGGGCCTCTGGGAGACAGAGGGAGCGCAGTCAGTGCCCCTCAGCCCTGGCTACCAGCTAGAAGTGTGAGATGCTGGCACTGTAGAGGCCAAAATACCTCTGGTGTTATTCTACAGCAGAGCAGGCTGGAGGCAGAGATTCTCTCTTTGCACAGGGTTTCTCCATGCACAGCCCTCTTTACTCCAGCTGTGAATAGGAAGCAAAACCTATCCCTAATTGCTTTTTCTGAGTATAAAAGGCATCTGAGGGGATGTGGAAAGACCAAAGAGCTCAAGAAAGCCTTATTAATTAATTCCGAGCCATAAAACAAACAAAAAGCAAAAGCAAGTTCTCAGAGTGAGACACAGCCTCAACATTCCTCATGCCCAATGCAATGCTCAGGAGCAGAACTTTATCTTGAGAGATTTAAAACAGTATTTCCAAAACCATTCTTCACTTATTAAGGATCAATTTTTTCAACCACGGCCAATAAAACGCTGACATTCAAGCTCTTGAGAAGTTTTCAGAAGAGGAGCCATGAGTCAAATGATGCATGCAATCTCAATTGCCCCTGCCAACAGCTTTAAAATTTGAAAAAGATAATAAGGTACTCTAGAATACATAAAAAAATGTCTTTGGGATGGATGTTGCTCATTTCTGGTATCTAACACATCATCTGTTGTCTGTGTAAATTACCTGGGTAAGTGCTTGGTTTGTTAATACCACATATATGAGAATTTTTGTGCCAGTATTAGAGAATACGACACAGATAATTTAGATTTTAGCAAAGTAAAACATAGTTTTTATCCACAAGAAGATGGGCTGTAATTTTTCCCCCATTAAAAAAGTATGAACAAAAATAGTATTATCTTGTGTTTAATGAAATGGTTTTGAAAATGCGGGAGGGGAGAGGGTTTGCATCAAAAAGCCTAAAACCAAGACTTTCCTAGACAACAAATAAAAAAGAAAAATTAACTGCAGAAAAAAATAAAACAGATAAAATGCTACAAAAATAATCAAATAATAATTAAAGAAGGATGGATGAAGGGCACATACTGA
The DNA here is from genome assembly GCA_907165065.1 of Caprimulgus europaeus. The sequence goes on from OU015530.1 coordinate 17,264,833, forward strand.
GATAGTTGTAACACTTTACTGCCTCAGACTATTACTCAATGAGCCTGAAAAGTACAAAGCTATGAAAAGGAAAGTCTTATGAAGCATGTTTGAAAAGAAAGAAAATATTCATTTTCACTGCACCTAAAGGAAAATACTGCTGACATCACTCCACAGGGCTCTTCTTTGAGAAGGTCACCCCACCTTTTTGTCACTATTCCATAAATAAATAAATAAATAAATAAATTGATTACTCCACGTGCTTTTGTTTTCTGTTTCCATAAGAAAATGTGCTTCCCAGTAACTTCACTTGAATAATACATGATAGGAAACCTGAGCAAATTATTTCTGTGAAAGATTTGATCTGACAGTCTGTGTGCACTTCTTATTTTCAGGCTTTTAGTCCACAGTGCAGGATGCTCAGGAAGCCACATGCAACTTTTTTCAGCCTCCAAGTCATTATATGCAGTAGAATAGAAGAATGCCAAAAAAATAGTAAACAATAAGAAACTATGTTAAACATTGAGCAAAAAAAGGGGAGAATGAAAGACAGTTGAGCAGAAACCTCCTGCCAGCTTCTAGAGCATCCTGTCTTTCTCATTTAGTCAGACTACAAAGTGCCGCCCTCTTCCAGTGGTCTACAGGAATAAACGCACAGTGTGAGTTGGGTTGAAGTCAGTGGCATTCAGCAAACTGTTTGTCCCATCTAGCTTCAGAAACTTTGTCTTCAAATCATATTCCCACTGCTCGATATAAATCCCACTCTAGGTTAGTTTTTTAAACAACTCATTAGGCATGCTACGTGCCAGACAGGTGTTACTGTAAATACACAATACGGCTTAAAATATCTCAAAATAGTATTTTAAACGTTTAGTTGCTCTCTTTTCAGAGCACTTCCCTTTTTGCACTGTATTCATGGGTAATTTATTTTCTGTGCGGTCACAAGAGCTCAACATGATTTTTTTTTTTGAGCTGACAGCTGATGTTCTCATGCAGATCAATTACCTGCTGCTTGGGGTTTCAGTCTGAAAGCCCATCAAAAGGCAAAAATCTCCCAATAGGAGCATGGGAGTCATCAGTACCTCATGAAACACCAAAATCAGTTCAGCATGGTGGGCTTGTCTAGCCAGTCCCAGGCAACAAGTTTTTAACAAGTTTAAAGCAGAATATTTAGATGGACACTCCCAGGAAGCCATCTCTACAACACCAGAGGATACACCAACAGTCTGGACATATCTTCTGCCACAAAGACACATCGCCTTGTGCTGTTGCAACTGTCTACACAGAAACCACAAGGAGGAATGGAACATTTAATTAAATGGCAACATGAAGAAAAAGAAAAAGGTGGCAGCAGGAGTGAGGAGATTAAAACATATCCCCATTTTTCATCCACAGCTTTTGGTACTTATTGAATCCAATAAACACTTAGATAATGGGGCACTGTTAACTAGCTCAGCAGGCTCTCAAGCATGTCTTCAAGATCAGAAGACCCCATTCCTCCTGTTTATGGACAGAAATCTAAGGCACAGCAGGATTTTGGACTAAGTCCTTCTTACCTCATGCTACTTGCAATAAAGTGGTTCCTCCACACCAAGGTCTACCACACCACTGCTCTAGGTTCTGTGTATTCACACGCAGAGCTAGCCCATGTCCTGAGTAGTCTATTCCTTAACTAAAGTAGTTAACAACATTAATATTATTATTAATATTATTAACCCGTTTCACAGATGAGGAATTTCAACAGGGAAATTAAGGGACATGGCAAAAGCCAAATGTAAAAATCCATGATTGAGTCCCAACACATCGAATCTGGAGCCTTTAATACAAGCTCATTCTTTGTGTCTTTATGCTGGTAAGGGCTCTGCTGCCAGCAGATAGCTTCCACACAGAGCAAATTAACACTGATTTTCAGTGCTGTAGACAGAAAGGAAAACCACAAGGAAAGAAAGACTAAATATTCTTCTGTGTACAGGGATCACAGTGATACTCATTCTGATCTGCTGTCTTGAACCAACTCCTGCCAACATTCTCTGGCTCTTTTTGGCAAAAAGACAAGAAAAGCAACAATCAAAGAGGTTGCAGACAGTGAGCAGAATTGTATTTCCTACAAACCCACCACTACGTGCACTGCTGCTGTGCTGTCACACACGCACATGTGCTGTGTGAATTCCCAAGGGAGCAAGCAGGGTATTTTTGAAAGCTCATAGAAGAATTATGGTTCTCTTACAAACAGCCTCTTGAGTGCTTACGAAAACATCATATGCACATAAATCATGTGTCTCTATTAATTTAGATTTATAGTCAACATGTTAGTAGTCACCCTTCCAAATAGCTATAGGCACATATAATGAGCAATCTGTAGTGGTAGAATGAGAACAACATAATAACACAAGCCTACATATTTTATTTGAATGAATTTATAATTGAGAAAAATTATCATTCAACATTGTACAGAACTCCCAGCCCAGGAATATCAAGTATCCAACCCACAAAAATGCTTGCAGGGTAAACCTTACCGTACAGCACTTATTATTTCAGAGAATCAGAGTGTTTTGGGTTGGAAGGGACCTTAAAGATCATCCAGTTCCAACCCCCCTGCCATCAGCAGGGACACCTTCCACTAGACCAGGTTGCTCAAAGCCTCATCCAACCTGGCCTTGAACACTTCCAGGGAGGGGGCATCCACAGCTTCTCTGGGTAACCTGTTCCAGTGTCTCATCACCCTCACAGTGAAGAATTTTTTCCTAATATCTAATCTAAACCTGCCCTCTTTCAGCTTAAAGCCATTTCCCCTTGTTCTATCTCTACCTGCCCTTGTCAAAAGTCCCTCCCCAGCTTTCTTGCAGCCCCTTCAGGTACTGGAAGGCCGCTATAAGATCTCCCCAGAGCATTCTCTTCTCCAGGCTGAACAAACCCAACTCTCTCAGCCTGCCCTCATAGGAGAGGTGCTCCAGTCCTGGGATCATCCTCGTGGCCTCCTCTGGACTCGTTCTAACTGGTCCATGTCTCTCTTGTATTGGGGGCTCCAGAACTGGACACAGAACTCCAGGTGGGGCCTTACGAAAGCGGAGCAGAGGGGGAGAATCACCTCCCTCGACCTGCTGGCCACGCTGCTCTTGATGCAGCCCAGGACACGGTTATTGGCCTTCTGGGCTGCAAGCGCACATTGCCGGCTCGTGCTGAGCTTCTCATGTACCACCACTCCCAAGTCCTTCTCTTCAGAGATGGTCTCAAGCCACTCATCACCCAGCCTGTATTTCTGCTTGGGGTTGCCCTGACCCAGGTGTAGGACCTTGCATTTGGCCTTGTTGAACTTCATGAGGTTAGCACAGGCCCACCTCTCGAGCCTGTCAAGGTCCCTCTGGATGGCATCCCATCCCTCCAGCGTGTCAACTGCACCACACAGCTTGGTGTCGTTGGCAAACTTGCTGAGGGTGCACTCAATCCCACTGTCCATGTCACTGACAAAGATGTTGAACAGCACCGGCCCCAATACTGACCCTTGAGGGACACCACCCATCACAGGTTTCCAATCGAACATTGAGCTGTTGATCACAACTCTTTGAGTGTGACCATCCAGCCAGTTCCTTATCCACTGAAACATTTAAAACAGAGATCTTCAGGTAAAATGGCTCAGTGTGTGGGGCAGACAGAATCTCTCACAGAATCACAGAGTGTCAAGGACTGGAAGAGATCTCAAAAGATCATCTCATCCAATCCCCCTGCCAGAGCAGGAACACCTAGATGAGATCACACAGGAAGGCATCCAGGTGGGTTTTGAATGTCTCCCAAGAAGGGAGACAACTCCACAACCTCCCTGGGTGGCCTGTCCCAGGGCTCGGTCACCCTCACTGTAAAGAAGTTTTTCCTCATATTTAAACGGAATCTCCTGTGTTCCACCTTACACCCATTGCCCCTTGTCCTATCATTGGTTGTCATCGAGAAGAGTCTGGGTCCATCCTGGTGACACTCGCACTTTACATATTTATAAACATTAATGAGGTCACCCCTCAGTCTCCTCTTCTCCAATCTAAAGAGACCCAGCTCCCTCAGCCTTTCCTCAGAAGGGAGATGCTCCACTCCCTTCATCATCTTGGTGGCTCTTCGCTGGACTCTCTCAAGCAGTTCCCTGTCCTTCTTGAACTGTGGGGCCCAGAACTGGACACAATATTCCAGATGTGGCCTCACCAGGGCAGAGTAGAGGGGGAGGAGAACCTCTCTTGACCTACTAACCACACCCCTTCTAATGCACCCCAGGATGCCATTGGCCTTCCTGGCCACAAGGGCACAGTGCTGACTCATGGTCATCCTGCTGTCCACCAGGACTCCCAGATCCCTTTCCCCTACACTGCTCTCTAATAGGTCATTAGAGGTCAATCTCAAGTAGATTATATGAAACATTATGAGTGAAAAGTGAGACCCTGACCTGAAAAACGAGGAGCAGACTACTCTGACCATATCGTGAGGATGACACCCAGTCTCAGGAAATCAGCCTCTGTGGTTTTGTCACTATCAGCTGTAAACACTGTCAAAGTGAACCCACCCACTGCAGTGACATCACTAAGGAGCCAGTCTGCAAAGCTACAGCAAAGATGCACATCTTGAATAAAATGGCTGTGGCGTTCGTTCCTGGTACACGTTAAATCTGTGGTTTCAGCTGAAGTAACTTCTTGGGTATCCAACAGTAACTCTGATTCTCTGAGAGAATTCTCATTGAATGGTCTCACAAGCAGAAGGTTTTACAATGAAGAAAGACAGCTCATGTCTGGAAATCTTCAGAAATAAATAACACCTTGTATTCTAAAGGATGTTACTGTTCATTGTGACACTAAATATGGTTTTGAATTGTCTCACAATGACCCTAAAAGGGACATCTGACTGTACAACCAGGGCAGCTACCATTATTCAGACCTCTTCCTCAGACTGCCTTTGCTCTGCCCTGCTTCAGGAAAAGATCACTTTCCACCCTGAAACACCCCCACCCACCTAAGCTTATATTCCCATCATCATGCGTGGGCCACCATCACGTGTGGGCCTCTCATTCACTGGCTTCCAAAATGCCAGAGCACTTGTTTTCGAAAGGTTTTGCATTTTGACCTGTACAACCATTTCTGTTCATTCTTCAGAGCTGTGACTGCACCTCCTGCAGACATGCTCAGTCTTGCTTGAAGCTAAACCAAGCCTGTCCTAAGAGCCTGATAAGAAGCTCCTGATGCTCAATGAGACCCACGCTGCTGAAAGTACCCTGTCATCGATAGCCAAAGTTGTTGACAGAAAGCTGGCTTGGGTACATTTACAGAAGCTACAGCCACATCCCATGCTCTGGATGCCTCCCAGCACCGTAGAGCAACCCAGTCTCTCACTAACCCAACATTTTATCTCTGCCAAAGCAACAGGATTTATTAGCCAGGCACACTTGGAAATACGTTACCCTGTCATGAGAATGCCACATGCTTATATCCTGGAATGCTGCACCACAGCAACGTTACTAGAGAGACAGCTCAGGAGAGCATGGTTTGTGTCCTTGCACAAGGGCAGGCAACTCCTTCCCCCGTCCAAGCACAGACCACCTTCTGCCTTCTTGCTGCCACTGTTTCAAGCAGCCTCCTAGGTTGTCATGGCCACAGAAGGGACAGCAAAGTCTTCTGGCTCCTGAATATGGGTCCCTTGTTTTCTGCTTTTCAAGCCATGACCCTTGGAGAGGTGCCCTTACGAACACTAAATTCAGATGTGTATCTCCAGCTTAAATCTTCTTGCCTTCATAAATAAATAAAGCATTACTCAGTTAAATTGTTTATTGGAACCACTGACACACATCATACTCTTTTCTATCATATTGCTATTTTTGTTACATTCATAATTCTTATTTTTGTGTTATTTATTTAGAACTTCTTTAACTCTTTTTTAATCCTTGCCTTTGACCAAAAATGTCTCATCTACCCAGCCTGCTAAGTATTTCTTATCCTTTACTCAACTGAATGATTTAACTGTCAGATTTAACTCACAGATTTAACTGCTCTTTTTCTATTAAAAGATGTGTTTCCCTCTGGGTTGTGGAAATGACCACAATGCCTCCTCATTATCTGGGGAGAAAAAGACTTGAAATCACATATTTAGGAAGAACTACAATAAGAACAGAGTGATAGAAGGCAGCTCCTTTCCTGTTTCCAGTAATTTCCAATCGTAACTGTTACACAGTCACAGTTTTATTCCCTTTTCTTTAAAGAGAAAATGGATGTGAATAAAACTCACAGTAAGACATTTCTGGCATCTGATATCACTCATTTCTCTTCTGAGGGTAAACATGGCAGTGGTAAAACTAGTGCTCTAGCCTGTTGTCCCAACAAAACCCAACCTGTTACTCTCTGTTAATACCTTGTCACCAGCTGCCTCTTACAGGCCAAATACCAAGCAGGACCACACCCATCCACTCTGTTAGCACACATAACACTTGCACTTGCAAATGGTACTGTGTCTGGTGGTCATATGTGGAGTTGTCTCATTTTGCCTGCACACATTGGGCCCTGTACATGTAAATAGGGGAAAAAGCAATTTAGACAATACAAAATTAGAAATAACTCTGAAGAATGGTCACTAGTAATTCAAATTGTGTCTTCCAGAGATGCAACCTCACATTGTCTAGAATCACTGGCACAGCCCCTGACAGGGAGGAAAGCATATATCTCCATCTTCCCAAGGTCAGTTTTCACAACAGAAATATGCAGGTATCTGGTAATCCCTTTAGTGACTGAGCCAATTCTCTACTCTAAAGTAGATTTATAAAACCCTAATTCTCCAACAATAAAGCCATCATAATATACTGCATTTTCTGGAAAGAAAAGAATACAGTTACTTTCAGAATTCTTAATTCCCCCATTTTGGAGCCTTACAATAAGAAAGCAGTGTGCAATAGGGTATTTGGTAGATGTATGCTACTGCAAAACCTTGACACTCCACAAGATAATTCATTGTACATCCTATGTAAAGAAAGAAAAGCTGAACTGTGGATTGAAAAGCACTAACATGCATATTTCTCATTCAGACCCTGAAAATCTCAGGTCTGGGATTAAAGGTCATATCCCAGACATAAAAAGCTCTAGACAGTATTGGTACAACTCTCGTGTTTAGTACCACCCTAGACACATAGAGGAATGCCACCAAGCCTGAAGCTGCTTCCAACCCTGAGTGCCCAAAGGTGTCACCTTGGGCAGAGACCTGTGATTAGGCAGCTGAATTCCCTGCTTAGGAATGGAAACTTCAAATGCCAGTGGGATACAGGATTGCTCCTGAGCTCTTCTGCAAGAGGACAAGTTGATGGTGGCTATCATTCAAATAAAACACACCCCCAGGACCTACAGTGTATTCAGGCATCAAACTCCCTCAAACAACCTCCCAAGCACTGCATACAATATCATCAGTACATTCCTCATTCCTATTTTCTTGTTGCAGCAGTAAAGCTGGAAGGGACGGGGACAAGGATGAGCTGGAAAACCGATACTCAGATTGAGGTATGGTACAAGAAACCTACAAATGAGCAAAAATATAGAGAAAGGCGGGACAGGATTTCCCTCTGAAGGATGGAGTACCTTGAGCACATGTTACCCAAGGTGCTGTTTCCAGTAAAGTCAACAAAGGTTGCATCCAAGTGTGTGGCTCACTACAGACCAGAGTAGAATAAATATTTTTTAAAACGCTAATGTAATATGAAAATAAGCTTTTCCTTCAAGACACTACCAGTACTTAGTTAAAGCAGAACTGATTGCAGAAAGCAAATGTCAACATTTTTAACAGCAAAAAGAAACAAAAGGAATGTTTTCACTACACTAATTTTACACTCTTCAAAAAGAATTCAATGTAGTATTGGAGAAGGATATTCTCTAGAAAGTAGAACTTGCTACTATTTATAGTATTGCAATTTCACATTTCAGTTTGGTCACAAACACCTTTTCCAGCCATTTCTGGAGGCTAAGAAATTATTTAAAGGAAGTTTTTGAAGCTGATCCTTTGCAGGCTGTCAGTGCACGCTGTAGTGTTTTGAAAAGTGCACAAATGGACATGTGGTTGTGGGTGTGAATATCATTCCTTGCAAAGCCTCTCTTCTCTTCCAAAGCTATCTGACAAAGGACAGGCACTCTTAATAATAACTCTTGTTGCCAACATCGTTTTACATGTCTTCTATTTCAGGGTGCGTACAACGCGTTGCTATTGTGCTACTTCATGCATTTCAGAGTGGTTCCACTTTGGAAGATAAAAAAGAAAGAAAATCATTTTACTACTTTCACTTGGCTGCCAAAGGATATTTTGCTACATTTTATAACCAGATAATCTGAGAGGTTTCAGTGAGGGGAAGAAAGAAAATAGATCTTCAGTGTAATGTAAGGGTTGAAATATCATTTAGGGTACTTTCATACATCAACTGAGCTCATATGTATGGGTGACTGAAAAAAGTCATTTTAAAATCAATAATTTTTTTTCTGTTCATATGTTTTTGAAGATAATAACAGAATTTTCACTGTTGTTTCAAGTCTCTCTCGATGGGTAGTTTGAATGACACACTTTCAAGGCACCCAGCAGGTAAATAGCTATAACTTCTGTGGTTTAATGCATCTCAGAACACAATTGCATCCATCACAGTTATGTTATTCAGCAGGCTCATTATTCTACCCCTTCTTATGCACATTTGTACTGTGATCATCAACAGGAAATCCCTTCTAATGAAAACTGTAAGAAGCGATCATTTAATTAACAAAAAAATCTGTCATCTAATCAGTAGTAATTAAATAATGGAATATTTAAAAGTCTGGCAGGGTACTATGGGAATTAAGGTGTCAGTATGTTTGTGTGAGAGGTGAGACAGAGCAGCTTTTTTATCAGTAGGTCTTTTTATGAGCTCTAACAAAATGCAACAAAGTGAAAAGTACTTCATAAAGAATATGTCTATAAGATATCTCAGAGACCTTGCCTGTGAATAAACAGACTTGCTGAGAAGGATGGAGAAAGAGTAGCTTAGGTATTTGGTCTGCAGGGATTCTGAAAAGTTTTGATTAGCACCATAAATAGGAGTTTCTGTCATAGATGTTATTAAGCTGTATGAGGATTTTAAGGAACCTTGTTTATCAAAGACAGAAATCACAGCTTTATAGAAATGGCTAGCCAAACTTAGAACAGAGATAAAAATATAACATTAAAGGGTCTTTGAAGACTATTCTGAAACCCTTACTTGTACTGAGTTGCACTTATTCTTTCAAGGAGGTCACAGTGAGACAAATTTAATATGAGAAAAGTTGTAGAAATATGATTAATAACACAATAAAACATAACAAGTGCTTCCCTCTTGGCTTAGGGCAAACAGCTTGAGTTGACTACAAAATGGAGAGAATGAGCTAGGAGGGTAACTACTCAAATAATGTGCTGAGCCATTATTCCTTCTCTTTAATTTCTGATAGGGGACAAAACACTAGACTAAAGTTGGTGCTTAGTTTTCAGCATGTGAGTATGGAGCCCCAAAGGAGAAAACAGAACTACTCCCTCAGAAGCATAGCATTTCTTGAACACTTGGCCAAATCTAGGGGGCTAGGGACATAGAGATGAAGAGTGTGACAGCAGTGACTGGGATTGCTGTGGTGATTTGTCCTTACTCCTGCAGTGGAAGGGAGATACATCTGGCCCAGTCAGGTCTTGGAGCAGAGCAGCACTTTAACACAGTCTATATGGTAGCCTTGTACTTCCCAGAATAGAAAGTAATTTTATCTTAATGGCAAGACAGGGGATTGCTCACATAACACACAGAATCATAAGAAAAAAATATAGCAAACATTTGCTATCAATTAGTAAGACAGTTATTGTACAGGCAATGCTTTCTCCATGAGTACCTTAGTCCAGAAGAGTATGGAACATCCCCAGGAGAGATGCAGGAGCTAGCACCAGACTGCCTTTCCACAAGTTTACGAAGCAAGTACTATGCTTAGGGACTGACCTGTGCTTTCTACATTTATTTGCTCAAAAATCATCCTGCAATCTTGTTCTCAAAGTGCCCCAGAGACTCAGTGTCTCTGGAATCCCCTTTAGTGAAGCCCTTATTTTCTTGTACTGGTGACTGGAGAGTTTTTCTGGAGCTTATCATAAGCTCACCACATGAATAGCCACAGCACAACTTCTAAGTTACTGAAATAATAAATCTCCTTCCTATTCCTTTCCCCAGAATCTGTTGAAATTCCCAGAAAATAGTATAAACATCTTCAAGAACTAGTATACTAATACCACATCTTATGTTGTTTATCTAGCTATTTTCCCCATACTTTGCTCTGTCTTCCTGATTAATCTAAATCTTATTTTCCTAATATGCTCCTGAGACCTTCTGCCTCCCAAGCATAGGCCTTACCACTGGAGCTTGTTTAATTAGACCTTATCTGTTAACTCACATAGGACTGATGGTTGAACATTCTTTAACAGCTCAAATATCCATAGATCATAGATGTACATTACTGGCTTCCACTTCCATTGCTTCTACAGTAGAATTATCTTGTGAAATTAAGTTTCCAGGATGAGCAACTCTGAGATGTTAGTAATTTTAAACACCTGTGAAAGCCAAAGAGAAAGGGAGAAAAAAGTGGTTTTGGAAGCCTAAAAAGGCGCAGCCTTACCCAGGGGCAACACCCCAGCCTGGAGGTACCAGTTTCCAGAAATATAAATTGATATCAGCATCATTCTGACTCATTACACCTTTGCAGATAATCTGTATATGACATCCAAGAACAGGAATAACCTCCACCCCTTAAATTTTGATTTTTCCAACCAGGATGTTTTTTACAAAAATTTGTAGCAAAACAGACTTTAGATCCATGTGTAAATATTACACTGAGTAAGTTACAGGAGTCACTGTGACTTTGAAGAGTGGAGTGCTGGAGATCTGAAGAGGAGGTAGGACATCATTCTGGACACAGTTCAGTCTCACTGCTGTAGCTAGTCATTACAAAGACACCACAGGAATATTAAAGCAGAACATGACACTAGGTTATGGGTGATGGAGGTTCTGGCTTCAGCAGGGAGGATTCCTTTCGACCACAAGAACTGAAAACTCCCCCAAAGTTAGCCTTGTACCAGTTATTTGATTAGTTCTCTATATTTTGAAAACCCCCATTTCTACTCTCAGTGTCCACATAATTTCACTGTTTTCAGCTTGATACTTATTTTGGTTTTATTATATCCTTCAAAATACTGGTAAACTGTTCAGAAGCCCAAGCCAGCAAAAGGGCATGGATACAATGAGTCTTGTTGTTTTGTGGAGGGAAAACCTGGCCTTACTCTAGAAAACAAACCCCACATTTTCTTTGCCTTCTGAGCTGCACAAGTAACAAAATGCTATAAATGTAAGCTCTATGGCAAGCTGTACTGCAGGTAGGGTGATATGGGGCAAGCTGGTCCTTCTTTCCCTCAAAGCTTCCTTAGCTCACAAACCAAGAAGTTGCAGAACCACCTGTACCAGTCTAAACTATTGCCTGGCTGAAGCTGCTCTTCAAGTACTGTCAGCTACTCTCCATCCTCTGCTGATATGCAGGGTATGAATAGATACAGAAACTGACTGGATAAGTTGTGGATGTTTTCCCTCTGTAGACATGAGGATTTTTGTATTTTCTTTTTTTCCTTCATCTTCTGAAAACTGGGGGCAGGGAGGAGGGGAAATAAAATCAGTGGAATAACAGGTACAATGGAAGTTTAAATCACTTGACTTGAACACATACTAATGTCTTGACACAAGCTTCACACGACAGTACAACTCAGGATACAGAAATAAATATACCACACATACACGCCTTGAACACCAGCCAAAACATCAGTTTTCTTGCAAATTCAAAAACTTTTGGGAGCAATCCTTCAAATGCTGACTGAGGTCAGTACCCCTAACACACCTACCTATTCACAGAGGCCAGTTTGTAATGCAGTTGCGAGAGTAGTTACAGGATTGGACTGAGTTTTCAGTTACCCCCTGTAGATAGTCCTTTGAATCCTGAGAGCTGTTTGGCTGCAGTCTTACAGCACCCCAGGCTGGGAAGGGACTTCTAAGTCTGCCTGGCATTGATTTGGATTTGGGTCTTTGTCTATTCAAGTTACATGGGCACAGCTGACAGGTGCAGTGATGGGTGCAGGCAGGAGGCATGCGTGCAGGCATTTGCTTTCACTCACATGGGTGCAGCAACATCTTCTCCAAGACAAGGGCAGTGAGATAAGGTGGGCTGAGTCCAGGACAACCCTCTCTCTCACTCCACTTTGGGGACAGGGGAGGTCCTTAAGGAATTGTCATCTTTACTTAGGCCTACAAGTAGGGTCTCCTGGATCACCATCTTTGTAATCATGGTGGTGTTCTGGGAGGAAAACCTAGCTTCCATGCATGTGGCTTAGTGCCCAGAAGTTATATCTTTCATCAGATTCTCTAAATTCTCAAGATAAATTGGGAGATGGTAAGTGAAACTTGCTCTAGCACAGGTTGAGAGCATGGTTGCTACACTCTCAAGATGATCACCTCATATTCCATCTCAGACAGAATGAGTTTGAGACCAAGGTCAAATGCTATATTCTGATTAAAAATGCATGGGCAACCACTAGCCTATTAATTAACCTTTTCATAGCTTCAATTACATATCTAGCACATAAGGTTGAGCTTGTGAACACGCTGTGTTCAATCTGTACTTGGGTACACATTTCTAGGAGGAACTTCAAGTGCAAAACTTAAGCCTGCAAGGCTACTTGTCATCAGCTAGTAGGCCAATGTTGCTGCTGACCCTGAGTAATTAGTCTTTGACAATACAAAATGCATACCAGCTGTGAGCTCCAAGAAAGAACCTGCATCTTTATTTCTATAAAAATCCCCAGCAACTGTGCATGTTTTTTTTAAAAACCCAAAACTTTAAGGGTTTAAATTCACTTCTTTGCAAGTAGGTTTGCAAAAAGCAAGAAAGTATCTACCTTGGCTTTTATGTTCAAAATACAAATATCTCTCAAATCAGGTTCTTCTGTTTCTATGTACAGCTCTTTGTTTGAACAAAGACAGATTAACTCATCCTGATAACTAATTCAAAGGCCTGCCATTTTCATATACATAAATCACTCCAAAGTTAAATTAATTATCATTCTGGAGCAAATACTCCTATTGCTTACATGTACATGGTACCAAATTCTGTCCTCATGGGGAGCTGGCAGATCACAAGGATATTTTCACAGAATCAGAGAATGGTAGGGCTTGGAAAGGACCTCTGGAGATCATCTAGTCCAACCCCTCTGCCAAAGCAGGTTCACCTAGAGCAGGTTGCACAGGACTTCATCCAGGCAGGTTTTGAACATCTCCAGAGAAGAAGACTCCACAACCTCTCTGGGCAGCCTGTCCCAGTGCTCTGGCACCCTCACAGTAGAGAAGTGTTTCCTCATGTTTCAGTGGAACCTCCTGTGTTCCAGCTTGTGTCCATTGCCATTTGTCCTATTGCTGGCCACCACTGAGAAGAGTCTGGCCCCACCCTCTTGACACCTGCCTGTAGATATTTATAAATATTGATAAGGTCTCCTCTCAGTCTTCTCTTTTCCAGGCTAAACAGACCCAGCTCTCTTGGTCTTTCCTCATAAGAAAATGGTCCAGCCCCTCACTGATGAATATATTGAATAGGACTGACCAAGTACTGACCCATGTGGAACACCACTGACCACAGGCCTCCAACCAGACTCTGCACCACTCTGAGCTCTGCCACTGAGCCAGTTCTTCACCCACCTCACTGTCCCCTCATCTAACCCACACTTCCTAAGCTTGTTTATGAGGATGCTATGGGAGACAGTATCAAAAGCCTTGCTGAAGTCAAGGCAGACAACATCCACTGCTCTCCCCTCATCCACCCAGCCAGTCATGCCATCATACAAGGCTATCAGATTGGTCAGACATGATTTCCCCTTAGTGAATCCATGTTGACCATTCCGCAGTGGCCTCATACCAACATGTGTTTCTTGTTTTCCAACTACTTTCAAATCCCATGCATTCCAGCAACAAAGTTGATAACCCATTAGACTTACTCAACAGTACTGCATTTGCAAAATACACTTTTGTTTTATTTTCCTTTTTTCTTTTTCTCTCTTTTTTCCCTCTCCTCTCTCAGGAGGCAGATACAAGAGCTTACACTTTTATATTCTGAATTAGGAACTCTACTTCCACACTGAAACCACTTCTCTGGCTGAAGTTCTGTATTCATTTCAGCAGCTGTGCTAAGAATAAAACAGGAGATCAAAGTGAGAGGGACAGTAGAGCAAGCTAAAGCAGCAAGTCTGACTTCCGTTCAGAGGGATGGCACTAGAAGACTCTGATCAATCCACCCAGAAAAGCAGTGTTGCTGCTCTGTGACCATGATACTATAGTGAAATATTTTAGCAGGCCCCAGAAGACATTTCAGAGCATGTGTAACCTCACCAGAGTGCGATGATCAGAGCCAGAATATACACTGAAAATCATGGACAGTCAGACACTCATACCTTGAACGGGCCTCATAAGGATTTGCTTTGCAAAAATATAAGACTATACTTCTCCAAACAAACGATTACTAGAAAAAAGAAACAGAAAATAAGATGTAGAACAAGGTAATCTTGTGCTTTCTCTTGTCCCTAGGCAAGATCAATTGCATCTATATCATCTTGACTGGTAGGATGGAGACAATGATGCTAGTCAGCTTTTATGAACGGGTCCATGAGAAGCTGTGACTGTGCACAATTATTTCTCATTGAATTAATCCAGCTTCTGCTTCAAAAATTAAAGGCTTACTGAAGCCTTTTCCCTGATGAATAAAAAAGCAGTCTGTTCCTTGTTTTCAACTATTTTTACCTTATTTTGGATAAGCCAAGAAGTTGGAGCCTCTCTGATCTCCCACTATATGACTTGTCAGGAGGACAAGCATTCTTGTAGCTCTTTGAATCCTTCCTACTTCTCCAACATCCTTTTTGAAATGAGGCCACATCTCTCCAACAACACGCTCTAAACCCCACACCAAGGTCACCTGCCCACCCGTGTCCGAGTTAGCCACCTCCCTGTTGTTGCTGGCATAACCTATGATAGCAGAAAATAGACTAAGAAAGTCACAGCTTTGGAAGAGGAATAGATGTTCTGCCACTATCTTCTCTTATGACACCACCTGTAAATCAGGCTCCTTCTACACATGTTATGGCTCCAGCAGAAGTAAGCAATGTTAATGCAGAAATCAGCTGAGATGGGTGTATGTCAGTTGGTTATTAGTTGGTGTTTGTCAGGTCAGCCTGTCCTTTTCTAAAGAGCTGTGTTGCTGAACCTGAGGTCAGCCCCTGGGATAGCAGTGCAGCTGTGTCACCTGATAGTGTACTGCTGTGGCAAAGTTTTCCCTTAGAAAGTCCATGACTCAGTCAAACACTTAACCTCTCTTCCCCTCAAGTGAAGAGGAAAACTCTCATTGAAACATCTCTCAGGGTCTTCCTTTGCCTTCCCAGTCAGGTGTTACAGTGGTTAACTGTGAGACATGACTGAAGGACTCCCAGGATCAAAGGGAGAAAATGACTTCTGCCCTTTCTGACATCTGCTCTTTCTCTCCAATTTCTTTATCGTTCTGTACTTTCTTGTGTTCACAGTGCCCTTCATTTCACTTCCCAGCTGGATATTTCCCTTCCCCACTGCCTTACATGAATTCAGTCTGTTGGCCTCCAAAGTAGAAACAAAATTAAGTGCTCAAAATTCTAGGGATTATCTTGGAGCTCCTGGGACTGCAGAAAATATTTTTTTCCAGAACAGTGCTTTCAGTGAGACCCTTAGCCCTCCTCCAGGAGTAATAAATGCCTTAAAGTCTGGATACCAGTTTCACTGTCAGACGCAATTAAATCTGACTCTCAGCTAAACTATCTCCATGGAGTTGGAGACGAATAAATGTAAAATCAAAATTAAGCATTCTGTTTGCTCACCCTTTGTGCCATTCCTGTAAAGTACTGGAAAGAGCTTGGCCTATTCAGTACATTTTCATAGTACACAAGAAAAAATATAGCATTAACTTTCACCAAAAGGCACGTATTACTGGTGGTTTTCGGGTCTTTGTAATGAAGTTACTGATAAATGCTACACCCATACGCAAAAGCAATAGACAGGCCTCAACATGGAGCCTGAATTTAACCCAGACTATCAAGTGGCTTCTCTCTACCACGCTGCTGCTGCTACATCAGAGGGGGGAGGGAGGAGAGGAAGTTTGGATAACTCCTCTTCTAGCTTCAAAAAAGCAATTAAGACCACACTAAAGAATGCTCTTGATTAATAGGAACTATTTTCAGTGGACAGTGCCAAGTGTACTGTGTGGTTGCTCTCCTTTATGGCAGCAATGCTGATGCACTAAAAGAAGCAATGGAAATTTTGTGCTATAAAATGAAGGAGTTGATTTTACTTTTATTTCCTCTCTGACACTGCATGGTTTCAAAAGTTAAGGTTTTGGTTTCCTAGAGAAACTTTGAGAATGAAAATAATACTTAGCTTATTTAAAAAAAAAAAAAAACAAACAAATAACAAAAACCAAAACCTCTCTTTCAATCTTGTTTCTATCAAATAGGGCCAGTAGATAAATATTTGAATATATGACTAAAATTTTTGCCATCTTCATTTTTTTCAGTAGGTTTCTGTGCATGTGTTTCTACACATTTATGAGAGTGGTGGCTGAGTTATCAGCAACAGAAGCACCATTCGGTGAAATTTATTTCCTTTTAGGAATGCAAAGCATGTAAACAAATTGCATGCTCAAATTTCTTTTAAACAAATTTTTTGGGGCGATGAATGTCTTCAGGATAAAATTCATCCCTAAACAGATCCTAATAGACACCACAGACAGAAATTTAATAGCGTTTCTGTGTTCAGTCAGTACGATAATATGTTCATGTGGCAACTAGCTTTATCAGTATTCACAGTCACATATGTGACTCTGAATGTGGCTCTGAACCCTCTGAATCCAGCACACCATGGATTAAATTCTTGTAGTAAATCATTATACTTGTAATTCAGTCTATGCCTTTAGCTGCACTAGTCACTCAGGCAAAGAACATGTGCAGCACTGGGTCATCCAAGTAGCTCACGAGCCTTACATGAGCTACAAAAGGATAACTAGAGCAAGCAATGGAGTGTGGTGCTGTAATCCCCATGCTGGTGCCAGCAGGGCTCCTTCGAGCTGGAAGAAGATGGTTGTGGAATAAGTAATGCAGATACATGGCTTTGGGAACCTGTGCTAGCCTTGTTTCATGACAAGGTTCTGTGCCATATTGACACAGCTGACTGGTTGAAGACAGCGTGGGGATTTCCAACAAAGTGCTGCACTGCACCATGGAATCGTGATTGTACTGTGTACTATGACTCAAAAAGGACTGTGAGAGAGTATTTGCACTGCAATTTGACTTTCTGTGGTTATCTATGCTATGTATATTAAAAAAAACCCCAAAACTACACCTTAAACTTGGCCATTTAAATGTGAAAAGCAAAACCAAGCAAATGAAGAATATCAACACCACCGATTCCTGACACAAATAGATTATTTCTTAATTAGAAGTGTATAAATTTGTAAATTGTTATTCATTTCAGCTCTGAGAAAACACACATACATTATCATAAGTCAGCTTTCTGGAGAGGCTTTCCATTCATGGCTTGATAAGAGCAGCTCTGAGTTTTGTACTCACAATACAACAGACTCAGCGGTTCTGTCAGACATGGCTTAGTTATGAATTACTGGACTCCACATTGTTTTTTTACAGTTGCAGCTTGAAGAATGTGACCTTTGCCTTTCCTGGGAAAGGCTCTGTTCCTGTGAGGAGCACATGAAGAACTACACTCCTTAACAAATCCAGTCACACACATGTATGATAGAATCATCCACAGAAGACAATTTATCACTCTCTGCACTTTCTTTGACTCAGAAGTCTGCCAGGACTTGATAAAGGCATGCAATAAATACGTACTTCGCTCAGGTGTTGGATGTACTTAATCTATATTTTCAATTAAAATCAGATTAAGATCTTACCATTTAGTATTACTTGTATTTCCCAATACATAGTTTTGAATCTGTGGAATCACCTATGTTTTCCATTATGAAAATTGCTTTCATCCTAGAGGGGTAGAATTCATCTCTCCTAAGTTCAATACCCTCAGTTTAGACACCTAGTCTAGCCTAATCTAATCAAGTTGCCTTGCTCTGTCAGTAGTCGAAGGCCAGTGACGGAGCCCTCCAGAAGGCAGACCACCTGAGATGCCTACCTTGGGTCAAGATGACTTGCCTTTGGGAGGATGCAGGATAACTGGTCATGCCTAAGCTCAGGAAAGGGGAATACTACCCAAAACATTCAGAATCAACATGTAGCCATTTATATGTCTTAAGCTATTACTGACATCAGCAGTTAACAGTACCCAATATTATATGACTGCAAGATAAAATGAAGTGACAATGAGGCAAAATGTGACCTTGAAGTAAAAATGAACTCATGTACAAAAATGTTGCAAACAAATATTCTTGCATGTAAGTTATTTTATGTGACTGTTGATTTCTGATGCTGTGGTGGTTTCACTGCCTAATGTGAGGGGGGAAAACTTTAGCCAGACTTTCCAGGGCTTTAACCCACTGCAAATTGATGCTGTTCAGGGTTCATCTTGTTGGGCACTCAAAACCAAAATTGCTGAAGGAAGAACAATGCTGGTCAGCAAAAATACAACAAATCTTTGTATATTATGTTTGCAACCACAATGGCAAGCAGACACTAACACCAGTCTCCCTTTGCCACCTGCTTGCATGCAAAGCATGCTTACCATGCTGACAGAGAAAAACCCACAAGTATGACAGGGCCCTTGACCATAGCAGCAAGCTGAACCGCAATTGCTGTTCATTTTCCTTTCAGTAAGACAGCTTCTCACCAGCTTCCTGACAGACAATCAAAACTCTGTGTGAATGATGCTTTAAGGGAGAGATGTGAGGCATGCAGGAGCAGATGGAGAAAAAAAAAAATGTTCTTCAACAGGGAAGGGACAAAACCTCTTCTGCTGATCCATATAGCCATCATGCTTCTTTATATAGAGAAATTCTATTTATATTGAGTCACCTCCCAGGACTTCACAGCTATGGATAGCAGAAGACCTGCTGCATTTGACTCTATTTTTCATAGCTCTTGTCTTTCATAAGACAAGTGCTTATGAGATAAGATTTCTCACAATTAGTTTCAGCCTTCAGGCTACTTGTTGTTGGGTTGTCATTTTTAAGTTTGAGCCAAACATTTTGTTGCCTGGATATTTTTTCCCCTCTCAGCAGGAGCCAGATATAGCAGTAGGGGCTCTGCACTAGGTGTCATTTAACGTGAATTCTCTTCATCAGTAAATTTGGATGGCCAACAGCAGTGATTCAGGCTTGCTGATACAGTTTCTCTGTGTTTCCTTCCACAAGTTACAGGCAATTTAGAAACCAGCAATACACGCAAGCAGTTCCAGTTATTTCTCCAGCAAAACTGTTTTTCAAGACTTACTTTCACTTGTTATAACCTGTCTTTTCACATAGCTGTACAGATCGGGTTGGTAAACAAGTAAACAACAAAAATCAAAAACCAACCAACCAAAAAACCCCAAACTCCAAAATTTCAAATTCAGGGACGCATTAGTCATTTCCACATTCAGCTTCATTATTTCTCTACAATTCTCCGTGGCTAAGGCTTAGCTTGTCCCTGCGCCTGATCACCCTTGTGGGCCTCTTTTCCAAATAATAAATAACAGTTTAGAAGTGGGTTTCATCGAAATTTCCTCCCCTACTTCACACTTTCAATTTGATCTACAAATATTCTTAAAGTGCTCTATAAAAGTCTCAATCATAGAATGACTGGCATTGCCTTTCTTAAGTGTAAGATTAAGTTGTTTGAAATTTATTCTCTCAAGTGTCATCGTTTCCCTTTTGAAAGGCAACAGAAACTGCAGCTGTGGGAAATCCACCTTCCAAGTTATCCTAGAGTCATAACACAGAGAAGCCTGGACAGATACAGTCCTGGGTAGGCAAACAAATGGAAAACTAGGTTACATTACAACATCAGGAGGTCAAATTGACTCCAATTAATATTTTAAGTCTGACAAACTGGAATTCCTTCTTTTAAAAAATAAAATAATAATAATAATAATAATAAAAACAATCCCTCCTTCTCCTGCATGCCCTGGCAGCTTAAGTCGTTATGCTGAGGCTTTAGATTTCAGCTAGAGAACTTCAGTCATGTTGAAAACTAGCCATTTATTCAAGCGGTTTTGCACATCAGAATTTTTCTAGTGCCTCGTACAAATTTAGCTCTCACTCTAGCACTGCTTAATTTCCCTAATACCCTCTTATGATGGATATGCCAATTAAATTAAAGTCAAGAACTTCAGATCAGCTTTTGTTGCTATTTTTCTAAAAGACTCAAGAACATTTGGAGATCCTGTGGTGTAGGAAAGTGTACAGCTGGTTTGTGATTGTGTTTCCTTTATTGTAGATTTCAAACACATTTGATTTTCTGATAGCCTGATTTTTATTAAAATTTTCTAATCTAGATATCCAACTTAATTCCTAGTCCTTGAATATTCTCCATGCTGACAAGGCAGTAGGTGTCACAGGGTGTTAAGCTCTCCTGGATACGAGGCACAGGACCCAAAAATGCACTACCTAAACACAGAAAGCTGAGCATATGAAGAAAATAATATGCAACTGATACCTTCTTTCCCTAATTTGGGGACTCAAAGGGCATGAGAGGAAGACATGAGCCTCAACTCAACAAATTAAGAGGATATACTCGTATTCTGTTTATCCTCTTAAGCCATCCCCCTAAACATTTTGGAGCCAGCTAGTGGCTGACTGAGCTTCCACTGATGCCAAGGCAGATTCCATCTGCATGTTTGCTATAGCCATACACTTTTGGCTGCAAGAACAGCCTGGGAGGGAACTGCTGCACAGGCTGACTGTAATTCTCCAATATGCAGCAGCTCTTTTGCTCCAACAAGCAAAAGAGGGAGGTAATAGATGGGCTGAGGCTCCTCGGGCTTCAGAGAAAGAAATCTCCTTTGTACAGAAAATATCTTAACACTAGAGACTCACTTATCACTGGTTTTTTTTGGGTCTCCCAAAATTAGCTGATGGAATTTCACAGCACATAAAAGAGGATAGCTTGGGAATGAGCACTGCACTCCTTTTCCCCAGGCCAGCATGCTCCCCCTCACAGGCTTGTCTCCCAGGTGCTTGGTGAAGTAAATCAAGAAGTAAACTGAATGGTTCTTCTTATTTTTATTTCCCCAAGAATTAGTAAAACAGCAGCAAGAATACTCCCAGACACAGATAGTTAGAATTACAATGTATCTGTGAAGTAATTTCTGTGTGTCTCTCTCTGTCACATACACACACACTGCTTCCTTTCTGATGGACAGGCTGACCAGGTTGCTGATCAGCCACGTTGCCAATACTGACAATGACAAATCCCTTTCACAGCTCAGAAGAACCTTAAGTAAATTCTCCCAAGACACTGGCAGACGTTCCTCTCCTTGCTCTGTCACTCACGGTGAAGGCTGAAAATCTGATTAGAAATTAAGCAGGGGCATTCCAGAATGGAAAAATCTTGCTTGATAGGGAATAAGTCAAGACTATAAAGTATATTTAATTCCTTCTCTTTCTTCCTTCAGTTTTAATTAGGATTAAAAAGTCTCTGGCAGATATTTTGGGATTACTTTCATTTTCTTTCACTATATATGAGCTTATCTGTTTCACATGACCCTAAACAATACTGGAGAATTAACTACTGGAAATAAAACTGTTGGAAGGCAAACACATCCCAACAGAAAAACCATAGCTCCCTTCATTTCCCCACCCTCTCCAGAACATATTCATATCAACAACCCTAATATCCACATCCATTCCTACAAATACATTTTCATTGGATTGTAACAGAGCCCCGTTTCTGATGCAAATGGCAAGCAAAATTGAGGGCAAGAAGCATCAGATCTCTTCACAGAATCACAGAGTGTCAGGGATTGGAAGGGACCTCGAAAGATCAGGTCATCCAACCTCCCTGCCGGAGCAGGAACACCTACATGAGATCACACAGGAAGGCATCCAGGAGGGTCTTGAATTAATAAGGTCACTCCTCAGTCTCTTCTTCTCCAGGCTGAAGAAGCCCAGCTCCCTCAGCCTTTCCTCAGAAGGGAGATGCTCCACTCCCTTCATCATTTTGGTGGCTCTTCGCTGGACTCTCTCAAGGAGTTCCCTGTCCTTCTTGAACTGTGAGGCCCAGAACTGGACACAATATTCCAGATGTGGCCTCACCAGGGCAGAGTAGAGGGGCAGGAGAACCTCTCTCAACCTACTAACCACACCCCTTCTAATGCACCCCAGGATGCCATTGGCCTTCCAGGCCACAAGGGCACAGTGCTGGCTCATGGTCATCCTGCTGTCCACCAGCACTCCCAGATCCCTTTCCCCTACACTGCTGTCTAGGAGATCATCTCCCAACCTATACTGGAACCGGGGGTTGTTCCTGCCCAGGTGCAACACCTTACACTTGCCCTTATTATATTTCATTCAGTTTTTCCCTGCCCAGCTCTCCAGCCTGTCCAGGTCTCTCTGGATGGCAGCACAGCCTTCTGGTGTGTCAGCCACTCCTCCCAGCCTGGTATCATCAGCAAACTTGCTGACAGTGCATTCAATTCCCTCATCCAGGTCATTTATAACTATATTGAATAATACTGGTCCTAGTACCGACCCTTGAGGGACTCCACTAGACACAGGTCTCCAACTAGACTCTGCCCCATTGACCACCACTCTCTGGCTTCTTCCCACCAGCCAGTTCACAGTCCATCTCACTACCTGCTCATCTAATCCACACTTCCTCAATTTGGCAGCGAGGATGCTGTGGGAGACCGTGTCAAATGCTTTGCTGAAATCAAGATAGACCACATCCACTGCTCTACTGTCATCTAACCACCCGGTTGTGTTTTCATAAAAGTCTAGAAGGTTGGTCAAGCACGACTTCCCCTTGGTGAAGCCGTGCTGACTGCCCCTAATGACCCTCTTATCCTTGATATGCCTTGAGATGGCACCAAGGATAAGTCGTTCCATCACCTTTCCAGGGATGGAGGTGAGGCTGACCGGTCTGTAGTTACCCGGGTCTTCCTTCTTGCCCTTTTTGAAGATTGCAGTGACATTTGCTTTCCTCCAGTCCTCAGGCACCTCTCCCGTTCCCCACAACTTAGCAAAGATGATGGAGAGCGGTCTAGCAATGACCTCAGCCAGCTCCCTCAACACCCGCGGGTGCATCCCATCTGTACCCATAGATTTATGGATGTCCAGATTGCTTAATTGGTCCCTGACCCAGTCCTCATCAACCAAGGCAAACTCCTCCATTGTCCTGACTTCCTCTGGGGCCTCAGGGGTACGGAGCTCCTCAAGACAGCTTCCGGCAGAGTAGACAGAGGCAAAGAAGGCATTCAGTAACTCTGCCTTCTCTGTATGCTCTGTCACCAGGGCACCCACCTCATTCATCAGTGGGCTTACATTGCCTCTAGTGTTAGTTTTGTCTGCCATGTATTTGAAGAAGCTCTTTCTGTTGTCCTTGACCGCTCTGGAAAGGTTTAATTCTAAGGAGGCCTTGGCTTTCCCAGTTGCCTCCCTACATCCTCTGACAACAGCCTTATATTCTTCCCAAGTGGCCAACCCCTCCTTCCATGATCTGTAAACTCTCCTCTTCCACTTGAGTTTGCCCAGCAGTTCCCTGTTTAACCAAGCAGGTCTCCTGGCTCCCTTCCTTGACTTCCTGCATATCAGGATGCTTTGATCTTGAGCTTGGAAGAAGCAGTCCCTGAATGTTAACCAGCTATCTTGGGCCCCTTTACCTTCAAGTACCTTTCCCCAGGGGTTCCCCTAACAATTGCTTGAAAAGGCCAAAGTTGGACCTCCTGAAGTCCAGGGTTGCGATTCTGCTTGGAATTCTGTTCCTGCCACATGAGATTCTGAACTCCACTATCTCATGGTTTCTGTAGCCCAGGCAGTCCTTTACCGCTTCAACCAGACCCTCCTTGTTAGTGAGGATGAGATCCAGCAGTGCTCCTTTCCTAGTTGGTTCATCCACCACTTTCATCAGGAAGTTGTCATCGATGCACTGGAGGAACCTCCTGGACTGTGGGTGGCTGGCTGAGTGGTCCCTCCAGCAAATATCAGGGTAGTTAAAATCCCCCACAACAACCAGGGCCTGTGATTGCGAGGCTGCTCTCAGCTGCCTGTAGAAGGCCTCGTCAACTTCCTCACCCTGATCTCGTAGCCTGCAATAGACACCCACAGCAGTATCACCCATACCAGCCTGCCCCTTAATTCTCACCCATAGACTCTCAACTCGCTCCTCATCCACCCCTGGACAGATCTCAATACACTGCAGTTGCTCTCTCAGATGAAGAGCGACTCCACCACCTCGCCTTGCTGGCCTGTCTTTCCTGAGAAGGACATAGCCATCCATGACCACATTCCAGTCATGTGAGCAATCCAACCATGTCTCTGTCATTGCCACCAGATCATAATCCCCTGACCGAACACGGGTTTCTAACTCCTCCTGCTCATTCCCCATGCTGCGTGCATTGGTGTACAGGCATTGCAGGGAGCGAGCCGAGTACACCAATTTCAGCCTAGGGGGGTGGGAGGCCTCCCTGCCTTCATCAATTCTAGACTGCTGCCCCACTGGCACAAGCCCAGCTGTGACCCCTTCCCCCTTCAAATCTAGTTTAAAGCTCTCCAAATGAGCCCTGCCAATTCCTGCCCAACCCTCCTTTTGCCCCTGCGGGATAGGCCTTCCCCACAAATCACTGTCTGGACTGGTGTCATATGAAACCAGCCATTATCAAAGAACCCAAAGCCCTGCCTGTAGCACCAGTCCTGGAGCCAGTCATTTATGGCCTTAATTCTGCCATTCTATCCTACATCAGCACCCGAAAGTGGAAGGAGGGAAGAGAAAATCACTTGAGCCCCAGACAATTTCAGCAGTTGTCCCAAGGCCTTGAAGTCTTTCTTCATTGCCCTCAGACTACGGGATGCAGCTTCCTCCCCTCCTGTCTGGAAGATCAGCAGTGGGTAGTAGTCTGTTGGGTGCACCAGGTTGGGAAGTGCCCTGGTGATATCCCTGATCCTGGCTCCAGGAAGACTGCAAACTTCCCTATGATGAGGGTCAGCCCTGCACATTCGGCCCTCTGTCCCCCTCAGAAGGGAATCGCCTACTACAATGACCCTTCTTTCTTTCCTGTCAGAGGCAGTCTTGAGGGGCTGAGTCAACCTCTTCTTCTGTGGCCTTGTAGGTGGGCCTCGCACCATGTCCTCACCTACCTCTCCTTCAAGAGGCAGGGCCTCAAACCTATTAGAGGGGCACCTGAGGGGGCAAAGCAGGTAGGGGTCACCCATGACGCCAAACTGGGACTTTCTTCCAACCCTCCTCATCTTTTTGATCCCCTGCCTCTGCACAACAACAACAGGGAAGGGGCTGTCTCAGCTCCCCCCTCTCTGCCCAACACGGTGGGGGTTCCATCACCTTTTGGGAGGTATCCTCATGGGGCATTTCTGACTGGCACACCAGGGAGCTACTCCACCAGTCAATCTCCTTCTCACATTCTCTAATGGCTCTCAGTCTCTTGACCTCCTTCTGGAGCAGCAGGCCCTGGCACTCCCTGCAGCCAGAGACCTGAGCAGCCACCGTTCGGGGCAGGCCCTCTGTCTGGGTCGCCACAGTCTTTTTGCTGCAAGCCCTCTGCCTGTAGGACACCATAGTCAGGGGCAGCCTGGGACACACCCACAAGTTGGAGAGCTGCTGCTATGGAGTGCTGCTGTCAGCAGAGCTACAGCGAGCTGCCCTTCCCTGCTCACCCCACCTGCGCAAACCACCATGTCCTGGTCGCCGCGCTCCCTGGGGGCCGTTTAAATCGCCCGCGGTTGGCCCTGGCACCGCCTCAGCCGCGTCGGCCCCGCTCCCGCCATCGGCTGCTCCGGACGGGACTCGGCGTCGCGGCCGCAGTCTCCCCTCGCTCCGGGACCGCCTCCTCCTCCTCTCGACTCGTGCTCAGCCGCGGAACTCACCGGTGCCGCCGCCGTGCTCCTCGCTGACTGAGAGCAGTTGCCGGTTTCACTGCGCAGGTGAAGTCTCAGGTGTAGTCTCTCAGGTGAAGTCTTGGCTGGTCAGAGCCTGTCAGGGGTTTATGGATTGCAGTCAGCACTTCTCAGAACTATGCACATTGTCTCTCAATAGCATCTAATGTTTTATAAATACTATAGAACAAAGAAAAATATCAGGTCACCATGAAAAAGAATCAATTCCAACCTCAGCTCAAAGCTGTGTTTTCACTTGCACAGCCGTTCAGATAACTCCTTTCTCCCTGCCACCTTTTGTTTTCTGTCACTCGCCTAACACATTCTGCTTGGCCATTGGTGCTCTTCACAATATGTGGCTCCAGGGCACCATTTAAGACCCAAAGCTTTGGGCCACAACCTTGGAGTAGGAACCAGCAGTATTGAATTCTAGCAACAAACAGAAAAAAAGCCTAAAGGGGCTGTGGCATGGGACACCAGCAGCCACAAGCACATCTCCATATAGCAAAGCATGGGGGTCATGATGAAATAAAAGTGTTGATCAGCAAAAAGGGAAAGAAAAGCGACAACCTATGGTTGTGTAAGAGAAGAAAGGAGAAATTTATTATGAACCTGTGGGAGTGCCACTTCATTTTGGTCTTCACAGTTGGGAGTAACTGTCATATGCTGACAGCACCTTGAATTAACTCTGTGAGAGTACAAGGCTGCAAGTGACATTAATATTTACCTTTAGGAGCTTTTAATCTGCCACAGTTATACAAAAGGTCTACAGTAGGAACTGTTGTCGTGCTGGACCTTGTAAGGAACATTGGGGCTGTGCCTCAGAGCAGCCTTGTATGCTGCATGGATTGCATGCCCGACTGTGCAGTGTCCCTGCCAAAGCACAGGCAACTCCATATACTCCATTCAGCTAAGACATGCACATCCTGTCCCATCTGACAGGCACACATGTTTAGTGAGCAGGACTCAGTCAAGGGCTGGGAGTTATATTGAGTCAAGTGCCACCCCCTGCCATGAGCAGGGACACCTTGCACTAGGCCAGGTTGGTTAAAGCCTCATCCAACCTGGCCTTAAACACTTCCAGGGAGGGGGCATCCACAACTTCCGTGGGCAACCTGTTCCATGTCTGACCACCCTCACAGTGAAGAATTTATTCCTATATCTAATCTAAACCTAACCTCTTCCAGTAGGTTGGCCCAGAGAGTTGTGGTGAAGGGAATTAAAGCCAATTGACAGCTGGTAACTAGTGGTGTTCCCCAAGGATCAGTGTTGGGGCCAGTACTGTTCAATATCTTTATCGATGATCTGGATGAGGGGATTGAATATGCCCTCAGTAAGTTTGCAGACAACACCAAGTTGGGCGGCAGTGTTGATCTGCCAGAGGGTAGGAAAGCTCTGCAGAGGGATCTGGACAGGCTGGATCGATGGGCTGAGGCCAATGGCATGTAGTTCAATAAGGCCAAGTACCAGGTCTTGCACTGAGTCACAATAACCCCATGAAACATTACAGGCTTGGGAAAAATTGGCTGGAGAGCTGCCCAGCAGAGAAGGAGCTGGGGGTATTGGTCAATAACTGGCTGAACATGAGCCAGCAGTGTGCCCAGGTGGCTAAGAAGGCCAACAGCATCCTGGCTTGTGTCAAAAATAGTGTGGCCAGCAGGAGTAGGGAAGTGATTGTGCCCCTGTACTGGGCACTGGTGAGGCTGCACCTTGAGTGCTGTGTTCAGTTTTGAGCCCCTCATTACAAGAAAGACACTGAGGTGCTGGAGCGTGTGCAAAAAAGGGCAACAAAGCTGGTGAAGGGTTTGGAAAACAAGTCCTACAAAGAGCAGTCAAGGGAGCTGGGGTTGTTTAGCCTTGAGAAAAGGAGGCTGAAGGGAGACCTTACTGCTCTCTACAACTACCTAAAAGGAGGTTGTAGAGAGGTGGGGGTCAGTCTCTTCTCCTAGGTAAAAAGCAATAGAACAGGAGGAAATGGCCTCAAGTTGCACCAGAGGAGGTTTAAATTGGATATTAGGAAATACTTCTTCACCAAAAGGTTAGTCAAGCATTGGAACAGGCTGCCCAGGGAGGTGGTAGAGTCACCTTCCCTGGTGGTATTTAAAGGACGGGTAGATGAGGTGCTTAGGGTTTAGAGGTGTAATTGGCAGTGTTAGGTTCATGGTTGGACTTGATGATCTTAAAGGTCTTTTCCAACCACTATGATTCTGTGATGATATGCTTTGGTGCAAGATACTAAACCAGATGGAGAAATGACTCTGCTCCAATATGACACGTTCCATGTTCCTCTAGATTTATCATATAATAAACAAGATTAACATGCATGCTATCTAGAATTTGTCATGATGCTTGATGATGCTTCTGTTGATTTCATAACAAATTTTGCATTTAAAAAGTATTTTATAATATTTTGTACCAGCTCTGGAGCTATATGTTTACATATCCAGCTACAGCTAATCTTTGGGCAACTGCAGTCCCAAAGAACTACTTTCCCAAGAGCACCTATCCAGTTGAGGTTGGGTTGGTTTTTTTTTTAAATAAGTCCCTACATTTGTGGGCAAACTGCATCTGCTGGTTGGATTGTCTCCATTCTAGTAAAGCTCAGATTAGTCCAAGCCTTTGTGTGAGGAACATCTTAGAACAAACAGAAGGAAAGAGGAAAGGAAGATTCAGTGTTTACTTTTCCAGGTAAATAGTAGAAAGCTTTTTAACGGATAAAACTTCCATTACAAGAACACAACAGGATATGCTAGCACTGCTGGATACTAAAATCCAGCTTGCTTTTATGTAGTAAGATTTGCTCCATGACAATCACACTGTTTACTTCCCCCCGCCCCGCACCAGTGAGGTAACATTAAAACAGTTTGCAACTGCAGAAATCCATTTTAAGAATATCACATGGGAATCAAAAGGTGGAGATGGAAGAGGAAATTGTGAGACAGTGAAAGAAAGTGTCTAAATTAGGAGAGAGTAGAATCTAGCCACTGCAAAAACATTAGTAACAATTAATATTTATACAGCAGAGGTGGATTGCCTTGAACATTCTCTTAATTGTAAGCTAACCTGTTAATCAGGAATTTAGGTTAAGCATCTCTGATCCCATTTGGTCTGAAAAATCCCAACACATCTACATAACAACTCTTTGGTTGCTCACTATAGTTGACGCTGGCAGAAGATCAAGCACTGGAAATCCCAAACAAGACGCTTTTTGATCTCAACATGTGTGTTCACCACAGGTGTTTATCTGTGATATGTTCCCTCCCAGTAAAAATCTCATTAAACTAAATGCTAGCAGGAGAGATCTGTTTGGAAGCCTCTGGCATGTTGGCTGTTTTCCTCAGGATGGAAAATTTCCAGTTGCAAACGTGTGACCACTAGTACTTAAAAATATCAAAGTGATTATATCGTCAGCATGAGAAGTTTCTTTCCCATGTTGAGCTCTATTGTCCCTACATGCTCCTACTAACAAATGAGGACATTGTGAGCAAGACATTTGCTGTGGAAATCAAACACAGACCTGGAGGAAAGCAACTTGCCAACAGGCTACTGAAGAGCTGTTGAATGAACAAAGACTCTCAAGAAATACCTGCCATCAAGCCATGACTCCCCAGTGATGAATACCCCTATTTATATCCTGTATTTCTGCAAAGCCAGATGCAGGAAAGTTAAAAAAATTTGACCTGAAGCCCTTCTTTAGTCCAGGATCACACTTCACTTAGCTTAAAATGAAGGAAGCTAGTAATCATAGGATGTTTTTAGTCCATTGTTCTTAGTATATTTTAACCAAATTTCTCTATAAACAGAGAGACAATCATAATTCAAAGAGGTCAAGACTTAAATGTCCAGTGGCTCCAGGGCTTTTGGCGCCTAATGAAAGATGCTTACAGCTCAGCCTTCAGAGGTTTGGACAGCTGGTACTGTAGGGCATATCCAGGGAAGCACAGCCAGCCCTCCTAACCCCAGAGCATCATTCTAGTCACTCAGTCACATTGTCTCGAAAAATTAGGTGTTATTTTTCTTTCTGCTAGCAGTTCTGACTTCTACCTCACCAACACACTATTACACCAATTTACATTGCAAATTTATGGTGGTATTGACTTTTTCTTCTTATTAGTGCAGAAAAATTAAGGTAAAGCAGAGACTGCCTGAAATACTTAATAGATTATTAAAGTCAGCAGGCATGCCATGGAAATTTTCAGATTACTTAGCCCCTTTTATAAACCGAAGGCTAATATGTGACCCAAACAATTACAGTCTGTGAACTTTCAGAGACACCCTGAGGCAGCTGTAGAAGGTAGGACAGAGCAACAACTCTGAAAGAGCAGCAGGCAGTCAAGTGCTGTTTGTCAGGATAAAGCTTCTAATAGTTCATTAGCATCAAGAGGGAATGGGATAATTGGAATGCACTCTACATGTATGCAGCTTTTAAGAAAGCATTTGAGCTAGGGTATTTTCTCCTAAGCACTGTATCAGACTGCTGAAATAAATGTCTTTTTTAATTCTTGGTCTTAGTGAGAGAAATAGGGCGAGGTAAGTTTTCTCCATAAATTATCCTAGCTGCACTGGAAACAGTCCCAAGGACCAGAAATGAGAAGTGTCTGGGTTTTCATTTAACTTTGCTCAGCGTTTTCAAAATAAGGATAAAAAAGAAAAAAGAAAAAAAAAAAAGAAACAAAAATTCAAATACAACAGTGACTAGGGAAGGGCAAAGCAAAGAAATGAAGATTGGAACACAGAAGAGGGTTGGAAAAATCACTTCAGACTTCAGTAAGTGTTTCTGATGCAGTATTACAGGTTATTTAAATCACAGCCTTTGAAGGTCTTCCTGGCAAATGCACCGTGTCATTTCTATAATAATGAAACAAAAGTTACTCTAAAAAAAAAAAGAAAAAAAAAGCAGCCTTTACAGTAACACGAAGCCAGACTTGAATAAAAAAGTTTGAGAATAGAGTGATTCCTTCCAAAGAAAATTAGATGTCTTTTTTATCCTCTGTGTGCTGTCTAACTCAGGTTTAGGGAAAACAGAAAGTTGAAAGCTAGCTGATCTGCTGGTTCAGTTACAACACAAATCTGCAGGACAAAGAATGGTTTTATGAACTTAATCTTAGAAAGGGGGATTGGGGAAAAAAAGGCTAAGCACAGCTCCCTCAGACAGCTGATAAGGGCAAGAGAGGTCTTAATCCAGACAAAACCAGTGTACAACTCATGAGAAAGTGCTTGATAATTCATTTTAGAAATCTGGTGCTGACAAACAGTGCACGTGTTGACACACACCAAGCCAGGTGAGGTAAACTGAGGAAGAAAATGTTGGGAAAGTAAAAAAAAATAAAGAAAAAAATTCACACTTTTTTTGTTTTTAAATAATATATAGAAAACAATACTTTAATAAATATATGCAGAGCCACTCTCCATCATCTTTGAATCAGTTCAGAGAAGCTGAGTCAGTGTTACACAAACTAAGTGTTCAGGATAAAACTGATTCCTCCTTTTTCTTGGAGTAGAAAAACTGAGTTTAGGAATCAAGAACAGGCTCTGCCAGTGCTACACCTTGACTCAGCAAACATCAACTCTGGTTATCAGCCCTAATAGAAGCCTTCAGCTGAATAAGCATTACCTCTTTGGGGCGAGATTTCTTTCATGGGCATCATGTTGAACATGGCATGGCATGAAGAACTGTGGGAGAGCTGTATAAATAGTTGAAAGTTATATAAAACATAAAAAGGTTTTTCCAGACCACCTCTTTCCAGTGCAATGTTCTTCTGTCTTCTTTTTATGGTAATGCTAAACATTCAGAAATTATAGGTGCTGTGTTAGACTTCCTGATATTAATGGAGTGCAAGATATCCTCCAGTCACTATGAACAAAAGTTTTTTGTGAGGTAACCAAAAATAAAGTCTAAAGAAAGTCTTTGTGGTGTGAGTCTACACAACATCTAGACGAGATTATTTCAGCATGTAAACCATCAGGATTTAAGCTGGAGATACAAATCTGAATTTAGTGTCATGGCTTGAAAAGCAGAAAACAAGGGACCCATATTCAGGAGCCGGAAGACTTTGCTGTCCCTTCTGTGGCCCTGCCAAGCTATGAAGCTGCTTGAAACAGAGGCAGCAAGAAGGCAGAAGGTGGTCTGTGCTTGGACGGGGGAAGGAGTTGCCTGCCCTTGTGCAAGGACACAAACCATGCTCTCCTGAGCTGTCTCTCTAGTAACGTTCCTGTGGTGCAGCCTTCCAGGATATAAGCATGTGGCATTCTCATGACAGGGTAACTTATTTCCAAGTGTGCCTGGCTAATAAATCCTGTTGCTTTGGCAGAGATAAAATGTTGGGTTAGTGAGAGACTGGGTTGCTCTACAGTGCTGGGAGGCATCCAGAGCATGGGATGTGGCTGTAGCTTCTATAAATGTACCCAAGCCAGCTTTCTGTCAACAACTTCGGGTACCGATGACAGGGTACTTTCAGCAGCGTGGGTCTCATTGAGCATCAGGAGCTTCTTATCAGGCTCTTAGGACAGGCTTGGTTTAGCTTAAAGCAAGACTGAGCATGTCTGCGGGAGGTGCAGTTACAGCTCTGAAGAATGAAAACAAATGGTTGTACAGGTCAAAATGCAAAACCTTTCGAAAACAAGTGCTCTGACATCTTGGAAGCCAGTGAATGAGAGGCCCACACGTGATGGTGGCCCACGCATGATGATGGGAATATAAGCTTAGGTGGGTGGGGGTGTTTCAGGGTGGAAAGTGATCTTTTCCTGAAGCAGGGCAGGGCAAAGGCAGTCTGAGGAAGAGGTCTGAATAATGGTAGCTGCCCTGGTTGTACAGTCAGATGTCCCTTTTAGGGACATTGTGAGACAATTCAAAACCATATTTATTGTCACAATGAACAATAACATCCTTTAGAATACAAGGCGTTATTTATTTCTGAAGATTTCCAGACATGAGCTGTCTTTCTTCATTGTAAAACCTCCTGCTTGTGAGACCATTCAATGAGAATTCTCTCAGAGAATCAGAGTTATTGTTGGATACCCAAGAAGTTACTTCAGCTGAAACTACAGATTTAACGTGTACCGGGAACGAACGCCACAGCCATTTTATTCAAGATGTGCATCTTTGCTGTAGCTTTGCAGACTGGCTCCTTAGTGATGTCACTGCCGTGGGTGGGTTCACTTTGACAGTGTTTACAGCTGATAGTGACAAAACCACAGAGGCTGATTTCCTGAGACTGGGTGTCATCCTCACGGTATGGTCAGAGTAGTCTGCTCCTCGTTTTTCAGGTCAGGGTCTCACTTTTCACTCATAATGTTTCATATAATCTACTTGAGATTGACCTCTAATGACCTATGAGAGAGCAGTGTAGGGGAAAGGGATCTGGGATTCCTGGTGGACAGCAGGATGACCATGAGCCAGCACTGTGCCCATGTGGCCAGGAAGGCCAACGGCATCCTGGGGTGCATTAGAAGGGCTGTGGTTAGTAGGTCAGAGAGGTTCTCCTTCCCCTCTACTCTGCCCTGGTGAGGCCACATCTGGAATATTGTGTCCAGTTCTGGGCCCCACAGTTCCAGAAGGACAGGGAACTGCTTGAGAGAGTCCAGCACAGAGCCAGCAAGATGATGAAGGGAGTGGAGTGTCTCCCTTCTGAGGAAAGGCTGAGGGAGCTGGGTCTCTTTAGCTTGGAGAAGAGGAGACTGAGGGGTGACCTCATTAATGTTTATAAATATGTAAAGGGTGAGTGTCACCAGGATGGACCCAGACTCTTCTCGGTGACAACCAACGATAGGACAAGAGGCAATGGGTGTAAGCTGGAACACAGGAGGTTCCGTTTAAATATGAGGAAAAAGGTCTTTAAAGTGGGGGTGCCAGAGCCCTGGAACAGGCTGCCGAGGGAGGTTGTGGAGTTTCCTTCTCTGGAGACATTCAAAACCCACCTGGATGCCTTCCTGTGTGATCTCATTTAGGTGTTCCTGCTCCAGCAGGGGGATTGGATGAGATGATCTTTCAAGGCCCCTTCCAATCCCTAACACTCTGTGATTCTGTGAGAGATTCTGTCTGCCCCACACACTGAGCCATTTTACCTGAAGATCTCTGTTTTAAATGTTTCAGTGGATAAGGAACTGGCTGAATGGTCACACTCAAAGAGTTGTGGTCAACAGCTCAATGTCCAATTGGAAACCAGTGACGAGTGGTGTCCCACAAGGGTCAGTATTGGGGCCGGTGCTGTTCAACATCTTTGTCAGAGACATGGACAGTGGGACTGAGTGCACCCTCAGCCAGTTTGCTGACTACAGCAAGCTGTGTGGTGAGGTTGACACGCTGGAGGGATGGGATGTCATCCAGAAGGACCTGGACAGGCTCGAGAGGTGGGCCTGTGCTAACCTCATGAAGTTCAACAAGGTCAAATGCAAGGTCCCGCACCTGGGCCGGGGCAACCCCAAAAATAATACAGGCTGGGTGATGAGTGGCTTGAGACCAGCTCTGAAGAGAAGGACTTGGGGGTGGTGGTGGACGAGAAGCTCAACATGAGCCGGCAATGTGCGCTTGCAGCCCAGAAGGCAAATAACCGTGTCCTGGGCTGCATCAAGAGAAGAGTGGCCAGCAGGTCAAGGGAGGTGATTCTCCCCCTCTACTCTGCTTTCGTAAGGCCCCACCTGGAGTTCTGTGTCCAGTTCTGGAGCCCCCAACACAAGAGAGACATGGACCAGTTAGAACGAGTCCAGAGGAGGCCATGAGGATGATCAGAGGGCTGGAGCACCTCTCCTATGAGGACAGGCTGAGAGAGTTGGGGCTGTTCAGCCTGGAGAAGAGAAGGCTTCAGGGAGATCTTACAGTGGCCATCCAGTGCCTGAAATGGCTACATGAAAGCTGGGATGGGGCTCTTGACAAGGGCAGGCAGTGACAGAGCAAGGGGAAATGGCTTTAAGCTGAAAGAGAATAGGGTTAGATTAGATATTAGGAAGAAATTCTTCACTGTGAGGGTGATGAGACACTGGAACAGGTTGCCCAGAGAAGCTGTGGATGCCACCTCCCTGGAAGTGTTCAAGGCCAGGTTGAATGAGGCTTTCAGCATCCTGGTCTAGTGGATGGAAGCGGGGTTGGAACTGGATGATCTTTAAGGTCCCTTCCAGCCCAAACCATTCTAAGGTTCTCTGAAGTAAGAAGTGCTTTTCGGTAAGGTTTACCCTGCAAGCATTTTTGTGGGTTGGATACTTGTTATTCCTGGGCTGGGAATTCTGTACAATGTTGAATGATGATTTTTCTCAATTATAAATTCATTCAAATAAAATATGTAGGCTTGTGTTATTATGTTGTTCTCATTCTAACACTACAGATTGCTCATAATATGTGCCTATAGCTATTTGGAAGGGTGACTACTAACATGTTGACTATAAATCTAAATTAATAGAGACACATGATTTATGTGCATATGATGTTTTCGTAAGCACTCAAGAGGCTGTTTGTAAGAGAACCATAATTCTTTTATGAGCTTTCAAAAATACCCTGCTTGCTCCTTTGGGAATTCACACAGCACATGTGCGTGTGTGACACACAGCAGCAGTGCACGGAGTGGTGGGTTTGTAGGAAATACAATTCTGTTCACTGTCTGCAACCTCTTTGATTGTTGCTTGTCTTGTCTTTTTGCCAAAAAGAGCCGGAGAATGTTGGCAGAAGTTGGTTCAAGACAGCAGATCAGAATGAGTATCACTGTGATCCCTGTACACAGAAGAATATTTAGTCTTTCTTTCCTTGTGGTTTTCCTTTCTGTCTGCAGCACTGAAAATCAGTGTTAATTTGCTCTGTGTGGAAGCTATCTGCTGGCAGCAGAGCCCTTACCAACATAAAGACACAAAGAATGAGCTTGTACTAAAGGCTCCAGACTCAATGTGTTGGGACTCTAATCATGGATTTTTACATTTGGCTTTTGCCATGTCCCTTAATTTCCCTGTTGAAATTCCTCATCTGTGAAACTTGTTAATAATATTAATGTCGTTAGCTACTCTAGTTAAGGAATAGACTACTCAGGACATGGGCTAGCTCTGTGTGTGAATACACAGAACCTAGAGCAGTGGTGTGGTAGACCTTGGTGTGGAGGAACCACTTTATTGCAAGTAGCATGCAGTAAGAAGGACTTAGTCCAAATTCCTGCTGTGCCTTAGATTTCTGTCAATAAACAGGAGGAATGGGGTCTTCTGATCTTGAAGACATGCTTGAGAGCCTGCTGAGCTAGTTAACAGTGCCCCATTATCTAAGTGTTTATTGGATTCAATAAGTACCAAAAGCTGTGGATGAAAAATGGGGACATGTTTTAATCTCCTCACTCCTGCTGCCACCTTTTTCTTTTTCTTCATGTTGCCATTTAATTAAATGTTCCATTCCTCCTTGTGGTTTCTGTGTATACAGTTGCAACAGCACAAGGCGATGTGTCTTTGTGGCAGAAATATGTCCAGACTGTTGGTGTATCCTCTGGTGTTGTAGAGATGGCTTCCTGGGAGTGTCCACCTAAATATTCTGCTTTAATCTTGTTAAAAGCATGTTGCCTGGGACTGGCTAGACAAGCCCACCATGCCGAACTGACTTTGGTGTTTCACAGAATCACAGAATCACAGCGAGGTACTGATGACTCCTGTGATTCTGTTGGGAGATTTTTGCCTTTTGATGGGCTTTCAGACTGAAACCCCAAGCAGCAGGTAACTGATCTGCATGAGAACATCAGCTGTCAGCTCAAAAAGAAAAATCATGTTGAGCGCTCGTGATTGTACAGGAAATAAATTACTCATGAATACAGTGCAAAAAGGGAAGTGCTCTGAAAAGAGAGCAACTAAACGTTTAAAATACTATTTTGAGATATTTTAAGGCGTATTGTGTATTTACAGTAACACCTGTCTGGCATGTAGCATGCCTAATGAGTTGTTTAAAAAACTAACCTAGAGTGGGATTTATATCCAGCAGTGGGAATATGGTTTGAAGACAAAGTTTCTGAAGATAGATGGGACAAACAGTTTGCTGAATGCCACTGACTTCAACCCAACTCACACTGTGCGTTTATTCCTGTAGACCATTGGAAGAGGGCGGCACTTTGTAGTCTGACTAAATGAGAAAGACAGGATGCTCTAGAAGCTGGGAGGAGGTTTCTGCTCAACTGTCTTTCATGCTCCGTTTTTTTTGCTCAATGTTTAACATAGTTTCTTATTGTTTACTTTTTTTTTTTTTGGCATTTTTCTATTCTTCTGCATATAATGACTTGGAGGCTGAAAAAAGTTGCATGTGGCTTCCTGAGCATCCTGCACTGTGGAATAAAAGCCTGAAATAAGAAGTGCACGCAGACTGTCAGATCTCCCTCTCCTTTCCGCCATCCATTCCAAGGCATTTAAGATGGCTAAAAAAAGAAATATCTGACCCTAGAAACAGTTCTGACCTGCAGTAGCTTTGGGCCTCTGACCCCATGGCAGCTACTGTGAAGTCTGTCAAGTTCCACCAAGGACAGAAATCCTGTGAGGGCTGTGTGTGATTGAGGACTGTCATTAATTGCATGGGAAACAGGTGGACTGAACAAGGGCTTGGATCATCATGGTATTGCAGAGCCACTCTCCATCATCTTTGAAAGGTCATGGAGGATGGGAGAGGTGCCTGAGGGCTGGAGGAAAGCCAGTGTCACTCCAGTCTTCAAAAAGGGCAAGAAGGAGGACACGGGAAACTACAGGCCAGTCAGCCTCACCTCCATCCCTGGGAAGGTGATGGAACAGTTCCTGCTGGAGGCCACCTCTAAGCATGTAGAGGAAAAGAAGGTTATCAGGAATGGTCAGCATGGATTCACTAAGGGGAAATCATGTCTGACCAATCTGATAGCCGCCTGTGATGGCATGACTGGCTGGGTGGATGAGCGGAAAGATTTGTGTTTTGTCTACCTTGGCTTCAGCAAGGCTTTTGACACTGTCT
The DNA here is from genome assembly GCA_907165065.1 of Caprimulgus europaeus. Next base: position 17,302,849 of record OU015530.1, read on the forward strand.
CCCATGGTATCCTCTCAGACAAGCTCAGGAAGCGTGGATTAGATGAGGGGACAGTGGGGTGGGTGAAGAACTGGCTCAGTGGCAGAGCTCAGAGGGTTTTAATCAGCGGTGCAGAGTCTGGTTGGAGGCCTGTGGTCAGTGGTGTTCCCCAAGGGTCAGTACTTGGTCCAGTCCTATTCAATGTATTCATCAGTGACTTGGATGAAGGGACTGAGTGTACCCCCAGCCAGTTTGCTGATGACACCAAGCGGGGAGGAATGGCTGATACACCAGAAGGCTGTGCTGCCATTCAGTGAGATCTGGACAGGCTGGAGAGCTGGGTGGAGAAGAACCTGATGAAGTTCAATAAGGGCAAGTGTAGGGTCCTGCACATGGGGAGGAGTAATCCCAGGCAGCAGTACAGGTTGGGGGTTGACCTGCTGGACAGCAGCCCTGCAGAGAAGGACCTGGGAATACTGGTGGATGAGGAGTTGACCATGAGCCAACAATGCACCTATCTACAGAGCGGGTGTCAAGAGAATGGGGCCAGACTCTTTCCAGTGGTGGCCAGTGATAGGGCAAGGGGCAATGGGCACAAGCTGGAACACAGGAGGTTCCACTGAAACATGAGGAAACACTTCTTTACTGTGAGGGTGCCAGAGCACTGGAACAGGCTGCCCAGAGAGGTTGTGGAGTCTCCTTCTATGGAGATGTTCAAAACCTGCTTGGATGAAGTCCTGTGCAACCTGCTCTAGGTGAACCTGCTTTGGCATTATCCCCAAAGGGCGCTTACAAGCCCTACCATTCTGTGATTCTGTGAGTTTGGGTTGGGGTTTTTTTAATAAAAGGAATAATATTTCCCTGTCAAGCCCCTTCTTCTCTTGCACTCTTATCTTCTTCAGGATGTTCTCTTCAAGAACCTAAGAACCAATTGTCCCAGTGAAAATCCACCACAGATTTATTTGCATCTAGAGATGCAGTTAGTTATCCAGAAAACTCACTGAATCAGTCCACAGTCCCAGATCAAAAATCCCATTTCACTAGAGATATTTCTACTAGATTAATCCAACCATCTGAAAGGTCAAAGGAGTTTTTCTAGATCTCTGTGTGGATACACAGACATTTATACACACCAGATGGTTTTATCTCACAGCCTCCTGTCACTAATGGGATATTTTATGGTAACCAATGCATGTGTCTTCCTCAGAATTTATCAATGACACACTGTGATTCACGCTGTCATCGTGTCCTGGTTTCACTAGGACAGAGTTCATTTTCTTCTTAGTAGCTAGAATAGCTGTGCTTTAGTGTCATCATGGGACTTGTTATGAGAAGAATATTGATGAAGTACTAAAGTTATTAGTTGCTGCTGGAGCCCAAGGCCACCGTGTTTGGCTGTTCCCAGCTGCATCAGGACTGGGAGGGAGAAGCGCAGTGAACAGCAAACCGCAGAACTGGCATTTGGATGTGCCAGTGAGATATTCCAGATCATATCCCGTCATGTCAGTACATGAACCAGGGCTGGCCAGAACACGGGGGGTTTCTCTCGGGGATCACTCGGGCTCTCGCTCTTCCGGGATTTTGGTTTTGGGACTCTTACTCTGCTCCGGGATCTCTGGCTGGCACAGGCTGGGCATCGGTCAGCGGGTGGTGAGCAATTGCACCGTGCATCACTCATTTGTATGTTCTGTTATTAATGTTGCTATAATTATCATTTTACTTTAATTATTAAATAGTTTTTATCTCCACCTATGAGACTCCTTGCCCTTTTCCTTCCAATTCTCTCCCTTACTCCCTGGGGGTGGGGGGATGGGGCAGGACTGAGAGAGCGACTGAGCCATAGGCCAAAGGAGTGAAACCACCTCACATGATCTGACCACAGAATATTCACTGAAACATAATTTCCACCAATTTCCCCCCACAACTGGCACAATAGTTATGGGCAATAAATAAATATTTAACATGTTCTCCTTTGACACTAATGAGCTAAAATACTATTTCCTTACCTGTATGGACTCTAACATGAAAGCACCCAGGTCCTCTAAAAATCTAAACAGACTGATTCCCCAGTAGCACTAGCCAACCTAAATAATGATGGATTCTTCAAATTTAAACTTTATAATTTTTTACCATCCTCCAAGTGCTTCTGGATAAATAAGTCTTTATTTTTTCAGTCCAGGAAAGTTAAGGCAGTGCTGCATCATTGCATACAGATGCCTACTTCTAGCACACAAAGCTGCAAATTTCCATAAGATTAGAACATCCTTGCAAAGGGAGCCAGGGATGCATTCTTCTATCAGCTAGAGTGGTTCAAACCTGCAGTGGACCCAAATGGAACTTCTCCAGATGTACAGAGCATTAACACAGGCAGGGTATGGCTCATTTTCTTGATATCATTTCCCCATGGTACAGAGGAGGAAAAGTTTAGAGACCAATGTTGTGCATAATAAATTGCACTTTTATTTCTTCCCTTAAGAGAGACGCTATAAGGAAAAGAGCACATTTTACATACTTGTCCTGGTTTTTGCTAGGGTTAGGATAGGGTTAATTTTCTTCCTAGTAGCTAGAAAGCCCTGTGTTTTGGTTTCAGTGAGGATTGTTATGAGAACAATGTTGGTAACTACAAGGACTCTGTGCTCTGGGCAGTTTCCAAGAACAGAGGACTGGAAGGGGGAGTGGAGAAGAAAAGTGTAGTAGTTAGTATAACCCAGAACTGACAGTTGGATGTGCCAATAAGATATTCTATATCATATTACATCATGTTCAGTATATTAACCGGGGCTGATCAGAAAGGAGGGGATTCTCTCAAGAATCGCTCAGGCTCGCTTTTCCAGGATTGTGATTTTGCTTCTGGGTTCCTTTTCGCTCCTCTGGGATCATTATAAGTGGGTGGTGAGCAATTGTGCTCTGCATCACTCATATGCATATAGTTGTGATCATTATTATTATTATTCTAATTATCTTAATTTTATTTTTACTCTAATTATTAAATTGTTCTTATCTCAAACTACAAGTCTTCTTGACCTTTACCCCTCCAGTTCTCTTCCTGATTCCCTGGGTGGGGGGAAGAAGGGGGCAGGGGGTTGGGAGTGGCTGTGTCTTGTTTGGCTGCCAGCTCAGTTAAACTGTCACAATACTGCACTAACCTGGGTGAAATTATTAATTTAAATGAAGAGTAATTGTATGAAATAACAATGAAATACAGATATGTGCTCAGACAAGAGTTTCAACGGGATCCGATAGCACAGTCCATGGCGACAGCTTGCTCTTACAGCCCGTATGTTTCACAGGACTTGAGGATGTTTGCTGAGGGCTGTTTTCTCTGCTTCTGTACACCCTTGCTGTTGATAGCCTTTAGGTAGATACACGGGGATTCCCACACACCTGAAGAGGATTGAATACCTGGAGTGTAAGTGCTTTGATCTGGGAATCAATAATGATGAGCTAAGTTCCCAGCTCTGCCACCACCGTGGCTGTGTGATCTTGACCAAGTCACTTCATTTTCTGTTTCTGGTTGCCCTTCCATCTTGACCACCAAGATGGTTAAGAAAATGGGTCCTTGACACTGTTGGTCCTGGTCCTTTTCACACTGATGATCTTTCATCAGGTAGTCAAAGCTTCCCTTGGGTGCAGAGAGTGCAAGAGCAATAGGGATCAGCAGTGAACAGGGATCTATGAGGATGTTCATGGTCACATCAGGGAAAGCTAGATGTTCATCATGAATCCAACCATCTGAAAATCTGTATTGCTTCTTTATATTGTGCAGGTAGTAAGAAGAGAGGTGCAAGAAAGATCTACTCAAGTCAAATAGAAGAGAGCGGGAGATATTAGGCACTAAGACTTTTTTGCACACACACAAATAAATTATGTTTCACAATAGCCTGAGGTAATACCTGTTTTCTGTCAAGGAATTGCTAAACATCTCTGGCTTTTCAGGTTTCCTTCTCTTTGAGTACCGTAATAGATGTCCCCAAACCCCATTGATTTACCTCCTTAATGATTGTCTTTTCTCCAAAAGGCAGCACACACAGATCTACCTCAATACCTTTGTACTAAATACGGGTTAAAACACAACCTTTTCGCTGCCTCAACTGGATTTAATGAGATTTAAGGACTTTGTAAACTGGATATATTTGCTTGACTGCTAAAGGTCGCTTGGTAATGTCATCCAGATTCCATGTACTTACAGAACATACTCAAGAGTAACGCTGCACTTGTGGATGGTGGCAACATGCACTGTATTGGATCATACACTGTACCAACAGCAACCCTAAGCACTTCAATCCCAAACTCATTTAACAACAGGCATTGACTGCCCTTGTTGGAAAATACGATCACTGGCCAATTTCTAGCATCTCACAACAGATCCAGCAGTCTCAGGGTGGGATATAACCGTGATAGATGCCCGAAGCCTGGAAGGATTAGTGCAAAATGGACGAGCGGTTTGGCTTTCAGTCTTTGGACACTTTTGATGAAGTACCAATAAAAAAATGCTGTAACACAGGCTTCGCTTGCAATTCCTCTGCTATGGAAATTGACCTCCTGACAGCTTTATTAAGAATATAATGAGTTTTCTTTACAGCCTAGATCAACCTCAAGATGAAGGGCTTAAGAAAGAGAAAGCCATTTTCTTACCTGGTTATAGACTCAATCTGATTTAGATAATTAAAAGTGGGAAGTAATTAATCCTGAATTCTTTTGCACATTTTGAGAAAGGAAACAAGAAGTGGTTAAATTTTTTCTTTCAACTCAAGGCAACAAAGCAGTGCAGAAGAATTTTCATAATGAACAAATATTTTTTGTATGAGAAGAGTCTAGAAGAGAATCCCTAGGGAAGTCTAGAACTGAGCAATTTTCACATTATTTTGCTTTTGTGGGTTTCTACAAAATGAACAAGATAATCAGAGCCTAAGATATAAATAAAGTCATTTTTATTCCTGCACCTGGCTCTCCTGAAATATCAAGGCTATATTTCTCATATACCGTGTCTCTGTTTCAACACAGTGCCTTTTGGTGAAGTTATTCTCTCACGGGATCCCTAGAACTGCTTTTGTTCTGCAATGAGCAGCACAATTGTTCTCTTGTTTGCCTTTATTCTATTGCTCCTGGCAAAATTTAAAATAAAAATTATTTATTTAGAAAAGAAAAATATTATTAAAAAATCTTTTTATATTTATACATGATTATTTAGTATTTCATTTTTTAATATCAGTCACAGTGTATTATGTTATCATTTATATAGTTTTTGTCCTGAAGGGCAAAGGAGTCCAGGAAGCCTGGACATTCTCCAAGAAGGAAGTCTTAAAGGCTCAGGAGCAGACTGTCCTCGTGTGCCACAAAACGAACCGGCGGGGAAGACAATGGGCCTGGCTGAACAGGGAGCTCTTGCTGGGACCCAGGAAAAAAAGGAGAGTTTGCCATCTCTGGAAGAAGGGGCAAGGAACTCAAGAAGAGTACAGGGGTCTTGTTAGGTTATGCAGAGAGAAAATGAGAAAGGCGAAAGCCCAGCTAGAACTCAGCCTGCCCACTCTTGTTAGAGATATGAAAAAGTGTTTTTACAAACACATGAACAACAAAAAGAGAGGCGAGGAGAATCTCCAGTCTTTATTGGATTCAGAGGTCAACATTGCCACCAAGGATGAGGAAAAGACTGAGGTACTTAATGCTTTCTTTGCCTCAGTCTTCAACAGCTAGACCAGTTATCCTCAGGGTATTCATCCCTCTGAGCTGGAAGGCGGGGATGGAGAACAGAATAAACCCCCCATAATTCAGGGGGAAGATGTTTATGACCTGCTACACCACCTCAACACTCACAAGTCTATGGGGCCAGACAGCATCCATCCAAGAGTACTGAGGGAGCTGGCAGAGGAACTTGTCAAGCTGCTTTCCATCATTTATCAACAGTTCTGGCTGGCAGAGGAGGTCCCAGAGGACTGGAGGCTTGCCAGTGTGACTCCCATCTACAGGAAGGGCCAGAAGGAGGATCCAGGGAACTACAGACCTGTCAGCCTGACCTCAGTATCAGGGAAGATCATGGAGCAGTTCATCTTGAGTGCCCTCACGTGGCATATGCAGGACAACCAGGGAATCAGGCCCAGCCAGCATGGGTTCATGAAGGGCAGGTCCTGCTTGACCAGCCTGATCTCCTTCTATGACCAGGTGGCCTGCCTAGTGGATGAGGGTAAGGCTGTGGATGTTGTCTACCTGGACTTTAGCAAGGCCTTTGACACTGTCTCCCACAGTGTTCTCCTAGAGAAGCTGGTGGCTCAAGGCTTAGACAGGAGTACTCTTCACTGGGTAAAGAACTGGCTGCATGGCTGACCCCAGAGAGCTGTGGGGAACAGAGCTAAATCCAGTTGGTGGCCAGTCACAAGTGGTGTTCCCCAGGGCTCAGTGTTGGGGCCAGCTCTGTTTAATATCTTTATCAATGATGTGGATGAGAGGACTGAGTGCACCCTCAGTCAGTTTGCAGATGACACCAAGCTGCGTAGGAGTGTTGATCTGCTTGAGGGTAGGGAGGCTCTGCAAAGGGATCTGGACAGGATGGATCAATGGGCTGAGGCCAATTGTATGGGGTTTAACAAGGCCAAGTGCCAGGTCCTGCACTTGGGTAACAACAGCCCCATGCAACACTGCAGGCTTGGGGAGGAGTGGCTGGAAAGCTGCCTGGCAGAAAAGGACCTGGGGATGTTGGTTGACAGCTGAACATGAGCCAGCAGTGTGCCCAGGCGGCCATGAAAGCCAACAGCATCCTGGCCTGTATCAGGAATAGTGTGGCCACCAGGAGCAGGGAAGTGATTGTGCCCCTGTACTTGGCACTGGTGAGGCTGCACCTCGAGTACTGTGTTCAGGTTTGGGCCCCTCACTACAAGAAGGACATTGAGGTGCTGGAGCGTGTCCAGAGAAGGGCAACGAAGCTGGTGAAGGGCCTGGAGAACAAGTCTTATGAGGAGCAGCTGAAGGAACTGGGGTTGTTTAGTCTGGAGCAAAGGAGGCTGAGGGGAGACCTAATTGCTCTCTACAACTACCTGAAAGGAGGCTGCAGTGAGGTGAGTGTTGGTCTGTTCTCCCAAATAACAAGTGATAGGACAAGAGGGAATGGCCTTAAGTTGCGCCAAGGGAGGTTTAGGTTAGATATTAGGGAAAAATTCTTCACTGAAAGGGTTGTCAAGTATTGGAACAGGCTGCCCAGGGAAGTGGTACAGTCACCGCCCCTGGTGGTATTTAAAGGACGTGTGGATGTGGTACCTGGGGACATGCTTTAGTGGTGAACTTGGCAATGCTAGGTTTACAGTTGGACTAGGTGATCATAATGGTCTTTTCCAACCAAACTATTTTATGATTCTATGATTAAAGTGAATCTTAAAAAGATTTAATTAATTAGAGACAACTGAAATAAAACATCACAAGTATTAAGAGTCTGAAAGTGGCTGTGATTCACATAAACCCTGGATAACGATATAGAAAAACTCCTTTTTCGAGACATGAATAGGCAATGAGAACATTACAAAAGCTTCCCTCGCATGTTTTCAAGCTGTTGTTGAAAGTGTTTTCCAATTAGGATAAAAAGCTAAATTCAATTAAAATCCAGTCTAAATATCCTATTTTACAAAGATTTTGCACTGTAAAGATAAATATAGTCTACTATTACCAAAACCAACTGCTTTAAAATTTATAAATGGAAGGTGAGAATAGTCAGAACATTGTGTACACATTTTTTGCTATATTTTAAGAATGCTAAAAAAAAAACCAAACCTGATAACAGCATTCAAGCCATCCAAGAGGTAATTTGCAATTCAGTACATTGTATTTTAATCAATAAATAATCATGAACAGATGAGGAGACAATTTCTCATTTAACTAGCCACTGCTGGGTTCCAGAAAGCAGCTTTCCTTCATGGATGCTGAACGTGATAAAAAGTGAAAAAAGCTTTGCAGTGAGAATGCCTTATCCCTGTGTTTTGAAGTGAGGTTTTGATTGCAATGAAGGAAGGAATGAAGGAAGGAATGAAAAAAGGAAGGAGAGAGAAAAAGGGAGGAAGGAAGGAAGGAAGGAAGGAAGGAAGGAAGGAAGGAAGGAAGGAAGGAAGGAAGGAAGGAAGGAAGGAAGGAAGGAAGGAAGGAAGGAAGGAAGGAAGGGAGAGAGAAAGAAAGAAAGAAAGGAAGAAAGAAAGGAAGAAAGGAAGAAAGAAAGGAAGAAAGAAAGGAAGAAAGAAAGAAAGGAAGAAAGAAAGGAAGAAAGAAAGGAAGGAAGAAAGGAAGAAAGGAAGAAAGGAAGAAAGGAAGAAAGGAAGAAAGGAAGAAAGGAAGGAAGAAAGGAAGGAAGGAAGGAAGGAAGAAAGAAAGGAAGGAAGAAAGGAAGGAAGAAAGGAAGGAAGAAAGGAAGGAAGAAAGAAAGGAAGGAAGAAAGGAAGGAAGAAAGGAAGGAAGAAAGGAAGGAAGGAAGGAAGGAAGAAAGGAAGGAAGGAAGAAAGGAAGAAAGGAAGAAAGGAAGAAAGGAAGAAAGGAAGAAAGGAAGGAAGGAAGAAAGGAAGGAAGAAAGGAAGGAAGAAAGGAAGGAAGAAAGGAAGGAAGAAAGGAAGAAAGAAAGGAAGAAAGGAAGAAAGAAAGGAAGAAAGAAAGGAAGAAAGAAAGGAAGAAAGAAAGGAAGAAAGAAAGGAAGAAAGGAAGAAAGAAAGGAAGAAAGAAAGGAAGAAAGAAAGGAAGAAAGAAAGGAAGAAAGAAAGGAAGAAAGGAAGAAAGGAAGAAAGGAAGAAAGAAAGGAAGAAAGAAAGAAAGGAAGAAAGAAAGGAAGAAAGAAAGGAAGAAAGAAAGGAAGAAAGAAAGGAAGAAAGAAAGGAAGAAGGAAAGGAAGAAAGAAAGGAAGAAAGGAAGAAAGGAAGAAAGGAAGAAAGGAAGAAAGGAAGAAAGGAAGAAAGGAAGGAAGGAAGAAAGGAAGGAAGAAAGGAAGGAAGAAAGGAAGGAAGAAAGGAAGGAAGAAAGGAAGAAAGAAAGGAAGAAAGGAAGAAAGAAAGGAAGAAAGAAAGGAAGAAAGAAAGGAAGAAAGAAAGGAAGAAAGAAAGGAAGAAAGAAAGGAAGAAAGGAAGAAAGAAAGGAAGAAAGAAAGGAAGAAAGAAAGGAAGAAAGAAAGGAAGAAAGAAAGGAAGAAAGGAAGAAAGGAAGAAAGAAAGGAAGAAAGAAAGGAAGAAAGAAAGAAAGGAAGAAAGAAAGGAAGAAAGAAAGGAAGAAAGAAAGGAAGAAAGAAAGGAAGAAGGAAAGGAAGAAAGAAAGGAAGAAAGGAAGAAAGGAAGAAAGGAAGAAAGGAAGAAAGGAAGAAAGGAAGAAAGGAAGAAAGGAAGAAAGGAAGAAAGGAAGAAAGGAAGAAAGGAAGAAAGGAAGAAAGAAAGAAAGAAAGAAAGAAAGAAAGAAAGAAAGAAAGAAAGAAAGAAAGAAAGAAAGAAAGAAAGAAAGAAAGAAAGAAAGAAAGAAAGAAAGAAAGAAAGAAAGAAGAATGTATAATGTTTCCTGATAAATTTTAACTTCCCGTCTTAAACAATTATGTTAAGCTGTTGGGGCAGAAAAATAAAGCCATATTTGTTTCCTCTTGCTACACTGTCAGTTTAACTAGTGTCCCCCACATGGGCTACTTCCAAACTGGTTATCAGCTCAGGGAACTACTTTTTTACTCCACATATTTTGTGCTATGCCCACCTGTGTCTTCAAACACTTTCATACCAAGAATGAGTTAGCCCTGCCTCACTGATGTTACACAGAAATAAAGACTCTGGGAAAGGGGGGAACCGCCTTCACATCCAGGCACAGCCTTGAATATAAGATCCTTTAAATGAGAAAATGCCATCTCAGAGGAACACTTCCCCAGGGGATATCTACAGCATCCTCTCAGAAAGTTGCTCCGCTTGTTTCATTCAACCTGAATCACCTAAAATAGATAGCTTTGCTTCTCCTGGCAGTGTTGCCATGGTAGCCCCTCGCTCCTTGCCATCCTGAAACCTACCCAGGAGGATAGGGAAGTGCTTATGCAAGTAACACAGAGCACAGTGCAGGATGCAGCTGTCCTCAGGCTTTGTGCAGAGGTACCCAGTGTGGCAATAACCAAGCTTGTTTCACAGAAGATGCTGTGCACCACCTTACCCCAAGTCGTACGTGACCTTGGCCAACCCAGCCCTCACCCACCCAACATCCAGCTCCTTGCAAGTTCCAAGCCATCTCTGTGCCTCCAGGAGCAGTAGGCTGGAGGGACCACGTGTCACAGAAAGAGTCCTCACTAAGCAAACGTCAGTGGCAGGACTTCAACAGAACCTGCATTTTACCCATGCTCATGGATGAGGTGGGAGGACTGAACAGGAGCAGGCAGTTGTGTAGTTACCAACAGTTACTCTCTGGGCCTCCCACATGAAGAAGCAGTACAGCTGCTAGAAGAAGACTCCATCTACTCCTGGTAGGGAGCATAAACATAAAAACCACCGTATTGACCAATATTACCCAAGGCAGCTGTGAGAGCTAAAAGAATCCTAATATTACAGTATTGGACAATCTGCACATAATATTTAAGCAGAAGATGATCCTAAAGAATTTCTAAACTTAGTTTTTATGCTAATATAAACTAGAATATATTATCTGTAAATAAAAAGGAAGGAAAAGCTACTGCAGTGCTTCAGAAAAAAGCCCTGTTTGGTATAACTGCACAGGAGCATTTCATCAGAATGGACCCATATACCTGTACATGGGCAGACTGATGTGAGTAGGTAACAGAGGTAATTTCCCTCATGCACTTCAGACTCAGCCTCACCGCTCAATAACCTGTTTGCACAGGTTGGTTTGAGTAGAGTGGCAAGGACTCTAGGTGGTGGCTAAAAATTTAAAATCACAATTGCTGATTTCTGAGCTCCTGAACCAAAGGAAAGAAAAAAACCTATAGTATGCAAATATTGTTCCCCTGAAAGCACATGTACTTAGCTGCTGATAAGCAAGGAGAGAAAGTGCTGTTCCTTCCTGCTTCTTTATGAAGTAGCACAAACCCTCTGCTGTAATTCTTCCCATAGCTAGCAGACTGCAGCTATGTCAAGTGATGGGATAACCATTTACTCCAAACATCAGGAATGATGCAACTTGGGCAGGGGGCGGGAGCGGGGAGAAGACAGTTTTTCCCCATTTTAAAAAGAATAAACCTTCAGATTAGTGTGTACAATAGTATTTTAAACAAAGATTGCTTCTAGAAGTCCTCTACATTTTACAAAAGTCTCATAAATAAGTGCCTCATATTCTTCCATCCAGATAAACATAACATGTCAGTCTATAAACGTCACTTTGAAGGACCTTCTAATGCCAGCTTTGATTTAGCAGAGCAGTTCAGCATGCAGGACCCCAGAGGTGTATACCTATGCAAGTGATGCAGAGCTGCTGACTTCCCAGGAGAGAGGCTGGGAGCATACCACTGTGGTGGTTTTAGACTCAGATTTCCACATTGTCTTATATGACATGCATTTCCTTTATGTGGGACTCCCACCACCAAAAAAAACCAACTGAAAACAACAAAAAAAAAAAACCCACAATAAAAAACGCCCACAAAACACCACCACAATAAAAAAACCCCAACAGATTTAAGGTCAATAGGGGTTTTCATGACTTTTCAGCAGACATTTTCCATCCAATTTCACCCCAGAAGTCCTGCATGCAAGTACGGAGCTACTGACAGACACATTTAGAAGTGGTTCACAAGCACATTTGCGTTTCATTTTGAAGCATTTTTAGTTGTTGATGTGTCAGTGTTGCCTTCCCTCACGGATCCTCTCCTAGGTCTGTCGTTTTCATTCTCCACTTTCGTTCTTTTTAACTTTCATCCTAGAAATTACCAGTTGAATTACAGTAAAACACCATATGAAATGCTTATTTTTAGTGCTGATCCCTCTAGGATGAGAATATTTGTTCAGGCACAAACAAGAAAATCAGATGAAGATACACTCAAGGGCTATAATGGAAGTACCTGTTTATACACTGACACATTGCAGTTTAAAGAGGCATTGAGAGTAAATTGTGACCCAGGGTCACTCACTACAACAATGGAGCTAGTGAAAGCAAGGACCTTATCTAGACTATGAGGCCACAAAGGAAATGCTCCCAGTAATATTGAACATTAAATCTTCAGTGTCTGCTAAAAAAAGAAAAGTATTAAATTGTCTGATTTGGATCCCTAGGAGCATTAGAAATGGAGTTAGCACTAATAGAGTAGCAGATATCTCATTGTCTACAGACAGCAGCATCAGAAAAGGAAGGTATATTTGTCCCAATATAGACAGAGCCTCTGAATGAACTCTTGAATGAGAAGACTCAGAATGAACTTCTGGAAGACAGCTAAGCTGCCATTAACTTTAGCTGCCCAAATTGCTTTCTGAAATTCTCTAACCTGCTGAAGTAACTCAGTTATGCCTCAAAGTAAAATATCCCAGTCTTCCCTCAAACCACTTGTTTCCAGGTTCACTATGACAAGCAAAAAAATCCTGCACTTCAACACAAATCTCAGCTTGGCCAAGACAGATCCACCAACAGATGCAGGAGCAAAATCTCACAGCTCTGCTGTGAGAGCTCTGAGCTCCAAAATACTGAGCTCTGCTCAGTATTTATTGCTGAACTATTTATGCAGCTATGGCACACAAAGGCCTGGTGAAGTACTTATAGCCACTTGAATATCTTTGTAAGTTAAATAATCAGATATCATCAGAATGCAAACAAAGGAAATTATGGAAGTTCACACTGAGGGATTTTGTTTTACCTCTTCCTTCCTCTCAAATAGTAAACATCTTGAAAAATACTTGACAAACTGATGTGATAATGAGCTTCTTCCTCCTGGGTATGCCATCAGAAAGATTAAACCCCAAAAGTAACTGTCCAGTTTTATCTCTTTTAGATCATTAGAGCTGAGATCTTCAGCTGCTTATGTGAAAAGGGAGTTTCAAGAAGCTTTCTGTGTGAGCTGCTCCATCTGAAATATGCAGTAGGATACTGCTATTTTTATTTCTCTCTGAAATATTCAGTAGGATACTGCTATTTTTATTTCTCTCAATCTCTTTCTTCACCTACAACAATGACATACATAAAGTTAAATGAGGTTCCCGGGAATCATTCCACACCCACAAGCAGGCTTTCCCTGGCAAGGCTGCTGCATGCCCTTTGCTTCCCAGGCACAGCCTTTCCTTCAGCCCCTTTTATCCCAGGTCTATCTATTTTCCCAAACAAATACGGGCTGAGAAAATATTGGTAAGTGGGGCCTGGTGGATCTCCAAGTCCCATTGGGATGGGATATTTTGCAAAGAAAATAAAAATTAAACAAAAATGTCACAGAAGAGGAGTTTGATTCCTGGTACTTTGGTATGACATTTGTTCTGATCTTGACCCAGGGCAAACAAGGTGATTGTGGTCATGGGCAGAATATTGGGGGGGCTTTATTTTTAAATAAGTTTCAATAAAATCTCCAAAAAGCCCAAATTAATTTGATTTATGATGTCTAATTTGAATCAAAAGGGTTTGTTCAACTCAGCTCCTGGCTGGTGGCAATGCCCCTGAATGTGTGGTGTAAAAAATTATTCAGGCATCTTGCGCCTCATTTGCTTCTGTCACTTTGCCCCCTCACATGAGCTGTCGGGGTGCCAGGCATAGCCGAGTGGCAGCAGTTGGCATCCTGCACTTTGGGGTTTCCAGCCCATCGAGCCCAAGGGCTCTGATGAACTCTCAGCACTGAGCTGCTGCAGCCTGCAGCCACTGTGCCAGCCAATGATCCCAGAGCAGAGGCAGTCCCCAAACCCCAGAGGAGCGAGAGCCTGAGTGATCCCCGAGAGAATCCCCCCATGTTCTGGTCAGCCCTGGTTCATGTACTGACATGACGGGATGTGATCTGGAATATCTCACTGGCACATCCCAATGCCAGTTCTGGGGTTTGCTGTTCACTGCACTTCTCCCTCCCAGTCCTAATGCAGCTGGGAACAGCCAAACACGGTGGCCTTGAGCTCCAGCAGCAACTAATAACACCAGTACTGTTATCAACATCCTTCTCATAATAAGTCTGAACTGAAACACTGAAACTAAAATACAGCTATTCTAATTACTAAAAAGAAAATTAACTTCATCCTAGCAAAACCAGGACACCAGTTCAACAATGAGTGCAGGAATCTCCAGTGAAGGAGCAATAATAAACAGCCAGGAGGTGGCAACACTTGGAACCACAACACTTTTCACCCCGTGAATGCGAGTGAAAGCCTGCAGAGGTTAGTCCCCATCAGCTGACTGGCTCTGTAGCATTTCAGCTGGTTTTGTCAAAATGAGGTTTTTGATTTAGGAGCATCTGCCTAGAATGACATGAAGGCTTCCTGATTTCCACCCCCCAAAACCATCAAATATATATCCAGTGGAATTTTCCAGCACTGCTTTCTGCACGAAACTTATCCTTCCATGCAGTATCATGGTTCCTCTGCTTCTGCTCTTGGCCAGAGTACTCGAACCACTGAGGGCAAAATGAGATTAAAAGGAAAGAAGGTCAAACCTTCCATCGAGTTGAAGAGTTCAGTTTCGCAGTTGAATGAAGTAATTTCTTACTCCCACTTAAATTTTCTCCTTCAGCACTCAAGCTTACTAAATAATTACACTTAAAAGAATTCTGATTATATCTTTTATACTTTAAGAATTAGAACATCAATTCAATTAAACAATGATTACAATATACTGATTTTTCTCTATAATCCTTCTTACCAGAAAGTCTGCTTAATAATATCAACTTTAAAAATATATTTTTACTAAAAGTCAAAAACCTTCTCCCAGTTCTGTTCCTGTGACTTTTACTGGTTTGGTCTTTACTGCAAAATAGATACATTATAGGAAAAAAGTCAAAAGTGTAATTTTCATTGATGGAGCCAAAGTCTTAAAAAAAGATCATGGAATTCCAGACTTACAGTTCCTAAAATAGTGTTCGTAAGGAATAGCAATGATCTCATCCAGAAGGAATTTCTTAAGCTACTATTAGACATCATAATGTAAAAGTCAAATAAGAAGGAGGAAAATATCTTGGCATGTCTTTCCTTTTTGAACTAAAAGCAAATAAAACACTCATTTCAGAAAACAGAACTACAGAATTATTCAAAAGCACTAAAACGAACATATTTTGATATTTTCAAGCAATACATAAAGTTGATACACTTTTCTGCCTAAGATTTTTTGGTGTGTTGTATTTTTCTTAAACTGGTGAAGAAATGAAAATGAATGACTGCTTACTCAAATGAAACGTTTTCTCTTGCCTCTGGTACCTACATTAAATAGTGTGTGAGACTTCACCTTAGACTGGTACAGTTTAAGCACTAGCCTCTGACTAATGTACAAGTGGTATCTCCTGCATCCAGATCCTTCAGAGCTATTCAGATGAGGTAAAGGAGGCATTTCTTTACTATAGGGCATGTCCAAAGGGGATGTCCTCAATTACAAATTGTGAATGAAGAATAAGGTGGTACAGAAGAGGGAACAAGTTGATCTGCAATCAATCAAGTGCCTGTCTAAGGTGCACTTTGTTAATCTTTCAGGAAAAGCTTTTGTATTCCTAAATCCTCTACTCAGAATTGAGTAAATACCACCGCGGAACTCTACAGAGGTATCATAACTCACCCTCCTCTAGTAGCAGAGAGCTAGTTTGTGAGGCCAGAAAGGTGATGGTTTAAAGTCTGTGCAACACTCTGAATTTACAGTATAATTAGCACATAGTAATCAGCACGCAGTAATCATGGGCCCAGTCTGTGGTATACCAAGGTAGTGCATGTTTTTCACTAAACTTTCTCAGCTGCTGTTGTGAGGGTACCCCTGAGCCAGGGTTCAAACTAAACAATGGATCTGAGCATTTTCTCCTGTAGCAACAAATCTAACCTAGTTTAAAGACTCCTTAATTTGACTTTTAAGCCCTTTCTATGTTCTGCACCAAGGGAAGGTCATAATAATTCCCACCACCAGCCCTTCCCATGCAACTTTAGATTATAAAGCCTTAGACTGGAGGAAGGAATTTTGCAGATGCACTGCTACTCAGGGATTACGCTCCATTCTCTTGAAGGAAAAGCCCTAGAAAAATACTTTAAATTCCAGTCATCATACATTAAAATTTGAAAAGGGATCAGGGGAAAGTAATCGGAATATCAAGTCCTACAAATTGTTTCAAGCAATCAAATATGAAAATTATGCTTTTTTCTACAACATTCCAATGTGTATTTTGATGCATTGTAAATTAATTGTCTCTGCTAATTTAATTCCAGTTGTTAATTAGGCAGCTTTATGCAGCATTATTGTTCCAATTCCTTCAGAGTAATTCTTCCTTTGCTGTTGTTTTTTCTTTAACTCATTGAGCATATAGATATGTACAGCATGTGGAGAAATAAATCTAGATGTACTTGTGGGAACAAATTCATCACTATCTGATGAAGAGACAAGATTTACTTCTCACTCATCCACCAGCATGATTCCATAGAGAGTCACCACAGACACACCAGTGCCCTCTGCTCTTGCAGATGCCTCTCTGCTTTCTGTGTCCCTGTCCAGAAATGGAGCCAGGGATCCAGGGCAGCAGTTGTTCTTCCTTCCCTCTCCAGGCTGGAGTGAAGGAAGGAAACTCCATTTCTACATCTATGAAAGGAAGGAAGGGAAGAGAAGCAGGAACTCTCCAGCAAGCCAAGTGTAGGCAAAACATGGCCCTAAGATAGCAAGTGAGAGGTTATAATGAAGATCCTACTGTGCTAGTAGTAAGTAAACTGAGCTACCTCCAAACTAGCCTGCTTTAACCAGGTACCTAAGCTAGCTCAGCAAGGCTCACAGCTTCACAGATGCTCTCTTGCAAGTAGGAACCAAGCTAGCCAGTTCAACACTTGCTTTAGCTGCATCTGTAGCTCAACCACTGCTGCATTTGCAGCTCAGGCAAGCATCCTCCACTTTTACAAGGTCTATACAAGTTAATACAACAACTACTTTCAATCCACCATCACTCTGTAAGACTGATTTCCACCAAGCAGCTAAGCTAAATGAATGCATGTAAGCCCTAATTAAAGAGATTGGGCTAACTCCAGCTTTAGTTAGCATGGGCCAGCAAGCATATAAACTTTTCTGTGGGTAAAAAACAGCCCTCAGAAAATGGTTGTCTGTCATGTACAAAAGAGTAGAACAGAATCAAGAAGAACTGAGTTAAAATAGAATAACTCTAGCTTCTGAAGCTCACTAACATATATCTTTTCTCTGCTAACTGTGTGCAAACTCCTCTTGCCCTGGCAAATCTGCATAGGCTCAAGGTAAGACCCATATGGACCTGAGTAATGGAAAAAAAACCCTAGTTTCTTCAGTGGTTAACACACTAACTTACATGTCCTCGTATAGGAAGTCTGCAAAATAAGCTGTGAAGAATACAGTCTCTGCACAGGCAAAGAGCAGAGATTCCTTACAGAAAGGGTGCACCCGGGGAGCACAAGTGGTGCCACACTAAAGAGAAGAATAGTTGGAGTAAGCTCAAAGGTCTGGGGGCTTCCAGGAACAGTACCAGCCTACTAACACTGTACAGAGGTGCCAAAGAGGTCCTGTGCAAGCATTTGCTGCTCAAGGCCTCTTTTTACCCTCCTTTTTTGCACAGGCACAAGAACACATGGGAATGCTGTAATACATTTGAGCATTAGTTTTATATATAATGTGTGTTGAGGGTTTTTTCATGGAAATTATTATACCTTATGTTCGTGCAAAGTTTGTAGTTATCTCTGTTGTGCCATATCACCACCGCATCTCCATGTAAGGCAAAATGGCAAAGCAAGACTTTGTCAAGGTTACCAGATATTTGTGGGCTTGGACCACTCTGCTCTTTAGTGCCAACAGTGTCCTTTTCCAGCTGGAATCATAGAGGGAAATTAAGTATAAACAAGAAGAAAATTATGGAGGGATCTTCCTTACAGTAATACAGAACTATAAATATTAATCATCTATTTCTACCCCAAATTAATGTATACTTTACCATATAAAAGAGCACACAGCTGTGGACTTTTTAAGTAAAGTCTCCCTTTGGTTAGAAGGAATTTATATGACCTAACTTTCATCACATATTTACCTGTGTGTTACTCTGTGTTGCAGATGAGGTAAATCTGCTGTGTACTTAGCAGGGAAAACTCTTGCTTTGTACAGCTGGTTTAGACTTAGTGTTGCAAGTTATAAACTTAGTGGTATAAAATTAGTGTTATAAACTTGGTGTTGCAAGTTATAAACTTAGTTATAAACAATACAACTAAATTGTTATAAGATTATGTGATAACAAAGAAAGAATTCTCCTAATTTCATTATATCTTAGGTCAGAAGTGTGTCAGGACTAGTCGATTGCCCATTCAAACCTGGAAAGCCCTGTCCTCAGAGGAGGGGGTAGCTGTGCCATGAGGCCCACCCAGAGGACAGGCAGGCTGTCCCAGATCTCTGCAGGAGCCAGGCAATGAGCCACACCATCGCTGAACATACAGAGGGAGGTCTGTGCTTGAGGACATGACCTGCATGGATCTGGGATGGGCGAAGGAAACACAGCCCAAGCAAACCATCTGTCTGATCCTGGGTATGTCAGGAGATAAAGGAAGCAAGGCCAAGACCTGTCCAGCCTGGTTTCATAGGGGAATGATAGGAACTGGGTGGATTAGCCCAGGAGAGGCAGTTTCCCAGCTCCCCTGAATTCCCACAAACAGATTACCCTTCTCTTATTATTTTGCCTTCCTAATGATTCATTGTGTACATACATGAAGATTCTTGCTCCTCCCCAAAAATAGTCTTCTAAGTATTTCTCGCAGATAGGTTGCATGAACTGAAATGTCAGCATGAACAGATTTTACATTCTCTCTTCTTTTTTTTGCCCAATGAAGACCTTGGTAGATCCAACCCTTACTTTAAGGTTATAGAGCCATAATAATATTGTAATAATAGAGTGGTGCAAAAAATTTATTATATGTCAAACAGAACTGAATAGTCCACTGTATCAAATACAGTCCCATTTAAAAATATTTGAATAAATACATAAATAACAAATGCAGAATTAGGTTTTACCTATTTTATTCTGAACATGCTTTAATGTTTTAGAAAAAAACAATGAAATATTGCTAAAATAAAAATAAAATAATAAAGACACAACCCTACAGACATCTTATCCTTTCTATTTTGTTGAGGGAGAGAGACAGGGTATTTATTCAGACAGAAAGATTAACAATGCTCTTTCTCAGGGCAGAAATCCTACGCACAGAATTGCCAACCACTCATGCTATCTTTGCCCATGAGGATCTTCAGCTGCCCCTGAAGTCAGTGAGGGTCTCTGTGAGTACGTTTATTTGTGCATTGAGTTTCCCTAACAGCCAATAAATAAGTGAAGTCCCTGTCCAGCCCAGGGGCCAGGGTCAGCACCAGGGCAGAATGCATTGCCTCAAAACTCTTGCCATAGTGCCAGAAGGCTTTCAGGTTGCAATCTCTAAGTCAAGCCTCTGTGTAGGTGGCTCTGTCGACAGGTCCTGGGCAGTCCACTACGTCAGCAGTGTGTACATCCTTAAAATCTTATCAAGACGTAGGGAAGAGTCAGGGAGAGGCTAGAGGAAGCATAAAGAAAGATTTAGAAAGCGTCAAGCAAAACAACTGCAAAATAAACACACCCCTTGCAAATATCTTTGGCCTCACATGAGTGCACTGAGACACAGTCACATTCAGGGCAGTGATGTTTATGCTGCTGCTGACTGTATCCCTTCCCACATCCATTCATCAGGCAGCAGGTTCAATCACTGCTCAGGGGTCATGATGCAAATCCTCTATAAGACTATTTCAGCCCCCAAAACTCACTGTAGCATCAGAAATTATGGTAGTTTCACCTGTTTATGATCTTCAGCTCTATGGCAACCTTAGTAAAGTCATTCTGTTGATATTTAAATATGTCATTTTATAATTATTCTAATTTTATTTTATAATATTTTTTTTATTTTAGAAAATAAAAAATTTTCACATGGACCAGTTAGAACGAGTCCAGAGGAGGCCACGAGGATGATCTGAGGGCTGGAGCACCTCTCCTATGAGGACAGGCTGAGAGTTGGGGCTGTTCAGCCTGGAGAAGAGAAGGTTCTGGGGAGATCTCATAGCGGCCTTCCAGTGCCTGAAGTGGCTACAAGAAAGCTGGGGAGGGACTTTTGACAAGGGCAGGTAGTGACAGAACAAGGGGAAATGGCTCTAAACCGTAAGAGGGCAGGTTTAGATTAGATATTAGGAAGAAATTCTTCACTGTGAAGGTGGTGAGACACTGGAACAGGTTGCCCAGAGAAGCTGTGGATGCCCCCTCCCTGGAAGTGTTCAAGGCCAGGCTGGATGAGGCATTGAACAACCTGGTCTAGTGGAAGGTGTCCCTGCTGATGGCAGGGAGGTTGGAACTGGATGATCTTTAAGGTCCCTTCCAACCCAAACCATTCTATGATTCTATGATTCTATAAAATGAAGTTCCTCATTATGCAGTAATCATACTAATCCCTCAGTGCTCCCTTCTCTCCCCTCCTTAGGGAAGCCAGAGACTTATCAAATATGCCAAATTTTTTTTTTCATTGGCTCATAAGAAGTCATATGATAAGAGACACTCTGGCATCAGAAAAATGATTAAGCTATTTACATTTAATATATCCACAAATGAAGATATTATTAATTTAGTTAAATCTACATTAAAATATCTATTTTTTAATAACAAAGCCTCCTTTTCATTTATTTTAAAGTCTAGGCATTATGCATTAGCTATAAAAGTTACATTCACATTACTTCCTTGGCATGTAAAAAACAGAAAGCAAAATTCTTGTGGCCCTGGCCACTCATCCATATTAACTACAGTCTGTAGCCAGAAATAGATGCTTGTGGTGGGACACATAAAACCTAGATTGAGGCAACTGGTTGCTGGTAACACCTGGCTCATCTACCTAAGATTCAGGAAAACATTTGAAAATATATACAAGTCCATTGGAAGCTGCATGTTATCATAACGTTGAGTGAAGCACATGCCAGAAAGCTGTCCTGAAGAGGGATGTCATTTAAAACAAACCCCAAAATTATTTTTCCTCTCTGTCTAAAAGAATAATTTGTCTTTCTTCTTCCCTTTTCTTTTTTTTTTTTTTTTTTTTTTTTTTTTGTTCACATTCAGGTAAATATAATAAAAATATCCTCAGATGTTTGTAGCTCTGGTTATCCAAATTACTGCTCAAAAAGGAATCTCTCTCTGCATTTGCAGGTTTTTTAGTTGCATTGGATAACGGTTACTTGTTCCTGCTTCCTCTGGAGAGTGAACAGAAATAGAAACATGTCCTCTATTGTTTATTGATTGCGTCCCAGAGATATTGTTTCTTGTTGCTTTTAATCTTTTCTTCTCTTCATCTAAAGAAGTTTTACACGCTGCTGTGCATGCTTGCTTCTCTGGGTGTCTTTTATTTTAGAGAAATCCTTTCTGAGAGACACCAGTGGAACAGTACACGTTGTTCTAGGTGAGGCTGTCAGTGACATGCCCAATTTATATGATGCCCTTCTCATTTCAGTATTATTTCTCATTTTATTCTTCTTAATTATCCAACTGTTTCAACTTCCTTGTGTTTGCTTATTCATTTGTTTGCTTCTGCTACTGCTGAAAAATATTGAGCAAGGATGCTTTTTCTGGACTGGTATTGCACCAGTGTCTTTGTATGAGCTCTTACAGTTACTTTAGTGACCATTATGGACTTCCCTATTATCCTTCCTGAGGTGTCTACCTCGAACAGATGAAGAACTTTTTCTACATGAACAGAGGTAATATTTCTAGTTTTCAGAAGATAGCACATCTTAAACCTGCCACAGATCAAATACAAAATATAATTAATCCTATATTTCAGACCAGTGTTATTCCTGGAGTATGTGGGTTTAGAGATAGAAGGTAAAAACCAACATTTTTTATTATTATTTATGTAATTATGGATTTTCCCATCAAGGTTGTTGGAGTGCCCTAGCACTCAGTTTTAACATGCAAACAATTGACACGGGACTTGTTTCCTGAACTCACCTAATTTTTGCTGGGTAAGAAGTTTGTAATACCTCAATTTACACACTTTCTGTTTATCAGGTCCCTTTCTCCTCCACAGTTATGCAGATGTATTCATCCAGAAACTCCTCTCAGCTCCACAAAACAGAGCACGTTCCTCATATGAACTGCTGTCAACGCAACCAAAAGATAGTGAGAAGTTAGAAAACCATTTAAAGATTGATTTTCTGGGACTTCCTGCTGCTCCACCTTAAGACTACTAAAATTTAAACTTTTCTGTGTGGAATGATAGAAAAAACAGTATGCCTGGATTGAAAAAATACAAAGTTCTTCAGGGCAAAATAATCACCTTTACCTTCCCCATTAACCCTATAGGTTTAGATTAGATAAGAGGAAGAAAATCTCTCCTGTGAGGGTGGTCAGACACTGGAACAGGTTGCCCAGAGAAGCTGTGGATGCTCCCTCCCTGGAAGTGTTCAAGGCCAGGTTGGATGAGGCTTTGAACAACCTGGTCTAGTGGAAGGTGTCTCTGCTGATGGCAGGGGGGTTGGAACCAGATGATCTTTAAGGTCCCTTCCAACCCAAACCATTCTATGATTCTGTAAGATGGCAAAGCCTCTGTATTACACAGTCCCAGTAAGCCAGCCCAAAATAGTTTGGGTTAGCTTAATCCTCTGGTGGTCCAAGGACTGACTTTCAAACAGGATTTTACACTCTGCAGTAAATATGTAAAGTAGCAGTGGTTCTTGCACCTCAACATCTTCCATTAAGGATGCATCTATTTGTCTAACTAATCTGAAACACAGGAGTGTAGTTCACAACATTCACCTACGTCAACGTGCCTTTAGTACTGGTTGACAAATTTACCTCCCAGCTGAGAGGGAGGTCCCTTTCAGCTCACACCAGCCACACTGGTGTGGAGTGCATCAAGCATCTCAACCAGTCAGACATGGAAAGAAGAGTAAAGTTTAGCTCTGGCAGAAACCAGTGAATTACTGATAATATTTAAGCTTTGCTGGGTAATTATAAAAAGGATCAGGCAACGTTATATGAGGGAAAAAAGCAAATGGTAAGAACAATAATTACCATTAAATTTGTTGCCCAAAGTGTCAGACAAAGTAATAATTAGGATTCTTTGTGTCAGGAGAACAGGTAAAATTGGCAACATTAGCAAATACTTTATGAGGGTTCTAAGGTCCAAGTGAAAATGTATTAAAGCAATGAAAATGTTTAGTATTTCAACACAGAAAGGCTACTGTGAACTCTGGGTTTTACTGCAGAGCTTTGAGCCAAGAAGCATATGGAACCTTAGAGCAGGGCAGTTTAGACATTAAATTTTGTTCATACATATTGGGGTACACAGCACCATGAAATAAAGTAGAACAGGACAGTTATGTATTAAGAAAACAGCAAAACTAAATCACATAAAGGCTAAATTATGTAAACTTGCCAGTCTCTGGAACAGGTACTCAAGGGCAGAACAGGCCTGCTTCACTTCAGCCAGCTCAGCAGCACTAGCAAGAGGGCTGTAACACTGCAGCCCAAGTGACTGTACTAAAGATCCCAACTTTCTTCTCAGAATTGCCCCAAAGCCTTAATGAAGACCATGGCAAACAGCCAGTTTGCACCCTGACAAACCTGGGCTCAAGCACTGGTTTGGGTCCTCACGCAAAACACCTCAGATGGACTGGACCTGCTCCTTCTCTCCACAGCTGAGGTTGTTCATTCCCAGGTAAACCCTCTACAGATTTACATAGAGAGGATGGTTGAGATACAAAGAGGTGGGCTAGCTCCTGGTGGCAGGGGAAAAGAGAGCTTTAAGAGGTGAGACCATTAATATGATGGCTCTCATTTCCAGAATGGCAAGAAACATGCCTGACTTCTTGGGATGGAATGAACACTATCACCTTAAAGATTAAAAAGATGACATGCTTTAACTGGTATCAGAAGATTGCCTTTTGATATGATGGAGTTGTTTTCACTTCAAAAAGCATTTTTAACAAAGTCGCATGCTCAAGGTTAGTAACAAAATCTGAGGTGTGGGAATCATGAAATGAATAGAAAGAAGGCCTAGAAGGTTTGAAACAGTTACATGAAGCACGGGGAAAGGACTGAAAAGGCAGTTGCATCTTGCATGAGTGATAGGAACACTGAAAGAATGGGTAATAAAGGAAAACAGATGCAGCAGAGAGATGCTGAACAGCTTAGATCATTCAAAGACTTAAACCTGACAGTATTTAATGCTGATGGACAGATATGAAATGAGGATGATAAAAAGAAAGGAATGTTGAGCTTGCTAAAGAATGAAAAGTGAAAAGAGTCAAAGTAATAAAGTCAAAATAATAAAGCAAAACTAATCCTGATACAAACACCTGATGGAAATGGGCTCTGAAAAGGAAAAGATAACATGGAGAAGGATAACAAAACCCACCAATATTTGCATCATAATTATCAAGACATTGCAGAATATGACCCCGTGGGAGCAAAACTGCTCCTGAGGTACATTCAGATGACAGAGCAAAAGAATTTGCTTCTCATCTGTTCCCTTCCTAAAGCACAGCAAGACTTGTATTGCTTCTCTCAACCACACACCAAAGGAGCAACCTTGGAAACCAGCTGTCCTGGTTTTTCTAGGATAGAGTTAATTTTCTTCATAGTAGCTAGAATAGCTGTGCTTTAGTTCCGTTATGGGATTTGTTATGAGAAGAAAGTTGATAAAAGTACTAATGTCATTAGTTCCTACTGGAGCTCAAGGCCACCATGTTTGGCTGGTTCACAGTTGCATTAGGACTGGGAGGGAGAAGCATAATCAGTAGCAAAAGCCAAAATTGGAATTTGGATGTGCCAGTGAGATATTCCAGATCATATAATGTCACGTTCAGTACATTAACCAGGGCTGACTGGAAAACAGGCGTATTCTCTTAGGGATCACTCGAGCTTGCTCTTCCGGGATTTTGGTTTCAGGACTCTTTTAGCTCCAGGATTGCTAGCTGGCATCGGTCAGCGGGTGGTGAGCAATTGCACTGTGCATCACTCATTTGTATATTCCATTATTACTGTTCTTAGAATTTTATTTTAATTAGTAAATAGTTTTTATCTCAACCCATGAGTCTCCTTGTCCTTATCCTTCCAATTCTCTCCCCTACTCCCTAGGGCGTGGGGGTATGAGAGAGCAACTGGGTTTGTCTGCAAGCCAAAGGAGTGCAACCACCTCACCAGCCTTTGAGGTGTAATATTATTGTTGCATTGCATTTGCTTTCACATTATTCCTGTACCGCCATGAAATTTGCCACACTGATGGTAAGTCTCAGACTTTGTCATATTTATAACAGCAGGGATGTGTTGAAAAGAAGAATTTTCTGAAAGACAGGCATGTTTTGTGTTTGGTTTTTTTTTTACAATTCAGGTTTGGTTTTTTTGACTAAAGAAGGTTTGTGAAAAAATCAAACTGGAATTTTTGTCTGTTTCTTAATATTCTTGCAAGAAATCATTCCTCCTCCATGCCCATGTCACGTTCTTGGAGCATTGCAATATCCTCTTATGTTAGTTTAGAATTTGCTATCTGATGAACATTCCTGCCAGTAGATTAATTTATTTGAATATTCATGGACAGGAAAAAACAAAGGAGTACAAACAAATGCAAAAAATATGCATTTTTTAAAACGTAACCAGAGCTTCAGAGGCTGAAACAGATCCATGAGCTATGCTTAACAAGGAATGTTAATGTCTTCCACAGGAAAGATATTAATGGTATAAAACTGTTACCTTGTGTCATACATCATATCTGGTGACATCGGCGCTCATAACTTGCTGAAAAATCAGCTTACCTGAATTGCATAAGTTTACCGCTAAAAAAGTCTGTATTGCAGCTTGTAATGCACAATTTTCTGTATAGTTACAGTGCAAGACTGCCTCTGATTTGGGGTATTAGACTGATTCAGAATCAGATAAATCATGTAGTCACTCTCAAGTTAATTGCCAAGATTTAGTTCTGCCAAACAAGCAAAACGCATCTTCCTACAGCAGGAGCAGGCATCACTGCTGCCGTTGTGGCCTGACAGGTTAAGTCTATTGTACCAAAGTTCAAAAGAATTACCCTGTCTTTAATTTTGGTAAACGTGAATTAAACAACAATAAAGACCTGGAGCTTAATTACTGGCCTGCTCACTCAGCAGCTGAACTACAGTTCTCTGAAGGCTGCTCCCAGCAGAAATGCCTCCAAGGGGCTTGGGCAGCCCTGCCAGCGAGTTTCTCCCCACTTCCAAAATTCAGCACCCAGTGCTCAAATATAGGCTTCCTCTCATCAAATGTAGGCTTCCTCTCATCAGATTTGTGCAGGAGGCACTGGCAGACAGGACAGGTTCCTCAGCAGCTACTCTGAAATTGCACCATTTCAAGAAGTCATTTTGTTTAACTGTTTTAATGCTAATCTGTACCTCCCAACAGAAATTGTAAGTAAGTACCTAGAGGTCCCTTGCTGTGGTCACAACCCAAGCATTCGCTTCCAGGTGTGAAACAAGCCTTTTTACTGCTTAAGGCAAATTCACTAGAGTCGGAAGTATTTTAACTAACTTTTTTATTGCTGTTGCTGTGCTCAAAACCTTTCCATTTCACTAAGGTTAAGCTAAAAAAACAACCAAACAAAAAAAAACCACAAAACTTTTAGATGGAGAAAAAAATTGCTGCTGTTTGGCAACATACAGTTACTCATCTTTGTAGCTAAGCCATCCAATGAGAAATCTGCACTCTATAGTAGAGATAATAATGTGAAATCAGCCCCTCTCAAGTCAGGCTTTTTTGGGAGGTGGGGTGGGGAGATACATGTTTATTTCGCTGTTTTGAGAATTGCTTACCAGCATCTGGGAAAGGTTTATCCCTATATAAAGACTCTGATATTTTCCTTGTTAATTTCCCTAGTTATTTTCTGGAATAGAAGCTCAGAGGTGAAATATTAATATCATTTAGAATCTCATCAACAAGGACAATGTGTAAGCAAAAATTCCCCATGCAGGCACAGAGACACACACATCCCAAAGAATGTATTAATTCCTTCCTATAAATGAATACTTCAGGTAGCACCCCTTTTGGGATACTAATGGGGATCTCAGTCTAACCACAGACTGTAACAGGCTCACAACATACAAAAGCTGTGGAAGAATATCCTAGACTACTCTTAACTTAGTCCCCAGCAGGAAAAAAAAAGTAATTCATTTTTGTATGTTGACTAATTTCAAACCTTCTGATTACCTTCCCAAAGGCTCAGCTTATTTTCAGTCTAATGACCATAGTGTACAAGGGCTGAGGGTAGAGAAGTCCCACCTAACAATGGAACAATGTGTTTACAGGAAAACTAAGTGAGGCTGATAGACCTTTTAATAGATCAAAAAAAGTTTTGTGCAGAGTGCCCTAAGAGTAAGTTGTCATAGCTGTACCAGCTCTTGGAAATATCAGATATTTCTGGCTGTGCTGTTACGTACTTCCTTGGAGATCATGCGTGTTCCCTAATACCACCTGCATGCCTCCTACTTTGGCCTCCAAAAGATACATTTCCATTCCCAACATTTGCATTAGCAGTTTTCAGGCTGGCTTGCTGCACAATTAACAGAAATCCCTTTTCTCACTCTTCAGACTCCGGGAGAAAATGGATTATAGTACTGGTCACTGCCAAAGTATTTTAATATCTTGATTTAAGGACTGCTGCTCCCATAGAAAGGGAAGACTTCCTTGCCTCAGGTTGCCAAAACTCAGCTTTACAACTAGGAAAAAAATGTGAGGATAAACTAATATCTAGATTTGCTATGATGAAATAGATATTCAAAAGATAGAATAACAAATGCATTATAAAGATTTTTAAGAAAGCCAAATTTCCCTATGTGCTCCAGCATCTCAGCTAGCTTCTGAGGTCACTTCAATAGCCACTGGAGCAAGTGGGCAGGACAGCTCCTTTTTAACTTGAGATCCCTTCCCATTTTCTTTCTCCATTTCAGTTTACCTGCCTGTCCTTCCCTGCAATTTGGCACTGAGAAACCAGGACCTTCAGGAGGTTTGCAGAATGTTTCTTTCTCCCACCCCATGTTGTTTTTCTTTTTCATGTCTTTATTCCTATAGCTGTGGTGAAGGTGGGGCATGAGTCCTACCTTACAACTTACTAAATTTTGGAAAACCATATCACAAACCTATTTTCATGCTCTGATGACCCATTTCACAGGAGAAAGAAGAAAAATGTCAGTTACATTATCTTCCCAGGCATAGCATGCTTATTTAAAAGACAGACAGTGTTTCTGCAGAAAATCTCGGCACTGTTCTGAGCTCCCATGAGCAACTCCCCCAGTGCCACTGCCTGTGCACTGTAATGCACACAGGTGAACTTTAACATAGGACCTATGAAGACCGCAGGTATCTATCTTGCTACCGGACATCAGTCCTGCCTGTCACTTGCCCTTACCTTAGTAGCTCTTTTTTCCTTTCCCTCTCTCCATATATAGTGACTATATATCACTGCACATACAAAGCACACGTGCACATAAGGCCATCTGAGCATTTGAGACCAACAACCTGAATGAAAGCTATCTATAATAAAGCCTTAATCATACTCACTTTTCAGAATCCTCTTAATAGCTTATTTTATTTAAGAAGGTCAGCCTTGTAAGAATATATTTATATTTTTAAGCATCTTTTTGGCATGTTCTTTTTTGTCATAATAATGGACTCAAAAAGGAAATTACAGTTCCATTGCCATCAGAAGCCTTACTGTGAGAAGCAGCTCAGGTATCTTGCCCCAGCTTGTGATCTTGCATAAACAAGCCAAAGTTTTATTCAGGGCCCATTTCTATCCAAATAAATGAAGTTATTTCAAAACCAGGTACTTTCAGGTTACTGCAAGCTGTTATCCCACTGGTATGCAGGCCAGATGAACACAAAGTACCCAAGGTTAGTCAAGAAAATTACACAGTGATTTAATGGGTGGAAGTATGCAAGGTCACACTAGCAAGTCATCATTTAAAGATTCCATGGGTCATTATCAAAGATAACAATAAATGTCTTATTCCAGATGTATATCCTACAAGACATGCCACTGCACTCAAAGCAGTAAGAGACAAAGAGGCCCGTGCTGTGCCAGAGGCCAGAAATTACCACAAATAAATCGTCTTAGTAGGACAGAAACTGTCACAAGTAGTTACTCTTACTTCCAGATTCAAGCAGGGGATTATAGGTCTTTTCTACTGCTACACAAGCAAAAATGAGTTAATTACTTAGCTTGGGCCAAAAAACTTGGAATGGGCTGTGGGATCTGAGTAAACCTGAGAACAAATCTCAAATGAGTCAAGCAGACCTCCCCCAGGACTTCCTGCAGCCAGCCTGACATATTTTCCATGCGTACCATGACTTCAAAAGTTCTCCACTCTGCTGCTTCTACTGTCAGGCTGTACATGAGACATGCCAGCTAAATACCCATTTCTCACTTCTGATGATGCCACCTGCCTACCAATTGGTTATACACTGATTATTAATGCAGTGCAGAAACAAAAACTACAAGAAACCACATTTACCATTATTCTTCTATCCAGTATTTGGCTTCTAGTTTAATTTCAACTAAATACATTCTCCAGCTATGCAGAATTCCAGCAAAATAATGCAATTAATGTCTTTCACATAGCTTGAGAATCATGACCCACTGATGTCATTGGATAACCTCTCACTGACATCAATAAGATCATAATTTTCTCTTCCACCAGTGGTGTAAGCTGTCAAAAAGCACATATGCCTTCAGTAAAATTAGAGGGAAGGAAAAGTTCTCCACACTAACATGCTACGTACCTCCATTATCCTCAAGGCCACCACGGTTGAAACAATACATATTTACTTTCATTGTAACCTCTGCATTTGTAAATGAGTAAGCACAAACTGATTTGCTATTATCTGGAATAGAAAAGGTGTGATTCTGTTTGCAAAGCCATTACACACTGTATCACCTCTCGGGGCACGAAACTTATACAACATAAAGTTTTGACCAGGTTTAACAAAATATCCTGGGATAAAAGGATTATAAAAATGCTAATTTCAATCTGCTGTTGCAAAATTAATGAGTGGACCTTTTCAAGAGGATATCTCCAAATTGCTATGCTCATTTGTTGAAAATGGCACTTACAGCTGTCTATAACCTTGGGAAAAGGGAGTGCAAACATAAAGGGAAATTGGCAAGCCCGTAAGTGCATTGACCTTGTCTGTCCTTCCCTAGAAGAACTAGGCTAAGACATTCTGATACTTAAAGGAGGTTGTAGGAACATTTAATGGCTCAGAGTTCTCTGCCTTATAGTTACGCCTTGGAAGGCATAACTATACAGCACAGTGTAAATATTTCTATAGAGGGTCATCGAAATAAGCCAAGCATCACTACACCATTAGTACACAGGCCAAGGCACAGCAACTTCCACAAGGAGTCACTGAAAAATATACATTTAGGATATTGCTAAACAATCTACCAAGAAGAGTAACTCTGAAGCAACATCATTTTAGCTATTAAACTATCATTTTCCTGGTGTTTCAGAAAATATATAGTAAAATAAATCAGGCACAAAAGCAGTTGGATAAATGATACTTCAAAGGCACACAGCTGTAAAATTCATTCTCTATTGAACAAAGACCATATTAAATGTATTAACTGTTCAACAATTGATATAACAGTTCATCAGAACCACAGCGTAGAATGAGTGTGTGTAGCACATAGGAAGCTGGGGCCCTATGTAGAACTAAGCCAAGAAACAAGACACTTCCCTAGGAAAAAACAAGCAATTTCTTGTTATTGCCGATAACAAATCATGAGTGACAAAACAGCAATTTTTTTATTGTAGACCTAGATCTAAGTTTTAGTCAACAGATTTGCAACTCAAAGTTGTTCTTAGCAAATAAAATTACACTTTAAAAGAACTACAGTTCTCTAAAACACTGGAAAACTAAACAGAAGGTTGTGTCACCCACAGTATATCAGTAACTTAATTCTTCTCTGTAGATAGTCTGCTGTATTCCCTAGGACAGATAGATCTCTGACTTACAATATTAGGCCTATATTTTCAAAAAATTACTAGCCATTTTTTTGTCCTCAGCTTCTAATACCTCAAAACAATATATTTTTTCAGAGATGTAGAAAATTAAACCTCTGCAGAACAGGTTTCCCCAAGGCATCCTAAATGGACAGCTCAAAAATGGAATCTTTTGAAAGCTCAGTTTTAAATTTAGGAAGTTCATGAAAAGTCCCTACACAAGGACTGAAATCTCCAGGGTTTTTCACAGAAAACCTAAAAGCAATCACAGAACAACTTTTATCACTGTCCATTTCTTACAGTCATCCAGACTGATGTGACAGGATCAGCTCTAAGAATCAGGAGACCATTTAACCTTCAAATATTTTTAATTTATGGCTTCAAGTTACAGTTGCAGAAAGAAGAATACTTAAGTTCTAAATTTGGAATTATTAATAATTTTTAGTAATTTCCATTTCTCACATTTTCAAATCTTTCTCTCCAGTGTGGTTTAATGACCATATCATGTCAAAACATTCCTTCTATAGGAGTGGGTAGTAGTATTTACTTGAGTGACTAAATTGTATTTTATTTAACTGATTCATACCATGTTTAAATAAAATTAAATGCATTGTAAAAGAACTGGAACACATATGCACTACTTCACAGTCTGGAAAGATTTCCAGGTAGTTACTGGCCTTTAAAACCAGATATTTCATTTCTTTCTTCATTATTGTCTTGGGCTCCAATCTGGCTCCTTCTGAAAACACAGCTGGTCCTTCACTGGAATTGAGCTGAACTCTGATTTATGAGTAAGCAGAAAAAAAACCAGCTTTTTTTTTCTTTTATTTAGGCTACACATTTATATGAAATCATAGCCTTCTGGTTTTGGAATACTCACTTCAGACACCAATTTTATTCTAAATGATAGATATTTCTCTAGAAACAGCCCATGCAATTCAGTGGATTTTTTTTCTCTCAGCTTCTGAATAGTTTTATTAATTTGAATATTTTTGCATATAAGAACAACCATAAAGTCCACATCATCTCAACCCCCACATTGTTTTGTGATTCAGTACCTTGAAGAGGTTTGCAGTGTCAAATGAACAGCCCCTAATTTTGAAACTGATAAGTTTATTTCTCATCCGGAGTCAATAGGCTTAAAAGGTTGAAACTGTACAGTTTATTATTACAGATCAAGAAAAACTTCAAAGCTAAAGGCCTTTTGAAGCTTATTTGACTTTTCTTGAATCCTCAGTTAAGATATTTAAGTGAGAATTGCAAGGTGAAAATCTGAGTTTAACTCTCTTTCCCAATTTAAAATTCAAGGGAAAAAGACCTCACTATCTTTCACATCTACAATAATCATTTTAGAGGTGAAGTTTTATAGGAAAAAAAATCACAGTCTCTCTTACAAGCGTTTTACTCCTCTACTTCAAGTGCATCCATGCGGTTTGCTGAATAACTGATTCCGCTATGGAAATAGTCAGCATATTTCATCCTTTAACAGTTTTTATTTGGTGCTTCATCTTCTCCATGAAAAATTAATTCTCTCTTTATACTCGGAAATCTCTCTCTAGTGATGTCTTGAAAATGAGCATCTTATCTGTGATGCATGCTACCGATGTGCTCACAAATAGGAAAGGGAATAAGAGAAGCTTCAGATCAAGGCTCATCTGCTTACGATTCATTATACTGCTTTTACCGGCCCCACCTTCCACGGTGCCAGAGGTGCCATGACTAGAAGGCTCTCAGAGATGGTGCAACATGGGGATGAACTACTGAAGCATCATTTGCATAAAAAATATAATGGGCTTGGTGCAACATGCGTTGCACCAGGGGAAAGCTGGAGAAGCTGAAAAGAGTGTTCTTATGGGGAGGTGGCTTATGAGCTACACTGACAGTTTCATGGAAGGGTTTACCTTCCAGATTGCAGCACATAATTTAACATACTAAACTATTGTCTCCAGCACGAGGGAAATGGTTTATTTTTAAGGGAAAATCAGGACAGTACACATACAGCTTGACTTATTTCCTGTCAGCTGACACATGTCTGGGGAGCACTCTTTCTCCCCACTGCTTTTCTGTAAATAAAATATTCTGAGCAACTGATGTTTGAGACCAGCATATCAAACCCAAATACTTCGGATACTTCTCAGCTTTCGCTACGAAAAGTAATATGCAGGTAGCTTTAGAAAACTGTCAGATCATTTTTCAAACCAAACTCCTGACTTATTCCCTCCTCTTCTGCTTAGATATACGTGATTCAGTGCAAAACATGTCCTGAATAATACTGTTCTTGCAGTAAATACACTACATGGGAGTAATGGAAGTGATAATCACTACGTTGAAAAGTCAGGTCAAAAGATCAGTTGGGTAAGCCTTACCTTCCTCCCAGACTCCAAAGAATTCTGTTCTCAGTCAGGAAACAGCTGCTAATTGACTGTGATTGTACTTTGCCACACTCTCTTCAGGGCTGTAAACCTCATGCCCCTTAAACAGTGCAGTATAGGGGTAAAGGAGGGAAGTAGCTCTGAACCAGGGGTGAGACAGCAGCCCCCAGGGTCCCCTGGCAGGAGCCAGGAAGGGTCAGCACATGGCCCTGGATGGGCAGAGTGCTCACCGAGTTCAGCGTCATATCCATTCGTCTTCTTGCCCTTCACTTCACTTCAACACTCTCACTCTTGACTGGATTTCCCAATAATTCAGGGGCAGAAACTGACACAGATGGATCTTGATGTCATCTCCTGAGAAGGTATCTCCGTCTACACTGATTGTACACAACAAGCTTATGTGCTGAATTACATCAATTCAGAGTCATAATTCGGCATTCACTCTTGCCCTGAATTTGTCTTTGAATGAAGGTCGATTGCATTAAAGTGTCAGGGATGATGATTCTGTATACAACTAATTTATACTATTTTGAAGTTGCCCTGCATCTTATCCTTTCACCAGCCTTCTGGCAGCTCTCCTGCTACAAAATCCTTTTTCCTGTCAGATAGGGCTCTGAGGTCAAAGGTACATGCACAACATTGACCATTTTTGGTAACAGTTAACAAAAAGATTTTAAGTTTAATAGGAGAAAATCACATTGCCCAATCCTAACCCTTGGCTTTCATAGTCTAAATTGCAACAGAATGTCAAACTTTCTCCAGTGGATTCTAATTCCTAGAACTGGAAAGGTTCCTACTTCCCAGATGGCAAATTATTTGGATTGGACAGTTTATTAATGTAGTAATTTCTCTTCCTATTACTAATAATTGTATAAAATACTCCTGCTGCACTATCAGGAAATTCCACCCCTGCCTGCTGTTACCTTTTTCTGAACTGAGAAGAGGGGAGAAAAACCCTATAAAGCAAATCCTTTCTTCAGCTAATTAGTCATCTTTTAGTTTCAAGTACAAAGAAGAGAATACCTGAACTTCCGCCCCTGCCAATAAAGTTAGGCTTATCTTTTTACCACCTCTTTGCATAAAAATATGAGATTTTGATTTATTCGAGGTTGAATTAGGTACAAGTACACAAAAAGATAAAGACAGAACTTGAAAAAAAAGACAAATCTGTCTCTCCATCCCCATAAATCTTTTCATTATGGAAACTTTTTTTCCCCCTTCTCATTTCTATGTCATCTTTTTCCAGAAAGGGGAATCTTAAAATGCATATCTTAAATTTTACCACGGATATTTAAAATTATTATCCATCTTAAAACTTACATGAAACGAGGGAAAACCAAATATTATGGCACTCCCCTCCTGCAAGGTGAATAAGACACTTATTCAGAATAATTTTGGCAGCACTCCCTGGATTTATTTCCCCATATACCAAATATATATCTTAAATGTCTCTGTCATATCAGTTCCCATTTATTCATTTGTGAAACAGTTTCACAACAGTGAACAACACAGGCCTGAAAAAACATATCAAGTGTTGCATGGCCTGTTCCTGACTCTGCCAAAGTATACTCTTACAATAAGTCTGCCCAGCTCATCTTATCCTCAGGAGCTTTAGCAAAGCCCATTCAGCTAACATAAGAAGCCTTCCGAAGTCCTAAAACCCATAACAGGAAAGAAATCGCTCCAAATGGCCAAAACCTAACTACAAAGAAAAGGGCATTTTAAGGCCACCTTCTCTGTCTCAGTTCTGCTCTGGGAGCCCAGATGGACATAATGACTCCCAGGGGGTAAATTGAGGACTTCTCAGTATACACAGGAAAATGCTGACTCTAGCAATACCTCTCTTTTCTCAGCTGTAGGGAAGAATAAATTTTCCTCCCTTTTATGGAGCCATTGTCCACCATAAACTCTGGATTAACATCTTCGTGATCTCCTTCCCCCATTCTCTGGAAAACAGAATCACCATCTTCCCTCAAGGGAATTTCTTCCAAATCACTCTGCAGCACAAGTGTAGGCTGTCCTGAAGATGGGACCAAAACCAGCACTGAGAGTGGGACAGGAATTCTGGAGAAGAAAGGAGGATTGACACACGCAGAAGTGTCCCTGTCACCAGTGGGGTGCTACTTCTGCATCTCTCACTGCAGTTTCAAGCTACTAGGATAAGTCTCCTTTTCCTGGTAGCAGAGGTACAGTGGTTTTAACCTGGCCAGCAACCAAACATCACACAGCTGCTCGCTCAACATCCCAGAAAATGGAGGGGAAAATAAGAAGGATAAAAGTGAGAAAACTCATGAGTTGATACAAAAACAATTTAATAATTGAAATAAAATAAATGAACTAATAATTACAATAACAGTAATAGTGGAATATAGGAGTGATGAGTATATGAGTGATGCACAATGCAATTGTTCAACACCCACTGACCAGTGCCCAGTCCATTCCCAGCTAGCAATGCCAGAGTAGAGAGAAAAGCCTGCAATCGCAATCCTGGAAGAGAGAAAGAACATACTTTCCAGTCAACACTCATTTATATACTGAACATGTCATTATGTGATATGAAATATCCCAATGGCATACTCAAATGCCAGTTTGGATCTGTAGCTCTGGCTGTGCTCCCCTCAGCTTCTTTTGCACCTTCAGACTAGCAAAACATGGGAAACTGGAAATTCCTTGATTTCTTAGCAACAACTAAAAACATTGGTATATTATCAACATTCTTCTCATACCGGTTCCCATACTGAAACCAAAACACAGCATGATTCTAAACTACTGAGAATAAAATTAGCTCTACCTCAACCAAAAGCAAGACAAGGGGCCTCAGGTTCCTGGATTTCCCTGCCCTAAAGAGTTTCTCTGGTGGCAGTAGCTGGGAAGGGTTCTCAGTTAGGTCCATGGAGAGGAAAGGGAAAGGGGAAGCTAGGGGGAAACAGCTGTCTTCAGTCTTCTCTTGTTACAGCAGACGATGCAATAACAAGGAGATGAGTCCCAGGCTACATTTAGATGCTGTCTTTCATCCAGTTTGCAAATCCTGCCTCACCTGTCCTCTGCAACTGGGCACCTGAACAAACCAACAGGTGAGTTGTGATTCAGTCCAGCATTTACTTCTCTTCATGACAACTGACATGAAAGATGATGCATAAGCACAGAAAGGGGAGTGAGGGGCCCAGGAGCAGCACTAGGAGGTCAGGTAGGTTCACAAGCAAAAGATAAGGTGCTATTGTTGAAAAGCAAATACTGCACTGCAACGTATAAACTGGAATATGTTCTGAGACGGGTGTTAAGGAACACCTCTATTTTACACTGAAAAGGCCACAACACTGGGTTAGATAAGGTCTATGTCCAGTTATCAGCAGTGCATACCAGGAAGAACATGGGCTAAATTGGAGAGAGCCTAGAAAAAATAGATTCATCAGAAAACTGGAAAACAATACTTGTGGCAACATAACAAAAAACATAAACAAAACCAAGCCTTCTTGCTATAGAGTCACAGACATGAGTCTTTCCTAAATTTCCTACATCAACTGGGATATTCATATGAATATTTCAGGATTTGGTTCATCAGACCTATAAGATAGTTCTTGGTGCTCACCCCTATGTGACTCCTACTAGGCTAAACAATCAAATGTTTTGGTACTTGTTTCATTCAGAAACATCAGCAGAGAAAATGTCAATAAGGAACACCAAAACCACCTTTTTTAGGAAAAAGGCTACTCCATAAAGTCTATCACGTGTGAGGCTCTGAGTTTCTTGGTGGCAAGTTTAACCCACATTCTCATATTAGGCTTTTCAATGGTGAAAATTCAAAGGCACTTTTAGTAAATTTGAAAGTGAAGACCACTACTGAATAAAATAAAAATCAATAATATAATCACCACAGCATCCTCTATGTTATTGAATTTGATATTCATTTCAATTATTTTATACTGCTACTATGCTTTTCATGTTTCTGGAGTACTGCAAAGTTTTACATCACATTATGGAATTTGTGATAGAGGGAGAGGCAATTTGAGAATGAGACTGAGAAGAACAACAACTTTTATGGGTATAGGAAGCTATTAGATCTGTGAAATTATGCATATTATATCAGCTCTTAAATCATCAGTACTGAAATTATTTGGCAGAGAAATTCACATTATTAAATTTCAGAACCAACCTCTCCTCTGCTGGTGGATGGTGTAATTCATCCCTTCCCCAGAGCTGTTGGCTTACAATGTATTTCTTGAAATGATTGCATCCTTACTTAACTCAGACCTTGATTTATGTGGGTAACTCACCTGTTTAATTAAAAATGCATGGAAGCATCAGGGGGCTTTGCACAGCTGATAGTGCTGTTTGAGCATTGTTCACTTTCATTAGACACTCTTAGGACTAGGATCCACTTGGAAACAAAAGCTGAGCCTCAGGAGAAAAGCACTTCAGCACGAGGTAGCTTTGGTGGCCAAGTCCTCACCACTGTGTGACTGAAACACAAAAGGGTTGAGGTTAGTTTTTATAAATCTTTAGACCTCAGCATATAAAAGCAAAATTCAGAGCACCCAGATAACATTCCTACCAGCAGGATAACAATTACCCCACTTCTTAGGCAATTTTAGTCAAAAATATTACTGTGTGAGGAGAGCAAAAATACCTACCACGCATGAGCCAGAGTCTTTAAATGCATTTGATTCCATTAACTCTACTAGTATTTGCTTTACAAAATAATAAACAAAGGGAAATATTTTCATCTTGTTGATGGCTCAATTGTGTCACTATTTCTGTCTGATGGTCATTAAATAACACAAGACAGCAGCAGAATTCAGTCAGGTAAATAGAAATTTGCCATTTGAAATCGTTCCCACTTTAGTTTTCAGCGACAGATATTCTGTCACCCCTATTTGTCACTGAAGAGAAGTTACTTTCCTATCTGCCTGGAGGTTTGCAAGCAGAGCACAGCTATTTTGCTGTCTGGCACATCAAAGCTCCAGGCTACCGGGTAGTACTTATAAATGTGCAGTGCACTGGGGATTGCTGCAGCAACTATTGTATGTCTTTCTCTCACTCTGTGCTCTTTCACTCACTTCCAGGGCTCAAGATTGCTGCAGGGGGACCTTATCCGTGCCTTCTTTTTGGCCTTTGCCATTGCAACATTGACTGGGTTACAAAGAGGCAACTTCTCTGTAGCCACCACTCTACTGGGAAATAAAGGGGTCAGACCTGATATATTCTGCAGAGTTCAAAGGAATGCTTTTCTCCATTAAGTAGAACCCAAAAAAACCCCATCTGCAAGAGCTTGTTTCTGTCAGACATTCACAAGTGGAAACAACTGCTTGTAAGTAGGAGAAAAATTAACAATATCAGAAAATAAGGGGCCCTTTCTGCACCCACCTTAAATTTTCTCTTTTATATTGACTGGGTTTATGTCATAATAACCATATTTATGCATATTAAATATAATAGATATCACAATATTCCATACAGGGGTTATCCCCTAAAAAGACAGGTATAATGCCAAGATTTGTACGCCACAAATCTCTTGCTACGATCTTAGCTGTATTTCCGTGCCTGATACATATGAAATGATGTGACTCCACACGTTTAACTATTTACTGGCAGAGCTTCCCATTTCTACCTTGCAGGATCTATCCTGCATGCTGTACCTAATAACTTGTCACAAACGTTGAAACCTCTCCCCTCCAAAGAGTGTTCAAGTGCCTGAAGAGCTTTTTATCTCTGATCCTCTTCTAATGAACATGAAAGCATCCTGTACTAAAAAGCATGCTCCTGACAGAGAGCAGTCACAAATACCCAGACATCAGGGAAAGGGCTTTGTATAATGTAGAGATTAACTCATATCCTGAAGAGTGAGGGGTTTTATAGAATTTCCAAATATTGGATGTATTTCCTAAACCACAAAATGACTATAAAATATTGCATTTATCTGTCTATCAATTGCCAACTTACTCTGCTTGAATTCATAAAAATGTAAAATCCCATGAGGTAAGATTCCACTTCTTAGAAGGAGAAGCCTGGAAAAGGAAGAGGTAACATGGCTACATGGCTATTATGTGGCCTATTAAATTTCTTCTTTTGAAGAGCCTGTATGATTTATGGCAGACAATTGGTCTCATATTAAATAATTTTTAAGAACAAAAGGAAAATAAATTCAAATGAGAGAGACAGTAAGTATAGTCAACAGAGGTAGTGTCTGGATTTTTAGCATGGGAATTTCAATTTTACATTTATCACCTTTTTTCATTTGATCTCTTTGGCCTTAGTAATATGTTGCTTAGAAATTGCATACATGACAACAGCCAAGTTAGCTCTTTTACTTCCGTGATATTTTAATGATGTTGACAGTTTGGATTATCATTACGCATTTAAGGCTCATTGGAGGCTAAGGGTGATTCACAGATTAAACACAGGAGATGGCTCATTTTCTCAGTGGCACTAATGGTTTAATCATTCCTACTATTCCCTGGGCAATATTTTATTCTTTTAAGTCAAGACTTTGCATTTTTCTCTGAGCTCATTTATTTATATACCCTTCATACTTTACTTCTAAGTAGATTTCCTACCGTACTTGAACCCCAAGGAACATTTACTGCATAGCATTATAGTCTCAATATTGGAAATACAGTGATGGGAGTGATATAAGATAGGATTATGAGAGATTAAAAATGGAACTTTAATCACACTTGTGAGAATCCCTATGTGGAAGAGAGGATTAATTCAAAAGTGTCAATCTTATGGGTGAAACCTGACAATTATATACCACCCCAAGAATAGGGATTTCACCCTAATACATTATTTCACCCACTCACCTACAACAAACATAATTGTTGTGGGATATCCAAAACACAGATACTTTCTCAGGAGACTTTATCTACCCTTTCTGGAAAGCTAAGAAAGGAAAACATGCAGGAGAACATGCTGGAGTGTTAAATTTAGCTAACTAAAAGTTAGACACCTAATCTAAGCAAATTGTCTAGTGTCCATCTCAACAGCATGTGTTAGACACTTCTGAAAGGTAATTCATGTCATTCTAAGCAGGAGTAGAAACAATTACCCTCTGCAGGCATATATTCCCTATATATTGTGAGAGACTGAAAGAGTTTATGGCTCAAACAATGTAGCAAGAGAAGCTCTGCACAGCAACAAGCTCTCCATAACTAAAGTAAGAGTAAGAGGGGCAGTTAGCAAAATGCAGGAGGTGATCAGCAAGATGCAGAAGGCATGTTGGAGGATGCCCAGTTCTGTGTTCTGACAGACTGAGCAAAACAACACCATAAATGACCAAAGGTCACACAGAGTTCATTGGAGGAAGGGGCTCAACGACCACCAAGACCCCTCAAAGAGACCCTCCGCCACCACTCCTCACAGTGGTGCCTGCACAGTCAGCCAAGAGTTACACAAGTCCTTGTCCGAGGGGTGGTGGCCTGAACTGTACAAAGACACAAACTCAGGCAGCCACGTGTGCACCCACCACCAGAGGACTGCCCCATCTGCCTCAGAGGCCATCGCGGGATCCAAGGGTGATGATATCTTTCCTTATCCCATTCCTTTCCTGTCTCTCTCTTCCCCTCTTTGTAGATCTTATTCCAAACAGAACCCACATTGCCAATGTTTTACATTTTCCAACTACAGAATATTTTCATTATAAATAGAACACGTGACTGATTGTTTGGTGGTGTTTCACCTTACTTTATCCCAAGGGGATTTACAAAACTTCAGTCGCTCTCCTCCTGCCTCAAAGGTGGGACACAACATATATATATATATTTGATTACACACAGAACCTTAAAGATTAGCTTTGTCTAGACAACTGCCAGCCAGGTGACTAACATGAGATGAGATTTATCCACTCTGAGAGACAAGTGGTACTTTTGACACTCTCCTCTGGAGCAGTGATGCCAATAGCTGACTAGGAGGATAATGGTGTTTTTAACCTGGCCAGCAGCCAAACACCACACAACTGCTTGCTCACCCAGGTGTAGGACCTTGCATTTGGCCTTGTTGAACTTCATGAGGTTAGCACAGGCCCCAGCTCTCAAGCTTGTCCAGGTCCCTCTGGATGGCATCCCATCCCTCCAGAGTGCCAACTGCACCACACAGCTTGGTGTTGTTGGCAAACTTGCTGAGGGTGCACTCAGTCCCACTGTCCATGTCACTGACAGATGTTGAAGAGCATCGGCCCCAATACCGACCCTTGAGAGACTCCACTCATTACCAGTCTCCACTCGGACATTGAGATGTTGACCACAACTCTTTGAGTGCGACCATCCAGCCAGTTCCTTATCCACCAAGTGGTCCATCCGTCAAACCCACATGTTTCCAATTTAGAGACAAGGATGCCATGTGGGACAGCGTCAAATGCCTTGCACAAGTCCAGGTAGATGACATCAGTTGCTTTAGCCTTATCCACCAACGTTATAACCCAGTCATAAAAGGCCACCAGATTGGTCAGGTACAATTTGCCCTTGGTGAAGCCATGGTGGTTGTCACCAATCACCTTCTCATTCTCCATGTGCCTTAGCATAGTTTCTAGGAGTATCTGCTCCATGATCTTGCCTGGCACTGAGATGAGACTGACCAGCCTGTAGTTCCCTGGGTCTTCCTTGTTTCCCTTTATAAAAATGGGGGTTAAGTTCCCCTTTTTCCAGTCTGCAGGAACTTCACCAGACTGCCAGGACTTCTCAAATATGATGGATAGTGGCTTTGCAACTTCATCTGCCAGTTCCCTCAGGACCCATGGATACATCCCATCAGGTCCCATGGACTTGTGCACCTTCAAGTTCCTTAGGTGGTCCTGAACCTGATCTTCTGCTACAGTGGGCAGCTTTTCATTCTCCTGGACCCTTCCTTTGCTTTCTAGGACTTGGGCAGTGTGGCACGAGCCCTTGCTGGTGAAGACTGAGACCAAAAAGTCATTGAGCACCTCAGCCATCTCAATGTCCCGGGTGACCAGATCTCCCATTGCCTTCCAGAGAGGGCCCACATTTTCCCTAGTTTTCCTTTTCTCCCCAACATACCTGTAGAAGCATTTTTTGTTGCCCCTGACATCTCTGGCCAAATTTAACTCTGTCAGGGCCTTGGCTTTCCTAACCTGAGCCCTGGCCACTCGGGCAATTTCTCTGTGTGGAAGGTGATACCCTGACAATAAGCAGCTGAGCTCACAAGCAGTTGCTCAATGCTCCCAAAATATTATGACTGCCAGTCCAGTTAGAAAATGAATGATAATGAACTCATATAACATGAAATAACAAGAAAATTCCAACCACATCTATTATTTTAAGGAGGGAACTAATTAGCAGAAAGTGTAGATGTCACCATTTTTAACAGTAATAAATGTTGTTTGTAGAGATGAATAAACAGGACATGTATGAGTCTCCTCACCTTGCCTGAAGTAACTCATTCCTCCCTTCTGACTGCAGTACTGAATTTCAAATAGAACACCCTGATTTTCCCCATATTGAAAGGACTAACTTTCTATTTAAAATTCTATTCAGGGTAAAACTGACAAGTCTCAAGAAATTCAAGTCTAATTTGCAAAGAAAAGACTGTATTGATCATACTCAGTGTAAAATAAATACAAGAATGACCGAGTTCTGTTCAACTCACTCTAAACTATGAAAGCTTTCCAAAACAAAATTCCTAAACTACAATTTTCAATAAAAAAAATGTTCGTACCTCTTTTGAGCTAAGCATGACAAAATTTACATGAAGAATTCACTTTTGCACACATTTAAGGACACTGCATCAAAAACAATCTATAGTCTCATAAATACAACCTCCAGCTGTATGTCAAGTTAATATACAATTACCCATAGGGGTTTGCTTGTTGGTCACCTGTACATTTCACTGAAAGCGGGTATGCATGTGTATGGCCACTTATGTGCGTGTAGTGCTGGCAGGGGAAGGAGATTTGCACTTCAAACACTGAACAGGCAGAAGAGGATTCAATTTACAAGAAAACTGAATAGCCTTTGAAGATGCAGGCCCCATGTTTCAATCAATTACCTAGATATTGGTTTCATCCCTTCTCTACACCTGCACTTTGTTCAATATAACCAGTTCCTCTGGGAAGATTCCTAGCCACTATAGAATAAGAGAAAGGACAGGATGTGTATATCTCAGCAGGGTCAGAGTCCTGGGAAGGGCTCAGCTGTCACAATCACATGACATGTGATGGAACTCAAGGTGATCTGCTCTATGACCTTCCCTGGTACCAACCTCAGACTGACAGGCCTGTAGTTCCCCAGGCTCTCCTTCCTGTGCTTCTTGTAAACAGGCATAACATTCACCAACGAAAGCCTCTTCCAACACTGTGGTCTCTGAGCCATCTCTAAAGCCTTTCTTTAAAGGACTATTTAATAAGAAATAATGGCTTTGTGGCAGCATTAGATTAAATTACTTTTTTGTTATACAGGTGCTTTCACAATAGAGCATAACTATGGAGGTAAGAACAGTGGAAGATGGTCTGTTCTGAAACCCACACACCGTTTCAGTAGTAAAGCTTTAACCAGCTGGCTTAACACAGACCTGTCACACACTTGCTGTGCACTAGTTCTTCACTGCCAAAGGTTTAAGAGACTTCAATGGGTTGAGTGGACTGGGGATGCATTAAAACATCTTATTCTATTTCTTGCTTATCACAGTTATACACTCCAGGGAAAGTCTAAAGGGAATAATACTAGCAACCCGTTGCACACTGATGC
Source organism: Caprimulgus europaeus (assembly GCA_907165065.1). The sequence goes on from OU015530.1 coordinate 17,346,977, forward strand.
ATTTGACTGGTTTCAGCTCAAAGAAAACTGAAAATAAAGGGAAGTGTGGAGAATGTTACACACCAAATTCTGTCTTTTTGTTTCTTGCTTAATCTGCTGCTTGTTATTTTATTTCAAGGGCATGGCTACGATACAAGTTAGAGGCAGCATACTGGACTCCATGTTGTGCCTGTGTACACCAGCTGAGTAATGTTGGTTTTGAACTCCTTGCAAAACTCAGAAGCTTCAATGCATATGCTAGAAAAACTGAATTAATACAGACCAAAATGTTTCAAGAGCTGGGAACAGCTCCACCTCAGCAAGCATAAAACTATGGGTACTGATAGTGGCTTTGGTCAGCAAATAAAGTTAGATCACAGGTCTATAACAAGAGTTGTTATAAAGGAGGTGTCCTGTACAAAAGTCTTAAGGCACAGGCACAAAGAATATTGAGTGTGAATTTAAGCTACAAGTCCAGAACACTGGGACCTGAAGACGAATATCTGGGTAAGAGAGAAGAGATGTTGATAAAACAACACCACTACTTAACTTTTTGCCTTTGACAATTTTGCAGTAGAAGTTTTAACTCTTCCACAGATAGAGCTTAAAAAACCAAACACACACAAAAAAACCCCACCACAAATCCTATATGTTAATACACATTTTTATAACAGAAATAGAAATAAAAATTTAAACTCTTATCTCCAACATTTCAAGTTTTTGATCGCCGTGTGAGAAGTACCACAGAAGTTTTTGTAGGACTTGATTACTAAGGCAACAGTGGGGGGAAAACATAGCTAAGGAATATCATCCTAGATAATAGATGCCCTCTGTCTAACTTTACATCACTAACTACAGGGTTGGCTGATGAAGGTAGTAGCATCAATGTAATACACAACATTTCTGCAAAGCAGTTACCTTGGTACATCAAGACCATGGAGTTCAGAACTAGAATACTACAATGTCAGCATGGCAACATTAAATGGACTAAGCACTGGATAACCAGTTTTGTAAATGTAACTGTAAATGAGATATCATCCATTATTCTTTCATGAGGCCCCCAGATAGATTAGTTCCTTACTCTGGACCCTTTTGATATGTTTATCAATAACCTAGGGAAAAACAAAATAAAACTGATACTGTAGGTGACACTGAATATAAAAGAACGGTATGTGTCACAGAAAAGGTCACTGATACTGAACAGTCTCAACCAAAAGGTAGTGTGAGCAAAAACAAACAACAAATTGTGATGGTTTGACCCACAGAGGGACTGTGTGGTCCTGCACTCACTCCCCTCAGCTGGTGAGATGGGATGGGAGACACAACAGAGGGGGCACGGGATTAGGAATGAAGGACAGGGAGGGCTCACTCACCAGTTATGGTCACGGGCAAAACAGACTCAACTTGGGGAAGAAAAATCAATTTAATTCATTGCAAATCATCTAAGTAATGCAATGAGACATAACAACCACATCTTACAACACCTTCTCCCACCCCTCCCTTCTTCCTGGGCTCAAATCACTTTGCTCCCCATTTCTCTACCTTCCCCCCAAGAAGCACAGAGGACAGGGAATGGGGGTTCAGTCAGTTCACCCCTGCTGCTCTTCCCAGCATGAAAGTCCAGGAACAAGATGTTCCAACATGAGCTTCCCCTGGAGTCACGGACCTCTTCAAGCTCAGGTCCTGGCTCCAGCATGGGGACATCCATGGTCTGCAGACTCATCCCCCACTCTGGGTCCATGCCCACTCTGGCAGCGAGCAACTCTCGGGGTTCCAACTCCATCACTTGTCTCAGACTCAACTTCTCTGCTCCAGCGTGGAGTCCTCCATGGCCTGAACTTGGGTCTTTGCTCTGCTGTTGAACTTAACTTCCATGAACCTCCTGAGGAGCTGAACCTCCTTTGCCTTCTCCTACTCCATGAGGTGAACTGGGTTTGGGTCTTTATTTTTCCTCCTCTTTCCTCTGGCAACAATGCGCTCTCTCTCGCTCTTTCTCTCTCCTTTGTTTAGCCTATGGTCTTTTGTTACGTCAACGGCCTCTCCTCCAGGTACCACACCTTCTTCTTTTCAGGATAGTCCTTTCTCTCACAAATATGGATTTGCAGAGGCATTTCTCTAGTGCCCATTGGCCCAGCCTGAGCTGTATTAAGCCTTCCCCCACTACCAAAAATATGCACACACACCCACCCCCCACACACAAAACCAACACACAAATATAGAGTCAGATATCTAAGAAACAGTAAAGATTACAATTTCTGAGAGAGTCTCATGGAAAGTAGCAACATTGAACAAAACAGAGGGGGAATCATAACAGACAATCAACAACACAACTTTCAAGTGCAACTGGATGGACAAAAGTTTGCTTGACACAGTGAACCCTTAGTGCACATAGGAGAGAGATGACTGCTGTTTGGCTCTTCTATGATCACTATGAGAATAGCTTGGCCACTTGTATATTGCCACTTCAAGAACTGTGTTAAGAAACTGATAAGGGAGAAGTAAATGGCAGAAGTGTGGAAGCGACTCTCAGAGCTTGTTTTAATGAGTATATCAAGGATAAGGGTAAATGAAGATAATCTGTCATCTTCTCTTTTAATCACATTCTAGCAAATACATTGGTGTATCATTGTGATTTATTTTTGCTTTTAAAAAATTTCAAGCAAGACTTACTTCAAGTTTTCTGGATTATATGTGAGGTCAGGATAGAAGACCAAAACAATTCATCCAGGTCCTATCAAAGTATGAATATATCCACATTCATAGTTACATTAACACAGCAATAATCTTAATCAGATTGGAAAAGCCAGTCCCCAAGTGTAATGTTTCACAGAACTTGCAACATATCCTGAAATCCCTCTGATATAAGTGTAGCTTTTTTGGCACCAGACATCAGGCATTAAATTTATGCACTAGGACAATTCAACCTACTACTTATTTGCACTTCAATTTTCAAAGGATCAGTGAGTAGACTATATCTAGCACATTGGACAGAAAAAGTGTATGTTGATGCATTTATGCCCACATTAACCTGACTTTATACCCCAAAATAACAAATATTTTCCTGAGCAACAGAACTAATCAAGAGGGGTTTCTTGCAGATTTCTCACCTTGGTCATTCTCTCCAGTTCCCCCTCCGGTCATTCTCTCCTTCCCTCTCTCAAAACTCCACTTTTGCCCACAGTGCTGGAGGGATGCACCACAGAAGACAAGATAAAGCCTGTACTTGTGCTGATGACCACAGGCTGGTTGATCAGCCCACAAATGCCAAACAGCTGCACAGCAGCCAAGTTTATTATACTCACTCAGTGTGAGCACTAATTACATCTCTCTTCTACGCAGATTCTACTCTTGACAAATTTTTAAGAGCATAGGTCTAGCTGACACTTTTCCCATTCACTTTTAAGTTTAGCTGTACTGGGCCAAATGGTTTGAAAGCTACTGAGGATGACCTGACAAACAGAAAGTTGGTGTTCTCGTATAAGCTTCATTTCCTTAGGAAATCAGGCTAAAAATTTAAACAAAGATTCAAAGCCTGATAATGCCCTTTCAATAAAAAGAACAGAACAAGAAGATATGCTTGCTTTCCTGTCATTGGAACTCTCCGAAACTGACATTTCTTTTAATTTGAAGAATACACTCTATAGTGTTGCTCTTTGCTGTCAGAAAAAGTTTTGACCTGCTGGTTCAATAACAATAAGTAGTAAAAAATAAATTACTCACTATTTACTAGGGCAATCCCATAGTATCAATCCTTTATCTTATTTTAACTATTAGTTATAAGTTAACTACTCAGCAACCGGGAGCATGCACAGTTCATCTGTTAAGCTTAATTAACTTGTTCATCTCCTTTTTATTTTGACTTGTCACTGGCTGTTGCAAAAACTTAACACCTTTATTATTTTTATTCTCATCTTGCAACCCTTTTACCTCTGGTAGAATTCTGTGTGGAACACGATAGGCAGAATTCCAATAGTTTTGTGTGCTCCTGCAGCTGCCTCTTGATAGCATCACCAAAATGGATATTGACCTTAATCACTATCTTCAATGTATTAATCCACTTGGAGAAAACAGACCTGCGGAAGATCCAGGGATATATTGATCAAAGGGAGTTTCAAAGCACTGGAAAGACCACAGGAAGCATAATAACAAAATATGGCATCTAAGAAAGCTGATCAGGAGCTCTTTTACACAGTCCTTGAAGGCCATTTTTTAAATTTGTCTCCTTCATGCTGCACTATTCACAGGCTCAGCTAAGAGCTGGCTTTGTCAAGAACAGTACAACTATATAGAGAAGTTTTTTGTGCTCAAACACAGATGTGAACACACCTGTGTACATCACAGTCATAGCAAAGAGGGATCATTAGAAACCAGGGGAATTCTTTTTCCCCCTTGTAGCTGTTTTTCCCTAATTCAAGGTTAGTTCACTCTCAGAATCTGGGCCTTGCTCATGAAACTCTCACTCTGTCCTCTGAGATATCTTATACTGAAACTATGTAAATGAAAGCAGTGAAAGAGAAGGGTTGTTATGTTCTGGTGTCAAAGTGACAAGGTACATCTCCTCACAACTGCAGCAGCAGGATCAGCACTCCTCCAAGAACAAGGAGGAACTGAGAGCCAAAGAGGAAACAAACACAGTGGGTACCTCACTAATAGGTTGTCCTCCCACAGAACACAAACAGTGTCAGTACAGCAACAGGTCTCACTGACACCCTCACACAAGGCATGGTGATGAATGACTTCCAAAGTCCAGTCAGGAGCAGGAGACAGAGCTCCAACATAGATCCAAGGTCCATCATGGAGGCATGGCCAGAAGCAGGACAGGAGACAAAACTTGAAGACAGCATTGCTTTGGAAATCATCCAGCAAGAAATAATCCATGAGCCAGAACAGCAGCAGACAAGAACAAATACATTTCTGACAGATCTCAGGCTAGGTCTGGGTGATTGCTGGGTCTGAGCTTAAGTGGAGACCTGGAGCATGGGCAGGGGTTGTGTGGGTGGGGGTTCCCAGCTGAAACTACTCAGGTTGATCACAGCCTACAGCTGCCTTATGGGCCTTGACATACAGTTTGCATAAAAAATAACAGAGGAGGGAATTCCTGCCAAAACTGTTAATTTTGCACTAAAAGATGGAGAAATTGAAACAATGAGTTTTCATCCAGTGTTTTAAACCTAGGCCTTGGGACTTTTAATGAAAATCACATTCCTTTCCTGGAAGAATAAACTCCTGCTGTGAAAATGCTTTTTTAATCAAAACCCAGTTTTCCACAGGAAACTATTTTTAATGGAAAACACTTTAATGGAAAATTTTCCTCAGTGGAAAAAATCAGCTCTTTTCAGTGTTGGAGGAAGTGAAATATTTTTTTTTTCCTAGGCTTAATCTTCATATTGTGCCATTCTGTTTGAATCTTTAGGACTCACAGGGCTCATCAGTGTTAGCATCTTGCAGGGAAGAAGATAAAGTACATATGTACAAGTGAAATGATGGAGGGGAAGGATTTCCAGTGATTTTTTTAGATGCTTGAGGCATTCAAAGCTGCTGTTGAGTCAATGAAAAGTTAGATTTCCTAAATCAACAACAGAAGAGATGTAGCACCACTCTGCTCATAAACACAATTAGATTGGTGTGTAATGCAGTTAGGGCCCCAAGACTTTCAATTGATTTGTTTGATATTTGTACTTCCTTTGGGCCAGCTCTTAGAGAACAGCTGCAGTTCTCACTGACTTCAATGGGCGCTGTGCATGCTCAGTAACCTTCAGAACTTGTCCTTTAATTTGTATTTTGAAGCATACTTTAGAGCAATTACAAATGAGATACATCAATCTGCTACCCTTTAATTTCCCCATCAGCATCATAACAGGCTAAAAAACATCTTGTTTGGCACCAGTGAGCTAGATTTTCCTGCTGTCAGACTCGCTGTGGGTGACGCTGCTCATTGAAGGCATCTGGGGTCAATGCAGAGACTGGGCAGAGGTGAAAGAGACAAACATGTCTCAGAGGCAAATGTACATGACACAGGCAGGAGCAGGGAGAGCGCCACTGGTTACACCACTGCAGTAGACCAGTGGCCACATCCCAGTTTGGTGAAACCCTTTTCCAAAGCCTGCAGCTGGTTTGGACATCATAAAATTGTCACAACAGTGACCTGAAACATATTATTCATCTCCCGGGGGAGACAGAAAGGCTTTGCGATAGCAGTTAGCTCTTCGAAAAGCCTAAGTTCTTTCTTGAGGTGCACATTTTCATAGCAACTGCAGTCAAAAGAAGGGAAAATGACTGAATATAAAAACAGTTTTTTGTCAGGTAGAAATTTCCACAAGAAAATGCTCTGTTTTGAGAATTAAAAAAAAAAACCAAACAATTGTAAAATGATCATTCTGAGCATATTTATCAAAGCAGAACCATCAGCAGTTTTTGGCCAATCACACTTGGTTAGCGGGTTTTAAATAAAAATATTTTTTTTTTAATAAAAACAATTTACTCATCATGAGTAAAAGAAGAATGCAAAACAGTATCAACTACACATGTAGAGCAGAAAAAGATAATTTGTTCCTGGTGATCCCCTCCCTTCTTAGCTTACCTCTCCACTTCTTCCCTCTCCCCAGTCAAGGTCATAGGGACTGCACTGCCACGTTTCCCACCACAGAGCCTGCATAAAGGAAACAGGTTGATATCAAATAGCATCTCTGGATTGTAAGATTCTAAGAGAAATATTTTTAGGTTCTTGACAATTTATTGTCATTTTAGATCCATAATTCTTAAAAATTAATTTTATTACTTATTGGTCTTAATTCTTAGGAAAAAGAGGAGCAAGACATTTACCACCTCAAATGTGCAATATTCCGTTGTAGTTCCTACAGGTGTTAAGCAATGACCAGGAGAGATCCCTGGGTTTTCCAGCATTCTTTTCATACTTATGAACACATCCTCTCCTTCACATAGGTAGGATCAAGACTGAGTCAAAAATCGGTTTGCTGGCAGTATCCAATATCTTTTGTTTTGATTCTTTGTGTGAGCAAGGGGAGCTTGTAGGTTTGGTCCAGATGTTTCTGTCTGTGTTGTGAAGGAACCAAAGATTTGTGGCCCTACTAAATACATACAGTAAAATTCAGCAGAGACCATTTTGTTTGATTTTAATATCATTTAACACTGTACAGCTCTCCAAAGCCTTTCATCTTCATTCAGTTTGATACTACAAATAATACATTCACTTTAAAATGGTTTATAAAAAAAAGAATGAAAAGCAGCTATCATTACTTTTTTTTTTTTAATGAGCTTATGAATTTTAAAAGGCATTTCATGGAAGGAAAAAAGCCCACAACAACAACGGTTTATGGGAAATTAAGGCTGAGAAATAAACCAAAAAGTCAGAAAATAAAAGTTTAAAAGCACAGCCCTTTTTCTTCTGCTCTTATATATTTATTGCTAAAAAGTGGTCTATCAGAATAAAATATTAGTGAATTGATACAGCACATAATGCAAACTGAATGTGATCACTGTGCAGAAAAAGGCAAATGGAACTGCCTGCAATTTACATTTACAAGATTATTCATGTTTCCTACTTATCTGCCATTTTATACTTAGAGTGCAAACTAAAAACCTAAAAAAAGAAATAAGATTTTCCCTTTATGAAGGAAGCATTTTAAATTATTCTAAAAATACATAGCAGCCACTATGCATTCTAAAAATACATAGCAGCAGGGTTTTATATAAGTAATTGCCACAATTCATCAGCTATATAATGATACAGCATTAGAAGCCAATGTAAGAAAACAAAGACAGAACACAGCATGTTTTTGCCTTGTGCTTTGGAAGGGCTGTCTGTATTTTCAGGGTTTTCCAGACTGTGGGGTGTGACAGATGGGACAGCACTGCACCAGGGAGTCTTGGCGCTCAATAACATCCCCTGAGCACCACTGGTACAACCTCTACTGCTCCTCCCTCTGCTGTCATTATCCAGCTGGCCAAGCCACTGGCTCTAGAGTTTAAGGTTCACATTTCCTTGTGCAGAAGAGGGGTCCCTCATGGCCAAGAAAGATGTGCAAACCACCATTTACTCTGCCAAAACTAGCTGGTTAATTGGGGCCAAAGACATTAATAGTTTTAAGTCAATTACAATTGTATTTTTGGTGGTAAAATTATACACACAAAGAAAAGTTGTCATGCCCTGTTTAAAGAAGCTAATTTACAGAGACATTGCCCACCATCTCCTGCATTTTAGATGCTTTGATCCTTTCATACTCAAAAACCAAGCATCTGAAGCTGAATTCAATATTAAGATGCACAAAAGTTGAGATCAATTTAAAAAAAAAACAGCTATGTGAACTTAGGTTCACACAGCATAAGAACCAAAATTAGCATAAGATTTTCCCAGCAAAACCTAATGATGCTATAAATTGGCAATGAGGACAATACTTAAACATGTTATGACTTTTCCAAGTAATTAGGTGAAGAAACTACAGTAAACAACAAATTTTTGAAGTTGTCTTTTATTCTATTTCACTTAACTACATAGTCATTACAGTTCTGGACAGCATAGAATTTTCTTGATTAAACTGAATCTTGTAAATCAGATAGAAAGACTATGGCAAAATTTATGCTAACATTGCAACTAGTGATAAAGAAATAGCTTTATGCCTTCTGAACAGTGCCTTAGGTCAGGGACTGAGATATTCAAGTTACTCAGAAATACATGTTAACAAACCTTGTTCTTTTCATATTCTTAAGCTGGGAAAGGCATGGTAATGATTGAGAATGCAACAACAGGCATGGATAGTACAATCCAAAATAAGAGTGGAAGACCTAAAAATATAGCAATGTTGGAATACTACAGTACTGAGTAACTTAATTTTAAATAATTCAGGCAAAACCACAAGAGGAATTACTCTATCATGAATAACAAGTTCTGTTCACCATACCAATAACAGGGACAAATAAAATGGATTTATAAAATTAGTGATTAAACCATCCAGCAGAAAAAATAGGCCCATCTGGGCATATAAGTTATTTTTTATCTTTTTAAACTAAAGATTAATCTAATTTTTTAAAGGTCAAAAGGCTCTTCATTATGCATAGATAATATACTAGGTGAACAGGCAACTCACAAAACTGGATTTAGTTTGTGTTAATTCACAATTGACAGTAAGCTTGGAAAATGGTGCATTGCTCACAGAGAAAACTCATAAGGAATGATTCATCAATAGATTACCTCCAGGAACAGCATAAATTCCTGCTGCTTGATAAAGTGCTACAGGGAAAGCATAACAGGAAACCAGCATTATTTGGATACAAATTTTCAAGTGAAAAAGTGATGCACAGCAGTAAAACCTTTCACATCAGATACCCTGGAGTCCTTATACTGCTATGTACTTGAAAAGATGGGGAATGGTCTTTCCTACAGGGTCACATTCCCCAGCAGTTTTTCAGGACAGTTGTGAGTCAGTTTTAACTGACATTGATCATGCTTGATGACCTTTCCTTTCCTTGAAACCACCTGTGAGGTAGACACGGTGAACACTTTCTCTTGCAGCCATTCAATACCAAGTCTGTTTTCAGTCACGAGAGCACCAAGATATGCTTCTCACTATCCACTGGGTTGTTGTTTTTACTCTTGTTCTTTCTGTAACATCTTGCTAAGTGGTGTAATTATCCACAGGATAGAAATTTTTTGGCTTGAGCTTGGAACCACAGCTATCTGCAGGGAAAAAAATCCTGTCATTTATAAGAAATACCATCATCAAAGTAGTGACTTAACAGGAATGGGTATGTCCAGGCCATTGAAATGGCCTCTATTTTCCCTGGACCTGGAATTCTTTCCAATGTCCCCTCCTCACACCACCACCTTAGGGAAATTACTATTAATTTCTCTGCCAGAAAGAGATTTCTCTGTCTTTGAACATAAGTGTCCATGATGATGGATTTTTTTGTGAATATGATCCTGAGCCCTTTATAGTCAGCACAGTTTAGTTTTCCACCAGTATACCCAGCTGCAAAGATGAAGCCCCAAAGGATCTTTGAAATCTTCTGTTACTGAGGCACAATATGACTTCTGTTTTGCCAGCAATAAATGAGAGGATTTTATCTCCAGCCCTTTGTCTGCAGTTATTGGATACGTCGTTACCATCCACAAGCAAGAGAATTTTTTTGGTCTGGAATCCAGGCTCCACTGTGATAAGTGCTGTAAGATGAGGTCAGGAGAAACATAATTTTCAGAAGTACTGGGCTTTAATAGGAGCATCATTTTTTTAATATCAGGATATTTAAAGAGATACCTAAATATGGATTTAAAAGCCAGACTTCAAGCTTGACAGATAATAGCTTTTAGCAAAACTTTAGTGTACCAAACAAACACACACACACACACTGCACTCGCTTCAAATTAAACTGCCTTTGCTTTTGTAGCAAGTTCAGTCTCACTGCCCTGGCCCAGTTTTGCCTATATTGCTTAAAAAGTGCTAAGCACAGCCTTCCAAAGGCTCATTGCTGTCCTTGCAGCCTCCTTCGTGTTTCCCTGGGAAGGACTAGAGATACAAACTTATCCAAACAGTGTGAGCCACCTAAATACACCAAACACAGCCTGCAACCTTACCTGCAGAGGCACTAGCAGGGGAGACCTGTTACTCATTTCAGCACTGAAGGCAAAATCTTTTCTGTTGTTAAGACAGATGCATATTCACAGTCTGAAAGATGTTGGCTGCAGCATCTAGTGTCCTGCAAGGATATCTGGAGTGAACAGGAATCAAGAAAGAGACATCTTCTCTCTGTCGTAGAGCTTGTACATAGAGCAGCACTGAAATACAAATGCTAATCAAAGGGTTTTCTGCCAACATTTTTCTAGGATTTACTTTCCCACTTTTGTTCTTTGGGGGTTTTTTAATGGATTCATCCCCTGATGCTGCCTTTCCAGCTCTCTCTTAGCAGGAGCACAGAGATTGAAACATCCTTATCTCTGTGAGGTGAGGGAGAAGGTACTCAGCAATATCTGTCAATGGAAATAATTCAATCAAGGTCTCTGAGAGAAGAAGTGAAAGTAAATGAAACATCAAAGTGATGGAAAAGAAAATGAGAAGAAGTCCCTGAACATTTTCAAGAAGCAGTAAAGAGCTGGTGGTTCTGCCAAAAAACTTTCCTGTCTGCTTCATATGTTGCTCAAGTGGTTAAGGAGAAGTGAAGACCAGTGCTACCCTCATACCTAATGTATGTGGGTGAATGTATTTCTCTTTTTCTGCCCTATTTAGTTTTTTTCTGCTCTCTTCATATGCTTGCATGTGACTTGCTTATTGTTCATATACAGAAAAGTAACTTTAAAAAAACACCTATGTGCAAAATCAAGCACTGCATTAGGCCATGCCAGGATTATTGATGCACAAGAAGTCTTAATTCATGCCATTTTATGTATACATTGGGATGGGGGTTCTAATTACAAGCTTGTGTACTCTTTCTTCCACAGGGTGTCTGCCTTGTTCAGTGAAGACTTTTTATCCATAACATTCACTGTGTGGCCCACAGGCTTTCTTTAAACTGCACATCCAAACCATGCACTGGTCACAAAATTATGTCACCTGTTCCTAGAGCTCCAGAAAATTTGCATACATGTGTTTTCATGGCAAGCCTCTAAGGAAAACAAATAGCATCTCCCTCACAGGGGGAGAATTAAAGCGTTGAGATTAAGGCCACTGCTTTCCGAGCCTCCGCTGCACCACCCAGGTTCTTGGCTTCCATGGTTTTATTTTTCCACAGACACTTCTTCGCTGTACCAGCATGATTTGAGTAAGGAGGTAGATGTATAAACACAGAAAGATGATGTCTGTTACAAAAAAAGTAGAGACACAGCTCCTGATGTAGGCTAGTGACTGCTCTGCTTGGTTTTCCCCTCCACCAAGCATCCAGGGCTCCTACCCCAACTGTGACATGGCACCTCTGCCACTGCCTCCCAGTTCTCTCTTCCCACATTGCTCTCAGAATTTACCAATTTAAAACTCAGTGAAGCACTAGAGTTCCTCATCATGATTTTTGTTTTAACATTACAGAATGACACATCTTCCCCTGAACTCTATCTCAGAATCAGACAAACCATTTTGTCTGCAACTTGTCAGACAAGGAAAACAAACAGTTCCCTGAGGGACACAGAATAGACTTCAGTCTGGCAAACTTCTGACAACCAAGCTATTTTGTCTCCTGCAGTACCACAGGCTCCATGCAAGTTTTCACTTTATAACAAAGGGGATTTTATCATCATTTACCACCTGCCTTCCTTTTAGCTTCCCCTTTGGCCATCCCTATGGGAAGCTGCACTTGCACGGTCCCCTGTGCTTGGCTAATAGGGGAAGCAAGTGGGCAAAGCTGCCACCAGCCTGTCAGGAGTCACACTCCCTCCACGGTTTGTCGGCTGCCTAGGCAGCGGGGAGGCGAAAATGAAATCCAAATGTTTTTTTCCTATCACAGGCTGTAAATAATCTTGAAGAGCTTTTCCATTCTTTCCAACTTAAAAATGAAATGTTTCCATTTTTTTTAAGCATTGTAAGTATTATCTTTAAAAATAAATACCAGAAGAACTGCAGCAGATTGCCTGCTGCTATTGATCCTGAAGAACTGCTGACTGACGTGGTACACACCAACAGAGCAATAGCAATTTAATGTTTATTACTGTTTAGAATGGTTTCTCAGTGAGAAGATTAAGAGGTGAAGAAATCCACTGAATTTCTTTTCTTTGTTTGAGATTCAAGGTAAGAAAACACATGCAGCATTTCCCTTTTCAGATTTTTGAGGAGGCTTGTCTATGATGGGAGATAAGATGTCCCCTTCAGAACACACAAATTCTTTTAAAGGATGATTTAAAATAAAATATTGGACTGCAAGAGTGAATCTTGATAAGGCAGCCTTACAGTATCTCTCAGAGGAAACAAAAGAAAAGGTGCAATGCTGCTACAGCTCAGAAATTGCTTTATTATCTGACTTGCACTTGGAGCACAGCAGTCTCCGCTCCTGACATCTATCACAAAGCAACAGAACAGCACTGAGTTACAATTTTAAAATAACAATGGAAAGACACTTTTATTTCCACTTTGTAGGACTATACTAGAAGCCAGCTCTCTGCTATCTGGAATAGCCATTTTCCCCACAGATCCAGAAGGCACCTGTTTGGGGTCACTAGAGCATAATATGTTTTTGTACAAATATTTTTGCCTTCCTAGAGTTGCAGAGAACAGGACTGAAAGAAACTCAGCAACTTTTTTTTCTGTTCATTTCTCTACTGATATATTTGCTAATAGAGTAATTAAAAGCAAATTATACTCCTCTAATAGCTACAGAAGTAATTATGGGCCATGTCTAATAAAGGTTGCCAAAACAACTAAAAACTCTCAGACTATCTCATAGAGCATTTTCTCCCTGTGGGTCTCTAACAAGTTCAGCAGCTCCTTTCCTTTCCCAGCTCATCTGTCTCAGCACTAAATATAAAAATCCAAATATCATCCTCAAAACAGAGTTGGTATCTAAAGTTTTGTTGTCCACTGGCCCTTCCCTACAGATAAAATCTTAGCTAATGGCAGAAGATAAGATGCACCAGAGCACAGGCACAGGCCAGGATGACCAAGCACTAGAGTAAAGCCTTGAGTTCCATGGCAAACCAACTTTTAACTGTATTTATCCAGTTCCATGGCTTCACACTCTTGAACTTCATTAAGTAACACCTCTTTTTAAAATCCCCCTCCATCTACACCACTGCTTCCTGCCCTCACCTAGTTTTTCACCATTAACCAGGTGGGCCAGCTAGTGCAGATCTCCATTCTTGAAGAATTCAGGTGAAGACACCAAAGTAGCAGCAGGGCTATACTGTGCCATTACCACAACCCTGCTGTGTAACACGACTAAGGAATAGTCCTCGAGCATCTTCCTAAGCTTCCTCACTCTTTTCCAAAGAAGCCACCACTCCTGTTAGGTCAGTGCTAGACTTCTGCTCCTGCGGAGCAAAGTGCTGCAAGTAGCTAACAAGGAGGAGAGCTGCAACCACAGAGAAGCAAAAGTAGTAAGAAGTGAGTGTGTCCCAGCACATCTACAAAATAATGTGACTAGCTCCCCTCCTGTGAAGGAAATACTGAAGATCCTACTCTTTTTTTCTCATGCTCATGATGTAAAAACCCCATTTTTATGTTTTTCTTAGTGACTTTTAGCCTAGGCACTAAAGATCAGGGTAATTTGTCTCCTTACAGCAGATGCAGGGCATTATCCAGCACATGCAATAAGAAGGCACCAAAGACAGAGGCTGTAAAATACTTCTGGTGTTATATTAACACTGAGAAAACCAAGGAAGTAAAAAGCAGACTGAAAGATTATAAGTACTATAAATTTATTTCATTGGATTTCTAGCTTTTAAAAACAGATTTACTAGATATAGTATCTCAAATTTTTTTCAGTCAACATTTGAGAAAAGAAAAAGTTGCATTTGGGTAAGCTCACAGTCCCTTTCTATTTCCAGCTTTTACCATCTTTAATTTCTCATCTGTTTAAGCCACTTAATTCAAAGAAGGTGAGCTGTTAGGTCACATTTAGTGTTGGAGAAATGTCTCGGAATAGTAGCCCCAGACAGGGATCTAAACCCTTACAGATCCAAGCTGCTGAGGAGCTGTCTCTCCAGATGAACCAGTTACCAGGTCAGTGCAATGCACTCGGGTGTTGGCTGCTCCCATAGGCTCAGCCACAAGGCTCTTCACTTGGATGACAATGGGTGCCAAAAAAGGGCCCGAGTGTTGTGCAGCTCTTGCTAAAAAAGGGACCTCAGCTCTCTTTTCAAATCCCTGCCACACACAGGCATTGTAGGACTGAAGTATTTCTCAGTTCTCAGATGAAAATGTTTCAACTTTAGATGCAACCACCATCTATTGCAAAATAGCCCAAGAATGCTGAAAAAAAATTATAAGAAATTAGAAACAGTATTTTTGCATTACTCTCCCCCTATTTTTTAAGAAGAGGAAAGTGTGGAAAAGCATTTGCCTGTGTTGTTGGTTGGATTTCTTTTGTAATAATGAGCTGTGCACACCCATTCTGGTTTGGCTTTTCTCCAACACTGCAATACTTCATTTTAAAACAGGGGAAATAAAGTAATTTCACTGCAGTAAGCCTGGAGTAATGCGGAACTGAATAAAATCATCCCCTGGGAGATTTTTATTCTTTATGAGGTAGTTATATCAGTATAGCTACTGTCACAACAGTTGGGACAGTCATTGTCTCACTGAAGTTCAGGGAATTTTTCCATTTATTGCCAGAAAAGGAAGAAATGTTCTTGCTTTTTCCATATCACCATTTTTTCTAATTAATATCAACCATATGCCTTTAGAAAATGTTTATATCACTTGTAAGGCAGAGAATCTGCTACTTACTACTTTACCTAGAACAGGTTTTACTAAACCTGAGTCTTTAATATGGCTGTAAAGATAAAATCTAGACCTTTAGCTAGTCTCTCCTGGCCTGCAGAGCAGAGTTCTGACCTTTCTCTTACCATTACACTTAAACTAAAAAGGCCAGAAAACAGCTGAGAACACTGTTCAATAACAAACAGGATCTTGGAAGAAGTATGCTCACAATAAAATCCTACATATCTAATGTAGAATGAAAGGAAAAAAGTATCATAAAACAAATGTGAAATATGAGATCCCTTGGATTTGCCACCTTCCCAAATCTTCCTTGATGTTGGTAGCTGCCTTTCTTACGCAAGTGTTACCAAAAGTGTTAGCTCACAGTAAATGCTACTGAGCAATTTAGGGGGTTTTTTCACCTTTATACTCTTGTAGAACAACCTCTGGACAATAATGTCAGCAACTCACTTATTCAGCACAATATTTTACATAAAGTAGCCAAAACTCCTAAAACTCCCTCCAGCATGCATCAGATTGAGGATGCTTACCCTCAGATTCTAGGACCTACTTTCTGTCCACGTCTAGTGCCTGCTGACTGTGATTTGAGGGCAGTATTGGCACCAATGACCACTTTCAATTCACCATATTTCTCTCTGTTATTGCTTTTGCACAAGGACACATGATCACACATCCAGTTAAGTATATCTAATATTTCTGCCAAGGGAGCAGAGGTAACAGTCTCCATGAGAGACTATGTGTAATAGGTAATTTTCAGACCTGCCTTAGGCTCTACTGTTGGTAAAAAGCTTCCTGTATTCATAAGGGTTTCATTTATTTTACATTTTACACCCCAACTATGCATTATTTATTGCAGTGGCTTGTTTCATGATCCATCTTCCCTCTTTAGTATAATTTAGCACAATTGCCCTCCAGAGATTTATGTCATCTGTTTTGCCAGATAGAAAAAGCACAGTCTCATATAGGCATTTAAATGAATCAGATCATAAGATCTTGGTCTTGGAGAGTCACTCTATTAAAAAGAATTTATCACCAAAAGACAAAAATATATATCTGTAGAAATAAATCTGTAGCTGCAGTACATATATCAGCAAAGGCAGGCAGATCAGGTAGCAACAGTCCAGTGTGAACCAATGTTTTGAATTAATGTTTATGCTATCTGAATTAGATTGTACAGCACTTCTGAAAGAAAGAGTCCAGCAAATGCTTAATACCCACCATTTCAGTTTTGCTTGTTTTCTTCTCCCTTACTCTGACTGCAGTCCTCAGGGATCTGAACCCAGCACTGTGTCCTACCCAGATTGTTTTTCAACCCTAACACTTTAAAAGCCATTAGAGGTGCCCTAAGAAGCTTCTATGACTCAGTGGTCTGAAAGTTTCATGATTCCCATCTATGACCTTGATGCTTGTTGAAACTCTCCAAATGCGCTCTGATGAAAATCTACCCTGTGGTTGCCAGCCCATATTTAAGTCCCAACACCAGCAGTGGAAGGACTGACATTCCCCTGCCTCGGTCACAAGGCCCCAGCATCACTCTTGTTTAGGCCTACAGAGGAGTTGGGAAAAGCCCCTCAGGGCAGACAAGAGAATTCCCCAGGGAATGAGATGACAGCATGGAGCTTGGAGGACAGTTGCCCAATGAGCCATTGATTCTGGCACTTGGGCTGCTGAAATCTAGATTCACCTAGCACATAATTTTCCCCTTAAGCGTGTATGTTGCCTAAGCTCTAGACTATAGTTGAGGGAGAGTCCAGAAACACCTAGAAATTCAGCATGACTTTATGTTCTGGATGAGCAGAGCAAGGACAGGTGCTCAGCCCAACTGCAGACATCCTTAGCCTAAGCACAGCATGGTTGTTCTGAATCTAAGCAACTGCAGAGCTAATATCTGGAAACAGCCAGTAGCAATAGAGCTAACCTTGCTAAAGCCTTTTTCTCAAACCATTCTTAGCTTTGCAAAGTAGAGAAGGACGATGACGGTAGAACTTGGCACTACTCACTTGCACAAAGCTACACACGTGAATAGCTGTTGGCAATACTATAACTTTTCAGTTTTTCCTCTCTCGTAGCAACAGAAGACTCTACAGGAAAGATGTTTATGTTTCAGTTTGTTTGAACTGGAAGAAGTACAGTGAAAAGCTAGCAGGACTATTAGAAGACACTAGGAGAACTTGGCACATATTTCAGCAAAAGGAAAACTCAGAATAAACATCAGCAAGTATGCATCTAATGAACCTAAAAAGTTTTATTGGACCAAGAATAAAAAGATATAAAATAAGCCTGACTAACTCAGGCTGAAAATTAGGAGAAAGTCTCAAACTCTCTCAGCAGTATAGCTCTGGAGGGCTTTTAAATGGGAAAACACAACACACAACGCTGGGACTGAAAAAAGCTTCACCACCTGTGGCACTTGGGTATTCCCTACAGCTTGCTCTGTGCAGGGATAAAACTGCTTACAGCAGGGGAGGGCTGTCTCTTTTCCTGTGCCAAACCCTGCTGACTGAAACAGTGATGGTCAAGGACCGAAGTGATCACAGTCATTGGTAAAGTCAGGAGCAGGAGAACAGAGGAGTAAAGATGAAAGCTTTACTAAAAGTGTTCAATTTATTGTTTACAACCCTTTTCTATTTTGGACTTACTTAAGCTGCATAATTAGCATTCAGTCTGACAGTGTGTGTGCCAGCCATGTTATTTAGCTTAAAAACATAATTACTTTTCTTATACTGTTGAGGAAATAAAACAAGGAATAAATTTGGTAAAGTATTTCATTAAAAGAGCATCTGTAAAAGGTGCTTTGCTATTGATACTGAACTCAATTCAGTCTTGGTATAAACCAAGAGTAGCACTAGGGCTGGATTTGCCCAACTGTGCTATTTAGTGGTAATTGGTTTAACCTATGTCACTTTACATGACAACAACATGGCTGAACTATGTTTTAAATCTATGTGTTCAGTTCAAGCCTGACCAGATCATTGAGACAGGGAAACAGATGCTTGGTCATCATGTATCATCTGATAGCAGTGGTAGATTGCAGGAGAAAATCATTCACCTCCTAAACGAGCTCTCAGATCTCCTAACAAAAATTATGTTAGATGCAGAGCAACACAAACATTTTTAGTTTTACTACAGAATGACAGGGAGCTTTTCTGCTTTAAGCTACACCCATCTTTCGGCTGTGTATCTATGGATGAGAAACAACAGAGTCCTTCCAGGTTTACATCAGCATAACTGACAGCAGAATATGGACACTAAAGTAAGCACATTCAGCATGTCCAAAATAATAAATGCATGAGGGTAAAGATGTATTTGAGGCACTCCAAATAAGACTCTCTGAATGAAATGTGTCTGGAAAAGACTTTGATTGAAAAGGAGTGGAAAACAATTCAGAAAGAAAGTATAAAAACTGCAGCTTTGAGAGGAAAGAATTTTTAAAAAAGAAAACAACACCGGTACAAATTAAAGATAAGCTCAGAGCGCATGTGAAGGAAGAGAGAAGGCAAGGTAAACAAGTCCTATTGAATCAATATGAATTGAATTCATATTGATAAACATGGAGGGAGATTAGGACCTAGAAGAAAAAGCAGACAGCTTAGGAAAGGTTTTGCTGACATGGGCCCAGCAGAACAGGACTTTGATGGGGATTGCAGTAATAAAAAAAGGGAAGGGTGAATGGTCCATGAGCAGAGGGACGTGACACTGGTTGCCCTAGCTGTGTGGCACTGAGATTTCTCTGTGGGTGAAGAACCACAGACTAGCAGAGGCACCTTCTCTAACCCATTCCAGGGATTCAAAGTGCTGTACCATATCTCATGAGCGAGCAAGGTATCCAGGATGCTGGTCACATGTCTTACCCCGATCTCGTGCCAGTGATTAAAGCAAAGAGGCAAGAAACCCTGCCATTCTCTGACTTAAGGCACAGGATCTGGTTTGGTAGGAGCTGACTTGGTGTCTGACCCCCTCATGTGTCTCCTCATCCATGGGACCCCTGCAAAAAACGTGGGAGGTCCTAGATTGTGAGACAGACTCACCTGAACAATTTTGCATGTTAAGACTGGAGCTGTCATATGAACTTGTTTGCACTGGTGTGACAGACAGTAAATCATAGTCCCTTGCTGTACCCGGGTCAAAGAGCAGATTAGATAGCACAGCTTGTTCCTTCATGATTTATAGGTGAAGAGCTCTGCGCTGGTACAGCGAGGAGGCAGCTTTGCACCCTACATTGTGATGCACTGGCACGAGCCAGGGAGGAGATTGGCAAGCAGAAAGCAGAAAGCTATTATTGCTTGTACCCTTCTGGGACAACAGCTACTCTGCAAATGGCATTCGTATTGATAATATGTAGTAAATAAACTATTTCAGAAGGAGAAAAATCCCAGTCTGTTCCCAGCTATGTAGAGAACAGTACCATGTTTCAGATCAAACAGTAGTAATTTTCCTTCTCCATCCTTAGATTAAAATAAGAATTTAATTCCATGACCAGAAAAAATACCATTACTAATTCTGTCTTATTCCTTGATGCTGTACCTAATAAAAATATACTGGCTGATTTTTATATTTTCCTTCTGTCTGCACCACAGGTACATTTGGGAACCCCAGTCAAAATATCTTCTGACAGTGATAACATAAAGCTATGCTATTTTACAGATATTACATGTCATGGGGAAAGAAAAAATCTCCCAAACCTAAAGCAGTACTTATCACCTGTCTTAATTCCAAAGACTGCATTTTCAAGGACTGATCTTAGAAGAACCAATTCCCCAGATTCCAGGAGACTTTCTGCTGCTAGAGCAGAGAAATGTGTAAAGAAAAGAAATGAAGGTTTTCCTTCGATAGTAAGGTGACAGATGTGGATGCAATCATGCCACCGACCATGGTTCCTGGGGTTGGAGGTTGCAGGTTTGAAACAGAACTTGAGACTACTGATTTTTTTTAAAAAAGGGAAAACTAATTACCCTCTATTATTTTATCACAGGTAAAATATTGCTGTCATAACTCTACCTGCTTAGCATTAGTCCCTTTGTCACCACAGTGACCCAAATCCAATTAAGTTCTGCAGGGGAAGATCTGCGACTTCAGCATAGCAAAATGCAAGCTGGGCCAAATGATGTGCACTGAATCAGTGGAGAGAATTCCCCTCACCAGGAAAGAGATGAGATGACAAAATTCTAGAAATTTAAATATAGTTTGCATTTGTAGGTAGATACAAATATGTTTTGTAAAGAATTCAAACATTATCAGAGTCAAGCTTACAGGACTTTGATTGAAACTGATATTAGGCTACATATCCAAGGCTGGATGCTCAAATTGAATCCAAGGCAGTGAAGACCTGTGCTGACAACAGAGCTTAAAAAAAGGTAAATCTGTTCTCTACTGGCATGAGCCTTGGCACGCCTGTGGAGAATGAAACATCTTAGAAAATGGCTTTTACCTGACAATTCATTCACCTGCAAGTGGAAACTCCTACCACTCGCAGGTTTGGAAGTATGTGGCAAAAAAAAGAATTTTCTCAAAGTTAAAAACCATAATTCTTAAGCATAATTACATCAGGTTTCAGCGAGATGTTTAGATGTTTAGAAATATTAGTGCTTTACAGAAGGTCATACGGGAGAAAAGATGGGGGAAGCATTTTTTTGAACTGTAGTTTTAGGAGACTTTTGAAAGATCAGAAGCACAGCTTGGTTAGATCAAGGACAGCTGCTACTTTGAGAATGATCATCCTTGCTAGATCAGAAAGCAGAAACTGAAGAATTGGACCAAAAAGCCTTGGATTCATTTAAACAAAACTATGACAATTTGCAATTATTTTATCTTCATCCTAAGATGTTAGAATGTTTTAGCTTGGGATTTTTTTGTTTTCACTCTGCATTACATTTAAACATAAATAAATTGTCATTTTAAGTCAAAAAAAAAGAAAAAGTAACTTACATTTAAAATATTATATACTTTGATATTTGCAAAAAACCCTAGGACATGTCAAAACCCAATCCTTTATCAAAACAAGCTTATTTTTTATAAAATAAAAAGAAATCAAAATTAAACTAGAATCATAGAACCATAGAGTGGTTTGGGTTGGAAGGGACCTTAAAGATCATCCAATTCCAACCCCCCTGCCATCAGCAGGGACACCTTCCACTAGACCAGGTTGCTCAAAGCCTCATCCAACCTGGCCTTGAACACTTCCAGGGAGGGGCAGCCACAGCTTCTCTGGGCAACCTGTGCCAGTGTCTGACCACCCTCACAGTGAACAATTTCTTCCTAATAACTAAACTTACCTTCTTCCAGTTAAAAGCCATTTCCCCTTGTTCTGTCACTACCTGCCCTTGTCAGAAGTCCCTCCTCAGCTTTCTTGTAGCCCCTTCAGGTACTGGAAGGCCGCTATGAGATCTCCCTGGAGCCTTTTCTTCTCCAGGCTGAACAGCCCCAACTCTCTCAGCCTGTCCTCACAGGAGAGGTGCTCCAGCCCTGGGATCATCCTCGTGGCCTCCTCTGGACTCGTTCTGACTGGTCCATGTCTTTCTTTTGTTGTTTAATTTTAATTAAAAAAATGTTGTTGGTGTATATCCAGGTCAGTATACTTTAAATGAAGCAACTTTATAAAAAAAAATTCCTTTTTTTTTAAAGTAAACATTTTCAAAAAATTATTTTTTAAAAGCATTCTTATTTCACATTTGTTATAAACTTTTGCTGCAACAATCATTAGGGTTTTATAAAAAAACCCAAACAGTTTAAAAATTATAATTGCCAATATAATGGTAAAGGCTTAGGAATATTTTTCAACTAAAATTTAATTTGGAATACAAATTTTAAATCAAATGTTTTAGAAATAAATTCTAAAATTTTAGTTATATACAATGAAATCAGTCTTGAAATTATGAAATCTTTACCTATAGTTTTATCAACTGTAATTGTAATTCTTCCTCTTAAACTTGCCTATGTAGAATTTACGTTAAACAGAATAGACTATATTTCTTTAATATTCCAAATATATGAAAAAAGTGCTTAAACAAGGATATAAGATGGAGTACCTTAGACTAGAGATTTAAAGTTTAAAAGTGCATATATTGTATTTTCAGTCTTTATGTACATCCTATTTTAAGTTTTAAGCACATAGATGATTCAGCAAAACAAAACCAATTCGCATTTCGCTGTCATATTGAAGAAGCAAGTAATTTTTTCATGAAATCACAATTTAAAATTTCATTCTAAAAAAAAAGTACTTTTCTTAGGGATACCCTTGTATCTTAACTAGAATTTCTGGTTGATAGACTATTATCGTGGAAGTGATTCAGCACAGCAAAATGACAAAAGACAGAATCACAGAATCACAGCATGTCAGGGATTGGAAGGGACCTCCAAAGATCATCCAGTCCAATCCCCCTGCTGGAGCAGGAACACCTACATGAGATCACACAGGAAGGCGTCCAGGTGGGTCTTGAATGTCTCCAGAGAAGGAGACTCCACAACCTCCCTGGGCAGCCTGTCCCAGTGCTCTGTCACCCTCACAGTAAACTTCTCAAGTTTAAGCAGAACCTCCTGTGTTCCAGCTTACACCCATTGCCCCTTGTCCTATCATTGGTTGTCACTGAGAAGTCTGGCTCCATCCTAGTGACACTTGCCCTTTACATATTTATAAACATTAGTGAGGTCCCCCCTCAGTCTCCTCCAAGCTAAAGAGACCCAGCTCCCTCAGCCTTTCCTCATAAGGGAGATGCTCCACTCCCTTCATCATCTCTGTGGCTCTGTGCTGGACTCTCTCAAGCAGCTCCCTGTCCTTCTTGAACTGTGGGGTCCAGAACTGGACACAATATTCCAGATGTGGCCTCACCAGGGCAGAGTAGAGGGGAAGAAGAACCTCTCTTGACCTACTAACCACACCCCTTCTAATGCACCCCAGGATGCCATTGGCCTTCCTGGCCACAAGGGCACAGTGCTGGCTCATGGTCATCCTGCTGTCCACCAGGATTCCCAGATCCCTTTCCCCTACATTGCACTCTAGTAGATCATTCCCCAACCTATACTGGAACCTGGGGTTGTTCCTGCCCAGGTTATATATACTTGCCCTTATTATATTTCATTAAACTTTTCCAGCCTGTCTATGTTCCTGGCAATGCCTTGTCAAGACATGAGTGGTTCGTGGTGCTGTGGTGGGCACTGCACGCCTTCCAGGCACCCAGAGACATGAGCTTGTCCCTGATGCAAGGCAGAGTGCTTCATCCGCTCTCAATGCAACTGCAGCAAATAAGAGAATGAGCAGCGTTTCCTTCAGAACATTAGGGGATAAAACACAAATTGAGTGCTCATTGCCAAGTAATTTTTTCAGGGAAGGATGCATTCACCTGAGATTTTCTACTCTTAGATTTCCTGTTGCTTTACATTTCCTAAGTATCCTACTGCTTACAAGAATCCTTATTTCACTGTGACAAGAGCTCTCTCTACATCCTTGTAGTTTGTAGGTTGGCCACATACTCTCCTTTTATCTCTAGCAATCATCTCTTGGCAAACAAAACCTCTTCATTCTAAGTTTTCCTCAAAAATCAATCGTACCAAGTCTTACTCATCATCTTGCTATTCTTTTCTAAACTATCAGTTTCATTCTAGTCATCAGAGTCCCAAAACCCTGTATTTGACACACACCCAGAAGCAAATGAGTACTCCAGGAGGTGTTTTTTCCTCAATATTCAATAAATCTTTACTGAGGCTAGAGAGGGATATGTGTTTTTTAAACAAAGCTGTCAGAAAAGCTTGAGAATAAGACATATATTTAGAAATTAAATTAAAATGTTGCATCTCGTCAAGTAAAATTCCGTTTGGAAAATATATAACTTACCTTCTGATCTTTGGCAATTCGTGAGATCAGTGTTGAAGCAGGTTTCATTTCTGTTTGGTATTGCTGAAACCTGCAAGGAACTATGGTAAACACCTGTTAGAATAAGAGAATTTTATCCTCATTTTGTGATTATCTTTTCTATTAGGCTGCCAGCTGCTATCTACCAAACAAGTAGTTCTCACAGAAAACAACCTCATTAAGCACCTTCAAACAAGGGAGCAGGATGCAGAAAACACAATAATCTAGTAAATGGCATTGCATAGGCCAGCCCATGACAGATCAGCATTGCACGGCAGGGATGTATGAGCCACAAGGGTGGGGGGAAATCTGCATTTTGCCACATGGAAACACAAGAAATCAACCCTAAGGTTTGAGGAATTCTAGGGAGGATGCACTTATTCTTCAAAAGCATTAACACTATTCCAAAGCTGCTTTTCTAGCCACAGGAGGGGATTTCAAATCTTAGATTTCCCAGACTCTCCATTTCCAAAATGCAATCCCAAATACAGAATGTATAGGAAAAGTGAATCAGTCTACAGCAAGAAAGAGGGGATAAAAATAAAAGTTACTTCAGTGTTTTGAATCATCAAAGTCATCTGAAGGAAAAACTCCTGATTTTTGACCCATTCACTTGTAAGTAGCTATTACAAAAATACATGTTAGGTCTGATTTTCACCTGCTGGTGTGAACTCACTCACAGCAAAAAAGGATCTGGAAGAGCAATTTTCGTAACAGCACTGAGCCCAGCATCTCTCCTCTGGAGCCCAGACTCCAGAATATTTCAAAGGCATACCCAGTTCATTGGTTTATTCACATAATGTCCTCACCTGTTTTCTCCAGCCGAGTTTCACTTTGTTGTGTATGAGTGTAGCAAATGACACCAAAACCAGGGTGCCACCCTAAGCAAGAGCTGCAGCTTGGCAAGTACAGGACGGGAAAGACAATTTCATCCTAATGTCGCTCACTTTGGCAGACTGCAGGATCCTCTTCTCTCCTGCCTGTTACCACCTGTGTCCTCTGACATCCCTGCGTGCTTTTATGTTTTTATTAGGATTCAAATGGATTAATTCAATTATGTGTTTAGTCATCACCTTTAGCTATAAGCAGTTCTGATATTAATATTTTTTTAAAAAAGAAAAAAAATTAAAAAGGTTTTTCAATGCTCCCCATTCCTTCCTACAGACACCTGTAGATTCATAAAAATCCAATTGTTTGCTCCTCTAGCTCATGCAGAGTATTTTTTCTAGGTTTCAGATGAAATAGTAACACAAGAGGATTAGGAAGGGAAGATAGACTCCCAATATTGACACATTTTTCTGATATTTAAGAAGTGTGTAGAGACACATTAAAAAAAAATTTACAAAGTGTGTCTCTTACCAATAGTCTGTGGGTGGAAAACAAAATAGTTCCAAGGACTCCTTTGGGTAAAGAGTCTCTCACATTCTTAATGGCTACCTCAAATGCTGGCAGTTACACCAGTTGTGAATAAAAAGAGTGTTCCTGGGGGAAGAAAAGTACCAGCGGTTGAAGGCAAATTTATCAGCAAAGCTCCTGGTAAGAGTGGATGCAGAGCTGTACTTTCCTCCTGAGAAGAGCTCAGCTTCCTTAGCGAGCTGAACACCTGTAAAGGGCAGAGGACAGGCAAGACCACTCTGGTCATGTTTGCTAGGGCAACCAGCATGCAGGAGAACATGTAGCAAAGACTGTAGATGAGGACAGCACTGTTTTTAAAGGACAGAACTGCAGTGCTAGCAGTTTGGCAGGCAAAGGGAGCAAGCAAGCAAGAAGCAGTCCTCAGTGTGGAAGAGCACTGACTGTCACGCAGGGCTGCTTCTACCTGCCCACCCTAGCTGAGGAGCTGCAATTGCTCTGCCCAAGGAGCAGTGAGGAGACCAGCAGGCTGCAGACCATAAGGTGGCATCTCCTGGAAGAGGGCTGTAGACCAAGAAATAAATGGATGGAGTGGATTTGTAAAGAAAGCCCAATAAGAATTTTAGGAATAATGTTGCTCAGAGACAAAAAGGCATGCAAGCTGAAGCAACTTTCTGGGGAGGAGTACTGTAACCCTCAAGTCTAGTGTAACCCAGATGAAGCTGGCAGAAAAGCACCAGTGTGTAATATAACCTGATATATAAAAAATATAAAAACATAGACTTCTCAAATTACTCCCTTTGCAAGACAAAACTGTTAGAATATCTTATGGATTAGCTCTTTTCAACACTCACTAGAGCAATGCAAAGAACTTATCCTACGTGGCTAGAACATCTTTTCTTTTCCAAGGCACTCTCTGAACCAGAAAGATATAAACTTATTTTATGCATTTTATAGTTGTTTTCCCAGTTACTGAAAGGAGATGTCACTAGGTAATACTGAGATACTTGGCTTTTGTCTCTATATCCATCCATTCACATTTTGTCCTCACTTGTAGTTGGCCTGCAAACACGACTTTCCTCACTGCAGCCTGCATTTCATCCCTACACCAGAAAGGCAGCTCATGGAGCTTGAAACAAATGGGCAAATAGTCCACACCCCATCCCAACCTGCAAGAAGGTCCAGCCAGTATGTGCTAGAAGGAAATAAAACCAACCACATTTTTTTTCCCCTTTGATTTCCCAAATGGTCCCTCAGCAAAAATCTGCAAGGTGGGGATAAGCAGAGCTCTTCTGGGCAGCTCCTGGGAGCAGAACCTGGTGGGAGCAGGTATCTGGGTCACAACACAGGCATGGTACTGCTTTTGCAGGCGCCATACCTCGTGGTGTTGATGCATGTAACATGGAACCGAGATTTACACATCTATTCTGCTTCCCCTGTACCTCTGTCCTGTTGCACTTTTCCCACCAGCATTTAGGCATACCACAGGAAAGGAAGTAACAGTGCTGAGGAGTTTTCCTCCACAACCATGGAACAAGGGACTAGGTTCACAGCCTCACTTAGAGATGTTGAATTTCATTCCAAATCTCTAGAGACAGAGTCATAGAATGGTTTGGGTTAGAATCAACCTTTAAGAAGGATCTACTCCTTCACCTTTGCCATGGGAAGGGACCTCTTTCTCCACATCAGGCTGCTCAAAACCCCATCCAACCTGATTTTGAAGATTTCCATTGATGGTGGGGCATGCACAACTTCTAGACCACTTGTGTTAGTGGCAACTGCAAGCGAATGCTTGCCTCTTTGTAATCACAGCCTTAGAAATAGGACTGCAAAGAAGAAGAAAATATGGTTTCACAAAATACTTTGGTGTTTGGTTTCATTCCAAATTGCACAGCAAGGTAGCATTTCCAAATTAGAAGGAGACCCCAGTCCCGAAGCAGACCAGCTGGTTTGATGAACCAGAGTCCTAAACCATGTGGTTTTCACACTCTCTAACCTCTGAGGCCATTGTCACAGAGGCTCTTCCAGAGTCCTGGATCTGGGAAGCTTGAGGTAGCCAAAAGCAAAACCAGACACAGACAAGATGGCACAGTTAGGCAGGTTTTTTAGTATCCAAATTTGTTTCCCTTTGAATTTTCCCCAGATCAAATGATGTCTCTGAAAGATTTGTTTAAATAGAGCAATAGATCTCAGTCAACATCTCCCAGGATGTTTTGTGCCCATCTCCAGCCACACTCGTGGACAGCCTCCACCATGTCATAGCATCAAGCCACCAGCTGTGACATCTACTGCTGTCATGTTAACAGTGTCCTCTTCTCATGTAAGGCTGAAGTGGCATTAGCTTTCTGGATGGATTGTTTCCACCTACCATATGACTCAGAAATATCACCAGAGAGTCAGCTGAGAAAGTCCCTGGGGATCACTGTTGATTCAGGGACCACAACCGCAAGAAAGCTTGTTTGTATGGGGAGAATCTGATTTTTCTGTCTAATATTGTAAGACATCTGCACATTTGAAAATGCTTTATTTTGCTGACTCAAAGATTTTTAAAAGAAAATAAGTAATTAATTAAAAGCAACCTACTATCTGGAACTGAGTAGTAATTTATAAGCATTCACCAAAACTTGTACTAATCCTGACACTTCTCTCAGATTTTTACAGAAGAGAGAGAAATTCATATCAAATGTGAATGCAATCTATTTATAAGGGCAAAGCGAGAGACAGAGAATCTGTTGGTGTCAACCTCTTTTCCCAAGTAACAAGCAATAGGACAAGAGGAAATGGCTTCAAGGGGAGGTTTAGGTTGGATATTAGGAAAAACTTCTTGACTGAAAGGATTGTCAAGTAGTGGAACAGACTGCCCAGGGAAGTGGTTGAGTCAATGTCCCCGAAGGTGATGTGCAGAACACATCCAAGATGTTGTGTCATATATCAGCCTTTCTTTTGTCCTGTGCTTGCAAAACAACAATTTTTCAAAGGCTTGAGAAACGTGATTTGTGTTACACCTAGTGCCTATTTTCCCTTGATCATTACCATTTCAGGCCATACTGCTTTTTTCTCCTCTCCCTCCTCCCCCAGTAAACATTTTACTTTCAGCTATATGACGCTGCAAATATTTTCACTTCCCTTATATCTGGATTTTGTCTTACCCTTACCCCTTTGCTTAGGAGGAACATTAGGTATTAGTTTTTAGGGAACACTCACAGCCCATATAGAAAGAAGCAGCAGGTGTTCAGCATTTCAGAACATCAAGCCCTATCAGCTTATTTATGCCATGCTCATTGCCCAAGGACATGAACACCTGCACTAGGCTGGTGGTGTGAAATGTTGTGATTTTATTTACAATCTGAGGTTATGTGGTGGCTTCATCCATTTAATCCCATTACTTGGATATCTCAGCATTCATCACAGACCATTGATCATTGTGATCCCAGAAAGAAGCAAAAAATGTCATCCAAGTGCCAAGGCAGGTAAAAAATATATTCCTTTTTTTTTTCCCTAAAGTATTTATTTAAGGTAATTCTTTGACTAAGAAGGACAAAATTCTTGAAAACTTCAAAGCAATTTATGTTTTATTCTCTGTGCCACGAGAAAATATACCAAGTCTCTACTATAGAAACTGGGAAAACATGCATAACAAGTTGTGACTTCTTTTATTTAACATTCACTTAAAATAAGTCCATAATACTTATGTAATCAAAAGTTCCATAAATATATTAGCAAGCTAAAGTACTGACAGGAATACTTGCTGTTTTTTTCTGAAAGGTCTATAATTTATCATTTGTATAAATCGTTTCCAAAAGCCTAATTCTCATCCAGCCAGGAAACAGAAGCATTTTGTCTGACATACAGATCCAGACAGAACATCTGATTTCTTGAATATGGGATATGCATAACAATCTGGTTATATATAGATATATAAATATACACACTAATATTATTCATATAAATTACCTGGAAATTAATTTTAGGCAGAGAAGGTGTCAGGCTTGTAATCTGTGTGCAGACAACTTGTAAAAAGAAAGAGGTTGGGTTGATCAGGTGTTTATTTGCTCAGTTTTTATCTTTAATAAATTATTGAATTTTCTTCTCTGTAGTGTTCTTAGTGGATATAAAGAGATTTCACAAGGTTGATCTAACTGCAAAATAAACTCAGGGAGAATAAAAGACCTTCGGTAGTTTCCTTAACAACATGGCAATGGCACAAACAAGGCAGTAAAGTTTCTGGCACTCACTATTTTGAGAGTTTTCCTTCACTGTTGAAAAGAAGAACCCAAGGGGGAGCAGCTAGGCAGAGTTATTTTGTGGACAAACTTCAGTGCTGCCAGTGGAGAGTAGCGTCACCGTGCCTCGGGTAGGTGTGCATCAACTAAAGCACTTCATGTTTCCTCATCTGCCTTTCCCTGATCCTACACTGGGCTTCTCCTGTGGCCACCGCTGCCAAAAGCAGCGAATGGGACTTGCCAAAGCAGTCAAAGCTTGTCTGGCTTTGCTCACCTCTCACTACTGTGTGTGGGACCACACCTGGGGAAAAGAAACAAAAAGACAAAAAGTGTGTTATTGCATCCATCACCTTCACTTGGAAGGGGTGAGATAGGGATAGCTGGGAACGGCTGCTCTCAGCATTGCATTGTTGTGCTGAGACCTGGCCCGTGTCTACTAAACATCTGTTTAGTACATCTGTTCTGTTGGTGGTAGGAGCAGCAAACAATTCAGATGGAAATGTTCAAATGATGGACCACACGTCAAATTACCTGGAAACACTTTTTTCCTAACTTCAGTTACTGCTGCTAATAAAAATGTGAAGATCGATATGGCTTACAGGAGGGTTGGAGTTACCTTGTTTTGTGGTACAAAAGTCTGGTTTTCTTCAATTGTTTGACATGCACATAATTGATTTTGTACAAGACTGTATATATTCTATTTAATTTGAGTTTTCCAAGTAATATTTGGTGTAAATAGTAGTTCTTGTACACATTTTAGAAAAAAAAAAATCTATTTTTCTAATTTCTTTTTTCCTCAGTGCTTATGTTTGATATACTTCTAGATGAAGTTCAAGCTATGGTTTTGGAAATTAAGAAATTTGCAAGTTTTTAAAAGCTATTGTAAATTATGTAGACCGCTTGAAGAAAAGCTTGAGTCCTTTGTGGCCGAGAGTCGCTCTGTCTTGTTTGGCTGCCAGCTAAGTTTAACTATCACTGACTCACCAATTTACTTCATTTGTTCTCAGGAGGGGCTGAAGGATGAGCGCTCCTCTGAAATTGGAAACATCTGCTCCTTGCTCCTACACTAAAAGGCATTGGCTTGAAAGCTGTTGCTGGTCCTTTTCTTTGCTCCTATGTTCCCATGGAGTAGGGGAGAGAATTGGCACAATAAGAGCAGGGAGTCTCATGGGCTGAGATAAAAACAATTTACTAATTAAAATAAAATGATAATGATAACAACAGTGATAACAGAACATACAAATGAGTGAAGCACAGTGCAGTTGCTCACCACCCCCTGACCGATGCCCAGCCTGTGCCAGCCAGAGATCCCGGAGCAGAGACAGTCCTGAAACTGAAACCCCAGAGGAGCGAGAGCCCGAGCGATCCCCGAGAGAATCCCCCCGTGTTCTGGCCAGCCCTGGTTCATGTACTGACATGATGGGATATGATCTGGAATATCTCACTGGCACATCCAAATGCCAGTTCTGGGGTTTGCTGTTCACTACACTTCTCCCTTCCCATGCCTTTCCACTTGCAAGCTACCCAAAGACAATGGCCTTGGGCTCCAGAAGCGGCTATTAACATGAGTACCTTATCAACATTCTTCTCCTAACAAATCCCATGATGACACTAAAACACAGCTATTCTAGCTACTAAGATGAAAATTAACTCTATCCTAGTGAAACCAGGACAGTATCCACCCCTTATTCCATACCATTTATGTCATGCTCAGGTTTTACTATGCATATTTATGCATACATCTACATACAAATACCATTCCCTTAGCTTATGGGGAACTCCTTCAAAATGTCTGTTGAGTTCATTTAGTCCATCACCTTGGGTTGGGTTCTATCTGTCTTTCAAGGTAAGAGAGATTATGGGGAATGTGCACAGTCAATCAAGTACATGACATTGAACACAGTAAAAGGGTGATGTGTAGTCTCTGTTTCACATTCTGGAGTTTGTAGTTGGTGTATCTGGTGTGGTCCATGCTCAAGGTCTGCAGGTTGAAGATGATAATCTCGAATAACTTGGTGTGCACCAACTCCGGTTCCATCGGAGTTCATTCTGCATTAACCTGGGGAAATTCTCAATATAAAGCTGTTAGTATAACACAAAACAACCATAGCAATGATGATACAGCAATTCACAGGCTATTTTCACCCAAAAGCAAATCTCCTTGAGGTACGTATCAGACTTCCCCATCTTTTTTTGCATCACCCACCAAGGACACCCTGGTCCTTGAGTAAAAGCAATCCCACAAATGGGTTTACCTTTAGCCAAGGCAGGAATAACCCAGATTGTTTTCCCAAGCATATTTTTAATGTGAACCACAGGGACTTTGTTCTCTTCCACAGTATGTAAAAGTCTTGACTGGGCAGGGCCAGCTTGGTTAGCAGATCTTTTAGTGTTGACTAACCAGGTGGCTTTTGCTAAATTTGTGTCCCAGTGTTTGAAAGTTCCACCACCTCTTCCTTTGAGTGTGGTTTTTAACAGCCCATTGTTTTGTTCGACTTTCCCGGAGGCTGGTGCATGACAGGGGATGTGGTACACCCACTCAATGCCATGTTCTTTGACCCAAGTGTCTATGGGATTGTTTTGGAAATGGATCCTGTTGTCTGACTCAATTCTGTCTGGAGTGCCATGTCACCACAAGACTTGCTTTTCAAGGCCTAGAATAGTGTTTTGGACAGTGGCATGGAGCACAGAATAGGTCTCCAACCATCCGGTGGTTGCTTCCACCATGGTGAGCACGTAGTGCTTACCACTGCTGGTTTGTGGGAGCCTGATATAGTCAACCTGCCAGGCCTCCCCATATTTATATTTTAACCATCATCCTCCATACCAGAGAGGTTTTAACCGCTTGGCTTGCTTAATTGCCACACATTTCACATTCATTAATAACCTGTGCAATAGTGCCCACTGCTAAGTCCACCCCTCAGTCACGAGCTCATCTGTATGTTGCATCTCTTCCTTGATGGCCTGAAGTGTCATGGGCCCAGCAGGCTAAACATTTTTCACTCCTATGCTTCCAGTCCAGGTCTACTTGAAACACTTTGATCTTAACAGCCTGATCCACATGGTGATTATTTTGATGTTCTTCAGTGGCTCGACTTGTGGGCACATGAATATCTACATGACATGTCTTTACAACCAGTCTCCCCAGCCGAGCAGCCATGTCTTGCCATAGTTCAGCAGCCCAGACGGGTTTGCCTCTGCGCTGCCAGTTGCTCTCTTTCCATTGTTGTAACCACCCCCACAGGGCATTTGCCACCATCCATGAGTCTGTATAGAGGTAGAGCATTGGCCATTTCTCTCACTCTGCAATGTCTAAGGCCAGTTGGATGACTTTTACCTCTGCAGACTGGCTTGATTCACCTTTTCCTTCAGCAGCCTCAGCAACTCGTCGGGTGGGACTCCACACAGCAGCTTTCCAACTTTGATGTTTTCCTACAATACGACAGGACCCGTCAGTGAACAAGGCATATTGTCTCTCATTATCTTGTACTTCATTGTATGGTGGAGCATCTTCAGCATGTGTCATCTCATGTTCTGGTGATGTTCCAAAATTTTTGCCTTCTGGCAAGCTCGATCACTTCCAGAATTCCCAAGTGACTGGGGCTTCCTGTTTGAGCCTGCTGTGTGATCAGTGCGACCCACTTACTCCATGTGGCATCAGTTGCGTGGTGTGTAGAGGGAATGCTCCCTTTGAACATCCAGCCCAGCACGGGCAGCCGGGGTGCCAGGAGGAGCTGTGCTTCAGTACCAATCACTTCTGAAGCAGCTCAAACTCCCTCACACACTGCCAATATCTCCTTTTCAGTTGGAGTATATCAGGTCTCTGATCCTCTGTATCCTTGACTCCAAAGCCCAAGGGGTCTCCTCAGTGCTTTCTGCCAGGGGCTCCAGGTGAAGTCCATTCTCTCTGCCTGTGATGTAGAGCACATTTTTAATGTCTTGTCCTGTCCAGACTGGCCCAAGGGCTACTGCATGGACTGTCTCCTGTTTGATTGGTTCAAAGGCTCGTCGTTGTTCAGCACCCCATGTGAAATCATTCTTCTCTTGGGTCACCTGGTAGAGAGGGTTCACAATCTCACTGTAATTTGGAATGTGCTTTCTCCAGAAACCCACAATGCCTAAGAAGGTTTTTGCTTCCTTTTTGTTAGTTGGTGAAAACATAGCTGTTATTTTATTGATCACATCCATTGGGATTTGACAATGAAGTCATCAATGCATTGCAGGTGTTCTGGAGCTCCACCCTGTTCCAGCACACTCTGGATCAGGACCAGAAAAAAGCTGGACCTTTTTTCTTTCTGATCTTTCATAGCCACATACACTGGGTTTTTTATATTTTGCTTGGCTCAACTATTGACTTCATTCTTTTTTAGGAGGGACTGGGCACTTGTCCAAATTTGCAAACCTCTGCTGCTGACTCCTACCCAAAGTAGCCATGCCTGAAAGGTGTTGCTGGTCCTTTTCCCTGCCTGATTGCCCTTTTATAGCCACATAGAGTTTCAGCCTTTTTTCCTTGCCTGACTCGCCATTTGACTTTGTTCTTTCTCACAAGGGGCTGAACACCATGCAGCTGAGCACTCCTCTGAAATCAGAAACATCTGCTGCTGCCTCCTACACCAAAGGATCCAGGTTTGAAAGCTTTTGCTGTGCAGGGGTAGAACTCCAGCATGAAGATGTCCATTACATATTTAGGGAGAGGCTTTAGGGTGAAGGTTTTGGATCAATCTTAGTTCAGACTGAGTACAGATTGTAGAATTCTAAAATACAGATTCTGATACTGGTAGTGGAAGAAAAAAGAAACCAGCTTTGTACTGAAATGCATCAAGACATCATTGTTTTATCCATAAAATGAGTAAATTTAATTCTGAGTTAGAGAGAAAATATTATTATATTTTTATATTTACCTCAATTTAATAAAGCCATTCTAAGTCTGCAGTGAACTCTGCTGAGGGCCTTTAAGAAAATCATATTATTCCATGGAGTGCAGTATAATGATCAGGTACTTAAGTTATTAGAATATGATCACTGGCTATACATAATACCATAAACTTTTCTATGTATATCGAATAGGCTTATTCTTAAGAACCTGACATTTCTATTCTTGATGATGTAAACTAGTATGTCATCCTCTCCTGCGTGAGGTCAGCTAACAGAGTTCTATCATTATAGCATTTTAGATTTATGGAAAGGAGAGGATAGAGGGCGAAACAAAAGGGCAGTGACTCCACTCAAAATTAATCTCATCTAATATATTCCCCCAGCATTACTAAAATGAAATAAATTGTTTTGCCTAAAACAAGCAGGCATTGGTGACATTTTAGGCCAAGGAATTAGATTTTGAAGTAGCCATGACAGCATTTCTTAAATTCATGAGATGTTAATATTAATATACAGCCTAATTTCTTTTGTATGAATTAGCCATGAATCACTACGGTAATAGAACCACCAAATCAGACAGAGGCTATGTTCTGTTACATTGAGTAATTTCTTTATTATTTTTCTTGCTCTGAAGAAGTGGCTTAAAGATGCAAATGAAACAACACTCAAGTACATGAAATCTTCCCTGTGCACTATCGGTGAAGGAGCTCAAATAAGGCTTGCTCCAGGCTCCACAGCCATGAGAAAGGACAAAACCCAGACATGTTGAAAATCCTTTTGAAACAAGATTACTTTCATTTCAGAATGGCATAATCTGTAACTGCTTCCAGACTGTTCATGAATATTTAGTCAAGATGATAGCAAAGTATCTTCCTAAGCAAACTCACATTCTAATTTTATCCCTGTGACGCATTCATAGACCAGGTAGCGAGATGCTATAAGAAAGTGAATACATTAAAAGTCCATGTTTCTAAATGTTCCATAATATGACATTATATGGTGAGAGGAGAAGGTCTTGAGTGTTCTGCCGAAATTAATCAGCACTATGTAGCTAAAGCTCCATGGATCCCCTTGCAAATAGACCTATTACATTTTTTACAGTAGTCTACAAGAACAAGAATTAGCCACCAAGTCTTCCAACTAACAGGACCCAGAGCAGAAACTCTATTGCCTAATGTAACAGACCATGAAAGCCAGCAATAATAGTCATGGCAAACTGTCCTGCCACTACTGAGAAAAGCTCTATTCCTCATTAGCAAGTAACCCAGGCTGAGAGGTTAAACCTGAAGTGTACCCTGAGATCATCCCTCAAGCTGAGGGGACCACACTGCCCCTGTGGCAGGGACAGGCTCAACAGTGGTAGCCCCACAGGCTTATTGCCAAAAGGAATTTTGTGACTGTAACCAGAATAAAGAGTGTGAAGGAAGGAAAGAGAAATGGTCACTGCTGTTGTGAGCCACTTCCAAACACTCCCTGCAGGGTCCTGAAGAGCCCAAGAGTCTACTCAGGGAGGATTCAGTGCTCAGCTTTGCATTTATAAAACAGGACTTTTAACTTTGTGAATACACCTGGTATCCAAATTTCCTTCAGGAGTTTGGGCAGATGTTCAAATCAGATATTACATCTACCCCACATCAGTCTTTCCTGAACATAGCCAGGAGAGCATTTAGAAATATTCTTACATGGTTTTAAAATGCAATTGCTAAATCAGGCCTCCTGACATTACATTAATTTCCACATGAACCTTCTGCAAATGTTAGTAAGGACAGGCTATTTTTTGAAAGGTAGATTGTTAAGAAAATTACAGCTAAAGAAAATTAAGAAGATAGGTAAACAAAAAAAATGAATTCTACCGTACCCTTTTTTGCACAGAAATGCAAAATCATTATATTTTAACAAATAGCATTTAAGGACATTTTTGGTTCTTTGAGCTATTGAAAAAATGTTGATTGCATCCATCTAATGCACCTTTTAGATAATATGGTTTTTAAGGCAGTGCTTCAAAAAATTGCTTGATCTGTTATCAGATTTGATTAGCCCCTTCAGGAAAGCAATCAATACCCCACCTGACTTAAGAAAGTTGCTATGCAATGCTTTCATATAATGGCAGATCAATCCATTTAGCTTTAGCTTTGGAAATCCAGCACTGTCTCCCTTGGTGCCATGCACCTGCTCTTGAATTATATGTACCTGTGAAAAGGCAAGGAAAGGGAGGAAGGGACCAAGGAAGAGGGGAAGGAAGGAGTACAAGCTGTACCTGGCAGAGCTATTTGTGAGTGGCTGTCTAAAAATCCACCAAACATTTCTGATGGAGGCAGTGGCTCTTGCGCCACTCACTTCTAAGGATACGCCTGTAGGCAGTAAGCACCTCTCTGCCAAAACAAAGTGACCACAGGCAGGTTGAGTTGGGAAGTCTTGTAACCGCTTGCATGATCTGAGTACAAACAAATCAGGCTGAATAATCACTGTAGTTGGGCATTGAAAAAGTAGAAGCACCCAAAGAATATTAGACATTTAAGATTTCACAAGATTCAACCACAATATGTAATAGTCCTTTGGTTAAAAAAATCCCAATTTTTATATTCAGTAATATGTCAGGAGTAATGATATTAAAGACAACTGAAATGTCAGAAATAGATACATCATCACTAGGCTGTGTATTGTGATAACTGTAGAGAGAACATACAACAGACTGGTCAGTTCAGCACAGCCTCTGACAGAAAAGCCCAAACGCCTTTACAGTGCCAGAGCTTGGCAGGCAGGGCAGTATCGGACAGAACCTGAAAGGCAGCAACTCATCAAAGCCATGCAAGCTCAGTCACAAGAGCACACCGAAGTCCAAAACATTTAAGCATCTAAGATACTATGTTCATTGGTGACCAAGGGACAAAGGAACAAGATGGAGAGAGGGAAGGACGTGTTACAGAAAAGAACTCAGAAAAATCAGAGAAGCAGCTGAGTTTGGCTACAGTGTTGTTTGGGCAGAGCATGTCTATAAAGGAGCTTCAAGGACTACTCCGTGGGATAGCTATAGGGATAAGAGGACTCTTGGAGGAAAAATGTTACTATTGCTGCCTAATGATACCTGGGCTACATGAATACATGCTGGTTTTTACACAAAGTTCTTAAAAATACAGATAAACCATGATTGAAATTATTTGCTTGTATTTTCTAGAAGAGCGCTCATCAGAGCAGAGTAGTGCAGAAATATTTTCATCAACATCCACCAGTATATCCATGCCAAAACCAATAATCTCCCTTCTTCAGGACATATATCACCCACTCTGAGTATGACAAACATTTTCCTGTAGCCCATAATTCTCAACACAAATCATGTTACATCTGTACACATTTCAGACTATCAGTTGAATATTACATATTTGTTAAAAAGGCAGGTATTTTGGTGATAGGCATAGGTGAATAATAATAATGCCTGTTCTGAGCACTGGAGATACTGTATTGTGTAAGGCAAGTACTAATATATTAATAAAGTATAAGGGAGAATATTACAAGAAAGCTGGAGAGGGACTTTTTACAAGGGCAGGTAGTGACAGAACAAGGGGAAATGGCTTTAAGCTGAAAGAGGGGAGGTTTAGATTAGATATTAGGAAGAAATTCTTCCCTGTGAGGGTGCTCAGACACTGGAACAGGTTGCCCAGAGAAACTGTGGATGCCCCCTCCCTGGAAGTGTTCAAGGCCAGGTTGGGTGAGGCTTTGAGCAACCTGGTCTAGTGGAAGGTGTCCCTGCTGATGGCAGGGGGGTTGGAACTGGATGATCTTTAAGGTCCCTTCCAACCCAAACCATTCTGTGATTCTAT
Source organism: Caprimulgus europaeus (assembly GCA_907165065.1). The sequence goes on from OU015530.1 coordinate 17,385,441, forward strand.
GATTCTGTAAAGACCTATATTATTTATTTTTATTTCTTAAGGGTTCTCTTGGTGGATTTGTACTAAAGCTACCTTCAGAGAAAGCTAAAGCTAAAGCTTTATCTGAGACTTGAATAAACTATCATTTGTGTTAGTTTCTTCCTACAGACTAACAAATATTTTAAATGGAAAAGAAAACTAATTACATATGAGATAGAGTGCTGTCCCTTTACATAAGAAAATAACGATGCTTATTGTTTCAGTCAATTTCCTGTGATAATTACCTAAGTCTTCTAGGCATGTAAATGAGGGACAACAGAAATCAGCTGCGACAACACAAATCAACTGTGATTATGCCAGTCAGAAGTATGAAAATCTGGAATGAATTTTGGTGGAGAAAATAATCAATTTTTCTGCAAAAATTTTATGCTCTTACAGACTCTGATCAAACATGCTGAAAGAGTGTAAAATAAATGTCTTAGCCTCTCATGTTTAAATATATAGCACTTTTTTGAAAGATTTTTGGTCTTGCCCTTTGCTGTCTGGTCCATTTTTACCATGACTAAATTTACCAGCCCATTTTGAAAAAAAACAAAATGTAAAATTCACTACATCTTCCAGAGGCAAGGACACATGACACTTCATTCTGGAGGTGGTAGGGACATTATGCCTCTCTGACCTCGCTCAGAGAATCTTCTGTCCATAAAGGAGTGGATTGTTGCATGAAGAGGATTGCAAAAAACAAGCAAGCAGCTCCACTAGTGCTTGCCAAAAGTTTAAGTTCAGAGAAACAGTACTTGCAAAACTGATTCCTTTTGATATCCTCAGTAATGCGATCCACAGCCAGGTTTGTACAGCCTTACAGTGCAAACCTTTGTAACCCTTGCTGTCATTATAAAAAAGGTACGGGGAAAAAGGTGAATTTTTGAGACTGAATTGAGACTTTGTCTGAATTTCGAGACTGCTGGGCCATCAGCAATAGAGGCTTTCTAGGGCTGCTGTAAGAACAAACGTTTTCACACATGCAGGCATGTAGGATAACACTTTTAAGGAAGAACAATGCTCACAACAGATTAATTTCCAGTGTGCATTTCTGAGGAAAATATCTGACTCAGCAGATTTAAAATGAGTTCTTACGTATCATTAATAAGACTTGATCCATTTTCTGACAGTCAAAGGTCAATAAATAAATATTTTTTATTTTTAGAAAGAATCTTTGCAAACTCATCAAGTAAGATTAAAGATATTAAAGATACGTGAATGTAAATGCTGTCATCTTTTTATCATGTGGTTCTTCAGGTCTCTTTTCAATTCACAGGGCTTCAAATAATGATAGTTCATAATGTTAAAGAACACTTAATTTTAAGAGAAAATTCTAAGCATCAGAAGGTGTGGAAACATCACACAAAATATTTTTATCAAAAGCAGTGAAATCTGTCACAGGTATTTGAGAGACCATTTAAAATCATGCATGGAAAATTGATACTGGAATTTAATGAGTGCAAGAGAAGATCTCTGGGTTATTTCAGTAAACTCTCATTCTCTCAAACAGAGTCTGACACATTTCAAACTCACATCTTGGAAGCAAGAAAATATTTTCTTCATATCTAGATTGCAAAATATGTAACTCAAATCAAGTTGTATGCATCAAACACAAAACAGAAAGCACTCTTGCCATAAGAGGAAGGTCTCCCACATAACTTTTTCTTTTATTTAGAATGACAAGTAGAATAGCATGTTGAATGTTGATACAGAAAAAGCTGGCCAGAAGAAACTCTCTAAGACTCATGTTGGAGTTTTAGAAAGCAGGCATTCTTTATCACAGTGCTGGATGCACAGGGGATCACTCCACCCATCGTGCATACCAACTTGTCCCTCTATGAAAGCTTTATACTGTCAAATCATGCATATTCATTTATTTTCCAATAAATTATTAACATATTCATCACATTTCCAAGAACTCATTAATACATTTAAATGTCCTTTTTGTATGCATACTGGTCATCTTCAGGGGTCATCTGATGATCATAGAAACTTGTCACTGTGCCTTTCATTAAAACTTTTCTACTGCTCATGCTTGGTTCATCTCTTGTTCTGATTACAATATTTCTGTCTCCTCAAAAATGGTTTACTCCAGCATCACCACCTTATCAAATATTTGGTGTGTCAAGTCTCCTGTTATCTGTTTCAGACTATAAACTTGACTGGCCTAGCTGGTATGTAACTTATTTCCAGTGTCACATTGTTTAAGCAGAAGGGAATGTTCTTTTGGTACCAATGTCATTTTCAAGTATACTCTCTACAATCAGTCCCAAAGGAAAAATCCTTACCACAGCAATAGCTCTCACAGGAGCTTTTCACTGTAACCTAGCACAATGATAATTTCCTTTTTGAAACCAACATGAGTTCAGATTTTTTTTTAATATTCAGTAAGAATCCTGAAGAACTGGTATTAAGAGCACCAATTTAGGTTGCAATGTGCGCACTGAAAAACTCACTTTTTACATTAAAAAAAGTTCTCAGTGAAAAAACACTGCCAATGCAGGCAATGTCTGCTGTAACATTTGCCCAATATTTCCTATTATAAGAGGCTTCCACAACTCAGGATAGAGTCCTCCACTGTATCTTCCTCAACATATGTTTTCAAGAAATTTGGGACCAGACAAAACTTCTTGGAGGAAGGTGCTAGTGGTTTTCAGCCTAAAAAATAATTAGTATTCTTTTCCACTGTTTGAAGCAGGAGTTCAAAGTGAATCAGATCTCAAGAGAAGCTCATTGATGTTGGAACAGACTGCCTATGGTGAAAAATTATACAGTTTAATCCTTTATTATGTGGATCCATTAACGTAAATGGTCATTTAAGTGGTTTTAACTTTCCTAAATTAGCCAGAATGATTCCAAAAGCTGATAGCGTCTTCATGAGTAAGGAACTGCTTTCTCAGTGTCATGGTCTCCTCTTCTGGTATCTGCTTCAGGAAAGTACCTGAGAAATCTGGAAGAAGTCAGAACAGTCTCTGAAAAGTAAGTAACTTTTGAGAATACAAAACTTGCATAATCTTATAGATAAGGTAGAAGGTCCAGTTGTGTCTGCAATTTTATTCTTTCTGAGAAAGAACCATTGACATGTGGAAATCACTGCTATCTAACTTACTTTGACTCTCACAGGCTGACCAAAGTTGCAGCATGTTTGTGAAGCACCCAGATAATACACTGATAATTGCTGTAGAAGAAAGGTCAGAGGAAATGAATAATTCTGTCTTCAGAGACTGGTTTGAGTAGGATGTTACCCAACACGCAGTAAAGATTAGCACTGAACGCTGAACACTGAGGCAGCAAAACAACATGGAATAGCTGCCCATTAAAGGCAGGATATGTGCCTGCCTATCACCTATATTTATCTGTGTAAAAGGCTCACTCTGAAGTAGTCATGTAGATGATGGTCTCAGTGCAGAGATGCAGACATCTCCAGGGGCTATTCATCCCATCCCAAGGCAGTTTTCTGAGACCAGCAGGAAGCATAACTGTGCATAACTCCTTCTATTTTTCCTTTGACCTTAAGGGATAATTAGACACCTGGCTTAAGCTACATGCATAATTGGTAGGCAGTTAAACTGAGGTGAAATGAGCACTGTCTATCCTGTGTCCTGAAGGACAGATAAAAATAGTATATGTCCTTGTAATTTAAGATTATTTTATGATGTCTGTGCAAAGGACACTTGTAATACACACTTTAGTTCTGTAGATTTTCTAAATTTTCCACACTGACTTTGCGGACCCTACTGTGGGTCTTCTGATAGAGTGTGCAAGTTCATTTGCATGCTAATTAATTGGAAATAGAAAAACAACCCAGTGTTTAAAACTACATAAATCCTCCAGTCAAGGCAAGGACCTGTGAATTACCTTCCAGAAGCTCATAAGGATATCAGCTCTGCAGTCTGAATTAATGACTGAAGATGTGAAAAAGAAGACACCACCAAAAATCATACTTGTCATCTTCGGTTTATTTACCACGAAGTCCCTAATAAAAATAAAATTAGAAGGAATGCTACAAATTTAATTTCAAATATTTCTTCTATGCTTTTTGTGTGTTTCACCAATTCAAATTCCTTCACACTTTCCATATGACAGAAGAGAACTTTTGTGCATGTTTCATATTCCTTCAATCTCCCATGCTACACTAAGTGATTTTTTATATTCTACTGACCAAATTCTATCCTGGTAAATATTGCACATTCACAGAAGCAAAGCCCAATACCTTATAGAACTTCACCATAGGCTCTGCAATAAAGAAAGAAGTCATTCTTGCTTTTTCCCAAAGGGATTAATACAAAATAAAACAGACTCTGTAAAATGGGATTAAAATATTTCCTCACAATAAACTCAAGTTATAAAACAGGAAAGGGGAACATTCAAGTTCATGAAAGGCTCTTCTCTGAATAGCCATCTCTAACTGACACAACAAAGAGGAAAGCAGAGTTACTGCCTTCTCTCTATCTTTCTGTGTGTCTGTGTTTCCCTCAGGAAAGGAGATGTTAGGGTCCTACAATGAAAAATGTTTCTTCTCAGGCAAATTGGGTGATTCATCCACCCTCAGATATTTCAGTTTGCCAAAGAAAACTAAAAAAGGAGGCATTCCATATCGTATCCAAATGAAAGTACATTTTGAGTTAGCAGTTTGTCTGGGAAAATGATAGTCCAGGTAGGGTTATGCTATACAGTGTCTGCTCTTAACTACCGAGAAATAATTGAGACAGATCTCTGGAAAAGGAGATATGTGGTTAATAATCTCAAAGAGTACAAAAATAAATAACAAAAAAAATTCAGTTAACCAATCTCAATTGATTCTTTGCACTCAACATTCCACTTCAGGACTGCTGTGATATTGAAAAGCAATGGATTGTGACACTTAGCCACCAGTTACCCAGAGAACAAGCAGATGCTTAAAAGCCTAGGATTATGGCACTCTTGAGTGCTTAAATTCCTACATAAACTGCAAATTTGTTTGTTTAGAGCTCCTCTAACTGGAAATTGCCAAAGTTGGGAAAACAGTGGTATCTACCTCAAGTAAAATAAGCATTAAAATGCAGTCAGATCCCCACTGTCTGAAAACCAGATCCTTAATCTCCAGCTCCATTGGCTTGAAAACTTTGTTACATTCCTCTTGGAAATAAAGCTGAACAGTGCAGCATGAAGTTGAGAAAGCTGATATGATGAAGTCTGATATTCACAGCTTTCCAAAGATAGAAACAAACTGACAGAGGCAATACGTTTTCCAATCACAGCTCATGAGCCAAAAATTTAAATTGCTGGTTATTTAAGATTCACACAGACATGCAGTATGTATCTAGGATATACTCCAGTTCTGTTTTCAGGGAGAAAAGAAAACAGAACTCATGCACAGCAAAACTTGCCCGTCAGATACCAAGGGATGGATTTAATTCCATGTTAAAAAGACCACTGCCAAATATACTTCAGACTTATTTGCTAAATTTAGTATATTAGAAATAATACTGTTCAAGGCCAGCAGTTCATCTCTATGTTCTGCATGAAAACAGGAGCAGAAGGAGCAGCAGTTTCCCTTGCAACACCTTTGAGGATTTAGAGACATACTTCTGCTCTGCCAGAGTCAAAACTCTGAAATAATTTTTTAAAGGATTTGCATAACTGTGTGTTCAGACTCACCCTCAAAATTCATATCACCCTTTTCTGGATTAGATGAGGAACTTTTGTGATCATACTAAAGGTGATTGTCATCATCTGCAGTGGGAGATAGAACCAGGTTTCTGCACTGCCCAATTCAAAGCAGACTTTCAGGGAAGCAAGAGATTAATTCCACTTTAGAGCTGGGGGTTGAACTGCATCTCCTAACCTAAGAGCAGTGCCACAAGCACCATACCTCCTATGAAAATGGAAAATAAATGACGTGTTCCTCCACCATTCACCCCCACCCACGAATACACTGCTAAACTTGTTGCAATCCCATGAAAATTATCAGGTTCTATAAAACAGAATATTCTTCACATAGATCCTTAAAACCTCCAAACAGCTCTATAAAAAGCCTGTAAAATATGCCATCCCAAATCAAAGAAATAGTTAATCTAGCTGACCAAGTGTCTCAGTTTAATTCCAGCTGGCAACTAAACACCACACAGCTGCTCACTCACTCCCCCCACAGTGGGATGGGGAGAGAATTGGAAGGGTAAAAGTGAGAAAACTCCTGGGTTGAGATAAGGACAGTTTAATAGATAAAGCAAAAGCTGTGCAAGCAAGCAAAGCAAAACAAGGCATTCATTCACTGCTTCCCATCGGCAGGCAGGTGCTCAGCCACCTCCAGGAAAGCAGGGTTTTACCACACGTAACAGTTACCTGGGAAGACAAATGCCATCACTCCAAATGTTCCCCAATTCCTTCTTTCCCCAGCTTTATATGCTGAGCATGATGACATACGATGTGGAGTATTCCTTTGGTCAGTTGGGGTCAGCTGTCCCAGCTCTGTCCCCACCCAACTTCTTGTGCACCCCCAGACTACCCACTGGTGGGGTGAGAAACAGAAAAGGCCTTGACTCTGTGTAAGCACTGCTCAGCAACAGTGAAAACATCTCTGCGTTATCAACATTGTTTTCAGCACAAATCCAAAGCACAGTCCCATACCAGCTACTGTGAAGAAAATTAACTTTATCCCAGCAAACAGCAGCACACCAGGAAAAGTATGAGTGTGTCAGTGAAGAGGCTGAACTGAAATATTCACTATTTTCTTTGGATATATGCAGGAAGGCTGCTCATATCACCCTAACAGAACAAAAGACAGAATAATGAGGACAAACAACTAACAAAGTGAATATGAGAGTCATAGCTGTAAATTTGGAAAATGCCAGCAAGTTTAGACATGTAACAGGACTGCAAGAACTCAGTCAGCACAGAACCATGAGAAATCTGATTAAGAATGTTTTTTCATATTTATTTGTGAACGAGAAAGAATAACACATAAAAGCACAGAGATCTGACTAGCAAGTTTTGAGCAAAGTGTGATAAGAGGTTGCTAGGCAAGAGAAGACAAAGTGGGATGGCGGTCATGCAACAAGGTCAAAGCGGCACTCATTGAGCAAGAGAGATCTCAAGTCAGCTGCAGAGATGATCTGTTTATAAGGAATGACAATCAGAAAGGATGAGTAGACAGATTTTCTTAAATTCTTCAACCAATGCTTAGCCCCAAAAGGCACCAAAGTAGTAACTCAATGCTACTTTCATTTGGCTTACATAAAACCTAACCAGAAATAAACAAACATTGATTCATTAGTACGGGGTACATTGCAGGGTCAGACATTATGCCTTACTTTTATTTCCAAAATAAAATAATTCTGCTTGAGAACATTATAAAATACTGACTTGATCAGAAATTTTAATTTCTTTTCCATTAGGAAATTCTGATCCATGAGCATTTGTTTCCATCTAAAATCAGAAAAAGATGTTGAAGTACTTCCAATCTTCCCCACTTCCCCCCTCCCTGCCTCCAAATCTGGAAGTGTCAAAACATGTTGTCAGAGATCAAGCCTAAAATACTTCCATTGCACGTAACTCCTCTGGGGACATAGAGCTGGCATCACTCACACCCAGACCAGACAACCCAACTGCATTTCCTGTGGCTGCTGCAGCCGCAACACTACCTTGATGCCTTCAGCACCCAAGCAAGGGCAAAGCATTACCTTGTTCTGTACGGACAGAGAGATCAGGCTAGGGTGAAGAGAAGGGACATGCTTTTGTATAGTCAACTACAGCACTTCAGGTAGACAACCTGACAAATAGATTAAAACTCTTTTCTCAGTGCAAAATCAAGATGTTTCAGCCTACCAACATTTTCTTATTGAACACTTTAATTTTGTAGAAAACAAATGCCAGGCTCACAAATTTACAATCTTTCACCAATATTAGTATATACTTATTGTTTTTAATAATACAGCAAGTGCAATATTGTAAGTAACAATATGGTAATACCGGTACATTTGAATGCAGTGCAAATTTTACCAGTTTTAACAGGATTTTATCCACAGTTTGAAAAAATAAAACAAAATGCATTTTTTTAAAAAGAAGAAAAAGGGACTACGGGAGATAGGGGGTAACAATTCATCTGATTCTGTGTGATTTTTTTCTAATCCTAGCATTTGAGCTTCTGTGGCCTTATATTGATTTTCTCTGTTATTTCTCTCCTTTTTCTTTTTAAGTTATGGAAAGTTATAATATTTAATATAAAAATAGATTTTGCTTTATTTTTTCAAGTAAGCCCATTAAAAGTGGAAAATACTTCACCTACTGCACAGAGAAAAAACATAACATTAAGCATTTGACATTAAATCTTGGTAGATAAATATTGTCTCTATTTTGTTATCTATTCAAATCTGATAAAAGGGTAGCATCAGCTTTTGATCTTAGTAGCAAAACTCCAGAATCTTACTCAAAACTTTTACAGCAATTGGGTTTTTTTTCTTTTTGAACAAGCAACATCTCTTTGTGCAGTAATTGGCAGCTATTAGAGTCAGTTTGGCAGAAACAAAGCTGCATGGGTCTGTGGGAAATTTATGTGATAGATCTGTCTGTTCATTTCTTTCTTTAGTTGACCCCATGTTTGTTCTAACTCAGGAGCATTAAGCTAAGAGATTAATTTTAAGTAAGCTTTAAAAAACGCTCATCTGAAATAGGAGAGGACTCACATTAAATTGCAGTAGTCTCTTACATTCCCTGGAGGGCTGGATGATATAGACTGGCAGACCCTTCAACACCAGTTTTTAAAGCCTCATCCTACTTACATCCTTCTGTGACTGTCCCTGCAGCTTTCCATCATAGTTCACTGTGCTGTTGTGTTTTTCTCTCAGTAACAGTCTAGCTATTACAAAACACTGAATTACTTTATGAAAATGTATCAAAGAAAAATCCTCATAAACAAAAAGCAGTCTAAAGGAACTTAAAATTTCTCAGACCCTGCTATTAGGACACCTGTTTAATCAGCACTTTGTTCTGGTCCATGCATCTCAATCTCCTTCACCTTCTTTATTTGCCTGGCCACTTGAATCCGAGCAGTTAATTGTTTCCTTCAGCAAGTATTCCTGACTTGTGTATCTGGCAAATAATTTATTTAACTGCTTACTAATAAGAAAAGAGAAGAGAATCTGTCACTAAAATAACCTTGGAACCCTCCATCTGTTATAGATACCATATTTCTGTTTAAACAAATACAGGGAATTAACAATTTATTTTGGTATTTACTTGCTAATCCAAACGTTGCACATTTGGTAATGATGGAAAAAAATCTATAGATCAGTAACTGTAATCCCAGAGATTCAGACTATAAAGTTATAGCAAACTTGGAAATATATGTTGCATTAAGCACAAAGAAAAACCAAAGAATCAAATATCCTAAAGTGCTCTTTGTGAGGAGCATCCAGTATGTTAAATTTAATTCTAACCTTCAGGGTAGAATACAGGAAATTTGAAGGTCCTGCTGCCGTTTTCTTGCTAGGGCTGGAGAGTTAATTACTTTGAAAAGAGTGAATAGCACAGTTAGGGTCATCTCCATCTAAGCTTTTGAATTAGCTCCTTGATCAGTAGAAGGTGCTTAGATCTTGGAAAAAAGTAATACATGTCCAGCACCTAGCACAGCAGTCCTGACTTCATTCCGGGTCCTTTGGCACCATCCCAAAATAAATTACAGTCTTAATGAAATGCAGAAACTGATACAACTGTTAACACTTTCCTTAGATGTAGTCTACCCATCAAAGACCTGAAGAGAAGAACAGAATCCTTGTCTCCCTGATTAACTCTGCCATTTTTTACAATCAGCAACAGATCCTATCAACCATTTGGTGATCACCAGTCAAAGGGCAAAGAACAAGCTCAGGGTTCACCACCAGTACAGAATGTACAGACGGCATCCCAAGGAGAGCTGGGCACTGGAGTGTAGGCACACACAGACTCACACCACATAGGTCAAGCCAGGCCTGGGTGCTAGTTCTGAGCTTAAATGGGCTCCTGGGCAGAGGGTATGGGGGTATGGGGGCAAGGGTGGTCCCAGCTGGGGGGTCTCAGGGTAATCAGAGCCTGCAGGTGCCCACAGGGCCTTGACAAACACCTACACTTATGCATGCATGTTGAAAAGCTTGGTTAGAGCTTAGAGTCAATAAAAAGCCACCCTTGTGACCTGCATGTAGTGTTCCTTATATTAGCACAATGGGGAGTGGTCTGTGTTATTCGTGTTATGCAGTCCAGAAATCTGGGAGAAAAAACCTACTTTGCTCTCAGGTGACCAATGTTTTTTTCTCTCAGAAATGCAAGTGACTGTACAAGCACTTAATACCTGCAGCAACAGGCGGGTTTCTGAGAGCCCTGGAGCTCTTGAGTGGAGCAGCAGCCTCATTCCTACCAAAGGCAATGGTAGTTTTGCAATTTAGTGACAGCAGGTTTTAAGCAAGGAAGCTGGGAAAGGACGTGAGAGCCTTCCCAGGCTGATGTCCCTAACACGCCAAGCGTGCCGGTGTTGAGCACCGCTGGCTGTTCAAATGGCACCGACTTAGAGAGCTGCGAGGCAAGCCGGGGGCACTCACTCCCTCTGAACGCGCTCCCATGTGGTGCACACTTCAGGAACAGAGGCTGCCATGCCCATGGCCTCTCCAAGAGAAGGGCCTCCCCCAGGGTGCTGCAGTGCTTCTGGAGCTGGTCTCTCTGGGTCAGGCAATCCAGGCTCTGGTTTGAGGGGGTTTGGTTCTAGGCCTGGGACAAGACCATGGGGGCCATGGCCAGGCCCAGGCCTGGCTGCACCGTGGCGAAGCTGCAGCTCTGGCAGAGGCAAGTAGTGTGGCCTCAACCAACAGCAGCTCCCTCAGGCAGGGCTCTGCCCTGGTGTTAGGAAATAGATAAATTCTTGGTTTTAGTTTTAACAGGAAATCTGTGGTTTAGCCTTAAGCACCAAGGGGCCCGTTGTCTTTAGCCTGTGCAAGCCCAGTCACTGTGTATAAACTATACAGGCCTCACTAACGACTGTGCCCTTGCAAAGGAGCTAAAAGACTGATAAAAGGAGAACATCCTGCCCTAGTAGGTACCAAAAGCAGGATAATTGACTGAGAAGGATGAAGCCAGCAAGAACCTGCAGGAACTGGGGACAGGTGAATGTGGCAGGAGATCATGAGGAGCGACTCAATGAGAGTGAACAGACTTACCCTCGCCCCGTACCAGAGTGTGTGCTGGGCAATGTTTGGGTGCTGTCCTCTTAAAAAGGTAAGTGAGAGAAGTTTAAGCCAATCCTAAAGTAAAATAATAATGCATGTGTATAGTGGTGGAACAAACTAATCAAATATGTATAAATGTGTGAAGTTTTGCAAACTCAGTGTGCTACATTTGTGGTGATACAGCCCTAGCACCCAGCTGGGGGTACATCACCATAAAGAATGCCTGCTTCTTAAGATTACATTGGTGTTCAGGAGTTAATTCCTGATTTCGGTGACACTGGAGCCTCTCCCTGCAGCAGGGTGGGCCAACCCCCCACTACACCAGCCCTGAGCCCCACAGCCAGCAGTAGGCTGCTCCCAGGGCCTGGGAGTTATGCTGAAGAAACCATGGAAGAAAATCTCTCCCTCTGCCATCAGAGCAGCTCTGGGTTTCAGTCTCAAACACCTAAGTATCTTTGGGGCTAAATTCCTGAATTTTTTTGAGGTGTATTTTACTTGGTTCATTATAAATGAGCATGAGGCAGGAGGAATGACTGCTTTTTTTAAAAAAAAAAAAAATCTTTCCCTCTCTTTCCTATTTCCTCTAAACAAATATTATGCAATAATTGTGATCATTTGCACATGAATGAAATTTAGGAATATATTTTGAAACAATTCCCAGGAGACTTTTTCTTTCTTCCAGCCTTGTAGGCCACTCCACACAGAACAGAGGTGCGGGGGGATGAAGCCAGAGGAAGAAAGGAACAAGAGCTGAAATTACAGCTGAGTCACATTCAATATCTGGTTAAGCAGAGGGATTCTTAAGATGGCTCAATTTGTTTGCAATTTACTGCAGGAAATTAGTAGTCCTAACACACTTATGAAGAAGGTCAAAAACAAGAAAGCTGAGTCACAACAAATATTGAGCTATCCCCAACAAATATTGAGCTCAACAAATACTGAGCTATCTGTTTTCAGGCTTTATAGTCCCTTCCGGCCTGGAGCCAACAGGGACCTCTCCTGGCCTCTTTGCCTCAGCAAAGACATCTACGTGCTAAAGCATCTTAAAAATATATATTTTTCTTTAATCTTGTTATGCTTCCCTTCCATAAAATATGCATGGATATGCTGCTTAGGAAACAGAATAATTTCCCCTCTTTGCTGCTCTGCCCGTGCTTCTCCTGCCAGATGCTGTAAAATCATAGCTTTACAGAGCTGCTGACCCCTCCGAAGTTTCTGCACTTTAGCAAGTCAGTCCAAACTTGATTTTTATTCACACAGAGGAATTCAGATGAGCTTTATGAATGGAAAAGCAAAGACTGAATGAAATATATTTAGAGTTTTTCTTCCTTTCCCTGCTCTATTCCTCTGTAATCAACAGCTGGGTAGCGGTTTGAAAAGGAAGGTGCAGACTAAGGGTGGGCACTGCTCTCAGCCCATCTCAAAACTGAGATTTTGCTGCCACTGTGTGGTCACCCACCGTTTTGCCCACGATTTTCTCGGGAGGGAGGGAAAAGGCTCGACCTTCTGAGATGGAGAAAAGAGGTCTTCATGCAAAATTATTCGTAGAGAGGTGCTCTCGGTCAAACCCTAATCTTAACCCTAAGGCTAACTGGTCAAGCCCAACTGCATTGATGCACATTTGGAGAGCACCAATGGCTGCTCTCAGCAGGTGTAGGATCACCAGTTTTCTCAGTTTCAGAAGGTGCTCTGCACTGGTCCCCCAGTGTCATTCATTAGAGATGGACAAACAGTAGCGCTCAGGGCAGATATGGCTGCTTCACAAAGAAGCACCTTCGAGCAGATCTTTTCCATTTGCTCTCATGGAACTGACAGTTGATGATGGTTTTAAACCTTTAATATCCTTCATAACTTAAATCACTGGAAATGTTTTAAAGTAACGTCAGTGGGATCAGCTCTTCAGGCACCACAGGAATCAAGCTTTAGGTGGCCTGAAACTGTTCTGACACAGTCCTTTGGTCACCAGCTGATAGGGACACACCACTAAACCCATCTCTTCCAAGAGCACATACTAGCAGTGGAAATGCCTCTGAAGTTTGCTACACTGAGCATGGGCAGAAAATCAATCACACACTCTTTAAGTAGGGAATTTCTGGGGTTTCATCTGGAGACCTACTGGAGTTAAGTGGGAAAGACATTAAAGTTCCTTTCCATAAATCCTAAAGCACATGTCTTCCTGAAGCTATCCTATAGCATTCCCATGAGGCACAGATTGGTTTGGCCCAGTGCAGGACTGGAATCCATATCCTCCAAGTACAGAGCAGTATGCTGGCAAATGAACCTGGCTGTCAGCCACTAAACCCTGGGCTCACAAATATGGTGTGAACCACAGTGCTTTCTTTTTCAGTTGTTACAGGAGGGAACAGTGTCATTCCACAGTGCCAGCAGACCAAGAACATATCATTCAGTACAGAAATTAGAATGTCCCAGTGACACAGTGACCAAGTTCTTACCAGGAGCCCTGTAAAATTTGTGTATCTAAACAGTAAACACAGCTAAGGTCTTCAGAAAGCATCATTATTTCAGGCAAGTTGACACATGGAAGTGAGATCTTTTTTGTCAGTCCATTTCCCAACAGACATACTCATATTCAAAACACAACCACAGCAACCAGCATCTTCATTGCCAGTCAGAGGAGGAACAAAGAATAATTAATTGAATAAAGGACAAATTATTTGCTCCTTTTATAAGCATTACATTGGAGATAATTCCAAATGCATTCAGTGGTAAATTCACCCACTTTTTGGATATTACCATTGCGTCTCGGGGAGCATGTTCCACTCATTTCTCAAGGGCTTCAGCAATTGTCATTCTTAACGCTCTTCCACACACATTTGAGCTGCCTAACACAGAACAAAGATGTCCTCTATTCTCATTCCACCTTATACTGCTGAATTACAAAAAAAAAACAAAAACAAGAAGTCTCTAAACCAGATGTGAAAAGGAAAACTACTACTCCTTGACTTTGTTGCAGTGGTAGACTCCCTGTACACACAGCAATCTGCTTCTCTTGGCACTTCTGGCTTTTAAACTTTTTTATTTTTTTTAATGCCTTCTAAATTCATCTGAATCCTTCAAGGATGACCAAGTAAAGGTCATTTATTCTCCTGCTCTCTGATATTGAAAGAAATTCAATGAGAACTATTTCTATAATATCCATCCCCACATAGTCTTCTAAGAAGGGCATGTGTTGTGAGTAATTTGCCTACACTGACAAATGTTGTCAGTCTCCTTTTCCAAACAGGGAGACAGAGGCAACTCCCTCATGTTCTGATACAAAGAGTTAAAATCAGTAACACCCCCCCACCTAGCAGTTAAATTAAATGTATGCTTAAAATAAAAATTTTTAAAAATCAAAAGTTGACTTATGGGATGTAGATCAGACTCATTTTTCTCCAAATTAAGAAAATTACTGCATATTCTTATAAATCAGTTTCAATTTAAAGGTAATGAGCTTCCGCTGAGAAAAGGTAATAGGGTAGACAGTGAGATCTGAGGGACTGCACATAAGCTAGAAAGCAATACTTCCAGAATTATATTTCCAGCTCTGACAGATCTTTCAATTTTTTACTGATTCCCAAGGAGAAAGAAATATGATTTTAATTCTTCATTATGTACTAGAATACACCAAAAAAAAGCATGGAAATCCCCTATAGCCATTAAACTTGCTGCTACCAGACATAATCTTGTTCAGATAAACATGTGCTTCAGACCATTCAATGTACTTCATATTTAGCTAATCACCCCAGAACAAATTTTCTGATTACACTTACTCATCTCCTCCTGTTTCTGGAGGTCCTTCCCTACTACAGGTCCTCTGGACTCCATCATCTGTCCCTGCACCTGACACTGCGTGTCTGTTCCTAGCCCTATCCCTGTCTCTCTGCCTGTGAGAGACTTCAATGGGTCCCTTCATTCCTCTTCTTTCTCACATGAGGCATGGCTCCCATCTGCCTCTCTCATTTTCCTTTGCATGTCAGATGATCCGTGGGATCCATTTCTTTTGATTCCCTCTTCCACACCCCAGCTCAAGGTTGTACATATGACTGCCATGAACTCAGCTGGGTGAATGAGAGGGGACTTCATGGTTATTACCCAGTGTCCTCCCCACCTCCCAGTCCCAGCACAGCCATGGCCTTTTCTTTCTATCCAAGAGAGGAGTCATTCTGACTGTTGGTATTTCAATAGACACCGCTGTGACAAGACCTATCCTTGGCGTGAGTTAATCAATGTAAGTGTCTAGGCATCCTTTAATGTGTAAGCAAGGGATGGCTAAAGGGCAGCGATGGGACAAGGCTGGCTCCAGAGGCTGGTTTTGGTGTAATACTGCCTGCAGTTTTTCTCTTTACACACTCGGGACTGGGTGCAGATCAAGGCTTATCAGGACCAGCACAGTGCAACCCCAGCTGTATTGGCCTGCCCTCCTGCACACATGCAAGGGCCTTAGGGTGGTCACCAAGCTTACAGAAGTTGGCTGGCCCCTGACAGAAACAACTATGGAAGTGGTTGAACCTGCTGGTTATGCTATCCAAATGACATCCGATTCTCCTAACAGCTGAGAAATTCTCATCATTGACATAAGAAATTCCCTGAGTATTCCTGGGTGATTCAAGACAGCATTCAAAAATTTTAACATTAAATGCAGATAGATTATACCAAGTTGCATATAAACCTGCATAGGCCATAGACAGCACTCCAGGAAAAAAGTCTTCAGGAAAAAATGGATCCTTGTAAAAAATGTAAGTAGCAGATAGAATTATTCTTTTCTGAAATGTTTTCACAACTTGTCTACAAATATTCCATATCAAGCCCAATGTCAGCAACCCATCTGCTTTTTTTCTTTGTTTCTTCCAGCAAACTCAAAACATTATGAGAATTAACTCCTAAATTAAATCCTAGGATAACTTTTATGTCTTGTTTCAGCCCAGAGCATGTTTGATGGCATTCTGAACTCCAGGAAAGAGTCCATTAGGCATGAAACAACAACTGATCACTCCATATAGCAATAATATTTAACAGCAAGATCCTGATGATGACAAAAAAGGGAAACTACAATATTAACTAACATTTGGCTGTCCAGCTATTTAACATCTGATGTGCTTTATAGTGCTACAAGACCTACATTGAAAAATATTCTTCTTTTTTTCAATTATAGCTCCTATTTTGCATTTCTTGTGCTTTTTATGAACATAGGTCTTTTTTCAACCCTTCTTATTACTAGTTAATTTCACTTTACTCCTATTAACATATTTTTCCAAAGACCTTGGGCTGCAATAGCCTTACATACTACCAGTTTGCTATTTCAATGTATTAGCTGTGATACTAAAATTGTTCCCTGCGAACAATTAACTCTACGTTAACCAAACCTCCGATATTATGTTATAAAACTGCCTTCATCCTAGTTTTTTCTTTCACTGTTGCTAGCTTTAGAAATCAAATCATCTTCTCAAAAAAAAAAAAGGGGGAATTAAATGTATATTCCTAAAACATGATATATACAGAATTCTTGAGCATCTCAGATGAGCCAGCCTATGCTGATTAAACTGAAGAGCCTATAAGAATTTTTCCAACGTGAGTCCTCCACACAGGCTGCGGTTCTTCATTAAGTGTTCCAGTGTGGAT
Organism: Caprimulgus europaeus; assembly: GCA_907165065.1. The sequence goes on from OU015530.1 coordinate 17,402,255, forward strand.
CCCTTCCATAGGGTGCAGTCCTTCAGGAACAGACTGCTCCCCCCACGGGGTCACAAGTCCTGCCAACAAACCTGCTCCAGTGTGGGGTCCTGTCTCCATGGGTTCACAGGTCCTGCCAGAAGCTTGCTCCAGCACAGGCTGTCCACAGGGGGGTCACAGCCTCCTTTGGGCATGCATCTGCTCCAGCGTGGGGTTCTCCACAGGTTACAGGTGGTCATCTGCTGCACCAGGGACCTCCATGGGCTGCAGGGGGACAGCCTGCCTCACCATGGTCTTCACAACAGGCTCCAGGAGAATCTGCTCTGGCACCTGGAGCACCTCCTCCTCCTCCTTCTTCACTGACCTTGGTGTCTGCAGAGTTGATGCTCTCACATCCTCTCACTCCTCTCTCCTGGCTGCAATTGCTGTCACACAGCAATTTTTACCCTTAAATACCAGAGGCACTACCACCATCACTGATGGGTTTGGCCTTGGCCAGCAGCAGGTCTGTCATGGAGCTGGGGGGTGTTGGCTCTGTCAGACATAGGGGAGGCTTCTAGCAGTTTCTCACAGAAGCCATCCCTGTATCCACCCCACTACCAAAACCTTGCCATGCAAATCCAGTAGAAACAGGCAAAACATTATTTTATAAATTCTTTCACTAGTAAAATACATTCTGTGTGCCTAAGAAAAAGCCTTATGCACATGGAACTAAACTGAGTAAACTGAGATGAGGAATATATTCTCTACACTTGCAAAACAAGCTATAGACATCCAAAATAAAATGATGTTTAACATTTAAACAAACTGTTTCCAGAGACAGACTGTAATTAACCCTGAGTAGTGGCTTGACTTTTGTATGATTTCAGCAAACGTATGCCACTCGTGGTTTTTTATAACACAACTTTTTATTAGGTTCCTTTAAATAAATGAGTTCATCTAAGCTGTCATAATTCCAACTTTTTAATATTCATTCATTTCTGAAAAGATTAGTTTAAGTAAAAATCTTTGATTCAAATAAAAGCAATATTTTAAATAATCTATTCTTACTTGGCTTCCACCTGACCAATGAGTAAATAAATGGAACTGAGAGATTTCTCAGAAGACATTTGTGTTCTCAGTCTCAATGCACATTTCAACAAGGAAACCTGATGTGATTATCAGCAGAGGCCAGGGATCACAATCTGCAGGTTTTTGTGTATTCAGGTAGGTGTTTCTTTTAACATCAGTTGGACAGCAAAAAGCAGTGATGCTTTCAATGCATTTGACAGCGTCCTTCTTGACACACTGATGAAATATGGACTAGGTAAGCAGATAGTGAAGTGGATTGGAAGCTCCTTGAACTGCTGGGTTTAAAGGATTGCAATCAGTGGCATGAAGTCCAGCTGGAGGCCAGAGACTAACGGACTACCCGAGACCTATTCTGCAACCAGTACTGTTTAATATCTTCATTAATGACTGAGACAACATGATAGAGTCTTCAACAAGTTGGCTGATGATACAAAACTGGGTGGAACAGTTGATGGACCAGGTGGGTGTGCTGCCATCCAGGGGGACTTAGACAGGCTGGAGAAATGGGCTGACAAGAACCTAATGGAGTTCAACAAAGGGAAATACCATGTCCTGCACCTGGAGAGGGATAACCCCATGCACCACTCCTCCTCAGGCTAACCAGCTGGAAAGCAGCTTGGCAGAAAAAGACCTGTGGTCCTGATGGACCAGCTGCCCTTGCAGGAAAGAAAGCCAAAAGCATCATAGGCTGCATTAGGAAAAGCAGCAGCAGCAGGAGGTCATGTGAGATGGTCCTTTCCCTCTACTTAGCACCATTGAAAAACATTTGCAGTGCTGGCTCCAGCCCTGGCCTCCACAGTACATGAGAACCATGGAGCAAGTCCAGTGAAGGGCCACAAAAATGATGAAGGAACTGGAGAATATGACATACAAGGAGAGGATGAGAGAGCTGGGACTATTCAGCCTGGAGAAGAGAAGGCTCCACAGGGTGTTATCAGTGTGTATAAATACCTAATGGTATTTACAGCTAAGTAACAGATGCAAGTGAAGTCACTGAGTGATTTATAAATCTTCTAATTTCTAAGGGTTTAACTTTCACTGAGACAAATCTATTTTCCTTTTATGTTTTCAGCTACCATAATAATGCAGTAAGTAGTCCCTGATCAGCTCAGTGGGGTAGGTGATAAAAAGAAATTACTCCAAACAAGTACATAAAAATGAAACCTATGTAAACAAAATTCAAATAGACAGGGGTTAAACTTTGGCTCTATTAATTAAAAAAAAAAAAAATCTTAATTCCCTACAGGGCACACTATTCAACTACTGCATCTAACCCTGTTAAAATTATCCATAATCAAAACACCTAAAATAACTATTGTCACAAAGCTCTCATGGTTTAAAGGTCACCTGCAGCAGATTATTAAATTGCAAATAACTTAACTGAGGAGAAAAACCTTTTAATCATTTCAGTTTCTCTTTTATTTTTCTGTGTGACAGTATAATCTGTCTTTTCATGGTTGGTACACAAAAGTCTGCATCCAACACTCCTGAGGCCATGATCTCTGCTATCAGAGGTGAAGAGAAGCATATCTCTCTGTCAAAATATTAGTTACAGGTCTGCAGATATGTAACAAGACTGAGTGAGTTTAGTCAGACTGTACTTCAGATCCACAATAATGCGGGGCTAGCTACTCTTCCCATATTTCACCCTAGATTACAACTACATGAAAAAATATAATCTCCAGAGATACTCGCTGGATTATTTCCTCCAAATTCACAACCCTGCTGCTAGCTCTCTCCTCAAGGATGAATTCTTTAAATTATTTCCTTTTTGCATACAATTTTCAGAGAGTAATGTTGAACTTTATATTCTGTCCTTTATATTGCACACAATCCAGATCCTCATTCATGGTACTGCTACTATTAATTATCACAAGCTAAGAGGATTCAAGAAGGCCCACTAAACTAGTGGTCATCACCTTCCCAGAAGGGGACCCAGCAATGGTTTCCATCAGCTGAGGGCCATTGCCAGAAGGAATGTGGCCACCCAGACAGAGCTCCCACACAAACATGTAGCCATCCAGGTCTCCGTCTGCATGGAGTGCCTGAGCTTGTTCCTGGTACCGAAGGCCAGCAGAGACAACACCTGTGTGCACTATGAATGGGTGAATGATCTGCTCAGCATGGTGGCAGATCTAAAAGAGGAGGTGGAGAGATTATGGAGTGTCAGGGACTGTGGGAGGGAGACAGATTGGTGGAGCCAGACCCTGCTGTCCCTGTGAGAAATGCACCAGTGGGATGCTCCACAAGTAGCAGAGGATCCCCTACCCTCTTGCCATCAGGCAGAAGAAGGAGTCCCAAGAGACAGGGAGGAATGAAAACAAGTCCCTGCTTGAGGTGGCAGGTGACTCTCTTCCCAGCCTACCTTAACCCCCCAGGTGCCTTTTCACAACAGGTTTGAGGCTCTGGAACTTGAGGGACAGGAAAACAAAGATGTGGATGAAGGTCCATCCAGGGGGTTGTCTAAGGTGAGTCAGTCATCCCCACACCTCAAGCCTGCCTCCACCAAGAAAAAAAGAAGGGTAATTGTCATAGGCAACATCCTTCTGAGAGGAACAGAGAGGCTGATGTGCCAACCTGACCCTATCCACAGGGAAGTCTGCTGCCTCCCTGGGGCCCAAATCAGGGACATTACTAGGAGCCTCCCTGGTCTGGTGTGGCCCTCTGATTATTACCTACTCTTGATTGTACAGGTTGGCAGGGATGAGGTTGCATAGAAAAGCCCTAAAGCAGTTAAAAGGGACTTCAGGGCCCTGGGGCAATTGGTTGAAGGATGGGGAGCACAGGTATTGTTTTCCTCAATCCCTTCAGTGGCAGGGAAGAACACTGAAACACCTGATTAACACGTGGCTCAGAGGCTGGTGCTGTCTGTGGAATTTTGGGGGTTTTTTGATCATGGGGAGGTTTACACGGCACAGGCCTGCTGGTGATGGATGTAGTTCACCTGTCTCAGAGGGGATAAAGGATTCTCGCTCATGAGTTGGTGGGACTCATTGAGAGGTCTTTAAACTAGATTCAAAGTGGAATGGGATAAAAACAGGTTCACTAGAGGTGAGCCATGGGGTGGCATGCAAGAGTCAGGGGAGAAATTGATAGTCCAGCTCAAGTGCATCTACACCAATGCACACAGCTTGGGCAGCAAACAGAAGGAGCTAGCAGCCATTGTGCAGCAGGATAGCTATGACTTGATCACCATCACAGAAACTTGGTGGGACTGGAGTGCTGCAAGGGACGGCTATAAGCTCTTCAGAAGGGATAGGTAAGGAAGGAGGGGCAGGGGGGTGGCTCTGTGTTAGGGAGTGTTTTGATTGCATCGAGTTCAATGATTGTGATGATAAAGTTGAGTGCTTATGAGTAAGGGTAAGGGGAAAGGCTAACAAGGCAGACTTCCTGCTGGGAGTCTGTTATAGACAACCCAACCAGTATGAAGAGGCAGATGAGGCATTCTACAACTAGGTGGCAGAAGTCTCACAATCACTAGCCCTCGTTCTCATCTCAGCTCCAGGATCTCTGGCTGGCACAGGCTGGGCATCGGTCAGCAGGTGGTGAGCAACTGCACTGTGCATCACTCATTTGTATGTTCTGTTATCACTGTTGTTACCATTACCATTTCATTTTAATTAGTAAATAGTTTTTATCTCAACCCATGAGTCTCCTTGCCCTTTTCCTTCCAGTTCTCTCCCCTAATCCCTGGGCGAGGAGGGGGGAGGGTGAGAGAGCAGGTTGTGTTCACCTGCAAGGTGCAAACCAAAAGGGTGAATCCACCCAAACCACCATAAGTGCACCCTCAGTAAGTTTGCAGATGACACCAAGCTGGGTGGGAGTGTTGATCTGCTTGAGGGCAGGGAGGCTCTGCAGAGGGATCTGGACAGGCTGGATCGATGGGCCAGGATCAATTCCATGAGTTTCAATGAGGCCAAGTGCCAGGTTCTGCACTGGCCACAACAACCCCCAGCAGCACTACAGGCCTGGGGAGGAGTGGCTGGAGAGCTGCCCAGCAGAGAGGGACCTGGGGGTGTTGACTGATAGCCATCTGACCATGAGTCAGCAGAGTGCACAGGTAGCCAAGGCCAATGGCACCCTGGCCTGTATCAGGAATTGTGTGGCCAGTAGGACCAGAGAAGTCATCCTTCCCCTGTACTCAGCACTGGTGAGGCCACACCTCGAGTACTGTGTTCAGTTTTGGGCCCCTCACTACAAGGACATGGAGGTACTGGAGCATATCCAGAGGAGGGCAATGAAGCTGGTGAAGGTTCTAGAGAACATGTCTTAAGAGGAGCAGCTGAGAGAACTGGATTTGTTTAGCCTGGAGAAAAGGAGGCTGAGGGGAGACCTTATTGGTCTATCAAACACCTGAAAAGAAGGTGTAGAGGGGTGTAAAGTAACATGATAGGACAACAAGTGGCCTCAAGTTGCACCAAGGGAAGTTTAGATCGGATATTAGGAAGAATTTCTTTACTGAAAGGGTTCTCAGGTGTTGGAATGAGTTGCCCAGGGCAGTGATAGAGTCTCCATCCCTGGAGGTATTCAAGAGTTGTGTAGCCACAGTGCTGAGGGACATGGTTTAGTCAGGGACTTGTCAGTGTGAGGTTAATGATTGGACTTGATGATCTTAAAGGTCTTTTCCAATCCTGGCAATTCTGTGATTCTGTATTTTTCCCAACAGCCAACTCCCATAATCTCTCTAATTTGTATGCTCTTACATTTTCCCTTTGGTAATATATTATTCTAATTTCAGACTTATTATTCATTAATCTTATTTTGGACTGCATTGTTCTGTATGAGCTCAGCTTCTAAAGGAGTCTTAATCATTCTCTGACTGCATTTTTCTCATAATTCTCTTTAACTTTCTATTCAGTAAAGACAGCAAATGCAAAAATTATGCGGTTCCCTACCACCATTCAGCCCATTTGTATAAATAATGGGGCTTTAGGGTACTGCTAAGCCTCATGATAGCCCATTAGTAATCTCTTTCCAGAATGGAATTTACTTATAGTACAGCTACTTTATATGTCCTTTACTTTAAATCCAGTGAGTTATTTTGCATCCACTTACACAGGTCAAAGACTAAGACTGACATTTGCAAGAAGAAAACTGGTGAAAAGATTTTTAATAAAGTAACCTACCAACAGGGACATCTGACTTCACTCACATCTGTGCTATCCATTGAGGCACTACTTGGCTAAGATGCTGACTGATGCCAGAAGAGCAGCCAAAGTCCTTTACTTGTTCTTTGCAAGAAACCATCTAAATCATTATCAATATGCCAGTTTAAGGTATAATTTCATTTTCCTGTTCTCTTTTTTCCCCTTCCATCCTCAACACAAGACCTAGATTTTTTATTTGTATTTTTTATTTTTTTTTTTACAGAGAGTCCTTGTTTTTCTAAGTTTGGCTAGTTTGATTTTCCATTTTGGCAGAACCACCAGGGAATTCAAGCGTCTTTTTTCTTTCTGTGTAAATATTTTTTAAATGCTCAATACCATATTTGAATATCTACCTTGCTATTCTTGTCTCAAATTTCATAACAAAGCGGGTTATCACCTACTGATTCTATCCCTGTGCCACATGGAAGGTGTATAGGCCATGGTGTGGGCATACTTCACTATCACCACTCCACGCCATGGCTAATGAGGTAACACAATATATGGCAATTAATACAGCTGAGAACAAAACTAAAGCCTGTCAGCAATCTTATGGACTACAATGTTGTTGTTTCCTGAACAACAATCTGCGTGGAAGAATGTGCGTAAGTCTGTTGTCACCGAAATCAGGAACAAACTTCTTAACACCAGTGTAGTCTTTAGAAGCAGGCATTCTCCTCTGCCACCTCTTTTGCTATTTTGGCTGCCAATCTGTTACCCATGTGTGCTGCAGTATTTCCAGACTGGTGATTGTCACTTTCTCAGGTTTTGCACTGCTTGTCCAAATTGCTCCATGAGCAGGCACCACCCCAAAGGCATATTTAGATTCATATTTATCTTCTTTCCTTGAGATATTTCAAGAGCTCTCCGAAGGGCAATTAATTCTGCCTTTTGTGCTGATGTACTTACAGGCAATGCTTCAGCTTCAATCACATCATTGGTGGTGGTAACAGCACATCCAGCCATCCTCTTCCCCTCACAAACAAAACTACTTCTGTCTGTGTACCCCTCCAGATCTGGGTCAGTGAGTGGTTCATCCTTGAGATCTGTACGACTGTCATACACCTGTGCTATGGTTTGCAAACCATCAGGCTCTAAGGATTCCTGGTCCTCCGTTTTGGACTGGAGGAAAATAGCAGGGTTTATCAGAGTGCTTGTCTTAAGTCTCACTTCATCCAGGATGACAACCTGGTATTTGAGCATTCTGCCAGGGAATAGCCATTGTCCCCCTTTTTGCTCCAATACTGATATAAACACTCAGTTGTTGTCCCATTGTGAGTTTTCAGGCCCCTTGTATCAAGAGAACTGTAGCGGCCACAGCTTGTAGGCATCCTGGCCATCCTTTACTCACATCTCACAGGTCTTTTCTATTCCCCCAGTCTTTGGGTCAGCACCCCCAGTGCCAGATGCTGTCTTTTGAGCACAAATAGTTCAAATGGTTTTGGTAGGTCTGGCAGGCCCAACACCAGTGCTAACATAAATGCCTTCTTGATGTTTTGAAAGGTTGTTGGACATTGTGGGGTCCACTCCAGTGGACCCCTCTCTGATTGTGTCCAGGTGTCATAGAGAGGTCTTACCCTAAGTCCATAGTTGGGAATCCACAGTTGACACCATCCAGCCATTAATTCCAAGGAAAGTTCTCAGTTCTCTGGCATTCCTGGGTTCCTGGTGTCTGGCAGATTGCCTCCTTCCGTTCAGTTCCCAATCTGCAAGATCCCTGTAAGATCTCAAAGCCCAAATAAATTCCCACTTCTTTTCCAGTTTGGGCCTTCCTTCCAGACACCTGGTAGCCACTTTGGCTCAAAAAGATCAGTAGGCTAATAGTCATGTTTCTGCTACACCCACATATTGCAGTGTCAGTCTTTCAGGGTTGCTTTTTCTGCAAATTTCTAACTCTTTGTCTAATTGATTTTCAAATATAGTTGTGCTATTTTTGAACCCTCGTGGCAACACTGTCCATGTGAGCTGTATCTTCTATCCCACTGTAGGATTTTCCCACTCAAAGGCAAATAATGCCTGACTATTTTTCTCTAAAGGTATGCAAAAGAAGGCATTCTTGAGATCTAACACTGTAAACCATTTGTGCTTTTCTTTTAAAGCTCTTAGCAAAGTGTATGGGTTGGCCACCACTGGGTGCATATCTTGCACTATTGAATTTATAGCCCTTAAATCCTATACCAACCTGTACTCTCCACTTCCTGGTTTCTTTACAGGTAGGATTGGAGCATTGTACTCAGATTCACATTCTACTAGTAATCCATGTTGCATAAAAAATTCAATTATTCTTTCTAAACCTTTCCTTGCTTCCAGTTTTATAGGGTATTGTTTTTGCCTTACCAGAATTGCTCTTTCTTTGAGCGTTACCTGCACTGGTTCTGCTGCTTTGGACCAACCTGGTACCTCACCAGCCCAATCCAAGGGTATGACAGTGTCCTCTACTTTTTGTAGAATCTCACTCCCTTCTGGGATGTCCTGTAACATACAAATTTTCACCTCTATGGAGCTTGATTCAGGTACTAGCAATTGTATGTCTCCATCCTTAAAAATTATTTTGGCTTCTAATTTACTCAGTCGATCTCTTCCCAATAGGGGAATAGGGTGATCCGGTCTATACAAAAATGGGTGTGTAAAAACACATGAGCCAAATCCACACTTTACTGACAAAAGAAAGGCCTGGTTTCCCTTTCCCCTGTGGGACCAACAGCTGTTAAACTTTGGTCACTAAACCTATACTTACAAGTATTCAAAACAGAGCATGCTGCCCCAGTATCTACCTTTTCATTCCCCAACTTTAATGTGACCAGGGGCTCTACCAGGGATACTTCCAAGTGTGGCCCCAGCCCCCGTCAATCTGAATCCTGTCCCAGAGTCAGTAACTCCACCAATCTAGAATTCTCCTTTCCTCTGGATGGAGTTTCTCTAGGACTCTGTATCTTTGATTTTTAGGACATTCCCTTTTCCAGTTGTCCTTGCTGCTTGCAAATTGCACACTGATCCTGTTCAAGAGGAGTTTATGGATTTCCACTCCCTTTTCCAATTATTCATCTTCCTTCCAAATTTTGTAACTTCATTTTAATATCCAGATTTAATTGCCCAATAAATATATTTACCAGTGACAGAACATCTCCCTCTTTGTCTGGATCTAAGTCAGAGTATTTCCAAGCAGTTTCACATAACCACTCATAAAATGCAGAAGGTTTTTTTGTCCTTCCCTTGGATAACCTGGTAATTACATTTTTCACCCCAGATGAAATTAGCCTTTGATTTCCAAGGTCTGTGCTGATTTATGAGGATTTTCCTTATATGTTCCAGCCATTTCTTTCCACGCCTCTATATCAGCTACAGATAAGGACACTGTTACTCACACCAGCTTTCCCTCCAGTCCTACTGCCTGCCTCAGAGGGGCTTGAAATACAGCTCCTCCTCGTCTAGTTCATCCCACAATCGGACTGTAAGTTTCATTCCCAAAAGCTCTTTCTCCCTTTTTCTCCTGACCTTCATCCTTCCTGTTTTCCACTTGCTTATTCTGTCCTTTATTATCAGCTACCCTCTATTTATCTATTCGAACCCTGTAGCAGAACTGACAATTGAACCCCTTTCTCCTCCACATCCTCTGTATCTTTCAGTACTACATGACAAACCATCATTGTTTCAGTCGATAGCTTTCCCATTATCCATTTCCATACTCAGTATCCTTAGTAATCAATCCACAATCCTCCCAACTCCTATAATTATTTCACAGAGGATAAATCAACATATGGCATCTAATCCCATTTTCCTTCTCTCCCACAAAACAACCTTAACTGTAAAATAGTATTATACTTTATAGTTCCATTCTTTGGCCATTTTTCCTGCTTATCCAAAGTATACATCAGTCACCAACGATTGGAGTACTCTATGAGCTGTTTCCAAGTGAGAGGATCTCTCCGATCTTTCCCCAGTATTTCAATATACATCCCAGAGGAGATCTTTTCTTTTCTTTTCTTTTCTTTTCTTTTCTTTTCTTTTCTTTTCTTTTCTTTTCTTTTCTTTTCTTTTCTTTTCTTTTCTTTTCTTTTCTTTTCTTTTCTTTTTTCTTTTCCCCCAAATCCACCCTCCCTTCTGCTGAAGGCTTATTTCCCATTATGAAAGAAAATAGTACTTCTTTCAGTGGGACTCCCTTAGTTACCTTATTTTACAGCAGGACTCTAACCTACTGTCAGGGACTCTAACCCCTCAGGTAGCTTTTACACCCAGGTGTCCCACAGACTTTCACCCACTGGGTTCCAATCCTTCCCTTCAAAAAAAAGAATGTTTTGTTGTTTTTTTTTTTACCTGTCCCAGGGAAGATCCCTAAATTCTTCAGTTCAGGGATCGGAGGTTCTCCCCGAGAATCCCTCAGTGCCACCTGGAGGTCCTGCGATCCCATGGATCAGTCAAATTTCAGAAGCAGAGTCTCATCTGGGTTGCCAAAACTATTGTCACTGAAATCAGGAATAAACTTCTTAACACCAATGTAGTCTTAAGAAGCAGACATTCTTTACTGCAGTGCTGGATGCACAGGGGATCACTCCACCCATCGTGCACACCGACCTGTCCCTCTACAAAAGCTTTATACTGTCAAACCATGCATATTCATTTATTTTCCAATACCTCATTAACATATTCATCACATTTCCAAGAACTCATTAATACATTTAAATGTCCTTTTCGCTGCATACTGGTCGTCTTCGGGGGTCATCTGATGATCTTTTGTCACTGTGCCCTTTAGTTGAATTTTTCTTCTGCACATGCTTAGTTCCTCTCTTGGCCTGTTTACAACACTTCTGTCTCTGCAAAAATGGTTTACTCCAGCATCACCACCTTATCAAAGATATGATGTGTCAAGTCTCCTGTTATCTGTTTCAGACTATGAACTTGACTGGCCTAGCTGGTATGTAACTGATTTCCAGTGTCACATTGTTTAAGCAGAAGGGGATGTTCTTCCAGTATTATGTGATATTTGAAACGATTTAGGATGAGGGAAAAGGCAGAATTACAAATGCTACCCCTTCCCCCTCCGTTTCCCTTTCTTTTATTTCTTAGCAGACGTCATATGGGATGGAATATCCCTTTGGTCAGTTTGGGTCAGCTGTCCTGGCTGTGTCCCCTCCCAAGGGGGGAATGTTGGAGAGCCAGCCTTGGTGCTGTGCGACCACTGCTCAGCAGTAACCAAAACACAGTGTGTTATCAACACCTTTCCAGGTACTAATACAAAACACAGCACTATGAGGGCTGCTATGGGGAAAATTAACTCCATCTCATCCAGATCCAAATACATAATGTTTCCGGGCAATTTCTGTGCCATGTGCATATGAATAATCTACTTTAATAAAGTTCAAACACGGAATGATCAATGTCTCCTCTTCTAGTCAAGAACAAAAACTTCTTTACCACACAAAAAATAAGTCTTTTATTTATTTTTATTAAAATAAGTAGAAGAAATTCCCTTTTTCTGAAATAATTACTGATGTAAATGTTAAGGTGAATAAAGTTCTTACAAATCAAATGAGCAATTCTCAAAGCTGAGAAAAGATCACAGTACAGAAAATCATTGTCAGTGCCATTTTTCACAACACACACAGCCCAAGTTAAACCCTTGCAAAGCACAAAGTTGCATTAGTACCACCAAAGCCAAATGAATTTGTGAGTGCTATACACCGTTTTTCAGTTTTCCACTCCTGAGCTGTTAATGGAACATAATTAAGATCAAACTCTGGCTCTGTTTTCTGTAAGTTTAGAGTAGGTGGCAAAATTCTATGGTAACAGGACAACGCAGTAAAAGCAGCTTCAATAGCTCCTGCAGCCCCCAAGAGATGTCCCGTTGCTCCTTTGGTTGCGGAAACTGCAATATTACGTGAGTGGTTTTTAAAAAGTCTCTTGATTGCTTGATTCTCAGCAGCATCTCCTAGAGGTGTAGAAGTTGCATGTGCATTGATATATGTGATGTCTTCAGGTTTGATCCCAGAATCTTTTATTGCTGCAGACATACATCTAAAAAAAAAAAAAAAGGAGAGAGAATGATGATTTTTTGTCAGTAACACATATGTACAAACCAAAAGCAAAAGTATAGGATGTTTTAAAATACCTATCAAACGTGCCAACCAGCATGACATACTTTAGCAGAGATGCAAATGACAAAAGATGGATTCATCTAACTAAACACACTAGCATATGTATTTAGCCACCTAAGAAAGAGAGTAGTGGTGAGGCCCACTTTAAAAATCAGCTGCTGCTAAAAATTCCACAGTTGGGAAAAATACAAAGAGAAAGAAAAAAGATATAACAAACAATCTCTACAGACTACACTATATATCAAAGACTCTTTTCAATGCAAAATTTTAAAACTATTACAAAAATGTAGGTTCCCTCCACTGAAGTTTCCCTAGTTTAGCCATGTATTAACGTAACATTCAGTACAATGGTCCAAGAAATCCCCTTGCCATTGTAAGTGAAAAGAAAATTGCCCAGTTTTTACATTTTATTTCCCCTCATTTTTACAGTACTAGGGAATCAGCAATTAAAATTGTTCTATCTATCAAACAAAAATATTGGGAAATGAAAGAAAAATCCTGCAGTCATTCTCCTCATGAGCTTCTTTTGCATGCTCTCCAGAGGCTAGAAGATGTCAAGGAGACAGCACCAATTCCTATATATAAAATGAAATCTACCAGAAGTCATGCCCTTCTACTCTGATGCAGTATGTTCCATTCTGACTCCTGATGACCTGTGCACTGTGGATGCCTCTATACAACACACTCTTATGACAACCACAGAAGGATCAACACAGCTCCATACCGTGATTTTCTCACAGATTTCCCAAAGAAGCGGATGAATCGCACATCTCTCCTTGCACACACAGCTTAGCAAAGTATCCCCAAGCAAAGGCCCACTGACTCTTTCCAAATTTATGAAAAATAAGCAAATAAAAGGAAGCTCAAAAAAAAAAAGGATAGTACAGGCTGCTGGACAGATTCCAATGTCACCAGTACAGCCTTCTACCCTCAGAAGCCTCCAGCTGCGCTTAGGCTGGAGGCCACCGGTGCTCAGTGTCACTAGACAGTGAGACAACATTCCGGTAAAAAAGATTTCTGATCAACCATGAGGGAAACATACATTAACTTAGTTCAATGTGTCAGCTGCAAGGAACATATTTACTTAAGGAGATAACAGATTAATTGTTTAGAACATGCTTTATGTCCACACTTTTGAGCCTGCCCTTGCAGGCTTCCCTGCAGGTCTATTCCAACATCTGTATTAGTCTTCAACTGAAGTAGTTACTAGAAGATGACAAAAAATATATTCCCCTGAAATTTTTTGATGTGGCAAATAAAATTCCTACAGAAAAGTAAGAGAAGCATACACATTTCAGATTTAATTCATACAGCACCACAGTAACAAAATAATGGTTTGAAGACTCTATTAAAACTTATTATCTCATCCCAAGGGTGGAAAGGCTCAAAATATGATCTAAATACTTTCCCTATGAAGAGCTGAAGTCTTTTCTAAATAAGAATATCCACAATTAATGCTAATTACATGTACAATAATTATTCTAACAAACTAGATCCTCTAAGTGCTCTACAGCTTTCATCACATGGTATTTCTTTAGGAACACTATTCTCCTTTCAGACACAACAAACGACATGACCTGCTTTTGCAGTAGAGTCTCTCTTCTCTATGGACAAAGGGTGAAGGACAACATGAAAAGGTTCTGTCATACCACAAACATCTTAAAAAAAGAGATTTCCATTGAGACTTATTAGTGTGAACAGCTGTAGGCACCAAATGCAAAATATTTTCACACAGAGAAAGCTTTTGTAACTCTATGCAAAAAGGCCGATTTAGCAAGAACTGGCCTTCACCTTGTTACTAAAAAAATAAAATAGGGGTAAAACCTTACCAGAAGCTCTTTCATTTTTCAAATTAAGGTTTCAGGCTTTTGGAACATTAATTCAAGATTGAACAGCATTTCTCTATGAAAAGCATACAATAACAGAAACAAATTTACCTGCTATAATTAACACATGAAGTAGCCATCATAATCAACACACAGTTCTTACCTGAATGCACCATCTCCCTCTGGATTAGGTGCTGTTATGTGGCAAGCATCACCAGAGAGTCCATAACCTAGAACTTCTGCATAGATCCTAGCACCTCTTTGTACAGCATGTCCATACTCTTCCAAGACCAGCACAGCAGCACCCTCTCCCATAACAAACCCTTCTCTCTGCGAATCAAACGGTCGACATGCCATTTTCGGGTTTGCGTTAAAACTTGTGCTGAGGGCCCGAGCTCTTGCAAATCCAGCCAAGGACAAAGGACTAATGCAAGCCTCAGTCCCTCCAGCCACCATGACATCAGCATCACCAGCAGCAATAAATCTAAAGGAGTCTCCAACAGCGTGTGCGCCTGTGGTGCACGCAGTCGACACAGCATGATTCGGCCCTTTCAGTTGGTATTTAATGCTGATATGGCCTGCTGCCATATTGACCAAAATCTTTGGGACAAAGAACGGGCTGACCTTGCTATAACCCTTTGTTTTAAATAAAGCAGCTGTATCAGAAATCTCTTCCAGCGGAACCATTCCCATCCCAATTGCCACACCGGCACGTAAGTGATCCTGTTCAGACTGGGGAGACCAGCCGGAGTCCTTCATCGCTAGCGCTGCTGCACCGATGGCCATCACAGTGGCAGAACTCATGGATTTGATCTCCGACTTCGACACGAAGCTTTCTTCACTGAACTGACCCTCCTCGTTTCCCCTTGGCACAGAAGCAGCCACTTTACAGGGGATGCCGGCATATTCTTGCCCATCCAGCGATGCAATCCCACTGTCTCCTCGGAGAAGGCGCTCCCACACAAACTGGGTCCCCACACCAAGAGGGCACACTAAGCCAATACCTGTAACAACCACTTTCCTTCGACACGCAGGCAGTGACTTGCTGAAAGCTCTTCTGTGGTTTCGTAAATGTAGATTTAAATTCAGACTCTGGAGATGAAGATTTGCAATCTTTAACAGAACCTGCGAGCGCTGTGAGAACATGGTGGAAATCAATCACTTCGAGCACATTCCTGTAAATGGGGGGGGGGGAAAGACACAAACACAATAATAAAACAGCCAATGTGAAAAACATCCCAAGTACACTAAATTAATAATCTCCTTTTTACATGAAAGCCTATTCTCAGCCCTGTGGAAAGGAATGTAGTTTCTGTGTCTGTAACCAGGAATAGTATGTTATGGCAGATAGGGCATAGAAGCATTCACTTTGTGAATGCCCCTCCTGGGTGTTTCTAGCTTAAGCTGCTAATGAATGTGACTTGCACCACTGTGGGCTGTGAGGTTGCAAAACTTCCTCTGGGGCTTTAACCACCAGCTGGTTGGAGGTATCAACAATGAGCATTAACAGCTTCATTCTTCTCAGGGAGAAAGTGTATGTCCTGCCATTATCATGTTAAGGATGTTTCAACCTTTACCTCAGGCAGAATGGTCTAGAAAACTCAGAGCAGGAGCCAAAGAACTCTTCCTGGTTCTGCCACCAGGCCTATTTTACATCTATCTTGGACATGACGCCTCAACTTTCTACCTCCACCTACCCTTTATGAGCTTTGGGGTATTTAGACTGTCAGGGGACAGGGGCTCATGTGTGTTTGAGCAAGATGTACCACACCACCACCTCCCTTAAAGGTAACACCACCAGACCCCATGTATTGTGAGGCATGTCAAGCAACAGCAGAAGGCTGCTGCCGAGCAGGAGTACCTCAGGCAGGACAGGAGAGCCATGCCAAGCAGAAACACGACGGTCTGTGCTGCAGCCCCTCTACCTCGCCTGGGCTGCTGCCAGGTCGGGAGCTGGTCTAACCGCACGCACCCAGCACAGTGGAGCAGGGCAGAGGTTGTAGCAGAGCTGTCAGCACTGACAACACAGGCTGCAACCTGCTTTTCACCTCCTAGGAACGGCACCATGGCATCACCTTTGGTAAACCACGGGGAGCTGTACAGGGAGCACGCACAGCCAGCGGGCAAGCACGCTCCTGCTGCAACACACAGAACACACCCGCCCCTTCCTATGGAAACACAAGGATGCAGCAGCAATATCAAAAAATAAAAAGCTAAAACTAATGCAGATTGGGCTTTTAAAGGAGTCTGCTTTAAATCCTGAGCCAAATTTGTCATTTTGATTTTTTATGCCAGTTAGCTTCGATTTTATAAAAGAAGGCAATATATATAATAGAATTGCAGAGGTTTTTAAAGCAGTGCGTGTCTAACAGGCACGTACAACTTTTAATAAAGTGCCATTAACTGGCTTAAAATCCTTAGGAGGCCTGGTCTGACCCAAGCAATGCTGCGATAGCCACTGCGCACGCCAAAGAGAAAAACAAGTCAGGGGTAACTCCTCCCCGGGAACAAGAGCTAAGGGACGTCACTGAGTGTTAAAGGGCGTTACCTACTTGTACTAGATAAACCCGCGGTTCACACGGCAGCCGGGCAGCCAGGGCCCCGAGCTTTAAGGGGCTCACCCCGCTTCCCCACCCCGAGTTGGGAACGCTGGCTCCGCCCGGCCCGGCGCCGCCACTGCTGTGCAGCCCCGCTCCGCTAGGGGCAGCCTCTCCCGCGGCCCCGCCGGCGCGATATGGGCCGGGCCGGCCCGGCCCTACAGTCCCGGCAGTGCCCGGGTCGGCCCAGCCTCCCCCCGTCCCAGCCCTCAGCGCTACCTCCGCGGGCCCGCGCCGCCGTGGTTGACTCTGGCTCTGCCTCCAGCTCCGCCTCCCGTTCCGGCAGCGCGGGGCCGCGCCACCCGGGACACGCAGGGCGGGCGAGCACGCGGCGGCTTTGTAGCCGATCCCCGATGTCGCGATTGCTGAGGAGCTGCGCGAGCGAATCCTCGGCAATGGACTGCGCGGCCCGGCGGCGCTTCCTGCTGCCGGCGCGCGGAGGGGGCGGCCGCGGACGGAGCGGCCGCGGACGGACCGCGAGTCCGCGGGGGAAGGCGGGAGGGGAGCGCGGCTGCTTAAATAACCCTGAGAACGGGGAAAGGTGAGGAAGTAATTTCCCCCCCAAACCACGCGTTTAAAACACGCAAAGAAAGAGTAAACAACCTAAAAACCCCCACGCGAACCCACGCTGTCAGTGGAATAATACGCCAGAGGGTAACGCTGCGGCCGTGAGGGAAACCGCGTCGTTTCCCATCGGCTTCCTTAAGGTTGGACGGCAGGACTGTCAGAGCTCCTGCGGTGCGCGGTGCCTGAGCCCGTAACCCGAGGTCCTGACACAAAGACAAGCTGATCCCTGGCTTCACATCTTGACAGTAGATGTGCAAATGCACCGACAGCACCAGTACACAAAAGTAAGCTATTTTTTGTTGCTACTCCCAGATGCGGGAAATGTAGCGCACGATCTGAACTGAGACCAAGCTGGTAACTATGCCTGAGATGACAAGTAGGAACAATTAAGTTTTTACTTAAGAAAGACAGTGGCATCATACTTTACATGCTTGAAGTTCAGGAGCTATCATGGCAGAGCATAAAATGCGTGCCAAAGTCTTATCCACAAAGACTTGAAGCACCTACCGCAGGAAAAAAAACCTCAACAAACCAAACCAAACCAAAACACCCCCACAGATGCCCAAAAGGAGGGAAATGCAATATTTAAAAAATTTAAAATAAACACTTGTGTAGTTTAGTTTTGTTTAGTTTTGGGGTTTTTTTTAATGAAGAGCCTGTATTTAATTTCCCTTTAGAAATAATGTTCCTTGGACATCTAAGGTGTTCGTAGTTTGTTGGAAGTTGGCACTTGGTTGTCTAATTTTTTCACTTTTGCTGTGAGGAGTTCCAAAGCATTATTTACAAATGCTATACTTACAGGCATTATGTACTTATGTTACACGTTTAGCAATATAGTTAATCTTTAAATTTGAGAAGGTGGCCAACATTAACAGTCTCATGTCTATATGAAAAGCATGGAAAGGAAGTTAAACGCTGAATAAGCCAAGGAACACAGTATCAAATTAAAATGTTATCACTTTGGTGCCAATTCCATTATTTCGAGGGCTGAATTACTGACTTTTAAACTACGCCAGGAGGAATAATGACTGTAATCTCAGCAAAAGTTAATTACCTTGGGTTAAATCTCAGATTTTGTATGGGATACGTACCATCTTGTTAAAAAACTATAGAAGCCGAGCAGAGCAACTTGTCTGAAGCAGACAGCAGAGCTAGAGCGTAACATCAACTCCTAATCACAAGCCAGCCTGAGTTTTAAAGACCTCTTTTACTTGGAACTTGTAAAATCTTGCATGTGAGGCTGAAAGCCTGGCAGTGACACAGCCGCAGGCAAGGGCAGCTGCTGCGAAGGGGGATGCAGGTGCTCTTATAACATTGCCGCCTGACGAGTGTGAGAAACCAGCAGCCGGACGCTGCAAAGGGCTCCTGCAGTGGAGCACTTGTATTAAATGATCTTGCAAGAGCGGGTGTCCTAACGAGTAGGCACACACCGCCAGAGCGGCACACTGATTTTTATATCCTATTCCCGACAGCAAAATTCCTCCCTTGCTTCCCTGTTGGTGAGGTACTGCAAGGTTTACAGCCTGTCCAATATGCCTATGAAGTCCTGCAGTAGTTTAAATTTCCCGCCTCTCTATTTTAACTTCCCACCCCCATTTTATTGTTTGGGGGGTTTTGTTTTGTTTTGTTTTTTCCTTCTTTTTATAATCAGATGCTAGGAGTTTCTCAGCAGCACATCCCTATCTGTAGCCACAGATGTCTCAGTTCCTGCCCCGTTCCTACCTTTGCGCTGCAGGAGCTGAGCGCTCCTCGCTGCAAAGACAACAGGATCATTTCCCTCACAGGGGAGCTCCCGAGAGGCCCAGCCGCACAAGCGGGTCAGGGGGGCGATTGCAAGCGGGTAACTCGTCAGGTTGCAGTAGCTGAGCAGCTCCTGTGACAGCACCAACTGCAGATGGGGCAGCGCGGCGGCGGGACACGTACGGGTCTCTGGCCCTTTAAGGCCGCCCCCCTCCCGCTGGTTGCCGGAGCGGGGTCTGAGGGCAGTGCCTGTACTGTTCCGCGTGCGCATGCGTGCTGCGGTGGGGCCCGTGCTGCGGTGCCGGCTGCGGGGCTGCCCGGCTGGAAACCGGACGCGTACTTGGGCGGCGCAGTGGCGGCCGCCGTGGGCTCCGTTCCCCGCCGGGTCACCCCGCCGTGAGCGAACCTTGCCGGAGCGGGCGGGACATCTTCCGAGAGGCTGCGGCTACTTCTCCCCTACACCGACGATATCCACCGGTGAGCGGGGCGCGGCGGGAGGTGCCCCACAGCCGCCTTCCCCGGGTCGCTGCGCTGTCGCGGCCGGCCTAGGCTCGGTTCGCGGGTCAGCGGACGGTCCCGCGGGGTGACTGGCCGTCCTGGCCGCCCCCGTCACCCCGCGGCGGCTGTCCGAGCATCCGTGCCTCGCCCGCCCCTCCCGCGGGGAGCTGCCGGCGGGGCCTTCCCTGAGGGCGGCGGCTGTGGCGGCCCCGCACCCGCCGCGGGCGGTGGGGTTGCGGTCCGGGTCCGAGGGCCTTGGCTGTCCCGGTTGCCGGCCGTGTGTCGGTGCCAAGGGGTCTGCGGGCACAGGTCGGGCGGCAGCGGCCTGGCGGATCCAGCGCTTTGGCTGGCGCGGCTTTGAGAAAGCGGAGTCCTGGTGTGAGCTTCGTCATTCCTGTTGGACTGGCATCCTAGTGCGGCTTCAGAAGGGAATTGTCATTAAATACTCACGGACAGCACTTTATTTCTGGGCTTACAGGCAGACCATCTCAAAGATGAGACGTATGATTCAATTTTCTTATGTAATACAGATGTTCAAGAATGTCTTTCTTCTTTTTGTCATTTAAAAACAAGATTACTTTTCACATAAGTGTGTTGTGGCTTAGATTTTTATTTCTTTATTAATTTGCTTTGTTTTGAGGGCTTGTTTTTTGTGTTAAACATTCGGCAAACATTTAAGCGCCTAAAAATTAGTGGATGCATAACAAGCAGTGCTAAAATAATAACTTGGTTTTTCTATTGCCTTTTTCTTCTGACTCAGTAAGCTTGGTATCAAGCTAATTATAGTTGAGTGTTTGCAAGATGGCTCTGTAGGGTATATATATACACCAATATGTATGGTTGACCTAGATATCTTCAAGCAGCTCAAGATGTCCGAGATACCCCTCCCTCCCTCCCTGTCTATACCTGTTTTGTCAACCACTTGTGAAAACTGCTTCGTGATGGAGAGCAGTAGGCCCTGGGCTGACTCCTTTTAAAGAAAGAGGCGAGAGAAGGTGGTTTAGAAGAGTTGAAAGAGGGTACTGAGAGGTAGCTCTTCGAGAAGCAAAGAGACCACAGTGGTTTAACCCATGTACCAGGATACCAGGAAGTTTCACATAGCTTCCACAATGGGCCTGAAACCATCCAGCTGAGGAGTTCAATTAGGATGGCAACAGGTGGAGAGGGATGTGAAGTCATTTTTAAGTGTCACTGCAGGCTAAGCCCTGCTGGCTAGGACTGCAAAACACACATTTATGAACTGAAGTTGCCATCTAAAACTTAGAGCCAATTTTGTCACTCTCAAAGTTAAATGCAGAAGGACATGAATTAAGTCAAGTTTTAGATAGGTTTTGCATTCTGGCTACATAGTGTGAATGAAAATAAACTTTTTTTAAAAAGTCTCTTATGAATGACTGATGCAGCTTGCTATAGTTATACCTCGCTTTTCAGTGTTTACTTAGTTTGCAAACATAATTAAAACTTTCAATTTCTTCAGGAATCCTTATGAAGAAAAATATAATTAATTCGGATTGGAAATCCAGCATTTTTGGCAAGGCTGTTGCCTGCCAGAGGAGCAGTTGAATGTTTTTTTGAGATGGGCTTTCAAGAGGTGAGTATAATTTAGTCATTTCTGATGTCTTCATCAGTTTACACACTAAAACTTAAAATTGTACTTTTTTCTCCTTTCTCACTTGCCAGGCACTAGATTTTAAAGCCAATTGCCATTTTCTTAATTTTCTCTAAATCCTTGTTTGCAAATATTTGCAGTTAACCAACAGAAAATGTAGATGAGGCTGCTTCAGAAATCTGGTTGAGCTACAGCTAAGCTGATCTGTGATAAGATTGGTTTTATGCTGTTCACTGGGCAGATACATATCCATGCTGACACAAAGGAACTGATGGGAAACAGTGAAAACCCCTTCTCTCAGTAGCAGATTGCCAGACAGTAGTTTCCATATTGTAAATCTGTGCGTTGAAGAGGGGAAGAAAAAAACAAAGTTCCACTCTTCTACTGCTTGTTTTTACCATCAGTAGGGCGTGTGTGGCCCCGTGGTGAGTTAGATAAAGGAAGCTGGTCTGGTTAAAAATTAATCCCTCAAAATAAAAAAAGAAATATTTTTTCAGCCAATTCATGGTGCGACTGCAGAAGTACTAGTGTTGTCATGACAGCAGTGGAGGGCAGCAGATGATTGAAGTTGTGGGAGCGTGGGACTTCTACCCATTTAAAACAGTTGTAAAATCGGATCCTAAGATAGTCTTGAGTGAATCTATTCTGTTGCAGTCAAAAAGATGTATTTCAAAGATTGCTTTGTGTCCCGTAATGGTCCCTGTCTTGGTGGGATTTAAACTGCCAAAGCTTGTTAAGCTACAAGCAAGCTTTGTAAGTACAGGAGAGCCGAGGTGAAAACCCAACTCTTGCTTAGTAGTGCAAAGCTCTTGCTCTAACTTTAGTTTGTCTGTTTAGTGCCACACTTCTGTGTGGGTGCATATGTTATGTTGTTTAGGTCCAGCTGTCATGGGACCTCTGCCTTCTCTTTGGGCAAAGTTAATTCATGTAATTGTCCTTATTTAAAAAAAAAAAAAGTATACTGAAAGAAATAGTGACTACAGAGGGAGAAATGGTCTGTGGACTTGTTCTTAAGCTGGTTCTTGGAAGATGTCTTTTAACCATGTGTTTTAACCAAGAGGTAGACATTGTAGCTAGTGAAGCACTCAAGCAGTAATAACACCGTCATTTTAAACATGTTATAAAGCGCTAACCCACTTCTGTCAGATCACAGAATGGTTTGGGTTGGAAAGGACCTTAAAGATCATCTGGTTCCAACCACCCTGCCATCAGCAGGGACACCTTCCACTAGACCAGGTTGCTCAAAGCCTCATCCAGCCTGGCCTTGAACACTTCCAGGGAGGAGCAGCCACAACTTCTCTGGGCAACCTGTTCCAGTGTCTCACCACCCTCACAGGGAAGAATTTCTTCCTAATATCTAATGTAACCCTCCCCTCTGGCAGTTTAAAGCCATTTGCCCTTGTTCTGTCACTACCTGCCCTTATGAAAAGTCCCTCCCCAGCTTTCTTGTAGCCCCTTCAGGCACTGGAAGGCCACTATAAGATCTCCCCGGAGCCTTCTCTTCTCCAGGCTGAACAGCCCCAACTCTCTCAGCCTGTCCTCATAGGAGAGGTGCTCCAGCTCTTGGATCATCCTTGTGGCCTCCTCTGGACTTGTTCTAACTGGTCCTTGTCTTTCTTGTGTTGGGGGCTCCAGAACTGGACACAGAACTCTAGGCGGGGCCTTACAAGAGCAGAGTACAGAGGGAGAATCACCTCCCTCGACCTGCTGGCCACACTTCCCTTGGTGCAGCCCAGGACACAGTTATTGGCCTTCTGGGCTGCAAGCGCACATTGCCGGCTCATGTTCAGCTTCTCATCCACCACCACCCACAAGTCCTTGTCTTCAGAGCTGGTCTCAAGCCACTCATCGCCCAGCCTGTGTTTATATTTGGGATTGCCCCAACCCAGGTGCAGGACCATGCATTTGGCCTTGTTGAACTTCATGAGGTTAGCACAGGCCCACCTCTCGAGCCTGTCAAGGTCCCTCTGGATAGCATCCCGTCCCTCCAGAGTGTCAACCGCACCACACAGCTTGGTGTTGTTGGCAAACTTGCTGAGGGTGCACTCAGTCCCACTGTCCATGTCACTGACAGATGTTGAAGAGCACTGGCCTCAATACTGATCCTTGAGGGACTCCACTCATCACCCGTTTCCACTTGGACATTGAGCTGTTGACCACAACTCTTTGAGTGCGACCATCCAGCCAGTTCCTTATCCACTGAGTGGTCCATCCCTCAAACCCACATGTTTCCAATTTAGAGACAAGGATGCCATGTGGGACGGTGTCTAACGCCTTGCACAAGTCCAGGTAGATGATATCAGTTGCTTTAGCCTTATCCACCAGTGTTGTGACCCCATCATAAAAGGCCACCAGATTGGTCAGGCACGGTTTGCCCTTGGTGAAGCCACGCTGGTTGTCACCAATCACCTTCTCATTCTCCATGTGCCTTAGCATAGTTTCTAGGAGTATCTGCTCCATGATCTTGCCTGGCACTGAGGTGAGACTGACCGGCCTGTAGTTCCCCGGGTCTTCCTTGTTTCCCTTTTTAAAAATGGGGGTTATGTTCCCCTTTTTCCAGTCTGCAGGAACTTCACCAGACTGCCAGGACTTCTCAAATATGATGGATAGAGGTTCTTCCCTAGTTTTCCTTTTCTCCCCAACATACCTGTAGAAGCTTTTTTTGTTGCCCTTGACTGGCCAGATTTAATTCTGCCAGGGCCTTGGCTTTCCTAACCCGAGCCCTGGCGACTCGGGCAAGTTCTCTGTGTTCCTCCCAGGTAACCCATCCTTCCTTCCACCCTCTGCAGGCTTCTTTTTTGATCCCGAGTTTGTTCAGGATCTTCCTGACCATCCATGCAGGTCTCCTGCTGTTTTTGCCTGCCTTCCTCTTTGTTGCGGTGCACCACTCTTGGGCTTGGTGGAGGAGATCTTTGAGTATAAGCCAGCTGTCCTGAGCCCCTCTTCCCTTCAGGATCTCATCCCATGGTACATGTCCAAGCAGATCCCTGAAGAAGTCAAAATCTGCTCTCCTGAAAGCCAGGGTGGTGAGCTTACAGTGTGCCTTAAGATCTCTAAGAGCATGTTGGCTCACATGGGTGAGGCTGGAGCTCACAAACCTCTCCAACTGCAGTAATTTAAATTGTCTTTCTTTTGTCTCTGCTTGGTAAGCCAATGTTTTGCTTGTTTGTTTTGTAGTCATTGTAAGTGTTGAAGTGAAGCACTGCATCTGCAATGGTAGGTGATCTAAGGTAACTGTGGATAAACAAATTACTCAGTTTAATAAATAGAAGTGCTGCAGTGGTAGAAACTGAAACTCTTAAAGTATGAGTGCTTCAGAATATTAGTGTTTTTAATAACCTATTTCTCTGTGTGAAGTACACTAATATTAGCATCTGTCATGATTACTAGTCTTTTGTTATGCTACCAGTAATCATGTTAAAATCAAAAATAGGAATCCAGAAATCAATCTGGGTACAGGTCTCAAAAAGAATAATATTTCCTGTCTGAAAACTTATAAAACCTAAAATGTGTTGTTATAGAAGAGAATTCCCAGCAGATGCTGTTCTAGAGGCTTCTTCCTCCAGCACTGGCTATCCTCCTCTGTTGTGTAGCGTTTCACTGCTGTACTGTGAGAACTGCTAGCTCCAACTACAAACAACTGACTAGCTTAGACCTGCATTAACTGCTGAATTCATTTGTCTAAATATCAAGGAGAAACTCACCTGGTTTTCCCTAAGGAATCTCTGATTGAGCAGCTATGTAAAATCAGACTTAATTGCTAGGGAGAGGAGTAGCAGACTGAATGAGTCAAATCAAACCCACAGATCAGAATCCTCTGAAACTGTGGCCAGTACTCAGACAGTTGCACATCAGCCTTCAGGACCCGCTGACTCTGTTCTTGCCCCTGCCCATCAGCAGCCAGAAACATCACTTGTGCAATCTCTTGAAATGGTAATTATAACCTGAACATTTCGTAGGTGCACTAATCTTGAATATAAAGATTAAAGAAGAGTTAACTGTTGGGACAGGTTGCCCAGAGACGCTGTGTAGTCTTCAAATGTGGTTGTTTTCAAGACCTGACAGTTTACCCAGAGCAACTTGACTGACCTCCTAGCTAACCCTGCTTTAAGGAGGAGGTTGGGCCAGCAGAATTTCTTATTTTTCCAATGGTTTCTGAAGTTTTTGAATGTTTTCCTCAGTCTTCGTGCAACTTCAACATGAAGCATACCATGAATAGAATATTAGCAAGAGATTTTGTTGAAGGTGTTCATAAATGATCACTGTTGTGGAAAAAAAAAAAGGAGGCGATTTATATTGGAAGGGAATAGCAAGGTCAGGGAGCAGATGGAGGGATGGCAAGTGAAAACTAGGGCTGTGTACTGTGTTTGGTATTTGAGAGCCAGCAAAAGAACAGGAGCACAGCTGTCATGTTTATAGTTGTTGGTGTCTCGGTTCATGCATTATGACCTTGTGGCCTCTATGTGTAGCCTGTGAGGAAGGCTTGCTTTTTTCATATACAGCTGTTGTGAGAGACAGGAACTTAGCCAGGCAAGAACAAATCTATAGTTATTTAGGCTGTGTTTCCCTTGTCCAAGAGATTGAGATGAAGTTCCCTGTCAAGACAAGAGAGGTAGAGCCTTTCATCTGATATTACCTGGCCTGATGGGAGAAGACTTTTAATATCTCATACAACTTTGAAAAATGAAGTTATGCTCCTTGACAGAAGGTTTGAAGGATGCTTTGGTTTAACTTTCAAAAGAGTTTTTTCCCCCCTAGAACTAGTTTCACATCAGTCTTAAAGTCGGTGTTAGATGAATCCTTCCAAAAAGTCACTTTTCATACATCCTTAAACAGAGTTTATCCATTTTAATTTGTATTATCAGTATATTGTTGGATACTGAACTATGACATACTGTTTCTTTCCAATACCCACCCAAGATCAGTGAAAGAGAAATGGCAAAGCATAGATTGAAGTCATGGCTTCTGGGGAGGGAGAGCACTGAGTGACCCATCATCACCCATAATGTCCATGCCTGTTACAGGCACTTGAATATTGAGCCATTTAATCAAATTATGTCACCATGCTAGTAGTTGTCTCTAAAATATACTGACTGGGCTTATTTGAATTTGTTTAGGGGTTTTGGATTTTGTTGGGGTTTTTTTGGGGGGTTTGTTTTGGGGGTTTTTTGTGTGCTTCTTGGTTTTTACCATTTCAGGCACATCTACCATGGTGGTTGGAAGTGATTATGAAACCTCTAGAGTGACTTCCTGCACTACTAGTTAGTACTGGAAGCTTTAAAGCTTTAGAAGTTCAGTTGATCTTGCAATGAGAAAAATGTTGCAGGTTTCATGTATTCTGAGGTTAATCCTTCTCATTTGTAGTTCCTCTTCCATGACTTATGCTAGCTGTCAAGTTGTGGGTCCATTTCTCTGCAACTATTATTTTTCCATGTTTCTTGAGATTTGACATGATTGGTGTGGCCAAACTTACTACAATTAGAGACCTTGCTAATACAGCGTTGGCACGCTATTGGAATGCTGTATTTCTGCTGATCTCTTCAGGGAATTACACTGATAGCTCTCTGAGCCATTGAGTCTGGGCTGTGTAGTCTGGGCTGATTGGAAGGAAGTTCATAAGATACCTTCTGGCTATGTGTGGTGGTTTGACCCACAGTGGGACCATGAGGTCCTGCACTCACTCCCCCCACCCGGTGAGATGGGATGGGAGACACAACAAAGGGGGCACGGGATTAGGAATGAAGGACAGGGGTGGCTCACTCACCAGTTATGGTCATGGGCAAAACAGACTCAACTTGGGGAAGAAAAATAAATTTAATTTGTTGCAAATCATCTGAGTAGAAAAAACAACCACATCTTACAACACCTTCCCACACCCCTCCCTTCTTCCCGGGCTCAAATCACTTTGCTCCCAATTTCTCTACATCCCCCTTCAGTGGCACAGGGGACAGGGAATGGGGGCTCAGTCAGTTCACCTCTGCTGCTCCTCCTGGCATGAATGTCCAGGAACAAGATGTTCCAATGTGAGCTTCTTTTCCCCCAGGGAGAATTGGAAGGCAAAGGGCAAGGAAACTCACAGGTTGAGATAAAAACTGTTTACTAATTAAAGTAAAATGATAATGATATCAACATTAGTAACAGAACATACAAATGAGTGATGCACAGTGCAGTTGCTCACCACCCGCTGACCGATGCCCAGCCTGTGCCAGCCAGAGATCCCAGAGCAGGGACAGTCCCGAAACTGAAACCCCGGAAGAGCGAGAGCCCGAGCGATCCCCGAGAGAATCCCCCCGTGTTCTGGCCAGCCCTGGTTCATGTACTGACATGATGGGATATGATCTGGAATATCTCACTGGCACATCCAAATGCCAGTTCTGGGGTTTGCTGTTCACTGCGCTTCTCCCTCCCAGTCCTAATGCCGCTGGGAACAGCCAAACACGGTGGCCTTGGGCTCCAGCAGCAACTAATAACACCAGTACTGTTATCAACGTTCTTCTCATAACAAGTCCCATACTGAAACTAAAACACAGCTGTCCTAACTACTTAGAGGAAAATTAACTCTATCCTAGCCAAACCAGGACACTTGCCTATGTTCTACTCCTGTGATTCGTGGGAATCCTGGTAAGCATTGGGAAAAGTGGCTTACTTGAGACAGCCCAGGAATAATGCTAAATGGCACAGTACTGGGGACCTAACCCATCATTATTTTCTCATCTGTGTCTCTTCTGTGTTTCTTATGATAAGGCCTTCTTGAGACTTGGAGAAAGGAAAGCTCTGGCTAGTCATTATTCTGGTGGATGGATTCTGATTCCTTCCTGGATGACATAGTGATTATAGGAGGAAAGAGATAACTAAACTTAGATTTGCAGTGAGGTTCACCACGCTTTTAGATGTTTGCATGAGACTTCATTGGTATACAGCGGCTTCCATGAAGCCAGTTAAGCACTGCTGTAACACTGGTAGTGTTTACCAGTGAGAAAATCTGAATTGTCAAAGAATCTGGGAGACTTTCTGCTGTGCTGAACAATGTCTCTGAACATTCCTTCAGGAATGTGACAGAACATGAAGATCTATAAGCCATTGACAGTCCTTAACTTCCCTTATTTCTGTTCTTTCAACTTGAACTAAAGTGAATCTGGACATAATTTGGTTTATGATGTTAAACCAGTTACCCACAGCTGATCAGCTCAAGGAAGACTGAAACAAGTTCTGTTCTGTTTCAGCACTTATAAAAAGTAAGGACTGGTCCTGTAGTACTGTCCAGCCTCAAAATAATCCCTCCTAATTTAAGTGCTCCTCTGAAAGAAGTTATCTTCTGAAGAGTTCTCACACTTGTGTGTTATGTTGCATTTGCTGCTCACATCCCAGGAAGTGTGGGATTTTGATAAGACGAAGATGGTCGTTAGCAAGGCTGAAGACTGGAGCATAATCTTGCAGTAGAGAGAATGTAATTTAGCAGTGCCACAGCCTTCCCCCTCAGAATATGCCAGACTCTGAATTTTAAAACCACATTTCACTTTCTGTGTAGTTCCTCTTTAAATAGGTGTAAATAGTCTGCTCAGCTAATTCCTTTATTAATAACTTCAGCTGGTTATTTAATAGACGTGGGTGTACCTTCTGCAATGCAACATGTAGTTGCCTCTAACTGACACTTAACATAACTGACTGAAGAAGCCTAGTTCTTACATTTGATTTCTAGTGAAACACACTGTTCAGTATACAGTCACAGGGCTTTCTGTTAAAATCTGAGTCAGAGTTGATTTGTGAGAGAAGGAAGTAGAAAGAGACAAGGAGCATTCCTCAGTAATAAGAGTTCTGTGACCTGGTGCAGCAGTGTCCTGGAAATTGAATGAATTACAGGTTCTTTCATGGATTTCAGCTAAAAAGTGTCCAAAAGAAATGGGGGGGGTGGGAGATAAGTCAAGAATTTTGCCATCTGAGGAGTCTTTAAAAACAGTTTTCACTTCTCCCTGAATCAGTATACTTTTCACTCAGGATACCATTCAGAGTACTCAAAGATGACAAGGCTGGCTTTACGGTTTGGGTGGTGGTGTCTGCAATTTTTATTGATATCTCATAAATAAACAAATAAAACATTTCACCTGAAAAGAAATACGTCATGTAACTATGACTATCAAATTGTGACTGACTTAAACTAAAATGGGAGAGCTTGGTGATTCTGGTTTAAGGTGGAAGCTCATAAATCATCTTGTTGCTGAAAATCCTTTTGCAGGGTGCAGATATCTTGAAAACACTTCAAACAAAATTTGAGCATCTTGTATTGATGTATGAGAATCCTTCTATTCAGCAGAAAGCACTAGCTTCGATTCCCCTGCAGCAATTGAAAGGGAAGGCTCAGAAAAAGCTAGCACAAGCTACAAGAGTGGACAAAGGTAATGCTACAAAGTTATTTTGTTTATGAAACTAAAAATATTCTCTAGGTGTGTGGATTTGGTCATATGTCCGCAAGTTCCAAATGCTGTCTCTGAATTAGAATTACCTTCTTCTTAATTTTCAACTTTTCTACTCTTCTTCTGTTACTTTTTTCTTTCATTTTTGTCATCCATCCTTTACTGCTTTCATGTAGAAATTTTGAACTCTTAAGTTCTGAATTAGTAGTAAATAACATTGGGGAAACAAATGAGGTGAGCATGTACTATTATATTCTTTGCATCTAGAATGAAATAGCTACAAGAAGAGGTGAGTAGCTCCTTGTTTGAGTAGTCCTTGTTTTGAAATTGTCAGAGTGCAATTTTCCCATACATACTGTGATTCCAAATTCAGAATAAAATTTCAAAATACTACTTCTCTTTTTAAAGTGGTATTATTGGTGATTATTGGTGAGATTTTATGTGAGACCTTTCCAAGACACTACCTGATACAGCTGATGTTTAAATGAGTAGGGTTGTTCATGTGCCATCCTCTTGGAGCTAGAAGTGAAATACAGGCATAAGCATTTGTGGCATCAGTGGCTAAAATATATATTTTGTTCATAAATGCAGATTTGTTATGAATGTACAAACGCTTTGTCACTTAAAAATGACGTATTTCTATTTTCAAGTGACAGTTTTAGATTTGTTTCAGCAATATAGTGAAATTTTACTTGTACGAGAGAAATATTTAAAAAAATATATATTCCAAGACCATATTTAAACCAAAAAACCCTTTTCATTGTGAATCTTTGATAGAAGGCACTGTTTGAAGCAATTCTGCTAACTTGATCGGAGTGCTGTTGATTTGCAAACCAAAAATAAGTTCTCATCATTTTTGTAAATTACTTTGTGGTGTCTCATAGAGCCACACACTAACATGTAATCGTGTCCTTGGCATTAGGGAACTTTTTGACAATGGATTTTCTTTGTAATTTTTCTCTCTTTATAGAGCTGTACTGGGTAGTAGGAAACCACATAGACAAGTACAAAGCATTCGCATTCAGCAGTGTTGGACAATGCAAGGGGGAAAAGAGACTTGTCAGTAATAAATGAAAACTATTTAAATTCCTTTAAAAAGGAAAAGAAAGATGAGCTGTGGATGAGATGTGGGTAATGGCCCGTTCAGCTTGTTTGGTTTATCTGTGTTGCTGTATTAAGACTGTCACCTGTGGGGATAACTGCTTAGTGCTGGGGGGGGAGTTTGTTTTTAGACTTCCCTTACAATGCATAATAGGCATTTTTGGATCATAAAGACTAAGAAGATTATGGTCACTTTGATCAGTACAAACCTTTTTTTACTCTTTCCCTGTACCACTTTCCATTAGAAAGATGGATTGTACAGTCAAAAATAGCTGCATGTCATAGCCAACTGTTTTCTGTTCAAATAAATCGCATTCATTGTTCTTTACATGCAGTGCTTTCATGAAGGATTCATTTTACAAAGCAGGACAAGGATATTCATATGATAGCAGTCATTTTCATAGATGGGGTCTGGTTTGTATGTTGTTATCCAGGAAGGGAGAATGTGGCCTGTGCTCGAAATCTTCTCAGGTTTTAGCAGAAAGTTTGAATGTACAAGCATATCCATTTTGTAAGCAATAATACCTTCTCTGGATGTTTCAGCACAAATGTTTTTCATATATAATAAAAAATAGTAAAAATTGACATTTTACTACAATTAAAAGTCAGTTTTTCTTGCTTTGATTAACAGATGATCTTTTCTCCTGTGCTTCATGGTCTTGGCAATGTGTGTTTAGTAGAGTTAGGGCCCCTACGGAGTATTTTGTACCAAAGACTACTTCAGCTTTAGAGGAAGATGTAAATTGATCTTAAATAAGTAAAACACACATCTTAGTCTTTCTTTGCCATTCTGAAAAAGGAGCTAGTGCAAAACTTTGGTGTAACTTTCTTTAAACAGCATTTTCATAAATTATTTTTATATCTTCATATTCATTTGTTAGAGCTATCTGCACTGCAACTACAAGCAAGCTGTAGTACATAAAGTAACCAGGTGCTAATTAATATCTGTTTGCAGTGTGGCCTAGATGAGATGGATTTAATAGAAGGACTTACTTTAATGTTTATGAATTTAAGAAGGAAGAGTGCTCCCTGGGCACTGGAGCAGAATATATATGTAAAGACTTAAGGAGTTAGAAGGGATGGATCTCTTTTGGAAGACTAGAATTTAAAATTTGTTAATTAAAGTGGGGTTATTTCTTGATGGCAGAACAGAAACAGTGTGTGAATAGGTTCTAACACCTGTTGTGAACACAGGAAAATGGGCCAGAGGTCTGGTGGTCTAGTGTGGTGGAATGGCTAGAGTAGAAAAATAAAAACATCTTGTGTCTAGCTTGGGTAATCTAACAAAGGTATTTATTTGCTGCATTTATAAACAAGTTCAGCTTTGTTCATATGGTATCTGTACATGTTCTACTTTAATTAAGCTGTCTTTGTAGAAAATCTGTTCATATTACACTTGATTGTCTAGACTACTGCCAGTGTCTGGTACTTTGGGATTACAAAATGAAAGCAATTGTTATTCCTAGTTTAATAGGTAAGAATAGGAAGAGATATTTATGAGTAGAAAAAAATTAACACTCTCTCTTCTGAAGCCCTGTAAGAATGAGGGGCATGAGGAACTTCACCAGGCTTCACTGTATATCTGGCTTGATTTTTCTGAGCAATTCCTTATTCTCACTCTGGCTGTAGCATTTACGAGTGCTGGTTTTTGTTCTTCGGATATCCAGTTTGATGTTACTCAGTCCTGAGAATTTAATTTTTTTTTTGTGTGTGTGCTTAAGTAACATGAAGCTTTTCTTAATAATGAGACTTCTAAAAATGCAATAAAGGACCAGAGGTGGTGACTTATGTAGATACTGGAAAGTTTGAATAAATTCTTTTTCCCTTTGATCTTACTGTGTATTGTGAAAATTTTACAGGTGCACATGTGAATGAAGAGGACTTCCTGTTGTTGGAGCTCTTGGACTGGTTTAAGAATGATTTTTTTCATTGGGTAAATAATCTTCCTTGCAGCAGATGTGGTGGGCAGACAGAGCCTAAAAGTGACTACCTGTTGCCTACTGATGATGATCTAAGGTGGAACGTCAGTCGCGTGGAAAACCATTACTGCAGCCAGTGTCAGTTCTGTAATAGATTCCCAAGGTGGGCATACAGAGATTTGCTTTCTCTTGTTTTTTCTTATCTTTCAAGAAGCAACTTTGCATTTGTGCATTTTATGAATAAGTGATAAGTTGTTGGTTGAAAGATTGGAGAAGCTGTTTTAAGCAACATGATAGGGTGATTGATGAACTAGCAATTACGTGGCCTTGTTCTGAATACTTGACTGATTTTTCTTCTTATTTTTAACTGTTAATTTGATAATGTACAGCTCCTAAATAAAATATGCTAATATTGATGTAGTGTGTAGGTAGGTTTTTGTTACTTCAAGAAAAACTTTCACTTCTATGGGAAACCACAAATCTTCTGCCAAGTCTATAGCAAAAGAGCAAATATCTATTTTTTTAAATATTTTTGCTAACTGTCAAAAGGACCAGCATGCAAACATCATATTTTAACAAGAAGTCTTAAGTCCGTTTTGAAAACTGAAAGAAAGGATTAATTTCAGTGCTGCTACAAACATGCCATGGAGTCATGTGAATCAAAGTAAAAGTAGCATTCTATGCATGCTTGTTTTGTGCAGTACAGCAATCATTTCCGTTATCTTCTGTGGACTGAATGGCACTGAAATCTGTTTACATCATCACAAAGACAGTCATGCTGTAAAGATTTTGAAAGGTTAAATGTATTTTCTATTATTCTGGTTTATTTTGTTTTTTCTCCTGCAGGTATAACCACCCTGAAAAACTTCTGGAAACCAGACGTGGACGCTGTGGCGAGTGGGCTAACTGTTTTACACTGTGCTGCAGAGCTGTAGGGTTTGAAGCTAGATATGTCTGGGACTGTACAGGTATCAGTATTAGAGAATGTTGTAATGTTAATACAAACCTGTGCAAAATGAGGTTATCTGTTTTATGACTCTCAGATTATTTTAGCCATCAGGCAGCATATAAAATGATGCAGTTCAGCTAACAAAGGCAATATAAATTCAATTTCCTGTCTTGCCTGATGAGATGAAATACAGTTTTGCAAGTAAGGTTAGATGATTGAATCTTTAGTTGAATCTAAGGGACCATCATCCTAAGACAGAAAGAGAAAGATCTGGTGACTTCTGTATGTAGATGAAAAGAAAACATGTTCTTTCACCTGTTCCTTCATTTAACAGATAAGAGGTCACAATATTCTACAATATTAAAAGACATAATCTATCCTTATAATTAATTCTTCATTCTTGGTCTTTGCTATATAGATCATGTGTGGACTGAAGTATATTCTTCATCTCAGAAAAGGTGGCTTCACTGTGATCCCTGTGAAAATGTCTGTGATAAACCTCTTCTCTATGAAACTGGGTGGAGAAAGAAGCTCTCCTACATAATTGCATTCTCCAAAGATGAGGTAGGAGTAAAGATGTTAATAAAAAGCAAACTTACCCCAAGGAAAGTGTGTGATGTATTCTATCTTAGTGTGATTTCCAGAATTATTATAGAAAAACATACTTTCATTAGCTAACCTCTTTAAATGAAGCAAGATACATAGCAATTTTTGGTTTCTTTATTTTCTTCTTCAACTTGTGCTTGAGGTTGTTGATGTCACATGGAGATACAGCTGTAAGCATGAAGAAGTACTCTCTAGAAGGACAGCACTCAGTGAAGCTACGCTACGTGAAACAATTAACACACTAAACAGAACGGTATGTAACTTTTCTGAAATGGATTTCTTTAAGTGAAATGTAAGTGTCTTTCCAGAATGTGAAGTCCTTCAAATGAAAAAACAAAGGAATGCATTTGGTAACCTGATAGGAATGTCCATGCACTATGGAATATAAAGTGCTACTAACTATACAGACCTCATTTTATACTGCATATAGAAGAATCTATCACAGTGCTGAACTTATGTGAAATAAGATAAAGAATGGTAAGTAAAAGGGTTATGGGGGGTGTGTGTGTGTGTATATATATATATATATATAAAATATATGCCATGTATATGTTTTTTTCAGGGCTTTGGAGTAGACTTGTGCATCAACACATGTTGAGGGTAAACTACAACTGCTTTGTAATTATGTGGACTCCTTGAGATCAGCTGAACATTTTCCACATCAATAATGTTACCACTTGAAAACAAAAGTATTTATAGTTCTAAGAAATATAGGTCTGGTTTTTTTTCGCTGTGACTTTTTACAAGCTCTAGGAAGCAGAAGGAATGACTTGCAGGCTGTTTCCAAGACTTTCAGGAAGCATTGATACCTTCAGTAGAGCTCTGGCTCAGGGCCACATATACTGTTCATGCCTAATGTCCTCAGAACACATGGAGCCATTTGCACCTGCATGGCATAGTCACAGAACCCAAGTGCACTCAGCACCTCACTGCTGAGCTTTTCCCACTCCCTAACTGGGGCAAGATGGACTTTTCTTGACTTGATGTACTAGAATACCACAAAACCTTGAAGCACCTGTAAGGTTCCATTTTGTCCCTGCTTCCTTCCAGGGCTAATTCCTGTGCATAGAAAATTTAGTTTCCATGATAGTGTGTAGCTGATGGCTTAATAAACAGATTATGCCTTTTTAGAGGCTGCTGGCTTGAAGGTTATAGCTACACACTAAGATTGTGAAGAATTGAGCTGGATTCATGATTTCAAGCCCTGGCCTCAAATGTCTTATTAGTAATAAGCTCAGAAGGCTGACCACAGAGCAACAAATTGAAAGGAGGTAAAGAATCAGAAATTCAAGTTGAGGAATGTATGCACTTTGTGCAGGTTTGCAGGAATTTGATGGTGTCCTCTCTGAGCATTGAACCCTTGCTGGCTATAAAACTGATCTGAGGGATCTTTCTTCAGAAGATTATGTGTAATCATTTGCATATTTAATGTTGAACTTAATTTTCCAGCCCTGTGCAGGTGTATCCACAGTTAAGGAAAAAGGCTTCACATATCAGCTCTGTATATTTGACATGGAAATCATGGAGACAAAACCCCAGCCTCTCCATGAATTTTTTAAATTGTGTACCAAAAAAATGCCCATGGTTTTATTCATGTAGACAAAGAAATTGGGTTATGTAATTCTTTCTCTTTTCTGCTCATTTACCTGAAAGTGTAGGTGCTAATTTTTTCTCAGTTTTCTGATATCTGCAAAAGTATGAATATCCTAGTTTGTTTATGATAGCATCAGTCACTGTGAAATAACTGTTTCAGAGACCAACTGAATTTTTTTTAGACTTAATCACAAAACCAAACTGTTGCCAACCAAATCATTCCACCTTAGAGAAGAAAAGTGTGACCCGAAAATTATGCTTGCTTTCTCTTCCCCCAAATAAGAACAAGAGCAGCATTGGTACAGAATACATACAAATAGCTATAAAATATGCTATGGAAGTATTTTATCAGACAGGCCAATGAATTGCTTGTCTGATAGCACAAACATGGCACACATTGCACCAACCTTTTATTTTAAAAGAAATCCACGTGAAAGTTCACAGAAGAAGCACTGCTATTGAATAACTGTGCGGTTATGACTTGTGTTTGCACATGGGGTATAAGATTAATGTTTCTAACAGTCAGTCTAGACTTTAAATGTTAATCTGTTTTTTAATTTTTTTTTTTCTTCCATGTTGGTGTCACTCTAGAGCAGAATTAAAAATACCATTTTTCTGATTTATTTACTTTGTTTTTTAAATGTGTTTTCAGAGACAACAATCTTTGTCAGAAAATAGAAGAAGGGAGCTCTTGGAAAGAACAATTGTGGAGCTTGTTGAATTTATTTCTCCTAAAACACCTAAACCTGGAGAATATGGTGGAAGGACATCAGGTTCAATGGCTTGGCGAGTAGCCAGAGGTGAAATTGGTCCAGAGGTATTTAATTTTTTCACTGGTGACAATCTTAGAGGTAGCTAACCAGAGGTTCTAGGATTATGGTCTGCAGAAGAATAGCACTTCATGGTAGGTAGCTTATAGATTTAGTTTAAACAGTGAAACTTAGGAAAAACATTAGGGCCAAGTTTGATGTGAATTCAGTAGAGATCCACATGTAGTTTTTGAGGATTGATGGTGGTCCATTGGTTCCAGAAATGTTTGGGAATCCTTGATCTAAAGTGTGTTTTATAAGTTAATAAAAAATACTCTTTTTTTTTTTTTTTCCCTTTTAATTAATTACAATGTGACAGGTTAGAAATTAGAAAGGTTAAGGCAGTTGAATGCTGTTGGGAAAACTTTTAAAAATGTTTATTTGTATTATTAGTTACTATTGGTTAAAGCCTGGAAATAGGTTTTGACCAACTATTTTTATTAAGAAACCAATGTGGGATTATGTAAATGGAACAAACTCTTAAATAATAAGCTAAATTGATTTTCATATAAATGTTTTTTTGACTCTTTTCAAAAGCAAGATTTTATTTTTAATGATGTTATGCTAAGATACAGTTTCCCAGAACCATAACCATATTTAGCTTGAGCCAGCATGCAAAGGTGTGATTTACCACCATCACTTGTTACATCAGTTTTGTAGTGATCCTGTCACATGGAATGACTGGCAATCCTGAACAGAACTAGTTAGGTGAAATTAATGACCTTCATAGGGTTCTTTAAGTTTGAGAAACTAAGAGTTTATTTCAGTTCTCCATAGTTTAGAAGATTTCATTTCTACTTTGCTGAAAATCATAAGAACAATGACAAATCTGAAAAAAAAAAAGTAACACTGTGAAGTTATGAAGTTTGTACCTTAAGTTTTTTGAAGTTGATTTGTAAACTCATGGACAAACATCTGTATGTGATAGTCACAGAATTACATTGCTATTAAAAATAACCATTTATTTATTGATTGTACAAGAAATAGAATCAACATATAAAACTTCCTAACATGTTAATCTTTTACTTAAATTTGCTAATCTTATGTTATTTCATTAATAATTTACTTCTAAAAGTAATTATATGAAAATTTAAAATATAAAGTTATTGTTCTCGTCTGGAAAAGTTTCAGGTTTATTGTTGGAAACTGGTTTAGAACTTTTGTTTTGCAGAAATGCTTTTGTCCATGACCTGTCTTAAAAATGGTACTTTTTTCAGTGGGAAGCAAAACTGAACTGGGAAACCAGAGCATGCTG
Organism: Caprimulgus europaeus; assembly: GCA_907165065.1. The sequence goes on from OU015530.1 coordinate 17,440,021, forward strand.
TTTAAAAGTAGCATAGTCATACTGAAATGTATTGGGGAATGAGGGTGTTTATATTCTTTGCCTTTTACAGAAACGAAAAGAAGTAATTTTTATTCCCTCTGAAAAAGAGAAGACATCTAAACTCTTCCACCTCATCTACAATATAGTAGAAGATAGTTATACACAGATTTCCAATAGTAGTGAAAAAATAACTGGCTGGGAAGCGGGTGTTTGGAAGGCAGAGTCCATTTGGAGAAAGGTTGAAACAGACTGGAAAATGGTAAGGATAAAAGTTATTAAAAGCATAAAATCTACAGTAAAAGTGTGATAACTCAAATAAAATAGAAAACCCTTGCCAGTGTTTCATCCCTAAAAGCCTGTGTTTAGTGCACCTCGACCAAGTAGTAATGAATGGAGTGTTTTGGCTTCCTTACTCAAATTCAGTAGCATCTGATCATGGGAAATATCTTGCTAGGACTAGCTGAGGTACTTAAAAAAATTGTCTGAAGATCATAATTTTCATGAACATTAAGAATATACTCACATGAAAGCAGATTAAATTGTTACATTTTTGTAGGTAAACTTCAGTGTAACACCTCACATCTTTGGAGGTTTTTGCTTTCTTAAACATGAGAATTAACTTTTTTTTTTATGCCTGGTACATAGTAGCACTAAAAGTCTGTTTTATAGTCTGTCAATAACATTTCTATATTAGGGTGGAATCTTTACTGTGTTTTTATTATCGTTTCATTCAGGGTTGTTCTTTCCAGATTAAAAACTAAAGAGCTATTCAAATCCATATAGTATGACATTAATCAGAAGCATTGGCATGACAGAATTTTGATAAGTTTTCTTAACAAAGGATTCTGAAAGGATCATGGCAGTTTAGACTCTTTAATCTGTAATGTCCATTATCTTGGTTTGCTGATAATAGATGCTAGATTTTAAAGGATCAGCAGATGCTTGTTACAAAATTCTTATGAGGGTTCATAGTAACTTTAATGTTAATATGAGCTGACTGTTCAGTGATGAAGTTTAGAACAGCATTAGGACTACATTAAATTATGCAAACCTCTAACAGCTCAAATAATGTTAATACAGGATTTATCTCTGGCTAGCATGTATGATTTGCTTTAACCAAGAGATGTCAAATCCTAGGAGAGGTGGTCTGCAGCCAGCCACATCTGAAGAATCCAAAATACTGATTACCCAGTTTTCTTCATCAGCAATACTGAGCAACCAAAAGGAGACAGTGTATGGGCTTATGCATTTATATAAAAAACAGAAGTCTGGTTTGGGGTTTGTGTTTTTTGGTTGGTTTGTTTTTTGTTGTTGGGGTTTTTTTTAATAATAAACTCAAGTATTTTTGTGACTTAAACTTTACCAAGCATGTTGAAATAGATTAGTGTTCCCTAGTGAAGAACTAGGAACATGTACAATTACCTAACTGTGGAATAGACTTAAGGATTCAGAAAGATATTATATACAAAATTGTACTATATACAGTTTTAAAGGTTCAGAGGCTTCATAAAAAATGGAAGTATCTTAAGGTTTCATGTCCCTGTTACAACAATTAATTAGAAGTCTGTTGATTGTCTCAGTTTTTTGACATGCTGACTATGTCTTCTTTCCATTTAGGTTTATTTAGCCCGAAAAGAGGGGTCATCCTCTGCTTCCATCAGCTGGAAGTTTGAGTGCAAGTCAGTTGGTCTAAAAATAGATAACATTTCAGTTAGGACAAGCAGTCAGACATTTCAGAGTGGAAGAATAAAGTGGAGACTTTTTTCTCCAACCGCAGAAATTGCTCTGATAGGAGGTAAGTGTGGAATTTAAATAATGAATCGTGCAGCAAAGGTGTAACTAGAAATAAATAGTTTATATGGAGACAGCATTGTGCAAATACTAAAAATGAAATGTAAATGTATTTTCACTTTTCCAACTCAGTCTTTCTTAGCAAGGTCAAGAAAATACTGCACCTTTAATCAAAACTGGTACAACTGGTACAAAACACAGTTTTATTAATATACGCAGCCCTGCCTGCAACATAGCAGGGTTAGCAAGAACACAGAGTGCATACAAGATATTTGTGTGATTTACTAGGAAGGATAGATGCTTCTATGTGCAGTGGCTTCAATCTTGACTAGATCCTCTGAGTACGAGCACTAAACAAATAATAACTAAAAATTTGCAGCTGTTTGGTTTTTTTCTGCCACTGATTGGCAGATGAATTTGAGTGGTTGCAACTGAGATCCTTAAACATTCATTACAAGTTACCCTTTTTAACATGCATTCTAGCATTAACGTGCTGTCTGGAGCAGTGGCTTACTGAATTGTTTATCTTTTCCTCCAATAGATAAAAATCTTTGCTCCTATTCAGATTTTTCTGGTGCAACGGAAGTTGTGTTGGAAGCAATTCTGGATGGAGGGGATGGTGAAGCTGCATGGCAACACACACAGCTGTTCAGAGAGAGCCTAACAGGATGTGGAGACAATTCCTTAGAGATAATTATAAAACTCGGTGACCTCTGAGAACCTGAACTGAAGACGTGTTCTTTAGATTCCTTGAAGACATTATACCACGGATACAACATGAAGATTTGGTTGTCAGTTCCTGTTGGTCCTGCTGGCAGCTCATTTCCTGTTTCACTGCTTCCATTTAGCCAACGTGAAACTGCACGTGTTTTGAATAGGTAAACATCACAATGAAAACCTCTTCACTTTAAAAACAAACACCAAAATTAAGGGATTGAGCCATTAAGTAATCTTTTATTTATGGTGAAAAGGAAACAGTTTTAGGAAGCAAAACATGATCATAGGAATTGTAACTGATTTTAATTTGGAGTTTTGGGGTTGACTTGCTTGCTTTTTTTTTTTTTTTTTTAAATCTACTCCTTGGACAAACAGTTTGAATTCTATTTTCCTATTACAACAGATGCTTGTGGTTATTTTAAAATATTTTAAAGAAGAATCAAAGACTTAGGTATTTTAAGAGAAAAATATGATTTTATGTAATAACCAGAAGAGCTGAAATTAAGATACATATTAAAGCAATCTTAAAACGATCTTGTTACATATCTAAGTATTGATCTCGTGTTTAATACCTGAAAATGTTTGGAAAGATGACGATGTTATTATGGTATTAGGAAAATAAACTAATTTTGAAAGAAGTGTTCATTATGTACCTAAGATTGTCATAGCCTGTGATATGAAATTGAGACTTAAAACTGAGTAAGAACATCAGCTTTTTTCCTGTGAAAAAATACTCATTTGAATTACTTTTTAATTATATAAATTCAGATTTGCTCCCTTTTAAAAAGATTTATTAAGCATGCAGGTTGAAATTACTTATTAAAATAGTATATTGAGTTGAGTTGAATACTTTTCCCAAATTCTATGTAAAAGTATATACAGCTTTTTTGTTCCTTAAAGCAGCATTTAAATTTCTTTGCACTGAATATGATAAAAACTGCCACCTGGGAGATGTCAGATGTAGCATTGCTGTGAATAAAGTGAATGTTCAGATTAGATAGTCTTTATTAGAGAACTTCAGGAGGGCTATGGCTGGATTGTACAGGAAATTTTATATTATAGGACTATAATGCAAAGTTTAAACTATAGTTTTATTTTAAAATAAGTAAAAATTAGGGGCGATGTTACCAAGATCAGTATTTTTAAAGCATTTTGTTCCTTTTTTCTGACCCTTCTAGCCCCTGTATTGATTTGAAATAATTGAAAAAAAAAATTTTACACTAAAATAAATGTTTGCTGACTTTTCAACAAATCTAAGCAAATATAAGACTATTCAGATTTTATTTGGAAACTGGAAGTGCACAGTGAGTGTAGGCATCAAATTCCTACCAGACATCTTAAAAAGTAGTAGATTATGGCATCTCGAGAGTGACAGAATGATGTATGATGGTGCTTCAGAATGTAAATTGACAGTTTATGAGGGGGGTTAAAAAGAGACAGTCTCACTCCCTCAGTACAGAACAACACAGTGACATGGAACTGTTGGGACGGGTGTTCATCTACACGTGACTAATGCAAAGTGAATTTGCCAGTCTCCATTCAGAACACCTCCTGTGTTTAGTTTCAGCTAAATGCTAGCTTTGAGATTTTAAGTGGCAACCCAACAGAAAAGTAAAATACAGACCAATCTATATTCTATGTTGGAAGAAAATAAGCAAAAAAGAAGACTTAGTGACACCAATCAACAAAAATGTTTCTGCTTCATAATTCTGATAGCTGAAAAAGATACTGCTTTAAGACAGAAATCATTTATTGGTTTGTATTACTTAAAAGAGAGGACTGTGAGGAATTGCCAAACAGCTTAACTGCATTTGATAGTTTGAAAGCAGAAGGCAGAATAAATTTAAAACCAATGAGATAAAAGTAATTTTCTCACCATTTTGGTCAGAATCTCTGGGAGAAGAGTAATAACTGCAGGGAACTTAATAAAATCATCCACTCAAACAGTAGAGTAGTTGAAGTCCATTATTAAAATGTTTGAATGAAATAAAAAGATTGAAAAATGCCTTGCCAATCTAATTAATCAAAATGTACTTTTGTATTTGTAAGATCACATGCAATGAATAGAAGTGTTTATTATAGGAAAGAATTAATGAGTAAAAGCCTCAGACTGAATAGAACTAACCTGAAAAGTTGAATGGAGCTCCTTCAGGTGTCTTTTGGAGTACTCTATAAATGGTGAACATTTTGAATCTCTTCATGCATAAGCTGTTTTAAAGGCACTGTTTATCTCTGATTTTTATTTCAATGCAACTGAAATATTAGTAAATTTTTAATTATTTTTTGAAACAAGAGATGATTCCTCATCATTGGTTGCTTAGTAGTAACTTACAATATTCTGCATTTGCAGTATTGTATGGTGGAAAGATTGCTACAATGTGCTCCAAAGATATGGGTGTTAAGTTCTGCTAGCAATGATAAGGTACTGGTTGAGTTGTAGGAGATGTTAATCGGGACATATGTAGCTTAGTGCTTACTCAGCTGCTTAGAAGTTTGAGGAGGGGGAGGTTAAATGGGGAAAGAAAAAATACTGTTGCCTAGAAAGGTACGGCTTAATGTCAGTATAGGTAAAACCAGCCAGGTTTTCTAGAATTCAGTTTAGTTTGGTGCATTTTAAAGAACTACTCATTGTCCAGTGTGCCATGGGTGCCTTCCAAGGCTGCACTGAGGTGCAACAGTGAAATCTTTTCAAGTTCTCTATAAATATTATACTATCCAATTAATGCTTGCAAGCTAATTGTGGAGTGCGTGGTTTCCAACAGAACTCCTCCTTTCAGACAACTGTGTGTTACACTGCACTGTTGTCTCTCTGCAGTTGATCATACAGCTGTTAATTTCTTCATATCCAGTTTTGACTCTGAATGCTGCATATAGAATAGCAACCACTAGTGGCAGCCCACAAAATTGTAGAGATAATTTCCTACACCCCAGGAAGTTGCCAGGAAAATGTGTCCTGAATTCATATGAAGGAAGCCCCTTACAGGCAGTGTAGAGAGAAAGCAGAGGTCCACAGGAATCGAGCAGACTTCACTATAAAGTACATACCCACAGTAAGAAGTAGGGAATGGAAACTGTCTCATCTGATCCTGTGTAGTAATCTGTCGCCTTTGCTCATCAGTTGTCCATGGAAGATTTTTGCCATGTATGGTGCCTTGTATCACATATGGTGAGATATGATCCCTACTATGTGCAACATCAGGAACTGTAGAACACTAAAAATAAAGCATGTTTGTCTCCATAGCACAGTGAAATGAAAACACATGGTAGGCAGCACGTGTGGCTGCCAGAAGCTGGGAAGACCCATTTGCAGAGTTCTTGCAGCTCAAAACAAAATGAGCCAGAACAAAGGAACTCCGGGGGGGAGGGAGGAGAGATTGTTCTAGGCAGATACTAGGATATCTGTCCTCTTCTCCATATCTACGCTCCCCATCTCTTTACCTTCGGTTGCTTAAGCTAGAAATGGAAGTATACTACCAGTTAAGAATTCGATGTACCTTCTTAGTGTTTGTCAAAACTTAGCATTTTTTTAAGTATAGACATTATTTAAAATAAATCTCTAATTTCTACCATAGGTTCAAAGCTCTGGTTTTGGACAAAATTCTGGATTTTGCCAGTGTTCTGTGAGCAATTCAACAATGTAAAACATGTGTCAGTGTTGAAAGAACTTCTGTTTTCTTGCTTCATAGGGAGGGTTAAGAAGCAAATTGTAGGATTTTCTTCAATACAATTGGCGGAGTAGACCTAGGTCTTAGCTATACTTTGAATATTTTTTAAGTTATTCGACATTATTAGCAGTAGTGCAGCCTACTTAAGGTTCTTTTGTGGGATTCTGTTGTTGCCAGCAGTGCTTTACATCCTGCAGCTCGTAAACAATAATCGGTCATATTGTGTTTACTGATTGTTGGTCACATGGTGTTGTCAATGTGCATAGCATGAGAGAGTAATAGCACTAGTTTTATGTGCTTTGTGCTGATCTTGAATATTTAACCCAAGCAGAAGGACAGTAAAGAGTCCAAAAAAAAAAAAAAAAAAAAAAAGGGTCTTTAGTAGGTTGATACAATTGACTGAGTAACAAGCCAAGGTCAAACAGTGTCAAGTGTCTGTATTTTAGGTGTACAGATATTGTGAAATGTGTAAGGATCTAAATGTGTCTGACTGCCTGCCTAAGAGAACAAGGTTTTTTTCCTTTGTTTAGATTTTTATGTTTTTTCTTTGGGTTTGTTTTTATATGGTAAGCTTTATAATTAGGTTATTAGCTTTAGTTTATGATTAGCCTGCTTCAGTTTCTGCGGCTTTATCCTTTTCTACACATTTCTATCTAATTTAAAATACATTTTAATTTGCTTTTATTTTATATAGAGAATTGCAACTGAATGATAAATATACTGTGACAAAAATTAAGTTAGTCTCTTTACTTTTATTTGCGAGGAAAAGATAAAAGGAATAGATTAAAAATATTCAGACTCAGGGGGAAAAAAAAAAAGCAATAGTCATTAAAACTGATGACAACCAGAAACCAACAGAAAATACCATGACCTAATAAAATCTAATGGGGAGAGAGAATGTAATGGGCTACATAAGGGACTACATAAGCTGGTGCTGGCAAAAGTAACTTCCAGGACTGACTCTATTTTTGAGATGTTTTTCTATGTATTTGTTTATATTTAGGTCACTGAAAATTTTCAGTAGAAAAAAAATGCTCAGAATAGTGAACAGCTTTTTTGAAAAGCAGTCTTAAGATATAAGGAATATCCATTTTTAAACATATTTTTTACGAGTCTAAGCTACTATAGTAATAATTTTAAACTTAAGAGCAGGCTCCTGCTGGTTGATATAGATGCATTCCTTTCTTTGTTCCAGCAAATAAGATAGGTCTTTGATTTTGGAAAAAGGAAGTGTTTAGTGCCAACTGGAACTGAGAGTTTTAAGAGCTTGCTATCTGTAATGATTACAAGATTTCAGTGTAGTGTTGAGCACCTACAGGGACTTGAAGGACTGAGTCTTAAGTACTGGCTTCTGCTAAAGATCTTATAAACAGGGCAAAAATTATTTCACTGTGTATTTTGATTGTAATGTTCCAGTATCTGTTCTGATCATTTGATCCTTTTATTACATAATGCTATGTGTGATTTCATATCCTTGGAAATTCAGTAATACAGTGTCCATCTCCCATATCCTTGAAGTCCCATGGGAATGTATTTTCCACCCAGAAAATCCTCACTGGCAGCTTACCTCTTGCCACAATCCGGAGGAAATGCTGGATGTATTTTAGGGAAGCACTTTGGATACCTATTGGACTCCCTTGTGAAACAGCCATCAGGAAACCAGCTGATGTTAAGAAAATTAAGCCATCCAAGAGCAATGTTTAAGCAAGCTCTTAGTAAAGTTGGTGGAACAGTTGATGAGAGCCTCTTGGAGCAGATGGGAACAGCAGCAAAGTCCGGAGTGGAACAGAGACTCGCTTGTTCACTCTGTGTTACCGTTGTGATGGGAAGGATGGAAGGTAACGTAACGTGTGTGTGTGTGCTTGCTCTGTATCAAAAGTCAGAATAACATACACTGCAGCAGTTCTTGCTTTTAGCCAAAGCACCAGGGAAACGTAAGGTATGTTAAAAATAGAGTTCACCACTGGCCAAAGGATGCAAAGCTTTGTTGTCCCAGAGGGAAGGGCCTGTTTGTGGACTGCATTAAGAATTCTGGAGTTGTTTGGTTTAGTAAGAAGCGTGCGCCAGACTGGTTTTGATTTAGCTGTTTTCTTTTGTTCCATTGTTCTGGTAGATGTTTCTGCCTGAGTATATCTACTGAATTACGTGATGTTAGCAGTGATAGTTTCAAAGAAAACAGGCCAAATAAAATTAAAATAACAGGTTGGAATAAAAAAAAAAATCTGCAGTGGAGGTAGCAGTGCAGTGTTAGAGGCTGCGGTTTAATTTTAACACTCAAGGGTAGAAGAAAGTAAGGTCAGGTTAATGCTGATAAACAAATGTCAACTTTGCATCGTTTGTGGGTTTAGCAAACTAAGCTAATTGTTTAGTTTTTTAATGAATTACATCTTTTTTGAAAGGAAGTATTACTGTGGAGCCTTACAAAGGCAAACAGTGCCTTAAGCAAGTTCTGGCTCAAGTGTCAGAACTATGCATCAACTGCTTTTATAAGAACTCATCGCAGCCCCTGACAATATTGTTAGTGGTGCCAGTTATTTCTATACTTCAAAGTCAGTATTTGATAATTATTTTTTAAAATATAAATCTGTGGGGTTTTTTAACAAGGGTTTTTTTTTAACCCAGGGTGACTCTCTGTGAGAAGCTATATTCTGCAAATTTATTTAATAGTTTTGCTTCAGATTTTTAAGGCTTGCCAATAATTCATATTTGTACACTAATTTATTGCTGAAAAAGAATTAATGAATGACAGAAAAATGTGAAGAAATGAGTGTTCATTCAGTTCCAGTATATAAAGACACAAGAAGATGTACATGCATTTCTGTCCCACAGAAACAAAATGCATTGTAGGACACAGGCATTAATGAGAAACAAGCACATGCCAGAGTACATTTACCTTTGTAAAACTTTTTTACTGTATTCCCTTCAAACACTAGACTGATTTCATTCATGTAAGGAAATTCATCCCTCTGCAAATATTCAGTGAAAAATACAAAGTCCTTGTGTGAACAGAGTGTGGAGGCAACATGTATGCTAGTGAAAGAGTGGTTGAAAGATTGAGTATGTGGAAAAAGATAAAAGGAAATAATAGAATTAATTTTTAGAGAACAGCAGGTTTGCTGGCATGTGATAACAAATTCAGTGGAAATCAACTAGAACCTATTGTACTTCAAGAATCAAACATTAAATCCATAACTGGAGAATATTTTCTTGAAAAGGTTGTATGGAAGAGGCACTCCACTGATGAAGTGTTACTTGTTAGTCAAGCAGGAGTCACCACTAGCAGTGCTGATCAGTGGAGTTTGTATTTAGTACACCTTAGAATGAGAAAACCAGCACTGTAACAGCATTAGTGACACTGGCAGTAAGGTGGACATATTCTACAGTGCAGCATAATCAGATGCTTTGGACATCTTTTGGAAGATTTTAGATTTAGCCAAACCCTTTCCTGGCAGCCTTTCTCCAGCTTCAGTTGTTCCCTTGATTTAACATATGGTATCAGTTACCTCCTGGGATAACCCTCCTGATTGTCCTCGCTGTCAGAAGTCTTTCTGAATTTCCCTTCTTCTAAATGAGTGGCTTTCATCCTTTGAAGCAGTCTCTGCAGTGGAGATCAAGGCAACTTTCAAAGGTGTCACAGGTAAGATCTGGAGGTTTCCACAGTGTCCCTGGATGCTGTGTTTTCCTTGCTTCCCCTGTGCATTGCAGGCTGTCACCCCAGCCCCATGCGGCATGCATGCGTTCCCCAGCTCATGGTACCTGCTGTTCCTTCTTCTCTGATGGGCAGTGGCATGCAAGCCATGAGGGGGACAGTAGCACAGTCTGCTGAGTGAGTTCCTTGAATGTGGTCCTCTGAATCTGCCATGGCCTTCATTGCTGGGAGATTTTGTACACATCCTTGTATCATTTTAGCTCCTGCTTGCTCTTTGTCACCCTCACACCCGTGATATATTCACACGACAACTGAATCCTCAGCCTGTGTCATCCCAGTACCGCATTCCTCAGTATTCATCCCTCACTGGTATCCTCCTGTGTTCCCAGTATCGTTCCTGTTCCCAGCAGGTCTGCTGGCCATCAGCTGCAGCCCGCTGCAGGCCTGGTAACTTTGGCCTTTCCTCACATCTTTTTGAGACTCTCTGTCATCCAGGAGCCTGAGAGGTGAAGGAGGTGGTGTGAAGGGTCCAAAAAGCAGGAGAAGAGAGGCAGCAGTCATTCTAAGGGAAGGACATCAGGACCAACATTAGAACCTGGTGTTTTTATGTTTACACGTATAGTGCAAAAGGGCAATGAGGCTCCCAACCACATTAAATCAGCAGGTTTTACTTGGGAAAATTGTTCCTTGCAGCTCATGGAAACATTACAGAAGAACAACTGAATAAACTGCACTGGAACTCAAAACAGTGAATGAAGGATTATACAATATGTTTGCATGCTATGCTACAGATATCTTTTGTAAAGATACGAATGCTGTTAAACTTTCAAACCGAAACAATTGTGGATTGAGAATAATATTTGTATTTCATGTTTTTTTTCAAGGACTTACTATTGCTTTTTTGTAATCTGCAAGATGTAGGAGTGAAAATGCAAAGCACAGCATCCCATTAAAGTGCTAATTCATTTAAAAGGAATATAAAATGTAGTTTCACCTATTATAGTATTTGCATCTTCATGCTGCTCTGTTACAGAACCTGTTAAGTGAGCCGCATCCGTGCCGCGGTTAGCAGCCCTGGAGGGAGCACCAGCCTTACGGATTGTGGGACATCCCGTCATGAGCAGCGTGGGAGTAGGTAGCATAGGTGAAGGGTGGGATGACAGGCACTGCAATGCTCTTTCTGCTCGTGAAACGCAGCATTTGATAACTGACCGTAAATTAGCAGGGGAGATGTAAACATTAAACGGCAGCTGGAGAGAGGCTGCGCTCCCTGGAGGATGTCTGGGCGGCTTGTTGTGCCGTGTGGCGCTACCGAGCCAGAGCCAGTTGGCTTTGTGGCTAAAAGCAGTCATACTGGTTTGGTGAAGCAATTTGGAGCTGGAGCATGTGCCTTGGGTCATGTAGGGTTGTTGTAGCTTGTGCTGCGTTCCCATGGGTCGGTTAATGTGCCTGCCTGTATGGCCTGTAACCGTGCTCTGTCTTTACGGTAATCTGAGAGCTGCCACGGTTCCTGCGTTGCTGTACTTCAACAAAATCTAACAGAAAAGAAAGAATTGTTCGCTCTGAGTTATCTTCAGTTCTGCACAGCAACACAAAATTAGTAGCTTACAGTATTTGGGAGAATGATGTTCTGTTTAAAAAGATAAGAACAACTCTACATCTTATTTTCGAGAATTAAATGTCACAAAGAACAATACATTATAATTGATCTCTTAAACTTTAGCTATTCTGTGATTTCAAGTAATTTCATTGTTTTCAGTCTTTATGCTACTGTGCTCTATCATCATTGTTCATGTCCCAGAGAACTGAGCTCAGAATATTTTGAGAGAAATGATAGAAAATAATGAGCAACTGAAAAAAAACCCCAAACAAACAAAAACCCAGGTTACCAAACTTGAGGAATTAATGTGCGTGCCTTTGGAACTAACAGGTGCTTTTTCAATAAACTAATGGTAAGATGTAAAGTAAAAAAGGAGCTTCCTTGCTTTCCTACCAGGAGTCTCAAGAGAAATTAACTCAGCAGAAAAATGTCGTGTTTCAGTGGAGTGTCCAATACGCCTCAAAAGTTACGGGAATATGGGAGAATCGGTAAGAGTATCTCTGTCTTGGGATAAAGAGGTAACTTTACTACCCGTTACAAGGTAAATGGGATTCTGCTACTTAGTGTCAAATAAAGTTCCCCAAAATACTAGAAAAGACACTGATAAAATAAGTTGCATTTTCTAACTTCTGAAGAGACCTAAGAGGAAGGAAAATGTTGATACTGAAATCCTAACAAATTCATTGCACTTACTACCTGGAAATAAAAGAATATGAGCAGCAGTAACAGAAACCACACTACTTCCAGATAAATTTAAAGAGCTACTCCCACTCCTCAAAGGCTTTCTGATATAAAAGCTTTCAGCAGAATATGTGGAACAACAAAGCTTAGTAAAAAAAATCCAACAACTAACTAAAAAAGCAGGTGAGTTGTTATTACAACAATTCTATAGCAGAACAGTAACGACTTTGGCATGAGCTGACTATGAAACACAGTACAAGAAAATGTATTATCTCTAGCTGTTGTGTAGCAACACAGTTTGCAAAATTAGTTTTAAAAGAAGATGGGATATGATTATTATAAAACACTTAATGGATTTGTTGCAAAAATAGATATGCTGGCTTTTTTCATCCTTAGGCCTGTCAGTAGGCAGTGCTATAAAACATGCAGTGCCTTTTCTTAAGGTTCTTTGCTTCATAGTTTGCAAGTGTTGTAGGAATATTGTAAAAGAACTGCATCATGAAAAACACTTATTTACTGTACTATAAGCTACACAGTAGATTTCAAAAAGAATTGTACAAAATAGTGGGGGCTACTGCTTCCATACTCTTGGGGTTAAAAAACCCACAGGTATAGATATACCAAAGCAAGTTACTTTTGATACATCATGTAGATAAAACACTTTTTAATAGAACATTAAAATGAATACACCAAGTATTGACGCACGTATGTTCAAAGTAATTTAAAAGATTGTTTTCCTCCCTTACAGGTGACAGCCAGGAATTCTAAATCTAAGAAAGAAACACTGTGATCCCAATTCAGCCTTCTGAGCTGCTCAGAAAAGGAGAGATGCTCTTGGAAGCCATGTCGGACTGAAGATGACCTGGAGTGAGATTCCCAAATTTTAATACACATGTGCCATAGGAAAGCACCGCCTAAATCATTCCTGAGCAGTCAAACACATTGTCCTGGCCAACACTGAAAGCTGTTGCTCCTGCAGCTTCTGCTACCTCTGCCAGCGGTGGCTACAGTCATAGTGAGCAACGTGCAAGTAAGAACTACTGATCTGGGTGTTTGTACTTCAGCTGAAGACTGAGGTAATGTGTTCTTCCTTTTCTTTAAGAAAAACAGCAGGGCACTAAGGAGCATGAAGAACCTACACAGGTAAATGGGAGTAATATAAATTAGGCAGTAGAAAGAGAAGATGAGCAGATTTGGGGGGTAAAAATAGAACAGAAGACCATAACCTAAACATAAAAATATATTTCATTTGTTGCATTTGGTACTTCATTTAGCCATTCTCCTTATAAATACAGCTAGAATAAGAGTAAGCAGAAACACCACTATTGAAACAAATAAAGGAGGACAGCTGTGTGATAGCTTGGAGAGAAACATTCAAGACCCAGAAATACCAAAATGTTAAAGGATCTAAAGGGAAAGCAAAGGATTTTTAATGCATTTCTGATCTTCTTTGCTTAATATTCATATCCAGTGAAAATAGAAAAGTGCATGAAGCAGCTAGCAGTGACCACTACTAAATACTAATCTTCCAAGCTGTTGAATTACACAACTCCTATTGAAATAAATAGGAACTGCTGCTGCTGAGCTCTGTTATAAATGGGGCCACCTGAGAAAATTCTGGATAGCTGATTTGAAACAAGTAATTGTTAGGGAGTTGTAAGTTCAGAAAATGCTTACGTTTAAGACTAGGTGGCTAAGTCTTATGTACATTTTACCTCTTTGTACAACCCTCTTTCTTTTTTATTTTTTTTTTTTAATTCAAGTATACATCTGATTTTTGTAACAACTTTCTCAGACTTCTGGAAAATTTATTCTCAAAAGCTTAAGAATTGCCTACTGACATAGGTAATCTGAAACAATGCATTTGAGCAAATGGAATTTTTAGTAAACATGTTTCTGGAAAGATAACTTAAGTCAGGTAGAAAAGATTATACAATAATATTGTACTTGTGAATAAACTTCCTCTTCTAAACTGCATTTTAATAGGCAGGAGCTTAGAGTAAGCACATAGCATGTGCTGTGGGCTATAAAGTAGTAATTCAAATTGTAGGGCACCAAGTACCAAACCAAAACCATCATGGTCTAGTGATTCAAGCACTGAGCCAGTATAAACTCCAGCTGCCATTATGAATTTGCTCAAAAGGGTTATTCAGTAATTTGTTGGATAGGTAACCTCAGACTGTGGCTTTCTGAGGTTCTGCTCTTCTGTGTCTGATCCAGTCCTTCATAATTAGCTCAGACTTTCCTTTTTGGTAGTTTCTTCTTTTGTCTTCCCCACTTTCTGTCCTCAGATGTGTTGTCCATTGATGTCCTCACTTGTTACTACTCCCAGCCCTCTCAGCTGCACGTTCACAGCACTTTCACTCAACTCTTTTTGTTGATCTTTGCCTCCAAATATTCCCAAACTTCTGGCCTCCTTCTCTTTTTCCCTTTGACCTCAGCATAAGCTATGTCGGTGCACTGGCCACATCTTAATGACATGCTCTACATCAGTGTCTCTAAGTGGAGGCTGAACCTCCTCAGGTCTTCCCTGAGACATTTCTTTTCTTGGATTACCACAAGGACCACACAACTCAATTTTGAGAACGGAAATGCAAATGCACATCCTGACATAGTCATCATCGGTTCCAGTCAAAACTAGTGGTAAAATGAAGCTGTGAGGAAAGCTTGCCTTTTATATTTCCCTCCAGCAATTACTATCTCATCTCAAAACAGAGATAATGTATGAGAGGTGATTGGATTTTAGCTCAAGAGAGCAATGTACCATCTCCTCAGACATTTGCCAGAAAAGCAGGCTTCTCTGTTGGCTACATCAGTCATCACTTTCCTCCACAGATTCCACATGTCCACGCATGCCTTTTATAGTAATAACTCCTTTGCTTACCTGTCATCCCAGGAATAAGTAGACATGACTTTCTGCTATTAGGAAGCAGTCTTGATACTCTGGATCCATCACGGATTTCTGTCTGAAAGGCTGGAGAAATGCACTGGTAATGGGGACCATCAATGGACAAGAAGAGTAAAAATGGGTAAAAATGAATCGCCACTCACATTTTCTTGCCCAAAAAATCTTGAGTGAACTGCTAGGAACAAAACTACATGGCTTAGCCATAAAGATATCGAAGGAGAGATCTCCTTTTCAGAGGAGCTGTGATAGAGGGACAGAAAGAAAGAGGATATGTTTTTAACATGCAAAAAAGCTACCCCAGCGAGGAAAGCACAGCTTGCTTCCCTGTGTTCCTCACCCTGAGCTCAGGAGAGGTAGGAACTTTCTGAATGGGATGTCATGTCCAAAACTGTGATGGCTGTTTGCATTCTCCAAACTAATGAGCGATGCAGTAATGCAGCTGGTGTTTCCCAGCCGCCAAATGATGGCAGCAGGCTGCCTCTCAGCTCTGCTGGTGGCCGTTTCTGTGCCACGTATGTTCAGCACAGATCTCCAAAAACACGGCCCTCTCTATTCTCCGTTTCTGTCTGCTGTCTTTGCCCCCTGCCCCCCGAGGGCAAACAGAGTTTAACCAGTCCAAACCCTGGGCCAAGCTATCACAAAGTGGCATGTCATGCTTGGAAGATGAAGATGGAAACAGCAACCTGACAATGACCTGGTGTTTTTCAAGAGGCCGGTGGTGGAACAGGCTGACCCCAGGAAAGACAACTGACAAACAGGCCAGGGGGACCTCAGGCAGATGGGTACGTCCTGGACACAGCTCAGGTGAGAGCATCAGGCAGTGCAGCTGACTGTGTGCACCCCCAGGAAACCACCAGCGTGTGCTCTTGCCTGTTTGAAATAGAGTTGTGTGAATATTCACAACCTGGATAAATTCATATCATTAAATGACCCAGCAGTGGGTAGATGTTTCTTAATTGCCTTGGAAGCACGGCCTGAAATTCATTCAGAGTGAAGGCAGTACAAGTATGTTGATAACTGTACTACCATAATCCTACTCAATAATTCGATCAGTTATTTCACAGCCATGTTAATGAATTTTGGTGGAATTCTGAAGTGCAGTAGAATATGGAAATTACTTTATTGCAAATGTAATTTGATATTAAAATATGCAATGTTTATTTATAACTTATTACAAACATATACAATGTAGAACATATAGTGTAATGGATATCAACTTAGTTTCACAAATATTTTAAATCAAAATTGTAAATTACACTTTTTCCTGTGTAGTTTGCAGAAAACTGAGAGCTGTCATCACTCATTTAGGTAAGTGATTGTGTCTGAGTATGTTCTCAGAGTAGATAAATGTACATAGCTTCACAAACATCCAAGTTTTATGCACTTTTAAGTCTGATTCCAGAAAAGCCACAGAGAAGGTTTTATTAAACAGCAAGTAACCTAGAATAGGTGTGACTGCCACACAATCCTACATGGCTGGGAATGCAACCACTCAACACACACATGTAAGTATTAAGGATAAAACAAATATAAACAGTAAGCCAGTAACAGGCCATGCAGGTAGCATAGTATATGATGAGTATTAAATGAAAAACAACTTGGACAAAGTAATTTCAAAGAAGACTAAAGAAAATGCTTGGAGGAACGTCAGCCTTTCCTCCTACATTTACTTCAGCGTGACACATCGACTGAACGTGTCTGACCATGCACATGCAAAGAGCAGCAGCTGCCAAGAAGTAAATCCCTCTGTCTTTCTGTAATGTAGATAGAACTGGCTGTCATCAAGCCAGATTGCTATCTACTACTTGGCTCAAGATAAATGAGTGCAAGAGGCAGATTTCCTACACTAAGAACAGCCTATTTACTAAACAGCTGGAGCTAACAAGAACACAGTGCACTGATGTTTGTGAATTGTTCTCTTGCTGCTATAGGCATTAATGGTTCTCTGCCAATGCCCAAAGCTTTGAACACATGCACTCACGATGTTTTCTCTGGTCCTCCTATTGTAGTAGGCCTGGTTCACTATACATGATTCATTTTAATTGGTCCTACATATAAATTTGAGAGTTGGGGAAAAAAAAAAAAAGAAACATTCTAATCAGCAAGCCCAAAACTCTGAAGCTCTAGGCAGAGCCCTGCAAGCCCTACCACCTTCTTGTTCTGCAAGAAACACTTTCTTATCTTGCCTAAAATAGAAGAAAATGCAGCCTATGGCTCAGAGGTACATGCAGCTGCAGTGAGAGTGGGCTGGAACAGGTAACTTACTGCCCCTTTAGGCAGATGCCATTATTTTCCTTAATCCCCGTGCAGCACTTGGGTTCCTTAGAAAGTGGCAGAGGAAAGCTATGCTAAATAAGCAATATTTACTAGAAATTTTTCTGATCCTTCTCTTGAGGCATAATTGAACATTATGACTGACTCCTCAAAGATGGCTGCTCTGTTTCCAATCCCTTTACTTCTTAGGAAAATAATTTTGCAAAAGGAAAAACCTTTAAATTATTACAATTCGGTTGAAATTATTTTCTTCAGATACTGATTTGTCCACTAACTCACATGCAGTGCTCCCACTAATCCTTCTTTTTGTGACTTTACATTGGGAATAAGTCAAGGAGTGGAACCAGCTGAACTAGGTAGTCTTTTGCATTTCACACAGTAAAATGAAAATTACTAATTGAGAAGCCGCATGTCATGAAGGATTTTTTTAAGCTGGCCAAAAATCTATGACCATAATATTTATGGCCATATATATTTTACTTTCGGTGGGAAGTAGCTTAAACTGTAAATATTTTTCATGCTAGTACCTAAAATAACATGAATTTTAGGTTTCATACACACACCTTTTAGGCCTGGGAAGTAGGTGCCAAGTTACACCACAGGATTTCTTTTCACAACAGCAGATCTCTCAGAACAGGGTTGTGATTAACAGAACCGGGCGCTTCGTTGCGTGACCCCATCACAAGGCAACGTGTCAACGACCGAAAGAAGAGCTAACGGTGGTGCTCAGAAGCTACCGGAGATGGAGAGTCCCTCAGGTGACCACCGGCACCAGGAGAGGGCAGTGCTCTGCACCCGCTCTCCTGCCCGGAGCATCCGGACGTTAATCCCGTGCGAACCACGGCGACAGGGACGGGCTGCGGAGCTGGTGGAAGGCGGGTGGCTGCCCACCGTACCCCCGAACGCCTGTCCTACCGAGGGCACCACCGCTTCTCGGGCAGTGTCGGCCCTGAGCGCTGCCCCGAGCCCCCTTCCCGGGGCAGCGCCCCAGCCGAGGGGGTGGAGGGGAGGCTGCTCCTTCCCCGCAGGAGCGGAGCGGGAAGGCCGGGCCGGCAGGGCGCAGCGCGCGCACGGAGCCCGCTCCCGCCCCTCATCCAGCCGTCACACCGTCCCTCGTGCCGCCCCTCCCGCGCGGCAGCCCGGCTCCCTCACTGTTGCCACCCGCAGTGACGTCTCTCCTTCCGCTTATCCGATTGGCCGGCGCCACTCGCAACCCGCCCTCCTCCGGAGCGTGATTGGCGGGTCGGCGCGAGGACGGGACGCAGGGGGAGGGCGGCCTAGGCTAGCTGCGTTCAGGGGAGGCCTTGACGCGGATGGCGGACGGGGGCGGCGCAGTTATTGTCTGAGCGCGGGGTTCCGGCGGTAGCGGGTCAGGGGGTGGGGAGGAGGCGGGGGAGCGGCACCGGGCACCGGGACGGGGCGGACAGGGGAGGGGAGGGGAAGGGAAGGAGGGCTGGGCCAGCTCCGGGTGCCGGCGGGTGGCGTGCGTGTGTGAGGGGAGCGGGGGCTGTGCGGGCACTCGCGTGCGGTTGCGCGCGCGCGGGGAGGGAGGGAAGGCGGGGGAGGGGGCGATTTTATTCTCAATCTGCTTTCCGGGCCTTTGTGGCTGCGGGGGGAGGGCCCGGGCAGAAGCGGGGGGAGGCAGCGCTACGGCGGCGGTAGTGGCGGCTGTTGTTGCCGCCGCCGTCGTGAGGTAAAGGGACCGGCAGTCCCTTTAAACTAGCGAGAGCCGCAGGCCCGACTGGGCCCGCCCGCCGCCTCCCGGCCTCGAGTTGGAGCGCGGGCGGCGGAAAGGCGCTTTTGTGCGGGCGGCGCGGCCCGGCTCGGCCCGGCCCACTGGCTGCCCTTCTTTCCTCGGCTCTTCTCTGCCGGGCCCTTTGCGTCCCTTCCCTTCGGGGCTGCGGGCGGCCGCGGGAGCCCTCGCCTACCTCGGCGGATTATTTTCCTCCGCCTCAGCTGCGCTGCCCAGCATGATCTAGAAGGCGAGCCGAGGGGGTGGGGAGTTCTGGGTGCCGGGGTACCTGCGTGTGCGTGTGCCTGAGGGCGGGTGAGAGGCTGCGGGGGCTCCCGGGGCCGCGCGGCGCCTGAGGGGCCGGGGCGAAGCGCGAAGGGCGGGCGCGCCGTGCGGCGCTGCGCGGCTCGGGGTCGGCGCCGGCCCTCTCGGTTGCCTCATTGCGCCCTCGCTTCGGCTGAGGAGACACGGGCAGAAAATGGCAAAGTCTGGAGGAGGCGGAGGCGGCGGCGGCAGCGGGGGACTGACTTGGGTGGTAAGTTGTGGGGCTGTGTTTCGTTGTTTGTAGTTGGGGGCGGGGGTTAATTATTTATTTTTGCGTCCCGTGTGTGTGTGTGGAAAGAGCGCGGGTTGGCTCTTAAACGAGGGAGAAGCTGAGGGCTGCCGTGAAAGGGGAAGCCGCTCGGTGGAGGGGACCGGGGAGGAGGGAGAGGAAGAAGACAGGCTGGGCTTTGGGAGGGTGTTCACGGCAGGGGAGCTTGCACCCTTGGGGGGCTCGCCAGGATGCTCAGGGCTGTAGGGAAAATGTCAATCTGTGAGCAAACAGGTAAGAAAGAGCCTCCTGCCTTGGGGGGAGTGCAGTGCTGGATGGGTCAGTATGGCTGTTTTGAAGTTACTGTCCTCCAAAGAGAGACGTGAGCTGTCTGTCCTCCCGTAAAAGTCGCAATTACTGCCTCTTGATGCTAGAGCAGAGTCTGTGGGCTGCCAAAGGAGGTATGTGTTGATCCCAGCTTCTTTCCCATTTGTCTGAAAAGACAATACCAGAAGTTTGTAAGTTTCAGAGATGGGTAAAGAGGAGGCTTTCAGAGACATTCAGGGGGCTAGAGCTGTGTCCTTGCTGTTGTACCTTGGAATTAAACTTCATTATCTTCCAAAATTTGTAACTCTGTAAACTGGGCCAAGAAGGGTTTTTTTTTTTTTTTACTGCTTTTCATGGACTGGTCAGAAGTAATAAGATTTGAGAGAGTGCAGGTGATAACTGACTCTAGACCCGGTGAATTTGAGCTGTTCTAAAGTCCTTTGAGAGTGTTAGCCCTGGCTCAGTGCAGAGAGGGATGCTCTCCTTGTCTGTAGTAGTAGTGGGTGCTCTCTGGTTTGGTGAGACCTGAGAAAGGAGGAGCAAAGATGACCTGAAGGGGTCTGGTTCAGCCAATCAGTAACTTCCCTGCCTTTCGCTCAGCGTAGGGTTCAGAAGAGGGTAACTTTAATGTTAAGCAGAAGACAGTGTACCTTGGTAGATAGATGGTGGGGTAGCTGTGTCTGTAATCAGATGCCTATGCTTTACAGAGTTAGGAATTTTTAAGAAGGCTTGTTAAAGAGAATAACCACAAACTTGTTCTGTTGCGTCTTTCTACATCTTTGAGCTGTTAGAAAAGAATGTTAATAACATTATTTGGATTAATAAATAATGTGTATTCTGATGGTGGACTGATAACTGCATTTTATGTTGGTAATTTTATTTTTAATTTTAAGAAGCTGGCAGCATGGTAAAGTATATAAAAAGTGAGCAAGTTTCTGAGTGTGCCACTTGAAATTAGACAGTTTAGATATGGGAACAGCCTAAGCAGAGAAGCTAAAATTATTCTGTTTTCCTTCCTGCAATACTGTGTGATCTTTATCAGCTGTGGTCTTTGGATAATTCTTCAGAATTGTGATTTTAACGGGCTAGGTTAGACCAAGTAATTGAAAGTTTTACAGCTCACATAGAAAACTGCAGAATGAAGTGTGAAGATCACTGAGTAGGCATTTTTAATGTATCAACACTTCCCTACAACTGGAAATAATCAAACTTTCCCTTCTCTAAAAGCAGTGAAAATTAAAGTGGTTTTGTTGTCTCAGAGTGGTTGTAGGGAAATAATTAGGTTTTAGTTAAAACTGTGCTCACTCTTCTTCAGAAAGCAGTAGGATGTTGTTTCTTTCTTTCATGTGCATTTTAAATGCTGAAGATAGGACTTCTGAGGCAGTTCCTAAAGCCAGACCTGTTCAGCAGCTGTAGAACACTGGCATACAAGAGAGCAATATTGTTGTGGCACTGAAGGGGCAGTGGCTGGTGACTGGTTTAGTGTGCCAGGCAGAAAAAAAAAATGTTGGTTCAGGCAGTGGTTCGTGAGTAGATGTCATATGCTGGCCTTGAGGATGAGAGGTACAGTGCTAGGGATGGGAATAGTTTCAGCCATCTGGTTTTAATCTGCTTGCCATATATCTGCTGGATATGCAACTGCTTGCTATTTGGTTGTAAGTTTTTGTTCGGGTTTTTTTGTTGTTGTTTTTTTAGATTTTTACTTTTTAAGACTTTTTATTAGTCTGCTGAAACCACTAGGATGCTTACTTTCTGAGTAATTTATTTTGTATTGTTAGTGGTTTCTTTTTAAGACCATGAGTTAAACAATTGAAGGGTCACAAAAGTAAGTCAAGTTCTAAAGAGGAGGAAACATTTAAAACTCAGTGAGATGTTAATTTATGTTTCAAACTAGCAAATACGTCACCTGGTGCTTGCATTTTAGTAGAGAGTTGTATGTATAACTTTAGCTTTGGTTGTGATGTGAGCAGCATGCTTGTTCAACTAACTAAGAAGTAAATTGCATGCAGTTATGAAAAAGGAAGGGTACTTCATGCAGTAGAGAATTTCCCTTAGAATGTATTTCATAATGAGAACATCACACAAGCATCAGGTGATACCTACTTTTACTTTTATAAGCAAAGTGAATTAAATGTCCTTGGAGACAAACAGCAAATTGTCTTTCTTTTCAGCTACATGTAACAGAACTTAAAGAAATATAAGTAGCAATGGTTGGCTGGTAAGTAGGCACAGTTACCAATGATGAGGACGTTTGAGAGTATATGAATTGAAAATGTTTATTGGAAAAATCATTTAGCATTATATAACTGAAAATAAACCAACATTGCCTCTGCTTTACCAAATGTACTTTTTTGAGGAGCTTTTTTTTTTTGTCTGGTTGCTGATTTTTTTTTTTTTAACCAACTTTCAGCTTCTCACTAATAGTTGGCAGAAGGTGGAGTTTTGACCAATAGATTTATATTAATTACTGTTGGTGGATAATTTCCAATTTTGTCACTTGCAAAAGTGTTCAAGTGTTTGTTACAAAAGCATGGATTTGTGTCTAGAGGAGTTTTCATTGATGAAACATAATGGCATTTTTCTACCGCTAGAAAAAATTACTCTGAACAAAGGATGTGATCCTTCAGCCTCTCTGTGTGTTTAGGGAAACAGAGAATGAACTGTCATAATAATACAGTAATATATTTTTTAAATTAATATGCCTTGCACAGTGAAAGTGAAGGCATTGCAAGTGACACTGTGAAGTCTGTTGGTTTCGGTGCAGCGGTAATGCCCACGAAGCTACTGAAGAGTGTTTCAAACAAGCAATACTTCATCAGTTACTGCTGTCAATGTTTTCAAGACTTTCTCCTTGAACCTTAGAGCTACACAAGCCTAATAAATGAAAACTGAGACTCCTGATAATAATTTAAGACTTTGAAGACCACTTCTATTTTTTTGCCCATTGTGAAAGGGGTAGGTTTTAGTTCTAGGAAATACTAGTGTAAAGTGAATATATGCTGAATGAATGTTAATAAATTTTTCTTTTTAAGAAAATGTAATTAATATCAATCTATGTGCTCTTTGAATGGAGAATGATGGAAATAATGTATGTTATTAGTAGGTGGAAATAATGTATATACTTGGTTTATAGTGTTTTGTACTTAGTTTGAATAAATACTGTAGCTGCATATTGGTAAATGACAAGATAGCAATCTTTTAAATAATCTAAATTTAGCCATTACCACTTCTCATCAGTTTCAAAGTTTAGCTTGAAAATAACTTTAAAAGTTGTCAGGTATTTTAAACAAACAAAAAAATATTATGTAATAGAGAAGGTAGGACAGTAAACACAAAAATAAAATGAAACAAAAAGCCCCAACAGATAAAGCACCCCTCAGCCCTTCTCTTAAAGGCACCTTGTATTTCTTGTATTGTATCATTGAGAACAAATACTCTTCACTGTGACTTGGCTTTTAGTAATTTCATGGAATCACAGAATGGTTTGGGTTGGAAGGGACCTTAAAGATCATCCAGCAGGGACACCTTCCACTAGACCAGGTTGCTCAAAGCCTCATCCAACCTGGCCTTGGACACTTCCAGGGAGGGGGCATCCACAGCTTCTCTGGGCAACCTGTTCCAGTGTCTCACCACCCTCACAGTGAAGAATTTCTTCCTAATATCTAATCTAAACCTGCCCTCTTCCAGTTTAAAGCCATTTCCCCTTGTTCTGTCACTACCTGCCATTGTCAAATGTCCCTCCCCAGCTTTCTTGTAGCCCCTTCAGGCACTGGAAGGCCGCTATAAGATCTCCCCGGAGCCTTCTCTTCTCCAGGCTGAGCAGCCCCAACTCTCTCAGCCTGTCCTCATAGGAGAGGTGCTCCAGCCCTCGGATCATCCTTGTGGCCTCCTCTGGACTTGTTGTAACATGTCCATGTCTTTCTTGTGTTGGGGGCTCCAGAACTGAACACAGCACTGCAGGTGGGGCCTTATGAGAGCAGAGTGGAGAGGGAGAATCACCTCCCTCGACCTGCTGGCCACGCTTCTCTTGATGCAGCCCAGGACACGGTTATTGGCCTTCTGGGCTGCAAGCGCACATTGCTGGCTCATGTTGAGCTTCTTGTCCACCACCACCCCCAAGTCCTTCTCTTCAGAGCTGGTCTCAAGCCACTCATTGCCCAGCCTGTACTTGTGCTTTGGGTTGTCCTGACCCAGATGAAGGACCTTGCATTTGGCCTTGTTGAACTTCATGAGGTTTGCACAGTCCCACCTCTCGAGCCTGTCAAGGTCCCTCTGGATGACATCCCGTCCCTCCAGCATGTCAACCGCACCACACAGCTTGGTGTTGTCAGCAAACTTGCTGAGGGTGCACTCAGTCCCACTGTCCATGACAAAGATTTTGAACAGCACCAGCCCCAATACCAACCTTTGAGGGACTCGACTCATCACCAGTCTCCACTCGGACATTGAGCTGTTGACCACAACTCTTTGAGTGCGACCATCCAGCCAGTTCCTTATCCACCGAGTGGTCCATCCCTCAAACCCACATGTTTCCAATTTAGAGACAAGGATGCAGGACAGTGTCAAACGCCTTGCACAAGGCCAGGTAGATGACATCAGTTGCTTTAGCCTTATCCACCAACGTTGTAACCCCGTCATAAAAGGCCACCAAATTGGTCAGGCACGATTTGCCCTTGGTGAAGCCATGCTGGAGGTCACCAATCACCTTCTCATTCTCTGTGTGCCTTAGCATAGTTTCTAGGAGTATCTGCTCCATGATCTTGCCTGGCACTGAGGTGAGACTGACCGGCCTGTAGTTCCCCGGGTCTTCCTTGTTTCCCTTTATAAAAGTGGGGGTTATGTTCCCCTTTTTCCAGTCTGCAGGAACTTCACCAGACTGCCAGGACTTCTCAAATATTTTTTTTCAAGAGGATTAAAACAAAGCTTTCTTTTGAATAAGTCTGATAGTTTCCAGTGATATGCCATAATTCAGCTGTTATAGATCCTATGGTTTCTCACTTCTTGGGTAAGGTTTTATTTATCCAAAGTCTGACCATGGTCTCTGCTGCTCCAAGGATCTGCCTGCTGTTGCTCTATACTGCGCTTCATACATTGCTCTGATTTGGGAGCAGGGTGTTCTGGGCAGGAGCAGGTCAGGAGTTTCCTTCTGTGAGTGCAGTGCTTGGAGAAAGAGTGTCAGGATATGACAGGGTGCCCAAGAATTGTGGTATGTTACTGTCTATCATGAGGGCTGGAGCACCTCTCCTGTGAGGACAGGCTGAGAGAGTTGGGGCTGCTCAGCCTGGAGAAGAGAAGGCTCCGGGGAGATCTTATAGCGGCCTTCCAGTACCTGAAGGGGCTACAAGAAAGCTGGGGAGGGACTTTTGACAATGGCAGGTAGTGACAGAACAAGGGGAAATGGCTTTAGGCTGGAAGAGGGCAGGTTTAGATTAGATATTAGGAAGAAATTCTTCACTGTGAGGGTGGTGAGACACTGGCCCAGGTTGCCCAGAGAAGCTGTGGATGCCCCCTCCCTGGAAGTGTCCAAGGCCAGGTTGGATGAGGCTTTGAGCAACCTGGTCTAGTGGAAGGTGTCCCTGCTGATGGCAGGGGGCTTGGAACTGGATGGTCTTTAAGGTCCCTTCCAGCCCAAACCACGCTATGATTTTATGAGTCTATTCCTGTAAGCTCTCAGGATTCTGCCTGCTTGAAGTACAAACAGTTAAACAAATATGAATAGTAATATGACCAAATCTTAATCAAACCTTCACTTCTTAAAAAGAAGCATGCTGTCCTAGAAGTGAAGCGAGTGTAAATAGTTCCTCTTCATTCTTTTTATTAATCTATATTACCACTGTATTCATTTCAAAATCAGGAGCAGGCAGCTGAAGTTCCTTCCCCTGAATCCTCTAGACCTCTTTAGTTGCCTTCTTAGACCCAGGTTAAAGCTCAGAATTAGGTTTCTGTTTTTTCCATTTCTTTACCGGGATCGGGCCTTCTGTGTGTGTGCTGGCTGAAGCTGGGCCTGGAACACAGGTATCATATGTGTAATAGTTGTTATGTGTACTGCTAGTTACTCTCTTACCTTTCCTCTGCTGGATTGTGGTGTCTGCAAGGGGTGGGGCGGGGGGGGAGAAGAAGAAGGAAAAAGTTTTACATTGTCGCCAAGTCTTGCTTCAGTGTTCCTCTCTTGATTTTCATAAGCGTCTGTCTTTTCTTTTGCTATTATGTTGACTAGAGAACTGTTGGGTTTTTTGGGGCCCCATGTGCTCTCTCTTCCCCTCACCTCCTTTTTTTTTAACTGTTACACAATGGAGGGTAAGTCAAACCTGAAATAGGTGCCCTAGTATGTTACTAGTTACTTTTATTAAATGCCATGTATTTTTTAGGCTTTGTAGCTACATAGTACATCAGTAGTCAAGGGGAAGCAGTATTCTCTCTTGCTCTTGTTGAACTTCTGGTTCTGGTGCCGTTAAGAAAGCAGTGTTGCAAAGGGATGGGATAACTCTCCTGAGTGTCCTAGCACTGGAGGGAAATGTTTGTGGCTCAGTTTGGCGAGTCAGACACAGTAGTTCTGAAGAGGGATTCGTTTGATGTTATGACTTGCCTGCCAAAAGAAAGTTGTTCCCTCTTATCCTCCATCTTCTGTGTGAGTATTTCACCACCCAGTGAAATACTTTTGTCATCTTCTTACTGGTCCAGTCTTCTCTTTGTTAGACTCCTGAATAATGCAGGGTCAAAGAAGTGATAGAGGTGATATCAGGTAGAGGCTTGGTGATGGAACAAGGTCAGGGCTACCTCTTTGACTGCAGGTGAGCCAGTCTGGCAGCTTAATAACGTGTATCTTCACCCTGTGTATTCTGAGCTGGGAGGAAAACTTGTTTGAGTGTAGGTGAAAGAATGCTGAAGGAATAGAAGTGGGGAACTAAATTGTAATGAATTCTAGGAAGGAATGTGTATCTTGGCAGGATGGGGATTGATTTAAAAAAAAATACCCTGGGGATCACTTTAGGTGTTTGATGGGGAAGGTGTACATTCAAGTACATGACCCCTGTTAGTGTTCTAGCTCTAGATTTCTCTTTGTATATGTTTAATTTTTAAACTGCTTATGGTGTATTAAAGCTTAAATGTGGAATTGCTTTATTTGGATGAATAAAGTAATCTTTCCAAATAAAAGTGTATATAAGAGTCTAAGGTAGGCAGTTTAGGTTTGAAAAAAACTTATGGTTTAAAACTAGTATTTTATTTTCATAGACTTTATTTTCCAGAAGCAGATTTTTGCCTTGCATGTAAGCTGTCTTGTGTGTCTACATGCGAAAGCAGTCTTCCAATGCACGTTTATATTTCAGTTAATTAAAAGCAGCATATGTGATTCATAGTTGCTTGATATGGGTGATTCCATCCCTGGGAGTGGATTCTCTATACATTATAGAGTATATAGAGAGAACCTGGAAATGAAAACTAGTATACAAAACCTAATTTTCCTCATTTAGAATAGTAAACTTCTTGCAAGTCAGTCACAAAGAAAACATTGTTCTGCACTATATAGGTGGTTTGAAAGTTTTCAGAAGCAGATTGAGCAAAAATATGTAGTTCTAAATGTGGCTACCTGTGTGAAGAAAACTGCTTCAAGAACTATGCTTGGAGACCTAGTGGTGTCCTCTCAAGTACATGCAATGAAACATGGGTGTTTTGGAAGAATGTATTTTATTACTGGTATCCCAAATTTAAAGTCAATTATTAAGTCAAGGCATGCAAGATGTTTTTACAGAACTTTGAAAACAAAGACTAAAATTTAAGTTCTAGTCACCAATGAATGTGTCAAGTTTAAACATACCAAGTGTTTGTTATTTTTAGAAACATGGGAGAAAAGTGTTTCTCGGAAGCAAAGTGATAGACCAGCTCTTAGGAATGGTAATTTTTGTTCAAGAAATGTTTTCTTGCCATTTTCTTCAGGTAGTTAATAATGAATACTCAGAATATTGATGTGAAAAACAGGGAAAGATTCCTCCCTGATAAGTTATGATCAGGTCTGCTGGTTTTAGAACTTCAGTGTGATTGTAAATGCTTTTATTATTATGAACTGAGTCCTTTTAAGTTGTGTTTTGAAGTGTGTGCTGTTAAACTTTTTCTATGATATCAACTCATCTAGTTTAATTTAATAAAGCTATTTTAAAATGCTGTCTGCATCTTAATGCAGTTTCAATTTACATATAAATACAGTTTGCCACTGAAAGTAAATTAAAGTACTACTTTTAATTTTTCATTTTGTTAAAATGATAAATCTGTGTATTTGTTACACTGTACACATCTAAGCAATTCTGTTTTTTTTCCACAAGTAAAAAGTAAGGGCATTAGCAAAGTTAGTGTAAAGGCTGCTTCAGTTAGAGCATGTTTGAAAGGTTCAGATCTAAACATCAGATCTGTATTTTCCTTTGTTTGACGTAATTTGCAAAGCTACCTTAGAGGTTAAAAAAAAAAAGTGTAAAAGAGGATTAAATTGCTTAATCCACTGTGAGTGTTTTTCCTGATTTGTGAGGCAGAATTGCAGTTGGCTCCCTGTTCCTTCTTTGAGACATTGAACAGTTGTGAGAAGAACGGTTGTATGAAAAGCTGGACAAACGTCTGCCTTAGTGAGACGCCAAAAACTCACACACCAGCTTTCTCAATCTGTGAAGGAATCTTCAAGGAGAGGACAAGGAACAATATTTTCTTGTCATGACAAAATCACAGGAGCTATAAGGTAACACTGGAAAGTTATTTTCTTATAAATCAAAAGAAGACAAGATAAAGTAGGGAGAAAAAAAAAAAAAGAAAAATCTCATTTCTTACAACCAGGGAACTTGCTATGTAATGTTTCTATAAGAGCAGTTATAATTCTGGTTATAAGCAGAGCATCTTTACCTATGAGAAATTGGTAGTGTGAGCTTCACTGGAGATATTGGAAAGCAGCTGTCCAGTCTCTGGTAGCTCTGGGGTATTTTGACTTCTTAGAGAAGACAGTGTAGTTGTGTATGAACATTTCAGTCTTGTGTTTATTCCCTGGGTGCTTGTGTAACTTGATATAAAAAACCAAGAATGGCAAGATGTCTTTGGAAAAATAACACAATCTTAGACCTGGTGATAAAGAGTTCTAATTCATGCATTCATTCAGGCTGCTGCCTCCATCCATCGGCACAGAGCTCTGTGTTGGCTGAGGTGGTGTTTTTTGTCGTACACTATTCAGTGATCCTAACTTAAAGGCTTTTCCACTACTGTTGTATTACAGTTATTGGCATGAAAACTTTGCAATCCTGTGCCACAATCTTGAAGTAAAATGGAGGCAAGTTACTCAGAGGAGAGCAGTTGGAAGAAGTGAGGCAATTACTCAATTTTGTTGTTAAGCAGACCTGGGAAAGAATTTTTCTTAAATGCACAAATAAGAGACTGTATAAGCACGTGAGGAATCAGCTGAGAGGGAAGTTCCTTACCTAGGTTTGCTGGTGGAGAGGGAGCGAAGCGGTCCAGATGCTTGAGAGAAAGCAAGCCTGAAGCTGTATCACGTTAACTTGCCCGTTCTGGTACTAGTTGAATGTTTCAGAATATGCCATGTTGGCTTCCTTCTTTGCCAGCTGAGTGATAAACGAACATGTCGGGTAACAGAAAGATGATGAAAATGCTGAACAACTTAAAAATTAATCTCAGAATATATTTGAAATTATTTTGAGTCTTTTATATGGTACCTTTTATGGAGGGGTGAATTCTTCTGACTGCCAAGATACGATTCTGAAATTGCAAATTAAAGGGTGGGGTTTTGATGATCTTCAAGATTGTCAACATTTTTAATGAGCAATCCTGAGAGGCTTTTCACAATAACTTCTGTAGGAATGTTGCTGTGGGAGGATGAATGGCAGAGGAAGGGGGAGTTGTTGAACAGTGCTCAAGTTTTTTGACTTGTTGCTGCCTCTGTTTTCCTCCTTCAAAATTGCTGCAACTATCTGGAACACCAAACCTGTGTTTACTACAGGATTGAGACTGGAATGTGTAGTATGCTGATGAGACTTGTAAAGCACTTCAAGATTTGTAAAGTCTCCAGTGGAGCACTGGATTCATATTTACTTTAAGATGGTAGAAAAGAATAGATTTTGAAAATATAGAATGCCAGAAAACGTGGCTGTGTTAGCATAGACATTTTAATAATAAAAAAGCAGATGCATATGTTATTGTGGAGCAAACTGAGAGGAAACATTGTGATAATTATTCATAAACTTGAGTTTGTTCTGTGTTTGGGGCAGTTTTTAAAAAGAAAAAAAATAATGAGTTTCCATTTCTGTGAAACCTTGTGTCAAGTAAATATGTTACTACTGCTTTTCTGTGAAGATTCTAGGGAGCAGACTTTTGATGGTTACTACTAATGGTACTGTGCTCCTTTGTGGGGCACCGTGCATGTCAGAAATACAGAAACCTCAAGACTCGCAGTCAGGGTGTTCAGTATTTCAGTGCAAGGGAGATGTGCAGATAGCAAAGGTGTACCAATTCTAATGTACTGATAGCTGTTGCATTCGTGAGAGGTCAAAAATGCGATTCTGTTGTGCAGAATTACTTCCTGTTAGGAGTGCAGTTGGATAAATAACTTCTAAATGCTGTTTGGGCTCTCCTGTATAGCTAATGTAACAAGCCTAGTAATCCTGAAGCTCTCTAGAAATGTCTGAGCTTTGGGTGTTGTGTAGAAGAAAATCTTTTAAGTGTGGATTCAGTCACCTCTCGTGTACTGCAATTTGAATCCTGTTCCACGTTACTGTGCCAGTTAATATGAGCTGAAAAACTAGCCTGTTTGATTTGTTCTCTCTGTGTGTTCCCTTGCAGCATGAATGTCTTGAATGTTGTCTTACTCATGCCTGAAGCTTTTTCTACAGTTAGTTTATTAATCTGAAGATAGAGTAAAAATACCTCGTGGTACAATATGGGTGCAGCTGGCCATAGAACCCGTAGGATCTGGAAGGAAAGATGGCAGTACTGCTCTAGGAATGTGGAATTTGGCATACAGCCTGAATGGTTTTCAAGGGTTTTGTTCATCAGAAGGATCTATCAGGTTGTGTTGTTCCCTTTCACAGTAACCTTTGCAACTGGGAAATGTAAATGCATTGAGGTTCTGGAGTACTTCCACAGCACTCAAACTGGTGATGCAGGAAAGCATTAAAAAGGGCAAGGATATGGGAAACGTTGAGTTATAAAGAGGTGCTGCCAGGTGCTGATAACCTAAAGTTCTGATGTCAGTACCTCTAACTTTTTGATTTCTTGGGTAGTGGAGGGCTTGTGTTTGATATGGCTGATGAAACAGTGGACCAAACAGATTTGGTCATTCAGTGACCAAACTGCTTAATTCAGTGGTTCCAATAATGAAAGTTCTAAAAATCTGCAGGAAAACTGTCTTAAGTTGTCTTAAATTTTAACATGAATAAATTCCTTTTCCATGAGAGTCAGTTTTGTTTTGTTTTTTTTTTTTCCTTCATTGTCTCTGAATTTTAGCTGGAAGAAGAGATTCTTTAAAAATCAATTTCTTACCAAAATATCTATAGATTTACTTTTTGATACTGGGCAAACAGTATCAAATTTTAGTACTGGAATAGAACTTGTCAGTGGATAGACAACTAAAAAATTTCAGACCCTTAAAAAATTTAACAGCAAAATTCAGTTAAACTCTCATCATGCGTGGGCAGGTGTTAGATACTTGCTTTTAAAGAAGATAGTAAAGTTCAGGATCTGAATGTACTGCTGATTGTATCCAAACCTGGTCCCAATAGAGCAGAATTGTTGCTGTAGTAAGTATAAGTGAATTAATATTTAAAACCATATATATAACTTTCTGGTCAGAAGTCATTAAATGAGCGTATATATTTGTACAGAAGCAGTGTTCTTCATTTTTCATAAGTCTTGTGGAGAAAGAAAACACCTAAATCTTCATTTAACTCAAATACGCTACTATATTATGCATTAATAATCCTGAAATAAGAATGATGATGCTTTTATTTTGTTTAGCTATGTAATGGGAAAATGAAGCTATGTAATTCTAAGAATGGGGATGTCAGTTTGATTCCACTATATGGAATGGGGAAGCAGGGAAGAAGGGAAGAAAGAAGGAATCCTATGAGTTCTATGGCCAGCTGAACCCGTGTTGTACCACAAGGTATTTTTACTCTCTCTTCAGATTAATAAACTAACTGTAGAAACTAACTGTAGCAAAAGCTTCAGGCACGAGCAAGATAGCATTCAAAGACATTCAATTAGATTTTGTCAGCAATTAACTGTTGTGCTTTTCTGTAATGGGGAAATCTGAACGTCCTCAAGCTATTCTATGGCTGAATCATCATAAAGAATTTAAAATAAACATGTTAGTCTCACTGGAGTGAGGCTTGTTCTGGGTGAGTTTACTGGGACCTCCTTCCTACGGTCAGCTTTGGGGAAGATACGATAGCGGGATTTAGTTTATGCCACTCGTGGTGTGCCGTGGGCTGTGGAAATTTGCTGTGGTAGCAGGGGACTGTTACTTTTGTGTGTTTTCATCTTTGCAGAAGAGCCAAACCATTTGTTAAACACAGCAGGAGAGTAGTTTATTTTGAAACTCCCTCCAGTTTTCTTTTCATGGTGGGAGGTATTCTCAGCCAGAGTTTTCTTTGAGAAAATGGCAAAATGTTTAAGTAACAATGTATTCATCATTCTGTTTTCCTCAAGAAGAAGCTATTATGATCCAATATATAACAACACACTATAGTCAAGTGCATGTTATCCATAGAACTACCTAATAATTACCATATTGCACCCATAAACTTTTTTGAGGTATAGCATATCTTCCTCGGAAGAGGTGGTTTTGTTTTGAAATGTAAGTGGCAGAAAATCTACCACATCCCTGGATTTCATTACTTAATTAACCTCCCTAGGTTTTACAGCTTAATTACACTCAAAATTTACTGTCTTGTCCCACTAAGTGTGCTTATCCTACACTTTATTTAAGGGAATGTAGGACACATGGCGTGTGCTTTTCTAAATTCTTGTATCTCAGGGCTGCATTTGCCTTTCAGGAGAACAGTTGTTCCATGTAGTAGTTTTAGGAGTAAAGGGGAAAAAAAAGACAAAACCGAAGTGAAGGTAACCTCTTGTTCACATACTAATGTCTCTTTTCAGTTCATTTATGCTTGTCTGCCAATCTAGAAAATGAGCTTTTTCTTGCCACCAGTATGGAGAAGAAAGAACGGGCAGGCTAAAATAAAGAAAAATAGATTTTGGATCTTTTTGTTTCATTTTTGTTGTTATTGTTTGGAGATAATTTGCAGTGTGGAGGAGAAGATGACAGTGGCCAATACAGGATTAAATCTGTGAAAGTGAGGAGAGACATTAACCTTTTTCAGGGTTTTCAACTTCTTTGTGACAGTGTGAAATTCAGCTACTTAAAAGTAAGGCTTCCATTTAAAGTAAGGAGTCAAACTGAAGATGTATGTTCCAGATAAGGCAGCATTGAAACCGATGATGAAACCTGTGTTCTTTGTTGTTGCTTTATGTTTTATTGTCTGTTTAGATAAGGATAGTTTTTCTCTGGGGCTGCCAAACTGTCCAGATCAAATGTCTATTAAGATTTAGTGTGTTGAAGTACAGATGTTTGCAGCATAAGTAACCAAACTCAGCATGGTGACTCAACATGATTTTGAAATGCAAAGGAAGATGACCCAGTTTTCATCCAAAAAAAGGCAATAAAAATCTCTGACATAATATGGATGTCAATGCATGCTCCCTTATATGCAGAAATTTAAACGGAGGAGACTGTAAGAAGAAAAACCAAAAAAAAAGGGCAAAATGTGAAGAAAGAAGATGCCAAAACCAAATATCTGAGTTCTTAGGTTGAAGGTAGACAATAAAAGTGGTGTTGCCAAACTGTTGTCCGTTAAAGCCTACCTGGGTTCTGACTGTTGATATCGCAAGAGGAAAGAACGGCTGTAGCTTTCACGCAGTGCCAGGTACATGTATAGCAAAAACAACTCCAAAAGAGAAACCCTGCAGTTGCTGCAATCATAGTGGGAAAAGCAGTTGCTGTAGCAGAACACCGTTGTGATAACATGCACAGCGCCTGCTATCAGCTGGGAACGAGTGTGTTTTTCCATACAGTTACCACTGGGCTGTGTTTGTTAAAGTGCGCCCAAGACAGTTGTTCCATCTGAGGTCACGGTGTGGAGTGTAACTGCGTGTCTGAAAGGAGTATGAAGAGTGCAATAGGTTACAGTGTTCCAAACTACTTAGGGATGGTCATCTTGCTGACTAGATGTGTGGATTTGACATCATCCCGGAGGGTTAGAAAGTCTGAGAGACTATCAAGAATCTGTAAAGTCTTCAGTGTCACAAGAATGTTGGTAAAGTCAAACACTATCTAAACAAAAAAAAAAGGCAAAGCAGACCCTGAAAATTGGGTAACCCATTGGCAAACAGACAAAAACCAGACTTAGTGTGAAGCAAATGACTTGAGCCCTTGGTGACACTTGGTTAATTCTCTGTAGGGGTTTTCTCATGAAACAGCAGCTGGTGCTGTTTTGAGAAGTGTTATTTGAGCTCTGATCATATGAAGATCTTCCATACGGGTGTCCGGGGTTTGGTTAGGGTAGAGTTAATTGTTCCCAGGAACTGGGAGGGGAGCAGCCGGGGCAGCTGACCCAAAGGGCCAGAGCGGGTGCTCTGTACCTGTGAGCTCAAGCTCAGCAGTTAAATGGGGAAGTTCTGGGAAGAGGGGGGGTACGGGGTCCTGTGATTCTGGAGCGGGTTGGGTGGTGCTGTTTGGTTCTGTGTATCACTGGTGGTGTATATTCCTTCATTAACTGGTTGGTGTTGTTTCTCCCTCACCATTCCAGTAAACTGCTGCTGTCTCGACCCCTGAGCCCTGTTCGTTTATATTTTCTCCTCCTCATCCCACCGGAGGGCAGGGAGTGGGGTGAGCGAGGGAGCCTCTGTGGTTAAACCACCACAACAGGACAGAGCACAAAAGACATTTTTGAGACAATTCCAAAATATACAGAAGAGATCCTTACTTTAACAACACTGCAGTTTAGTGCTTGCTCAGTTGACTCTTTTTTTTTTTTTTTTAAAAAAAAAAAAGACTTTCCTGCTATATTTATTTGCATTTTATGCAGTAGAAACTCAGCAGATGAAAGCTTCCCCCCCTCCCACCCCAAGTTATCAAGTAAAACATCAGAAGAGTGTGGAGGATGTTTGTGTCTATAGATCTATGTCATTGTTTTGCTGATTTTCTCTTTTTTGGGATAAGTTCTAAACATCACTTGAACTCTGTAAATGCCCATTCAAGACAGAGATACAAGGATTCAGAGTTGGTCTTCTGTTTCGGAGTACAGCGCAGCCCAAAAGACTTGGTCTGCGAAACTGCAGTTCTGAGGACTTCTGATACTAGCATGCCTGCGTAATAACAGTAGTCTGTGTAGTTGAATACTTTCTGGTATTTGTTTTTATGCTTATGTTTCAATACTGTGTAAGTGAAGTAAGTTCTGAATGTTTGTAACGTGAGTATTTTTTGAATACAGAAGGTACACTAGACTTGGAGAATTGTACGAAAACAATCTGTTGTGCTCTGTGAGAATGAAACTTAATGTTTCAGTAGAGCGTACTGAGAAGGTGCTTGTGGTGTCTTGGTAAATTAAAGTTCTTTAATACTGCTTTTTTTTTTTTTTTTAATAGTCACTGACCAGGAAGGAAAAAATGTTATACTGATCCTTTGTGTGGCTTTTTTCCCCCCTTAAATCATACATAATCATGTTCTAATTAGTGTGTTATAAAAGATTATAGACCTAGCTGTCACAGGGAGTAGAGTAACAAGATTATTGCTACTGCTGAGTTAAAGCAAGCTCACTGTTCCCCTAGAAGTATCATTTCTGCAGGACTTGCTCTTTTTAGGCATAAAAGTTTGTCTAGGTATGACTTGTATTCTCTGATAAGTGGAAAGTGTAAGCTCCTCCAATTGTAAGACTTTCACCATGAAACAGAAATGCATTTCCTAGGGTTGTATTAAAGGCAGTGGCTCATAGGAATCCCTTACTGATAATTCTATTCTGTAGTAATTTTTCACTATCCAGAGGTACTCATTCGGTCACAATAAACCAGACTTTTTTCTAATCTACTGACTTTTGCAAACATGTGGGCTGAGTAGAGCTATTGGAGATAGGAATATTGTAGCCCAAATTTTACTAGCTGAAATTTTGGGTTCCTACTCTGTGTTAACATATTGCTGAGTTGTGATAACATGATTAGACCCTAGCCCTCCTCCCATGCTGTACAAGCAGAAGCATTCTCGAGAGCTGTCTCAGAACAATCATGTGAATACAGTAGTGTTGTACATGACAGCTGAAAAACTGGTATTTGATAACTGCCCATTGTGTACTTTGCTGACTTTAAAAACCTCTTGAAGCCTAAGAA
Organism: Caprimulgus europaeus; assembly: GCA_907165065.1. The sequence continues at coordinate 17,476,319 of OU015530.1, forward strand.
TTGGGAGCAAATAGAAGAGTTCAATTTGAACAAGATTCTTGTGGTCTTTACACCTGTAATTCTTTTGCTTTCTATATGAATTACATTTCCTTTCTTCCCTTCTTTCAACACTTGCCTCTACGTCATCTGAGAAATATGTCCTTTTCTGCTAATCCCTGGTCCCTTCAGAACAAGTGAATGTAGTAGAACAGTGCTAAAAGAGCTGTGAAGCCAGTAAGTGAGCTAGGGGTGACTACTGTGAGGCATGGTGTCAGAGATGATCATAAAGTAAAGCCAGGTCAGAAACATATTAAATATATATGTATACACACACAGACATATACAGTGGAGCTCATTGGAAGTCTGGACATCATTCACAGAACTGCTTCAGTAAATGCTTCTTTAGTAACTAAACTCATTCCTCCCATGTATTGGTGTAGTGTATTTGGTGGCAAAGTCCTGTTTTTTTTCTGCTTGCTTAGCTGATCCATGGCTAATCTTTTCAGAGTGGTGTTGGTGGGGTGGCAGTTCAAGACCAGATGACAGTTTGGAGACTAAATTAACATGGATACCAAAACACTTTAGTTACACAGGCGTGCAATTTTGCGACTTCCCAGCTTGGCAGGAGATGTGATGTGCTCCAGAAGAAAAATCGTAAGAGTTAGTGTTGTAGTTCCAACTCTGCTGTGTGTAATCCCAGTGCAGAAATGTGGGGGCCCCTGAATTGTTTTCCCCCTCTTATTTCAGATGCTGTCAGTTATGGGATAGTAGAGAATATTTGATTCTCATTTGACCTGTTCAGGTTTACTCAGGGCCAGACAATTGGACATTGTTATGAGTGGTGCACACAGTCTGCTTGTCTCAAAGGTTCTCCAAGTATGTGTTTCATAGCATTTTCTTAAATAAACTAGGAAAATATGATGTCTAAATCTACAACAGAAAGGTAATTTCCCTTGATCTGAATAGACTGAAATGCTTTATTCCTGTGCCTGCTAAGATGGGGGAAAAACAAAACAACAACAAAATAAAGCATCAAAGCTTAAATAGTAGAAGCTGGAGAAGACAAATTGCAATAATTTGGGGAGAATTAGCCTTTTTAATTATATGCTATGTTTTGGTGTTTGGCCTTTTTAAGTCTGCTGAAGTTGTTTGAGTGAGTTCAGTATCCTTTGCTCCTTGTTCCTCTGTGCTTGTATGATTTCTTACCCTTTGCTTTCAGTGCTGTCTGAGACTGCAGCAAAGGCTAGATTGAGAGAGAACTGATGATTCTTTCTTCTGGCTGAGAAATTTAAATGGTGACTGGTTAACCCAGGACTGGAGTTTACTCTGTATTTACTTTATACAGAGATTTACTGGGAACAGCTTAATGGGAGTGAAATATTTACCTGAGTGGCAAGTGGGTTTTGTCTTCGTTATTTGTCTGTTAATGGTTTTTACTGGTCATGTAATACCTGCTTCAAAGTTGGTAAACCCCTTGGAAGAGAAGGAGGCTATTTCTGATATTAGCCAGATGGTGGCATATTTTTTTCTCTGTTATGTCTGCTAGCCAGGCAAATAAATCATGTGGGTACAATTTATGTTTATTGATATTTTTAAGGTAATCCCAATTTACATGTAGGAACGTATGCTAGAAAATGTAATACCTAGTTTCTTTGTAGATGTGCTCTTACTGTCTCAGAATGGGGCTTTTCTACATTTGGTTGCTCTGAGAGATTTAAACTTTACCTTTTGTGTGGTTTTAATTCAGTGGGAAGGAGGTATTTGTCAGGAAAAATCTGTTGAAAGATGCACGAAATCTCTGTATCCTCCCCTAAAAAGTGGATTAGTTTTCTGTAACACTGCTTGCTCTCCTATTTGATACATTTTTCATCATCTCCAGCTGTTTTAGGATTGAATTCGCTTTAAATTATGACATTAGCCTATGTCATTCTTTTTTTTTTTTTTTACAGTCCTTGCCTTATTTAATCAAAAAGCATTCTAAACTGGGATTGTATCAGGTTTAATTACTTCAGTGAAATAGAAAATGTAAATTCTAGCAATTGAGAAGCCATAGGAGAGGTGTTATGGTGTTTCTCAAGTCCCACTGAATGAATTGTCTAAACTAGAATGTAAAAGAGTAGTCTTGCTATTATTATTTAGAACAGTACTCTGTGTTTTGGATTCAGATACTAAAGCACAAAATGGATGTTATAAATACCCAGCTTGAGGAAGTGGGTGTCTTTTGTAATACACAGTGTTGTTTCCTTATTTTCCTTTACCACGCTTAGTAAATCACTGAAGTTTGAATATGTGATGATTTGTTAAGAAGCAGTCACATAATCTGTTGAATTTGGTGAGAGGATGGCTTGATCTTAATACATCTGAAAACTTAACATTTAAATTACATAAGCTAAATTACATAAGAGGTTTTGATTGTAATTTAAACTTCTGTCAGGTTTTGTTTGTATCTTGAGTGTGACAGATTGAATGGATGAGGTTGGTTATCAGTGTATTCTTTTTTTTAGACTTTATTTGATAATCAGATTAATGCCTCAAAAAAGGAAGACTCAGAAAGCATTAATAAAAATGACACTTCAAAGAAGATGTCTGTTGAGAGAGTTTATCAGAAAAAGACTCAGCTTGAGCACATCCTCCTCCGTCCAGATACCTACATTGGGTCAGTTGAACCATTAACTCAGGTAAGTGTCACTAAGTTTACAGTCTTAATTTTTGTTGTTTTAATGAGGAAATGAATATTTGGGTTAATAAATAGTGAAACGTCTACTTTTCTGAGTATTCTATCACGCTAAAACCTGTGGTTATGTTTATGTTTGCATGTGTAGGAAAGGGTCAAGAGAAGACTTTTTAAAGCAGTGCTTGGTTGTCCTGAAAAGACATGCTCAGAAAATATTGGAGATCAGTAAAAACATAAACACACACCTATGTGTGTAAACACACAGTTATGTGTGTGTATGTCTGTGTTTACAAATGTGTCTATAGGCACAAAAATATATGTATGTATTTGTAAGTGCCCTTTGCTCCACATCCAGAAATGCTTTGGTCTGTTTATTTAGGTAGACAACAGAGAATTTAAGCATCCTGCTGGCACTTTTTTCAGCTGTTTTTGTGAAGTTGCAAGTTACTCTGAACTTCACTGTCTGTACTGTTGGAGTACCAAGGAGAAAATAAAGCATTTTCATTATGGAAGTCTTTCTGGGTACTGTTGTAATTTTTGTCAAATTTTTGCTTCTGCTTTTGTCTCATATGACAGCAGCAATCAAATTGGAAAAGTTCCTGAAGTAAGTAGATCTTATAGAATCATAGACTTGTTTACCAAGACAATAAATATTTTATTTTATTTTGTTTACATGTAGTTAATGTGGGTTTATGATGAAGATGTAGGAATGAATTGCAGAGAAGTTACCTTTGTTCCAGGCTTGTACAAGATCTTTGATGAAATCCTTGGTAAGTATTTTTAACAATAATATTTCTTTAGCATTATGAAGTACACACTTTTCTGAGAGTTCTCAAAGCACACTAATTTGTATCTAAGTTTATATCACAGATTTGGAATCCCACTAAATTGCAGTACATGAAAACAGAACAGTTTAAAGAGGGAAGAGTGTTTTCAGTTGAACTTGAAAGACACTATAAATATTTGTTACTGAATGTCTAAACTAGATCATTCTTTATGATCAATATTGTTAAAAGATTTTTAATCTGTAAAGTTGATCAGGGCTGAAGTTTTAAGTCACATTTGAAAGAGGATTATTCTGCTGAAAGAAGACAACTGAAAGTTGTGTAGGTGTTAATGATTCATGAGATGATGTTCTAAGTTAAAACTACCTCCTTCTGTACAAAATGATGGTGGTAGTGATGGTGATTCTTACATGGATAATTTCTAGACTTCAGACAGTTTAAAATTAATAAGTATCATATTGCCATTTAAGAGCGTGGTGACTGAGGCACAAACAAATTATTTTTAGAAAAATCTGTCCTAAGTCCCTGAGTCACTATGACTTCCTACTTGATGATATTCTGTTGGTGGCAGGCACACATTGAAGACTACCCAGCAGTAAAGTTGTGCTGAGCAGTGTGCTGTCTGCTGAACTGATATTTTGGGTTAATTGCCATGAATTCTTGGGTTAATCAGTTTTTATGAAGTTGTATGGTAAGGATTGGCAGGATTACATCGTAAACTAAATTATAGTCTGTTGAGGTCAATGGAAATTTTGTCATGAACTCCATTGGGTTTAGCACTTATTTACACCTCTAAACCTATGCTTTACAGCATTGCTGTCTGGAAGGCAAGGAAGACTATATGGCCAGGTGGAAAAGAATGATTTTCAATTTTTGTTTTTTACTCATTACTTAATTTGAGAAATATGGGAATGAAAATCATCTGTCACTTTTTTAAGTGCTGCCTCATAGATGAAATTGGTGAGCTTTTCACAGGAGGGAGTCACTTCCATCTTGTCCCATTCAAATGGAAGATTGCTATATCATTATCAGAGACAGTATGGCTTATTGCTCTGTGTAGTGCTGATAAGTGCTCCACTGTGCGGTTTGAGAGCTCGGGGTCAGTGTAATAACATTGCAAAAATTGGACATTGTAGCTATATGTACTTTTTAATGAAACTGCACTTAATGATTTTAGCAAAAGCACCTTGATATCTGATCTTGTATTGAGGTCCTTATAATCTATTAAGACATTTTAATTTTAATTGATTTATCTTTGTGTCCTTTGGTGGTTTTGGGTTTTATTTTGATCTGTTTCATGGATGATGAGACAAATACTGAAAATGACTGTAACGGGTTTTCATGGTTAATGGCCATAGTCACGTTTCTGATTTGTGGTGTTTGTAGTTAATATATACTGGAGTGCAGTTTAATTAAATTCTGATCAGATGTTAACTTCCAGTTATCCTTCTTTTGATCCTAAACTGTTTAGGAACTAATACAACTGCTAGTTATAAGTCTCACAGGTTCTTTAGAGATAACTTTTGCTACAATCAAAACACTCCCTAGTGGATGTGATTTTTTTCTGGATTGAGTTTTGGTGGCAAAAGGATTTGTAAACTGATCTGGTGATGCATAAAATTTCCTAAGGTTTTTAACATACATGGTGGCAGATGTGTAATAAATACCCAAACAAGTGCAGCAACAGACCAATGAAGTATTCTGTATGTTAAGAACAGTTATGAGAACAGGCTCACAAAATACACATCTGTATTTCTAAGATACTCTAACTGCTAGAAATAGTCAATAATTATAAAAAGGTTGAAAAATACCTTCTTGCAGATACTTAGTTGTAGTTGTAGACTTCAGTAATAAGATACAGAATATGCAAAAAGATACCAGATGAAGAAATACCTGGACCATTGTAACTTGTGGTGGAATATGTATATAATCAGTTTTACAGATCAAGTAATTAATTATTGCTCATAGAAAGTGTTAATTTCTGCTATTTTGTTTCATAGTAAATGCTGCTGACAATAAGCAGAGGGACAAGAATATGACTTGTATTAAAATATCCATTGATCCGTAAGTAAAAGCATGTTTTAATTTACTTTCCTTGCCAGTGCTATTGTTCAGATTTGTACAAATTATTTTACTAAATGAAATTGGATTTTTTTAAAAAACCAAAAATAATATTTTTGGAATTATTTACATTAGCTTCATATTTTAAGATGAAAAGGTGAATTAGAAGTGGTTAACAGTAAGTACTACCACTCTGAATTTATAATAATTTGCTTTCCTAATCACTCATTATTATTTGAATGAAGCTTAAAACCAGGAGATTATAAAATTCATGATTAAGTGGAAGGTTGGCAGTACATAACTATAACCAGCCAGGTTACTTATAAATCATAAATACCCACCTTGATGTTTTGTAGCATAAGCTTCCATGTGAACTCCTTTGACATTAGGCTAAAGCTATGTTCAAATCAGTCAGCTATATCACACTGGAACTGCAGATTGCAAATAAGTCATTACCACTGTTTTTCAACATTGAATACTTAAGGAGGTATTTCTCCATGAGAAGTATTGTAGTTAAATAGATGAAGTTTAATTCAATAAGAAATGTTTTAGAGACCTAATTGTCACATTTATTCTTTAGGATAAAGATACTGAGAAATAATTTTTCTGCAAGAGTTCAGTGTGTTATCAGTTTCTGTAGACCAAATTGTTTTTATCATGGAGTGGGAGGGAAATGGTAGTGTAAATCCACCTGACCTGCCATGATTTTAAGCTCTGTAATAGTCCAAAAAGAAAATTCTATATGAGAGCTACAAGTATTAATGATGCCAGATTTGATGGATTTTGGCATTGATGTGGAAAATAAGTTACATGTTTATCATAACTGGGAAAAAACAGTTTTAAACAGATGATAACTTGGCTGTGTCTGGGTGGACTTTGATGAAACCTAAAAAGCTACATCTCTAACTTAAGTATAATTCTGTCACTAAACTTGTTCTGTTGCAGATCATGTTGATAGTGAAAGCTCTTCAAATAGATTTTTGGGGGATACAGAATACTGTAATGTATGGGCAATTATGCTTCTTCTTCAAAGACATGTAATGAGCACAAAGTGGGTTTTTTTGTAATTAAATTGATAGAGCTGTGAATAAATATGGTAAGAATATTGTCTTTTATTGTATTTTATGTGGTTACTTAATGGGTAAAATGTATGCAGGAGTCTTGTTTTCAAGATTACATTAATTGGCTTAGTGTCTTCACTATTTTATAGGGAATCAAACATTATCAGCATATGGAATAATGGAAAAGGTATACCAGTTGTGGAACACAAAGTAGAAAAAGTATATGTACCTGCTTTAATCTTTGGGCAGCTGCTAACCTCCAGCAACTACGATGATGATGAGAAAAAAGTTACAGGCAAGACTATTTAAGATACTTTGTTATATTAAATTAAGCCATTGTTTGCTTTTCAGTATGCCTTTTCTTCTTACTTTCTTTCTGTCTGTTTCATAATAGGTGATTACTTAGAGTAAAATAACTTAAAGAAAATTATTCTTTTTTTTTTAGTATCAGTGTTTACGGAGAACTTTACATATACATCTTTAGTATCAGTACTCATTATTCCGTAACAAACAACATATTTTCATATTTTAATTATAACATGTGCAAGCATTTAAACAATTTTGCTCATGAAATGAAGGGAGAAAATACATTTAATAAATCAGGGTATGATTTATTATCCTAAATGTAAAGAAACTCTAATTTAGATCATGGATAAAAGTTAGTTTTGTTCTATTTTACTCCATATATTTTGCCCATATTATGCTGTGTGGTGCCGAGTGATTTGGATCTGATCCTGACCCAGTTTTCAGCTGATCAGGGTGTGGAGGTCAATTGCCTTGCAGCAAACAACTGGTAGATCAGCCTAAGGGAAGCAATGGGAGCATCCTGGCCTTGGGGGAGGAGCAAGCTGCTCATTTTTGAGGCAGAAGCAGTTGCAGCAGGTTGGAGGTAGTGTGAAATGCCATCTCTGGCATCCTTTGATAGGTGTTGACGTGTAGCCCAACTTTTGTCTTATAAGAGAACATTTTACTTCATTGGCATACTCTGAATATCATAAATATGGCTGTGCTGTAAAAAACTTACTGCGTGTTGTTTTTTCAGGTGGACGCAATGGCTATGGTGCCAAACTTTGTAACATATTTAGTACAAAGTTTACAGTTGAAACTGCTTGCAAGGAATACAAACACAGCTTTAAGCAGGTATAGAAATGATCTCAACTTTTTTCCTTTTCTTTGCTGTAATTATAAATGTAAAATTTAACACATTTTCTATATTTCATTAATATTTCATGAAATGAATCATTTAACATTCAAAGACATGTAGGGTTTGCAGGTGAGATAGTTCAGTCAGTAAAATTGGTGTTTCTGTGTATTAGAGGGGGTTTTTTTGTTTTGTTTTTTGTTGGGAGTGTTAAATGACTAAAAATGAAACCCAAATTTCTTCTATTAAAACTAAAGTATATTCATGTGCATGTGAAAAGAAATATATTTAATTGAAACATTTTGTAATTGCTGCTGTATAATTTGTAAAAAAGTCTTTCTTCTTAGCCATGCAGTTATCTGGATAATTTTTTTATAGTGTGAAGAAAAAGATTTCTTGTGTTTGTCTTGAATGTCATTAGACTAGCTGGACTTGGGTGCAAACCCTTCTCCTTCCCCAGTTGTACTCATTGCTCATTGTTATCATTGTTAGCACACAGACCAAGGAATCAATGTGATCTGATCTACTGTATGTAGTTTTAAGAACTTTGTTATAGTGTTAGTTACAAAAACTCCTTGGCTTTGGAGCCTTTCCCAGTTAGAGGCTTCTTTCTCTTTTTTTTCTGGACAGGTGATTAATTTCTGATTACATCACTACATAAACAATACTTTTAAATGGTTTTACCTCTCTCTTTAAAAATGAAATATTTTCTGTTGACTGCCAAAAAGCAAGTTAATATTGCTAGGAGACTTTTTCAAAATGACATGCTTTATGACTTACATTGGAAAACATAGCACTTTATTTTTTTTCAAAAATGGTGAATATTTAATACAACTTAACTTTGATTTATGCTGTGAGGAGGTGTTCTGCTTGGTCTTACAAACATGCCTGTGTTCTTAAGCAGGGAACAATACCAAGACTACTGAGTCAAGTCCAAGCAAGTTGGTTTGTCAAGAAGTATGCTTTGGGACACTGCACAGCCACTCGCGTGCTCCCTCAGAGACGACTGAGTCTCTGCCCAGGGACTAATAAGCTTCTTTATAGAAGTCTGTAGTAGATTGAAAGTGTTAAACTGACAGGCAATAAAGGCTCTTTAGCTAGCTCACGTGTATCTAATTTAGTTAGTTCTGTGGTGAGTTCTATTTGCATTAGAGTCATGTCCATTAATGTAATAACATTTGCATTTTTACAGAAATGACCAATCTGCTGTCATTGTCACTGGTGCAAATCTTGGTGAAGCAATTAATTTTATGTGTAGTGTTTTACCAGGGGAAGCTTCTAAAAGAAGTCTGTGAGCTTTTTGTTGTGTAGCTATTGCAGTCCTAGCATAGCTGAAAAATGGAAGGAAGGAGGATAGTGTGTATTGTAAACTAACATATAAAAATCTTTTGTTTCCAAAGACTTGGATGAACAATATGATGAAGACCTCTGAACCCAAGATTAAGCATTTTGATGGTGATGACTACACATGCATTACATTCCAGCCAGATCTGTCCAAGTTTAAAATGGAAAAACTTGATACGGATATTGTGGCCCTCATGACAAGAAGAGCATATGATTTGGCTGGGTCATGCAAAGGAGTCAAAGTCATGTTGAATGGGAAGAAATTACCTGTAAGAGCCTCAGTTAAAATATTTTTAGTACTCAGTATTTTATGCAAAGAATAGTAACTGTGATCTGTATTACTCACAGGTAAATGGATTTCGCAGTTACGTAGATCTTTACGTAAAAGACAAGCTGGATGAAACTGGAGTTGCACTCAAAGTTATTCATGAAGTTGTGAATGAACGATGGGATGTGTGCCTCACTTTGAGTGAGAAAGGATTTCAGCAAATCAGCTTTGTAAATAGCATAGCTACCACAAAGGTGAGTAGTTAAATTATAAAAATGCCAATGACAAAAATGAATGCTCAGGTTATGCTCAGTCAGACGTTTGATAAAAAAAAATACATCTGGGTTACTAAAAAGAAATAGGTGAGATAATGCTTTGCAAGGGAAGATCTGGCAGAGCAACCAAATGCAATCAAAATACATTCATGGCAATATTTCTGAATGTGCAGTAGTTCATAAAACGCTAGTCATCATTATCAGGTATTGATGTCTTATGTGAGCATATATGGTATTGATTAAAAATAAAATGAACTGAACTACTTTATTCCTTCCTTTTTAACACATTGTAATAAAATAATTATGAAATTAAGTTAGAAAAAATGTACAAACCCCTTTAAAGCTAGTAGTAGTAAGTTTTGGAGGGCAAAAATGGCTTTTGGTGTCCTTGAAAAATGGCTTTCCATTTATTACTTTATGATGTATAAAACTGGCCTGAAATGTAGAGATTAATTTTCTTTAGTGTTTCTATATACGGGGATCTAGGTGTTCTCTGTACTTATTAGCAACTATAGTAGTAGTGGAATGGTATCATAGTAAATCTTCAATTAGGATGAACCAGCAATATGCTCAGCATACTGAAGTCCAATCTTTTTGCTTCTCAAATTGCTGGGGTGGTCAGGCACCAAGGCAATCGCCTGAAATCAACCAGCATAACTGTCATTTATGCCAGTTTGATATGGCCCAGGTTTAGGAATCTGGAATCCAGCATGGTGGGGGAAAGTCTTTGTCATTTCTGCTCTTCACAGTTTCCACCAGATGAGTCATCTAACAACAGTCCAGCAATTCTAGTGATTATTGAGGCTAGATTTAGGAAATCTTAACCATGAGCTTCCCCAGAAGCTGAGGTAGATAAGAATTTTACTCAGACACTTAAAAATCCCTCCTTGCTCAGATCTCTTCTAAAAGAGTCAAGCAGAAAAAAATTCTAATGGTAGCACAAGTGATTTATAAATACTAGTGGTTACACTAAGTGGAGTCCCTAGTCTAGGCAGTTGCCCAGAAATGCAAGTGTTAGTCTTGGTAGTAGATGATGTGTAGCCAGTGTTTTGGCAGAATAGAATTTTTACTACATCTTCCAGTGTCATTTTCAGTGTAGCTGAACCAGTGTTCAGTTGTAAGAGGGAAACTTCATTTCATTCTAGAATATTTTCTTTCTAAGTGTGCATTTTAATTAAATGCTTATCTGGTATTTGTCAAAACTAAGGATAATAAATGTATCCAGTAGTTGAAAGGTTAAAACTTAGTTTTAATTCAGGCCTCTTTATGCAACATAAAGAAGAAAAATAGCATGACCTTAAAGATGGATACAATATCTTTATGAAGAAGCTGGCAACGTAGAGAAGCTTGATAATGCTTGATCATCAGCTGAAGAAAATATATTTGAAAAAAAAGAGTACTTACCGACTCCTAAGTTAAATATATTGCATACACTTACTCAAAAGATTTTGAATTTGACTTTTTTGGATCAATTTTCACCCATCATGCAGTTACACATACATTGTTATATATTATTTAAGAAAATTCATAGAAAAAGTTCTGTGTATTCTTCAAAGGTAAGTGTTGTAATTTCTAGTTTTTCCCACTCTCCCAATCCATGCCTTATGTGTGTGACTGGATGTGGAATGTTCGGGCCGGTGAACCACCTCACCAGCAATTGATGTGCAGCTACCCACTGATGAGACATAATGGCTAGTAACTAACTGCGGCCACTGCCTGTCCCCTTATCTGCTAACAGGTGAGGAGCTCATTTCAGCTGTTTTTGGTCGTTTATCGCTGTTTGCTGAAAGCTTTTCATTTCTGTTTCTGGATAAATTTAACCCAGTCGTAACTTCCCTTCCACCTTTTTTAAACTTGCTTTAAATTCCAAACAGATTTTTTTTTTAGGTTGATAGGGTTGTTTTGTTTTGTTTTGAGGGATGTGTAAGAGGTCAGGCAGTACGTTGAGGCACAACTCCCTTGATTTGTTCTTGTAAATTTGTTACCTTGGCCGGGTCTCTGTTGATTCACAAGTTTGGCCCAGCAGACCACCACAGAATTTGAGTTCAGGCTCTGAGGCAGCATTTGAAAGAACGTTTGTAGCTATTACAGTTGTGCAGATGACCTTTTGGTAACACTTGAGTGTAAACTGGTTCAACATGGTCTTCTCAAGTTCTCCATTTCATATTGGGAACTTCCAGCTGTAGTAGAAATTGGAGCAGGAACTTCAGTTATGAAGGTAACCAGCTAATGATATTTTTTAATATGGTGGCACTGCTAACTGTAATACTACTAATCATTTTAGCAGAAATGCTCAGTTAATACTGATGCAGTGCCAGAGAGTAGAGCAGGGTGCAGGGAGCAGCCCAACCTGTGAAAATTTGCTAGAGTTCAGCAAGAAATTCAGAACTGTTCCAGAGCTTGACATTTTCAAATTTATTCTAATAAAATAAACATAATAGAAAACAAATGCGAAAGAAAATAGGATTTTATTTGTATAGCTAATTCAATGAAAATTTCGAATTTATATTTAGGTTCTGAATTTATTTGCCATATGAACCATTTATCTGTCCATAGAATTTAAATATGGCTTACCTTGAAATTAATTGAGGCTGTTGGCTTTTGATGAAAGTATTAATAGAATGTATATAGGAGCCAGTTTAAGCTTCATTTTTAAGATTTTAGTTATTACCATTTCATTAGATGTCTTTGCATCCTGAAGTTTGCAAGACTAGAATCCAGTCATAATTGTTACCTTGTGGGAAAAGAAGGTTATGCAGTTTTAGTGCTCTTTCTCCTGATACAGTAGCCATAATAATCATCAACAGCCCTCTAGGTTTCGAGGGAATTTTTCTTTTTCTGTCTTGTATGAAAATGTGCTGACAGTTGGGGCAGTTATAGGCTGTTATGCTTCTGTAGTGGGTAAACGTGCCACCTACTGGTGAGATGGTTGAAAGGTTCCCAGCTCTGAGCTCTGAACATCCCCCACTCAATGCTACACACTAAGAATGGACGCAGGAATGGGGAACTGTTAGAGTAACTAATAACTTCTAAGAAGAATTACTGGTAAGTAGCCAATTTTTGATGTGTCAGATGTTAGTTTTAGCAAAGTATTTGAAGTGCTAAATCTTCAGAAACAATTGCTAAAGTTGTAAATACAAAAATATACTGAGATATTCCTGTAAGCATAAGTCTTCAGTAGTGTGATGAGTAGAAGTAATGCACTCTAAAATTGCCATTCAAATGTGGAAAGTTTTTTTAAATATGTAAGTTGATATTTTCCTGTCATCGTTTTTCTTTACAGTTTGGAAATGCCTTTATTTTTCTTTAAAGTGGCAGGATGTTGCTGTATCAACTTTCACTTGAACTTTCCTATGATGAAATTCTGCCATCCATATGTGAATAAAAACTGTTGTGTTTTAATTTTGATGGGTTTTGATTTTTATTTTTTTTTAAGAAGAAATGCCGTGAAAAAATGCTTGTATATATGGTGCTTCTAGAACTCACTAGTGGTTTGTGTTGCTGTTTAATAGGTGACTCTAGAGACTGACAGAAACCATATATGTTTTCTTTGAAGTGCAAGTACTGGTTTTGATTATGACTAATAATATTTACCATCTCTCTTTTTCTTTAATCTCTTCTTTCTACATGAAACTGAGAACACAGCTACTATCTGCCATCAGTTCAAACACTTTCCATCATCTTCAGTATTTTCAGATGCATACTCTGCCTTAAGATGTAGAATCCTGACTTTTGGTTTTTGCTTGCTAGTTTGTTCTTTTCCTCTGTCTTTTTGGCTGCTCTTTTTTCTTGTTGTTTTCAGTTTCTTATTTCCTATCTATCCTCATACCCACCAAAAGCTTTTTTTCTCCTCAGTTCTGTTTTTAAACAACTTGAAAGAGGGAGAAGTTTTTTGTTTGTTACCTGATGATGAATGTTTCCGTAGATGTTTGTCTTATCTCTTCTAATGCAAATTGGTCTGAAAAGGAACCATTATTTAGTCTGTATTTTTGTAAGGCACTAATTGATATTAAGCAAAGGTGATCTTCTGTGTAAAATATTGAGCACTGAGTTAGATATGTATCAATTGTATAGGATATGCCCACGTTACTCTGTTCTTTATTGCAAGATAATAGGTTTTAGTCAAAGCATTATGAACTTTCTAAACAGCCATTAGAATTTAGCATTTTATAATTAATTTTACCTTTTTGTGTATAAATTTAAGGGAAGGCATTTGAAAAATCTAAACAGCTGTCAGATAGCCAGGGCTTTAGGACTGTTCATATTTTTGACATCTTTGTGAAGGAAACCTGTTATTTTACCTGTAAGGGAGGTTGTGTCACTTGAAAATATTTAAACATATTTATCACTATTTGTTTAGGAAATTTCAGTAGTTGTTGTTCCATGGAATTAAAGACTACAGAACCCATGCCTTCAAATACTAGTTGTTCTTCCTAATCTGGAATTTTTTATCTAGGATATAGGTTTGTGCTGTTTAAGTGTGTTCCCTCAGTGTTCAGTTGTAGGAGTTGAATGCACCATTAGGAAGTTTGCCAGTGATACCAAACTATGAAGTGCTGCCGACTCTTCTGAGGGACAGGAGGACTTGTAGAGGGATCTAGATAGATTGGAGCATTGGGCTATTAATAATGGGATGAAATATAGCAAGTTGAAATGCCAGATTCTGCACCTAGGATGGAGTGATGCTGGGCAGACGTAAAACTGGGAGAGGGGTGACTGGAGAGCAGCCCTGTGGAAAGGGATCTGGGGGTGTTGGTCAACAGCAGGCTTGACATGAGCCAGCAGTGTGCCCTGGCAGCCGAGAGGGCAAACTGCATCCTGGGGTGCATCAAACACAGTGGAACCAGGTGGTCAAAAGAGCTGATTATCCCACTATATTCAGCACTGGTGCAGCTTCACCTGGAGTGCTGTGTGCAGTTCTGGGCCCCACCATTTAAGAAGAATGTACAGGTCCTTGAATGTGTCCAGAGAATGGCAACAAAGCTGGTGAAAGGGCTGGAAGGAATGTCCTGTGAGGAACAGCTGAGGACACTGGGTTTGTCTAGTTTGGAGAGAAGGAGGCTGAGGGGTGACCTCATTGCTCTCTAGAGCTTCTTGAGGAGGGGAAGTGGAGAGGGAGGTGCTGATCTCTTCTCCCTGGGATACAGTCAGAGGATGCATGGGAGTGGCTCAGAGCTGGAACAGGCTTCTCAGAGAGGCGGTCTATGCCCCAAGACTGTCAGTGTTTGAGGCATTTGGACAATGCCCTTAACAACATGCTTTAACTTGTGGTCAGCCCTGGAGTGGTCTGGCAGCTGGGCTATATGATCATTGTAGGTCCCTTTTAACTGAAACTTTCTCTTCCAGTCTAGTCTCTACTAACAGTTCTGATTCAAATTACTTCTGCATTGTAGAATATACTCCATAATTGTTAGGTTTCTTTTACATGTGTAGTCATGTAAAAGTAGTCATTGTTAGGATGTAATATATCTATAATAGAACTTTTATTCCCAGAAAGCTTTCTTTTTCAAGCAATTTAATATCAAAATTACTTTTCTTCTAGTGGTATGTTTTGGAGTTTTTTTTGTAGCTGTTCAAATCCAAAGAGAATTGTAGCTAGAGAAGTTGTTAGAAGCTTTGGGGCATCTTCCGAAGGTATTCAAATGTTTAGTGCCTCCCTATTTAGGCTGAATTTCATGAATAGTGAAACCGTTATTTAAACATTGAAAATAATAGATATTTTCATCACCCTGCCGTATTGCAAAACATGAGGTATGTATGGCTTCAAAAAGGTAACTTTTCTGACTCATTACTTCCAAAGTTTAAGTACATAAGTAAGTATTCCTTCCTCAGGGTCTGTTGTGCTAGGGATCGTAGTTGGGAGGTGGATACACTGCCTCCACCAGGAGTTTTCTTGCAGCAATGGCTTCACGTGAACTATCTAGTTGGAAAGGCCCTAAGCAAGGACAACCACTGCTGAAACTCCCTCTTTTTTCTAGGGTAAAGCCAAGGACAGAGACAGGCACTGTGAACATTTCACTTCCAGCTGTTATGGTGCAGCGGAGAAAGAAAATCCTATATATTGTTTCTGTTTGGTTTTGTTTTTCTTCATTGTGATGATGCAAGAAATTGCTAATAAGCCATTTTTTTTTTTCTTCTGGGTTTCTGCAGTAACTGTAAGGGAGTCCAGCTGACTGCTTTTGTTTGCTACAAGACAGGTGGCAACATGATTATGTAGCCACAAGTTATTGCCTTGTGGTCTCCTAAACGGTTCAGTTTGACAGCTTATGGTTAACTGCATGCTCTGTTACATATCTCTTGTTGCTATATCAGCTATGAATTTGGAGCAGGCTTGGCCTCTGGTGAGTTTTAAGGAGAACTACTCATCTGCTTAAGGTTATCTTGCTCTTTAGAGTTTCTTGGGTTTTGTGGTTGGCTATCCACAGTTTGCTCTCTGTTTGCCATTGCATAAGCCCGAGGTTAGCAAAGAATGCTGATAGCATTTATTCAGAGAGGTCTGTAAATACAGCTGAGAAAAGGTGAGATGATTTTAGGAAGGACTAGGCATGGGTGCTGTATGTCTGGTGGTGAGCTCTTGAACACTTTTTTAATGAACCAAATGGGAAAAGTTTAAACTGATGAATGAATGTGTGATGTTTTTAGTCCAGGGTTATTTATGTGCCTGTTAAAAAGACACCACTTGACAGCCATGTGGTGTTGCAGGTACAATCCCAGTGCTACAGAGTAATTTTTGGATCTGCCATACTCTTAAGGTATAAGCAGCTACATTTGAATTCCAGCACTGTGCAGTGAATGAAAGGTCTCCTGCTTCTTCTGCTCTGTGTAACATCCATCATCCTCAATTGTATGAAGACTGAATGACATGAAAAAGAAACTAAAAAAATTTTCCTTTTTGTTATGCTGCAACTTAATGTGCATGAATTTTCCAATTTAAGTGTGAGTACAGGAACTTTGTTAATATGGCTGAAAGCTATTAGGAAATTAATTTTTTTTCCTCTTCTTTCTTGAAGGGTGGTAGGCATGTTGATTATGTGGTGGATCAGGTTGTGGGCAAACTGATAGAAGTGGTGAAAAAGAAGAATAAAGCTGGAGTTTCGGTGAAACCATTTCAGGCAAGTAACTTTATACAAAAATATTGAAAAATATGAATGTGTTAACTTTGAGTAAATTGGTTTCTATGTTTTCAACAGGTGAAGAATCATATATGGGTTTTTGTTAATTGCTTGATTGAAAACCCATCCTTTGATTCCCAGACAAAGGAAAACATGACATTGCAGCCTAAAAGTTTTGGGTCCAAGTGCCAGCTATCTGAGAAATTTTTTAAAGCAGTAAGTAAAGTGGCTTTTTTGTTTTTTTCTTTGAAGCAAGAATTGCCATACTGGATTGAGTGTATTTGTGTTATGCAGCGGAAGATCAATTAGTGCATTATGGTATTCTAGTGACATGAGAGTACTGTGAAAATGGGGTAGAGGAATTTCTGTCCATTCTCTGGCCTTAATAATGGACACAATAACTGTGTTTTAGCAGTTGTACTGGATTTAAAAGCGAGATTCACCTGACCAGCTCATTTGCTGGAGATTCTGGTATTTATATTGGTGAAATTAAATTGACTCTTAAAACCTAAACATAGGCCTTGACCAAATTTTTTGTTAAAATATTTTTCTGAAGTTGAGAATATTGTCTATCTTATTATTTGATATCAGTCTTACTCTCTTTCACTAAAGTGAAAAGAGAGGGAGGGAACATGTCACATTTGCTTATTCTTGTAATCAAGGAAGTGCAGAATTGTGGCTGTAGTATTCAAAGTGATCATTATTCTCAGGCAACAAGTTTAGAAATTTTGGCTATAGACAGGCTAAGAATTGCTACTCTAAATTAATGTATTAGTAGAAATACATGATAGAGGTTTCTCCTCTACTACATTTCTATGCAAGGAAGGAAAAGTAGAATTCTGTTAACCAAAACTCATTATACTAAATTCTGTTTGGTGCCAGTTGCATAACTGCAACTCCAGTAGTACGGAACATGGTGCCAGTGCCAATCCTTTGGGCATCAAAACTTAACTTGTTGTATAGTGTTTTATTCTTCTAATTCTGTGTTACTGGTGACATTCTTATAGAACTTACAGGAAAAAATAACACAACAAAATCTTGTATTCATTCTTCAGGTTTTGTTATATATGTTATATTTCTACCAGTGAGTGGGTTTGATTTACAGTGTTTGTAATATTCCCAAAGGTGAGCATTGATTTCCAGAGGTGTTCAGTGTGCAGCAGGATCTGTAACCAGTGAGTGCTGTATGATGGGGGATAATGGAAAGTCAAAGCTCACAGTATTTTGCTCTGCTTGTATTTTCTTTTGATGTGAAACCAAACCTAAAGCAGTATTAGTTTAGAAAATATGCTATATGTTATTTTTGCTGCAGATGTGTTTCTTAAAATGTTATCAGTTTCTCAAATGATTAGATCTTGTTAAATGCTTTTGGTTGTTTCAGCCATTTTCAGTAATTTCCAAAGAAACTTTAAATGGTCATAAATATTCCATAAGGTTACTTTTTGCTGTCAGAGTTCAGGAGGCAGGTTCCTTATTAGGTCTCAGTCTTCTTTTCCTCCTTCCTCCAACTGTAAGATTAAAAGAAGTTGTGTGAATGTTGTGTTTTGAGTTTGTGTGTATAAAAAGCTAGACAGTAAAGTATGAGTTAAATCCTTGAATTTTTATATGCTGCAGTTTTTAAAATTTAGAGGGCTTTGGGAAACAGTGTTAGATTAGTGACTTCAAATTGAGAGATAAGAATCTTCTGTGTGAAGCTTTACTTTTCTCATCCACAATTCTGATCTGTTGCTTATAGGCCTCCAACTGTGGTATCATTGAGAGTATTTTGAATTGGGTCAAGTTTAAGGCACAAACTCAGCTGAATAAAAAATGTTCATCGGTGAAACATAGTAAAATCAAGGGCATTCCGAAACTGGATGATGCTAATGATGCTGGTAAGAGCACTTAATTTTAATGTCTTTAATGTTTCACAGATTTTTCACAGACATCATAATTTTAAACCTGACTTTATTTCTCATTCTTATATATATTTTTTAGTAAAAGTCTTTCTAGTTTTCTAAACTTTCTAGAGCTAGAATTAAAGCATGACGGTGAGTTTGATATCAGGAACACTGTCCTCTAGAGTAGAGGATTAATAACACTGAACAAAAGCAGCAGTCAAGTTCCATATTGAAAGAGCATGTGTTTTCTAACTGTGATTTCCAGCTAAATAGTGTTACCAGTATTCTATTTTGGAGGTGGTTGGTCTTCTTGACCTTTCTAATATGAAAAGATCAGAATCTTCATAGGGTCACAAGCTATAGGAAATAGATCATGTAGTGTGCAGACCTGAGGGAATGGTTCAAGAGTCTTTTTTCATGAGAGTTTAAATGCCATTAGGTTCCTGTCTGGGAGTATAGGGCAAACTGGCAATCTCTGCTGGTTTGCTTCCTAGCACAGATAGGAATCGGGATCAGCAGGCAATCTTTGTACCAATAGCAATGGGATTGGAGTTGTCCTTGGATTATTTGAGGGGCACATGTGACTGAAGAGCTTGAAATGTTGCCGGTCTGTGTTAATGTTAGTTAATTTTGAATACATTCTTATATTAAGCAAAGGCACAAAAATAGATGGGTGGGTTAAGTAGGCAAAAGTATGTAAGATTGGTAGAGGCTTCCTTTTTGATTCCTTGGGCTCAGGTTATTAATTTCTTAAATTGAGTTTTCATCCGTATTTTAGATGTCATTTTGCCTCAAAAGTTGATAATCTGTCTCCTTTAACTAGTGTTGTGCTTGTGGAATTTTATTCTTTAGTCAGATGCATGTTCCTGCCATTTTTCATACCTAGAAGATCATGTGCTTGGAGAGATGCTCTGTTTTTATGGGTATCAAGCCTCGTGCTCATAAATAACATAATGAATAATTCTGAACACACTTTCTTCATAGGGTTTTTTTGTTTTTTTAACTATACTTTGGAGACCAGGCTTCAATATCACTTCTTACTTAGTGTTTTTCATTGGGGGTGGGGGGAAGGAAGAACTTCTAACAGGGGAGCTAGTAAAATATTGTATTGCCTTTCACCCTTAACTAAGAAGGCATGTAGGGATTCATTTGGGCTCAATACCAATGCTTAAAGTTTTGCATGGCTTGGATCCCTGTTACCCAGGTATTTATCTTCTTCCCAGTTATTCTTATGTGGGGGAGCAGGAATTCTGCATCTCCCAGGGAGACTTACCCAGGTATTAGTTTATCAAAGATCTGGAACATACCAGATGTCTCCCATTGAAGGCTTTGCACATTTGGGGTGGACACACAGGAAGGCAGAGAGGCATTCAGTTTCTGAATACTGTGTGTGTTGTCATATTTTCACTTGGCCTGGCTTTCTGAAGTGTTATATATAGACAGAGATGTTCTAAATTGGAGGATGACAAATAATACACTTAGTATATAAAGTTCCTTAGTCCTTTCTTTCTGAAGACTGAAGGTACCATATGGATCATCTGGTTGCTCTTGAAAATCAATAGGAATGTTTTGTTCTTTTTGCATATGAACTAAGCTAATACTATAATCTGGATCTGTGACCTCAATAAAAAACTACTTCCATTAAGAAAGGGAAGGCAGAAGAAGATACAGAAGATGATACAGCATTGCTGAGTGTGTGTTGATTACTCTGCTCTTGAGAACTTGTTGCAGTGTGCTTTATTTGATGACTGCATCTGAGTGAAATTTGATGTTTCTTAACAGAAGGTGAAAAAGAATTCCAGATACCATGGAAATTCTTTAATAAGTACACAGACAAAATGCTGTTTAACTACCAATCTTTCTGTCTTTGGGATCTTAATAGAAAGGATTTGGTATTCTCAGGGTCAGGTGAAGTAAAGACTGTATGTGCTCTTTCTGTGTGTGAGAGGTGATGATCACTTTTTCTAGGTCCAAAAAATTACACTTTTTGCCAAATGAATGTTTGGTGTGAATGTGCACTAAGCATATTGTGAAGAGTTACACAGTTACAAATAGTCTTTTCAAAAGAATTTCGAACCTCTCCATGAGCTGGAGAAAATGCTTAACTGATGCTTGAAGATACAGTTTCAGACATTGCTTCAGGACATTCATACATGTCACACAGAGGGTTATCTGTAATCTGGCAGGAAAACACAGCAAAAATACACAGGCTGTGCAGTATTAGAGGAGATGAGGCAGAGATAGATAGGTGGTTTCATAACTGTGTCCCTGAAGCAGGGATCACTGAGAATGAGGCACCCTGGACCCTGGTGACCTGCAAAATCAGAAATCCATTGGAGTCTCCACCCTCCAGCATCCCAACCCCAAACAGATATGAAGCCTTAACAGCTATAGGCTCCCACGAGGGAGGCCTGCTGAGTGACAGTGTAACACCGCACAGTGGACAGCGTACAGAGAAATGGCGAGTGCTTGTAGTGGGTGACTCTGTTAAAGGGCACCGAGGTGTCCGTCTGCTGGCCAGACAGAGAATCGTGAGAGGTATGCTGCCTTCCAGGAGCTAAGGTTCATGACATTGCCAAGATGGTGCCCCAGCTTGTCAAGCAAACAGACTACTGTCCCCTGTTACTTTTCCATGTGGGGATAAATGACAGCACAAGCTCTAACCTGGGTACAATAACGCAAGACTATAAAGCCCTGGGAGCACAAGTGGAAAATGTTGGTACCCAAGTCATCTTCTCTTCCATTTTGCCAGTTAGAGGAAAGGGGCCAGACAGAAACAAAAGTGTATTACATATGAACTTCTGGCTACGTGGCTGGTGTTGTCGTGAGGGTTTTGGCTTTTTATGATAATGGAAGGTTCTTTGATTACAACCTGTTAGGGAGTGATGGAGTTCACCTGTCCGGAAGAGGTAAGGGTATCTGTGGTAGCAGGCTGGCCAACGTGGTGAGGTGGGCTTTAAACGTAAGGGCTTGTGGGTTGTGGTCCAAAATGGCAACAGTCCCACCATCACACCTGCCTGGGGAATAAGCCTGAAACCTCCATGCTCACCTACCTCACCGAAATGCCTGTACACTAATGCACACAGCATGGGAAATAGGAAGAACTGGAGTTCTGTGTGCGGTCACAGGGCTGTGATCTCATTGCAGTTATGCAGACATGGTGGGACAGCTCACGTGACTGGAATGCAGTCATGGGTGGCTGTGTGCTCTTTAGGAAAGATAGGACATCGAGGTGGGGTGCTGGAGTTGCTGCTTGTGTGAGAGCAACTGGAATGTATTGAGCTCTGCCTAGGGGAGGATGAAGAACAAGTTGAGAGCTTATGGATAAGAATCAAGGGGCAGGTTAATATGGGTGACACTGTTGTGGGGGTTTAGTACAGGCCACCTGATCAGGATGGGGAAGTCGATGTGGCATTCTACTGGCAGCTGAAAGTAGCCTCATGCTCACAAGCCCTGGTTCTCATGGGGGACTTCAACTACCCTGACATTTGCTGGAAAAGCAACACAGCTAGGCAAGCACAGTCCAAGAGATTCCTCCAGGTCATTGCTGATAACTTTTTAATACAGCTTGGGGAGGAACCACCGAGGAGATGAATGCTGCTGGACCTGGTGCTAACTAACAAAGAACGTCTGCTTGGGGATGTGAAGGTTGGGGGCAGCCCTGGCTGCAGTGACAATGAGGTGGTGGAGTTCAGGATCCTGTGTGCAGGAAACAAGGCAATAAGTAGGATTTCAGGAGGGCTAACTTTGGCCTCTTCAAAGACCTGCTTGGAGGAATCCCTGGGCTAAGGCTCTGCAGGGTAGGGAGGCCCAAGAGAGCTGGTTAATGTTCAAGCAACACTTCCTCCAAGCTCAAGATCGCTGCATCCCTAAGAGTAAGAAATCTAGCAGAGGAGGCAGGAGGCCTGCGTGGATGAGCAAGGAACTCCTGGAAAAGCTCAGTCAGAAGAAGGAAGTTTACAAAATGTGGAAAAAGGGCCTGTCCACTTGAGAGGAATACAGGGACATTGTCAGAGTGTGCAGGGATGCAATGAGGAAGGCCAAGGCCTGCTTGGAATAAAATCTAGCAAGGGGTGTCAAGGACAATAAGAAGGGCTTCTTCAGGTACCTCAGCAGCAAAAGGAAGACCAGGGAAAATATGGGGCCACTGCTGAATGAGGTGGGTGCCTTGGTGATGGAGGATGCAGAGAAGGCAGAGATGCTGAATGCCTTCTTTGCTTCAGTCTTTACTGCTGTCCCTCAGGAATCCCAGGCCCTGGAGGTAGGAGAGGAAGTCTGGAGAGAGGAAGACTTTCACTTGGTCGAGGAGGATCGGGTTAGGGACCATTGAGCCAAACTCAACACCCACAAATCTATGGGCCCCAATGGGATGCACCCTCGAGTGCTGAGGGAGCTGGTGGATGGTATTGCAGAGCCTCTCTCCATCGTCTTTGAAAGGTCATGGAGGATGGGAGAGGTGCCTGAGGGCTGGAGGAAAGCCAATGCCACTCCAGTCTTCAAAAAGGGCAAGAAGGAGGACCTGGGAAATTACAGGCCAGTCAGCCTCACCTCCATCCCTGGGAGGTGATGGAACAGTTCCTGCTGGAGGCCACCTCTAAGCATGTAGAGGAAAAGAAGGTTATCAGGAATGGTCAGCATGGATTGACTAAGGGGAAATCATGTCTGACCAATCTGATAGCCGCCTGTGATGGCATGACTGGCTGGGTGGATGAGGGGAGAGCAGTGGATGTTGTCTACCTTGACTTCAGCAAGGCTTTTGACACTGTCTCCCATGGTATCCTCTCAGACAAGCTTAGGAAGTGTGGGTTAGATGAGGGGACAGTGAGGTGGGTGAAGAACTGTGGTTCCTGTGGTTTTCAGATTTTTTTTTTTCACTTTGGAAGTGAATTTGTAGCTGAAATCCAGCATCCACAGGTTTTCTGAGTGCCAGATACCACCGAATTTTTGAATCAATACTGGTTAACACTTAGGAATAAGAGAGATGTATCTGTACAGTGACATACTTGCTTTCCTTTCCCACTGAAAAGAGGTGCTGAGTCCTGTTATGTGGTCATTCTTTCTTTCTTGGGATCTTGATGAGGTACACATAGTTCTGTGGCTTGTTGAAGAAGAAGTAGAAATGAAAGGAAAAATAGAGAACCAGGACTATAAATATAGGATTGTAAGGGAGCAGCTACATTACCAAATCTGGTAATGTAGAAAAGCATTCTTTGAACCTACCAGTTCATGTAGTTTTCTCTGAGTTTTTTTTCAGGCTGTGTTCAGGAAAATACGTGGCACATTTTGTTTCCAATAAATTATTTGCTAATGATTTCATCCATTCCAGAAGAAAGTGTACCTGGATGATATTCAGATGTCTTTTCTGCAGTTAATTTAGGAAAAAAAACCTCTCATATTCTCAAACAGCAGACTAGTATTTTTCTTGGTATTTGATTCTGTGTTGCTGACAGCATGGTAGCTATTGACACCTTTTGATACTGTGTGAATAGCTGCCTAATTTATATTGTATTAAGCCACATGTCTGATTCAGAAGACCAAGGCTGTTGAATGTAAATTCTGTGTAATAGGAAGTGCAAGGTTGTTTTTACCTACCAGATAAAGGCACATCAAAATACCTATTTTAAATGCCAATATATTCAAAACCAAAACTGCCTTACTAAGAGTAGATAAGACTCAATCAGCTTGAAGTTTTTTGCATTCTTTCCTACCATTTAGCCTTGATAAAATAGCCAAGCTGCATAATGAGCATTTGCACCCTTGGAAAGGGTGGATTCCTTTTTTGAACCTGCTTATTATTTAGAACATCTATTCAACTACTGCAATAAACAGAATATACATGTCATACTAGTTTTGAGCACACTGGACATAGGCACCAAAATGCAGTGTGTCTTGTAGAATCAAAATTACACTATTAGTCAAGATTTGTTTCTTCTGTTCAACAAATTTCTGAGAATATATAAGAGCAAATGTTGTGATCCTTTGAGCTTTTCTGTCAAGTTTTTCTTACAGTTGCCCAGCTTCAGCCAATGGACTATAAAAAAGGATACTCCCCAAAAAAGTAATTTAATAAATTATTTCTGAAAAATATACTGTGAGAAAAGGGGAAATGCAGAATGGTAAATAACTCCTGTATATTACTCAGACATGCATAATGTATGTGTGTAAGACATTTGCAGGATGAAAAAATGAAATGGTAAAGCTACAGAAGCAATCTGGGTTTTTTTTTTGTTTTGGCTTTGTTTGGGTTTTTTGTTTGTTTTTTTTTTGGTGCAGAACATGTGGGGACCGTGATATGAGATGTGCCACCATTGCATCCCATTTTGTCTATTTTAGTCTGTGTCCATAGTAATCTGTAGTGTATTACTAAGGGCAAGAATACTCGTTGTTGTGTAGTTTTAGTGGTATTGAGGGCCATCCCTAAAAACAGAAATTCAGCCTATTTAAGTTACCTGATGTAGAGTAGGAAGAATATTCATGACTTACGCAATTATTTGTTATTTATGTTTAAAAGTTAAGCTTGCTGTTTTTTGCCTTGCTTCTACTTTGTCCTGGATTGTAGGTGGCAAACATTCCTTGGACTGCACATTAATATTAACAGAAGGAGACTCTGCCAAATCTTTAGCTGTCTCTGGCTTAGGTGTTATTGGTAGAGACAGATATGGAGTATTCCCACTCAGGGGTAAAATTCTCAATGTTCGAGAGGCTTCTCACAAGCAGGTAAGTCTTGTCATCTCCTTTTAGCTGACAAATTGCTATCTTGTTTATGTTTGATTTCTAGGGTTACATCTTCATATTTTATTTTTTTCATTAAAATCTTGTGGCTGGAATGTGATAAAGTACTAGCTACTTTAAAGCCTGAGATAAGGGTAGAAATATTATGTTTCTTCACAAATGCAAGGAAATTCTGCTATGACTCATATTAACATTTTACATAAATACTTAAATAACCTAAAATTTTTTATTCTCTCTGTTGCCATGTGATTTTGTTTACTCCCAAGTGTGAGGCAGCAGCATTACCCTATTGCATTACTTCTGCTGTCCTCCATACTTTGTCTGTAGTAAGAGTTGTTACAGATCTCAGTAAAAATAGTGGAAAGAGAAGGCAGCTGTGTGAGGTGACTTTTTCTTACATGCACTTTTCTCCCTGCCTTCTGGACTCAAAGTGCTCTGTTTGTAGAGGAGAAACAGTGGTGCAGTTTTGGCAACTTATATGTACCAAAGTATTTACAAGTGTAAAGGCTGCCAGAGGGCTGGGGATAAAAAGGTTATGAAGTTTAGGAGTGCATTGAAAAAGTAGTTGTAAAGACCACCTAAAAAAGATTGGGATATTCCTGAATTTCTGCTTTTTACACTGACTGCAAAGATAACTTTTTTATACAGATTATGGAAAATGCAGAAATCAACAACATCATCAAAATAGTTGGACTGCAATACAAGAAAAGCTATGAAGATCCAGAATCTCTGAAAAGTTTGAGATATGGAAAAATTATGATAATGACAGATCAGGTTAGTCTGAAATTCATGGGTTTTAACATACAGAGCTTCTTAAAATGTGTTTTGCTGCAGTTTGGTAGGTTGCTTTTCCGTGCACTGTAGCCTGCCTCTGCGTTAAGACAATATGGATGTACTCAGAGGGAATCCGTAATGTGAGAGGTTACTTCCCTGCACAGTAGCAGAGATGCCAAAAAAAACCCAAATCAAACCATGTATAAACAAGAATACTTTTGATAACTGAAAAATATGTTTAAAGTAAATACAAAATCAAAGAGTAGGTGAGGTAGTAACACTGCAGAGTCTGATAGAGACAAGAATGCAGGCATTATTTTTGGATAAACTCACGAGAGTGTGTCTATCGTTAAGATTATAGAAGCGTAGGAATCCTATGCTTGGGATATTTGTGAAGCCTTGTTATTTTTTCCCAGAGGGGTTGAACTATCAAGCATCTTAACACCAATGAGAACTGTGTGCCAGGCTTGGCTTTCTTCCACAAAGATTCAGCTCCATGGTGTCTAGGAGAGCTGTCTAGCTCTCAGGGAAAACATGCCACGGGCAAAGAAACCTTTGAGCTGCAACTGTGCAGTTGGCTTGGAAGAGATTATTATTAGCTGAGGGACAGTGCCAGTCACAGGTGGCTATGTTATACCCAGGTCCAGTTTGGAATCCAAATTAAAACTAACTGTCCCCTTCTATGTTTTCTATCAACAGACATTGTTTAGATGTATCCAGGCCAGTGAGTGGGGTTGGTTTTTTTGTTGGTTTTTTTTTTTTGGGGGGTGGTTTTGGGGGATCTGACATTTTATAAGATTGCCTCATGTTTTCATGTTCTGATTTAGGATCAGGATGGATCTCACATAAAAGGCTTGTTGATCAACTTTATTCATCACAATTGGCCATCACTGTTGAAACATGGTTTTCTTGAGGAATTCATCACTCCTATTGTAAAGGTATGGGTTCTATTAAGGAGATTTTATGTATTACTTACAGTGCAACAGAAAAGTTGATTAGTTTTTCTTGTTTTTTAAAGGCAAGCAAAAACAAGCAAGAACTTTCATTCTATAGTATTCCTGAATTTGATGAGTGGAAGAAGCATATGGAGAATCATAAAGCATGGAAGATAAAATACTACAAAGGTTTGTTTAAAAACAAATAAGTGAACCTCATGGATCTAAAAATACATAGTCAGTGGGTGCCATGAAGTTTTATTTGTAGCTGTTTTGATGATAGTATCTTCTGTAACGATGTTATAATATTCCCAGTAAAATAAAAGAGACAAAATAATAAACCTTAAATTTTTAATATGGAGTATCTATTTATTTTTATTGTACAGGTTTGGGTACCAGCACTGCTAAGGAAGCAAAAGAATATTTTGCTGACATGGAAAGACATCGGATCTTATTTCGATATGCTGGTCCTGAAGATGATGCTGCCATTACACTGGTAAGAACTTACAAAAATGCTTTTTAGTTTCCTTTGCTGAAAATGGTATGTGAGGAGGTCCTGACAGGATCTTTTTTTGGAGTAGCTGAAAAATATATTTTTGGGAGAGAAAGAAGCTCTTGGAAAAGACTTGAAATTTTGTAATAAGAGCTTTATCCACACTACAAAATCAGCTCTACCTTCTGCTTAGTAGCTTTGATAATTTTGTATGCTGTGGATATCAAGAAACGTTGTATTCAGACTTGCTTTTAAAGACAGAACACACAAAGGAGTATTGTGAGAAACGCAGTAGAGCCCAAACAAATGTTGTTTCACATCTACTTAGGGATCTGAATTTTGTTTCTGAGCAAGTAAGATCAGATAAATAATTTTTATTAATTGAAGACATGTCAGTGTGACATATGTGTTTTCATGCATGTGTTCTATATATCTGAATTTGAAATATTCTAGATAGGTGTGTTCAGGAAAGTACTTGTGTTTCAAAGAGAGCTTGTGCTTTTTATGCTGATCCAGCTCTTGGTTATTGGTCAGTTTAGTCATCTAGAAAAAATGTAGATACACTGAAAGGAGCTAGAAGAAAATTGTAAGAATTTAGTAATGTTTTTACAAAAGTATAATCTAAACCTTCAGATGGCTGACATTGTGAGTTGTCAGGCTTTGTTCACAAAGGAAGTCAATCTGAAAGTAGGGTTAGATTAGATATTAGGAAGAAATTCTTTGCTGTGAGGGTGGTGAGACACTGGAACAGGTTGTCCAGAGAAGTTGTGGATGCCCTTTCCCTGGAAGTGTTCAAGTGTGGGTGAGGCTTTGAGCAACCTGGTCTAGTGGAAGGTGTTGCTGCTTGTTGGAACTAGGAGACCTTTAAGGTCCCTCCTAACCCATACCCATGATGCAAAACAGGGTGATATCACTTAGTCCCTTTCTCAGAGAGTAAGTTACTACGGCTTACTGTTTATTTTGTAATACCATTGTTTCCAGGGAAATTAAATTACTCATTGGGCTCTTTTAGAATGCTCCAGTTAGAGTCCTTTAAAAAAAAATAGCACTGATGACTGTCATCCTACACAGGAGAGTGGTTGAAATCGGGGCATGATGGAGTCTCCATATATTATTCCCTGAGAAGAAGAGGCGGTACTTCAGCAACTCACAAAATTTTCCCAAAGTAGTTGAAATTTCACTTGTACCACATACTTAGTTTTTATATATTCTTCTCTTAGTTTTCTGGAGAAGAAACTCACTGGAAGGGAACTCTGTTTCTGTAACAGGACAAAGTCTTTCAGAACACTCCTGTGTCTTTTTGTAGTGATAGTGACGTCTTGTGATCATGAAGATTAAGGCCCTCACTCAGCTTGCCTAAATTCTGGCTTAGTCTTCTTATGCAGTGTTAATTTTGTCAAGTTGACAATTTTCTTAGGAGGACTAGAGCCAGCCACTCAGGAACAGCTAAAAAGTTTTGGCATTCTGTGGCTGAGAGAGTAAACAGGGCATGGGGAGGACAAGAGGAATGGAGTATTTTTTCTAATACCTTCAGTTAATTTTCTTGATGACAGCTGGTTATAGTTCAGTCTAAATGATGAGCCCAACCTTAAAATTATTTGTGGAAAGATCCCAACACCTTTGAATTTGTATATCATAGGACAACTCTGATGTGAAGAAAGGAATAAGAATGATAAGGTTTGTCTAAATGTGTACGGATTTCAGAAAAGTAATATAAATTTAAATTACAATCAGTGAGAAATTGGTCAGTTCAAAGTCTTGTGCAAGAATGTCTGCAAGGTCATGTGCTTGTACTGCTGCTTGAATATAAACATTAGTTATATGAATGATCTTGTCCAAATAAGTATTGTTGAATACTTGATCAGGTAGTGCAGTACACTAACTAAAGTAACATAAGTTTACACAAACATATGTATGCTGATAATTTAGTGCACTTGGAATCTTTTCAGGCCTTCAGTAAGAAGAAGATTGATGACCGAAAAGAATGGTTAACGAACTTCATGGAGGACAGGCGACAGCGTCGGCTGCATGGCCTTCCTGAGGTGAGTCCTAAGTGATAGTAAAAAATCTGGGGAGTGAGATTTAAATGTAATGTAATTTTTGTATTGAATGAATAATGCATGTGTTTTTTT